>CAMTDV010000022.1:65113197-66375789 GCA_947069175.1 Scalesia atractyloides
CTACAATTGGTATCAGAGCATTCGGCTCTTGATTATTGCTCGGTTCAGAATTGTAACAGCAGAAAAATCTGCGTTTTTGTTGTTTTTGGAGGCTGTTTTGGATTTTTTTGACGGCTGTTTTTAGGGTTTTTGCAGGTATTTCAGATTTTCTTCAGTGATTTCGGATTAACAGCAGGCATTCCGGATTGAAGACTTGCATTCCGGATTGAAAAGCATAGTAATTCGGATTGAAGACTTGAATTTCGGACCAGAATCTGCATTTCGGATCTGGAAACAGTGCAATTCGGATCAGAAAAGGCCATTTCGGATTCCATTTCGGACTGAAATTCGGATCAGAAGCTATTTCAGATTGAATTTCGGATCAGAAGTGCATTCCGGATTCCATCTCGGATTGAGCACTATTCCGGATTCCATCTCGGATCAGAGTAGTTCATTCCGGATTCCCATTTCGGATCAGAACAGTGCATTCCGGATTTCATCTCGGATCACTATTCCGGATCATCATTTCGGATTGTCAACTTGAGTTACTGTTCCGGATTTGGTACTGTTCCGAGGTATACACAAAAAGGTGGAAAGTTAACCAGCTGACGTAACGGAGTTAACCATTTTCGAACATAGAAGTTGATCCGTAGTTATAAACTATCTTAACAAACCGACTGCGCGGTTACACTCGTGTGATTTTTAGGGCCAAAAAAGGCACGGAGAATCCTAAATCATTGGATTCGTATTGTCGAGACGAGTTTAACGGTACAAATTGGTAATCACACTTTTCAGACAAATTTTTGAACGTTGTTAACTATACGGTTACGGTAAAACACGAAAAAGGACCAGAAGAGAGGTTAGGTTTGGATTTTGACACAGGTATACCAAAATCCATTTAAACTGTTAGCTGCGTGTTAAAGATGGGCTAATTGAACAATCTAAGTGAGGGTGTTAAAAACTGGCCAAAGCTATTAAAGGCTGAACAGTATGTAGAATGGAAGAAGCAGTTTGAGGCATTTGTTCAAAGTGAAGATACTAAGATGTGGAATTGTATGATCAATGGGTACATTGCTCCCACACGTCGAATTAATAGAAGAATTATAGTACTCTCGTATGAGAAGATGGAAAATTCTGAGAAACGTCTATATGATGCTGAGAAGAAGGCTTTAGCAGCGATAAAGACATCCTTGCCATTTGATATGAAAAAACATTTTTAATAGGTATGGATCGTCTAGAGAGCTATGGGAAGCTTTAGAAAAACGTTATCAGAGTACTTCAAGACAAAGTATGTGTGTGAGTGAGACTGCAGCTGTGAAGAATGGTGAAGAAGTTGCGAAGAAAGAAGAGAAGAAGGAAGCTAGAAGGAGAGAATGTAACTCAAGGATGCAAAAGCTACCGTGTGTATGGATGATACAGATGAGCTTACAGTAGAGGTACAAGTACAATTTCAATCTGTAAGTCATACTTGTCATAATTGCACTGAACTACAGGGTAAAGTTGACATATTATCGGAGCAAAACAAAATTCTGTTAGTTGAACTAGAAAATCTGAAAGAGTCAAATGTTCTTTTAAGTAAAAGGGAGTCAAATTTTTTAAATACACTCAATTCAAATGAACAAGAAATCAACAGTTTGACCAGCAAAGTCAATGAACTGTTACAGATCATTGATTTAGCTCATGAAACTGTGAAGGAGAAGACTAATGAGCTTTCTGAAAAGTGCACAGAATTGGCTGGTGCATAGGCCAAAATTGTTGAACTTCATAGAAAGTTAGACAAATTTGGAGAATCCTCGTTAGTCAGGACTTAAATTCAGAAAAGTTTGAAAAGGAGTAATGATAAAACAGGAGTAGGGTTTAGTAAAGCTCCATCTTCTGAGGATCAGGAATAATCCTTTTTACCAAATGAATATGAGCTAACAGATTTTGTTCCTACTATACCAGCTATAGTGGATCCGATAACAGTTGACATACCTGATAGTCTAGGCTCTTTGAAAGAATCTGTTCGGTCTAATAGTACACCTCATAAATTGGATGAGGATACTACCGACAAAACAGACAAATCATTTAAAAAGAGATCTAATAGAAAGAAAACTTTTAAGAAGAGATCCTGTTAATGTCACAACAAAGGGCATGTTGCTAGTTGTTGTCCTTTTAAAAAGGTTAAGGCAGCAGAGGCTGAAGTTGAGGTTAAGGATGGAAATCAGGTTGGTTCAGATAAAAGGTTAAAACAAGTTTTCAGACAAATCAACCGAGGTTTCAACCTAAACCTTCAAAATCAAGAAGATTTGTTGGTTCAAGAAACTCTTCTCCTAAATCATATCAGAATAAGGGTTAATCAAATTCTTTTCAAAGTAAAAATTTTGGATATAGAAATCGATACCAAACTTCTGGTAATCCAAACTTTCAAAGAAGAAATGAATATAGGGGTTTTTGTAACTCGAATGTTCAACATAATCCAAAAATTTTTCAAAGATCAGATTATAATAATGGGAGAGGAAGGTTTCGATATAATACTTTTCAAAGGTCGAAAAATCCAAGAGTTTATTGGAATTCTTGGGATTAAAGGTCTCGTGGAAATTATAAATCTTGTTCAACAGCTAGGAAGACTTCCAAGACACCAGTACGGAGTGATGGATATTGGATTGATGTTCCAGTGGTTGCTGAATCTGGACGACCCAAGACCTTTAAGGCTTGGGTCCCCCAGTCTAACTAAGTTGTTAAGTGTGTGCAGGATGACCAAGAAGGACTATTGATGTGTTCAACAGTGGTTATTCCTGTAAATCATCTGAGGTGAATAGTAGGTTACACATGGTAACGAATTATTTACCTTTATGTTAGACGCTGGTTTACTAAAAGTGAAAAACCTACTTGTCAGGTTGAAGTAGGAGTCTGTTTGTGTTTAAAATTTTGTTTTTATATAACTTTACTCCATAAAAACAAAAATTTAAGGGGAGAAATTTCCCTAAGTCAAAAAGAGTTTTAGTTAGGGCATGTGTTTAGGGGGAGTAAGTTGACGAGTTTAAATTTTTCCATAAAAATAGTTGTGTAAATGATTTACTGCTTTTCAAAAATCAAAAAAAAAAAAAAATAGAAAATCAAAAATGAGTTTTTCACTGTGTGAAAAAGAAGAAATGATAGTACATCAGCAAGTTAGACTGTCGCACTGAAATTAAAAGAAAATTGCTTAAGTGTCATAGAAGCTTAATCATATGATGTACCAGTAGGCAAAAGGCATGAAATAATCAACTTACCTTTGTGATGCAAACATAAAATAAATTGTGTATGAGTGGGTAACATATCACTGGCGTATGGTTTTATAATCTTAAATCTTGCGTTGATAGATTGCCAAAATCTGAGGTTTTAGGTCTTTATATCGTTATTTCATCCGGGGTATCAAGGTTGTCCTTCTGCTGCATCCAGATATATGCTGACCTAGGCACAACCTGGATATCTTAAAAGAGCAAAAATGCCAAATCCCAAATATTGAAGAAGCTCTCCTAGAGAGTCATTCAAATTTGCAAATTGAATTATTCATACCAAAATTTGGTATTTGTCCTAACCCTTGTTGGATATTGGTCTCTTTGCTGTACGGAAGTACTGACCTGATCACCAATTATCTAACATTGTAATTCAAAAGGATGAATTTCGGTATACTTACCTACTACAATGAATTTTTGTGTATACCTTGATCGCGGGGGTATTCTTGAATTGGGACACACTAGTATATCAGTATAAATTATCTAAACAGATCACGAGGTAATGGAACTTGAAATGTTCATGTAATTTGTTTAAGTGGGCAAGTAATACTGGTAATCGTCTTGAACTGCTATTCATGAATATTGCATATGAAATAATCAGATAGTGTGAAAACAATTTGACAGTGCTGATATGATCTTCTTAACGGCGATTCTCACAAAAGCAGAGTGTTTGTTTTCTTGTTAGTTATTTGTTTTCAGAAAATATAAAAATACAAAAAGATTTGTTTTTAAAGTCTCCTAGTTTGAACTAATAAGTTGTTTGTTTTTGCATGATAAGATAAAATATTGGTTTATCTTTAATGTAGAAAAGGACTAATGGTTTTTTGAGTTACTTGCTTGCGTTTCTAAACAGATTGATGCAGTTATCAAAATGAAGTGCAGAACTCTAGTAAAGTACATTTTAAGAATGGAGTGCAGAATATGTAAAGGTGCATGGTAGGATCCTTCTACTACATTGCAAAGGGTGATATAGAGGAATTTGGATATAAGATCTTAACCAGAGAATGCTAGTTTGCTAATCTACATCAAATGAAAGTCTTGGAGATTGGAAGCATCAGCTTAGGGGGAGTCTGTTGTTGTCAGAATCTACATGTAGCTGAAGTTATCCAAAGACCAAAAGATCACAAGATGTTTGAAGACAAAGTTACAATATGAAGCTATTTTCAAGGGGGAGTCTGTTTGTGCATATTGGTGACGACAGCTTAATAGTTTAATAGTTAGTCTTTGGATATTTTGTATTGGGCTTAGTATTTGTGTTTAGTTTGTTTAGAGTTGTAATGGGCTTGGAGAATGGCCTAGCCCAGTAGAAAGCCTAGTATGTAGACATGTAGTATAAATACATGTTATGCATTAGGGTTTTAGGGAGACACAGAGAAGAGACAAGTTGGTTGGAAGAAATCTACAGAGAGTGGCTGAGAGATTTCTAGAGAGTCTTGAATTAATTGTAAACACATAGTGTTGGATAATCAATAGAAGACGGTTTAAAGGAATTCGTGTTCGTGTTCTCGTGTTTTTCTTTTAAATCTGATCTAGGGATTCCGCACTCTAGGTTGGATAGACGATTTTGTCAAGATCCATATGGACTAGGGGACCTACAAAATAAATGCTTGATTTTATCTTCTTTGTCAGAATCTTTCTTTTTAAGCTCACCCAATTCTTTGCTGATAACACTCTGATTGCCATTGATTATAGAGACTTGCATTTACATAGCCCGATGAACTTCAGCGAATTTATCCCACACAAACTCTTGAAAAGAAGGCCTATGACCATTGGCCGAGACACCCTTCGGTTGTGAATCCGAAGATGGACCCGAAGGCCTTGGAGAAGAATGGCGAGAAGGACTAGGACCAAAAGCAACTTTCAGACGAATTATTTTTTATGACTTATGGGTAGAAGATGCAGGTATAGTAGGTTTCTTCATTCAAGGACCAACAGGTCGAATACCACTAGGATGAAGAAAACTCGAAGAAAAACCAAGAGGCATCGCGAGAAAAACCTTAGGCATCGTAGAAGAACTAACGCCCACTGATGAAGCAAACAGATTGGTAGATGCCCGAAGAGATGAAAACAAAGAAAATAGCAGATCTTTGGACACACCCGAAGTGATCAACAGAATACTTGAACTAGAAGACAAGCCATGAGAAGAAACACTAGCAACAGATACAACAACTGTTGTGCTAGGAGCAGATATAGCAGTTGATACTGATGGCAATGAAATAGAAATATCCAAAGAAGATGAACCACCAGAAGCTGAAGAGACTCTTACAGCTGGAACTTATTGTCACACCCCGACCCGCAGCGGATAAGGTGATCGGGGCATGATTGGGTTATCATCAAAGCTCATGACATTTATTATGCGTTTCATATTCTTTAATACAAATTAAATGGAAATTTACAATAAAGGTTACAACTGTTCTAACTAACAATCTAAACTTCTTGATTCTCTTCTAAGGCATATCCTATGTTTTCCTTGCTTCAACCTGTTCACCTGTATCATGTGTAAAAGGGTTTTTGGATCAACATAATGTTGGCGAGTGAATCCTATGGAAAACATTTGAACAATTTATTTAAATTGATTATGAAATATGTGCACAACCAAACATGAGTAAAAATAGATGTAACTTAATCAACAATCATAAGATATTGAATGAAACACTCATGAATAATAATGGAACAATTAAAGGCACGCGATGCTCAACTCGTCTCTCACGAGGAACTGAGGGGCCTAATGAATGAATTGCATAACCATGATAATATGAATGACACAACTACAAACAATACAAACTCAATGATATACACATAAACAATAATGAATTTGATTTGTAGCACGCGTTGTTCAACTCGTCTTCCACGAGGAACTGATGGGCTTAATGTATAAGTTTCATATAATATGACAAATGGAAATAAGTAAATCACAACAATAAAAACAATCTAAGTTTAAGTCATGATGTGGTATGGCACGAGTTTAAATAAATAAATTGATTATTTTCATAACACATGACACACCCCAAAACGTGTAATTTAAAAAGGGGAAGTTGTAAGATTCACTCACAGTGGGTGCGTTCGGTTGTTGATGTTGAATGTACGCGAAGTGGTTTTAACCACGAGTGAGATTAACCTAGATAAATCGCATTATGGTTTGGTAAGTAAACGGATTTTATTAATCTATTTTAGTAGATTGTTGGGTGTATTTTCGTGAGTTTGAGGCTATTTTCTAACCTTAAAAATGTTATTTTTAAGTATTTTTAATTGATTTTTAATTAAAATAATTAAATAAAAATAATAAAAAAATTGATTTTTTTCTGACCGTTGACACGTTGACTGACCGTTGACCGGTTCAATTCGGAATACAAGTGCGCTGAGTGAGGCTCGAACCCGAGACCTCCCGTACGCGTGCACGCAGCTCTACCAACTGAGCTACGTGTCTAACCCGTTATAAATCTGATTTTAATTATATATATATTAATTAGTTTAAACCGAAAATCATTTTATTTCAAAAATAGTTTTAAGTCAATTCGGCGGTGCGCTCCACAGGTCTCGAACCCGGGACCTGTGGCTTAAACTAACACACAGTCCACCGCTGGACTGTGTGTTTAACATGTTATATAATTCGATTTTTATTATACTTAAATACAAATTAGATATTTCCTTTTCTGCCTTATTTAAAAAGAAGAGATAATTGTCCGAGTCGGTGCAGAAGACCGGACTCGAACTCGTGACCAGTGATATAAACAAACACACAGTCCACCGCTGGACTGTGTGTCTAACTTGGTTATTATTCCGATTATTAATATACTTAACATATAACTGTGACGACTCCGGTTCCGTTTAACAAAAATGATTTTTATTAAGGCATCGTGTGTGGGACGGGATTCGAACTCAAGACCTTTGCTTTATATGTGCACACAGTCCACCGCTGGACTGTGTGTCTAACCCGATTAATATCCAGATTTATATTATACTTATAACATACGGAAATATATCGTCTTCTTCACTGAAATATAACCAGAGTTCGGAAAATCGACTGGTTCAAAGTTTTATCGGTTTATTAGTGTTTTTCAGTTCGTTACGGTGAGATAAATGTGAAAAGGAAAAGAAATTGGGCGGAGAAGTATACCGACTGGACTCTCTTTTTTCCGGCAGAAACTCCGGCGACAGAATTCAACTCCGGCGTCAGGTGTCTTGCAGCAGCAAGTCTCCGGAAAGCTTGGAAAGAGTATGGGTATCTCCGGTATAAGCTTCAGAGGCTCAGCAAGGCTCGGCAATGGGGAAATCGGTTTTCCGGCGACGAACAAAAAGTTCCGGCGAGTGGAATTACGCCGAGGAAAAGTGTGGTTTTGAGCGAAAAGGTTTGCAATGGGTTGAGAGTGAATTTATAGGGGAAAACGTTGAAGAATCTGGTCTGATTTCCGACTGTGTTCATATATCATAAAAACTCCGGCGGTTTTGGTTTGGTCGCGGACTTCAAACATCGGTTATAACCGATGTCTGGTTAATGGTTTACGTTATAACGTAAATTGTAGTTAAGACTCGCGAGATTTCCGGGATTCCGACGACTGAACTGTTTGGGCGCCGGTTTTGAATTCGTAACGTTACTTTATGATTTAAATGATTTCATTATTTAACAAACAAAGCAAGTGGCGCAGTGGTTTTGTGATGTGCGATAAGGCTTTTCCGAATCGGTACAGACCCGGGTTCGAAACCCGGCAGAGGTATAATATTTTTATTTTGCGATTTTTGACAGTTTTTCAAAAACTAAATATATATTCCCGTATAATAATTGATTACGGATCGTTTAAAAATATTTTGGGCATTTAATTCGCAACGAAAATTTTGACTGACTGTTCGGTTGATAAACGGAGCGGGTTTGGTAAATCCGTTTTTGACGGATGTTACACTTATACTGATTAAACGTTCTCTAAACACGAAGACCTAGGAGCTGAACTTGAACTTTCTCCTAATCTTGTTCTTTTATATGTCACCATTGGTCAACACTCAGTCTATTATATGGATCTTCACCATTGTTGTTGTTAGAAGAATCATCTGGTAGATTGTCCAAATCTGAAGTTTTTTCATTCCTAAGAGACAAGCGTGAGGCCTACTCAGAAGAGGGACCAAGTGATTCGACCTTATCACGAAAAGCTTGAAGCTTTTGTTATCCTTAGGCAGTAAGTTTTCCCAGAAAATCTTTGCGAACCAAAGCCAAATATTTTCTTTCTGTCAACATTTCAACATTGTCTTCTTCCTCAACTAGAATACCTTTTCCTTTAGATGCACTAGACGGTGGAGCATCTGATGCTAAAGCGCTATCAATGGAAGCTAACACTCTATCAAAAAGAAGATCTTCTTGATTCGGTTCGGGTTGGACGAAGGAAATATGTTGAATGACATCTTCCATTACTACATGATGTATTGGTTCATTAACAGGCTCATTTACCGGTTCATTAATTTGCTCAGCGACGTGCTCGACAACTGCTGGTTCAGCCACATTGGGCTCATGAACAACAGGTTCTTCAATAACCACCGGTGGTTGTTGAAGATCAACCTGAGGTTGAACAACTACCAGCTGTTGAAGATTAACAGGAGCTGCACCATCTTCATCCTCACCCATTCTAAATATCTGATTAACACCCGCAGAAATGTTTCTCCAAGTAACATCATTTTCTGGATTGTAATCTTCAACGAGATTAGCACCTAGCATAGGACGAAGAACTGGCAATCGTGGTGAGTGAGTAGATACATTAGCTTGACGACAATCGCTAAAGATCCGTTTACTCATCTTCTTAAGAGCAAGCAATGCCAAACCATTATGAATCGGATGATCCGAACAAGATGATGAAAAACAATCATTAGGAACCAAGGATATAGCATCATAAGACGAAAGTCATTTGCATCATATCAAATATGTGCCTGAAGCGCTCGAAAGATCATATGTGCAAAACTATACGACTGATTAAATGTTAGTCCAATCATAGCCGATAACATATTCTGTCCCATCCCATCCATTCCAACTTTCTCAGAGCAAAACATTGCATCATTACATGGTAAAAAAACGCCATTTCTCAAGAAGCATTCCTTTGTATACTTGACGGGTTGGCAAGTTTCAAGAATATCCAAAACTAACAAGAGCTCTATCGCGAATCTGAGCATTATAGCAAACTTCTCCATGATCTAACGGACCCAGCTGTAATGCGGTTCGAATGACATCCTCGTAATAGTCAATTGATGACCATTCAATTGCTTCAATCACATTGTCTTGCACACGAGCGGTCATCCAAAAACCTTGCATATACGCGGCAACGATCCTAATCTCGGTGGAAATTGCATAGAAGACTCTAGATCTCCTTAGAAAACGGATAATCTGAACATAATCCTCAATTCCACGCAAATTTTCATTCAAGAGTGCTACTTGATTGTGTTTCGGAATAAAGATGCGAGCTGGAACTTGCAGTTGGTTTGGAGGGGGTTGGTTTGGTTGTTCTGCCATTTATGTACAAAACAAACAATAAGGTGAGTTTTGAAGGCTATGAGAAATACAGTCTGCATAAATAACACTAAGTAAATATTTCAGAAAATTGTGTACAGTTGAACTGTTAACATATAACTTTAAAAACACTAACAACCGGTTGTTCATACTAAAACAAACTATTAACAAATAACAAGTTGAGATAAATTTCTATCCAATGGAAATTGAACCGAACAAATTTATATACTTAG
The DNA here is from genome assembly GCA_947069175.1 of Scalesia atractyloides. NCBI lineage: Eukaryota > Viridiplantae > Streptophyta > Magnoliopsida > Asterales > Asteraceae > Scalesia > Scalesia atractyloides. The sequence continues at coordinate 65,123,154 of CAMTDV010000022.1, forward strand.
ATAGGAATCTAAAGTCGGACATAATCAAACAAATTGATTATACACGGACTGCTTTATATATAACCCTCAAAACCGGATACAGATTTATCCATAAATTCGGATATTGGAACACAACTAGACAAAATTACTGTTTGACAAGTTCCTTAAATCCAGACTAGATCGGAAGACATGTAAATCCGAAACAAGATGCACACCCGAACAATTATATTTGGACAAACATGTATGAATAAATCCGGACAAGCATTTAAAAACCGGACACCTTGTAATAAAACCGGACACAGTTTCAAGGTTAGATTTCTTGTGAAGAAATTAAGTTCGGATTTTCTTGTGAAAGAAATTATATGCGGACACAGTTTTATGTTCGGATAGATCCGGACAGATTAAAAGAACCATAAATCCGGTCATAAAAACCTTCCATACATAAGCATCTTTGTTTATATCCAGACAGAACCAGTTAAGTCCGGATCACTTGTATTATGTCCGGACATATTTACTATTTCACCAAGTTTATAAAATACGAAATCAAGTTGTTTAAACAGATACTAAGTTTATCTCCATCCAAACACGGAGGAGTAAACCGGTATCTAGAAATCCGATAAACAAAATGAATCAATTTTCAAACAAAGATTCTGAGTAAAAAAGTGATTTTTTAAAAAAACTTCCATCTTCTTATTGAACAAACCAACCCGAAAACCTCCAGAACCCCAAACAAAACATATTCCAAAATCTAACAAGCAATTCACAAAAAACATGTTCAACAAACCTACTTCATGCAAGATTCTATAAAACACTACTACAAATAAACAACAAGCAACTCCAACAATATCACAAAAACTTCTAGAAACAACAACCCAACATTAGAATACCAAAGTTCTTAAAGTCTATACAAAAACCCCCCAAATTATTTGAATTAAAACCTCACCCGAATAAAATCAAGTTTCAACACCTTCAAGAAATCAACTAAAGCCAACCGACATACAATCATTCAATCAAAATCTTATAAACATTCAAGAGCTCTCAAGAACACAAAGTTCATATCATTTTCAAGTACAAGCCCTAGATATCAAGAACACAAATTTGTTCAAGAAAATGATGTTTAAGAATAGGAAACATACCTTCAATGAAGATGAAGATTCAGAATGCTTAAATAATTCAAGAATCACACAAGGGTTTTAGAAGGGTTTATGTATATAGTGATTTTAACATTTTTAGTGAGTGTAAAGAACAAATTTTGAGTTATTAAAGTATAGGAGAAAGGAAATCCCAAACCCGGTACCTATTTAAGTTTTTATAGATTTAAACCCGGACGACGAGTCCGATCCTAAACCCGGAACGAATCCTAATTTGTTGAATAAAACCGGACGAAACAAAAAACCTTAAATATAACTCCGGATTCATTTGTCAAGAATAAAATCGAACCCCATGATACATCCAGACACATCTTGTGATTTATACAAACTTGGAAGGTGAGCTCTCATAAATCCGGACACAAGAGGATGTATGTTTAGATCCGGATTCAAACAGATTCAAAAGAGCCCGGACCCTATTTGCTTAAACGTGGATCCATTATTCAACTCAATTAGAAAACAAGGGGCCCATAATAATCTTGAAGCCCAAACCATTTGTTTAAGAAAAGAAACCTTTTAAACACAATAAGGCTCAAACTAATTTATAGCCCAGAAACATTTTAGTTAACCCAAAAACTAATTAAGAGGCTAACCCCACTCATTTAAAAAAGTTAAAGAGCTAAGACCTAAACAGGTTAAATTTTTTAAGTAACACATTCTTGGAAAAATTTCACACGACTTGGCGAGACTAAACACAATTTCCCACACGGAAACTCACACTTTGACACACTAAGCGAGACTGATTTTTATTAGAAAGACTTATTTTACAAATTACCTCATTGGATTGTCTTTAACTCGTTTTCAAAATTGTAAAACCCCAAATGAGTATCTTTAAAAATATGAAGCCCACACATGGAAATGAGAAATAAAATCTTTTTGTATTTTATGAACTTTATATCAAAACACACCGAAAATCTTACTGTGTTTTTCAAAAATGGAAAAGGAAATATTACTTACAGAATTGGGGAGAGTAAATATTTACAAGCAAATATCGTTTTGTGAAAACACGGACAAAAAGATCATACCGGCTTATCTGTCAAAATTGGTTACAGTTAGTATCAAATTTTAAACACTTAGAACGATAATGACAGTTCAAGAAGTTTAACGATATACTTGTCCACTTAAGCTTTAGCACGTGTTCGAAGACTATTTTTGAGATATGCATTTAGGTGTATTAATAACTGATGCAACTGTGTTCCCCACCTCAGAATATACTCGCGTATCAAAACTACCAAAAATTACATCTTACAGGTGAATATATTCAACTATTATCTGTATCTGGATAAAATTGCAAAATCTTGAAAGCTTAGTTTAGTGCCACCGTACTAACAAAGAGATGAAGGCTCGACTTTAAGGTGGTGTACCAACGATTTGGTATCTTTTTCTGTATTTTGGCGTATTTTAGTATTATCTACCTGAAGATAACATATATATATATTTAGTTGTTCACCCGGTGGTGATAAACTTTAGAACAGATCATCCGGTGAGATTGTTAGGCAGAAAAGAAATCTACCTAGAGGGGTTTGCGCACAAACGAAGCACTAAGCAAAGTATTATACAAGGTCAAGGCCATTGCCGACGCAAAATCAGAAGACCAACTATAACACCCGAGATAATAATCAAATATAAAAACCTAGTATCTTAGAATTTTGGCAATCTCTCAAACGAAATTACGTTACCAAGACCATATATCCGAGAGATGTTACACACAAGTTACGCAGTTCATTATCTTTATATACCAAAAATAGGATCTTATCTACGCGTAAAACTTATCATTACAACATGTAATGAAGCTGGCAAGCAGTTTAGGTTTTAATTTTGTAAGATACCCTGTAAACAATCCGACTGCCGATGTACTATCATTTCTTCTCACAATCAACGCGCTCTTGATTTTTCATTTTCTGATGTTTTTGGATTTTTATAAAAATATCCTACCACTAAGTAAAATATTTTTGGATTTTTGAGTTTAACGAAAAGAAGTATATTGTACAAAAGAAAAGAAAAACAAAGTTTCCATGAGGGTTTTTGAAACCATCCTACTCGGGGTTAATTATGCCGATCATTCGGACTAGATTATCAATTCTTGTCCGATCGAATGTCTTAGTAAATAGGTCCGCATAGTTGTCTAAAGCGTCGACTCTAAGTACTTCTATCAAACCCTTTTCAGCATAGTCACGGATGAATGATGCCTAACATCTATATGCTTTGTGCGTGAGTGATGCACTGGGTTATTTGTTATCGATAGAGCTAAATTATTGTCTACCATGATGGGAGTTTGTGTATAATTCAAACCGTAATCCCGCAATTGTTGTTAGATCTACAAGACTTGAGCATAACAGCTCGAAGCTAAGATGTATTCTACTTCACAGGTGGACAAAGACACAACAAGCTGCTTCTTGCATTGCCAGGATATCAGATGGCTTCCAAGAAGTTTAGCACCACCAAAGGTTGATTTCCTATTGATTGGGCACCCGCCAAAATCCGCATCCGCATACGCTATCAAATCTAGACCTCCCTCGATTGGATACCATAATCCAAGTCTTGGTTTGCCTTTTAGATAACCGGAAATCCGCTAATGATTTCAAGTGCGATTCGTTAGGATTAGCTTGGTACCCGGCACATAAACAAACAAAAACATTATATTGGGACGAGATGTTGTAAGATACATTAACGAACCAATCATTGCACGATAAAACAAAGGATCCACATCAGGATCTTTCTTCTTTTCATCAGAAAGCTTACGATTGGTGGGCAATGGAGTTTCATAAGGCAAACTGTCTTCCATGTTGAATCGCTTCAGGATCTCATGGTCGTACTTCGTTTGATGAATATATGTGCCATTCTTTTCTTGATCCACTTAGAACCCAAGGAAAACCTTAAGCTCACCCATTGCACTCATCTCGAACTTCGATTTCATAACCTCTTCGAATTCCCGACAAATCTCTTCATTTGAAGAACCAAAAACAATGTAATCGACAAATATCTGAACGATCAAGAAATCTCCCCCTTTCTTCAACATGAAAAGTGTGGAAGCTATTGCACCACGAGTGAATCCATTCACCAACAAATGCTTTGATGAACTTTGATTGTTGGATCTTGATGAGCTCCTTGACCATTGTTACCCTGTCTTTCTCGTTTTGGTTTGGAACATTCTCTCGCATAATGACCATAATACCACGATCATAACATTTCACTTTAGTCATATCTACACCCATATGAGTCTTTGTGTTACCGACGATAAAACTCTTTCCAGTTGTTGAAAAAATTTCTTAGCTCTTTGAACTAACAATGTCATATTCAATTGCAAATCCAACTCGTCCATTTCTTCTTGGCCAATCTAATCAAAATCTTCGTCTAGACTAGAAGGTTCAACAAGCTTTCCCATAGCAAATTTTCGTATGTAGTCATAAATGATGCAAGAAGACTCATGTTTTCTTCAATGAGTTTTGTACATTTAGGATCAAGCTGAGGCACATACTTTGTCTAGCATTAACATTCGAAGACGAAGTTCCTTAAGAAGTATGAGCTCCACCCACAACACTTCCACTGTTTCTACAAACAAAAGCACTTTGATTCATGACTTCTCCTTAAGTGGTATTATCTGATAGAAAAGCAACACTGGCACTGCTTCCTTTTTCTGCTAGTTTATCTCGGTAAAGCGCAGGATCTTGAAGTTTTTCGAAATCAGAATCTTGATCTTCCATAGACCAAGCACAACCTTTGATCTTCTAAAATGCCTGATCAAGCGTTAGCACATCACATCATACGTTGGACTTTCTTTGGTTAAAGCAGTAAACGTATTCCACTGCTTCTGTAAACAATTCAAAGATTTCTCGACCTTCTGAAATTCCATGCATAAACCTATCTCACTTCTGTCCAACTCACTCAGAAGATGATAAAATCTATTGAGAAGATCATCTAATGATTCGTTTTTCATAGCCTTAAAGACAAACTTGTCTTAAGACGTTCCAACCTTCTCTTCTTAAACAGTTCATTGCCTTCATACCTTTCACTCAAACTATCCCACATTTCTTCTGAAGAACTTTAATTACTGAAAGTGTGAAGTATTGATTGTACTAAAGACACTGTGATCAAAGACATCACCTTTTCTTCACATTTGTAACATTTTCTTTGATCATCGCTTAAAGCCAAACACCCTACAATCATCATCATTTGGATCGGTCGTTCTCCATAACCCGATGTAATGCAAAACCACATCCTTAAGTCTTTGGCTTTGATGTACCTCTCAAATCGTCCTTTCCATTCTGGATAATCTAGCTCATTTAAAAGTATGGAGGTTTATCACTACTACTGCCCTCATTGTTGTGCTTTATGTTTTGAACCACCGTTGTTAAATTACATGCCATGTTTACAAAATTTTTGGTAACAGAAGGTTTTGATTTCAGAAACAGTTAACAATAACCAAGAATCTCTCAAATCCGGAGAGAAAACACACACTTACTACAATCCCGGATCAAAAAAACTCGGATGTAGCAAAAGATCTCTCAAATTCGGAGTAGATAAGTACCAACTCAACAAGTTCTGATTAGATAAGCACTTAAATTTGGATTTGATGAAACAATAAATTCGGATAATTGCTTTAAAGGAAACTCACATAATCGGATAGATTAAATACACTAAGTCGGATTTAACAAACTCACAAATTCGGATAATTTGAGTTTTTAAATTCGGACTAGAGGAGATCTTATCAAGTTCGGATAATGAAACTCACTAATTCGTATTGGAGAATCTCTTATATTCAGATTAGATGGAATTCACAAATATGGATGAGAGATGCTACAAGTTTGATCAAGTCAAATAAGCTACAAATTCGGATTTCACTATAAACTTACAAAATCGGATAGAAACATTCCACAAATTCAGATTTTAAGCAAACCGGATTTAAAGTCGGATAAACCAAAGGTTTTCCAAATTCGAACAGGATAGATTCACCAAATTCGGACACCTTTAAGCTCGGACTGAAACTCCGGAGTGTCTAAATTTGGATTAGATATCCAAGCAACAACCAAGTTTATTTTCCAAGCGTGACTTCACACTTGATCATCAATAAATCTGGAAGTAACAAATACGGACAGATGGATATACTCGAACAGTGTAAAAACCCTAGATGAAAATGATTGCTTACCTCAAAAGACTCTATTCCCTTTACAGAAAACAACAGAGAATTTGTAGATCTGACACACTTCAAACTCTAATCTTAATAATCAAACCAAGAACAATCACCTAAAGATAGAAACCTAATCTATATCCATCAAGAGAAATCAAGAAATAGATGAGGATTCTATGAAAATCATAAGAAAAAGGTAAGAAATTCTAGAAAGTTAAAACCCACTAGATCAAACAAAAACCAAATAATAAATCTGATCTTCTACCCGAAACTCACAGTGGTAAGAGCCTCTTAATTAAGAGCCTGCTCTAATACCACTTATAAGCCCACCAACGGACCTCAAGCAACCATACAGGATTACGAACACGAAACACCAAGTCACGTGGTGTACGGAATCCACCACGTGATGTAAACCACTGCAAGGACACAATGTAGAAGGAGTAAAAGGAGATAATGATCGACAATCTGTGAATCTACTGAGTATTCACAGATTACCAACACACACAAGAACACACAGTGGCTAGGGTTTCACACAAAGAGCAAACTTGCACATAAAGATAAATCTCAAAAAGTCGCACCATTGCATTCATTCACACAAGATGTTCGGACAGGCAAGTCCTTACAAAAACAAGCCAGGTCCGAATTTGTAACAAATACATATCCAGACAAGAAAAATCTTTTACAAATTTTATCATTCCACAAACTCTTCCCTTATGTTCTACCATTAAGTTCTACCAACCAGTTCTACCATTAAGTTTTACCAACAAGTTCGGACTACACAAACACATGCTATCCGAATTCGTCTTGACAAAACATGAACTTAATAGAATTTACACAATAATCCCTAAAGAATCTTCAAGTAGTAGCATCCAACATTTATCATCCAAAAGGTGCACTTATAGAATCTGATTGCTGCTTAGTAAACGATTTTTTATAAATTTTTGGTAAATAGTTAGACCTTGAAAATTCTACACAAGGCCAACCCTTTTGAGGGGCACGCCCCATAAAAGATCATAATTTAGGCAACTTCGTAAGTATGGTAGACGACCTTCCTAAAATATCTTAATTTTCAGTGAATTTTGCTATGAATGATTTATAAGTTTATAAGCATCGAACTTGCTACTTTTATTGACTGCACTACTTAATGATTGTATAAATGATATATGACATGTCAGAGGTTACATTAGGAACAAGTGCATGAAAACCACATGATAAAATATTATGTGACAACTTGTTCGCATGCTAATTGCTATATACGTGTAGAATTTATGAGCTTTGCTTAAACACACTAATAACCCTATGGGTATCATAATAGGTCGTGGTTGACCACATCAACTTATAAACCATTTAAGTCTTACCGAGCAAAACTAAGGTGAGTTCATAACTCTTTTTTTAGAAGCATGCATCCCTAGTTTGGGCAACACTTTTTACGGTAGCCCTTTTTTGAGCTACGCGCGTGTTCCTTGTGAGAACCAATGAACATACGATCCACTGGAGGTGGATAGTACACTTGGACTAAGTGGCAACTTTATCATGAAAGTCCCTACACATTATATCGATTAGCTTGTCGGGTTGGCAGACAGGGTATTAGTTGATAGCGCTATTAGGTTTGACAAAGCTAACACCGTGCAGGGAGCCGGGCTTGAGCTATTGACCTTTCTTACACCATCAATGCGGATAGACATTGATGGGGGACACAAAAATTTACTACGTCAGTTTTCGGTATCTACATAGTTTACTCATATGTGATGAGGGTTAGCTACCGAGTCATGCTTAATTCAAAAACACTGTGAACTTTATTTTTGCTAAACTCAAATTTGTGAATTCGCCAACTTCATGTTGACACACTATTGCATGCCTTGCAGGTCGTTAGGTACAACTATAGGCGGGCGTTGCAATCGGCTAGAGTGTGTGGTTCGTTAAAGCCTTATGTTTCGAACATTTATTAAACTTGTGGTTTTTTAATGGGTTTTACTTTATTTTTTTTGCTGCAACATAAACTGTGTTTTGGACATTTAAACTTTATCACTAGCCATGTTTTTTTTGGATTTTTTATAATTTAAATGGTTGTTTCAACATGATTAGTAGCACGTCTCACAGTTTAATAGCGCATGTGGAAATTGAGGGTGTGAAAAAGTATAAAGTATAAGTCAAAACAAAAACCGCCATCAGATGTTTTGTTAACTCTACTTTTTTTTTTCATTTGGTTGAACGACAGATTTGGCATTGGCGATGTGATCAAACAGTGTTGCTTTACATCGGCCGCAAGGCTTCAAAGGTATCCATCCATCCATAATATTGTTATTATATAATAATATATTATACTTGTTGATCTGTTTCCCATTTATTTATTAAAAGCTATGGAAAAGAATTTGGACAAAAACTACAACTAAAATCAATCTTCTTCTGGACAAATGGAGGTATATTTGCCAGGTCTATTCAAGTCAACTTCTAAGTCAAATTACTTGATTTTGATAGAAATAATTTTTTTAATCTTATTTTGGTACTGATATTAAAAAAATGGTGAACATGAACTCGAAGGTTGTTTTGATCAAGAGGTACCAATACTTGTACTTCAACTAAATCCTACACGAAAATTGAAGTTGGACACAAAATAGCATCTATGATTGGTGAATGAACTTAGAAATTAATATTATGAGGTAATAAGTAGCTTCAGGTTGATTCCAATGTTTCTGTCAAGCCCTCTTATGTAAGTAGCTCTCTTGACTAACTTACAAAGAAATCAAATAAGGTAAAAATTGCCCATCCTGAATGCTAAGTTCTTTTCACAAATTTTGATTTAAATTATGTTTCTTTTTTCTTTCTTTAAGCAGTCCGTCCTTCATAGCAATTAAGCATTTGCAACTAGATCACAAGAAGCATACGGATGATGACTACTCTTGCTCAGTAGCATCCTCGTATCCATTATCTTTGTGTTCTCTTTTGCTTGGTTTTCTTTTTGTTTTGCTCTTGTTCTACTTCTTAACCATACTAAAGAATTGTTGCATCAGCAAGGACTATGATTTTCAAACCCGCTTCTGAATCAGCCTCGCTATTCAGGTGTGGCACACATGCAAGGAGATCTTAAGAGGTACCAACTATTAGTAGACTATGAATGGTTCAGTCTGTTTTGGTTTTATTTTCTTTGGGTTCAATAGGTTAAGTAATAGCAAAAACTAGTTAACAAAGAAATGGGTCAAAATATTGCTCAAAGTGTATGTAGTCAACTTGACCCAGCTCATTTCAACCTGTATTGTCACATCTTGTGACCTGTTTACATCTTTTAAAGATGCTATCAGGATGTTGTCTCTCTTTATTTTTTAATTTGTTTTCATTTTACTCAAATTTTATTCTAGGTAAGAAGAGAAGCGTCAAGCAACGGAAACGGAGAAAATTAAATGTGATGCAAGAACTATGGTAAAATATCATCTTGTCTATGGTTTATGGTTCTTCGCAATATGAACATAAGGTACATGCATGAACGACTAGTTTAGTTTATAATTTCGTATTTATGTCCTCACATATGTTTTCAGTTATACCCTATAGGTCTCTCGTATTCTTTTTTCGGGACTAAAGAACCCTGTATTAGTTAAAACATACATCATTTGAAAGATGTCATAATGATAATGGTAATTACTTTTATGTTAATTTTCACATAAGTAGTGGATACTATTTTATTATTTGCATATTGAATATTGTCCTTGTTTGCGTATTAAAATGTTTTTATTTTTCTAAGCAGTTGCCTATATTATCATTGCTAAGAAAGAGTTAATATGAATATTATTTTACTTTCATAAAGATTGTGAAAGAGGTTCATAATCATAATGAAGTTTCATGTTTTTATTCAAACATTTGTTAGTTTGTATTCTACATGTTTGGGATTTAGACTTAAAATGACACTTATTAGACGTTTGGAATACGTCTAGAACATGATCTAACTTTTAATTGAAGTGATGATATAACAATTTATACATCTTCTAGTTTTATTTTTATTTAATATTGTAAATAAATAATAATTTTAAGTAATTATAGTTAATATGATAACAGCAATAATGGCCCTAGTTTGATGCGTTTTGGTGGCAAAAATTATGTGCGACTAAAACCTAAAAGTTTGTAGTGGCAAAAATTAATATAAAAGGCTTTAGCGTCACCACTTCTAGCGATACTTTTTTTGTGTGCCGCTCATTTCAATAGGAGCCTTTAGTGGCACTCTTTTTTTTTTTTGTGGCATTTACTGCATGCCACTTAATGGCTTTTTATTTGTAGTGTTTTTTATGTATTTTTTTTTATAATAGCATGCCTGATATATTATATGGTCTATATTTTATTGCAGGATGATGTGAGAATAGTGTTTAACTTATTTATTATGGTGCAATGATTAGTCTCTACAAGTGGTGAATTTAGTGAATACGTAATATTAATGTTTATTTAATCTTCCTTTACTTGTAATTAAATTTTGCACGCTTTTAAAGATCATATATTTGAAACTCAAGGAAAGAGATCCAAGAAGCTCTCTAAATGGAAATGGGGTCAAGTTATTGATCTTGACGGTCTTGATGAAAATGACGAAGAAGACGTCCTTGAAGCACTGCAAATTCAAGCACTAATCTGAAAACTTGATTTAAGATACCTTGAGTGTTAATTCTGAAGCACAATAGATTTCATACAGTGTAATTTTTTATGTTTCTTTGAACATTGTGTTATGTTTTTAATATCATATTTTTAATTTGTTCATTTTAGTAATTATTAGTCTCATTTGGACTACATACTACTAGGTATTTATATCTAATCATCAAAGTTTCAAACCTTAATTGTTTTTTAATATACTTCAACATCAAATATATTATTTAAAACATTATCATTATTTTGCTTAAGTCTGGTTCAACTAGATGTATCAGTTAAAGAGAAGATAGAAGATGGCCGCCCTCTAAAAGGAAGAGATAAAAGAAATCCTCGCATCCTTCTTGATGACGACTAATGGTGACGAAACAATAAAGATGAGATAATTGAGATGCATAAGGCATATGACTAAATTGATTTCATCATGATGCAAGTGATTCACACTTGAACTTTTAGTTTTCAACTTTATGTTTAAGTCTTATTTTTTCTTGTTATTTGTGTGTTACTTTTGCATCAATGGCTTCATGAAGTACTTAATAGTTTATGGTTAGGAATTATTTTTCCTTATTCATGTGTTCTCCTTTGAGTTGTATTTTAATTTTATGACGTAAATCCACCACAATGATGCTACAATATGTTGATGTACTTTATGTCCGTCACTATGCGAATAAGCTAGATAGAGCGTGTGTTGAATATTCTATAGATTTGATACGAACACACAACCTAAGTACGAATGTGAGAGGAGCAAAAGTGTCACTTCATACGAAGCTAACTTGTCACACCCCGATTTTCGATGTAGCAAAAGCGTCGCGAGGTGTGGCCAGAGCGGCAATCGTTGCATTCAACCAAGTAAATGACAATAGTAATACATTGTAAAATATTCATCCATACACTTTATTTAACACAAGGTTTACATACGACCTTTTTGTCTTGAAACATACCACAAATTTAACAACATTGTTTAAAATTTAAACACGAGTTTACAAACACAATAACAAAAGACTGGATGAAATATAATATCTTGACTTCATAACATACGAACTTGTTTTTCCCCCAAGGCCGTCCACTAGTTTCCTGTAATACATGTTAGTTTTGAAAACGACATCAATAAAAGTTGGTGAATTCATGTTATAAATTTTGGTATCAAATGAATCTTCAAAAACATTTGAAATAATAAATTCATTTAGTATAGCTTAATCAAACTTGTAAGATCATTAGTGTGTTGCAAGGACACTAATCTGTATGCCGAATAAGGTGTCAACTAAACCTTGACGATTTATTGTGTCTGAGACACTCGTTTAACAGTCTAATACAATCTGTTATTTTGCCGTAATAGAGTGGGACTCACCCAAACCTAATAAATCTATCCCCTTGTTCCTCGGTACTTGTTATTCATTAATGGTCCAATACTTGAGCCTTATCCACATGTGATCTAAATATTTTCATTTCCACGTTATACTAAATGTACAATGTATACATCCCCGCACGTTTAAAAACCATAAAAACGTTTAAATAAAAGGGGAAACATGAACTCACAGATTTGCGTTCCGTGCAAATCACTATTCGATTTCCATACTTCGTTATTTTTCGACCTACAAGTGTTCTAATCTCATTAGACACTTAGGCTTTCTTCTTTTTTTCGTATAAGTATCTCATCTTGAATTTCATACTTGTATTTGTTGGTTTTTCTTTGTTGGTATACACACACACACACACACAATATATATATATATATATATCTTTGATATATATTTTCTATATTTATTACATGTAAATGGGTCTAGCCCATAATTTAAATGTAAAAGTTTAATCTAAAAGTTTATTACATATGGCCTAGCTCAATAGAAAGTATGGGCCTAGCCAAATTTGTTTCATATGAGTGAGCCTAACCCAAATTGTTTCATGTGTGTGGGCCTAGCCCAACTTGTTTTTTATTTAAAGTGGGTCAAGCCCAATTGGTTTGTAAAAGTGGGCCTAGCCCAAGTTAAAAATGAAAGAGTAGGCCTAGCCCAAAATAGTTTATGGAAATGGATTAGCCCAATTTAGTTTTATAAAAGTGGCCTTAGCCCATGGTTAATTTTATAAAAGTGGGCTTAGCCCAAGTTTGATTTTATACAAGTGGGCCTAGCCCAAATTAATTTATATAAATGGCTAGTCTATATATTTTTATAAAAATGGGTTTAGCCCAATATAATTTTTTGGTGAAAATGGGCTTACTCCAAACAATTTGTTTAGTTTGGCTTAATCCAAGTTTTAAAATATTTATTAGCAAATGTTATAACTTATAAAAACTTATTTCTATAAACTACTAGATATGAGTTAAATTTTTATAAGTCCTAGTAAGTATAAAGTGTGACGGTTGATTTGTTCGTTTTGACCATTATGTTTACGTCGACAATTTATTCGTTTCATCTTTGTCGTTTGTTTCGTTTATACCATATATTTTGTTTAGTCTGAATTGTCCAAGTTGTCCGAAATATTATTTTGTCAAAAGTTTGATACTTATATATCTTTGTATTAGATCCTACATGATATAAATATATATCATTTATACAAAAATATATACATATTTGGTGATTTCAAAATACATACTTTTATCTAAAATATATATTTATTTTCTTTTTAGTTTAAGAAAAACTCAAGTAATTATTGTGAATTGGGGATCGACCCCTTCGATGAGCAAGCGGACTGATCTAACTCAACTAACAGAGGCGAAATTCATTGTTAGTGAGGTTGACAAACGAATAAGTGAGATCTACTGTTTAATTGCTTTGAATATATTGATTGACGTGAAAAAGTACAACGCAAGTAAACACTTCAGGAGGGCTTTGCCACACCAACTGGATTAACACTACTTAGCTATGACACAAATATTTATAGGTCAACATGACTCACACAGGAGAGCGTATTGCAAAGACTTTGACTCGTGCGAGTTGGCTGCCTCGTACGAATGACAGAGTGTCACTCATATGAGTCAAGAGACTCACTCGTACGAGCCAACTACAAAACAAATAATTCAAACAATAACATTTACAAATTGACATTCTAAGCCTATATACAAAAAAACATATCCTAGACGTAGGCAATAGACATTATGCACCAACAAACTCCCCTTTGGATGTTGCTGCAGTCTTGCATAGTCTTAAAAAAACTTCATAAGATTTGACGTTTATCGACCAAAGAAGCTTCGGTGGCTTGCGACACTCCTCAAAAGCTATTGACGTTTGATCTGTTGGAGGAGGTCGGTTAACTGTATTGCCAAACCAGAAACTTCTTAGCAACGCTATACGAGCTCGCTCTGCAATCCTTGCTTCCTTCTTATCTTTCTTCTTTTGCTCTATGTCCTCCAATTTCCTCCAATAAGTGTTCCATGTCGATCCAGAATGTAAATCATTGGCGAAACAGACATTAACAATCTTCTGAAACTGGAGTGCTTGTTCTTTATCTCTCTCTTCATAGCTGATTTTGCTGTAGAACAAACAATCTATATCTTTCTTCGAACAATTTACTAGCCACATCAGGTCTAGTACTCGAATGCCACGCCACAAGCCATTATTCGTTTATGTGCTATGATGGCTTCAGTAAGCTCCTCTATTATCTTCCACGAATCATCATCAGGGTGCACACAAATCACAACTTCTCCCGTGTTAGAATCATAGTGCCACCGCTTGAATTTTTTGTGGAAATATTACTCCATCTGAATCATAGGCATATTCTTCATTACCTTTAGCCTCTTCACGATGAGCGTAACATCTTTTTCTTTAGTAATCATATCAATCTTCATAATACGCTTCGGAAAATGAGGTTTCCAGTGTATAAATCCATGTGCAGCTTCAAGCTGGATCAACTTCCATAGTCGTTGGTCATGAAATTTCATCTTCAAATTTATCATCTTCGATTGCACGAGCTCTTTAATATCCCAATACAGCAAGGATTTGATGCTCAAGTATCTGAAGTACTGGATTGCAAACTCCCTTTTGATAGCGTAAACATTAAGTTCATCGATCCAACCCCAGCTAATTATGTCCCCTAGAGAAATATCTGCATCACGTGTAAAGAATGCTAGAGAATGTTTGAACTTGCGCTCTGCTGGTGAAACGTTGAACCACTTTTTCCTAATTTCTGCAATTTCAGCTTTATTCAACTGTTGAGGAATGGTACCCTGTTTAGCAGCTTCTTCAACTTTACGTTCAGAACATCGGCATTTTCTGCTGCAAACAACTTAGCAAAAGTTGGGGAGTCATATGTACCCTGATCGGCAAGATTAGTAACATCGTCATTAGAATCATCCTTCATGGCAACTCTATCATAATCATTCGCATCTTCAACGTGCTCGAAGACATAATCAACTGACTTGAAAGCGCTAATATCGTTCAGCTCGTCTTCAAAGTCAAACTCGAAATTTTCTTCATTCACGCCTAACATTTTAGCAGTCTCTTCTTTAGTATAGCTATGGACATATTCACCCTCTTCAACATTATGCTCAAGATATAAAATCTTCGGCTTTGGCATGACAGGAACGGTAGATGTATCAGTTACCGTGATTCCTGCCTGCTGAGCACCTTTCGAACCTCCAGATCTTCCCTGATCTCTATCTTCACTTACCTGATTCGCAGAGTCATCCAAGTAAGCAGAATAATCAATATCACATTTAAAACAGATTCTGTTACATGGACACCCATACCACCTACATCATCATCACCATCATCACTATCATGATCAGAATCATCAAAAAATAAATCATCAAAAGCAGCTAAGTCTCCTTTTCATCATCCCCATCAAACTCTTCAACCGCTACTTCAATCTCTCTTTCTAACTTCTTCTTCTGTAGCCATTCATGATGTCTATCTGAAAGACCTGTCGTGTCAATATCCACATCCTTTGGCTTTCCTACTAGAACAAACTTCTTTGAGATTGTATATATACCACAATATCTGTAGCGCAAATTCAGCTTCTGGATCAGTTGAAACATTCACAGGATCCTCACCGACTTTATCTTTTCCCTTGCCTTGCGCATCTGATAATTCCTTTGCAAGACGCTCACGTTCAGCGACCCGCTCTCTCGCTTCAGTCTTTCGATTTCATCAATCAGCAGCAATATTAGCACCCAGCTTCTTAGTTAGTATCTTCTAAAAAAATTCATCCTTCTGTCACTTTTGAGTCGTTCCTCTTCATATTCAGCCATGCGAATATGTAAACGCTCATTTTCTGATACAATGTCGGCTAGCATAGCTTCGAGCTGCTGTTTATCTTCGTTTAAAGTATTGAGCTGTTCCTGTAGCTCTGCAATCTTGACGGTGTTTAACATGACCTGCTTCTGTAACTCTTCAATGCGTGGGTCATTAAACATGTCAGCAGTAAAATCTTCGCCCCTGGAATGTCACAAAATCAAATCAAATCAAATCAAAATCAAAATCAAAGTGAGGCTGTGACTGCGAGGGTTGCAGCGAAGGTTGCAGTGTCGGTTGTGTTGCTTGCTGCTGTGGTGAAGATGGTGTTGGCTGAGATGTTTGTTGATGAGCCGGTGATGGTGGTGTTGGTGGAGTTGGTTCAACATGTACCTCTTCTTCAGTCTGTGTTTGCAGTTTTTCTTTTGATTTGACATTAGGAGAATCAGTGCTTCTCTCAGCCGATCGTTTCAGACGTCGAGATTTCTTCTTTACAGGCTTACGCCAGGAGTATCATAATCTGAACCCGAAGGTATATAAGTCGAATCATCCTCTCCTGTTGCTTTTCGCTTTTTCTTCTTCTTTTCGGCTAAGCGTTCTTTTTCAATCTCTTTACCCCTCTCCCTTTCTCCAGCTCGTCTATCCTCAGAATCAGTGCTGGAATACGACACTTCTTAGCCACTTTTTCACGACCAAATGCTTGCCTTTCTATATCAGCAGCAATATCTTCAATATTCTCCTCAATCTCTGGTTCATCTATCAGACTAGAACTCTCGGCTGTTTTCTTTTTCTTTTGAGAAGTAGATGTGGAAGATGTAGCCGTTGCCTTTCTCTTACCCCCATCTTTGACAAACCATGTGCTACGTTTTGCAACAAAACCATCAAGCGCTGTCAACTCTTCAATCTCATCACCACTATCTTCCTTTCTCCACTTTCTTGGTGCTGGAGCGACATAATCTTTGTCAAGGATTGCGCCAAACACAGGCTTCACATTCGGGATTGTCTTAAGATATAGATTCATCTTCTTCAGAGTAGAGACATCCATGTGTTCCAACTTTAGCACATCATCTTTCACTTTCTTCAAATTTGGATGCAGATGATCTAGCAACATCCAGACGAAACGTGGGTACTGTAGAAATTTCTCTCTCTGAATATTCTGCACCATCTGAGTGAATATCACCTTCGAAAAGTTGTATGGAAGATTAAGAATAAGCACGGTGATCATGCAAATTTGGTAGTCAACCAAATCATCAAAACCGCCTTTTCGGTGACTTAGTGCATGAATAACACAATGGGTGATATATCAAAATGGCGCACTTAGGTTACCCTTCTTGAATGGAGCAGCATTTATAAACCTGGCGTAACCCATGCGATAGAAGCATCCCTTCACCATATATTCCGAAAAACTTGTCGGGTCATCTCCATGGTCTTTAAAATCCAACACCTTTCTCATAAACTCTTTTGTAATTTTCAGCTGAATATCTTTATCTCCAATCTTCACAGCTGAGACAATTGCATTCTCTTCAGAATCAAACTTTGCTGCATTCCAAAAGTACTCAATATGTGATCTATAAGCGACATGGCAATCTGTCAGAGCCTTCGTAATACGAATTCTGCCAAAAAACTGTAACACTTCCTGGTAGGCAGCAATCTCTGGAAAAGATTCATCAAGAAGAAAACATACATTGTGGAACGGAGAAAAAGAAGATTTCTTGACCTGTACACATAGACATTTCAAACCGTTAGAAAATTTTTCAAAAATTTCAACTTTGAGAATCACTCTTACGATCTATTCATTCGTACGAGTCAACACTTAGACAATTTTCAAGTGTGAATCAAACTATCACTCGTACGAGTCACAACTTCGTTCGAGTGACCAAAGTAGGCTAATTTTAAGAAGTTTGACCAGACCTGCTTCATACGGACGATGCCGCGTACGAGTCATCAATATTTAACAATTTTATCTTTTAACTTTAAAAGATCCTACTCGTACAAGTGAAAAAGATATAACATTTTGAAAACCTTCGCTAGTACGAGTGAACATTCGTATGAGTTGTAAGCTGTATCAAATAACACCAAGTTTAAACCGAACTTGAAACGTGTTGTTTTTAACAAATTAAAGGTTGATTTATAGGTTATTGGGCCCGATTTTAATGTTTTTAAGTTCAATTTTATGTTTCATCGGTCCAATTTACCTAAAACTACGTTTTACGTCCGTTTGGTCTAAATCCGACATTATAACGGCTAAGAACAAGCATTAGTACCTTTCCCATTGAAAGAGGTGTGCGAATCAACCTCCACAATGTATTAGTACATATAATATGTCAAGAAAAATGAAGTATAGAACTGGTTCGCACAAAGTTCTCTCCCAATCGCACAGTGACCTTAGGCTGACTCGTGGGACTGAAGGAGCCTTTTATACTAATTCAGTGTCGCTTGTACGAACCAATGGCTCATGCGAATAAAAACCAAATGTCACTCGTATGAGTCAGTGACACTCGTATGAGTCACTTCTGATACTTATAAAATTTTTGATTTTTTATAATTTTTTATGAATTTTTATCTGTTTAAAACCCACTTAGTTAACCAAGTCCAAGTTAATGACCCTGATTATCTGATTTTCCTACCAAGTCCAAGTTAATGACCTTGGTTGACCATTGTTTGACCAAAACAGATTTATTTAAAAGTGTAAAGTTTCAAATTAATGAAATTTATTGACGTCAGGTAATTTCTTCTCATGATTAGCTCCCAACCTGTGGTCTTCAGCATTTCTTCAGCAAGTGTCTCCATGACTTGAACTATCAGTATTTTCATCATCGGTAGTCTAAAATAGACTAAAATGCTAAGAAAACTATAAATCTTTTTGGGTTTTGGGATTATTCCGAAAAGAAATAGCAAGTAAAGATGTATAAACATACATATTTTTTTGTGAGTTTTGTGTTAAGAGGATCATATCAAGTATTTAAACAAATCACTAGTATCGTTGATCTTGGTATACTCATTAAGCTTTTAAACAGATTTACCTAGATTGCCAATATATTTATCCACTTAAACCTCTTCTCGTTTCTCAACTATTTCAAGATATGTTAGGTAATATTAAGGAACATGAAGTAAGTGTGTTTCCCATCTCAGATAAACTCCCGCATCGAGATTCCCAGAATATCATTTCACAGGTGAATATATCCAATTGATACCTGTAAATGGGGTGAATGCGAGACCTTGAGAGCTCAGGTTAGTACTACCATACAGACAAAGAGATGAAGGCTCGTCTTTAGGTGGTGTTACATAAAGAAATCTTTTGAACTGCAGATGTCACAAAGTTTATGACATAATAATTTTTATGAGCTTTTGTAGGTGAATAATGCGTAAAGTATTATACAAGTTCTAGGCCATTGCTGATGTAAATCAGAAGAACTTGGATAATACCCCAGATATCGATTTAATATAAAGACCTAGTATCGTAGAATCTGGCATTCTCTCAAACAAAATTTCTGAGTACTAAGTCCATACATCCGAGAGATGTTAACCTACAAGTTATTCAGATTTTTCTTTAGGTTTATATCTTGAAAAATAATTTACTAAACGAGTGAAGCCTATTGGCACATCCTCAGTAAGACCTGTTTAATTATTTGTTTAATCAATCCATATCTTTAGCATACTGTGACTGTCACATTGATGTAATATGATCTCCCTTTTTTCACAAAAACTCTTTTTGACTTTTATAATGTTTTTGTACTTTCCCAAACTTTCTCCCCGTAACATCTAAAACATTTTTTTGAATTTTTAGAATTTTTAAGATAGAATGTATAGAAAACACCTCATACCGATGAGAATCACGTCAAGTCCTCGTCATCCTCAAACTCAACCTCATGAATATCCCCTAATGCCAGATTTCTCAAACCATTTAAATTTGAAAGATTTTTAATTCTTGAACGATCAAATGCTTTGGTATAAAATCTGCTTTTTGGTCATCAGTATGGATTTTTCAATTCTAACCAACTTTTTCTCGTAGCAGTCACGAATAAAGTGGTGTCGAATCTCAATATTTTAGTGCGTGAGTGTTGACATGAGTTTTTAGTGATATCAATTATCACCTAATTATCTACATATATGGGCGTGTCAAGAAATTGCAGTCTGAAGTCTCTCATCTGCTGTTAAATCCAAAGAATCTGGAACAACAATTGGATGCCGAAACCTATTCAGCTTCACACGTAGAGAGAGTGACCGTAGTCTGTTTCTTGCATTGCGAAGTTACCGAACGGGTTCCGAAGAAGTGGCAACCAGCCGTCGTAGATTTGGCGTTTAGTTTGCAGCAACCGAAATCAGAATCCAAGTAACCTGCAAGATTGAAGTCGTTGTGGCGAGGACCACAAGTAGGTGCTTGGAAATCCTATATCTCATAATACGTTTGACGGCAAGCAAGTGCGAATCCCTTGGACTGGACTGAAAACGGCCGCACAGGCATGTAGGATACATGATATCTAGGCGAGAAGCAGTTAGATACATCAAGGATCCGATCATGGAGCGGTAAAATGTTTCATCAACTTTGACTCCATTAAGATTTGGACAAATGCCGTGATTAGGAGCTAATGGTGTAGATGCTGGTTTAGTTCCTGTCATATCAAATTTCTCCAATATGTCATGAACATACTTCATCTGATGGATGAAGATACCATCAGGCAATTGGTCAACTTGAAGTCCTAAAAAGAACTCCATCTCCCCCATCGCACTAATTTCAAATTTGCGCTTCATGACTTCTTCGAAGTCTTTACACAGCTTGTCATTTGTTAATCTGAAGATGATATCATCCACATATATTTGCACGATAATCAAATGCCTATCCACTTCCTTATTAAAGAGGGTAGAATCTACAGTTCCTATCTGAAAGACGTTGTCTAGAAGATGTCGTGACAGCGTTTTATACCAAGCTCTCGGGGCTTGAATTAGACCATATAAGGCTTTGTTCAGAAGGTAGACTTTATCTTTGTGTATAGGATCGACAAACCCCGGTGGTTGGCCGACATACACCTCCTCTTTGACTTTTTCGTATAGGAAAGCAGATTTGACATCCAACTGGTACACCTTGAACCCTTTCCAAGAGGCAAAGGCCAAAAAAATGCGGATGGCTTCAAGACGAGCGGCTGGGGCATAGACTTCGGTGTAATCTATCCCTTCCTGCTGATGAAAGCCTTGTACCACGAGTCGAGCTTTGTTGTGCACTACAATCCCTCTATCATCATGTTTGCACTTGAAGACCCATCTCGTGTTTATCTTTTTGTGATGATCTGGTAGGTCAACAAGCTTCCAGACTCCTAATTTCTGAAACTGAAGCAATTCCTCCTGCAATGCGTCCACCCAACTCTCTTCTTTTAATGCGTCTTTCCAGTTCCCGGGTTCTACCTGAGAAACAAAACAACTATTAGAAAGTCTGGTTTGCAGTGGAGCAATACGAATATAAAAAC
Organism: Scalesia atractyloides; assembly: GCA_947069175.1. NCBI lineage: Eukaryota > Viridiplantae > Streptophyta > Magnoliopsida > Asterales > Asteraceae > Scalesia > Scalesia atractyloides. The sequence continues at coordinate 65,144,659 of CAMTDV010000022.1, forward strand.
AACTTAGATCCTTATTGATCTGATTGCGAGTTTGCACTCTTGTTTGTAAGCTGCCTATGATATTCTCCGATGGATGATATGGAAGTGTCCTCGGCATCACTTCACTCTGAACATCCACTTAAGTTTACAAGTTTGTGATAACTTCATCAACAACTGGTGCGGATGATGAAGCTTCAAGGATTTGGCTCCAAATTTACCATCCAGGTCCAATACAGTACACGGTGATCCAAAAGGCTCCAGAAACACAAGGTTAGGCTTCCGTTGATTTAGCAACTCAAAACAAGTCTTGTTGTGGGGTTTGACTATTAACACACGATTAAGGGTGTAACACACTGATGCGAGTGCTTCACTCCAGAAACTGATTGGCAATTTTGAATTGGCGAGCATGGTCCTGGCAGTCTCGATCAATGTGCGATTCTTTCATTCAGCTACTCCATTTTGTTGTGGAGTATAAGGAGCACTGAATTCATGAAGAATCCCCTTTTCTTTGCAGAACTCCAGCATCCGTTTGTTCTTGAACTCTGTACCCTTGTCACTGCGGATTCTCTTGATTGGTAGATGATACAAGTTTTCAAGCTTCCTGAAGAGAATCATTAGACTTTCATATGTTTCATCTATGCTCTCCAGAAAGAAAACTTTTGAGAATCTTAAGAAATCATCTGTAATGACCAGGCAATATAGATCACCAGAAATGCTTTTGATGTTTACTGGCCCGAAAAGATCCATATGAAGCCTCTCTAGTGGTAGGTTGATAGAATTTAACAGCTTTTGTGGGTGTGATTTCTTGTGTTGTTTCCCCCTTTTAGAACTTAGACAATCATCAGATAATTGAAAACTTTTCAGATTAACACACTCACTAGGTCGTTGTGCACAAGATAATTCATCTTTCTTAGATGAATGTGCCCCATCTTCCTATGCCACAGAATAGACTCTTTCTCAGTAGCTTTAGAAACAAAGCATTAAACCATCTTTGATGTTGTAGATGCGATACTCATATCAAGAACATACAGATCATTCTCTCTCGGAGCACGCATAAGAATCATTCCTCAGGAATCTTGAATCTCGGATTTAGAATTAAGCATTCTTTATCATTGAAGTGCGTTGTGAATTTCTTGTCACAAATCTGCGAAATGCTGAGTAGATTGTTCTCAAGTTCCGCGATGTAGTTCACTTTATGAAACGAAACGACTCCATTCGTGAGAATTCCCTCTCTGACAATTCTTCCTCCTTATGTTCCGGCAAAACCTACATATCTTCCTTGGATCGCTTTTACGTCGTGAAACAACGCAAGCATCCCTGTCATGTGTCTGGAAGCTCCACTATCCATAATCCATTTAGACATGATCGATCACGGGAGCCCCTACACACATGAGGAAGAAACTATTTAAACAAATAAACTCAAGCCTGTTTGGTCTTGGGTGGGTTCGGAATGTCAAATTTCATACCAACTTTGTTTTTGACGTTCTGTTTAGGCTCGGTTTTGTGTGGAACAGAAGGTTTCAGTTCTACCTTGGATGGTTTGACTTTTGCAACCCATGTTTGCGTTTTCAAATTAGCCCTTTAAGCATAGAATTTTGAATCCATTTGACGATGTTTAGTTGATGTTTCACCAGTTTCAAATTTAGAATTACGTTGAATCGTTGGTTTAAGATTTTTATAGGATTCATTGTTTCTTTTCAAAATTTGCTTAGGTACAACCATAGGTGCCTTTTTGTTTTTCATCCGTGGTAGATCTGTTAGAGTTAGAAACAGATTTTGGATATTTTTGAGAGCAATATCGTGTAATATGCCCGACATTCTTACATTTGTAGCATGTCCTACTGTCTTTACGGACAAAGGAATCAAAAACTTGTTTCTTATTCTCTTTTTCTTTTTTAAACTGATCATTGGATTGTGTTCCAATGATCTCCTTTTCTTTTTCTGTCGTCATCCCAAAAACAAAATTGATTTTCTTTGTAAAGTTTAGCTTTTGGGACTTGTTGTTCATTCTTCGCTTTTCAAAACCCAAACCAGCCCTCCTATTCTACGGATAATCTTTGTTTCTCTGATGGTAGGTCTGGTGACACATTTTGATTTAGAGTAATATGATGCATTATGTTTATCTAAATCAGAATGGCTTACCTCGATAAGTTTGAACAACTTTTTGACTCGATCCATATTGACATTTTGGATTGGAAAATCATCATCAGAATATAGTTAATCAGATCCATGCATATTATAAACTATGACGTTTGGATCATTGTTTAAACTATTTTCCAATGTTTCAACATCAGATTAAGATTTTTCAGATTCACCTTTTAAAACACTTTCAACCACAGTTGAACTACCTCAGAATCACATTCACTTTCAGGTTTTGTGTAAGTTATGTCGATGTTCGTAGGCAGCTCGTTTGACTATTCGGTTTTCAATTTTAAATTGAGCGCCTTTTCCACCCCTGATGGATTTTTACAAGCATAGCTATTCCACATGAGTGGTGGAACACGATCGTAACTTGCACTCTTGTTATCATCTTTTTTAGATTCTACTTTGTTTTTGATTTTCGGTATATGTGATCAATGACGTATGAGCTTGTGGAATAACTGATTAACAATTTGTTAACCCATTCAGTTTCGCTTCTTACCTTCCCAAGCTCACTTTTTAGCTCAGTGATAGTATCTAAGTGAATGTTAATGGGAATTTGCTTGTCCATTACTGTCGCTTTGAGCATTCCAAGTGTTCCTTCATTTTCTCTGAGTGCTTTTTCATACTGTTTAACAGTTTTGCTCAATTCGTCATAAGCTTCTTTAGTTGATTTAAAATCACTTGACAAATTGTCTGTTAAACCTTTGAGCTCATTATATCGTGTGTCTTTTATAACACATTCATTGCATGGCTTAGCACATTTCAAACATGGTTTTTCGATCACAATCTGACTTTTAGATTCATTTACCTTGTTTATGTTTACCATACATGCTTTGTCGGTCTCATCAGTCAACTTCTCCATCTTTTCATCAACTCTCTGTTCAACATCACGCATCTTCTGTTCTTCACAAGATGATCGATCGCTTGGTCCAAAGTAACCTGCAAAAGTTTTCAAGATATCGTTAGGTATGAGATGTTTAAAAGCACTGTTTAAAATTTCCTCCTCTTCTGATGATGTGTGATAGTAATAATCATCTTCTGGAGCCTCATCAAAAGATGCCACTAATTCTTCTTCAGGTTCTTCGATTATTTCAGCAACTAATGCCAAACTCTCATTCTTGTAAATGTATTTGTTCCAGTTAAAGCCCTCGTCTTCTTGAGTTACTACAAGCGCTTTGTCTTTCGTCTCTGGTTGTCTATCTTCGATCTGCACCATTCGAGTTCTTGGTTTAGGACAGTGGTAGATAGCTTTCTTGTAGTAGTCGTCGGCAAGTGGGTTTTGATTACCCTGAGCTTCTCTATTTGGGCATTCACGTTAAAATGTCCCTTCTCTCGACACTTGAAACAAGTAACTTTGGACGTGTCAAAGCCAAGTTTTCCATCCATACCTCCCAAGTTTTCTTTCGCAGTGATTTCCATAAATCGTTGTGCGTGTCTAACAATAGATGCCATACACCATTTGATGTCTATCAACTCCATCTCTACCGGATCAATCTGATCGTAGTCCTCTCTGGTCATTTCAGAATTTCCAATCTTTCCTGCTACAAGACTGTCATAAGATTCGAGAATCGATGCTAATAGTGACATATGCTGCTTGGTGGTCTTCTCATCAAAGTTTCATACATTCTGGAAATCAACAGCGATATTGAACTGTAGTACCCTTTGAGTAGGATTTGATTTACTGGTCTGGTTAAGTTGGGGATTGCTCGATCCATGTGATGACTATGGGCTTTGAGACATGTTCGGATTGACCATAGCAAATGATTGAAAACTACTGTTTTGATTTGACAGGGGACTCAGTGTGCTGTAAGCGCTAAAGGCAGTCTGGATCTTTCGAGATTGTATTTGAGTGGCAGACTATTCTTGAAATAAAGATTGACGTCTCATTTGGACGCCTTTTTTCTTTGCCATCTTCTGCATTTCTAGTTTTTGTCCCTCCAATCTTTCAATGAATCGTGGTAATGAGAAATTACCATATTCAGTTCCATTCTTCAAAATGGTCAAATAGGTAGACCAATCGCCTTGTGGCAAGGAATCTGCGAGTTTATCAAGATGACAGTATCTTTCAAATTAGTTGTTTTACTGTCTCTCCTTTAATCAAAGTAAAGATGTCAAATTCTTTACTCAACAGTGCCATTTTGCTTTTTCGTAGTTGTGCACTACCTTGGAATTTTAACCGAAGTGCATTCCATAATGATTGTGCGTCATCGTCATGTTGTAACAACGCCAATATGTCCTCTTTGATGGATTGTTGTAGAATGTTTATCAGTTTCTTCTCGTTTGTAAACTTTTCTCTTTTAAAATCCGAAAGTTGAACCAATGTCTTTCCAGACCGTTTTCTCCAACAGGAGACTGATACTTTTCTTCGATAGCAAACCAACAGGTAAAATGATTCGCCTGAACCCAGTTCATGAAATGTTCACTCCAACTATCGAAGTCTTCGAGGTTTATCAACTTTGGCGGTTTCGTCATTGTACCCATTTCGTTCTTGAGGTTCATGTTTTGTGCTGCGGTAGTCATGATCGCTGATGTAGCAAATGCGTTATAGAACTCTTCTACCATTTTTCTACAAAGATTTAGAAACACACTTTCCGAAAAAACTGATTAGAATGATAAAATTTCTTCGTGCGGATGACAAATTAGTTCGTGCGACCAAAATGGGTTTGTACGACACAGAAATTCGTGCGAACTAGATGATTCGTACACAGTATATACTCGTGCGAACAAGATGTTCGTACGAGTGAAAATGTTTGCTTCATACGAGTGGGTTGCTCGTACGAATGACTTCTTTAGTGCGAATCACAGTTTCAACTTAACTTGTAAATTTTAAGAACTTTTGTTTAATCGTTCATACGGATGACTTAAATCTTAATGACAGTCATTTGTGCGAGTGGTCTCTATACCCGTACGAAACAACTTAAGTTTCCAAATGGATAAATTTTACCGATTTTGACATGATTAAGTTCGATTTTAGATTTGAAATTGTTAAGGATTGATTTTAATGTGATATTCTAGAATTCTAGTCCAATTTGTCCGTAAATTCGTCCAAGTCCGAGATCAGTTTGTGAATGGGGGATGGACTCATCCGATGAGCAACCGGACTGATCTAACTTAACTAATAGAGGCGGAATTAATTGTTAGTGAGGTTGACAAATGAATAAGTGAGATCTATTGTTTAACTGCTTTGAATATATTTATTGACGTGAAAAAGTACAATGCAAGTAAACACTTCAGCAGGGCTTGACCACACTAACTGGATTAACACTACTTAGCTCTGACACAACACTCCTCTATTTATAGGTCGATATGACTCGCACAAGAGAGTGTGTTGTAGAGACTATGACTCACGCGAGTTGGCTGCCTCCTACGAATGACAGTGTGTCACTCGTATGAGTCGAGAGACTCATTCGTATGAGCCAACTACAAAACAAATAATTCAAACAATAACATTTACAAATTGATGTTCTAAGCCCTATATACAAAAACAACATATCCTAGACGTAGGCAATAGACATTATGCACCAACAATTATATCTTAAACTTTTTCACCCAAACTTTTGTTTAAATAAGATTAAAGTCCCTAATAACTTTTAGTCACAAAATCTTTAGTTTAACCATATCTTATTCAAGATTAATTTTATAAAAATTTTGCCATAGTTTCCTTTAAAATATGAGCTTTCTCATGTTTATATAAAAATGTTTTAAATCACTTTTCTAATTCAAATCATCATCAAATCACAAGTATTATACTAATAGCTTAAAACTTTCTCAAAATGGAAACTTTATTTATGTTTTATCCAAATTTTTGGATTATAAATTTTTATATGAAATCTATGCTTTACATGTTACTTAAATGTTATTTTTAAGTATAAAGATGTGTTCATAACACTTCTATAAATAACTTCATTTTTCTGATCTTTCCAAATGTAGAAACTTTATTATTACTTTTTAACAAAATTTCTAGATCATAACCTTTATTTAGAAATCTATAATTTGTATATTAAATATGATCATTTTAAAATATAAAATCATGTTCATAACAAATTTTTGTTAATGAATCTTGCTAATCTAAACATGCATGTGTTTAGAATATCTTTTTATACGTAAAAATGCAAGATTAAAGTTTACTAGTTTATGACAAATTCAAGATCATCCATAATTATCAAGAAAACCACATAATTATGTTAGTTATTATAGTTTTATTAGTATTTTTCAAGTGGGTTTTTAAACAATTTTCAAGATGATCTTGTACATTTACATGAAACACAAAGTATAAGATCAAGTTACAGAGCTTACTACTAGCACTTGGCTAGGGATGATCAAAGTGATGTTAAAAAGATGAAGAAAAGTGTTGATCAAAAGTTCCCAAGCTTCCAAGTATGCCTCCTAATCCTTGCAAACACCCTTAATTATCCTTCCATCTCCATGCAAGCTTGAATTTCTTGTGTTTGAATTTTTAAAAGTTGAAGGTGGTAGTGGTGGTGTTGGCTGATTTTTAGAGAGCAAAATGGAGTGTTGTGTTTTGATGTTTGAAAATGAAAGGAATTGGAAACGATTTGGTTTTGTGTTGGTTTTTGGTTCTTATACCTCATTGCACCACTAACTATCCTCACAATCATGTAGCCGTGAAGTGGGTTGGGGGGGGGGGGTTAGGTTATATTTTTTTATGAAACTTGTAAATTTTATAAACTTTATAAACTTTAATGTGTTTAGATATAAGTTTTTATAAAATCTACTGGCCCAACACTTTAAAGTGATGTTATAATATGCCAAAATAACTTACTAGACTTATTGTTTCGTTGTTCGGTTGATAAATATGGTTCGAGTCTTGTACTAGGTAAAATAATGACATATTGTGTTACTTATATAATTTTATTTACACAATAGTTATAGTACTAATTTTATTGTCCAGTTTATTAATCTAGCTCTCCAGACTAATAGATTTGTTATTTTGAGTTCAGTTCCTATATCGGTTTTGTTGTCAGGTTTTTACTGAACAAGCCGCATAGCATTAAACAGCAAGATTTATACACGGGTTTTATATTATTTCTAACACACGTTATTATTCTTAACTGAAAATATTTATTTTTGGGTTTTCTGACATTTGTTGTTTTGTGCTGCGGATGTATTTTGTTACAAAATGCTGTATTTTTCTGCAGACTTGGACAATTTGGTGTTTTAAATAAAATTTTCATGGGATAACAGTGCAGACAGATCTTATGTCTTATTTTTTTCATATCAGACTGTACCCAAACCAGTACTGATATCTATCGCGTGTTTGCGTCTTTGTCATCCGTCTAAGATATGGTTTTATATGTTCGTGATGGTGACGAATTCATTATCATACCAAGCTATGATTTTGTTTAATTCTTAGACGTTTAAGACTTAAAACTATAATATAAGTCATGTTGTGTAGTAAATAGATAGTGTAATAGTTGTTCATGTTGTACAGAATTACCGGTATTTGCCGATTGTCACATTCTCCCCTTGTTTAAGAAAATTCCGTCTCGAAATTTAAGTCGTGTCATCCTTTGCATAGGATTTCTCGAACAGGTGGGGGTTCTTTCTTTTGATTTCGTCTTCCTGTTCCCAAGTGAACTCAGGTCCTCGCTTTGAGTTCCAATGGACTTTGACTAGTTTGATACGATTCCTCCTTGTTTTCAGGACTTTCGATTCTAAAACTTCGACAGGTTCTTCGATGAAATGGAGTTTGTCGCCTGTATGAATTTCGTCCATGGGAATAATAAGTGATTCTTCTGAGAGACACTTGCTAAGGTTTGACGCGTGAAAAGTGTCGTGAACGTTACGAAGTGTTTCAGGCAATTTCAACTTATATACGACTGTTCCAATCTTCTCCAAGATTTCATATGATCCTATGTACCTCGGGCTAAGTTTTCCTTCCCGAATCTAACTACGCCTTTCCAAGGCGAGACCTTTAATAGTACTTTGTCTCCAATTTCAAACGATAATGGTTTGCGGCGTTTATCCGCATAACTTTTCTGTCTATCCTGAGCTGCTTTACTACAGCCTCGGATTTTAAATATTTAATCCATAGTTTCTTGAATTAATTCTGGACCTATCATTTTTTGTCACCTATTTCCGCCCAACATAGTGGAGATCGACACTTACGTCCGTATAACGCTTCAAATGGAGCGGCATGAATACTCGTGTGATGACTGTTGTTATATGAGAACTCGACTAAAGGCAAGTGAGTATCCCAATTTTCGCCTAAGTCAATCACACAAGCATGAAGCATATCTTCTAAGGTTTGAATGGTACGTTCACTTTGGATATCTGTTTGGGGATGAAAGGTCGTACTTAGATCTAAGCGAGATCCAAAAGCCTTTTGAAATGATTGCCAAATTCTTGATATGAAACGACCATCTCAATCAGAGATTATGGAAACAGGCACTCCATGTCCTGCCGCAATCTCTTTAAGATAAAGTTTGGCTAACTTCTCAGTTTTATCTTTCTCATGTACCAGCAAGAAGTGAGCTGATTTGGTTAGTCGGTCGATAATTACCCAAATCATGTCGTGATCGCGAGAGGTCCTGGGTAATTTTGTTATGAAATCCATAGAAATTTGTTCCCATTTCCAAGTGGGAATTTCAGGTTGTTGTAACAATCCTGAAGGTTTTTGGTATCTGGCCTTAATTTTTGCATATGTTAGACATTTTCCAACTTAAGTTGCAATATCTCCTTTGAGATTAGGCCACCAATAGAATTCTTTAAGATCGCGATACATTTTATCCGCTCCAGGATGTATCAAATATTTGGATTTATGGGCTGCATCTAGATTTAGCTTTCGCAGATTACCAAAAAGAGGAACCCAAATTTTGTTTGCAAAGTACAAAGCTTCGTTCTCATTTGGTTCTAAATGTTTTTCCATACCTCTAAGCATCTCTGCTTTAAAATTTCCGCTCCTCAGGGCTTCCTGTTGAGCGTCATGAAATCGAGAGGTAAGGTTATTATGAATGGTGAGTCTTAATAATCATACACAAAGGGGCTTCATTCGTTCCTTTCGACTTAGGGCATCCACAACAACGTTCGCCTTGCCCGGATGGTATTTGATTTCATAAACATAGTCATTCAACAATTCAAGCCAACGTCTTTGGTGCAATTTTAACTCTTTTTGGTTAAATATATGTTGAAGACTTTTGTGATCGGTAAAGATTGTGCACTTGGTGCCGTAAAGATAATGACGCCAATTTTTTAACGCAAATACCCCTGCATCTAGCTCTAGGTCATGTGTGGTATAGTTCTTTTTGTGAACTTTTAATTGGTGTGATGCGTATACAATAACTTTCTCTCGTTGCATTAATACGCATCCTAAACCTTGATGTGAAACGTCACAATAAACAACAAAGTCATCTACGCTGTCCGGAAGTGATAAAATTGGCGCATCACAAAGTTTATCCTTAAGTAATTGAAAAGCTTTTTCTTGCTTTTTCCCCAATCGAACTTCTTATCTTTCTGAGTTAGGGAGGTTAGTGGTTGAGCAATCTTCAAGAAATTTCAATGAATCTTCGATAATAACCCGCCAATCCCAAAAATTGGCGTACTTTGGTGGGTGTCTTTGGTGCGTTCCATTTCTTAATAGCTTCTATTTTCGATGGATCGACATGTATGCCTTTCTCGTTGACTACATGTCCGAGAAATTGGACTTCACAAAGCCAAAATTCGCACTTAGAGAATTTTTCATACAGTTTCTTCTTCTTTAACAACTCAATAATGGTCCTAAGATGATGTTCGTGATCCTTCTTATTTCATGAATATATCAATGTGTCATCAATAAATACTATCATGAATTTATCAAGGTAAGGCTTGCACACACTGTTCATTAAGTTCATGAACACCGGCAGTGCATTTGTTAGACCAAATGGCATAACAAGGAAATCGGAGTGACCGTAATGGGTTCGGAATGCTGCCTTTGGAATACTTTCTTCTTGCACTCTAAGTTAATGGTATCCTGACCTTAAGTCAATCTTCGAGTAAAAACTTGATCCTTGAAGTTGATCGAACAGATCATCGATCCTCGATAATGGATACCGATTCTTGATCGTGAGTTTTTTCAATTCTTGATAATCTATACACATTCTAAAGCTTCCATCTTTCTTCTTTACGAATAGAACTAGAGCTCCCCAAGGTGAGAAGCTTGGTCTAATAGAACCTTTGTCCAATAACTCTTGAAGTTGTGTGGACAACTCTTGCATTTTCGAAGGAGCTAATCAGTAAGGGGATTTTGCTACAGGTGCAGCTCCTGGAATCAAATGTATGTGGAATTCGACTTGTCGTTGTATGTGGAATTCGACTTGTCGTTGTGGTGGTATTCGTAGCAAGTCCTCTAGGAAGACTTTAGGGAATTCCTTCACAACAGGGATCTCCTCAAGTTTTGGCTCCTTGGATTTCTTGTCAACAACGTGTGATAAGAATGCTATACATCCTTTTCGCAAACACTTTTAGGCTTTCATACAAGAAATAATTCATAATGGCGTTTCGCTCTTCTCGCAATGTATAAGAAGTGTTTCATTATCAGGAAGAGGAATGTGAATAATTTTGTCACAACACACACTTTGGCTTTTTTATTGGAAAACCAATCCATACCGGTTACAATATCAAAACTACCTAACTGGATGGGTAATAAATCAATGTTGAATTCTTGTCCACCTAACTCTAAAGAACATCCTTTAATAATCTCGTCAGATTCAATTATCTTTCCATTCGCTAGTTTGATAGTGAATCGAATATCTAATTTATTTGAATTTAGTTCAAGTATATCCTTAAACTCTAAAGATATGAAACTAAAATCTACGCCAATGTCAATAAATAGATGCGAAATGATTATTGACAGGGAACGTACCAGTGATCACATTTGGATCCTGGCGTGCCCTCTTGAGCTCCTATTACAAAGGCTCAGTCGTGGCCTTTTTTCTCCTTTGGGCAATTCTTTTTAAAGTGGCCCACTTCACCGCAACCATAGCAACTTTGGTTCCTTCCTCGCTCGTTTCCATTTTCATAGCCTCCTTCTTTCTTGCCTTCATTCATATTTACCTTGTTGTTACTCGAACAATTTTCGGTGTGGTGCCCAACTTCCCGTACTTATCACATTTGGTGGTTCGACATCCACCATAATGATGATAATTACACTTGTTGCACTTAGGCGCATTTCCTGTATAACTTCTCGGTTTTGTCTCTGTTTTGCCACGAATGCTTTATTCCTTTTTGCTGGGGGAGTTTCCTTCTTCTTGTTACTCGGTTGGGAACCCTTCTTGAAATGAGTAAACTTTCTCTTATTTCCGTGTGAGGTTGATTCTACATGTGTCTCTTTGGGCATCTCCGCACTCTTTCTAGAAAATTTATTCATTCTTACCGCTTCTTCGGTAAGGCTTACTGCAATCATGATTGCCTCGGTGATGGTTGCTGGACGCGACGATGTAACCATACTCTGAATTTTCGGAGCTAATCCCCAAATGTATCATTCGATACGTTTGAATTCGGGGTTACCATATATGGAACGACCCGTGAGAGATCGTGAAACCGCTGAGTATAGCCATAGATGTCGGATCCAACCATCGCTAGATTCCAAAACTCTGTTTCCAATTTTTTTAGTTCGGCCATTAAACAATACTTCTCTTGCATCATTTCCTTCAGTTTTTCCCAAGTGATAGCGTATGCTGCTGCATCTCCTAACGTTTGCATTTGCAGATTCCACCATGACAAAGCTTCGTCAATGAATATTCCCGAAACATACAATACTATCTGGTTAGGGGAACAGTTACTCATGCGGATTATAGAATCCGTCTTTTTGCTCCATCGAACAAATGCTACACCTCCGCATGTGCTGTCAAAGTTCAATGGTTTGTAATCTAAAAATTGCTTATATGTGCATCCTAAAATGTCGGTTCTCGAATTATCAGAAATATTTATTTTGCAAATAATATATTAATGAAAATTTCTTGTAAGGTTAATGTAACCAACCACTCGTAGGATTTGATATTGTTGGTGGGGCTTGAGCCCGAGCTTCATTTCCCGAATTTGTGCAATTTGCTTTATGTTGAGCAATCTCATCCGTAATGCATTGATTCAACAAGGCATCAAGTTCAGCTTGAGAAGTGGGTATGGGAGTTTGGAGTTGATGTATGCTCCTCTTGGTGCCATGATCTTCATATGTAAAATCATATAGAAGAAATTAGACAAATATTTCAGATAAACATTGTCATCCATGGACCAAATAGAATAAAATGTAACGTAATATATATATATATATATATATATATATATATATATATATATATATATATATATATATATAGGTCAAATAAATCGAATCATCTTTCATGTGAGATATCCATACAAATATCGTCATGACACAAACATAATGAATAATCAACAATGCATGATAAAAGAAAGATAATTAACTTTCAAATATATATATATTGTCAACTTGTTACATCATTTTTGTAAAGTACAAAAATAATTCGGAGTTTCATCACTCCGACATACAAGTTATATACAATATATAAACAAAATTGGATATTTTCTTCGCATCGCATCTTCAAAGTCTTCAAGTTGACTTATATATATCTTCAAAATCCTTCAATCTTATACTAACCTGGTACGGGTACTACCTCCAAAACTCAATCACATACCATACTAGACAGACGGTGGGGGTGGGGGTGCAGATGCACCAACCACACGCAGAAGTACGCCATCTCCTCCTCAATGGCACTAATGCGCCTCTCAAGTAATGAAGAGGTGGTATGGGATGATGTAAGTGATGGTACTAATGGGGATGGTGGTGGTGGAGATGTCGGTAGGGGTGGTAGTGATGGAGGGGATGATGTGCGTAAAGGTGGCTGAGAGGAGGATGACATGGGAACATTCGGAGGTTCTCGAAGAGTAGAAATCTGAGCACTAAGCTCACGGAAATGGCCAAACAAGATACCAACCTGTATCTCAGTGGAGGTGAGTCTTTACTCAGCAGTGGTGAGTGCATATGACTCGGATGATATGGATCTGATGGGCTCATGCCCGATGGTAGCTGAACATAAGAATCAGTGAAATAAGGAGAAGGGTAAGTAACGGTACTATGCATGATCGGGTTGGAATGAAACGGATCTCCAGCAGTGGGAGGCGGAACATAAGAAGAAGACCCCCCATCATAGGATGGCTGTAGGGAATGTGTGATGGCCCGGTAGCAAACGGGTCATGATATGAGCCTAATGTCGGTGTAATAGTAGTAGAATATGAACCATCGAAAGGATTAGAGGGTACGTGGTCAACATACTAAGAATTACTCCTCATAGTATAGTGTGAAGGTCAAGTGGAGAAGTGAGGCATAGGATGATCAAAAGGATGTGTAACATCTCCAGATGAAGGTAGTGGTAGTAGAAACTAAGATGAAGCAGTTTCTGGTGAAGCAGGATCAACAAATGTAGGTAAGGTGCCTGAAAATGTTGGTAAAGTAGTGTCAGGTGAAGCACGGGTGATAGTGTCTCAGGTGTGGAGGGTGCAGACGATGTGATGTCAACTACTGTGGCCTCCGGCTGGGCTACCTCTAACATAACAATGTCAAAGTCCTCACCAATACCAAGTGTTGTCATCAACATGCTCGACATTTATGACTAGAATAACATCGTCCTCAGCATCGACAACAGGAATTATGGGGTGACCGTCCCCATCGATAACATCATCTAATGGATTACCATATTAAGTGGTACGACGACACAAGCAACAACATGTTCACCCTCAGGGTGACCATAAATGACTATCTCATGAAAGTGGGGTACAGCCAGTACATCATCCTCTAAAGGAATGTCAGCACGATTAGAATATGGTAGGGCGAAAGGCTGAAAGTCGATATTCATCCAATCATCATCCGAGAGTTCGTCATCGGATATGATGATAATAGGTGTGGCAGGATCATCTAGTGGTATGTAATCGGTTTTCGAGGCATATCCCATAGTATGAGAACACATGGTCCTAGTAAAATATCCATACAACCCATATATGTGAACAACTTATAATAAATTTTGGGCAATTGTATTTCAGTTTCATTGAAAGTTATGTCATGTATCATTCTAATTCATCTTACTGTTATCGTGTCTATTCCTCAAAGACTATCTCGTATAATGTCCTTGCATTATTGTTTTGATTTATCGTTTAGTACTAGTGGACCTTCGTATACAGGCCGTGGGGAAAACCCTTGTTACAGTTTGGCAAACAACTTATGACTTTCATAAAAAAAACCATTTTGAAATTGTAGACTAGACTCGATAGAATCTTAGTTCACTACAATTGAAGCTCTAATACCAGGTCTGTCACACCCCAATTTTCAATGTAGCGGAAGCGTCGCGAGGTGTGGCCAGAGGGACAATCGTTGCATTCAAACAAGTAAACGACAATTGTAATATGTTGTAAAATATTCATCTTACACTTTATTTAACACAAGGTTTACATACGACCTTATGTCTTGAAACATACCACAAATTTAACAACATTGTTTAAAATTTAAACACGAGTTTACAAACACAATAAAAAAAGACCGGATGAAATATAATATCTTGACTTCATAACATACGAACATGTTTTTCCCCCAAGGTCGTCCACTTGTTTCCTATAATACATGTTAGTTTGAAAACGACGTCATAAAAGTTGGGGAATTCATGTTATAAATTTTCGTATCAAATGAATCTTTAAAAACATTTGAAATAATAAATTCGTTTAGTATAGCTTAATGAAACATGTAAGATCATTAGTGTGTTACAAGGACATTAATCTATATGCCGAATAAGGTGGCAACCAAACCTTGACGATTTATTGTGTCTCAGACACTCCTTTTTGACACAAAAGCACTCTAATATGATCTGTTATTATTGCCGTAATAGAGTGGGGCTCGCCTAAACCCAATAGATTTATCCCCTTTTTTCTCCGAACTTGTTATTCATTAATGGACCCAATACTTGAGCCTTATCCACATGTGATCTAAATATTTTCATTTCCAAGTTATACTAAATGTAACATGTATACATCGCCACACATTTAAAAACATAAAAACGTTTAAATAAAAGAAGAAACATGACTCACATATTTTCATTCTGTTCAAATCTCTATTCGATTTTCAATACTTCGTTCATTTCTCGACCTACAAGTGTTCTAATCTCATTAGACACTTAAGCTTTCGTTCGTTTTTTCGTATAAGTATCTCATCTTGAATTTCATACTTTTATTTGTTGGTATACATACATACATATATATATATATATATCTCCTTGATATATATTTTCTAGATTGATTACATGTAAATGGGTCTAGCCCATAATTTAAATGTAAAAGTTTAATCTAAAAGTTTATTACATATGGCCTAGCTCAATAGATTTTGTAAGTATGGGCCTAGCCAAATTTGTTTCATATTAGTGAGCCTAACACAAATTGTTTCATGTGTGTGGGCCTAGCCCAATTCATTTCACGTATGTGGGCCTAGCTCAACTAGTTTTTATTTAAAGTGGGTCAAGCCCAATTTGTTTGTAAAAGTTAGCCTAGATATGAGTTAAAATTTTATAAGTCCTAGTAAGTATCAAGTGCAACGGTTGATTTGTTCGTTTTGACCATTATGTTCACGTCAACAATTTTATTCGTTTCGTCTTTGTCGTTTGTTTTATTTATACCATATATTTTGTTTTGTCCGAATTGTCCAAGTTGTCCGAATTGTCTGATATATTATTTTGTCAAAAGTTGGATACTTATATATCTTTGTATTAGATCCTATATGATCTAAAGATATAACATTTATACAAAAATATATGTACACATATTTGGTGATTTCAAAAATATATATTTTTATTTAAAAATATATATTTATTTTCTTTTTAGTTATTATATGTTAAACTTTTTTCACCCAAACTTTTGTTAAAATAAGATCAAAATCCCTAATCACTTTTAATCACAAACTCTTTAGTTTAACCATATCTTAATCAAGATTATTTTTTATAAAATTTTGCCATAGTTTCATTTAAAATATGAGCTTTCCCATATTTATATAAACATGTTTAAAATCACTTTTTTAATTCAAATCATCATCAAATCACAAGTATTATACTAATATATTAACCAAAATGTCATGAACTTGTTATAGTATAAAACTTTCTCAAAACCGAAACTTTATTTATGTTTTATCCAAATTTTTGGATTATGAATTTTTATATAAAATCTATGTTTTACATGTTACATAAAGTTATTTTTAAGTATAAAGATGTATTCATAATACTTCTAAAAATAACATTATTTTTATGATATTTCCAAAAGTTGAAACTTTATTATTACTTTTTAACAAAATTTCTAGATCATAACCTTTATTTAGTAATCTATAATTTGTATATTAAATATGAACATTTTAAAACATAAAATCATGTTCATAACATTTTTTGTTAATGAATCTTGCTAATCTAAACTTGCATGTGTTTAGATTATCTTTTTATACATAAAAATGCAATATTCAAGTCTACTAGTTTATGACAAATTCAAGATCATCCATAATCATCAAGAAAACCACATAATTATGTTAGTGTTTTTCAAGTGGGTTTTTAAATAACTTTCAAGATGATCTTGTACATTTACATGAAACATAAAGTATAAGATCAAGTTATGGAGCTCACTACTAGCACTTGGCTACGGATGATCAAAGTGATGTTAAAAAGATGGTGAAAAGTGTTGATCAAAAGTTCTCAAGCTTCCAAGTATGCCTCCTAATCCTTGTAAACACCCTAGATTATCCTTGGATCTCCATGCATGCTTAAATTTCTTGAGTTTGAATTTTTAAAAGTTGAAGATGGTAGTGGCGGTGTTTGGCCGATTTTAGAGAGCAAAATGAAAGTGTTGTTGTGTTTTGATGTTTAAAATGAAAGGAATTAGAAGTGATTTGGTTTTATGTTGGTTTTTTTGTTCTTACCCCTCATTACACCACTAACTATCCTTACAATTATCCAACACATCACGGAAAGATTAGTGGCATGGGGTTTACACCCCATGTAGCCGTGAAAGGGGGGGGGGTTTGGGTTTTATTTTTTATAAAACTTGTAAATTTTATAAATCTTATAAACTTTAATGTTTTTATATATTAGTTTTTTATAAAATCTAATGGCCCAACACTTTAAAGTGATGTTATAATATGCCAAAATAACTTACTAGACTTATTGTTTCATTGTTCAGTTGATAAATTTGGTTCGGGTCTTGTACCGGGTAAAATAATGACATATTGTGTTACTTATATAATTTTATTTACACAATAGTTATAGTACTAATTTTATTGTCCAGTTTATTAATCTAGCTCTCCAGACTAATAGATTTGTTATTTTGAGTTCAGTTCCTGTACCGGTTTTGTTGTAGGTTTTTACTGAACAAGCTGCATAGCTTTAAACAACAGGATTTATATACGTGTTTTATATTATTTCTAACACCCGTTATTATTCTTAACTAAAAATACTTAATTTTTGGTTTTCAGATATTTGCTGTTTTGTGCTACGGAATGTTGTATTTTGCTATAAAATGATGTATTTTGCAGGATGTCTATTATATGTGTTGCGTGTTCATTATTTTGTAAGTTTTGGAAGTGCCTAGAGCGTAAACGTTGGCGGAATCCAGGAATTCCGCCAGCCAAACAAGATGTATACTCTTTCAGTATGAATGAATGAATGCTTCTGCTGATTCTGTTTCTACTCCTTTCTTAATAACGTTCTACCGAATCGGTACTATCATACGCCCAAACTTCCGTCTAGAACCGCCATCACCGGAACCTACAACTGGTATCAGAGCTATGATACCGATTCAATTGATCTAACGGGAGATTGAATCACCTGCGCTCATAAATTATGGAGTTTTGGTGGTTTTAGACGTAACTTATCAAATAAACGGACAATCCACAGACAAAACGTAAAATTAAAACCATAAGATTATTAGAAAATCATTTTCGACCATATCTGTGGAAGAATCATCGTGAAATTCGAAGAAATAAAGATTCTTGATCGAAAAGGGTGATCAGACTCGCTTGTATGAAGTGTGTCACCTCGTAAAAAAGTGATGACCCACCTCATCCGAAGTTCAGACCCACCTCGTACGAAGTGTGATGTGCCTAAAAAAAGAAGGCATTGAAAAATTTTGTTGATCGTATTGACGAGACGAGTGTCCAGAAAAAAATTGTAAATTTTTTTTGAGATTTTAGCGACCGATACGAGATGTTCAGGGACACTGTCTGGTTCTTCAGAGTTTAGATTTGATGATACGGTCAGAAAATGTTGAAGATATTGGGAGGGTCATTGATACCAGTGCAAAATGATTATCATTTGGTATAGTGACTTTTAATGGGCCTTAACGTTAAATCTGCTTTTGATGAAAACTGATTTTCCATATTTGAAAGTGAATTTCAATGAAAAAAAGTTGGTATGGTCAGAATTTGCAAAAATGAGGGGAATAAAAATTTTCACGTATATGTTAAGATTCCGACATTTTTGAAATTCGTGACGTTGCAATAGTATTCGGGTGGTTCCGACTGCAGATTATCTGGAGAGTGCAAAGTGTTTTGGTTTTTTCAGTACTAGACTAATGTGTAGTCAGAATTCATTAGTGATGAGATCAAGTTGATGTCTACTTTTCGTAAAAGTGAGGTTGCATAACTGAGTCTTGGAGGAGTTGTTTATAGGATTCTGTAGTCGCGGTCACGTTGATGCCTAAGTCCTCGTTTAAGCTGGTTAGCACACACGACTGCTAAGTGGTACAAGTAGTTATCAGAGAGTGTTCATAGGATAGCTGTGTGATATACCAAAGTATCCAACTTAAATCTATAACGCAAATGAATTGTTTTCCGGATTAACCGCCTAGAAATGATGATGTTTTGTTGATTCAGTTGCGCTAGGACTGACGAGGAAGGCTATGTAATTGCAATTCATGACTAAAGAAGATGATATACAGGTTTTTCAGACAACGCAATGTATCGCTTGCTCACGAAATAGACTATACATTTGAGATTGTTATGAAAGACGAATATTAGATTACTGATCTTGAACGAAGAAGAAAAGGTTACTGCATATTGGCATATAGTTTTTTCGATGAAGATTTACTGATTGAGAAGGTTACCGATTTTCTGATCAATTGTGATTACAGAAATCTGGATTTCAGATTTTCGTAGGTATTTGCAGATTTGAAGTTTGCCAGTGTGGTAATTCGAAGTTTCTATTAGTTGCCAGGATTTCCGCCAGCTAGACAAGATGTATACTCTTTCGGTTTTAATGAATGAATGCTTCCGTGGATTTTGTTTCTACTCCTTTCTTAATAACGTTCTACCGAATCGTTACTATCATACGCTCGAACTTCCGTCTAGAACCGCCGTCACCAGGATCTACAGAATAAATATATGTATAAGAAAACTACAATAAATGAGTATAGCAATGAAAAGTGTTTCCCCCACTGTATCGCGCGGGTTTCCAACTAGTATACATATATGTAACTTTAATAACTTATATATATATATATATAGGATAAGGATCCGTTAGTAACCACCCTTTATTGCGAGAACCGCGAGAACCAATGTAAAAACAACCAAAAATATCTAAAAAATCTAAAAAGTGCATAATGTTTTTTTAATATTTCTTTAAAAAGATCGTTATATTTCGTCACTAAAAATTTTTTAGTAACAGTTATCGATGCACATATGTATATGTGTTATTTCTTTGACAAATTCGGTAATACATTACAAGTATTAGACAATTACACTTTCATTTACACTACCATCCATAATCCACTACATTTTACATTACCAATATTAGAAATGCACATGTGCATATATATGTATGAACATGATATAACGTGTTTTGGAACACTACTTTGAATACGCTTTTCCTTTGATCTATCATACCATCCATAATACATTACCATTATTTCCTACCATCCATAATACAATACCTTTGCCACCTACCATCCATAATACAATACCATTACCAATATGTATAATATTTTCATTTACTGACATGTACATCAACACCCTTCATAGCATCCCAACAATATATTACATCATAATGTGACAAATATAACCAAACCATCAACCACTAGATATAACTAACTAAAAACATGTATATGGGCCTACTTTATCATTCAAAATCACAAACTTTTTGTACCCAAACATGTTATATCATGGTTATACATAATGATGCACATGTGCATTTTTAATATTGGTAATGTAAAAAGTAGTGTATTACTTATGGTAGTGTAAATGAAAGTTCAATTTTATAATACTTGTAATTTATTACGGAATTTGTCAAAGAAATGATACATATACACATTTACATCGATGATTGTTACTCGAAATGTTTTTTAGTGACAAAATATAGCAAATTTTTAATAAAAATATTAAAAAATTGTGTGTTTTTAGGAATTTTTTATGGTTCACATTGGTTCTTGTGGTTTCGCTATAAGAGTTATTCTCAAATGAACCCTACCATAACCCAATATAATATATATATATATATATATATATATATATAAATATATAGCGGCAGGATCTGGGGAAAACACCCAAAGTGTGAAAACGGTAAGAACGGATCACTGCCGTTAGATCAAAACAATCTACAAACTCAATTGAAGCAGTGGTATTTTTGTAAATATCAATGATTTTGGTAATGCTGTGAGGTTCATTAAGGGTAAACTGGTCTTTTTTTTACTTAGGAGCTGTTTGGCAACTTCTGAATGGTTAAGTGCTGAACCAATAAGATGTCTAAAACATTAAGTGCTGAAGCGGTAAGAGGCCTTGACCATTAAGAGCTAGTATAATGCTTTACCGTTTAGAGAAAAAGTCTAACCAATTACGATTAAGGTCTTAACCATTCAGACCCAATATAATGCTTAACCATTCAGAGACAAATGTCTGAACCATGAAGACATTTGCTTGAGAAACAAACAGTCTAAACCATTAAGTGCTGAACTAGTAAGAGGCCTGAACCATTAAGAGCACATTAAGAGGTAAACAAACAGCCCCTTAATAAGACGAGACATAAAAATGCAAAAAATGCCACTGTGAAAAAATTAATATAGAGCATTTGAAACGCAAGAGACATTATTGTGCTGATAAAAAAGCAAAACTAAATGCTAGAGGCTATAATGATTAACGTTCAAGGATAATAAACTCCCGCCCAAAATCATGCGCCTAAAAACTCATTATATAAATGAACTTAACACCCCTTTCATTGAGCATACTCGAAAAAACAAAAATGACAGTCTCTTCAAATCGCCAAACATCAAAATAATTTCAACAAATTACACAACGGGAAAAGGGAAACTATAATCTCTAGGGGTTTCAAAACTTCAATCAACAAGTTCGTTATAAAATACGACTTTGGAAGAAGGGTTATGGTGAAAACTATAATCACCATACTGAATACGAAAGGAGAAGTCTAGATGAGGATACTAGAAGCTGGAGTTCTTATGGACAACTTTTGTGAACAAACACAAACTGTCATTAAGAGAAAATTTCTAATAAATAAGCAAGTCAATTTGAAGAGCCAATAATTTCATCATGGCGTTATGTTGAAGAACATGAGTGGGTGACGGTTATGTGGAACAACGGTCAAGAAAAACACCACACAATTGATAACATATTGACTGAACTGGGCTTTCTTTTATAAAACAATTAAGCAATGCAACATATTTAAACGCTAAGATGACACCAACAATGACTTCATTGGAGGGGATGTTTCAATGGAGGCGTCAAGCACTCGAGGTCGAGGACGCCGTCAAAACTGAAGACGGAGATGAGCATTTTGGGAGGAATCAGAAGAAGGGGACGAAGGGAGCGATGTGTACTTCTCGGACGTAATCCCAACCGATGAAGACTTTTAGTTGTTCTCTTGTATTTTTTCTATAATGTTTTATTGTTTGTTTCCTATAATATTATTTTGGTAATCCCTTGACTATTATAATTAACACCATTATAAATGAATGTTCTAATATTATTATTTATTAAAATACCTTGGCTTTCTATGATCAACGCCAATATGTTGGTTAAAAATGATTAAAAGACAATTTATAAACACTTAACAAAAATAAAATGCCAAAATCATAAATGTAACATAAAACGCCATAAATGGTGGAAGAACAATAAAATGTCATAAATGACATTTTATTGTAAGCAGCCAATAATAAAATAAGATCGACATGATCTTTGAGAGCGGACAGTAGTGAACAATAAAATAATAAGCAGCAAAACTATTATTCACTACTGTCCGCTCTCAAAGATCATGTCGATCTTATTTTATTATTGGCTCTTTGCATGTGAATGCATATTGTCCAAATTTTTACAATTCTTACACTATCGTTCTTACACCCCTCGAATTTGCTTTTTTGTTGTTTTTCGATTGCTTACTCGTGTTTCGTTTTCAACCGTTTGGGAGATTTAGAACCTGTCACCATATAACCAATAGGAACTCTTATGGGATTCTTGTCGTTTTGATATTACCCCATTATCTTGGCAAATCGATCCCTAGTACTAGGAGCGAGGGCGATAATCTGCATATTCAGGACCTTCTTCATGCAGGTTTACACATGATCCTTGTATAAGGAAAGTTTTTCTTTGTTGTTTGATAAACGATTCAGAGTATACTCGATCACAAAAATGATTTCTCGCATCATTCCTTAGACATTGGCTTCAAGTTTGGTTATAAAATTGTGGCTCATTGTGTAATTTGTAGAACAATTTGGCCCAGTGTCTTTACGCCATCTATCTAAATATATTGTTATGGAAATTCCCTAATGCCCAACCTTTTCAAAACATAGAAGACATGTCTACATAACAACCCAAACTCCTCAAAATGCCTGCATGAGCAAAAGCTAGTGCAATCAGACTTCTGGTACATTACCTGCAAAAAACGACATAATAAATTAAGGCTAGCCACTATAAAAAGCTCAAAACTATACAATCTATTACAAATAAAGGCAAAAAAGTTTAACATCTCAAAAGCAACATAAGATATATTAAGAAACCGCCATGATAAAAAAACACATTATATACACGTATTAATATAGTGTATGGTAAAGAAAACGTCAGGATAATAAAAACGTCATTTACCTCAAAATGTGAGGAACATGGCTACTCAAAATCAGGTATATAAAACTTAACAAAACCGTCGGGCTACTTGTTATAACAAGCACTTATGTAGTTCCCAATCCCGATTAGTTCAGCTTGTATATCTTGAAAAATGTTTTTGGTGTATATCTCCTAAGCTTGGCTCTCCAACACTCTAAAATTACTTTTCAGCTCGGCGTGTTTGTATCGACTCTTGTGGTAATTTTTCCGATGGGTATGGCATTGTGCTTCTATTGCATTTTCATATTGGGTCATGAACTCAATAGGAGTTGATTTTGCGTTACATACTTGACCAAAGAAGTAGTTTTCACTCTCGGACCTTGATGTTGTACGCATAAGACCAACGGAAACTCCGTCCTATAGTTTGCAAGGATCCATGATTCTCAAAGAACAAAAATATCAGATAGCAAGTTGTTATCAGCTAGATTTAACTCTTCAATAACCTCTTCCCAGCCAAGTTTCAAACTCTTCAGGTGTAAGTATATCAGTCCATACAATATCCCAAATATGTCCCTTAAAGTTTGTGCAATTACATAACCTTACCCTGACCTACATAAACACAAAAACAACAAAGTAAAAAAATAATGATAAATTATGTAAATTTATTCCCTCCTCATAAATTAAGTACTAAAATTATTAAAAAAAATTAAAAACACCAAACATCTTAAAAACAACACAGCAGAAAAAAAGGAACTCTACCTTTAGATGTGTGCATCACTTACCACATGCATAACCTATGTCGGGTATCAACAAATACAAATCAAATAGCCTTCTTCATTGTTGATCTTGATCAGTGACAACAACTTTTGGTTGATCGCCACGAATTTTAAAAAACACACAACAACCAAATATATGTCTCAGCATTTTCTGACACCAATAGTACATCACCAAATGTAACATTGTAGTAATGATTATCTATACTAGTAAACAGTACAAACACCATATAGTATCTAAAAAGAAAAATAGTTAACAGAAATGGTGAATCCTGAAAAGCCATTAAGCATAGAAAACACCAAATAGAAATAATTGAATTTTGTTTCATACTTGTTTGACCGTTAAGTGGCATCATATGAAATCACATCACCAAACACATGATAATTATGTTTTCATTGATCATCACACCAAGATAGACCCTTCAACTGATTGTCATTGTCTGTGAAGTAATCATACAAAAAATTAAGCTGGACTATTTCTTTTCATGCAAATGTCTCACAACCATGTCCTCGTCATGTTCCCTGATAAAAAGATTAATTTACCACTTGTAGTTCTTAGAATCAACTTTACCGACATCTTCAAACCCACCAAAAACAATCTTCATGATGTTAAACGCCTTAACCGACACAACTTTAACTTAGCCATGCTCTTTATAACGTGCTTCTAAAGCTGAGGAGGTATCGTTCCGAATGTCGAAAATGCTTATTAGGCTGCTCAACAAAATCGTGGCTGTGCTCCTCAACAAACTTATACACCTTCCACGATCCAACCTCAAACTCTAAAAAAATTTCTGCTCCACAACCAGTCCTATAGTCCTCTACGATAAATTAGATCACACATTCCTTTCTTTCTGATTAGGGTCCAATATATATCTTCTTGTTCTGGTAATACCCGGATCTCGTACACATGTAATACTTTATATGCTTTTCTCCTTTGGCGTTTATCTTTTCAGTCCTTTCCCTTACAGCAAACTCCCAGTCGTCGCGCACTTAAGATACAAAAAGTAACAATCATCAAGCCTTCCAAAACTCATTCCTGTCTTTGGCTTTAGATAGTCTCTAACGTTGGAAATTTTGAATGTAGAACCAGTTTTCAAGCAAATCCTTTCATTCCACGCAACCCTCTGGTTGAAAAAAAACAAAAAACGCCATGAATAGTAATGAGTGATAAATCTAACAGTCGAAAAAAGAAAGCACGAGATGATTGAACAACCTTGAAACTATAAAAATACACACCATGCATAAAATAAAACCAACATTATCATTTAATCATATATGATCTAAACACCATTAATCGTTGATAATGTACAATCATTCATGATCTAAAATGACAGAATAATCAGAAACTAAATAAGTTTTATATATAAATGAAAACACCATTAATAAATAAAAACACCATTTGTTAATCAATAACGATCTAAAAAGAGTTGATGTTTGACGCCATTCCTTCACGAGTTGTTTGGATTGAAATGCCATTAAACGCAATTAATCGTTGATAATGTACATTCCTTAAATTTGGATTGAAACGCCATTAAACAGATAAAAAAACACCAATGTTTATATAGAAGATATAAATACAAACATAAAAACCATCATAAACACATGCAATAAGTGAAAACGCCATAACATTTACATGATTAGCTAGACAAAAAACAAACACGAATAATAAAAACGCCATCAATTTTATGTTGATGGAATTGAGACGTTATTAAACATGTCAAAACGTGAATAAAGAAACAAAATGAACATTATAAGAAATATACTAAACAAAACGCCATTGCTTTTACATGATTTGCTCGAACAAACACAACACGAACTGTAAAAAAGCCATCAATTTTACATGGTATGCTTAAACAAAAATCTAACAAATTACCCTGCAATTCTCAATCCATATCAAACACCATTGATCTCGGAAAAATGGAGAGGAGATAATAGCTAAAACAAAAATTTTGGAGTTTTGTTTCAAAAAGGAACAAAAAGGCGCTGACAGATAAGGGAATGTTAAAAAATTAACGTGGAATGACAATCGTCGCCACACATATTATTTAGTGCCATGGACACTTGTCCCCCTAGATTCGTTCTCACCGTTGTTACACTTTCCACCGTTTCCTCTAGATCCGTTCTCACCATTAATTAGCCACACATATTATTTAGCGCCACACACATCTCAGATTGTATTTCAGAATTTTAATCATACTTATATATTTAAAGTTTTATGCTTTAATCAATTGAACAATATTATCCAACATTTTCATGTTTTATTGCAATTTTTGTTGGTGCATATTATGTATGTCCGCCACTGTGCGAATATGCTAGTTAGAGTGTGTGTTGAATATTGTATAGTTGAGATATGATCACATGACTTTGGGAGGTCGAGAGAGCTTTATATGGATGTAATCTTGTACAGATGTAATCTCGAATGGATGTAACTTCGTGCGGAGGTAACTACATCCGCAAGGATTAGTTCATCCGTCCAAAACCTCAAGTATAAATAGTGTCGTGTGTTCGTTAGTTAATAAGTTTTTGGAGATCCCAGAGGGGAAATGCTGGAACTTTTGTTTCTCCATCTTGTAAACGATGTGAACTCTTTCGGAATGAATGGAAAGCTTCCACTTCTACCTCTTCTTAGTAACTTTCTACCGAATTAGTGATATCACGTCCAAACTTCCGTCTTGACCCGCCAGATCCTGAACTCACAATTGGTATCAGAGCTACAGTACTGATTCAATCGATCTAAAAGTTGATTGGATCACCTACGCTTATGAATTATGGACATTTAGGGGTTTAGACGTAAATCATCAAATAAACGGACAATCCATGGTCAAAAATTAAAATTGAAACCATATGATTGTTTAGAAATGAATTTCGACCTAGTCTGTGAAATAATTATTGTGAAAGAAGAAGAAATAAAGATTTTAGATCGAAAAATATGATCAGCAGTGTTCGAACGGATGGGACCACGTTCGCACCAAGGAACTACGTTCGCACGGACTAACTACGTTCGCACGGAGGTACCTACGTTCGGACGAATGAGCTTAGTTCACCCGAACTAAACATTATTTGTTTTAAAATCATCTTGTTCGCATGAATGAACCTACTTAATCCGCGCGAATGAATCAAATGGCTAAAAAATTTGGTGATAGAATTTTTTTCGAGATTTTAACGACAAATTCGGGTTGTTTGGCGAAACCGTCGGGGGCTTCAGAGAACAGATTTGATGATGCGATCACAGAGAAGTGAAGATCATGGGGTAGTTACGGATACCTATGCAAAATGCTTACCATTTGGAGTAGTGACTATTAATGGGTCTTAAAGAAAAATCTGCATTGATGAAGAACACACTTTTGTGGACCAAAATTACATATTTTCTGCAGAGTAAAGTTTTTCAGTGAACCGAGAGGACTTAATTTGCCAAATTTGAGGGGGAAATTAAGTGATAAGTTTTAGAGAATTCAGAATTTGCAAAAATAAGGGGGATAAAAATTTCATTAGAATATATTGAAATTCCAGCATTTTTGAAATTCGTGACTGCAACAGTATTCCGGTGGTTTCGACTTCAGATTGTCCGGGGATGAATAGGATCTGGATTCGTTAGTTCATGATCACAGGAAGTTTAGATTATACAGATCATGGTAAGATTGATGTCTTAGGGTTTGAGTCCCGTTTTCATCAAGCCGAATAGCTTGATTAGGCATAGGAGATGCATTAGTATTGTAGATACTTAAAATATATATCAGAACTAATAATTCTGTGATAGCCTAAAGTATCAGAATGGTTAATCTTCAGTAGAGGAATTGTTTTTCAGACTAACTGCCGGGGGAATGATGATTTTGTTAATTAATTTGCTGCCGGGTTCTAAAGGAGAAGACTATATATCTGTTATCGTGACTAAAGAGGAAGAATGTGATTTGATCGAGGAAGAATGTTTCTTAGATCTGAATGTGTTACTAGATAATTTGTTATTTGATGATGATTTGGCGTTTATGGAAATTACCGTTTTTTACTAATCTATCATTCAGGAGTGTGCTTAAAGATGATTACGGAAAAAAAGGGATTTTCAGATTTTCGTGCGTCTTCACAAACTTTAATTTTACTGGTGTGGTGATTCAAACTTTCTACCAATTGCCGGTTGGGTTTTTGAAGATTAAGAAATTCACCTAAAGTGTTACATCAAAAACCGAATGCGGGTGTGGTTAAAATTGAAACGGAGTAGCTGCATTGATTAGTTTCAAGTCAGTGTCGTGAAGATTGCAATTAGGCAAATCAGAGGAGTTCTGAAAACCGTGCAAACAAAGACCTGAAGATTCATTAGGGGGAATTCGTGTATAATGAAGATAATGCAAGCCCGAATCATCAATCAAGGGGGGAATCAATTGAAGATATCAAGATGTTTGGTTGAGGTTGCAGAATATTCAAACACGGCTTCATATTTCAAAATCAAGATTCAAAGTGATGGCCAAGGGGGATTTGTTGGTGCATATTATGTATGTCCGCCATTGTGTGAATAGGCTAGTTAGAGCTTGTGTTGAATATTGTATAGTTAAGATACGATCATATGACTTTGGAGAGGTCAAGAGAGGTTCGTACGAATGTAATCTCATACAGATGTAACCTCGTACGAAGCTAACACCTTCGTGCGAAGGTAACTACATCCGCATGGATTAGTTCATCCGTCCTAAACCGCAAGTATAAATAGTATTGTTTGTTTGTTAGTTGATAAGTTTTGGAGATCCCAGATGGGAAGTGCTGGAGAAATTTTGTTTCTACATCTTGTAAATGATGTAAAATCTTTTAGTATGATGGAAAGCTTCCACTTCTACTTCTACTTCTTCTTAATAAATTTCTACTGAAATAATGATATCCGTCCAAATTTCCGTCTAGACCCGCTGCATCCTGGACTTACAATTGCTGGATCCTGAACTCACAATTTTATATTTTTTATTTGGATGTGTTATTAGCGAAGTCGGTTCTGAGGATTCAAGTGTCGACCCTAAAGACACAATGTGCAATTCCTAATAATGAACCATTATCGTTATTTAATTTAATAGTTAAAATTATGCTTTAAGTAATTGAAGCAAAGGATAACAAAAGAACCAATAACTAAATGAGATTTAATCAAATGGAAGAAAAATGTTTCACTTATTTGTTGAATCCTTTTATCCAAGGAATGATTTCCTGAAGGATTTAGATTATAATGATTGTTTCTATAAGGCTAGGATCACACTAGAGTAACTTAGACGACTCAATAGTGAAGGATCCAAAATCCTCACGCCAGGTACCCCTGAGATTTACTACAGTGAAGAACTAACAAACTCCAAAGTTGAAGTGTGATAGTGGATAACTACCCCACTGGGGGCTTCAAATCATTTGATAGATAGAATGTTAATGCTATTAGCTCACACTATCAACCTTAAATGAAAAGACAAGATTTGGTATCACCTACTTATATATTAAAACTTCTTAACATGCTAAGAAGCTGTATTAATTACTCGTTGTTGGCTTTTACAATCAACCCAACAATGTATAGGAAAACCTTAGAAAACTCTTATACTCTTTTTATTCAAGTTTACTCCTAGGGTTGTACACTTGTTCCACCAACAATATCTCATAATCCATTATGCACTCGCTAGAGATGTCAAGCCCTAGATCATAAACTGAAGAAGAGAATCTAGAGATAGATTACGGTAATCCTAAAGCACATGCCTAAACTCTAGAATCGACACAACCACATAAATCATAAATCAAATCAATTTGAATAAATAGCAAAGCTTTACTAAAATCAACAAAGGCTCATAGTCAAATTTACATTCAAGTCACGCGAAGTCAAAATTCAAATAAACGTGGATGACTCAAATTAGTTTAGCTGGTCGTAACCTTTAGAATAGAAACAATCAG
Organism: Scalesia atractyloides; assembly: GCA_947069175.1. Taxonomy (NCBI): domain Eukaryota; kingdom Viridiplantae; phylum Streptophyta; class Magnoliopsida; order Asterales; family Asteraceae; genus Scalesia; species Scalesia atractyloides. The sequence continues at coordinate 65,174,512 of CAMTDV010000022.1, forward strand.
AGAGATATACATGAACATAATTAAATCATAAAAGTAAAATCCATTTAATGGATTTAATCTTCCAATCTCCACCTCCGAAAATGGTTTTTAACCGAATGGTATGGTCTACACCTCAAGCTCCTTACCTTTCTCTTCCAATGCCTTCAAACAGTGGGTTAGAGGGTAAAATTGTAGACTTTTTGATGGAGGGTAAAAATGTCGAACTCTCTTGAATGTGCACATCAAGCTCTTTAAATAGGAAAAATTTAGTGTTTTTCAACTTGCACCATACGCGCGTATGCAATCATTTGACCAAATCCGGTCTTTATTTTCAAATGTGATTCCTGATTTTACGATGTACGACTCTTATGCAACCAAACGACCATATCATGGCTATTCTGAACCTCATGAGTTCAGCAACCATGTCTACACGCTTCATAATCTGTTCTTTATCAAATCTACAATCTCATAACTTCAGCAACCATGTCTCCACTCTTCATAATCTACATGTTCTCCATTAAACCTTCATAAAATACCAAGTAGACCTGTAGTTCACTTATGAAATTATTAAGCACAAGACCTAAGAAATTTGCAATAAAATACTATCAAAGGGTGGACAAGTTAATGTATGAATATGAAGGCCGTTCCGAGAACTCAAAAAGAATTAGGCCTTAGGCAACATAAAAACCTAGACACAAAATTATTGTTAAAAAAATGAATTAAATATAATAAGATCTTGGTGCTGGAGCCTAGACTTAATTTTGATACCTTAACATTATAATAACATGGTTTTTCACTCCACAAGCATCATTTTTATGTATAATAATTAGAATGCATATACTATTTTATAATATATATATATATATATAAACTACCGGTCTTTTAATACGAGTTTTGACCCAATTTTTTTCACTTCGCTAGAATTTAAATGTTAGAAAAGACTGCCATAATTTTTTTTAATTAGAAATAGTGTTTTTGGCCTCTCACAACAGCTGTAAAAAGCTGATAACATAATTTTTTTTATTTTGGAAAAGTTATTTTTTTAGGATTTTTGGGAAAAAGTTTTGAAAAAACTTTTTGTAAGACTGAGTTTTTTAAGTTCTCACAACTCGTATAAGTTTTCATTTTACCCTAACCATATTATATAATATATATATATATTTTGTATATATATATATAGGATTTAGATCAAAGGAAAACCCTCTGAGTTGTGAGAACTTAGAGAACTCTGTATTTTCATGCGAGTTTTGCCCCTATTTTTTTCACACCGCTAGATTTAAATGTTATAAACGACTGCCATAATTTTTTTTATTTTGAAATAGTGTTTTTTGCCTCTCACAGCAGCTGTAAAAAGCTAATGACATATTTTTTTTTGTTTTGGAAAAGTTATTTTTTTAGGATTTTTGAGAAAAAAGTTTTGAAAAAACTTTTCGTAAGACCGAGTTCTATAAGTGCTCACAACTCGTATAAGTTTTCATTTTACCCTAACCCTATATATATATATATACATATACATATATATATAGATATACATATAATATAATATATACATACATACATATATATTATACATACATATATATGTGTATACATACATACATATATATGTGTATATATATATATATATATATATATTAACACACTCAGTATATTGAAAAAACTTTTCGTAAGACCGAGTTCTATAAGTGCTCACAACTGGTATAAGTTTTCATTTTACCCTAACCCTATATATATACATATATACATATACATATACATATACATATATATATACATATATACATATACATATACATATACATATATATACATACATATACATATATATATATACATACATATATATATATATATATATCACACTCAGTATATCCCACCAATAACAAATCTAAGGTAGGGTCTAAAAATCTAAGATGTAGACAGTCTTACCTCTAACCCGTAGAAATAGAGAGACTTCTTCCCGTGAGACCCACAGCTCGATAGTAGTTTTGAATCAAGTGACATAAGGCACATAACACTCAGCAATGGAGACAAACGTCGATTAGTGCATGTACCCCTTGTCTTTCAGGTATCAACGCCACCACATGATACATGATTAACAATCCCCACGTGATATATATATATATATATATATATATATATATATGTCCACACCCTGACCCGCAGCGGAAATAGAAGTTGGGACATAATTGGGTTATCATCATAGCTCATGACATTTACTAAAATAAAGTTCCATATTTAATTTAAGTACAAATATCCAAACACAAAGAAACATACAAGCACAAGAAAACATTGTTCTAAACAAGATATATTTTATTCATCTTCTAAGCCCAATTCTATGTGTTCCTCTCCTCAGCCTATCCGGCCATATCATGTGTAAACAAAGGGTTTGGGCCAATAAAAGTTGGCGAGTGAATCTGAATTTAACAATTAAACAGTTTAATATATTGGTTGTTTCAATAAAATATGCAGGGACCATATATGAACTTATGCATATGTAATTAAATCACAAACCACATAGTATCAACAATGAGCATATGAACATGATGCATGATGAACTTGAGATCAAGACTCAATCAAACGGAGCCGATCTAATGAGGCACCTGATGCTCAACTCATATCCCACGAGGAACTGATGGGCCTTAAATGAATGATTTCACTGAAATGATAAAAATATAATCACACATAACCACAACAATTAAACATATACATTAGATCCCATAATTGTAGTAGCACACATATTTGTATAATAAAATAAATAACCGACACATGATACACCCCAAAACGTGAATAACAAGGGGAATTTGTAAGGATTCACTCACAGCGGGTGCGTTTCCTTGATCGAAGACGAACGCGCACGAGTTTGGATTTAATCGACGAGGGAAACTAACTTAAAATAATAACGCGATAGTTCGATAAATAAATAAATTCTAATAAATTTAATATTTTTAATTTATGCTTTTTATTAGATTTTTAGGTTGTTGAGGTAATTAATACAAATTTTAAAAGCTTAAAAACCTTATTATGAGGTATTTTTAACTAATTTTTAAAGAAAATAAAAAGGATTTTGATTAAAAAAATTTACCATTTATCTAAGGGTTGACTAGTCAACGGCCGGTTCAACCGGTTTAATTATTGGCATCGTGTGAGGTTCGAACTCGCCACCTCCCGTGCACGTGCACGCAGCTCTTCCAACTGAGCTACGTGTCTAACCCGAAATATTCTCTGATTTAATTATACTTAAACACTAGTTAGGATATTTTCAGAAATCATTATTTTAAAAAGATTTAAAATCCGAACCGTTGTCTACCTCCAGCATCGAACTCGTGACCTTGCTTTCACTTGCACCCAGCCCTACCAACTGGGCTGGGTATCTAACCCGTATATGTTTGGAATTATAATACTTTTATTAACTGATTGCCGTATGCATAGACTTCTTAAAAGAAACTGAGTTTATATTAAAAAATAACGGTTACTAGCAAGGCTCGAACCTGGGTCTTGTGATTCACGTGCACACAGTCCATCCACTGGACTATGTGTCTAACCCGGTTTTATAACTGGTTTTATTTATACTTAAACACTTCATCTTCCACATTGAATTAAACCCAGAACACATACCTGACTGATAACCCTTTTTAATTGATTTGATTAGTTGTTTTTATAACTACTAAACATTATACAAAAGATAATAAGAAAGTTTAGATGCTTGTACCGAATCGGAGGAGTTTTAAACTTTGCGGTTGATTTCCGGTTTTGAACCAGAATTCTGGCGATATGTAGAGAATTCCGGCGATGAAACAGAACAGTTCTTCACAGGTTTTTGGAGTGAAGAATGAGAGAATGGTGAGCTTAGTTGAGGGGCTAGGATCGATATATATAGCATAGCGAGTCAGTTAAGAATTTCAGTTTCAAAGCTTTATTATCAATGATTGATTTCGGTTTTATGCCAAACTGATTCCGAATTCAATTTGTAACTGATAATTGGTAATAGGTTATAAACGCTAGGTCAAAAGAGAACTCGAAATTTTGATTTTGATTACATTGATTCAGCCCCTTGGCGGTTACTGATTTGAACTAGCAGGTTTAAGTTAGTCTCAATATAAAATTTAAATGTTTTCATATTTAGCACAAGTGTGTGGGTAGTGTAGTGGTGTTTTGGTGTGTGGCGTTGTGGGGGTATCCGGGTTCGAACCCCGGCTACATCTTTTATTTTTTTATTATTTTATTTCTTTTTTGTTATATAAAGGTTTAATTATTTTTCCTTTAGTGATTATTATTTTAATTATGAAATTTATTTATTAATCATGAATAATAAAAGAAACTAATTAATATTAATAAATGCATAACGAACTATTAAATAAATATTAGAATTTTCAAACGGAGCGGGTTTTTGGAACCTGTTTTACATAAATGTTACAGTATCCCCTATTTTTTTAAAATTCCGTCCCAGAATTTAAGTAGTAGCTGCAACTGGAAAAAGATACGGGTATTTCTCGCGCATTGTGTCTTCACGTTCCCAAGTAAACTCAGGTCCTCGTTTTGACTCCCAACGCACCTTGACTATTGGAATACGACTTCGTCTCAAATGCTTTTCACCAAATTCCATGATTTTTATAGGTCTTTCAACAAAATGCATTGATTCATCGATTTGAATATTTTCTAAAGGAATATGGAGGTTTTCGTCGGCGAGACACTTTTTCAAGTTTGATATATGGAATGTGGGATTAATTATGTTGAGTTCTTCTGGTAGGTCAAGCTTGTATGCTATAGGACCAACTCTTTCGAGTATCTTGAATGGTCCCACATAGCGTGGTACTAGCTTGCCTTTTTGACCACACCGAACCACTCCTTTCCACGGTGATACTTTCAAAAGTACTTGATCACCCACACAAAACTCCAGTGTCTTTCGTCGTTTATCAGCATAACTCTTTTGATGACTTCGAGCTGCTAGAAGATTATTGCGGATCTGAAGGATTTTGTCAGTCGTTTCTTGAATCAATTCTGGTCCAGTGATTTGTGCTTCATCGATTTCATGCCAACATACAGGAGATCGGCACTTACGACCATATAAGGCTTCAAAAGGAGCCATGCCGATGCTTGAATGATAACTGTTGTTGTACGAAAATTCAACTAACGGTAAATGAGTATCCCAATTACCCTTGAAGTCTATGACACCTGCTCGCAACATGTCCTCAAGGGTTTGTATGGTGCGCTCAGATTGACCATCAGTTTGAGGGTGAAAGGCAGTGCTAAGATCTAATCGTGTACCCAAAGCTGATTGCACGGCTTGCCATGTTCGTGAAGTAAAACGACCATCTCGATCTGAAATGATACTTAAGGGCACACCATGACGGCTTACAATTTCATTTATATAGATACGAGCTAACTTCTCGTTCTTGAAGTCTTCACGGAGTGGAATGAAATGAGCTGATCTAGTGAGACGATCAATCATAACCCAAATGGTGTCATACCCACTAAAGGTGCGAGGTAACCCGGTAATGAAATCCATAGTTATATTTTCCCACTTCCATATAGGTATTTCGGGTTAAACAAGAAGCCTTGAAGATCGTTGATGTTCAGCTTTACCTTAGAACACGTGAGGCACTTGGAAACAAAAATAGCGATATCTTTCTTCATGCCAGGCCACAAATATGAGTGTCGTAGGTCTTGATACATCTTATCGGCACCTGGATGTATAGAGTATCGTGTTTTGTGAGCCTCATTCATAAGGAAAGTGCGAAGATTGTCACGATCAGGAATCCAAATACGATTTAGATAGTAAAGAATACCATTGGACTTGGTTTCTATGTTGAGTTCAGCTCCACAAGACAGTTCATCTCGCACATCATTTTTCATGACAGAAGTATGTTGAGCTGCTCAAATTCGGTTTTGGAGATCAGTCACAACTTGAGAACATAACAAACGGATGGATTTTGCATACTCTTTTCGACTGAGGGCGTCAGCCACAACATTAGCCTTGCTAGGATGATATCGAATTTCACAATAATAATCATTTAGAAGTTCAACCCATCGTCGTTGCCTCATTTTCAACTCTTTTCGATTGAAGATATGTTGAAGGCTCTTTAGGTCAGTGTAAATTTCACACTTGGTACCATAGAGATAGTGTCTCCATATCTTTAGAGCGAACACGACTGCTCCAAGTTCTAGGTCATGAGTGGTATAGTTCTTTTCATGCACTTTGAGTTGCCTTTAGGCATAGGCTATCACCTTTCCTCTTTGCATTAGAACGCAACCTATGCCCTGCCCTGACGCGTCACAATAAACCACGAAGTCTTCACAACCATCAGGAAGTGTAAGGATAGTTGCATCACAAAGCTTTTTCTTTAATGATTGGAAAGCCTCTTCTTGCTTGGGCCCCCAAATAAAGGGTTTACCCTTGTGAGTCAAGGCTATGAGTGGGACGGCGATACGAGATAAATTTGCGATGAAACGTCGATAATAACCAGCTAGACCAATGTGATATCCCGGGTTTTTCGGATAGCTTAAACGCGACACTTGTCGAATAAAGTATATGCTAATTATTAAATGTGTACGAGTTAAATGAATACGTGATGTGTGTTGTGTGATTGTTTTAGTTATAGAATAATTACAGTAGATATGTACACGAACTGAACCGAACCACGACACGAACCAACTTTGATTCATTGTAACTCTAGGAATTAACCAAGTTTCGGACTCAAACATGTGTTGGTCGCGAGATCAAAACCTAAAACTATTTCGGCCAAGATCAAACCCAAACCAACCCGCCCAAGTCCCTCGGCCACGAACCCAAACCAAACCGTAACCTTGTTCTCTTGCGCCTATAAATACAAACCCATGCATGCCCTCATTCACAACACAAAACCCTAAAGGTTCAACAGCCGTCGGCAGCCTTGCGATCGCAGACAGCTTCCTTGTTCGCTTCTTCCTCTCGGTCGCAGCAGCAGCAATCATCGCCATCATCATCTCCTCGATCGCTAGCAACCTCGTTCTTCATCACCTTGATCTGATCAGCCCTTGTTATTCCATTCGGTCGCGAGATCAGCCATTGATCAGTTCCTCGATCACAAACAGTCTACTTCATCATCATCTCTCGGCCGCAAGCACCCTTGAACACCGATCTCTTATAGTACTCACGGTTCGTATACCTTATCATTAAAAGTCTAGAATTTATCATATGTTGCTAGATCATATTCGAGTATATGTGTCTTGATTTTTGTTGTTCTCGGATTTGCATGATTGAATGAGATGGATGATTGTATTGTTTCGGATTGTTAATACTAGATTGAAAGTTGGAATGTTGCTTGAAAGCTGAATATATAGGCTGTGTTTTGTTTGTAAAAACTAGAAGTAAGAACTAGGGTTTGCATGGATAGGTTATTAGTATTAATCTATGATTAGAAATCAGTTCTTGATCGCCTAGGTTAATCGCATGAACGGTTATACGAGTTTATGATAAAGATATGCTGAAAACAGTCTGCTGAATAATAGTTACAGCCGACTTCATCTGGCTGTAACTCGGTCATTAGTAGTCAAAAAACGGATTTTCTAATGTCTAGAACGTAGAGATTTGAATAACGAATCTAATGGCGCTGGATTCATAATTTTCTGAAGTCGTTTGATATTTTTAAAAGGCCAAATAAGTTCAGTAACTAAAACTGTGAAAATCCTGAAATTTTGTTAGTTGTTTATCGAGTTGGATTTTAAAATCGGTAGGGAGTTGAGTCATGATTTTTGTACAGAAACTAGGTATGGAAATTTCCGGGCAAATCCAACTGGAATTTTGTTAATTGGATGATCAGTGATTTTTAAATAATTTCTTCTGTGGACTGCAGTCAGAAAGCGGTAAATCTGACTGCAGCTTAGTGTATTAATATTTATGGTTAATTGGTAAAGATTTAGGACTCGGAAAATTTATATAAATTACTACAGTATAAATGTCACCTACTGTTAAAATATTGGAATTTTTGGAATGTTGGAACTATTTTATAAAAATCCTAGAAAACAGTTGAATTATGAGTGTCAAGCTGAAATTGATAACTTGTGATTGTGTGCACCAAATGGTGGCATGAATTGGTTTATGGTTATGATAAGTTATTTTAATCACTAGGATCACATGAGGATACTTGCATGCATGTTTGAGTGTTAGATATGTTGTTTGTGTGTATCACTTTGTGTGTAAATTACGTGTGGAATTTGTATTGGTGTGTTCACACACTAACTTGGAATTAATTGGTTTGTTAGGACGCAACTAGCAGTCCCATCTCTTATAACTTCTTTGCTACACTAACCGAGCAAATAAAGGTGAGTTCACGGCCCCTAACTTTATCCGGTTTTTAAACAACAGGGGGAGAAACATGTATACACTCTCAAACTCAATCTCTTTACGTTATACGAATTTAACGTCATATAACTATTCGGTAACTAAGTTAATGTTAATGTAATGTTATGGTCACTAAGCAGCTTTATCACTTAAGTCCTCATCAATCTCTCGGATCGTTAGAATTGGGTTTAATAGCGGGGGAATTATAAGTAGTACTACTGGGCCCGACAAGCCCCATCCGAGCGAGTCGCGCTAGTCGACCGGGTATGGTCAACGGGTGAATAATTTGGCCTAACTTCGCCATGGTCATGTGATAGGCCTGGCAAAACGGAGGCACAACAGTCAGCTTCGATCGCGAACTCTTACGTGACATGACTTTAGGCTAGCTACCTATATATATTAACATTGAACTTAATTACGAATCAACTGTATTATCCCGGGTTGAGGATAATGGAAACAACAACTTAATATTCCGGGTTTGGAGTATTGGAAACTACAACTTAATATTCCGGGGTTTGGAATATTGGAAGCAACAACTTATTATTCCGGGTTGGAATAATGGAACCAATACGTTATCCCGGGTTAGGGATAACGGAGAAAACAAACTATAACCGAACAAACAAATTTATGAAAACCTGTGAACTCACTCATCTTTAATGTTGACACTTGTTTCTTTACATGTTTCTCAGGACGCTAGGAGCTCTAGGTGCACGCACATGCATTGAACAAGGCATCTTTTATCGAGTCTTATTTATTAATATTGTTTTGGGATTTTTTTTCATTTGTTTTGGCGTTTGTGTTGGCGCCCGCTTCACTACTTATTTATGCTTCCGCTCAAACTTTAAAAACTGATGCTCCTGCTAAATATTGGTAATATAAAATCTACAACAAGTGATTTTGGAAAACGTATTATCAAATCATATAGAGTCGTTCGACGTACTAGTGTTTCAGATTCTGGTTTGTTCACATGCCTCGCGGTAAAGCTCCGCAAGTGGAAATTGAGGGTGTGACAGATTGGTGTCAGAGCCACTAGCTATAGAGAACCAGGTTTGCATTAGAAGTAGACCTAAACTATAGCTGATATCACGACACTAGACTTAGTTTGGCACCGAATTATTATATCTTGTTATGTAATATACCACAACTGTGTTTGGTAGATTATGCCTTCATAATAAGAAATGAAAACAACTCATAACTAACTACACGACCTAACAGGCAATGTCATCATCCTCATCGTCATCATCGTCCGACAGACTTACGCCACCAAGGGCACCAGGAAAGGCACCAATGGGGAACCCATACCACCTTATGGCGTGGAGACACGCTCAGCGGCGAGGAAAAGGCTCGCTCTGGGGGAGGAGTCGTTACGCCCAACCATTGCTGTACCAGTTGAACCGGTTAACCCTGTAGAAATAGGAATTGACATACTTAGAATCCTGGTGCATACACAACAAAAACAGTTAGAAAGAATGCAGGAAACCATCCTAGCACAAGGGTGGATGATTCGACAACTTACAGGTAAGACCGACTCGCTCGAGGAAGAGCATCGTACGAGCAAGATAGCTCATAACACCATAGCCAGAGATCTGCGTGCTGAGCAGATAAGAGCCGACTGGCTTGAGGACAGAGTCCTGGAAAATAGTTGGAACATTCAGGAGCTACAAAACCAAGCACTTGCACCAGCACCGGCCCCTCCAGAGCCGGTAGAGGAGGATCCAGAAGAGGATCCAGAGGAGGACCCTGAGGAGGATCCAGAGGAGGATCCGGAGGAGGACCCAGCTGAAGAAGCTGGAAATGCCGCACAGGATGACGGCAACGACAATGACTTGGGGGATGGAGACGTAGACGACTGACACGTCTCGTTTATTTTATTATTTCCTTCAGTCTATTTATTTTTCCCACTTGTGTTTAAACTTGAGACTTTATATTGAATTCGTATGTTTGATTTGCACTTTTGTAAGACGTTGAAATTTCAGTTAATCAAGTATTTCTTTTGACTATTTAAAATATTGAGTTGACGTAACTTAATAATTATTAAAGTACGAAGTAGGATAACTATATTGGATATATAGACTTATCAGGGTGTGTTTGTGTTGTGTTTCGAAGAGCTAAATGGCAACTGGAAGACGTGGAAACCTTAACTTGACTCCCGAAGAGCTAGCTGCCATGATTCAAGAGCACGTGAACGCAGCTTTAGCGGGTGTTCAGAACCAACCGGCAGGTAACCATTATTAAATTTTCGCGTGAAAATCTAATAGTGAGGCTAGTAAAATTCCTTGCTGACTTCCTGTTCTCTGTCGGCAGGAGGGGGCTTTAACCCCTACAAGATGTTCCTTGATGCAAAGCCAAGCAAATTCTCGGGGGCGGAAGGACCCATTGGACTGGTCCGCTGGATCGAAAAATCAGAATCCGTTTTTGAAATGTGCAACTGCCTAGAGGCCAACAAGGTCAAATACGCAGCCTCAACACTGGAAGATGGGGCACTGACATGGTGGAATGCCCAAGTCCAAACACGTGGACTTATAGCTGGAATGCAATGGCATGGGCCGAGTTCAAGGCCCTAATTAAAGAGGAGTACTGTCCACGAGACAGAGTGCAACAATTGGAGCAAGCTCTATGGAACCACAAGATGTGGATCGGAAATTGAAGCTTACACTTCAAAACATCATGACTTAGTATTTATGTGTCCCGAATTGGCCAACACTGTGGAGAAAAGACTCGAGTTCTATCTTGGGGGTCTGGTTCCGGAAATTCAGGGTATGGTAATGTCTAGTAACCCTATAACTGAACATCAAGCAATCCGATTGACTCACAAACTCAACGATAAGGCGGTGAACAGAAGGAACTGCCAGCACGGGGTACAACTGAAGTTGCCCCGGACAACAAAAGAAAATTTGAAGACTCCACTATTCGACAGTCTTCGTCATCTCATCCGCAGCAAGGGAACCAGAAACGGTTCAATCACTACAACAGCCACCGGGGTCATCAAAATCAGCCCGCCAACAACAACAACAACAACAACCCGAACGCAAGCGGCTATGCAGGTCGAAAGCCGAGTGCAACCGCTATAATCTCCACCATAACGGCCCTTGTGCCGGAAACCGCTGCCAACGATGTGGCAAGGTGGGACATGCGGCAAAGGATTGTCGCGGGGAAATCATGTCCCGACAAAATCAAAATCAGCACCAGGGTATAAACCGGGGATGCTATCAGTGTGGTAGCACTGCTCATTTCAGAAGAGACTGCCCACAGTTGCGTAACAACAACAATAATGGTGGAAACAACCACAACCACAATAACAACAACAATAATGGGAACGGTGGCACCGGAGGTGCCAAAGGTCGCGCATTTACATTGGGCCGCGGAGAGGCCAGAAACGACACGAACATGGTCACCGGTAAGTTTCCCCTTAATGAACATTTTGCTACTGTGCTTTTTGATACGGGTGCGGATAGGAGCTTTATATCTGAGTCTTTTAGGAAGAACCTAAATCTCACGCTTAAACCATTAGAGACCCCTATGTTATAGAATTAGCCGATGGTAAATCTGTAGATGTGACCCAAATAGTACCCGGCTGTCAACTCAAACTCGCGGGCCACACTTTTACCATTGATCTGATGACAACTACCCTGGGTAATTTTGACGTGGTAGTCGGAATGGACTGGCTATCCAACGTCCGGGCTGAAGTTCTCTGCTTCAAAAAATCTATCCGTATTCCGCTCTCTAACGACGAAATCCTGACGGTACAAGGCGATAAGGCAAGCGCCGTCACCAACATCATCTCTTACATGCAAGCGCAGAAGTATCTTCGGAGAAAGAACACCTTCGCTTTACTCGCACTAATTACCGAACAGCCTAAGGACGAGAAACGTATAGAAGACATCCCTGTCGTCCGTGATTTTTCTGATGTATTCCCAGAAGAACTACCTGGTCTTCCACCACATCGACAATTGGAGTTTGAAATCGAATTGGCAAGCAATGCAACTCCTATCGCCAAGGCTCCATACCGCCTAGCTCCAGCCGAGCTGCAGGAGCTGTCTACCCAACTTCAGGGGCTATTAGAAAAAGGATTTATCCGACCAAGCGTTTCGCCATGGGGAGCTCCAGTCCTGTTTATCAAGAAGAAGGACGGGACTTTCCGCATGTGCATCGACCACAGGGAACTCAACAAGGTTACTGTCAAGAACCGATACCCGTTACCTCGCATCGACGATCTATTCGACCAACTTCAAGGGTCAAGTTACTACTCTAAGATTGATTTACGGTCCGGTTACCACCAGCTACGCGTCAGGGAGGAAGATATCGCCAAGAAGGCATTTCGCACTCGGTATGGCCATTACGAGTTCTTGGTCATGCCATTCGGTCTCACCAATGCACCTGCGGTGTTCATGGATCTCATGAACCGCGTGTGTAAGCCATACCTCGACAAGTTTGTCATTGTGTTCATCGATGACATACTCATCTACTCCAAAAGTGAAGGAGAACATGCTGAACATCTACGATTACTGCTAGGATTACTCCAACAGGAAAAACTATATGCCAAGTTTTCGAAATGTGATTTCTGGATTCGGGAAGTTCAGTTTCTCGGACACGTAGTGAATGAAAAGGGTATCCACGTAGACCCTGCCAAGATTGAAGCCATCAAAAACTGGGAAGCACCCAAGACACCGACGGAGATCCGCCAATTTTTGGGATTGGCTGGTTACTACAGACGTTTCATCGAGGGGTTTTCAAAGATCGCACAACCGCTCACTACCCTCACCCAGAAAGGCATCAAGTATGCTTGGGGTGACAAGCAAGAAGCAGCATTTCAATTGCTGAAGCAGAAACTTTGCAGTGCACCCATTCTGTCCTTGCCGGAGGGGACAGATGACTTTGTAGTGTATTGTGATGCTTCCATTCAGGGATTGGGATGCGTACTCATGCAACGCGATAAGGTCATCGCGTATGGTCGCGACAACTGAAGGTTCACGAGAAAAACTACACGACGCATGACCTGGAATTGGGAGCAGTAGTGTTTGCACTTAAGATTTGGAGACACTACCTCTACGGAACGAAGTGCACAATCTTTACGGACCACAAGAGCCTCCAACACATCTTTGATCAGAAGGAGTTAAACATGCGACAGCATCGCTGGTCGAACTCTTGAACGATTATGAGTGTGTCATTCGGTACCACCCGGGTAAAGCTAACGTGGTAGCTGATGCCCTCAGTAGGAAGGAACACTTGAAACCTCGTCGCGTACGAGCATTACAACTCACTATTCATTCGGGGCTACCAGAACAAATACGCGACGCCCAGTTAGAAGCAGTTAAGGAGGAAAACATCAAAGCCGAATCAGTGGGAAAAATGGAGCGCGATTGGGAAGTAAAGCCCAATGGAGCCCGGTATTTTATGAATCGCATATGGGTACCTCTCTACGGGAATCTCAGAGAGCTAGTCATGGATGAAGCTCACAAATCCCGATACTCTGTCCATCCGGGTTCGGATAAGATGTATCAAGACCTTAAAGCTGCGTATTGGTGGCCCAACATGAAAGCCGATATAGCCACCTACGTGAGTAAATGTTTGACTTGTGCAAAAGTCAAGGTGGAGAATCAAAAGACATCGGGGCTACTCCAACAACCTGAGATCCCAGTATGGAAATGGGATCAGATCTCGATGGACTTCATCACCAAACTCCCGCGAACCTTGGGTGGTTGCGATACCATCTGGGTGATTGTGGATCGTTTAACTAAGTCCGCACACTTCCTAGCTATTAAAGAAACAGATAAGATGGAGAAGTTGACTCGCATCTACATTAAGGAAGTAGTTTCTCGGCACGGAGTGCCAACGTCCATCATCTCAGACAGAGATGCTCGCTTCACGTCAAACTTCTGGCAATCACTCCAGAAAGCGTTGGGAACACGCCTGGATATGAGCACAGCTTATCACCCTCAGACTGATGGTCAAAGTGAAAGGACCATACAAACCTTGGAAGACATGCTTAGGGCATGCGTAGTGGACTTCGGAAATAGTTGGGAAATCCACCTGCCTCTAGTAGAATTCTCATATAACAACAGCTATCATACGAGTATTTCGCAGCACCGTTTGAGGCATTATACGGTCGTAAATGCAGATCACCGGTCTGTTGGGCAGAAGTCGGTGACAGTCAACTCACAGGCCCTGAGTTAATACTTGAGGCTACCGAAAAGATTGTACAAATCAGAAACCGCATGGCGGCGGCACGAGATCGAGAGAAAAGCTACGCTGATCAACGACGCAAACCGCTCGAATTTCAAGTAGGCGACCGCGTCCTACTAAAGGTGTCACCCTGGAAGGGTGTAATCCGCTTTGGAAAACGGGGAAAACTTAACCCAGGTACGTAGGCCGGTTTGTAATCTTGAAACTTATTGGACCCGTAGCTTATCAATTAGACCTTCCTGCCGAACTCAGTGGAGTTCACAACGTATTTCACGTGTCAAATCTGAAGAAGTGTGTATCAGATGAAACTCTAGTCATTCCATTGGATGAGATCCAAGTGGATGAACGACTGCACTTTGTGGAACAGCCTATCGAGATCATGGATCGTGAGATCAAGACTCGAAGGCACAGCAAAATTCCGATCGTTAAGGTCCGTTGGGACTCTAAGCGTGGACCGGAGTTCACGTGTGAAAGAGAGGACCAAATGAAAAGCAAATACCCGCACCTCTTCGCAACTGAGCAGCAAACTATCGATACCAGTAACTAAATTTTTGGGACGAAAATTCTTTCAACATGGGGATGATGTGACAACCTGGAAACTTCTCATACTTTCGTGTACTATTGTTAACTAAATTCTAGTGCATAGCACTTGGAAATCTTTGTGTATGGCACTTGGGAACTTCTTGTAAACGAACTAACTCTTTGTGCGTGGCACTCTAAACATGTACGCTACATACTAAACCGCGTTTACCCAATTTTCGGGACGAAAATTCTTTCAACATGGGGATAATGTGATATCCCGGGTTTTTCGGATAGCTTAAACGCGACACTTGTCGAAATAAAGTATATGCTAATTATTAAACGTGTACGAGTTAAATGAATACGTGATGTGTGTTGTGTGATTGTTTTAGTTATAGAATAATTACAGTAGATATGTACACGAACTGAACCGAACCACGACACGAACCAACTTTGATTCATTGTAACTCTAGAATTAACCAAGTTTAGGACTCAAACATGTCTTGGTCGCGAGATCAAAACCTAAAACTATTTCGGCAAGATCAAACCCAAACCAACCCGCCCAAGTCCCTCGGCCACGAACCCAAACCAAACCGTAACCTTGTTCTCTTGCGCCTATAAATACAAACCCATGCATGCCCTCATTCACAACACAAAACCCTAAAGGTTCAACAGCCGTCGGCAGCCTTGCGATCTCAGACAGCTTCCTTGTTCGCTTCTTCCTCTCGGTCGCAGCAGCAGCAATCATCGCCATCATCATCTCCTCGATCGCTAGCAACCTCGTTCTTCATCACCTTGATCTGATCAACCCTTGTTATTCCATTCGGTCGCGAGATCAGCCATTGATCAGTTCCTCGATCACAAACAGTCTACTTCATCATCATCTCTCGGCCGCAAGCACCCTTGAACACCGATCTCTTATAGTACTCACGGTTCGTATACCTTATCATTAAAAGTCTAGAATTTATCATATGTTGCTAGATCATATTCGAGTATATGTGTCTTGATTTTTGTTGTTCTCAGATTTGCATGATTGAATGAGATGGATGATTGTATTGTTTCGGATTGTTAATACTAGATTGAAAGTTGGAATGTTGCTTGAAAGTGAATATATAGGCTGTGTTTTGTTTGTAAAAACTAGAAGTAAGAACTAGGGTTTGCATGGATAGGTTATTAGTATTAATCTATGATTAGAAATCAGTTCTTGATCGCCTAGGTTAATCGCATGAACGGGTTATACGAGTTTATGATAAAGATATGCTGAAAACAGTCTGCTGAATAATAGTTACAGCCGACTTCATCTGGCTGTAACTCGGTCATTAGTAGTCGAAAAACGGATTTTCTGATGTCTAGAACGTAGAGATTTGAATAACGAATCTAATGGCGCTGGATTCATAATTTTCTGAAGTCGTTTGATATTTTTAAAAGGCCAAATAAGTTCAGTAACTAAAACTGTGAAAATCCTGAAATTTTGTTAGTTGTTTATCGAGTTGGATTTTAAAATCGGTAGGGAGTTGAGTCATGATTTTTGTACAGCAAACTAGGTATGGAAATTTCCGGGCAACTCCAACTGGAATTTTGTTAATTGGATGATCAGTGATTTTTAAATAATTTCTTCCGTGGACTGCAGTCAGAAAGCGGTAATCTGACTGCAGCTTAGTGTATTAATATTTATGGTTAATTGGTAAAGATTTAGGACTCGGAAAATTTATATAAATTACTACAGTATAAATGTCACCTACTGTTAAAATATTGGAATTTTTGGAATGTTGGAACTATTTTATAAAAATCCTAGAAAACAGCTGAATTATGAGTGTCAAGCTGAAATTGATAACTTGTGATTGTGTGCACCAAATTGTGGCATGAATTGGTTTATGGTTATGATAAGTTGTTTTAATCACTAGGATCACATGAGGATACTTGCATTCATGTTTGAGTGTAGATATGTTGTTTGTGTGTATCACTTTATGTGTAAATTACGTGTGGAATTTGTATTGGTGTGTTCACACACTAACTTGGAATTAATTGGTTTGTTAGGACGCAACTAGCAGTCCCATCTCTTATAACTTATTTGCTACACTAACCGAGCAAATAAAGGTGAGTTCACGGCCCCTAACTTTATCCGGTTTTTAAACAACAGGGGAGAAACATGTATACACTCTCAAACTCAATCTCTTTACGTTATACGAATTTAACGTCACATAACTATTCGGTAACTAAGTTAATGTTAATGTAATGTTATGGTCACTAAGCAGCTTTATCACTTAAGTCCTCGTCAATCTCTCGGATTGTTAGTATTGGGTTTAATAGGGGGGGAATTATAAGTAGTACTACTGGGCCCGACAAGCCCCATCCGAGCTAGTCGCGCTAGCCGACCGGGTATGGTCAACGGGTGAATAATTTGGCCTAACTTCGCCATGGTCATGTGATAGGCCTGGCAAAACGGAGGCACAACAGTCAGCTTCAATCGCGAACTCTTACGTGACATGACTTTAGGCTAGCTACCTATATATATTAACATTGAACTTAATTACGAATCAACTGTATTATCCCGGGTTGAGGATAATGGAAACAACAACTTAATATTCCGGGTTTGGAATATTGGAAACTACAACTTAATATTCCGGGTTTGGAATATTGGAAGCAACAACTTATTATTACGGGTTGGAATAATGGAACCAATACGTTATCCCGGGTTAGGGATAACGGAGAAAACAAACTATAACCGAACAAACGAATTTATGAAAACCTGTGAACTCACTCATCTTTAATGTTGACACTTGTTTCTTTACATGTTTCTCAGGACGCTAGGAGCTCTAGGTGCACGCACATGCATTGAACAAGGCATCTTTTATCGAGTCTTATTTATTAATATTGTTTTGGGATTTTTTTTCATTTGTTTTGGCGTTTGTGTTGGCGCCCGCTTCACTACTTATTTATGCTTCCGCTCAAACTTTAAAAACTGATGCTCCTGCTAAATATTGGTAATATAAAATCTACAACAAGTGATTTTGGAAAACGTATTATCAAATCATATAGAGTCGTTCGACGTACTAGTGTTTCAGATTCTGGTTTGTTCACATGCCTCGCGGTAAAACTCCGCAAGCGGAAATTGAGGGTGTGACAACCAAGAATGACCTAACTTCGGTAGGTGTGCGTGGCGCTTGCCATTCTTGCACCGCTTTGATCTTTGCAGGGTCGACATGAATCCCTTTGTCGTTAACGATATGACCAAGAAATTGCACCTCTTTTAACCAAAACTCACATTTCGAGAACTTAGGATAAAGCTTTTTGGTCCTCAAAAGTGTTAGAATAAGTCAAAGATGTCGCTCATGATCGGATTTGGTTTTGGAGTATATAAGGATATCATCAATGAAAACTATGACAAAACGATCGAGATAGGGTTTACACACCCTATTCATCAAATCCATGAAAACAGCCGGAGCATTGGTCAAACCAAAAGGCATAACCATGAATTCATAGTGGCCATTACAAGTTCAAACGCAGTCTTTGGAATGTCTTCTTCACGTACTCTAAGTTGATGATAACCAAAACGAAGATAGATTTTTGAAAAACAGGTGGCACCTTGAAGTTGATCTAGAAGATCATCGATAAGAGGTAATGGATAGCGATTCCTGATGGTCAGCTTGTTGATCTCTCTATAGTCGATACACATACGAAAAGTTCTATCTTTCTTCTTTACGAATAAAACCGGTGCACCCCAAGGTGATGAGCTAGGACGTATAAATCCCTTGTCAGTCAACTCTAGCAGCTGACTGGCTAACTCTTGCATCTCAGATGGGGCTAACCAATATGGAGGTTTCGCGACTGGTGTAGCACCAGGTACAAGATCGATTCGGAATTCGACTTCTCGCACAAGAGGAAGTCCTGAAACGTCATCGGGAAAAACTTGATGAAATCTTTAACGATTGGAATATCTTCGAGCTTCTTTTCCTTGCCATCCTTTTTGACGATGTGAGCTAAAAATGTGATATAGTTTTTGCGAAAGTATCTTCGAGCTTGGAGGCATGACATCAATTTGAGCCCTTTAGAAGGAGTTTCACCAAAGATACGTAAAATTTGACCGTCAGCGAGAGGAATTCGAATAAACTTCTCGTAGCAAACAACTTCAGCGTGATGCTGATTAAGCCAGTCCATACCAATGATAACGTCGAAACTACCCAATTTCATAGGGATAAGATCAATTGAGAAATCGTGATCATTAAGGGTAAGAGTACAATCACGAATAATCGAGGCTAACGTAATAGGTTCACCATCAGCAACTTCCACCGTGAATGATTCAGCTAGACTAACGCTAGGTAAATCAAGAATATATTCGAACTCTAAGGACACGAAACTCTTATCCGCACCAGTATCAAATAGTATAGATGCATAACTACCGTTAATAAGAAATGTACCGTTAACCACATTATTATCAACCCTAGGCTGGTTGGCATTGATGTTGAAAGCTCTTCCTCTAGCAGGTGGATTAGCTTGGTTCGCTTGATTCACTGGGTTGGATTGAGCTTGAGCATTTATGATGTTCACCAAGCGTCTGCAAGTGTTTCGAAAATGGGTTGGATCGCCACAGTTAAAACATGCTCTAACTGGTTGCATCATCGGGTAGTTGGGTTGGTAGTACGGTTGAGCCATGGGTTGTGCAGGTGGTAAGAGTAAAGGTTGTTAGTATTGAGCTTGGCCTACCACTTGATTGTTGGTTTGGGCTTGGGGTTGATTGCGGTTTGGCTTTTGGAGGATGCGACAGGTTTGAATTGTGTGACCTGCACGGCCACAACTTGTGCAATATTGACATGGGTTCTCAGGAGGGTGGTGATATTGGCATCAATTGCATTTTAGATGAGGACTACTGTATGGTTTGTTGAATGGAGCAACAGGAGGAGCGACTTGAGTGATTGGGGCAGCAGTGAGAGGAGAATTGGTTTGGGTGGGTAACGGCGAAATTCTTGCCATTGCATTTTTTCTTACCAGCAAACTTAGAAGACGAACATGTTTGGGTTGGGGTTTCAGCAGGTGTCTTGTCTTTCTTCTTCTAATCTTTAAAATCACCATTTCGGATGTGATTTCCCGTGAGCTCAGTAGCCAGCTCCATTGCAACTTCAAGTGTTGTAGGTGTGGTACTCAACACAGAATCTTGAATTTTTTAGGGAAGACCTCGAATGTAGTGCTCATTTAAACGATAGAGGGGAGTGAACAAGTTGGGGACCATCTAATTCAACTCGAGGAATCTCTTGTTGTATGTTGTGTGGTCTCCCCCCTTTTGTTCCAATGAGTAGAACTCATTCTCCAATTTCTTGATTTCGCTTCTTGGACAGAAGCGTCTTGTCATGATTTCCCTCAACTCTTCCCAAGTCAAGGCCATAGCTGCTTCAGCACCTCGCTTGCCCTTCTCTGTGGTCCACCATGTAAGTGCTACCCCATACAAACGACCGGTAGCCTATCGCACCTTACGATCATCGGGACAATCGCAATTGAGAAAAGTGCTTTCCATCTCTTCAAACCAACGGAGGAGAGCGGTGACACCTTCGGTCCCTTCGTATTTTGGAGGATCGCAGGATTTGAAATGCTTGTAGGTGCGTTTAGTGGTGTTAGGGAGGGGGTTTGCGATATTTTGACCTTCTTGATTGGTGGGGTTGATGGGATTGGCGGCAAGTGCTTGTTGACCTTGTACGACAATGTCAGGAAGTACGACAACCATCTGTTGAGCGATTTGAGTGGCCATGCATTCGCTAGATCTTCCTGACCTTCTATCACCTCGAGAGTGTCTAGCAAACATCTACAGGAAATACGTAGCGAGATTATTAATTGAACTTTTTTAGGCATCATGTGTCGTAAAAAGTGAAAACAATACTCAAAATAAATGAAAACAAGAAATTAACTACATCCATAGGATGTCTTGGGCTTGCTCATGTTTGGGCCTCTAAATGTCTCCCATACTTCGGGCTAGGTAGTCATGTGGGCCCCCATGACTACTGGGCTTTGTAGGGTTCACATGGTGTTGGCCTGTTAATGCTTGCATCACCCAAATGAAAATCGTAAATATGATTGCAAGGTATAAGGTTAGAGGGTGTCCAGGTGTAGACACAATGACAACTCAAAGTGGAGTTAGTTCACACAACGTTTGATGTGGCATGCTTTGGTCTAATAGGTCCTTCGTACTCTCATCGTTAGTCCCCAGGTAGGCAAACTGGTCCATTATATTAGATTTATACGAATGCCAATCCTAGATAGGACGTTTCGACTACCGGTACTTGTACCCTTCCAGTTACTACATGCCCGTCGTGGAACTCACTTTGATGTGATTGAAAAACATGAAAAACATTGTAAAACCCTTGAGAGAAAAATTATGATAATGGTGAAATCGTGATGTGTGTGCTTGCATAGGCATGATATGTTAATAATAGATAGACCATTATGAACATCACACATTAACATGTAATAGTGAAAGTACTTGCATGCATTTGTATGTGAAATAAACATGTAAGAAATAAACATCATGAGTTTTGCATGTAACACATAAACAATTAAAATCTAAACAACTATAGTATAGGCTCTAAGGGTCTAATAACCTACCCTATATCCCTATAGTCAAAATCTCTGATACCAATCTGTCACACCCTGACCCGCAGCGGAAATAGAAGTCGGGGCATAATTGGGTTATCATCAAAGCTCATAACATTTACTAAAATTAAGTTCCATATTTATTAATTTGAAATTTAAGTACAAATATCCAAACATAAAGAAATATACAAGCACAAGAAAACATTGTTCTAAACAAGATATATTTTATTCATCTTCTAAGGCCAATTCTATGTGTTCCTCTCCTCAGCCTGTCCACCTATATCATGTGTAAAACAAGAGTTTGGGTCAAAAAAGTTGGCGAGTGAATCTGAATTTAACAATTAAACAGTTTAATATATTGGTTGTTTCAATAAAAATGTGCAGGGACCATATATGAACTTATGCATATATAATTAAATCACAAATCACATAATATCAACAATGGGCATATGAACATGATGCATGATGAGCTCGAGATCAAGGCTCAATCAAACGAAGCCGATCTAATGAGGCACCTGCTGCTCAACTCGTATCCCACGAGGAACTGATGAAATGATGAAAATATGATCAAACATAACCACAACAATTAAACATATACATTAGATTCCATAATGGTAGTAGCACACGTATTTGTATAAATAAAATAAATAACGACATATGATACCCCCCAAAACGTGAATAAAAAGGGGAATTTGTAAGGATTCACTCACAATGGGTGCGTTTCCTTGATCGAAGACGAACGCGCACGAGTTTGGGATTTAATCGGCGAGGGAAACTAACCTAAAATAATAACGCGATAATTCGATAAATAAATAAATTCTAATAAAATTAATATTTTTAATTTATGCTTTTTATTAGGTTTTTAGGTTGTTGAGGTAATTAATAAAAATTTTAAAAGCTTAAAAACCTTTTTATGAGGTGTTTTTAACTAATCTTTAAAGGGTTGACTAGTCAACGGTCGGTTCAATCGGTTTAATTATTGGCATCGGGTGAGGTTCGAACTCGCGACCTCCCGTGCACGTGCACGCAGCTCTTCCAACTGAGCTACGTGTCTAACCCGAAATATTCTCTGATTTAATTATAATTAAACACTAGTTAGGATATTTCAGAAATCATTATTTAAAAAGATTTAAAATCATCGAACCGTTGTCTACCCCCAGCATCGAACTTGTGACTTTTCTTTCATTTGCACCTAGCCCTACCAACTGTGTTGGGTGTCTAACCCGTATATGTTTGGAATTATAATACTTTTATTAACTGATTGCCGTATGCACAGACTTCTTAAAAAAACTGAGTTGTTATTCAGAAATAACGGTCACTAGCAAGGCTCGAATCCGGGTCATGTGATTTACATGCACACAGTCCATCCACTGGACTATGTGTCTAACCCGGTTTTATAACCGGTTTTATTTATACTTAAACACTTCAAACACTTCATCTTCTACATTGAATTAAACCCATAATACATACCCGACTCATAACCCTTTTGAATTGATTTGATTAATTGTTTTTATAACTACTAAACATTATACAAAAGATAATAAGAAAGTTTAGATGCAGAGAATTCCGGCGATAAAACAGAACAGTTCTTCACAGGTTTTTGGAGTGAAGAATGAGAGAATAGCGAGCTTAGTTGAGGGGTTAGGATCGATATATATAGCATAGCGAGTCAGTTAAGAATTTCTGTTTCAAATCTTTATTATCAATGATTGATTTCGGTTTTTGCCAAATTGATTCCGAATTCAATTTGTAACTGATAATTGGCAATAGGTTATAAACGCTAGGTCAAAAGAGAACTTGAAATTTTGATTTTGATTACATTGATTCAGCCCCTTGGCGATTACTGATTTGAACTAGCAGGTTTAAGTTGGTCACAATATAAAATTTAAATGTTTTCATATTTAGCACAAGTGTGTGTGTGCAGTGTAGTGGTGTTTTGGTGTGTGGCGTTGTGGGGGTATCCGTCTTCGAACCCCGGCTACATCTTTTATTTTTTTATTATTTTATTTTTTTTTTGTTATATAAAGGTTTAATTATTTTTCCTTTATTGATTATTATTTTAATTATGAAATTTATTTATTAATCATGAATAATAAAATAAATTAATTAATACTAACAAATGCTTAACGAACTATTAAATAAATATTTGAATTTTTAAACGGAGCGGGTTTTTAGAACCCATTTTACATAAATGTTACAATATATATATATATATATATATATATATATATATATTATATATATGTATTATATATATATGTATGTATATATATATGTAGTATATATATATATGTATGTATATATATATGTACATATATATATATATATAGCGGAAGGATAAAACGAAAACTCATTTGAGTTGAGAAAACTCAAAAAACCTTTTTAAAAACACAATCTAAAAATTTTATTTTTTTCTAAAAAAATAGAAAATGTAACATACATATATTTGACAATTTTTATAAAAGAAACATAAAAAACACTGTGTAGTTTAATTTTTTAAATGTTAAAAATTCATGTTACATCATATATATGTCCAAAAAAATGTAACATACAAATTTTGAACATTTAAAAAAAAATAAGTAGGCGCTTTTTACATCCTTTTGTAAAAATGTTCAAGTACATTAATGTTATATTTCTCTATTTAAAAGTAATATAAAAATGTTTATAGGGTTTTTTTAAATTTTCTTAACTTAAATGAGTTTTTGTTTTTTTCATCTATATTATATATATATATATATATATATATATATATATATATATTATCCTGGATACTATACTTTATAAGTCATAAAAATATTTTTGAACTCAAGTGCCTCGGTTTGAGAAACCTAACTATTTTCTGAGACATCCCACCCTCTATAAACTCAATTTTTTGTTTGGGATTTTAGGTACATAGAATCATAGACTACTAAAATATAGAAATTAATAACTCTCAAACTGCCCAAGTTTTCAAACCAAAAACTAATCATATTAAAAGATCTTAATATTTCACCTTTATTTCTGAATTCTGAACATGTGGCCCTTTAAAAAACCCACATAATTCCCCTTGAAGCCTAACACAAAAAAAATGTGTGTGCGAAACACTCAAAGAAATATTTAAAAAACAAAGCAAAAGAACAATTGTATCTTTAACATCAAAAAATACTGGTAGAAAAGTGGTGTGAAAGAGAATAAATAAATTAAAAAAATAAATATCAACCAATCAAAACAAACCTAAACTACACCCACCAATCAAGAGCTTCCAACTCACTCTACATTTGCCTCCACGCCAATAGAAATCCTCAAACCCCACCCACAACGCCGTCCTCCATGCCATACGTGGGGTGGTGTTCCTGGTGTGAAGGAGCTTTCACGCCCTTTTTCCACACCCACACTGTATGGTTTAAGGAAAGCACACAAATCAAATTGTTGCATATCATAAACAAATTAATTATACATATGTTTGTAGACCTAATCCTGCGATGGGATAGGCTGTGAGAATACATACGGTTATTCACTAAATCAACTATCAAGCATGCACCTCATATCAAATATCAAATTGCCTTCCCAAAGCACACAAATAGAAAAGACATCTAGGGCTGGTCAAATTTGTATCGAAGCATAAAGCAAAGTCCAAAGCATACATATGCAAATATGTTTTACACAACAAGTGACTAAAAAGTTAATGACAAGTGTTTTATTAGGTTATAGTTATTGAGTATTGGTAACTATTACTCTTTCGGCTATAAAAACACAAAAATCGCACAATTAACATAGTGAAGATCACTAAAACACAATATCAAACCCTAACAATTCTTAAAAACTTCAAACACACCATCGTACAACTATAAATATAAACACAGCATGATAATCAACATAAAACACACTAATGTTAGTCATCCGATAATCAAAGCCTTATCAATTAAAACAAAACACAAAACCCAGAAATATGGTGTTTTAGTAATCTCCACTATGTTATTTGTGGGTTTTGAGTGTGTTTTATGATTGACATTTTATGACTTGTTACACTTTTTATGAAAAATGGACTTTATAACCAACTCTCACCCTACTCTTTTATTCTTGTACATGTAACACATATGCTCATTACTCATTAGTGTGTGATGTGCTATAGGTAATACGCTTATATATATATATATATATATAGAGATAGAGAGAGAGAGAGTTAGGGTAGAATGAAAACTTATATGAGTTGTGAACACTTAGAGAACTCAGAATTACAAAAGGTTTTTTCAAAACAGTTTTTTACCAAAAATCTTCACTATTTTATTTATGGGTTTTGAGTGTGTTTTTTTGTTGAATTTGTGTGTTTTATGACTTTGTACACTTGTAGGAAAAATGGACTATGTAACCGAACCCCACCACACACACACACACACACACATATATGTAGAGTTAAGTTCATTTGTGAACAACCCCCTTGATAGTAAACTGTGTGAACTAATCCTAGCCCTTGATTATTAATACATGTGTGTAAATCAATAACCAGGATTTGATGATAAAATATACTAGTGTATTTTACTATTTGATGATGAAATCCCAGCCATACACGTGTGTAAATAAATAATCTGGATTTCTTCACTCAGTTCGCAAATACACTAATGTTCACTCTGGAACCCCACCCTATATATATATATATATATATAATATATATATAATATATAATAATACACACACACATAATGATTATACTGAAATTGTGGTGTTTTATTACTTTGTAGGAAAATTTTTAAAAAATCACTTGTTGCAGCAAAAAAATAAAAAAATATCCCATGCAAAATTTACATCAGATGTAAAAAATTTACATCGCATAAAGAAATTTTAATTAGACATAAATAAAAGATACATCGGGCATAATTACGGAGTCGACAATCTTTTTTGTTTTTTTATAGATGTGTTTATAACATTTGTATCTACATTTATGTAAAAGTTTTTGGTCCAACTCGTAAGGAAGTAAGAGTTCTTATGGTTTTCACAACTCGTGGTGGTTCTTAATTGAAGCGAATCCTATGCGTGTGTGTGTATAGGGGAGAGTTATCTTGAGAACGCTAAATATTGTGAGAACCGTGAAACGAATGAGAAAACCAATCAAAACCATTTTTAAATACAAACCTCATTGTAATTAAGATACAACATTAAAAAAAGAATTTAAAAAATCAAATAATTCATTCATCCTCTCAAAATCACTCTTATTAGATATTTTTACACATATGTAAATATAACAAAATTACACATGTGTAAATTTTGTTTATTTACGAATTCACGTAAATTTAAATGTTTAAATTTAATTTCCAACATTGTATTGGAATAATAATGATAAGTGTAAAAAGAATTTTTGAATTTAAATTGTATTGATCAAGTTCTCGTGGTTTTTTTTATTCGTTCTCATGGTTCTCACAATATTTAGAGTTCTCATTTAAACCTTTCACTATGTATATATCCTTAAGAGAAGTCGACCCTATTTGAGAAACTTGAAAGCATTCTGGAGCACACATTTCCCTAAGTTTTCGTAATATACATATATGTATGTTGTTAAATCTGCAATTATACACATATGCATATAGTCAATTTTATGTGTATATTACAAAAAGGTTAGGGAAAATGTGTGGTGTAGAATGCTTCTCAAAATTTTCAATTATTCTGGTGCTTCTCACACCATCCTATCCCTATATATGCATCAACTATAATAGTGACATATAAAAGAGAAGAGGATAAGAAGAAGGAAACACAAACCCCTTTGAAAGTACCATAATAGCTCCCCTAAAATATCTATAACTAAGGCTAGAGGGAACCAACAATGTAAGGTTAAGGCCCAAGAAAAGGCTAGAACAAATCTATGTGCTCCCCTAAAGTCTACAACTTTTATCTGCCGTCTACATAAACTCATATACTCAATTATGTCCTCTGAGAGGTGCATGTCCCGTATATTCCGCCTAATTCACACATCTCATGTCAGTTTGGGTCTATCTCTACCACCCTTCGCCTCCACTATAACGTTTCCACAGTTTTTCTGATGCGTCGTCTCCTCCGCACATGCCCAAAATATCTTAACTTAATCTCCCATCTGTTACCTTATCTGAGATATATGTCACCCCCAATTTCTGCTGGGAATTTTCATTTTCATCAGGTCGAGCATTGCCTGCCCACAAATCTACCTTATTATCCTCATCTATGATTCTATCAATGTGATATGTAATCCCAATCCAAGGTGGGTGTTACATCTAAGTTGTTGCTTTTAGTGTATGCTATATTAAATCCTAGCTATAGATGAAGTTTCTTTAGTTCTCTTTTAATCTAATGTATTCTGGGGATGACCTATATAAGTACACATTGTTGTGGAATGTGGATACTTTAAAACTATTGTCTTCAAAAGTGTGTAGAGCCTCATAGAGCGACGAATATGCTGTCTATAGTAATGAGATCGTTAACTGGGAGTGACATCTGGGCGGTTAAGGATTTCTAGCTTCAAGATTTGGTAAGAGTAACAAAACTTG
Organism: Scalesia atractyloides; assembly: GCA_947069175.1. Lineage (NCBI taxonomy): Eukaryota > Viridiplantae > Streptophyta > Magnoliopsida > Asterales > Asteraceae > Scalesia > Scalesia atractyloides. The sequence goes on from CAMTDV010000022.1 coordinate 65,202,586, forward strand.
CACCGTGAAGTAGTAGTTTTGATTCTTTTGCAACTGCGAAGATGTAATTACAAACTTATTTGGAATGAATGTGTGAATACATACCGTAGAATTAGATATATTTGGTTACCACAATGGTGGAAACAAAAAAATCAAGTCAAGAATTTCGTCGTCCAAATCATGTACCTTCCGAATATGTGTTTGGAGGGAGGGTTATCAGTTCTCATTCTTCTTCTTTAATAACTAAATAACTAATATGGTAGATGGGTTAGGGTAAAATGAAAACTCAAACGAGTTGTGAGAACTTAGAGAACTCGACCTTACGAAAGGTTTTTTCAATTTTTTTTACAAAAAATCATAAAAAATCACTTTTCCAAAAAAAATCATTTCTTTTTTATTTACAGATGCTATAAGAGGCCGAAAAACACACTTTGAAATATATTTTTTATAGCCGGCTTTGGAACGTCTTAAACTAGGGGTGTAAAAAAATGTGGTCGAAACTCGCACGGAAAGGCCGAGTTCTCTAAGTTCTCACAACTTGTAGGGGTTTTCCCTTGATCCTAATCCGATGGTAAATATACTTAAGTTTTGAAGCTCCCTGCTAATAAACACAAAGACGAAAATGTGCCATTGATGTTCGTACATTCGTTCGTCTAAACTTAAATAAACAAACGACGAACTAGTTTTCTTCGTGTTTGTTCGGATTCTTTACAACCCTACGCATACATTTTCGTTTACTTAGGAGATTTTTAGTTTGAATTCAATTAATATAAACTCCAACAAAGTTCTTTTGTCAACTCAAGGAATAACAACATATATTCATCACATTAACAAACAAACATTCGTTTAACCAAGCTTTGCAAGAACATCATTAAGAGTAGATACAGCCGCAGCGTAACTCTTTTCGGCATCCTCCGAGCTTTTGATCTTTGCTGCATAGTCCAACTGATCCAAACAAAATACACAAAGAATTACGTCAGACCAATAATGTGTCCAAGTGATCCAAACAAAACAACATTTGGTGGTTTTGAAATACATATTTCACTTGGGATAGCCTAATAGGGTAGTCACAACTCACACTTAGCAGGTGCGAAATTGCGACTACTATATTTTTTAAAAGATTTTAAAAAATACCCCCAAGTCGAACATCTATTTCAAAATTACCAATTTCTAAAAGAAATAAGAAAACCTACATCAGCCATGTTTTGGAAAAGCTTCCCGGTTAAATCTTTGAGTTGTTTCTTTTCGTCCTTGGGCTTCGATGCAATCACCGTGTTGAGGTCAAAACGGAGGTACTCCGACTTCAAACGGAGATCATTTTGGACATAAGGCCATGCCTTTTTGTCAATGAACTCTTTAACGTTTAGTATTTCTTTTGCTGATTCCTTTGCACGCGCTGCCGCCTCTGCTGGTGGCAATGGCTGGAGGTAGAACCGGTTCTTCAACGGCAAATCCAGGTCCCTTGCCTCATCAGAGTTTAGAGTTCCGGCTGCCAATTCATATATTTTTCCCCCATATGTTTTTAATGAGTAAAGTACTTTTAAAATGATCATATATTAATTCGGGGTGTGCATGACTCAGTTTAGGTCGATTCTGGACTTAAATCAAACCAAAAGTGACAGTTTTAGTTTTTCGATTTTAGAATATTGATTTCAATTTCTAATATGACGTATGCGTTTAGTTTGCTTATGGGTTTGTTTTCGGTCCTACATTTTGGGTTTAAAATGTTTGAGTTGAAAATAGTGGCTAAAAATAATGAATTTGGTACATCAAATTTAGACCTAGCGTTTTTATTAACCACATATCAATGAATTCGGCTGGGAACTTGTAGCCCAAAATAATGTACATGTTCAATAAATCCAATAACATACAATCAATCCAATAACAAACAATCAAATAAGTTCGGTTCAAATTTTTCAGTAATCTCAGTTTCGGTTAATCGGTTTCGTTGCGCACTAATTTAGGATTAGAAGAAGTCGGACACTTACGCAGTCCACCTGATGGTGGCGGAGGTGGGCCGAGCTTGATCGGTTTAGCATCGGCAAGCACAGCCTGAACAAAAGAACCCGAGGCTAGCCCAGTGGCAATGAGTCCCAACATAGCTCTTCGGCTAGTCTCGCTTTCAACTTGTCCGTGTGATGCTCTAACAACAAGCCCGGTCCGGGCAACACCGCCTCGGCCATTTCCCATCCGGGACAAACGGGCCGAGCCGTTGAGCTGGAGACTACCTTCCAAAACAGCTAGAGAGGAACCACGTAGGCCGGACATTGATGCCACAGATTGAGCCATTTTTCGGTTGTGTTATTTGTGTTTTTGGCCCTTTTTGTTATGATTGGAGAAAATAGTATGTGATGATGGGTGTAACACCTTATCTTTGAAATCTGTTTTTAAAGGAGAATCTGGATATGGTTCTGACCAATGAGCTTTCGAGTTTTGGGCAACTTGGATTGGTATTGTGTGGTTACACTAGCAGTTTGACACGTGGATTTTAAATAAATGGGGTCGTCTGGCAAGACATAAAATTAGTACATCTAACACATTTCATTTTTGTATATATAAGAAAAGCTATATCAAAATTAAAATGGTACGATGTGCAAACGTTTTTATTTAGATGGATCTTTATTTTTTTAGTATTTTTAGGCAAATACCACTAAAAACCAACCAATTTTAATTTTTTTTTCTTATAAAAGTCCCTTAACTTGTTTTTTTTACATACTAAAGAGTCACACCCCGATTTTCGATGTAGCGGAAGCGTGTCGCGAGATGTGACCAGAGCACAATTGTTGCATTCAACCAAGTAAACGATAATCGTAATTCATTACAAAATATTGATCCATACTTTTTATTTAACCATAATTCACGTACAAACTTTTGTTTGTAAAACATACCACAAGTTTAACAACATTACTTAAAATTTAAACATAAGTTTATAAAACATAACAACGAAAGACTGGATGAAATATAATGTCTTGACTTCACAATATACGAACAAGATTTTTCCCAAAGGCCATCCACTAGTTTCATGTAATACATGTTAGTTTTGAAAACAACGTCAACAAAAGCTGGTGAATTCATGTTATAATTTTCGTATCAAATGAATCTTCAAAAACATTTCAAATAATAAATTCGTTTAATATCGCTTAATGTAACTTGTAACATCATTAGTGTGTTGCAAGGACACTAATCTGTATGCCGAATAAGGTGGCAACCAACCCTTGACGATTTATTGTGTCTGAGACACTTGTTTTAGACACAAAAGCACTCTAATACGATATGTTATTATTGTTGTAATAGAGTGGGGCTCGCCCAAACACAATAGATCTATCTCCTTGTTCCTCGGTACTTGATATTTATTAGTGGCCCCAATGCTTGAGCCGTATTCACATGTGATCTAAATATTTTCATTCTCCAGCTATATTAAAAGTAACATGTATACATCACTGCACGTTTAAAATCATAAAAACGTTAAAATAAAAGGGGAAACATGAACTCACAGATTTGCGTTCCGTGCAAATCTCTATTTGATTCTTGATACTTTGTTCGTTTCTCGACCTACAAGTGTTCTAATCTATTAGACACTTAGGCTTTCGTTCATTTTTCGTACAAGTATTTTATCTCGAATTTCATACTTGTAATTGTTGGTTTTTCTTTGTTGGTAATATATATTTTTTTCATATATATATTTTAGATTGATTATATGTAAATGGACCGTAGTCCATAATTTAATTTAAATAACTCAATCTAATAGTTTATTACATATAGGCCTAGCCCAATTTTCTTACTATGTGTAGGCTTAGCCCAATTCGTTTCATATGAGTGGGCCTAGCCCAATTCATTTCATGTATGTGGGCTTAGCCCAACCTAATTTTGTTTTAAAGTGGGTCAAGCCCAGTTGGTTTGTAAAAGTGGGTCTAGCCCAAGTTAAAATGAAAGATTGGCCCTAGCCCAATATAGTTTATAAAATTTGATTAGCCCAGGTTTTAGTTTTATAAAAGTGAGTTTTAGCCAAGGTTAGTTTTTATAGAAATGGATTAGCTCAATTTATTTCTTTATAAAAGTGGGCTTGGCCCAAAGTTAACTTTTATTTAAATGGGTCTAGCCCATCTAAATTTTTATAAAAGTGAACTTAGCTCAAAGTTTGCTTTTTATACAAGTGGGCCTAGCATTTGTAAATTTCATAAAAGTGGGCTTAGCCCAAGTTAATTTTATAATAGTAGGCCTTAGCCTAATTTTTATACAAGTAGGCCTTAGCCCAACTAATTCATATAAATGGGCTAGTCCATATATTTTTTATAAAAATAGTCTTAGCTCAAATTAATTAATTTTTATAAAAATGGGCTTAGTTCAAAATTTTAAAATATTTACTAGTAAATGTTTATAACTTATAAAAATTTATTTGTAAAAACTATTAGTTATAAGTTAAATTTTTATAAATCCTAGTAAATATAAAGTGTAACGCTTGATTTGTTCGTTTTGACCGTTAGATTCGTGTCAACTATTTCATTCGTTTCGTCTTTGTAGTTTGTTTCGTTTATACCATATATTTTACTTTGTCCGAATTGTCCAAGTTGTCCGAATTGTCCGACATATATTATTTTATTAATAATTTGAACACTTATATATTTTTGTATTCAATTTAACATAATCAAAATATATATAGGAGGTTACACTTTATATTTATTAGGATTTATAAAAATTTTCCAACAATCTTTAAAATTTTCCAACACATATTAGGAGGTTAAGTGGCATGGTGGAAGACATCATGTAGCCGTGGGTTAGCGGGGTTGGTATATGTATATTTTTTTTATAAATAATATGTAATTTTTATTAATTTTTATAAACTTTAATAATTATATATATAATTTTTTATAAAAACTAATGTCCCAACACTTTAAATTGATGTTATAATATGCCAAAAAAATTTACTAGTCTTAATGTTTCGTTGTTTAGTTGATAAAGTTAGTTCGGGTCTTGTACTGGGTGAAATACTGATATATTGTGTTATTTATAAAATTTTATGTTCATAATAATTCTAGTACAATTTTTATTGTCCCGTTAATTAATCTAGCTCTTCAGACTAATAAATTTGTTATTTTGAGTTCAGTTCCTGTACCGGCTTTGTTGTCAGATTTTTTATTGAACAAACCGTAAAGCTTTAATAATAATATTAATATATGGGTTTTATACTATTTCTAACACCCATTATTATCCTTTAGCTAAAATATTTATTTTTTTGGGTTTTTTGACATTTGCTGAATTTTGCTGCAAAATGCTGAATTTTTGTTGCATAATACTGTATTTTGCTGCAGACTTGGACAATTTGGTGTTTTAAATAAAATCTTATGGTATAACAGTACATGCATATTTTATGTCTTATTTTTCTCATATCAGACTGTACCGTACCCAGTTCTGATATTTATTTTGTGTTTGTGTCTTTGTCATCTGTCTAGGATATGGCTTTTATGTATTCGTAATTGTGACGAATCCATTATTATACCAAGCTATGATTTGGTTAAATTCCTAGACTCTTAAGACTTAGAATAAAAATGAAGTCATGTTATACAATAAATTGACAATGTACTAGTTGTTCAAGTTGTAAAGAATTGCCGGAATTTTGCTAATTGTCACATTCTCCCTTGTTCAAGAAAATTTCATCCGAAATTTAAGCGTTTCATCCTTTGCGTAGGATTTCTCGAACAGGTGAGGGTACTTTCTTTTGATTTCGTCTTCCCGATCCCATGTGAACTCAGGTCCGTGCTTCGAGTTCCAATGGACTTTGACTAATTTGATACGACTCCTCCTTCTTTTCTGAACTTTCGAATCTAAAACTTCGATAGGTTCTTGATGAAATAGAGTTTGTCGTCTATATGAATTTCATCCGTGGGAATGATAAGTGACTCGTCTGAAAGACACTTTTTAAGATTTGATACATGAAAAGTGCCGTGAACGTTACTCGTGTTTCAGGCAATTTCAACTTATATGCGACTGTTCCAATCTTCTCCAAGATTTCATATGGTCCTATGTATCTCGGGCTAAGTTTTCCTGCATCCTGAATCAAACTACGCCTCTCCATGGCGAGACCTTTATAGCACTTTGTCTCCAATTTCAAAGGATAATGACATTTATCTGCATAACTTTTCTGTCTATCCTGAGCTGCGTTAATACGATCTCGAATTTTAAATATTTTATCCATAGTTTCTTGAGTTAATTCTGGACCTATCATTTTTTATCACCTATTTCCGACTAACATAGCGGAGATCGACGTTTACGTCCATATAATGCTTCAAATGGAGCAGCTTGAATACTCGTGTGATAACTATTGTTATATGAGAACTCCACTAAAGGCAAGTGAGTATCCCAATTTCCGACTAAGTCAATCATGCAAGCACGAATCATATCTTCTAAGGTTTGAATGGTGCGTTTACTTTGGCCATCTGTTTGGGGATGAAAGGCCGTACTTAGATCTAAGCGAGATCCGAAAGCCTTTTGAAAAGATTGCCAAATTCTTGATATGAAACGACCATCTTGATCAGAGATTATGAAACAGGCACTCCATGTCTTGCCACAATCTCTTTAAGATAAAGTTCGGCTAACTTCTTGGTTTTATCTTTCTCATGTACCGGCAAGAAGTGAGCTGATTTGGTTAGTCGGTCGACAATTACCCAAATCATGTCGTGACCACGTGAGGTCCTGGGTAATTTTGTTATGAAATCCATGAATTTGTTCCCATTTCCAAGTGGGGATTTCAGGTTGTTGTAACAATCCTGAAGATTTTTGGTATTCAGCCTTAATATTTGCACATGGTAGACATTTTCAACATAAGTTGCAATATCTCTCTTAAGATTAGGCCACCAATATAATTCTTTAAGATCACGATACATTTTATTCGCTTTGGGATGTACCAAATATTTGTACTTATGGGCTTTATCTAAAATAAGGTTTCGCAGATTACCAAAAAGAGGAACCTAAATTCTGTTTGCAAAATACAAAGTTCCGTTCTCATTTGGTTCTAATTGTTTTTCCATACCTTTAAGCATCTCTACTTTAAAATTTCCGCTCTTCAGGGCTTCCTGTTGAGCGTCGTGAATTCTATAGGTAAGATTATTGTGAATGGTGAGTCTTAATGATCGTACACGTAGAGGTTTCACTCGTTCCTTTCGACTTATCCGCGACAACATTCGCCTTTCCCGGATGGTATTTAATTTCACAAATCGTAGTCATTCAACAATTCAAGCCAACGTCTTTGGAGCATATTTAACTCTTCTGATTAAATATATGTTGAAGACTTTTTTGATCGGTAAAGATTGTGCAATTGGTGCGTAAAGATAATGACGCCAAATTTTTAACGCAAATACCACTGCACTTAGCTCTGGGTCATGAGTGGTGTCGTTCTTTCGTGAATTATTAATTAGCGTGATGCGTATGCAATAACTTTCTCTCGTTGCATTAACACGCATCCTAATCCTTGATGTGATGCATCACAATAAAATACAAAGTCATCTATGCCGACCGGAAGTGATAAAATCGGTGCATCACAAAGTTTATCCTTAAGCAGTTGGAAAGCTGCTTCTTGTTTCTCTCCCCAATCAAACTTCTTATCTTTCTGATTTAGGGAGGTTAGTGGTTGAGCGATCTTTGAAAAGTTCTCAATGAATCTCCGATAATAACTGACCAATCCTAAAAATTGGCGTACTTCGGTGGGTGTCTTAGGTGCGTTCCAATTTTAATGGCTTCTATTTTTGATGGATCGACATGTATGCCTTTCTCGTTGACTACATGCCCGAGAAATTGGACTTCACGAAGCCAAATCACTTAGAGAATTTTGCATACAATTTATCCTTCTTTAACAACTCAAGATGGTCCTAAGATGATGTTCATGATCCCTCTTATTTCATGAATATATCAATATGTTATTAATGAATACTATCACGAATTTATCAAGGTAAGGCTTGTACACACGGTTCATTAAGTCCATGAACACCGCTGTGCATTTGTTAGACCAAATGGCATAACAAGAAACTCGTAGTGACCGTAACGAGTTTGGAATGATGTCTTTGGAATACTTTCTTCCTGCACTCTAAGCTGATGGTATGCTGACCTTAAGTCAATCTTCGAGTAAAAATTTGATCCTTGAAGTTGATCGAACAGATCATCAATCCTCGGTAACGAATACTGATTCTTGATCATGAGTTTGTTCAATTCTCGATAATATATGCACATTCTAAAGCTTCCATCTTTCTTCTTTACGAATAGAACTGGAGCTCCACAAGGTGAGAAACTTGGTCTAATAAAACCTTTGTCTAACAACTCTTGATGTTGTGTGGACAACTCTTGCATTTCCGAAGGGGCTAATACGGTAAGGGGATTTCACTACAGGTGCAAGCTCCTGGAATCAAGTCTATGCAAAATTCGACTTGTCGTTGTCGTGGTATTCCTGGCAAGTCCCCTGGGAAGACTTCAGGGTATTCCTTAACAATAGGGATCTCCTCAAGTTTTGGCTCCTTGGATTTCTTGTTAACAACGTGTGCTAAAAATGCTATACATCCTTTTCGCAAGCACTTTTGGGCTTTCATAAAAGAAATAATTCTTAATGGCGTTTCACTCCTCTCGCCATGTCTAAGAAGTGTTTCGTTATTAGGAAGTGGAATGCGAATAATTTTGTCGCAACACACGACTTCGGCTTGTTTATTGGATAACCAATCCATACCGATTACAATATCAAAACTACCTAACTAGATGGGTAATAAATCGATGTTGAATTTTTTTCCACCTAACTCTAAAGAACATCCTTTAAGATACTCATCGGATTCAATTATCTTTCCATTCGCTAGTTCGATAGTGAATGGAATATCTAATTTATTTGAATTTAGTTCAAGTATATCAATAAACTCTAAAGATATGAAACTAAAATCTGCGCCAGTATCAAATAAAATAGATGCGAAATGATTGTTGACAGGGAATGTACCAGTGATCACATTTGGATATTGACGTGCTTGTGAGCTCCTATTACAAAGGCTCGCCCATGGCCTTTGTTCTCCTTTGTGCAATTCTTTCTAAAGTGGCCAAATTCACCGCAACCATAGCAACTTTGATTTCTTCCTCGATCGTTTCCATTTCCATAGCCTCCTTCTTTCTTGCCTTCATTTCTATTTCCTTTGTTATTACTCCAGCAATTTTCGGTGCGGTGTCCCAACTTCCCGCACTTATCACATTTGGTGGTTCGGCATCCACCATAATGATGATAATTACACCTGTTGCATTTATGTAACACCTCGTAAAATCGTGTCCAATAAAACAGTGTCATATTTTTTAAGTCTATTAAGGACTTAAGGTGTCAACATGCTCAAACTACGCCTCTGAGTGACCTCTTGTGTCAACATGCATAAACTGAGCCTCTGAGTGACAATTAGTGTCAACATGCTTAAACTTAGTCTCTGAGTGACCATTAGTGTCAACATGCTTAAACTTAGCCTCTGAGTGACCATTAGTGTCAACATGCTTAGCCTCTGAGTGACCATCAGAGTCAACATGCTTATACTGAGCCATTGAGTGATCCTTTATGAAGTCCTAATTCTCACACGAGCCACTTGTTGGACGAGAGGAATTAATTCTGTAAACATGTAAAAGTTGGACAATGGAGGGGTTAAAAATGTCAACATGTTAATTTATATCTCTGAGTAATCTTTTAACGAACTGAGAGCTTGACAATGTCTGGGCATACTCCCGGGTACGCCAAATGTTGGCTACGGAGGGCTAATTATGCTATTAAAGGTGTTTTGGAGGTTTTATAAGTTGAGGGGCTAAATGTGACAAAATTTGAAAGTCTACATGGGGCGCTCGCGGATCACGAGAGACACAGGCCTAGTCTCTCGCGGGGCGCGAGAGGGCTTTATCTGTAGAAAATTTTCTTGGCCTCCACACATGTTGCCAAAAACCATTTGATTCGAAACTATAGACTTCCAAACTGCTATGCCACGTTTTAGGACACTTGTAAGCTCCCTCTAACACTCCCTAACACCTGACATCACCTCTTTCAAGCTTCCCAACTATAAATAGGTGATTAGTTCACCACTTGAACTTGCACATTTCTCATTTATCACTATATCTCCCTCCTTTGGAAGTTCCTAACTGAAAGGAGCATCCAACTTAGTTCTATTTCATCCTAGGAATCACTTGTAAGTGTTCCTTTCTCTTGCATTTTCGTTTATAGGCTTTTATAGCCAATGTGAGAGGGGATCGGCTCTCCTCCGATGAGCATCGAAGCGATCTGTCTCAGCTAACAGAGGCAGAATTTATTGTCAGTGAGTTTGACAAACAAACAAGTAAGATCTACTACTTAAACACCTTGAATTGTATTGATAAACGTGAACAGTTACAAATTTAGTAAACAGTTTGACAGGGCTTCGCTGTACATAAACCAATAGATTACTAACACAACACTCAGTTGTTCTTGAATGTACATCGTTAGCAAAACAGACATTAACAATCTTCTGGAACTGAGAGCTTGTTCTTTATCTTTTTCTTCAAAACTAATCTTCCTGTAGAACAAGCATTCAATATCTTTCTTTGAACAATTAACTAGCCACATCGGGTCTAGTACTCGAATGCCACGCCATAGTCCATATATACGTTTGTGAGCTATGACGGCTTCGGTTAGTTCCTTAGTAATCTTCCAAGAATCATCATCTGAATGGACACATATAACAACTTCACCTGTACTCGAATCGTAGTGCCACCATTTGAAGTCTTGTAGAAGTCTTGTTCCATCTTGATAAGAGGCATATTCTTCATCACTTTCAGCCTCTTTACGTTTAGTGTCACATCTTTTTCTTTTGTTACTGGATCGATCTTCGTAATTCGCTTAGGGAAATGAGGCTTCCAGTGTATAAATCCATGAGTTGCTTCAAGATTGATCAGTTTCCACAGCCGTTGGTCGTGAAATCTCATCTTAAGATTTATCATCTTCGTTTGCACAAGCTCTTTGATATCCTAGTACGGCAGGGTCTTCATATCGCTCAAGTATCGAAAATACTGGATCCCATACTCCCTTTTAATAGCATAAACATTCAGCTCCTCGATCCAGCCCCAACTTATAATATCTTCCAAAGAAATATCCGCATTACGCGTAAAGAATGCTAAGGGACGTTTGAATTTTCACTTAGCTGGTGCTACTTTAAGCCACCGCTTCCTCATTTCAGCAACTTCTTCTCTAGACAGTTGTTGAGGAAGGGTTCCCAGTTTGACAACCTCATCTACTTTTCGCTTCAAAAGATCATCATTTTCGGCTGCACACAAAACGCTGAAAGTTGGGGAGTCATCTGCACCCTTATCGCAATATCTGTATCATCGTCATCAGAATCATCCTCCACGACAACTTTATCATAATCATGTGCATCAGCAACATGTTCAAAGAAATAATCAACCGGCTCGAACGCACTAATATCATTAAGCTCCTCTTCGAAATCAAACTTAAAGTTTTTTTCGGCCACTCCAAGCATATCAACTATTTCTTCTTTAGTGTAGCTATGGACAAACTCCTTTTCCTCTAGATCATGCTCTAAATATAATATCTTCGGTTTTGGCACAACTGGAACGATAGACATTTCAGTCACCTTGAAAATTCCTGCCTGTTGAGCATCCTTAGAGCTATCAGTCTTTCCCTGATCTCTTCCTTCTTCCACTTGATTTGTTGAGTCATCCAAGTACATAGAAAAATCATATTTTCATTCAAATTAGACTATGTTATAAGGACACCAGATCCACCTAAGTCATCATCACCACCATCATTATCAGACTTGTCATAAAATATATCATCGAAATCATCCAAGTCTTCAGCTTCTTTGTCAGGCTCTTCAACAAACTCATCAATCTCAGCTTCTATCTCTTTCTCCAATTTTCTCTTTTTCAGCCATTCTCGATGTTTAGTAGAAAGATTAGTCATGTCAATATCAACATATTTAGGCTTTCCCACCAACACAAACTTCTTCTAAACCGGATACACCACCACCTAAGAAGTTATTGGCACAGATTTAGCTTCTGGCTCAGTTTAAACAATCACGGGATCCTCACCTACCTTTGCCTTACCCTTGCCCTGAGCATCAGATAGTTCTTTAGCTATACTTTCACGCTCGGCAACCCTTTCTCTGGCTTCTTCTTTCTCAATTTCATCAATTTCAGCAGGCATATTTATTCCGAGCTTTTTTGTGAGTATCTTCTCGAATAGGCTCGTCTTTCTTTGATTCCCGAGACGGTCTTCATCATATTCTGCCATTCTATTTCTCCAATGCTCATTTTCAAATACTATACTCGCCAACATAGCTTCTAGCTACTGTTTTTCTATATTCAGCCCATTGAGTTGCTCCTGAAGCTCAGTAATTTTGACATTATTCAGCATAACTTGTTTTTCTAATTCTTCAATACGTGCATCATTGAACATGTCTGTAGAGAAATCCTCCCCTTGTATATCACCAAAATCAAAATCAAAATCAAACTGGGGTTGAGATTGTGAGGGTTGTGGTGTTGGCTGCAGTGTTAGTTGTGGTGGTGGTTGTGGTGTTGGCTGTGGTGGTGGAAATAGTGGTGGCTGTGGAGTCGGCTCAACATTTTCTTCTTGAACAATTTTTTCTGCAATTTTCTTTTGGATTTGTCAATCGGAGAATCAGAGCTTTTAACTGTTGGCCGTTTAAGACGCCTAGAAGATTTCTTAGGAGTTTTGCAAACGGGAGTATCGCTATCACCCTCTACTGACGCTTTTCTTTTCTTTTCTTCAATCGTCCATGTCATAAACCAATTGTCCATATCATAAACAAATCGTCCATGTTTCTAATTGTGAAAACTTTTGATCGTTCTTTAATGAATACATTCAAACCTGTGTTGACTATACCACCAAAGGGTATCTTTAATAGACCACCCTTGGTGGTCTCTTTAACTAGACTAGCAAATCAACAAATGATTTATTAATCAGAAACAGTTTCTGTCATTACCCAAACTTCTACCAAATCCAGTGAACAGTCCGATAATGGGATTGTCAGTCCTATGGTACCATAACATACTACTGGTTGGCTTGGCCAAAGCTAATGAATGTCATTCGTGTTATGGATAACGCATCAACAAGTTGTTCACATTATTGAAATTGTATTGTTTTATATATAAACCATAGATATTGTTTTTGAAAACTTGAAAATGATTTAGCACATATGAGTCACCCCAAAACATTTGCAAACCTAAAAGAGGGGAACTATGTACTCACATAGGCCTTGCGTAGTAAATATGTAGATTGGAAAAGATAGTTTAGCACATATGAATCACCCCAAAACATTTAAAATGTAAAAAAGGGGAACTATGTACTCACTTTGAAAATCATTTGGTATATATAAACCATGTATATTGTTTTGAAATCTTGAAAATAATTATAGACACATATGAATCACCCCAAAACATTTAGAAAATGTAAAAGAGGGGGGGGGGGGTATGTATTCACTTGGGATTGCGAAAGTGTTCTTGATCAGCGAATAAACAAAGCTCAAACGTGTCCTAATGTGTCAGATAAATATGTTAGCGTGTCGGGACTACAAACGGGAGATCGGATAGAATGAAGTCTTATAAACCAAACGAGTGTTGGAACTCATGTCATATGGTTTAACAAACTTAACATTCTGATTTGGAAAGAATCCTAAGTGCTTTTGACCCATTATGGCTCGTTAAGGTAGTTTATGCTACTTTAACGGGTCATTAGCGTAAACACGTGATCACATGGTTAAACATGTCCTATGATAAGGCTTAAATGCTCAAACATGTTTGAAAATGTTATAACATCAGTTTATATGTCAAAAATTTGGTTACATGTGTTTAGAATGGATTTATGCGCAAAAGGGCATTTTAATCATTTTTTAAGAACATAGAAGTGACTTATCATAACACTAACCAAATGACGTGACCATAAGGTATAACCTCAGTAGGTTATTCCCTATACAACTATGGTCACAAATATGTGTTTGGTCGGGATCCTAAGATCGACCAAACGGGTCGGATTTGAAAGTCAAAGCGGTGGTCAAGACCGCTCGACTTACGACCCTAAATAAGCACTAAACTAGAAGTGACGTGTTAGACACGTCAAAATATGTCTAACTAAGTTTATAAAACTGATTTGGTATCAAAACTTGGTGTTTTGATACCCGAAAATAGTTTCGTCGTAAAATGCACATCATGCGCATTTTTGACCGAAACTTTGACTCGTCACTTTGACTAGTAAACATGGTAATCAGAAGGTGAAATCGTTAGGGCTTACAACCTTCATGATTACAATCACGTTTTAAACTTCAATTGAACTTTGACTTGACCAAATATGGTCAGAACAAAAGTTAATCAGGTTGCCAAATTGTTCGACTTTTAGCTCAAAATAGCTAAAAAATGAAAGAACTAGGAAGAGTACTTACTCGTGTTGAAGAACACTTTCGGAACTCAGATAGGAGGCTTCCAAAGGCTGGAAACAAGCTCCAAGAAGGATAGAAAGAAGAACTTCACACTTTGCTTTGAAGTGTTTTGAAGTGGTGTGAAAAAAATGGAAGAATCATGGGGTATTTATAGTATTTTAGGATTAAGGAGGTGATGACAAGTGTCCTCAAGTGTGGACTATTGTCCTAACATGTGTCAACACCATATTAAGTGTGGCAAAGTGAGTGCTAGGTATCAAAATTGGAGATAGGTGGCAATCTTGGTGAAGAAACAATATATTTATTATTTTTTGACATTTTTAGCCGATGGACTTGTATTTTCACTTGTTTGCTGTTTTTAACCCCTTTAACCTAATATTTAGGTTATATAAAGGTGTTAAGACATGTGTAACTTGGAATATGCCCGAAAATGTCGTGGATGTCGGTTCGTTCGGTTGTACGGTTACATTTTTCGTAAAAATGCGTAAAACGCTTTAACTCAACGATTGACATTTTTGCATTCTCATCAATAAAATATAAGATTTTATTGAATACAAAAATATTTGGAAATAAAAAAAAGGGTTTCACTGAATACGAAATTGTTTGTAATTGTGCAATGATTGAAAGACACAAATGTCATAGTCTCCCCTGCTTTTGAAAATTTCATCCCGAAATTTAATTAGAGGAAACTTCGTGAAACAGATTGGATATTTCGCTTTCATTTGATCCTCTCATTCCCAAGTAAAATCTGGGCCACGTTTGGATTCCCAGCGAATTTTAACTATCGGTATACGTCTACGCTTGAGTTTCTTGACTTCATGGTCCATATTCTCCACAGGTTTCTGACAAAGTGCATAGTGTCATCAACGTGAATTTCAAATTGGACACGTGGAATGTTGGGTGAATATTCCCAAGTTCAGGAGGTAGCTCAAGTCGGTAGGCCACCTTTCCAATTCTCTCAACGATCTTGAATGGTCCAATATCTCGTGGTGTAAGTTTTCCTTTCTTTCCAAATCTAATCACACCTTTCCAAGGGGATACCTTGAGAAGGACGTGATCACCAACGTGGAATTCCAAGGGCTGCGTCATTTGTCCGCATAACTCTTTTGACGGCTTTTAGCTGTCAGAAGGTTATCGTTAATTTTCTTGACTTTGTCTGTTCTGTCGTGAATGAGTTCAGGCCCAATGAGCTGAGCTTCACCGACCTCATTCAAGCAGACAGGTGAACGACATTTCCGACCGTGTAGAGCTTCCAAAGGCGCCATATTGATGCTGGCGTGATAACTATTATTGTAGGAGATTCGACCAATGGTAAATTCGAATCCCAACTACCACCAAAGTCGTTCACACATGCTCTAAGCATATCCTCAAGTGTTTGAATTGTCCTTTCAGATTGTCCATCCGTTTGAGGATGATAAGCAGTGCTTAGATTGAGTTTGGTTCCCCTGGCAGATTGCATGGTCTTCCAAAAGTGAGTTGAGAATCGAGCATCTCGATCGGATATGATGTTCAAAGGAACACCATGACGAGATACAATCTCATCAACATAGATCTTGGCGAGTTTGTAAGCAGATAGATCCTCACGAATTGCCAAAAAGTGTGCTGACTTTGTTAGACGATCGATGATTACCCAAATGGCATTATGACCTCTAGGTGTGCACGGTAGTTTACTGACGAGATCCATCGCAATGTTCTCCCATTTCCATACCGGTATTCTGGTTGCTCAAGTAAACTAGATGGGCGTTGATGTTTTGCCTTAACTTTAAGACAAGTTAGGCATTTAGACACATATAAGGCAATGTCCTTCTTCATAGCCGGCCACCAATACAGGGTACGGAGATCCTTATACATTTTGTCTGCACCAGGATGGATTGAATAACGAGACTTATGTGCTTCGTCCATCAATAAGGTGCGGAGATTGTCTTGACTAGGAATCCACAAACGGTTCTTGTAGTAGAGTAATCCGTTATCTTTTGTTTCGAGTTGAAGTTCGAGATTTTGTGGCACCTCATTTTTCAACAAGCTTTAGGTCACACATGTATGTTGTGCTTGAAGGATACTGTCTGGATATTGATTGAACTCAAACAGAATGAAGTTTGACACATTCCTTACGACTAAGCGCATCAGCCACAACATTCGCCTTACCAGGATGGTAGCGAATCTCGCAGTCGTAGTCGTTCGGAAGTTTGACCCGGCGTCGTTGTCTCATGTTAAGCTCCTTTTGATTGAATATGTGTTGGACACTTTTATGGTAAGTGAAAACCACACATTTCGTACCATAAAGGTAGTGTCTCCAAATTTGAGAACAAAAACTACGGCTCCTAACTCAAGATCGTGAGTTGTGTAGTTCTTCTCATGGATTTGCAATTGTCTTGGCGAATAGGCTTTGGCTTTGTCTCTTTGCATGAGAACACAACCAAGGCCTAGGTTTGATGCGTCACAATAGACAACGAAATCATCGTTGCCATCGGGTAAAGATAAAACAGGAACATTACAGGGTTTTTTGTTTCAGTGTTTGAAAGGCTTCCTCTTGTTCGGGTCCCCAATCGAAAGGTTTGTTCTTCTAAGTCAAAGTGGGGAGGGGAACCGCGATCTTTGAAAAGTTCACGATGAATTGTCGATAGTATCCAGCAAGACCAAGAAATGAACGAACTTCAGTAGGAGTAGTAGGTTACTCCAATCCCCAATCGCACTGATTTTGGCAGGATCTATATGTATACCTTGTTCGTTAACAATGTGTCCCAAAAATTGAACTTCTTTTAACCAAAATTCACACTTGGAGAATTTGGCGTAAAGTTGTTCTTTCTTCAGGAGTTCCATCGTTAGACGGAGATGTTGTTCGTCATCGGCTCGAGACTTAGAATAAACGTGGAGGTCGTCGATGAAAACAATGATGAACTTTTCTAAATAAGGTTTACAAACCTATTCATTAAGTCAATGAAGACGGTAGGAGCATTCGTCAAACCAAAAGGCATGACAGTGAACTCGTAATGGTCGTATCGAGTGCGAAAATCAGTCTTGGGAATATCTTCTTCGAGTACACGAAGTTGATGATACCCAGAACGTAGATCAATCTTTGAAAAGTAGGTCGCACCTTGTAGCTGATCAAAGAGATCATCAATGCGAGGTAGGGGATATTAATTTTTGATTCTGAGTTTGTTGAGCTCACGATAATCGATACACATACGGAAGGATCCATCCTTCTTTATCACGAATAGGACAAGAGCGCCCCAAGGTGAAAAGCTCGGACGAATTACTCCCTTGTCTGAAAGTTCTTGGAGTTCCTTTGACAACTCTTGCATTTCAGTTGGTGCAAGACGGTAAGGAGATTTGGCAATTGGGTTGGCACCAGGTACAAGGTCAATACGAAACTCAACTTGACGAATTGGGTGTAAACCAGGTAGCTCTTCAGGAAATACCTCAGGATATTCCCGAATGACGGGGATGTCCTGAATAGTTTTTTCCTTGCCTTTTTCCTCTACGATATGTGCCAAGAAGGCTACATAATTCTTTAATAGTATTTTTGGGCCTGGGTACAGGTCATGAGTTTTAGGCTACTAGAGGGTTTCTCTCCGTGAACTTCTAAGGTTTCGCCAGACGAAAGAGGTATATGAACAACCTTGTCAAAACAGATCACCTCAACATGGTGTTTGGTTAACCAATCCATTCTTATGATGATTTCAAAACTCCCGGGTTGCATTGGTGTGAGGTCAATGGAAAAAAGGTGGTTATCTAAGTTAAATTGGCAACTACGAATGACATAATCGAGCACAAGGGGTTCACCACTAGCTATTTCCATCGTTAAGGATTTTCCTAGTTTAGTTATAGGCATCGAAAGCAATGGTTCAAAGCCTAGTGATATAAAGCTTTTATCGGCACCCGAATCGAAAAGAACAGAAGCAGGATGATTGTTAACTAGGAACGTAGCGTTAATGACTTTGTTATCAGCACGAGCTTTGTTGGCATTGATGTTGAATTTGCGTCCACGGGCTGGATTTGCATTGCGTTGACCAATTTTGACAGTTGTTTCTAAAGTGACCCATCTCACCACAGTTGTTGTAAGAACCAGGTGGGAACGGAGGTCTAGCAGGGTTGGCTTGGGGTTGAACAGGGATCTGAATAGCTTGTTTTGGGGCCGAATGACAAACATTGGCTAATCTAGGGAGATGTTAAAAATATCCACGGAATATGAGGATGGTGGCCATCCATTCGTTACTTAAAAACAAACAAACGACACACGGTGACTAATCAAAGTAAATGGGTCTTTATAATGTATTGCGAAGACATGCTTTAGCCGATAAGTGGACACTCACGCCAAGAGTTCCCATGTAAGAGTGACGAGTCCAATAATGCGGATTTGTACGAACACTCTAGCCTTAGAGAGAAAACTCAGGGTACAGGCATCCACCCTTCCAGATTGTACGTGTTCACATTAATTAAATCCAAAATTTGACGAGATTTTGAAAACATACAAGGCTTTAAGCCAAAAAAATCATCTAAGGATAGATGATTGATTTTCAAAACGAACTTGTAACTTGTGTATTTGTTTTGGTAGTCACCTATGGATTGGTGATGGTATTGTTTTGAGAATCTAAACACAAGATAATCACGTTAGGGTCCTAGGAAGGTTATAGTCTAGGTCAAAGCATTATTATTAACCTAAATCCCTACAACCATAAGCTCTGATACCAATCTTTCTGTAACACCCCGACCCCGTAAAACAACGAACCGCGACCGAAACGTCGGGGAGTCATGTCACAGAACTATTGTTTCACAAATCATGGAATTAAAAAAATTTTGTTTTATTGAGTTAAATGTTTACATTGCCTTGGGATAAACACGGACAATACATAAATAAATTGTCTTTCGTGTTTTAAGTCACTAAGGCCCACGTCCATTCCTACGTGAAGCATGCATCATGTTATCAAGCATTGACTCCTGAAACATATGTGAAAAGAGAGCCAGCATAAAAATGTCGGCGAGTACATAGGTTTTGTGAATGTGTCAAATTCGTGGCTTTGTATACACATTGCAACACCTCGTCCGACTACAAGAGTCGTTAAGTGAAAACCCCGTATCAAAAGTGTTTGATATTGCAATACAATTAACCAACTAAAACAAGTTGGTTAGAGTTGTGAAAACCTTGTAGCCATGAATCTTGACCAAAACGTTTCTTTTGTAAAATAAACTTGTAATAGATTGATTTAAAAGAAAAATTCGTATGGTTTATATCTTTAAATGAAAATCATTACGTGACATTGTTCAAAACAATTTGTCCGTGTTATGAACCATTTGTCTATGTTATAAATCAATTGTCCGTGTCATAAACCAATTGTCCATATCATAAACAAATCGTCGATGTTTTTAATTGTGAAAAATTTTGATCGTTCTTTAAACGAGGTAAATGAGTCCAAATGTGAGTCTCTAGTAGACAAACCATGTTTAAAGTGCTGAGCTATGCAATGAATGTGTTGTAAAAGACACAGGATATACTGAGCTCAAAAGTTTAACAGACAATTTGTCGAGTGATTTTAAATCAACTAAGGAAGCATACGACAAATTGAGTAGAACTGTTAAACAATATGAAAAAGCACTCAGAGAAAATGATGGAACTCTTTCTATGCTCAAAGCGGCAGTAATGGACAAGCAAATGACTATTAATATTCACTTAAATACTATCACTGATCTAAAGAGTGAGCTTAAGAAGGTAAGAATCGAAACAGAACGGGTTAACAAGTTGTTAATCAGTTATTCAACAAGCTCTTACGTCATTGATCACATTTTACCAAAAATTGAAAATAAAGAAGAATCAGAAAAAGTTAAAAACAAGAATGCAAGTTACAATCGTGTTCTACCCCTATGTGGAATAGCTATGCTTGTAAAAAGCCATTACGGGTGGAAAAGGCGCTCAATCTTAAACTGAAAACTGAACAATCAAATGAGCTGCCTATAAACATCGACGTAACTTACACAACATCTGAATCTAAATGTGACTCCGAGGTGGTTAAAACAATGGT
This sequence comes from Scalesia atractyloides, assembly GCA_947069175.1. Taxonomy (NCBI): domain Eukaryota; kingdom Viridiplantae; phylum Streptophyta; class Magnoliopsida; order Asterales; family Asteraceae; genus Scalesia; species Scalesia atractyloides. The sequence goes on from CAMTDV010000022.1 coordinate 65,223,014, forward strand.
CGAAAATGTGCTAAAAAGTGAATCTGACAAGTCTGAATCTGATGTTGAAACATCGGAAGATAGTTTAAACAATGATCCAAACGTCATAGTTTATAAAATCCATGGATCTGATAAACTATTTTCTGATGAGGACTTTCCCATCCAGAACGTGAATCTGGATCGTGTTGATAAATTGTTCAAGCATGTGGACGTAAGTCATGCTGATTTAGATAAACACTATGTATCATTCTACTCTAAATCAAAATGTGACAACCGACCCTACTATCTAAAAACAGAGATTGTCCTGAAAATAAGAGGACAGGGTTGGGTTTCCAAAAGCATTGAATGAACAACAACTCCCAAAAACTAAACTTTACTAAGAAAATCAATTTTGTTTTTGGGACAACAACAGAAAAGGAGAAAGAAATCATCGGAACACAATCGAATGATGATTTCAAGAAAGTGAAAGAGAATAGGAAACAAGTTTTTGAATCTTCTGTTCGAAAGGACAGTAGGACGTGTTACAAATGTCAAAATGTTGGGCACATTGCGAGATATTGCTCACAAGAATCTCCAAAACTTGTTTCTCATTCTAAAAAGTTCACCAAGGATGAGAAATAGAAGGCATCCATGATTGCGCCAAAACAAATTTTTAAAAGAACACATGAATCCTACAAAAATGTTAAACCAACTCTTCAACGTCATTCAAAATTTGAAATTGGTGAAACATCAACTAAATATCGTCAAATGGATTCTAAATTTTATGCTAAAAAGGCAAATCTGAAAATGCAAACATGGGTGGCAAAAGTAAAACCATCCAAGGTAAAACCAAAACCTTCTGTTCCAAACAAAACCGAGCCTAAAAAGAACGTCAAAAACAAAGTAGGTCCAAAATTTGACAATCCGAACCCACCCAAGACCAAACAGGCTAGGGTTTCTTTGTTTGAATATGTAACGCTTCGCATTAGTAACTTTCCGATTTTAGCAAGATTGCTTCATGTTTCTATTTTTGGAAAGCCCAAACCTTGTAATCATATTTCTATTTTCCAAATCATTGTAATCTAAGGATTTGATTGTAATTAAAATGATCAGCTTTGCGAATTTCACAAACCTTATACTTGCTTAAACTTATGAGCATACGTTACATTGTTTTCGATAAATCAATTCCAAGTGACTCGTAAATGCCTATAGTATATCTGAATACCAAAGTCAAGCAAGACACTCAATGGTTTTAATATGAAAATTCAAGCTTCCGACATCATATAAATCTTGTCACGTCCTAAACGAATACTTTCTGGTAAGTCCTTATTTTTGGGTTTCAAAACACCCTTACACATGACAATAGACTACCTTATGACCTACACTTGTGCCACATATAATGTACCATGTTTAAAGACAAAAATAAACAAATATACAAATGAAAGAACTATATATATATATATACACACACCACATATTATATATATATATATATATAACAGCTTGCGGCCGCAAGCTGTTAAGAAAAGTTTCTTTTTCTTTTTAATTCAAAAACCCACCTAATTGCATTAAATGAAACTCTAATCCTAACCCTAATCCTTTCACTATAAAACCAAGCTTTCCCCCACCCATTTCTCACTTTTACAAGCCTCCAAACACTCCAAACGACCTCCCTAACTTCAGAAACTTTCTACTGAAACAAAATTGTTTGCAAGTGACTTTCAACTCACTTATCTTCTTCTTCAAGCCTTGTTTTTCTTTCTAATACCCTTGGATAATCTCTAGGAAGGTTCTCACAAGTTTGCTTGGGCAAACTATGGTGAAACCCCACCACTTTGAGGTCCAAAAGTGTGCTAAGTTTCTGCCCATTTTTATCTTTATAAACTTTGAGATTTTTAAAGTTTTCTTCATGTTTTCTTCCTTAACATTGTTTGCTAAGACCTATGGGATGTTACCATAGGTTTTCCATGGAAAACCAAGGAGGAACAATACCATATTTACAGACAAACTTTTTATTTTGGAAGTTAAACTTATAAACTTTTTCGAACTTGTTTTTAAACTTAACAACTGTATGCTACTTATGCCTCTAACCAAGTTTATGGTTAGTGAGCTAGCTAGACTTGTTCATACAAAATCAAGAGGCATAACATGCCTCTAAACTTGTGGTTTTTACTAGGGTTTCAAACCCATAATTGTTGAGCCATCCAAACTTACAAGCTTGTGTTGGTGTAGGTGTGATTACATGGAGGCCTTGGCTATCCAACTTTTAATCCACCCCTCACTTGATGATTTCTATAGTCTTGACCATCCGGATTGTCCTTGTGACAATTTTGTGTATTGGTGTATCTTACAAAAGAGGCTTAGGACGGTTATCCTCCTACCTCCATGCATGACTTATATGACTTATATGATATCCATGAACTATATGAATTCTATGATGAACTTGTAATGTTATATGTTACTATATATGTAAATAAATAATATAACCAAACCTTTGAAGATGACCATATGGTTACTTGTCCTAATATTAGGTTATTTTATCTAAGACCTAACCATCGTTACGATTCTATTGGGCTTGACCCATAAAAACACAAACACCCTTGGGGCTTATAGTGTAAAAAACGAGCGTTAACGTCTAGATAAATACTTTCAACTATACTTACTTTTTGCGTACTTTAAATTCCTAAAATTACCGAATTCCACCATTATTCCAATACTCACACACCTACGTTTCCTTGTGTAGGATACCTTGGTGTTCGTCCCACTAAACAACCTAACGCTTTCACAGAACTTAACTTTGCAAAACTGTGAGTACACTCGACACCCTTTTTACGCTTTACACTTTTTGGGTGCAATATGTTAATCTATCAAAATACACTAAATCACACTTTTATTCTATGAAATCACACAAACAATCCATCATACATGCTATAGTTATGTGATACTTGAATTGTTACTTGTTACATTCTTAGTGATACTAAATGTCATTAACTTCGATCAAGCCTCCCTTAGCATGTATAGCGCTATAGGAGTAACGCACCGCCTGTATTCTTGTGGTCAATGTTAAGTTTTTAATCTATTATGCAGTACACTAGAGGATTGACTTGTAGTTCACATGCCTTGTTTACATTTATCTCGTAAGTTAGCTATTCATATGGATTTGTTTAATAGGTTTTAATACTTATGCTATGATATCAACTTGTGTACTCGCCAATACTTTGTTATTGAACTATACTTTTTAACATATTGTAGGTTGACGAAGTTGGTATGACGAAACTTAGTAGGACCGGCATAGAAACACGCTTAGAATGCTAAGTTAATCATTATGTTTTTGTTGAACTTATTTCGTTGTTATTACTTTGTATTTGAAGAATGTTGCAATTTGACAATTTGGTGCTTTAATGGAATGTGTTGTTTAATTAAATATTGTTACAAATAGTGTTATGATGTCTCGAGCAATCTACTTTATCTCACTCCGATGTTTCCGCCATCAGTTGGGGTGTGACAGATTTGTATCAGAGCCATAACTATAGGGAATTAGGTAGAATTGCCATGTTCGACCTAGTCTATAGTTTAAGTGACCAACTGACCTTTCTTGCTTCATGATTCAAATGTTATCTTCTTCCTATTTCTTTTTTCTTAATATATATGCAATGTGTTTTTCCTAAGACACTTACACAATTTACACACTTGAAGACTTGAAGGCACTCATATTATAAATGAGACGATCTCACCAAAATAGGGGTGAAACCCGCACTTTGGAGATCACTCTCAATCCGCGAAATTCGATTTTACACGAAATTACACCATCAAGGTTGGGGTGAAATCCACATCTTGATGGGAAGTTCCATTTCATATTCTACTGGACCCTTACCAACGAGTCGGAAATCGCTACTCGTTGGGTAAGTCCCAACCACACTTAGGGTACGATGTTGTCAAGATAGGGGTGAAACCGCACCTTGTCAACTAGTCCCATTCCTTGATTTTCAATCTCGCCAAAGTTTCGATTTTACGATCGGTTAGAGACGTGTAGTAACTGGAAGGGTAAAGTGTCGTTAATTACTTCTCGAGAGAGCACTTTACCTATAGGCCAAAGCACGTTTCTCTAATTTGAAAGGATCTTGATTCACTTTGGAATAGTCGAGGTTTCTCAACCCGAAACACTCCAATGTTTTATTGAGCCTATCTTTTATGTATCTCGATTATCATGTGTTTTAATACTTGATACCTTATTCATTTCTATCCCGATGCACAACTCGCACACCTTTCGTAACCAAAAACAATAATAATAATAATCCTCGTGAACCAACTAAATTTATACTCCTTATGCAAATCATACATGTTTATGCTTTTGAATGCTTATATGCTTATGCTATCTATGTGAATTCATATGTGTTACATGATACTTATTAGCTCAAAAACGAATTCTTTTCTTTATAAAAATGCATTACCATTAAAGCCTAAATCTATCTTCTATTGTCGAATCCTATAGATGTCTTTCTCTCAAAGCGTTATGGGTAAGAGGAAGTCCAAGTCAAATTCAAAGTCCCAATCCGATTCCATGTCCAAGACGGATTGCATGAAGTTCATAGCCAAACAAATGGCCGAGCACATGGCCAAGGTTATACCCGAAATCGTTAGCAAGATCCAACCTCCACCCAATGCCAAATCACTTTACACCTCTGTTGACTCCAAGGCTGAACCACCTAAACCTTCACCCACAAGCAATTTTTCTCTTGTAATCCCTTACCTTTCACCGGCGAAGGGGATACCACCAAGTTACTACAATGGTTCGACGCCATTGAGGTTACTTTTATTCAAAGTGGTTGTCCTGACCACCTGCGTACCATGAACGCTACAGGGGTGTTTCGATCAAGGGCTCTTGATTGGTGGACTTCCGAACGTAACGCTCGTGGTAATGAATTTGCTGACACCCTCCCCTGACGGAGCTTAAGAAACTAATGGAAAGTGAATTTTGCCCTCCCCACGAACGCCAGCGAATCGAAAATGAGTTTTGGAAGCTCAAGCAGGTTGGGAATGACAACGCTGGCCTCACGGCCCGTTTTAAGCAGCTGGATGCGATTTGCCCAAGTTAAGTCCACACGGCCGAAAAGGCCGTTGCTAAATACATACGTTGCCTTCCTCCTCACCTCGCAGACTTGATGGATACCACCTCACCCAAGACCCTCGAGGAAGCTTTTCGTTTGGCTGCTCGATTGAACAATAGCCATGTCCTCGTGAAGCCGCCAAGGCTCCACTAAGAAAAGCCCACCAAGCCACCACCGAAGCCCTCACCGAGCCTACCTCACCCCCCAAGGAACAATACCAAAGGCAAGAAGTGGAAGACTTCGAGCCCGAACTGCGTGGTAGTCACTCCGCAAACCCTCAACAGCTAGCCTTAGCCGCAGCCGAACCCTTTAAGAAAACATACACCGGGCCACATCCTAAGTGCAACACCTGTCCTTTCCACCATCCGGTTATTGCCCAGTGCCACCTATGCACTATCTGCAATATGTATGGGCACTTCGTCCAACAGTGCCAAAATGCTCCGCAAGCCCCTATCAACCCCCGAACCATAACCTGCTTTAGATGCGGAGACCCAAACCATTTCGCCACTGGGCTGCCCGCAGCGCAACAACAACAAGAACTAGCAGCAGCAACAAGCTTGCGGCCGAGCCTTCGTCAACACAGTCGCACAAGCTCAAAACTCAAATGATGTCATATTGGGTACGTTCCTTGTTAACAATGTTTACGCTCCGTGTTTATGTGATACTGGTGAGGATAAAAGTTTTGTATCCGTTGAATTCGAACCATTGTTTATGTGTAGTCGTTCTAGGTTGCTTAAATCATTCGAAGTCGAAGTCGCTGACAGAAAATCCGTCGTCGATTATGTCCTTTCTAATTGTACTCTTAATCTTAACGATCATACATTTTCTATTGACCTCATACCCATGTAGATGGGTAGCTTCGACATCATAGTAGGCATGGATAGGCTTAGGCAAGTCCGTGCTGAAGTTGTTTGTTCGGAAAAATACATTCGCCTTCCCCTTCCCAATAATGATTCCTTACACGTCTATGGCTAGAAACCTTCCATAGGTCTCAAACTTATGTTGTGTATCCAAGCGAGCAAGTAATTGCGTAAGGAATACTTTGCCTTTCATGTCCCCCATTGTGGAAAGGAAGGATAAGGGCCCAAGCGTGAGTGAAGTTCTCGTTGTGCGCGATTACCCTGACGTCTTCCCTGAGGATCTTCCTGGTCCTCCTCCAGGCTCGCTTTGTTGATTTTCGCATCAACCTCATCCCTGACGCAACTCCGGTCGTAAAATCCCCCTATCGTCTAGCACCCTCGGAGATGCAAGAGCTATCTAGCCAACTTCAGGAGCTTCTTGATAAAGGCTTCATACGCCCTAGCACATCTCCTTGGGCCACTCCTGTCCTATTCATCAAAAAGAAAGATGGATCCTTTCGTATGTGCATCGACTATCATGAGCTCAACAAGCTTACGGTCAAGAACCTATACCCTCTTCCTCACATCGACGACCTTTTTAATCAGCTTCAAGGCGCGACTTGTTTCTCAAAAATTGACCTTCGCTCTAGTTATCATCAACTTCGAGTTCTTGAAGAAGATATACCGAAAACTGCATTTCGCACACGTTATGGGCACTACGAGTTCGTGGTCATGCCATTTGGTCTGACCAACGCACCCGCCATGTTTATGGATTTAATAATCGCGTGTGTAAGCCCTATCTCGATCGATTCGTGATCGTCTTCATTGACGATATCCTAATCTATTCCAAGACGCGAGAAGAGCATGAGCGACACTTGTGTCTTATCCTTCAGCTGTTGCGTATTGAACGTCTATATGCCAAGTTCTCCAACTGTGAATCTTGGCTAACTTGGTATTCACGTTGACCCCGCAAAAATCGAGGCGGTGAAGAATTGGATTGCTCCTAAGTCCCCGTCCGAAATTCGTTTGTTTCTCGGCTTAGCCGGTTTTTATCTTCGGTTTATTTAAAATTTCACAAAAATTGTCGTGCCTCTTACTTCCTTGACCCAAAAGGATAAGCCTTTTATTTGGAGTTCCAAACAAGAATAGTCTTTTCAAACGCTCAAGTACATGCTTTGCAATGCTACTATCCTAACCCTTCCTGATGGTACCGACGACTTTGTTGTGTAATGCGATGCCTCAAGACAAGGTCTTGGTTGTGTTCTTATGCAACGAGACAAGGTCATCACTTACGTGTCATGACAACTTAAGATTCATCAGAAAAACTATACTACGCACGACCTTGAACTTGGTGTAGTTGTTTTTGCAGTAAAGATATGGCGACAGTGTATGGTCTTCACCGACCATAAGAGCCTCCAGCACATCTTTAATCAAAAAGAACTCAACATGCGTCAGCGTTATTGGGTGGAATCATTAAACGACTACGACTGCGATATCCGCTACCACCCTTGTAAAGCGAACGTTGTGGCTGATGCACTTAGTTGGAAAACTCATGTTAAGAGTGTACGTTGCTACCAAACTTTGAGAAAGCTTCAAGACATAATTCGTGAGCCACAATACTCGACTGTTAATGAGGGTAACCTCGATAATGAGTTGAAGTGTGCTGCTGAACACCAACTTGTGACCAAACCCAATGGCATCATGTGCTACCTTGACCGTATTTGGATTCCAAACCGTGATAATCTTCGTGACTCTTGATGAGTGAAGCTAATAAGTCTCTGTATTCTATATATCATGGCACCGATAAGATGTATCACGACCTCCGAGCGTCGTATTGGTGGCCTGGTATGAAGAACGTTACTGCCTATTACGTTTCGAAGTGCCTTACTTGCTCCAAGGTAAAGGCCAAGCATCAACGACCCTGTGACTTACTCGAACAACCGGAAATTCCTGTTTGGAAATGGGAGAGTATTGCCATGGATTTCATAACCAAACTCCTCGTACATCGTCTGGTCACGATAGTATTTGGGTAATCATCGACCGTCTGACCAAATCTGCTCATTTCTTTCCCATACGTGAAGACTACCGAGTTGAGAAATTGGCTCGTATATACGGATGAAGTCATCTGTCATCACGGTGTCCCTATTGACATTATCTCAGACCGTGATGGTCGTTTCACTTCTCGTCTTTGGCAAACATTTCAAAGGCGCTTGGTACTCAACTTAATCTCAGTACTGCTTTCCATCCTCAATCTGATAGTCAAACCGAGCGTACTATCTAAAATCTAGAGGACATGCTTTGCTCTTGCATAATCGATTTTGGTGGAAACGGGACATGCACTTGCCTTTGGTCGAATTCTCGTACAATAACAGTTACCACGCGAGTATTCAAATGGAACCATTCGAGGCATTGTATGGACGCAAGTGCCGATTGCCTGTTTGTTGGCACGAGATCGGGAAGCTCAAATCAGCGGTCCCGAGCTTATACAACAGACGACGGACAAAATTTTGCGGATTGGGACAACTTGCTAAAAGCTAGAAGCCGACAGAAGAGCTATGCAGATAAAAGACGCAAGCCTTTGGAATTCAACGTTGGTGACTTTGTACTTCTCAAGGTATCCCCTTGGAAGGGTGTGGTTCATTTCGGGAAAAAGGGAAAGCTCGCTCCTCACTACGTGGGTCCTTTCAAGATTCTCGAAAGGATTGGAAAGGTAGCCTACCAACTGGACCTACCACAAGAGCTCAACAACGTTCATCCTACCTTCCATGTCTCAAACTTGAAGAGATATCTCGTCAAAGAAGGACTCCAAGTTCCACTTGAAGATCTTCAAATCAATGAGACCTTGCACTTCATGGAGAAACCAGTCGAAATCATGGATCGAGGTACTAAGCAACTAAGGCGCATATATTCTGAAGCGTAAAGTTGAAGAAGCTGCTAAGCAAGGAATTATTCCTCAACAGTTAAACAGAGCTGAAATTGCCGAGATGAGGAAAAAGTGGTTCAAGAGTTCACCAGCAGAGCGTAAATTCAAACGTCCCTTAGCGTTCTTTACAAGTGACGCTGATATTTCTCTAGGGGACATTATAAGCTGGGGTTGGATTGAAGAGCTTAACGTTTACGAGATAAAAAGAGAGTTTGGTATTCAGTACTTCCGATATTTGAGCGACATTCAAGTCCTTGCGTTACTGGGATATCAAAGAGTTGGTGCAAACAAAACCATCAATCTCAAAATGAAATTTCATGACCAGAGGCTTGGGAAGTTGATTAAGCTTGAAGCTTTACATGGATTTACAGACTAGGAACCACACTTTCCGAGTCGCATTAAGAAGATAGATCAGTGACTAAGGAGAAGGATGTTACGCTCATTTACAGACTAGGATCCAGTGACTAAAGAGAAGGATGACACTATATACTCGTACGAGGCAACCACTTGCACGAGTCATAGTCTCTGTTTCACACACTCCAGTGCGAGTCATGTCGACCTATAATAGAGGAGTGTTGTGTCAGAGCTAGTAAGTGTTAGTTCAGTTGGTACGGCGAAGCCCTGCTGATTTGTTTACTTATATCTGTACTTTGCACGTCAATCAATACCATTCAGAGCAGTTAAACAGTATATCTCTCTTTTTCGTTTCTCATCCTCTCTATCAATGAATTTCGCCTCTGCTAGCTGAGTTACATCAGACCAGTTGCTCATCGGAGGAGCCGATCCCCCGTTCACATAAATTTTGTTATATTTTAGGTACTTTTTACTCATAGATCAAGCTTTAAATTTATAAAACACGATACAATACTACCACTCTACACACATTAGGGCAAGTGCACCCATCATGGACGTAGTATAGTGATGGTAAGATATCGAGGTCATCCAAAGACACAAGAGCTTTTAATACTTGCTTATCTTAACCGTCTAATCTAACCAAATTTTTGGTAAATATTTGAAAGTTTAAAAGATATAATAGTAAAAATGTAAATAAAAAGGAAAACAAACAGACAAAAAAGAATCACTTGATTCCGACTCCTCTTTTACGTATGCTTTGATGATTTCCACACTTTGGGCATTTGAAGAGATTATCTTAGTTATAGTAGTAGGACCTCTTATGAAGGCGACATTACTCTCAACCTATTGGTCTGAGTCAGTAGGGATACAGTGCCGCAAATGTCAGAATATTGAAAGATAATTAAGTTAGTTATTAATGCGAAAACTGGTGGGTCCCTCTTGTGAAGGTGACGTTACCCTCGGCCATATTGGTCTGAGTTAGCAGGGATACAATCCCACAATGTCTGATAAATTTTTAATAGTAGTTAATTTATAAGGGATTCTACCCGTTCTTACTTGCTATCTGTCTTAAGGGATGTCCTAATAAGCTTGAGCCAAGTTCTCGCAGGATCTATACATTGAACGAGACAAGAACTTTACCCAAACACCCTTCTAACCCCCTTATAGGTAGTTAACATGCTTTATATAGACTGTAAAGACACGATTGAGTGAATCAACAAAACATGAAGAAATGTTTAAATAAAGTTCACTTTCAATATAAGAAATTAGTTATTAAAGTCATTAATACATAGCTAAATAGAAAGTTGCCAAGTATTGGAAATCAAAAGTAATATAGAAAAGATTTGTCTTCACCAAGTGATGTAAGAGATTTAGCCAAGCATGGCTTTTGTATAACAAGAACTCTTACGATTAATCTTGGATCCCGAGACTAGATCAATCTTGGACCACGACCCATGTTGACTTGGCATGGTCCCGTGTTGGTTGTCTATTGTGTTGTCTTTTTAAGCAGAGAATCTTTGACTGGTCACGGCCCCATGCCTAGTGGGCATGGCCCTGTGCCTAAGCTTCTGTCTTCGTTATTTTTGTTGTATTTGGATGTGAATGGGGGTTTGGCAAGTTGTGTCAATCTTTCTTCTTTGTATTTGTGTTGATTTTGGCTATTAATTTGCTTCTTTTTTTCGTTTAAGATCTTTTGATCCTCTAATTTAAAAGTTAACAAAGAAACATGCTTTTCCAAAATTAGTACCGAAAAAGGGTTGATTTTATGCCTTGTTTGATATAATTTATATGTTGTACTTTGCGCACATCAAATACCCCTACACTTGAATCTTTGCTTGTCCTCAAGAAAAACTTTATAATGTGGCTTACACACCCAAACAAAATAGGTAGAAGAGAAGTTTTGGGTTTATCTTTGGAGTGTCGGGAATCCAAGTTCTAAATTTATTTTATTTTCTTTACAATCTTAATCGTTATGATTTATTTAGAACATTTTTTTAAGAAAAACTATTTGTTTTGGGCATAACATGCCTTAATAAAATCTTATTTAGTTATATAAAAATTTACATACCTCACAAGTGGTCACTCAGCACTCGGCCGAAGATGTCTAAGTGAAATCGCTTGGACCCGATGTGGTTCTTATGCCTACCATAGGCTTGACAAACAAGGAAACCTCCTCCTTTGTGACTTTTAATCTTTGTAAATATCAAGAGGGCGTTAAAAGGGTAGGTTTTGTCTATGGGTAGGTATTTTTTTGTTAAAAATGGTGAAAAGCGTAAAAGTATCGGTTTTTTCCAACAATTTTTGTGGCTTAGAAAAAACTTTAACAATGTTTTTTTAGCTAAAGTTGAAACTAATCCATACTTTGTTATTTATAACCGAATCTTATACTAAAAATAAATGGTGTAAATAAAAAGAAATTTTTGTGGATGAGGGTGGTTGCTTTTGCAAAAGTTTATAATTTTGCGGGTTTAGAAATGAAAGGGTTAGGCTCAAAGGGGTTTAACTAGGGGGAGATGAAAAGGAAAATAAAGGTTTAAAATGAAAAATGGGTTGTAATCCTAATGCCTCTATCGTTTATTTACTTGGATTAGTGTTGGTAAGGATCAGAAACGTGTTGCTTTGGCAAGTTTTATATTTGTAAGAACCAAACGGACTATTCACACAAGAAACGAAAATTTGAACAATTTGTATAGATATGTATTTGTATGCTTGGTAAAGGCTCAAAAATTCACTATTGTGTGAAAGGGTTATAAGGTAAAAGTGTATATATAATCAAATTTTACAAAGATATGTTATTCCCATTTTTATAATTTTCTTAATTGGTTCTTTTTATCACGACCCTATCAGGTGTAAATTTGTAAAAAAACATAATTTTTAGAACTTATTTTCCCCAACCTAAATCAAGTAAGTAATAAAATGAAAAATTTTGAAAAATATTTGGGGTCATTGGAGGTTTTCCAAGGCGAGTTTTGTGTAAGGCTTAATTTTAGGATGAACTATTCAAGGTTTTAACATTCCCCCACACTTAAATTACACGTTGTCCTCAATGTGTCCCAAATATGATTTGTTTTGATTAAATGTGTAAAAAGTGGGGTTAAACAACAAATGTTAAGGTTACTAGGCACTGGGCACAGGGCGTGCTAACTGAGCAAAACCCCGTGGCCAAAGTGCCAGTAACGAATTACAACAAAAAACTCACAGTGTGGTGGACACGGGGGCGTGCCAGGTGGGCATGGCCCGTGCCACCTCTTTTGAAGAAAAATTTACTTCAGACATTTGGCATGGGGGCGTGTCAGGTGGGCATGGCCCCATGCTGCAGATTCTTTTCTACAGTTTTTGGAGTTGGAATCTCTGGTTCACATGCATGGGATCCCTTTTTCTCTGTTTTTCACATCATTTCACCATTTCAAGTGTGCTTTATTCCTACAAATGAAAAACTTAAAATAGAATGCATTAAATTTAAATTAATTTATCTAGGGATAGTTCCATGAAATGCCTTCATGGTACGCCATGTTTATAAGTGTAACATTCGTCGAAAAACTGGTTTTCAAACCCGCTTCGTTTATTAATCAAATACTCAGTTATAAATTTCGTTGCGCATTTATTGCTCGGATATATTTTAAACAATACATAAATAATATATATATATATGAATTTTAAACCAGAATTATTAAATAACAAAAAAATCATGGATTAAAAAAAAATAAGGAGACGCCGGGTTTCGAACCCGAGTCACGCACAAACCCAAACACACAACACACCGCTCCGCCACACACTTCACTTGTGATAAACAAGGAAACAAATAATACTTAAGGTAAAACCAGAAAATCAAAACCGGACATCAGCGCGCCAGAACTCGCAATCACTGGAAAATCCGGCAATCCGCGATTTTGGCCAAATCCTTTTTGATTGAAACGCACAATTTAATCCCGACGTCGGTTATAACCGTTGCCGGTAGTCAATTTCCGTCATAACCGACGGAAATCTTCAATCGCGAACCTTGACTCAATTCAAACCCAATTCAGCCTGTTTCCACTATAAATACCCACTTGAACACTCTGGAAATCCTTTCGCTCAGAACCACGATCGTTTCCGAAGCTTTATTCATCCCAAAACACGTCGCCGGAGATATTTTGTATTCGCCGGACTTTCACACGGAAAACTGAGGCTTACTTCAAATCGGTAAATTTCTCGACTCTTTTGTTTGTAATCCATTATTCGGCATGTCTTAACTTTAATCATTCAACCAGAATCTGTCTCAGACTACGCTGCCGAAAAAACCCACACTCACCGGAATATCACTGAAAATCCGAAGTCTCGCTGTCGATCGGTATAATCAACTAAACCCTCTTGATATCTCTTGCTCAGAGCCGACGACTCTTGCCGAAAATTTGAAGTAAACGCTCTGTTTTGGTACGTTCTATTCCTTAATTTCGTTATCTATTTCATTCCAACCAATTATAAGTTTTGATGATCGATTTAAACAGAACAGTCGGATTTCACTGTTCTGTGTTCTTATAACCGAAGAAGATGAAGTCGTAAATAAGTATTAGTATAATTAAAATCAGAAAACTAAACGGGTTAGACATGTACACCCCGACCCGTAGCGGAATAAGAGTCGGGGCATAATTGGGTTATCACCAAAGCTCATGACATTTACTAATATGTTTCATATTTAATAAAGTTAAAGTTACACTTCCAAAAATCCAAACATGTTCATTCAATACAAAGAAAATAAACCAAACATAACAATCCCAACTCTAAATCGTTTTATTCTTCTAGTCCAAGTCCTATGTGTTCCTAGCTGCTGCTGGTTCACCTGTATCATGTGTAAAATGGGGGTTTTTGGGTCAACATAAGTTGGCGAGTGAACCTTATTAGATAAACATTTATTAATGAATTACTTGTTAGTTTATCAATGAAAAATTGTGCATAATCATAGATGAGCAAATGTAAATAATCAAGCAATGGCAAATAGCAGTCACAACTATAACATACAATAACATATGACAGCATACATGAACATACCAACATCATACTGTAAATAACATAAATGAAACTGTGCGATCAAGGCTCAATCAAACGGAGCCGATCGTATTGCATGTACTGAAAATGAAAATGTATGTGCGATCAAGGCTCAATCAAACGGAGCCGATCGTATGTGGGCACGCCAGGTTCAACCTCATAATGAAATGGGGAACATGCTCAACGCTCATAATGTAATGGGGAGCGGCGGCCTATGAAATTGCATGTACTGAAAATAATAAACTTGCATCCCCAATAACTACACAACAGAAACAAACTGAATACACTAGTTCATGATATGATGTATGCACAATGGTTTAAGTATAATATATATATCAAGACACATGATACACCCCAAAACGTGATTAAACGGGGAATTTGTAAAGATTCACTCACATGGGTGCGTTAAATTGGAGATGGTAAGATGCGCACGAATTAGATGAGCGGAACAACGAGGAATACTAACCTAAATAATAACGGAAAAATATATTAAATGAGTGGATTTTTATTAAGGATTTTAATAAATTTTTAGATATATTTTTGTGAGTTTAAGGCTATTTTCTATCTTTAAAAATGTTATTTTTAAGTATTTTTAATTGATTTTTAAATTAAATTAAATAAATAAAAATAAAAAAAAATTGTTTATTTTGCGTTGACCGTTGACCGTTGACCTGTTGACTTGTTGACTGGTTCGGTCAGGGACATGGTCTGCGCTGGGTGAGGCTCGAACCCGAGACCTCCCGTACGCGTGCACGCAGCTCTACCAACTGAGCTACGTGTCTAACCCGAAATATCTTGTTTTTAATTATATTTGTACACTTATTCAGTTTAACCGAAATTCTTTTTAATTTCAAAAACATTTTATTCAACGGACCGGTGCTAGTGACGGGTTTTGAACGCGCGACGTATGGCTTAATGTTGCACACAGTCCACCGCTGGACTGTGTGTCTAACCTGGTTATTATCTCGGTTTTTATTATACTTAACAACTAACTGAGTTAACCCGGTTTAGTTTTTAACAAAAAGGCATTTTATTATATAAGGAGTGCGTATAGCAGGAATCGAACTCGGGACATGCGTATGTATTTTGCACACAGTCCAGCGCTGGACTGTGTGTCTAACCCGTTCATTTTACAAGTTTTAAATATACTTATAACTTAATTAGCTTCGTCTTCTTCATTCAAATTACAGTCAACTGATTTACTAACTCGTTCCTTGTTTTTACGATTTACAGACATTATTAAAGCTTAAATGAAAAGGCAGAGACGGTAATTAGAGGTGAACATACCGATGAACGGTTTATTTCAGATTTCCGGCGATGTGTCGGTCCCTGTTTTTATGCTCTTCAACTTATGCTCGATTGTGGAATTGAAGTGATAGACAAACGTTAACGATGTGTTTGAAGGTCCTTACCGTTACACAGACGGAAATAAAGATTTTCAGGGAAGTTCCGGCGAACTGGAATTAGTTGAATACAGCGCCTGAATTCGATTTCAATTGAGAGGTTTAAGTTAGAAATAGTCTAATAATTGTTGAACTACAACGAATATTGAAAGATTTACCGTTTGAGGATGAATACGGTTTTCCGGCGACTTTTGCAGGAAATTCCGGCGAGTTGTTTTAAGCGTTCTGATGGTCTGAAAATGTGACGAAAGTGAAATGGAGTATTGTTATGACGTTTCTGAGTCGCGAGAGAGGTCTGGAATTGAAGTAATTGTGACTTGATTCATTTCGGTTATAAAAACCGATTAATAAAGAAAATTGATGTTCAATCACTTCTGAATTGATTACAATTATCGGTTCATCGGTTATAAAATGTGAATGAACGATTAATCAAACGATTAGACGATTGATTTGCCGATTTCAGTTTCTCAGTTGGCGCAACCGGTTTTAACCGAGTTTGTGTATAAATTTCATTTATTTCCTAGATATAACAGAAAACACAAAGTGGCGGAGTGGTGATGTGAGTGTATGTTAAGTCGTTGGAGTTGTTCTTGGCTGACCCGGGTTCGAGTCCCGGCAGCAACATAATTTTTTTATTTATTTTGTTTTAACTTTTTATCAAATATAATTTTTATAGTTTAGTTTATTTATTAATTATGTATTGTTTTAAATCAAAATAATCATATATATTCAACGTAACTTTTATAACTTGATATTCGATTACAAAACGGAGCGGGTTTTGAAAACCCGATTTTTACAAATGTTACAAGACACACAGTCCAGCGGTGGACTGTGTGAAATTATAACGTTCAAGTCCGGAGTTCGATTCGTGTACGTATCCGGTTCCCGCAATAACAAAACATTTCTTTCTTTTAGGTTTAACAGAACACCTCTCAGATAGTACTTAAGTTTAATATAAATCTTAATTAAATGGGTTAGACACCCAGCCCAGTTGGTTGGGCTGGGTGCCAATCAAAGCAATGGTCACGGGTTCGACGCGGGGTATACGCACCGGTTCTGCAGATTTTAAAACCCTTTAAAATAACTAATGTCTGAAATATTCTAGTTAGTATATAAATATAATTAAATCTGAGTTTATTTCGGGTTAGACACGTAGCTCAGTTGGTAGAGCTGCGTGCACGCATATGAGAGGTCCCGAGTTCGAACCTCACACAACGCATATAAAAACACAGTCCAACGGTCAACGGTCAAGGTCAACTTTTTTTTTATTTCCTTTTTTATTTATTTAATTGAAAAAATCATTTAAAAATACTTAAAAATAAGATATTTAAAGTTAGAAAATTTCCTTAAACTCACAAAAATAAATCTAAAAATCCCATTAAGAGTACTAATTAAAAATATTAATCTCAAATAAAATCTATTTATTTACCAAATCATTTCGTTATTATTTTAGGTTAGTTTTTCTCTCGTCGATCAAATCCTAAAATTCGTGCGCATCCAACGTTCATCAAAGAACGCACCCAATGTGAGTGAATCTCTACCAATTCACCATTTTAATCATGTTTTGGGGTGTATCATGTGTCGTATAATTCTTTCATTATATATATAAACACTTGTGCATACATCATATCCGTGTGATCAAATGTGTATCAATTGTTGTGTGGATTATATGTAGTTTGGATTTATCATTTTCAGTGCACGCATTTCATTAGGCACATCAGTTCCCCGTGGGAGACGGGTTGAGCATCAGGTGCCTCATAAGATCGGCTCCGTTTGATTGAGCCTTGATCTCACATTCATCATTATTCATATCATATACTCATCCAAAGTGGTTTGTGTTTGTTTACTTATATATGTTTGCTCACATGTGATTATTGCACAAATTTTCCATATTAAATAAAACAAGAAATTAATAACAATGTTTCATCAAGGTTCACTCGCCAACTTTTGTTGACCCAAAATATCCCCGTTTTACACATGATACAG
The DNA here is from genome assembly GCA_947069175.1 of Scalesia atractyloides. NCBI lineage: Eukaryota > Viridiplantae > Streptophyta > Magnoliopsida > Asterales > Asteraceae > Scalesia > Scalesia atractyloides. The sequence goes on from CAMTDV010000022.1 coordinate 65,240,610, forward strand.
GTGATCCAGCTGAGGAAAGAAACACATAGGAAGTCCTAGAAGAATAAACCAGTTTAAGCTTTGGATTATTTACATAGTTTCAATTCGTTGTAATTGTATGAATTTTGATTTGAATATTTAAGTTGTAATTTGAATTTAATAAATATGAAATATTTTAGTAAACATCATGAGCTTTGGTGATAACCCAATTATGCCTCGACTCTTATTCCGCTGCGGGTCGGGGTGTGACAATAAGGTCCTTGGCTAGACCCAAAGTCGGTCAAATGTTACACGAGCGGGATGACTTGCATCCCGAGTTTCATCGTTGAAGGGCGTAATCTAAGCTCGAGTCTATTGCCTTGATGTAGTTGACCAGATCATCTCCACTTGTTGTCCCACTTCAAACTTGATTTCATTGTCACCGACCCTCAATGTTAATCATCCTATCACTCATGTCAACGTTTAAGGATTTTGGTGTCTTCCTCCATATCTATGATTACAAAGTCGGCCAGAAAGATAAATTCCCCAACTTTTACCAACATGTTCTCTACGACACCTTGAGGGTATTTTACCAATTTATCCGTAAGTTGTATGATCATCCTTGTAACATGTGGTTTGCCTAGCCTAAGTCGATTGAACATAGAGGCTGGCATTAGGTTAACGCTAGCCCCTAAGTCGGCTAGTGCATTGCTTATTGGTGATCCTCCAATGGAGCAATGAATGGTGAAGCTTCCGGGATCAATGTTCTTTTGCACGAGCTTATTGAGGAGTGCCGCCGAGCATTCTTCACTTAAGTTAACTTGTTGAATAGATTCAACTTTCCTTTTATGAGTGTAAGTCTCTCATAAACTTGGAGTATTTTGGCATTTTAGTGAGGACTTCCACAAAAGGGAGATTGATGTGAAGTTGTTTAAGTAAACTTACAAATTTAGTGAATTGCTCATCGATCTTTTGTCATAGTAAATGACCGGGTTAAGGAACTGGGGGTGGTTTATTTGTTTCAGTATTTTGTGGTTGATTATTTTCTTGGTCATTGGCAATGGGTGTTTTCATAGGGGGTAAATCAGGTTTTTGTGGTGTTGGTTCATTTTTGGGTCCTACCTTCCGGCTTCTCAAATTGATTACGTTTACTTGGTCCTTTGGGTTTGTTTCGGTGTTACTAGGCAAGGCTCCTTGTAGTCTCTCGAAGAAATTTTGGGCAAGTTGGCTGACTTGTTTTTCGATATTTTGTATGCTAGCCCGTTGGTTCCTAATTTCGGCTTTAGTTTGTAGGAACCTTTCCGAGTATTTTTTTATCGGATTCGAAGAAGAGGCGTGTGATGAGATCTTCAAGCCTTTCTCTTCCTCCTTATTGTTGTTGGAACCCTTATTTCTCGTTGCGGGGTTGTCGAAACTTGGATCTTGGTTTTGGTTTTGTTGGTTACTACCCCTCGAATCCCTCAGCCAAAGTTGGATTGATTTTGCCATTCGGGGTTGAAAGTGTTATTTTGATTACCTGGTGGATGAGGGCGATTTCTAAGGTAGTTTACCATTTCTTTTTGATTTTCTCCATCTTTCATACAACTCCAATTTTCGTGTGGCCCACCACACCCTTCATAAGCCATAACCGAAGCGTTTTTTGTTAATTCTATTTTTTTATTTTTGAAGAAAGAGCTTCAATTTGGGCTTATAAACTAGTGCTTTCATCCACTTTAAGGGCTCCGGGGCTATGGATTTTGACCCCCAAGGGGTGTACCATTGTTTTGAGCAATTTGACGATTACTAAGGAGGCCGCCAATGTTGGAGTCAAGGATTTGTCTTGTGTGTGGTAAAAGTCCATTATAGAATGTGGAGACTTGTTGCCACACTTCTAAACCGTGATGAGGGCATTCCCTTAACAACTCTTTGAACTTTTCCCAGGTTTCATACAAAGATTCTTCGTCTTGTTGAGAATATGAATTAATTTTAGTCATTAATTTAGTTGTTTTAGCGGGAGAGAAAAATTTGTATAGAAACTTGTGGGCAAGTTCATCCCAAGTGTGGATGGATCCACTTGGGAGGGTATTGAGCCAGGCCTTGGCTCGGTCTTTTAGTGAAAATGGGAACATATGGAGCTATATAGCATCGTTGGAGGCTCTGTTGATCTAGAAGGTGTCACACATTTCCAAGAGATTGGTTATATGTAAATGGGGATCTTCGTCAGGTAGGCTGTGGAAGGTGGCGGAATTTTGGGGCATTTGAAGTAGACAGGGCGAAGCTCAAAGTTGTTAGCATCGACATTTGGCGGGTTAATAGTTACTCCAAGATTACCGACCGTAGGCCGTAAGTAATCCATTAAAGTACGTTGATCCGCCATGGGAGTGTCTTGCTTTGAGGCTTTTTGTTGATTGTTAGCATTTTATTATTTTTATGAAAAAGCGCTATTGTTTCCTCTAGTGGAGCTCATGCACCAGGTTGAGTTGCGAGCTTCGTGACAGAGCCTCGATTTCTACGATCAAAAACACTAAATTTTGTTGCTCAAATGGTTCAACACGGCCTAATGCTGAATGAACACGACTCCGCGTTGTGTTTAAAGTTTTTTTATTTTCTACATCCCCAGCTACTGTAAGTTGGGCACGGCCCCATGTTGCACCTCCACGGCCCCGTGTCTATCCTTCTGTAGCCCATAAGACAAAACTTTTTCTGTTTAAACCTGGCACGATCCATGTCTGATCTGGCATGACCACATGCTGCAGTCTGCAGAGAAAAATGAATAAATTGCAAAAACATAGAAAAATCCTAAAAATTAAAAAAAAAGACAAAAATGGATTAGACCGTTAGTTTTAAGCTTTCTTAAAACCCTTGTGTCCTTGGCAACGGCGCCAAAAAGTTGACGTGGTTCAAGCGGGTTATAAATTTTGTTATATTTTAGGTACTTTTTACTCGTAGATCAAGCTTTAAATTTACAAAACACGATACAATACTACCAATCTACACACGTTAGGACAAGTGCACCCATCGTGGACGTAGTATAGTGATGGTAAGATACCAAGGTCGTCCAAGGACACAAGAGCTTTTAATACCGGCTTATCGTTAACGTCTAATCTAACCAATTTTTTATAAAAGTTTTGAAAGTTTAAAAAATATAAAAGTAAAAACGTAAATAAAAAGGAAAACATATAGACAAGAAATAATCACTTGATTCCGACTACTCTTTTATATACGCTTTGATGATCTCTACACTTTGGACATTTTAAGAGATTATCTTAGTTATAGTAGTAGGCCCCTCTTGTGAAGGTGACATTACCCTCAATCTATTGGTCTGAGTCAGCAAGGATACAGTTCCACAAGGTCGGAATATTGAAAGATAATTAAGTAAGTTACTAATGCGAAAAGTGGTAGGGCCTTCTTCTGAAGTCGAAGTTACCCTTGGCTATATTAGTCTGAATCAGTAGGGATACAGTCCTGCAAGGCCGGGTAAAGTTTTATTAGTAGTTTATTTATAAGGGGTTCAACCCGTTCTTACATCCCCCGATTTGATGCTATCTGCCTCAAGGGAAGTCCCAATAAGCTTGACCAAGTCCTCGCAGGATCTTTACACTGAACGAGACAAGAACTTTACCCAAACACCCTTCTAACCCCCTTCCAGGTAGTTAATGTGCTTTATATAGACTGTAAAGACACAAATGAGTGAATCAACGAGACATGAAGAAATGTTTAAATAAAGTTCACTTTCAATATAAAAAACTAGTTATTAAAGTCACTAATACATACCAAAGAAAAAGTTGACAAAGATTGGAAATAAAAAGTAATATATAAAAGCTTTGTCTTCACCAAGTGATGTAAGAGATTTAGCCAAGTATAGCCTTTCTTTGACAAGAACTATTTTGATCAATCTTGGATTTCGAGACTACTACACACTCTACAAGATGAAACATGGATGATAGTGGTGTTATATGGTGGTGGACTAATGGCAAGTGTGAGAGAAGTGGTTTGCTAAGGGATGCCTTTCTCATGAACCAAGCTGTTCTATTTATAGCTGAAAACAGAAGCCGACCACGGCCCCATACCCTCCTAGCACGACCCCGTGGTGGACTTTTTCTCTCCCTTCATTAACTTCGGATGTCAGGTCATTGTACCAACACGCCCCATGGTGACAGAGCACGGACCCATGGTTAGTGTACTTGTTGTACTATCCTAGATTCTACGAATTTTAAAGTTAACCACGGCCCATGTTTACTTGGCACGACCCCGTGTTGGTTGTTTGTTGCTGTTGTCTTTTTCTGAAAAGAATCTTTGACTGGACACGACCCAGGCCTGGTGGGCATGCCCCCGTGCCTAAGCTTCTGTCTTTGTTATTTTTGTTGTTTTTGGATGTGATTGGGGGTTTGGCAAGTTGTGTCAATCCTTCTTTTTTGTATTTGTGTTGGTTTTGGCTGTTAATTTGCTTCTTTTGTTCATTTAAGCTCTTTTGATCCTGTAAAATGTAAACAAGGAAACATGCTTTTTCCAATATTGGTATCGAAAAAGGGTTGATTTATGCCTTGTTTGATGTAATTTATATATTGCATTTTTCACACATCACTCGCCAATACTTTTGTATTGATATGTATTTTAACACGTATTAAAGGAAATTGACGATGACGATGATGAATGGAATCTAGTAGGATTGACTAGAAATCACTTTAAGTTTTGTACATGTTGTACTTTGTTATTGTTGTTTAAGTTGCTGTATTTGCTTCAAAATTATTGTACTTGTTCCTTAGCAATGAAATGAAATTTAGGTTTATTAAATATTGTCACAATTAGTCTTATGACGACTCTTGCAATCTACTTCGTCCCGCCTCGATGTTTCCGCCTTCGGTTAGGGTGTGACAGATTGGTATTAGAGTTATAACTATAGGAAATTAGGAAAATTGCCATGATTGACCTAGTCTATAGTTTAAGTACCATACTTGACCATTTTTAAATTTTCATGATTAAAATACTTGCATTCTTCATATTTTGCTTCTTATCTCTTCTTTTGTCTTAAATTATGCATGCCTTTCCTAAGGCTAACATAATACACACATGAAGGCGTGAAGACACTTGTATTTCACAAACGAGACGATTTTCACCAAAAATAGGTATGAAAACCGACAATTTTGGTAAATTCCCTCAGTCCGTGTATTCGATTATTACACGAAATTAAACCATCATGTTAGGAGTAAAATCCACATCTTGATGCAAAATTTCCCATTCATACTCTAGTGGACCCTTACCAACGAGTGGGCCGTGAGTACTAACCACACTTAGGGTACGATGTTGCCAAGTTAGAGGTGAAACCCGCATCTTGACAAGTAGTCCCACTCCTTGATTTGCACACCCGTCAAAGTCTCGAATTTTCGATAGACTGGGGACATGTAGTAACCGGAACGCTGAATAACGTTAACCGCTCCTCGGTGAGAGTATTCTACTTCTTAGGCCAAAGCATGTTTCCCTAACTCGAAAGAACTTTCGATTCACTTAGGAATAGTCTTAAATTCATTCCGAGACACTCCAAGTTTTACATTGAATCTTGTTTATGTCGTATCCATTTTAATGTGTTTTATACTTGATACTTCGTTCATTTCAAACAGAAGCACGAATCACACATTATCCCCAATATTTCTACAACAACCTTAATAATTGTGAACAAACCAAATTTACTATTCTTATCGTCTTTATACATGATTATACAATATGAATATGTGTTATACTTGTACAAACTATGTGAAACTTATGTGCTATGTGAAACACTTTATGCTGATGCATGAAAAACAAACATGATTTTCTAAACACATTATGATCAAGTCTCATCATTTTCCCCTCTTTCGGTCTTTTAGATATCTTCCAACCATATCTCGAACACCAAGAAAGGCTCCAAGTCCAACTCTGACGCAAGGTCCAAGAAAGGAATGATGAAGTTCATAGCCAAGCAAATGGACAAAGTTATCCTCGACATTGTTAGCAAGATCCAAACCCCCAACAACGTCGAATCCCCTCACGCCTCGGTCGAATCCAAAGTCGACCCACCCAGATCAACCTTCACCTTCAAACAATTCAAATCATGTAGCCCAATGCCGTTTACAAGCGAAGAAGGTGTGACAAAGATGATCCAATGGTTCGACGTCGTTGAGGTCACCTTCTGTCCCAGTGGGTGTCCCGAACACCTTTGCACCACCAACGCCACCGGCGTTTTTTGATCGAGGGCACTCGATTGGTGGATGGTCAAACACAACGCGCGTGGTGACGATGCCGCCTATGCGCGCACTTAGGCCGAGCTCAAGAAGCTCATGAAATACAAGTTTTGTCTTCCCCATGAAATACGAGTTTTGTATCACAGAGGTAAGTTGATTATTTCATGCCTTTTGCCTACTGGTATATCATATGATGAAGCTGCTATCACACATAAGCAATTTTCTTTTAATTTTAGTGTGACAGTCTAACTTGCTGATGTACTATCATTTCTTTTTTTGCACACAGCGAAAACTCATTTTTGATTTTCTATTTTTTATGTTTTTGATTTTCTATTTATTTTTTTTTTAAAAGCAGTAAATTATTTACAAACTATTTTTATGGAAAAATGGTTATTCAGGATTCTTCATCCCGTTGAGTTCGACTAAATGTTCAAAACGAGCCCTGTCAAAAGATTTTGTGTAAAGATCTGCCAGGTTATCTAGTGTGTCGACTCTATGCAGTTCAATTAATTTAATTTTAGCACAATCCCATATAAAATGATGACGAATGTCAATATTTTTGTGCGACTGTGTTTTACGGGATTGTTGGTGATTGATATAGTGGCATTATTGTCTATCATAATAGGAGTACGAGTGAAATTCAAACCGTAATCGCGCATCTGCTGTTGGATCCAGAGAACCTGAGAGCAACAGCTACCCGCAGCAATATATTCAGCTTCACACGTCGAGGTAGACACGCAAGACTGCTTCTTGCATTGCCATGACACGAGCCTCCCTCCTAAGAACTGACAACCACCAGTTGTAGACTTCCTTGTATATTTGCATCGTCCGAAGTCCGAATCAGTGAAGGCAACAAACTTCAAATCACTAGCAGCTGGATACCATAACCCAAGTTTAGGTTTCCCTTTCAAGTAACGAAGAATCTGCTTCACCGCTTTCATGTGGGACTCCTTTGGATTCGCTTGATATCTGGCACAAAGACATACTGCGAACATGATGTCGGGTCTTGAAGCAGTCAAGTACATCAGAGAAACAATCATTGCCCATATTGAGTTGGATCAACATCATCCACACTCTCATGATTTGGACCAAGATTGTGATTCTCATAGATAGGAGTATTGAAAGTAGTGCAATCTTCCATTTTGAAATGAGACAAAATGTCATACACATACTTCGACTGATGTATAAACATCCCATCCTTCTTCTGTTCAACTTGTAAACCCAAAAAGTAGGATAATTAACCCATCGCACTCATCTCAAACTTGCTCTTCATTACCTCTTCGAAGTCATGACACATGTTCTCAGCAGATGACCCAAAGACAGCAGAAAGTCTTCCTTCTTCCTTTTAATGAACAATGTACTGTCAATCTGACCTCTTTCGAAACCATGTTTTAACAAATGTGCTGACAGTGTCTCATACCACGCCCTAGGTGCCTGATGCAATCCATACAATGCCTTATCAAGTCGATAGACTCGATCTGGATATTCTGGATCAGTAAACCCATCTGGCTGTGAGACATACACCACTTCTTGGACTTTCCTGTAAAGAAATACACTCTTCATGTCAAGTTGGTAAACTTTGAAGCCCTTGAATGAAGCAAAAGCTAGGAACAAACGAATTGCTTCCAACCTGCTACTGGTGCAAACACTTCATTATAATCAATCCCCTCTTGCTGATTAAACCCTTTCACTACCAACCGAGCCTTATTCCTTATTACGATCTCTCGGTCGTCTTTCTTGCACTTAAACACCCACTAGGTGCCTATTTCTTTCTCTCCTTCAGGTAGATCAACTAGCTCCCAAACTTTCAACTTCTTGAACTGAGCTAGTTCCTCTTGCATAGCTTCAACCCAACAATTGTGTTTAGAGCCATATGAACATTCTTCGGCTCCTCTTGGGCAATAAAGCAGCTATACAAACATTCATGAATCAACCCAGTCTTCTGAATCGAAGTAAACAAACAGGAACCTTCGAGCACACCTCTTCTTGTCTGAACACCTGCAGCAGGATCACCAATGATGTTTTCAGCTGGATGATCTCTATGTACTCGTGTGGTAGCAATGGTGTCAACAACCAGCTTATCTCCCAGATTAGATCCAACCTCCCCCTGAATATTAGCAGTAGCAAACGGATTAGTGAAATCCTCCCCATGAATAGCTTCGGACTCACTATCACTGGAGTCCTCTGGAGCTGCACTGGAAGAAGTTTCTGGAGCATCTGTCATCGATATACTCAATCTAGGCATGAAGTCACACTATCCATCTTCACTGATCACAGTATGGATCACATGAGATTCATCTGCATTGGAAAATTCAGGAATATTAAATGAACTAAAGACACTGTCATAATCATATAATATAGGAGGACCACTCGTTGATTGTTGAGGTGAATAACTAGTGATTTCCATGTGAAACACCACCTCAATTTTAACAGTTTTTAGATTAAAAACCCTTTTATTCAGTGTTCCAGGCATATATCCTAGAAAGTAACCCTCATCAGCTACCTCACCGAATTTTTACTTATCTTTGTTTCGCACAATGGTGCAGGGTAATCCAAATGGTTCAAAGCCTTTTAAGTTTGGTTTTCGGTTACACAATAGTTCATGACACGTTTTGTTAAACCGTTTAACCGTCAAAACTTTGTTCAGGACATAGCAAGCTGTGTTCACAGCTTCTCCCCAAAAAGAACTGGAAGGTTTGAATCAGATAGCATAGTCCTTGCGGCTTTAATCAACGTCCTGTTTTTTCTTTCAACGACTCCATTCTGTTGAGGTGTATAAGGAGTAGAATATTGATGTTCAATTCCCTTGCGAAGAAAATGGAGATCCAGAACTTGATTCTTGAACTCCATGCCATTATCACTCCTTGTCCTCTTGATCTGTGCATCATGGACATTTTCCAATTTTGTAAAAAGATCTATCAGCATCTCTGCTGTCTCATCTTTTGTACCTAAAAAGAAAACCCATGAATATCATGAGTAATCATCAGTGACAACAACACAATAGTACTTTCCACCTATTCTCCTTACGTTCACTAGACCGAATAGATCCATATGAAGTAATTCATAAGGGGTATCTATGGAATTTACTGTTTTAGACTTATGAGGTTTCTTATGTTGTTTTCCCTTTTGACATGGAAGACATTTATCTTCCATGTGAAACCTCTGCACTGGCACCCCTTCCACTAAACCATTTTTAATAATATAATTCATTTTTCGGTAGTGGATGTGGGCCATGCGTCTGTGCCACAACAATGACTCAGCCTCAGATGCTTTTGATAGTAAACACGCCACCACAGTGGAAGAATCCTTAGCACCCATGTCTATGACATAAGTGTCATTTCTCCTTGGCGCTCTCATTACTATCCAATCATCTGGTATCACCAAACTAGTTTTCAACACCAAAGCCTCAGACTTTGTAAAGTGGACTGAGTGACCCTTGTCCCAGACTTGAGACACGCTCATCAGATTGTGCTTCAGCTGCTCAACATTGTTCACTTTGTCCAATGTGATCTTCCCGTTGGTTACTTTTCCTCGTCCTGTAATGTGCCCTCCTTTAGCACCTGCAAAATTCACATAACCACCATCTATATTCTCAAACTCAGTCAGCAACCTCGCATCCCCCGTCATGTGCCTGGAGCAGCAACTATCAACATACCACAAATTGATAATCCCCCTTAGCAGCTCCTGCACCATCCAACAAAATTAGTTAGATTGGGGGACCCAAGCCTTAATGGTCTTCGGTCTTCCAGCTTCATCAATCATAGGAACATCCATCCAGTATCCATCACTCCTAACAGGAGTCTTGGATCTTAGACCTGTTGATGGAAATGGTTTTCGATTTCAACTAGGTCTGTGGTCCTGAGGTTTCCTAACCGTGTTTGGACTTTGCGACATATGAAGATTGGGATTTTGGTTCCATGAATTTTGATGATGATAATTTCTAAAGCCATCGTTATAAAAATTTCGACCACCAACATTCTGGTATCGATTTTGATATTGACCTTGACTTCGGAAATTATTTGATGGACCATTAAAGTTATTCATTCTTGGTGAACTACTTCTAGGTCTATCATATCTACCTGATGTAGATGCAGGTTGAAATATTTGTTGATTTCTTTGAAAGCGAGGAACTTGGTAAGTTCCTTTTTCAGCCTTATCTACACCAGTAGCAACAGTTTCTTGACTTGTAGCAGATATCTTTGGTGAGTTAACCTTCTTCTCACCATCACCACTTTTTGCTGGTGATTTTTCTCTCTATCTCTCACTTACCTGTGCTTCACTCTTTTTGGTAGGACAGCAGCTAGCTACATGTCCCTTTTCATGACATATAAAGCATCACTTTCTAGCAGAAGACTTCTTTACAGAAGCCTCTTGCTTAGATTCATCAGGTGATGATGATGATGATGCCTTTGAAGGATCTTGTTTAGTTTGCTTAACTTCTGATTTTTTTTATTTTTATTTTTAGCAAACTGCACATTAGACTCTTTAGTAATAACAGGGACCTCTTCATTCATGTCACTTCCCTTAACAAATCAACCTTTTTAACAAAAACTTGTTTTTGATTTTTAGGGTGTGTAATTTTTGTTTTCAAAACTGGTTCTCTGTTATTATCCTTCTTGGCATTCTCAGAACCATCAACAATTTCTGATGTGGAACTACCAGGTGTAGTTGACACTATAAGCTCTTCTTCATCTTGCAAGAAAGAATAGCGTGACCAAGAGGTGGTGGAACTTCATTTAAACCTTTGAAGCCCACACAGGTCTTGTCATTACTCTTCTTCAGGCCATTCATCACGTGTTTCATGACAACGGATGAATCTCTGAATTTATTTAATTTCTTTTCAAGCTCAAAAATTTTAAGTTGTGCTTCAGACACTCTTTGCACTTTTCAGAAACCTCTTTTGTTTTCTCACTCATCGTATCATGAGCTAAGTCAATAACTTGAAGTTTTTCATTTAGCCTACAGGTTAGAATATTAATTTCTTCTTCATAACCTTTAATTTTCTTCAAGTATAATGACTCATTTCGTTTTACGAAAAAGTTTGATTCTTTAAGGTTTGAGAGCACATTAGCCAGACTTTGGTTTTGCTTTGTTAATGTGTCAACCTCGCTTTGCAGTTCATGACACTTCAAACAAACAGAACTACCAGAGTTAGAACATACCTCGCATGTAGATTTGCTTAGATCAGCCATGAAAGCATCAAAATCAGCAGCCATCTTCTTCTCTGTAGCAGTCTGTTCTCCATCAGCTTTTTCAGCTACCTTCTCTTGCTCCTCCTCAGCATCAGCTTTCACTTCTTCATCAACAACTGGAGCTATCTTAGCCATAAACACTTGTGAGGCATTGTTATCACTCTCTAGATGAACACTCCAATCATAAGAACCCTCTCTAGAAGTAGAAATCAGGGCCTTTGATCCAGTGTTGTTTGACGCATTCCTGTTGCTTGAACCATGACAAGGAGAATCCTGAAAGGATGAACTAGAACGCGATTCAGACTTTGCTCCTTGACACTCTCTAGCGAAATGTACGTAGTTGTGACATTTGTAATACTTCACTTTCGACTTGTCAAAGCCCACACTCTTGCCAACGAACTTCCTGCCCGTTCTGTTCATGAACCTCTACACCCTTCTAGAAATCATGGCCATCTGCCATTGCAAATCCATCTCCTCTAAGTCATTAGGGTCGATCTGATCATAATCTTCATCAAACGTATCGGGATCAGATATTTTTTCCTGAATATATTTCTCGTAAAAAGCAACAAAAGAAGCAAGCAATGCCAGATGTTCTTCAGCACTTTTTGGCACTCAGAGGCATAGACTTAGAACTGCTGTTACTTGATTGTTGTCTCTTAGCCCCTGATGAGCCTCCTGAAGCAGCAACAAAACATACTTCACCCTCAAAATTTGTCACGATCTGCTCATTCTCACATGAGAGAAACACCGTTGCAGTATCACTGGAATCATTGTTGGAAGACGAAGATGTAAGACCTTTATATATCCCCGGATCTTGAACATGATCATAACCCGTTTCCTTCTTCTTCTTCATATTGAGCTCATAAGCTCTCAATTTTCCAACAACATCCTCCAAGTCTTTCTTTTCATAATCAGCTTCACCCTTTATCATCAACGTGTAGATATCCCACTTTGCAGTTAAAGCATCCAGCAACTTGTCGTTTATCTACACATTTGTGTATCCCTCTATGTCATAATTTTCTATTTCTGACATCAGATGATAATATCGCGTGATAATATCTTCTAGGGGCTCACTCATCATGCCTTTAAATATAGCAAACTGTTTCTTCAGTAGATCCACTTTGTTCTTCTTCACATTAATATTGCCCTCATACCTCTTCTCTAGGGCATCCACATCTCCTTCGATGTAGTATAGCGCTTGAATGTATGTTTGATGCCATTAGGTAATGACATCTTGATAGCAGCTAAGGCCTTCTTTTCAGACTCATACATTCTCTTCTCAGCTTTAGACATATTAACGTAAGCAGTAACACGTTGTCTACCTTCAAAATCATGAGTTGGGTTAGCATACCCATCTTGAATACAGATCCACATCCGTGTGTCCTGATATTCAATAAAGGATTGAAACATATCCTTCGAAGTAAGATAGTTCTCCACCTTCAGCATCTTTGGAGGTTTATTTGTTGTGCCAGCCTCATGTTCCATTCTCAATAGCTCATTTAGGTTAGACATATTCGACATTTTTACCGAACCAGCTCGCTAAAAACGTTAAAACTTGTCCAAAATGAATGGTTACCAAATTATTCCGTTAGACTCGTCTCGACGAGACGATTCTAATGATGTATATTGTCCGATTATGATTTTTGCATTTTTCATGCCTTTTTTTGTCCTAAAAATCAACCGAGTCTAACTGTCCAAACGGTTCGTCAAAATTGTCTATGGATCAATTTCTATGTCCGAATACGTTTAACTCTTGTAACGTTTGCTGGTTAAGTTTCCACCTTTTTATGAGTAACTCGAAACAGTGTCAAATCCGGAATGGTAACTCTGATTGACAATCCGAAATGAAAATCTGGAACAGTAATCTGTATTACTAATCCGAAATGGGAATCCAGAATAGTGATCCGAGATGAAATCCGAGATGAACTGTTTTGATCCGAAATGAGAATCCGGAATAGTGATCCGAGATGAAATCCGGAATGCACTTTTCTGATCCGAAATGGAAATCCGGAATGGAATCCGAAATGGCTTTTCTGAAATCCGGAATACACTTCTGATCCGAATTTGAATCCGAAATGGAATCTGAAATGGCTTTTTTTATCCGAATTGCACTGGTTTCCAGATCCGAAATGCAGATTCTGGTCTGAACTTCAAGTCTTCAATCCGAATTAATATGCTTTTTAATCAGGAATGCAAGTCTTCAATCTGAATTGCTTGCTGTTAATCCAAAATACCTGCAAAAAATCTGAAATACCTGCAAAAACCCTAAAATAATCGTCAAAACCCTAATTCAGCCGTCACAAACTTCCAGAACAGCCTCCAAAACGCCCAAAAATCCATTTTTTCTGCTATCATGATTCTGAACCGAGCAATAATCAAGAACTGAATGCTCTGATACCAATTGTAGGTCCCCTAGTCCTTATGGATCTTGACAGAATCGTCTATACAATATAGAGTGCGGAATCCCCTATATCAGATTTCACTGAAAACACGAACACGAACAAGAACACGAACACAATTCCTTTTAACTATCTTCTATTGATTATCAAACACAATTTTTTAACAACAAATTCAAGACTCTTCTCTCAATCTCTCTGAAGCAATTCTCTCAGCAATTGAAGAATAGAACCAGCAACTAAATGTGAAACCTTAACCCTAATCACAACCTCCCTATATATAGAGATAGGTTATGCTCATGGGCTAGGGTTTCCTACATGGACTGCTAATGGGTTTAAAGCCCAATTCGCCTACCATGTGTTATATTGTTTCTAGTTCAGCCCAATAACTTCTAGTTCACTATCACAAAACTAAACTCGCTAACCGTTTATCATTTTACTAATTACAAGATATCCAAAGACCAAACCTAAGCTGTTGTCACAAATATGCACCAACATGTCCCTTTGGCTTACTTGAACAACCAAAAATCCCAATCTGGAAATGGGAGAGTATAGTGATGGAATTCATCACCATACTTCCTCAAACCTCATCCGATCTTGATAGCAATTGGGTTATCATCGTTCGTCTCACCAAATCCGCATACTTCCTCCCATTCGGGAAGATTACCGAGTCGAGAAATTGGCTGGGATCTACACCGAAGAGATCATTTGCTGCCATGGAATCCCAGTCGACATAATCTCGGACCATGATGGTCGTTTCACTTCCCGCCTTTGGCAAACCTTTCAATCCACCATGGGTACCAAGCTCAATCTTAGTACGCCTTTCATCCGCAATCGGATGGGCAACCGAACGTACTATCCAAACTTTTGAAGATATGCTTTGTTCGTGTGTAATCGATTTTGGTAGCAATCGGGACGTACATTTACAATTGGTCGAATTCTCGTACAACAATAGTTACCAAGCAAGTATTCAAATGGCACCTTTTGAGGCATTGTATGGCCGCAAGTGTCGTTCGCGACTTTGTTGGCACGAGACTGAAGAAGCTCAAATCACTGGTCCCAAAATTTTACAAGAGACAACGGACAAGATCTTGCAAATCCGTGACAACCTCAAAGCCCGAAGTAGAGAAAAGAGTTATGCCGATAAGCGATACAAGCCCTAGAACTTAATGTTGGTGACCACGTACTTCTCAAGGTATCCCCTTGGAAAGTAGTCGTTTGCTTCGGAAAGAAAGGGAAACTAGCTCCTCGATACATTGGCCCATTCAAGATTCTCGAAAGGATCGGAAAATTAGGTTATCGATTAGACCTACTACAAGAACTCAACAACGTTCACCCAACATTTCATGTTTCAAATCTCATGAAATGCCTTGCAGACTGCTTCCTTCCACTTGATGACATACGCATGAACGAGACCATGCATTTTGTTGAGAAACCGGTTGAGATCATAGATCGTGGGGAAAAAACAAACGAGACGTAGTCATGTACCTATCATCAAGGTATGTTGGGAAGGGAAATGTGGTTTAGAATTCACTTGGAAACTTGAAGCATATATGAAGACGAAGTATCCACATCCCTTCATAGTGTCGTCTTATAGAATAAATTTCGCGATGAAATTTTCAAAAGTAGGGGAGACTGTAATGCTTCACATATTTGTACTTCCCATAGTTAGAAAGCTTGTATTCACTTTCTATATTTAGTAACTTTGTATCGTACTTCATTCCAATCTTGTAAATCCGAGATGTCAATCATAATGGAAAACCATATTTATATCAATCGTATCTTAATTCATGCTTGTGTTATGTAAAATCAATCATCAAGTACGTATTTACATTTATACTTATGTTATATCCAAAAAATTGAGACTTTAATCTTCTTTGGAATGTTATTCATACATATTTACTCATTTTGCATACTTATATACCTCAAAATGCTAAAAAAATATATATATTTTTATTATTAATTATAAAAACAGGGATGTTTTTTTTAAATTTCCCTCCTTCTATCTTCCAACTACTTTATTTATGACCAAACCCTAATACCCACTTATAAATACAAGCCTCCACCACATCCTAAACACTTTCCACATTCTCAATTCACTCTCAAACTCTCTCAAGGCTCCAATCTTTGCATCTTTTGAACACGAAATTTCTTGCTCAAAAAGTGAGTTTTAAACTCACTTCCGTCTTTTCTTCTTATTTTGTTGTTTCTCCTTACTTAGATAATCTCTTGGAGTGTTACCCCATGTTTACCAAGGTAAACAAAGGTGGAACATGTCACACCCCAACCGGTGGCGGAAACATCGGGGTGGGATGAAAACAAGATTACATGAGACTTCATAACACTATTTGTGACAATATTTAAATAATTCGATTTCATTGATACCAAAAGGATAATATATAGTTTCATAAATGGAAATACAAGTTTCGAATGACATAACAACATGAATTGAAATACATAAATTTAAGTCTAGGTCTGTATCTTATCCACCCTAAATAAGTTTCTTCATCGGCAACAAGTAGTTATTCTATAACATGTATTAAAATAATGATCAACAAAAGTTGGCAAGCATACAAGTTTATTTACATAGCATAATAGTGAAAAAGTTGCCTCATATCCAACATGGTAAATTGCATATTATGTTACAAACATACTACATGTGATAACGATATGTCAATCCAAAGTTTAACGCAATCGTAATTACCTTTGTCACTGAAATGACAAGTGTAAAATAGTTAACTTAACAATGCCATAAGAATACAGGTGGTTAATCCTATAGTGCTATAATTGTTAAGGGAGGTTAGCAAGGTTAATGAGCAGATAGACACAAGTATACTTAGCATGCGATAACAAGAATAATACAAGTTTTCATGTTTATAACGGATAGATTATGATTATAACAAGTTTTAAATATGAATCGTGATTTGTAAAATTTTACATGTTGCACCCAAAGTGTGTAAACGAAAATATGGGTTCGAGTATACTCACAATTTTGCAAAGCTTCCCGATTATTCGTGTTTTGGCGAGTTGATGTGAATAGGAGAGTAAAGGTGTGTGAGTATTCGAAATGTTATTGGAGGATTCGGATTGGAATTTAAAGTACAAAAGTATGTATACACAAAGTAATTAGCTAGTCTTAAACACTCGTTTTTGACACTATAAATTCCGTATGGGTTGATGTGATTTCATGGGTGAAGATACCCATTAGAATCGATAACGAGAGGTTCAAGACATAGATAATATAACCTATTATCATGACAAGTAACCATGTTGATCATCGTAAAGGATTAAGTTATTATATATATTTATCGTATAGTTTATATAATAATTCTAAGCTAAGTCTATCATGGATATCATAGATTGTCATATAAGTCATGCATGGAGGTAGGATGATAACCATCCTTTAACCTCATTATAAGATTCACCAATACACAAATCATTACAAGGATGATTCAGATGGTCATGAATGAAAAGGAAATGTACAATAATTACTATAAATGAAAGCAGATTTTTTTAATCCTACTTTGGACGACAAATGTGATGAGTTTCACCTTAGTTTGCCAAGGCAAGCTTGTGAAAACCTTCCTAGAGGTTATCCAAGTAGAAAGAAAGAAGAAAACTATAAGAACATAAGAAGAAAAGTGAGCTAAAACTCATTTAGAATGGTTATAACTTTCTACCAAATCTTTGAAATTAGAGAGTAACCAAGAAGATTTGTGAATGATTTGAGTGTTTGGAGTGTGTTTAGGAGTGTATGGAGGCTTGTATTTATAAGTGGGGATTACGGTTTAGAAGTTAATGAAGGTGGAAGGTGATTGGAGAATAAATGAGGTGGAGAATCTTTTGGTTTTGTTCATTTTAAGTCCTTGCACTTTGTAACTAGGTTATTTTATGCCGTTTTTTTGTATTTTAGCTTGTTTTTAGGTATCGAAAGTATATTTTAAGTCTCGGTTTTGCGTATAAACACGTATTTAAATATTGATTGTGTATATAACACAAATATGAAATGTAATATATATATATACGTAGATATATATATGTATATATATATATATAATGAACTTCCATTATGATTAACGCCTCAAATTGTGATAACAGCGATGGAGTACGATCGTAAGATTTCTAAAAATTGAATGCGAATACGAACTTTCTAAAAAATAGAAAAAAATTGTTTATAGGTGAGAAGCTAGGATGGCAGGTAGTTATGGTTTTAAAAAGTTTGAGCGGTAGTAGGCTGTCTAGTTGAAGTTTGCTCGTAATAAAGAATGAAAGATATCTTAAAGTATTTTTACTGACTCGAACTGGTGGGGATGTTTGTAAAAATGGATAAATCGTTTAGGCCGATTTACTGAAAACAAAGTCTGGATGAATGTTAAGGGGAGAATTTGGGAATATTCGTGGTACGAGAGTGTATGAACGATTCAATGAGTGTAAGCAATGGTAAGAATGGTGCGGATATTGAATGAAATACGAACACAAAAGTGGAGATGCTAGTGATAGTTGTAGCGGTTAAAGCTAACGATTTTGAGAATGAAGCTTTCTCATGGATAATCAAGTACCAAGTATTTCGAAGTGGGTCATCAAAGTTTGTTATAAATCAAATGTATTTAATAAGGTCCGGGAAATCACCGAATTTCTCATGGCACATTTTACTAAGTTTGGTAACATAGTAGGGACACTTATATATAGGAAGCACCAATGGCGTATCCCCCATGTTGACACCATGTTACGTCCATTTCGCTATTTGCTGTCATGTTACGTTCCGTGTTGCGATACACAGTAGAACCCACTATGGTTTTCAGGCACCTACCAATATAATCCAGTGTGCACCCGCGATTATTTTGGTTTGTGCATGATCCACATAGTTTGTACTAGTAGTGTACGGGTCAGGTTACATTTTAGTATTACAAGCAAAATGTGTGTGTAAGATACCCTATAAAAATTAAGTACGTAAGCATGATTGTATGTATGTATGTATGTATGTATGATGAGTTTGTCAAACGTAGACGAAACCACTCGGGTTATGCCTACTTATAGATTTTAAGTATGACTACCCAAGTAGTGCGAATGTATAAATTTTGAGTATGATTGAAGACAAATACGTATAACATTAGCATGTAGTATCGAGCGTGTAGGTGGAATAAAATGGGATTTAGCATATGTAAGTTACCATGAAGTTAGGAGTATGTAAAATACGAACTGTAATGGTAATATGTGTAAAATTGTCATGTAATATTGACTGCATAAATGGAAACGTGTAAAGTGATATGCATGTGTATGGTTGCTTGAGTCAAAACATTGAGTTGGTTGAAATAAAATAAGTCGGGTTTGTCAAGAATGAAGGACCAAAATTGTGAATGTCGAGTGAATATTGAGAAAAGTATTAATTTTTGATGTAAGATATGGTTTGTAAAAAAAAAGAAATGCTACTTTTAAAAATTTGTATTTGCATACGTCGTAGGTTATCTGATCTTATGAAAATTTTTTTGCCCATGTGTTCAGATTTAGATTTGCGTATTAGCGATTTTTGAAAAGGTTGTAAAATAGTGAGCTTGCTTTATTTTATATTGATACAAGGAAAGTTGTGTTTTGAAAATTTTTGTGGAAAACTTGGGTTTTGAAAAGTATTTTAGCAAAGTGGATTTATATGTATGTGAAGAAAGTTTTCGTTGCTTTCTTGTTGCAAATAAAATGTCTTTACAATGGTAGTATAAATTGAGTGTGTTTTTGCGATTGGATGAGTTATGAAAATCGATGCAAGAGGTTTGTTAGACCGACTAAGTTGATAGGTAGCATTTCATAAAGTTTTTGAAAATTATGAAAGAAACGTTTAAAGTATTTTGTGTATGTAATTTACATAAATAAATTGTAGGGTGAGAAATCATTCGGATAAAATAATAAGGTTCGAGGTTTATGCATAAATGAGAAAAATGAAACAATGAGAAAAGATTTGAGTATAAGTTTTGATCTAGTGATTGTTACAAAGATAGTCGAGTTGTAATTTGATCTTCCATTGAGGTGTGGACATCACTCCTATCTCAAGGACAAGATTCCTTTGAGAAATGGGCGGAGTTAAATCGTCAAGGTAAGGGAATCACTCCTATGTTGATGATAAGACATCCATTTTTGGGAATGTGAGTAGTGTTTATCTTGCAGGTGACGTTTTTTGAATTCTATTTATAAATAGTGTGTAAGGTACATGAAGAGTATAAGTATGATACGTGAGTAATCATTCTGAAAATAATTTGAATTTTGAAAGAAAGGGATGTTTGAATTATGTTATGCATAAAATTGATATAATATAATGATGGTTTTGACTAAAACTTGGATTGTTCCGAAATGAAACCTTGACTAACCAAAGTGATGAAAGGTCTTTTAAGTTTAGGAAGCATGCTTTTTGTCTAATAGGTAAAATACTCTCGCCAAAATTTCGGTTAACAGTATTCACCCTTCCGGTTACTACATGTCCTTACTCAATTGAAAGTTCGAGACTTTGGCGGGATTTGAAAATCGAGGAGTGGGATTAGTTACCAAGGTGCGTGTATGACCCCTAACTTGACAACATTATTCCTAAGTGTGGTTGATACTTATCAAACGAGGTAAGGACTTACATCCGGCTCTTTGGTAAGGGTCCACTAGAATAAGCATGGCGCCACTATTTAGACCCATCGTTTTCCTGTGACAAGCACCTTAAGATGGGCGGGTGTAAAAACATAACTACCGTCTTCCTGAATTTCATCAAACCTCTTCCATAGGAGACATAAGCTCATAATAACTATGTCAAATAGAAAAGAGGATTCTCCAAAAACTCAAAGAAATAAAATCCATGACGAAGGCGTGATATTCATCAAGGAACAAGAGCAACGGAGATTCGATGGAACCAAATTTAGGAGTAAACAATACCGAGGCCAACAAATCTTCCCTAGCCCCATGCAAAAGCAAAGACGATAGTCGTCCCTATATCGACCCTTCAATGAAGGATTCTATAGCGGCTTGTGAACTTCACACCAACGGTTTAGACCAGAGCGAGTCGACTCATACCTTCTTTAACAAGAGCCTGAAAAAGGTAAATAAAGGATGGTTTCGCCCTCCTACTTTTAGCTTAGAATTCCACCTTTCCGACAACTTCTTACGTTTTCGTATCTCTCGCCAGAACCAAAGGTAAACTAAACACTTCGGTGCTGTTCCAACCAGTAAGGAACCACCCGATAAAACAATGGTTCCTTAAAAACTCCAACAAAACTTCATAAAACCTTAAAGACATGGGGCTGTGCCATACGCCCACAGGGTCGTGCCCCATCTATCCTCTAGGCATGAGGGCGTGTTAAGAAGTTACGCAGCCATGCCACCTGTACTTTTTAATGCGGGGCCGTATCTACTTCGACATGGCCCGTGTCTCACTAAAAGTCAATGCTCTCTGACTCATACAGGCGACACGGGGTCGTGCCTCCCGGTGATGTTTTGTCACTTTCTATAAAGTCAGCCATGAGAAGAATGTTTGGACCCATTCTTAAAAGACCAAGATCTTGTCTGATCTATCACATGTACCTGAAAAGGTAGTTTCTTAAAAAGGTTTCCTTAAACTTATACCCCTTCAAACCTCCATTAAAGTTGGAAGCTTCAAGCTTCAAAAGCTTCCATTGTTAGGTTAAAAGTATGGGTTTTAACTAAAATTTTTACAAAACTACTATTATACAACAATGTTTTAAGTTTCTTACGTTCAGAAAAGTAAAAAATCAAAAAATTTTAAACATAAAACGAAGGTTCGTGAGATAAAATACTAGAGCTGTTGAAGCAGCGCGGGACCGTGTGACTCTTCTATAACTCAAAACTTTAATGGTTTGTCATGTTTAACTAGCATGTCAAGTCGGTAGGGTGGACGTCTTCAACCAGTTCAAGGAACAACCGAAGAGGGAGGATGCTCTCACTTGAAGTCACTCTCGTCTGCTACGTTTGCGCTTTGCAAGAATCCATTGATGAAATGAAAACGGTGGAGGAGGTCCTCGTGGATTAAGTGAACTACCTCACTCTTGCCCTGGTGGATAGCTTTAGGGAGATCAACCTTCTTCACCAAAGGTTGAACATCTTGGTGATGCCCCAATGGATCGAATTTTTCCTCAAGATGATTGGAACATCGGTAACCAGGTGATTAATCAGGTGGGACGAAATACCCCCTGAATCTCCCTTCAATGCCTGCTTTGAGGTTTCGATAAACCCCACTCCACTTCCATAAGAGGAGGTCGATGACAAGCCCTTCATCTTCCTCCCAAGAGAGATTGAGGAATTGCTCAACGACCTATAAAAGGAGCATTCCCGGAGAATAGCTTAAAGCCCTTATTTTTCGAAAACTAGTTTTGATTTTTGCTAATCTTTCATTATATTTATCTAGGGGGGAGCTATTCGGTTTAATAAACTTGTAGGGCATCCACCAACTGTCTATCTATCTAAGGACTTTAATCTTCTTGTATTTTTTTTTCCTTTTTCTAGTTGTAATGGTGAATGGATGAAATGAATGTGTTGTTATGAAACAAAAGTGTGCGAAAATATGGAAATGGCCAAAGGGACGTCGAAACAGCACCCCATGCACGTAACACACCCTTCTCAAAGCAAATTCTTCAAAAAAGTAAGTGCAGCATGAGGCCGTGTATGGTTAGCATGCCCACGTGCCTCAAGTTTGCAGATTTTTTAATCTGAAACATTGACACAGGGTCGTGTCCCACAGGTACACCCTCGTGCCTAGCTTTTGGAAAATTTCATTACTGGCACTTTTGACTCGGGGTCGTGTCCCCCAAACACCCCCCGTGTCTTCCTTCTGGTAAATTTTCTCAGAAATCTGGTACTGTGACAAAAATGTGAGTTTTGAGCCTTTAACGAGCATTCAAATTTATATCTTACTAAATGTTCCTTTTCTTTCTTATGTGAATAGCCGTATGGTTCTTACAAATCTAGAACTTGATAAGACAATATATTTTCCCGGTCCTTACCACTAATCCAATTAAGTATATGATGGAGGCATTAGGATTTTTAAATCCTTTTTCATTTTCAACCTTTTTTTCTATATATCTCCCCACCAAAAACAAAAACAATTTTTCCCCTAGTTAACCATTTGAGCCAAAACATGTTGTTTCAAAATCCGTAAAATACCATTTTTCACAAACCACCATCACCCAAAACCAATCTTTCTTTTTACACCCTATTGTTTTAGTAAAATACATTTCCTTTGAAATTTATATAAAAAGAAGTGACTTACTCTATCAATAAAAAATTTGTCTAGTTGCTTGAAATAAATAAGCAAAATTATTGCTTATAAACCTGTAGTTTATACCTAACTCACAAACAAATAAATTATCGAAAGAAAAACGACATTTTACATTTTAAGCCACTTTCCACACTCTCAATTCACTCTCAAACTCTCTCAATACTCCAATCTTTGCAACTTTTGGCCATAAAATTTCTGCTCAACAAGTGAGTTTTCAACTCACTATTCATCTTTTCTTTTTATTTTCTTATTTCCCCTTCCTTAGATAACCTTTAGGAGTGTTATCCCATGTTTACCGTGCTAAACAAAGGTGGAAAATCACCATATTTGAGGTCAAAAGTTGGATAAAAATTCTAAATTAATTAAAAGTTTTACAAACTTTTTTATTTACTTTTAACTTGAACAATCTTGTACCAACCTTGCTTCTAACCAAACCCATGGTTATGAAGCTTGAGTATGGTTGATTATTATGATTTTAAAGGTTTAAATACCTTCTAAACTTTCTGTTTTGATAAGGTTAATACAACCTAAAAGTGTTGAAACCATCCAAGGTCACCATCTTCAGTATGGTGAGACTTGTGTTTTGGTAAAAGTGTGAACCATGAAAGCTTGGGTTCTCCAACCTTGTTCCACTACCTCACTTGTATTTTTATTTATGTTCTTGTCTTTAGTTTTATGTTCATGACTAACTGAAATCATCAACAAAGTTGATAATTTTATGATTTGGTGAATTATTAACATGATGTTTAATGGATGTTTATCATCCTACCTCCATACATGACTTATATGAATGGAGTTAGTAGACTAGATATATAATACCTATACATATAAATACACTTAATAAACAGAACCTTGATGCTAACTAAATTATAGTTATGTGTCATGAGTTATTGTATTGTCATCTTAATTTTGATTCCTCAAATTGGGCTCTAATGGATGAACCTGTATCCATGAAAACACTAACGAAAATAGTGTCAAGATGAGATGTATTTTCGATACATACTTTAAATTCCTTACTTTCATTCCTAAATTCATAATCCACCGAACTCACTCGCCTTGTTTATCCTTGTAGGATAACTTAGCGGTTATGATACACTAAACGCATCAGCTCACTTACGTGGAAAGCTCTATGCAAAATTGTGAGTATACATGACCCTATTTTATTTTTACACTTTTGGGTGCAATACGTGTAACTTATCAAAAACACACACTTACACTTATAAACATGCTTACAAACAATCCAACATACATGCTTGATACGATATACTTGAACATATACATGATACCTGTTGCTTTATACTTGTTGTTAACTTCGTACGAGCCTTCCTTAACACGTATAACGCTATAGGAATAACGTACCGCCCATATTCTTGAGGTCATGTTAAGTAAACAAAACGGTCTTTTCAATGCTATGATTAGATAACGCTAGTGGGAATCTTTGTGTTGACAATTATAGTTGCATGATAGTATTACCATGTTAGGTTCTTAGTATCCGAATTTTGCCATGTGAATTCGTTTAAACTTTATACTTATGCTAGTACCTAAACTTGTATGCTCCTCGGCCTGGGGTCGTGCTTGCTCCGCATGGGGCCATGCCCCTTCAAGACTCAAAAGTAGAAGAAGACAAACTGATGCAGACAAGAGACACAGGGCCATGGCCACTGGACACGGGCCGTCGTCAACTTCCAGATTTGCATATCTTGGATAGTACAGAAAGTACAATGGCCAAGGGGTCGTGCCGTTGACACAGTAGGCCGTGTAGTAGCTGATGTAACATGCTCATCAAATGAAGACAGAGAAGAAGGAAGACACGCGACCATGCCTGCAGGGCACGAGGCTGTGAGACCACTATTTATAGCTATAAATATGGGTGCTTAGTTTCACTACAACTCATCCCTTGGCAAACCAATTCTGTCAAAAAAGTGAGTGTATTAGTCTAGGGATCCAAGATTGATCGTAAGATATTTCGTCAAAAAAGGCTATGTTTGGCTAACCTCTTACATCACTTCGTGAATACAAGTTATTTATGTATTACTTTTGATTTCCTAGTTTAATTAACTTTTTAATTGGGTATTTATTAATAACTTTAATAACTAGTTTTTTTATATTGAAAGTGAACTTTATTCTATCATATCTTCATGTTTCGTTGATTCACTCATTCATGTCTTTACAGTCTATATAAAGCATGCTAACTGCCTGGAAGGGGGTTAGAAGGGTGGTATTGGGAAAGTTCTTGACTCGTTCAGTGTATAGATCCTGCAAGAACTTGGTTCTAGCTTATTAGGACTTCCTTTGAAGCAAATATCATCACATCGGGGGAAGTAAGAATAGCTTGAATCCCTTATAATAAACTACTATTAAAACTTTAAATCGGCCTTGTCGGACTATATCTCTGCTACTTAGACCAATATGTCCGAGTGTCGTGTTGCATCCAAAAGAGGAACTTGCCACAATTTGAATTAATAACTTACTTAATTATCTTTCAACATTCCGACCTTGCGGGACTGTATCCCTGCTGACTCAGACCAATATGGCTGAGGGTAGCTTTGCCTCCAAAAGAGGGACCTGCCACAATAACCAAGATAATCTCTTAAAAAACCCATATCATGGAAGTCATCGAAGGTTACATATATAATAAGTAGGATCCAAGTAATTCTATCTTGTCTATTTGTTCCTTTTATAACTTTAATTATTTCTTTAGTTTATTATTTTTTTACTTATCAAAAATCTTTCTTAAACATTTGATTAGATTAGACGTCGACAATATTCCAGTATTAAAAACTCTTGTGTACTTGGGCGACCTTTGTCACACCCAAATGCGATTTTGTGCGGAGATAATTAGATTGCTCGAGACTTCATAACACTATTTTGCGACAAGTAAATGAATATCAAGATTTCATTTCATTTCTAAATTTTAAGTACATAGGTGGAAAAGAAATACAACAAGTAACGTATGGCTAGTCTATAAATATAAATTAAAGTTTGGTGCAATTCTAGACCTTCCTACTAGATTTTTTTCAGTGCTTCACGATCACAATCCTGCAATATATATTAAAGTAACATGTTAACACATAAAGTTTTGATCACATACAAGTTTAAGTGTACTAGCATATGTATAAATGAGTTAACGAAATTCACGTGGCAATAACTTATACTAAGGCATGACCTACATATCTAGCATGCAAAACATACTTGTCAACCGACATTTACCGCTAGCGTAATCTAATCATAGTAACGAATAGACCGTTTTGTTTACTTAACATTACCTCGCGAATATGGGTGGTGCGTTATGCCTATAGGGCTATACATGTTAATGAAGGCTTGTATAAAGTTAATGACAAAGTATTGTGCAAGAACGGCTTTCTAGCATTATGTATTCAAGAGTATGAACGAATAAAGCATGTATGTCGGATTCCTTGTTTGATTAAAGTATTTGCGTATAAGTGTTTGTGTGGGTTTTAATAAGTCACATATATTGCACCTAAAAGTGATAATGCGGAAAAAGGGTCATGTATACTCACGGTTTTGCAAGCTTTCCTAGCAATCCGAGAGTTGATGACTTTAAGTGATGAACACCTGTTGATGCACTTTTGTGTCGGTCGCTTGTTATTAGTTACGTCAGTAATTGTACGATCTTTGTTTATTGTGTCTGTCTAGTTTGGTCGTGTTGACCAAATCAAGATGTCCTCCTATCTTGATTGCTTTTAAAACAATTGCATGTGTGCATACTGTTAAGTCTTGTGTACGGCATGTTTGTTAGGAAGTTCTCCCAAGAATACTTCTTTATGCCAGTGAAAGGTGCTTTGTACGAGCAAGTAGCTTACTCGTATGAGCCATTATCCTGTTCGTACGATTCATTCACATGATCGTACGAATGCTCCTTTCAACAAGCATTTTGCTTGTTCGTATGAACAAGTTTCTATTTCTACGAGCCATAGGTTTCTTCGTACGAGCAACCATTGCAGAATATTCTTTCGTGGCTTGTAGTGGCTCGTACGACCAACAACATTCTTCGTATTGTTGCTGGGTGTTACTACTATATAAAAAGACATGCACCTCATAGTTCAGTAGAGATAGTGTGTGACACTAAAGAGGGACACTGAGGCACAAGAGAGAGAGCACATAGAGAATATCCTGAGTCTGTATGAGCATTGTTTGTATGTGTTTGTACTAGCTCTCTTCATTAATCAAGATATTGAAATCTTTGGTTATCTTGTATTTGTTACTTTGCTTTGGTTTGCATACTTATGTGGATTCCGCACTCGTATGTGTGTTAGATAAACAAGGAAGTAGGTTAATCTTGATCCTCCAAGTGGACCTACAAGTGGTATCAGAGCTTTGGCTCTCTTCCTTGTTTAAAAACCAAGCTTAGTGTTGTGTCTGAGCAAGTTGTGAGGGTTCCTGGAAGTGTTCTTGAACTTCTAACAAGAAACTTAAGTTTTTAAAAGATAACTAGCTTAAAACTTAGGTAAAACTTGTTGTATCCAGAAAAGTTTCATAAAAACCTTGTTAAAATACATGGAGACATGTTAGGATATGGGTTTTCTTAAAATTTTCTATCAAAGTTCAGCTGGACATATTTGGTGAAACACTTGCTGGAAAATTCACCATAATATTCCTTTAGGGTTGACCAGATCTTGAGACTTGACTGTTTTGACTGAAAAGTTGATATTGGAATGTTTGTCTTTTTAAAGGAAACTGTGTAGACAGCTGACAACTTTCTAACAAACTAAGAAACAAGTTTCTGTTACAAATGGAACTTTTCACCAACCAACCCTGCAAAAAGATCCCTTCCTGCGAAAAACAAAAACATCACCAAAAGACCTACGTGCGAATAACCAATCCGCACGAAGAACAAGATTGTTCGTGCAAAAGGCCAACTGACTCGCATGAAGAACCTTGTTCGTATGAAGTATCTGTGGTTGTACGAAGAACCACATCTGTACGAAGAACCATTGTTCGTACGAATCATTGGTTCATATGAAGAACAAGGTTTTTCGTGATTTGTTTTGATTGTTCGTGACAGTTTTTCAATAGTTTGTGATTTTATTTTGAAATTGTGAACCTTTACAAGAAAATTTTTACTTCAAGATTAACCCTTGAAATTTTTAAATTTTGTTAAAAAGGCAAATTTTTATAAACAAACAAACAAATGGGTACAAATCCTTGGGATTGGGGGTGTAGTTCAATCACAAACCAAGACTCACCACAATCTAGCTCCGCAACCTCATGGGTTAAATCACTGATGCCTCAGCAGACAGCCATGATTACCACTAATCAATGGGCATGCGTGGTATATCAAAACCAGAGCATTCAGACTCTTCTTATTAGCGAGAGTGAGACAGGGAGTAATAACCGTCCACCGAAGTTGAACCATATGAATGATTATCCTTCATGGAAAAGTCATTTCCATACATATGTTCTTGGTCAGAATACAGAATTATGGACATGTTTTACTACACCATATAAAGAATCTCTCGAAGAAGCAGGATCATATCCAACCTCTTTAGCCAACTTAGATGAAAATGATAAAAAGGCTTATGATTTAGAAAAGGAGGTGTTTGCTATCCTACACAAGCACTTCATAAGGACATTTATCATCAATTCGTGTACTGTACCACCACCAAAAATTTGTTGGACACTTTGGAAGCAAGAGGGGAAGGAAATGCTGCAACAAGAAAAATACGACATGATCTGCTAAAAGGAGTTTGAAGGTTTTCTGTTCATGGAAAATGAAACACTAAGCAATATGACAACCCGTTTCTATCATCTGCTTAGTGAAATGTATTCATACAAAGTGACTGCATCTCCACAAGAGATTGTAATGTGTTTGCTAATGCCTTACTACCAAAATGGAGTCAATTCCTTAACCTTCTAAAGCACACAGGGGTTTTGGATGTGATCAATATTTATGAATTTGTTCAAAAGCTGGAGAACAAAAATGAAGAGGAAAATCGAAAAGCAAAAAGAATTCCTGTTCCACGAAATCCTGATATGTATTTTGGAGGTATTAACACAGGCGTTAGTACACCTCAGCAACCAAAACTTCAAACAACGTTTGTATCAAATGTTAATCCCTTTCTACCACAACCAGTTCAAACAGATCAATCTGTTGGTTCAAGTACTCAAACATATGGTCAAGTATTTGATCCTAAAGCGTTTCTACCACAACCATAAGTTGTTACACCTCAAGTTCCATAACAAGCTTCTCAACAAGCTTTCTATGGTAACAACTTTAAACCTGCAAATCCTAATACTGTCAGACTTGATACGTCACATCTTT
The DNA here is from genome assembly GCA_947069175.1 of Scalesia atractyloides. NCBI lineage: Eukaryota > Viridiplantae > Streptophyta > Magnoliopsida > Asterales > Asteraceae > Scalesia > Scalesia atractyloides. The sequence goes on from CAMTDV010000022.1 coordinate 65,269,895, forward strand.
CCAATGTCAGTGTAGAAGTTGCTCGGGAACACATGGAACTTTTGAACACCATGGTTAGTGCATACTATGGATTAGTCGCTGGTCAAACTGGAAATATCAATTTGACTAATGAAGACTATCAACAAATAGACATAGATGAGTTGGAGTTGATGGATATTAAAAGGGCATTTGCTATTGTGGTTAGAAGAGCAAAGGACTACATGAGCAGAACTGGAAGAACATGTTTAGAAAGCAAAAAGGACACAAAGTATGGATTTTATAAAGATGTTGTTACTTGCTTTTACTGTGGAGAAAAAGGTCACTTCAAGCGTGAATGTACTCGACCTAGCAAGCAAGGAAATCACAGCTCTTTCCGAAATCAATCACGGCCATTTAATACAACTCAAGTTAACAATGAACGAAGTATAGTAGTTGTTAACAACCCAAACAACTACAACAAGTCAGGGCCTTCAAACAACACACACAGAGCATTAGTTGTTCAAGTAGATGACGGATGTGATTGGTCAGTTCAGTTGGGAAGCGAAAATCAAGGAGGAACTGCGCGTTATGCCAAGATAATCAATCAGATATAACATGTTCACAGTATTGACACTTCTGATGATGATGATAGTTCTGGATATAATGAGAGTTCTGACGAGGAAAGATCGAGTGTAGTTGATTATGGATCTGATTCAGATGTCAGGGAAAGGATTGATAATGAAGTTAATTAGTTGCTGAAAGAAGCATAGAAGTTGAAAAGTCAAAAGGTTGGTTTGATAAGGAAAGCAGAAGTTGCATCAAAGGAAATGGAGAAAATCTTTGCCAACAATGCATCCTTTTCTCATCATATTGCTTTCATGGCTAATGTTGCAGGTTCAACAAGTCAGGTAAAATCCGACTCTCCTAGGATATGCAATGACTGTGCTGACTTAAAAACAAAATTTGAAACAATTAACAGCCACAATCAAAGCCTAGTAGTTGAACTGTCAAAATGCAAAGAGGCAAATCTGGCTTTAACTCGAAATGAAAAAGAATTCAAATCTGTAATTGAAACTCTTAAGAAAATCGTATCTGAGTTAACAAAAATAGTTTTGAACAAGCAAACAGGTATTAATAATTACATTAATATCCTTGAAGAAACAAAAAAGGAGTTAGCCATTGCCAAATGCGAACATGATGCAATAAAGCTAAAATTGGAGAGTTACTCTAACTCCCGATATGTGCTTGATCACATCATTGACGTTCAAAAACTTAAGGTAGATGTCAAATGCATTGGGTATAAATCGTGTCCACCCCCATTGAAATACAATTATACAAATTGCCTGATGAAGAGGAAATGCCACGCTTTAAACCATCTGTACCTCTTAATCCTGAAGAGTTTGCAGCAGGATTAGGGTTTAAGCTGGACAATTCCTCATATGAATCAAGAAAACCAGAGAACTCATCATCAGTTAATTCATAATCCACCTATAATATAGGAGGATGATTCATCAGATGATGAGTCAGACAAGATCGATCCAGATCAATCTCTTGATGAAAAGAAAGGGGTAGAAATTTTTACTACTCCCGATGTGCAATCTGCTGCAAATCAAGGGAATGATCCTATCGAAATCTGTCAAGACAACTGCATCTACATTTGAAAACGATAATGTGTTGTATATGTTGATTGGTGATGAGAAAATTTACTCAAACAAGAACTTTCCGATCAAAAATGTAAATCCAACTTCAATTGATCAAGTTTCTGAGAATTCAACAACCAAATTTTTGGGAAAGAAGAATCTAATCAAACCACAACCATTAATCGCTTCCAAAGGTAGACAACAAGAAAAGCAAGCTAAAACACCTAAGGTATCACAACCAAAGGTAGAAGCTAAAGGCGCTCGCAGAAAAAAAAGGGAAGAATGTTAAATTTGTGGGCTCCACTGGTACTGATAAAATCGAGACTTTTGAAAACATGTCAAATATTGATTTTGTAAATCAAGTCAAGATTTTAAAACGCAATAGTCAAAAAAATTACACTCAACCATATATGGGTGTGAAGATGGACCAAGTACCTCTAAGCCTACAAGTTCAACATCAAGTCATCAAACGGGATCTATTACATTTTTCGAAAGGAGAACATGTTTTAAGTGTGGAGAGTTTGGCCACATAATTAAAAATTGTACTAAACTAGCAAAACCCAAGTTTGTTGAAAAGGCCCCTCGTAAAAAGAATTGCCAATGTCGGTCTGTGTCACCTAAACAAGACAAACGAACACGAAGAAAAACAAAGACGTAAACAAGTTAAAATATTTGAAAAGACATTAAAACTGGATGTTTTAGAAAAGAAACCAAGTTCATCAAGATCATTAAAACCAGAAATGTCTAAATCTGTAAATAATAGTCAATCTGGTAAACACCAACAATATTGGAGACCTAAAACCAGTAATGTTTCATGAGGAGGCATAAAGTTTCCAAATCATCAAGAAATAGAAATCACAATTCTTGATGATAAGGGTAGACCCAAGACCACTAAGGCTTGGGTCCCCATCTCAAACTAATCGGGTAATGCAATGTGCAGGGTGTTCCAGGAGGAACTGTGAATATTCATTGAATTGTTGAGAGTGGAGCATCACGGCACATAACAGGTGACTTAAGGCTCCTTTATGATGTGAAAAGCATTAGGGGAGGTTATGTTGCTTTTGCTGGAGATAAGGGCGAATACATCACTGGAAAAGGAATGGTTTCCAATGGTGTTGTTAGTTTGACAAGATCAGTTATGTTCGTCAAATTGATCACAATCTTCTGAATGTTTTTCAAATCTAGGACAACAAGTTCACAGTTTATTTTGATGATGCCGGTTGTTATGGCTGAAACCTGGTTTCAAGATTCCCAAAGAATGGATTCTCTTGTCGGCTCCAAGAATAAATGACTTGTATATTCTTGACATGAGCCAAGAGATTAATACGTCCGCACAAGTTACATGTTTTATCTCAAAAGCCACTAAAAAGGAATCAATCTCTTGGCACAGACGAATGGGACACATTCACTTGAGGAAAATGAACTATTTGGTGAAAAATAATCATGTGAATGGTGTACCAGTAAAGAATTTTCATCAACAAGACGTCTGTGTTTCGTGCCAAAAGGGAAAGCAAGCTCGAAATCTCATCCTGTGAAGAAAATAAACACTGTGAATATGCCTTTGGAACGTCTTCATATGGTCTATTTTGGACCTATGAAACACAAGACTCCTTTGGCGATGCATATTGTTTAGTTGTTACTGATGACTATTCAAGATTTTCATGGGTGAATATGATGCACACAAGAGTGAAGTTCCTGAAATCCTCAAGAATCTCCTCACGCTACTTAAAAATTTGTACAATTTGAAGATAAGGAGAATCAGAAGCGATAACGACACCAAATTCAAGAATCATGTTATGGATGAGTTTTATTCTTCTAAGGGCATTTTACATGAATGGGGAGGTTGTGGCTACTGCTTGCTATACAATGAATAGAGTTCTTATGGTGAAACGGTATGGGAAAACATGTTTCAATTTGTTACATAAAAGGAAACCGAATGTGTCTTTCTTAGAACCTTTTGGAGCTCTATGCACTATGATTGATCCACATGGTAAATTCGGTCAAAAGGCTATCGAAGGTTTCTTTCTTAGATATACTACTCCAAATTTCAGCGTGTAGAATTTATCAACGAAAAAGATTGAGGAATGGGGTGAAGTTAAGGTTCAAATATACACTGAATCAGTAAGAGCTCCGGGTGCTCCTTGGATGTTTGACTACGATGGACTATTTGACTCCTTCAATCTGCCAAGTTTTGATGATGCATCTGCAGCTGCTCAAATGCTACTGGAAAGTGATACTGCAGTTGACTCGTCATTAGTATGACCAATTATTGTTAACCCTTAGTGTCTACTTGGTTAACAATCTTGTTCAGAATGAGGAATTCGAAGATGCTGCTGATAATAATGTTTCGTTAGAAGATGATGAGTTCCATGATGCAAATGAAGCTACTTCTACTCTGGTTCCTGGAATTTCTGATGTCACCTCAAATGTGCAAAATCAAGGGACTACTGAAGGTCATGCTTCTACATCTTCGTCCATTCCAGCCATCGAATTAGCTGTTGATCTGAATATCAACAATTTGGGTATCAATTCTCGAGTTCCCGATGTTCCTGAAACTCGAATTCATAATACCCATCCTCAGTAGAATATTATAGGGAGATGTCCAGAGTGGAGTGCAGACACATAATCAGCTAAGAAACAACCAGAATGCTGGTTTGTATTCGTCTATTAGAGAATCTGGGGAACAGAATGATTGGTCTTTTGCCTGCTATGTTTGCCAAGTTGAACCAAAATCTTGGAAAGAGGCAATGAAAGAAGACTCATGGGTTGAAGCAATGCAAGAGGAACTTCAGCAGTTTAGAAATTGGGCTGTGGAAATTGGTTGACAGGCCCCACAACTACAAGAAGATTGGTACTAGATGGGTTTACAAGTGTAAGAAGGATGACCGAGGTGTTGTTATGAGAAACAAAGCAAGATTGGTTGTCCAGGGCTTTAATCAGGTAGAAGGCATTGTTATAATGAGGTTTATGCACCGGTAGCACGTCTTGAGGCCATAAGAATTTTCTTGGCTTATACGTCCTACAAGAAGTTTATAGTTTATCAAATGGATGTGAAGGGTGCATTTCTTCATGGTTTTGTTGAAGAAGAAGTATATGTTAAGCAACCACCTGGTTTCGAAGATCCAATCGATCCAGACAAGGTTTGGCTTCTCAACAAGGCATTATATGGTCTTCATCAAGCTCCATGTGCTTGGTATGAAATGTTGTCTTCCTATCTTCTCAAGAATGGTTTTTTACGAGGATTGATTGACTGTACTCTCTTCATCATAGAAAAGAATGAGGTTATTGCTGGTACAAGTATATGTTGATGATATTATCTTTGGGTCTACAAATGAGAAAATGTGCAAAGAATTCGAGCAGGTAATGCAAGAGAAGTTTGAGATGAGCGCCATGGGAGAAATGACTTTCTTTTTAGGTTTGCAGGTTCATCAATCCAAGGAAGGAATCTTCATTCATCAAACCAAGTATGTTGGAGATATTCTCAAACGATTTCAAATGGAAGACTCAAAGCCTTTGGGAACTCCATTAGCTCAAAATCATGGGATTACTCCTGATGGAATGGGTGAACATGTGGAACCATCTCTTTATCGTATTATTATCGGCTATCTTATGTATCTTACTGCTTCAAGACCCGATATTACCCAACATGTCTTCTAGCTCGCTACTAGTTAAGTCCAAAAGTTTCTCATTTGATGGCTTTGAAAAGAATCTTTCGTTATTTGAAGGACGCCGGACACTGGTCTTTGGTACCCTAAGGATGATAAGTTTGATTTGACAACATTCAGTGATTCTAATCATGGCGGCTGCAAGATCGATGCAAATTCAACATCAGCAGGATGTCAGTTTTTGGGAAATCGCCTAGTCACGTGGCAGTGCAAATAGCAGACTTGTGTAGCTACTTCCACTTGTGAGGCTGAGTATATTTCGGCTTCTAGTTGCTGCTCTCAGGTTTTATGGATCCAATAGCAAATGCTGACTACGGTTTTGAATTTCTAACTACTCCTATTTATGTTGATAACGAAGCTGCTTTACAGATCACTCGTAATCCTGTACAGCACTCAAAAACCAAAACACATTGAGATTAAGTATCATTCCATACGAGATTGTTATGAAAAGAAACATATCAACATTGTAAAATCTACACTGATCACCAACGTGTTGACCTGTTTACAAAAGCTTTTGATAAATCAAGTTTTGATTATCTTCTTTTGGTCAATGGTATCAAGGTGAAACCTGAGTAAATCATCCTTGGCTAAACGGTTTCGTAAATATTTTCTTCAAAACCAAAACCTACAAAAAAAATTTTCCTTTTCTTTTCTTTTTACATTTTAGGGGGAGAAAATTTCAAGAAATACAAAAACATAAGAAAATGCAAAAATTCAAAAAAAAATTATTATGTCTTTTTTAGTTATGTCTTTATTTATTTACTTTCTGCATTTAAGGGGGAGAAAATTTTAGAAAAATACAAAAACAACAGAAAAACCAAAATTCAAAAATGAGTTTCTTGAAAAGATAAGAGAAGATGATGATACACCGGTGATATGTCAAAAAAGGTCAAAAACAAAAAACGAAGATTGATAAGTAGCTTTTCTAATGATGTATTGGTAGGCTGAAAATCAGATTAAACTGTGCAGGTTTATATAAACATAACGGACTGAAAGCCAGGTGGGAACCATTCATTGGCATATGGTCTTGGTACCGAAATTTCGTTTGATAGTATGCCAGGGTTCTGAGATATGCGGTCTTTATGCTTGCTTATCATATGGGTATCATGGTTGAATCTTCTATGAAAAAATATTGAGGACGCAAGTCTAGAACTTCCATGATACCATACATACGTGTAAATACTGCATACGACCATCAATAAGTGATAAAAATATAACATTCACCCAACAATAAGTGATAATATATCACAGCTTTATGCGGGAGCTAAGTTTGTCTCTTTGTCTGTACGATGGTACTAACCTGTTCACGAACTTACTCCTGTGCCCCGCATGCATTTGAAATCAAGTTCCTCATCAATAAGTGATTTAATCACAAAAGGCTTGTTTTCAATCAAAATAAGTGAGTATCTCACATCAAATACGTCAAAACAGATGATAAGCAGTATACTCACTGGTAAGATTTTCTATCGTGCATGTCTTGATACGAGAATGTGTCGTGAAGTGGTTGAACACCGGCTAGTAAGTATAATTCCTACCTTAAATCATATCTCCTAATCATGATTACATATGATAAGCTGAGCTTATGTGGATAACAATACCGATAATCGTAGTAGAATACTTATTTATTTAATTTGGTGTACTAAACAAAAACTCATTTTTGGAAGATTAAAAGATTGTATGATTCTCTTACCTTGAAACTCAGAAAAAGATTGCTAGTTCTTGTACAATTTGTTTTTACCCAGTAATATTATTTTAGTTTACTCTGGTTTAAATTAAATTATTTTTGATTTAGCCAAATTTGAAGCTCAAATGTTTTCCACCAAGATATGCCCTAAAAATCATTTGCTTTGATATCATAACTTCATAAAGTACTTTCTTACAATGGGGTAAACTCATTACAAAGAACAAAATCTGTTTAATGTGCACATTTTCTAACTTGAGATTTGTGTGGATATGTGCAAAGATCAAAACAGGTCAACGAAAAACCTATGGTCCACGAAGAACAGATGTTCCACTTTGAAAGAGCTTGGACTTGTATGAATCAGAGGTTCCTCGTGCGAATGGCATCTCTTCGTACGAATGAATCAAGATCACTCGTATGAATGTGTTTGCTTCGTACGAATGAGCCCTTCACTTGTTGTTCAGACAGTCCTTTGTACGAACTGGATGTTCTTTTGTGCGAACTAAGTGTTTTTCGTGCAAGTATAAGAATGTGGTATAAAGAGTTATGAAGTTTCTTCAGTACAACTTTACTTTCACCTTTCTTACTTCATCTTTTCACCCATTTTAAGTTGTTTTTGGTATCTTTAAGGTATGTTTGACAATGTTGGTATACCTTAAAGATGAACGGTTTGAACATTACCTGAGTGGTTGACATTGCCAGACACAAACAACAAACTTTAAGCGAAGAACCTGTTGATGAAAAATGAGTTCTTCATGCATAATCTTCACTTGAAGTTCTTTGTGCGAACAAGTTGACTTTGCTTCGTATGAGTGAACTATTACTCGTACAGGTAACTTGTCATTTGTACGAGCCAGTTACTCGTACGAGTAAATCGCTTGTTTAACCAAGTCAGTTGTTGTTCGTACAAATCAGTTGTTTTTATACAAATAAATTGTTATTCTTATGATTCGGTAGTTCTTCGTCTAGGGAATACATACATACAAAAAGTTCGCAATAAAAACTTTTTATGTATGTTTCCTAGTGTATTTATGTTCTTCTTATTCTGGTTATCTTTGGTGTACAAGACGGCACAAAGAGAACATAAAAGAAAGCCCGCAGCGAAGAGAACTGACAAGTCAGAAGTGGAAATCATATCAGAGCCAAGACACAACATGGTTGCCTACTTAGATTCGGAAGATAAATTTACTGAGTACAACAGTATAATGAAGTTTTTGCGTGACTCAAGGATGCACTATGCTATCACGCATAAAATTACAGTATACAAGACACTGATCAAGGAATTTTGGGATTCAGATAAAGTTGTTGAAGTGAATGGAAAGAAATTTATCCACGGAAAAGTGAACGACTTAGACGTAGATGTTTCTGTTGAAGTAATTGACTCAGCATTACAGCTTAGCAATGATCCTGAAGCTCCATACTCAGTTCCTTAGAAGTGTCAACGTGGATGTTTGCTTCGAATGAAATGTGTTGGAGATTTTCTCATAGTACAACTAAACAAAGCATAGCTGCTATTTCAATACAAGATCTTACTACATGTTTTAACTCAATGTTTAAGCAACAGACGAAGTGGTTATGACATGGCTAATAACGACTTAGTTAGAATGATGATAGCTTTGACATTGAACAAGCCGTTCAGTGTTTCAAAGTATATTTTTTCAAACATGAAGGAAAACCTGAGAAGAACCGGATATGGTGGAAACAAGTTTTGGATGTATCCTCGTTTTCTCCAAATGATCTTTAATATACAACATCCGAATCTTCCAAAGAACGACGACGATGTTCTAAAAGTTGAGGTTATGATGGAACATTCGTTGAAGATATTTAGAGCAGTAGCAGCTAAACGTTACAAGGAAAGCATACTTCCTCATAAGTTGTTCGGTTTTCTGGCAAATGATGAATATGTTGCACCAGAAAACGATAAGTGGCACCATGATGATAGTGAGTCAGATAACGAAGAACCAACTTTGAAGAAGATGATCGAACATAAGTTTGGTAGTCAAAAGGGAAAAGGTGATGATAATGGTGATGGTGGTGCGAGTGGTGTAGGTACTACAGGTGGTGATAAGGGTAAACAACTGGATGAGGAATCAGATTCTGAGGACAATCCGCTTGAACCCGGTATGAACGCTATGTTGATAAGCGTGGGGTTAGGCAGATTAGAAAGATTCCAACAGATTCAGATGTTGACTATGTTCCACCTAAGGCTGATACTAAACGAGCTCACAAAAAGAAACTTGCAATTCGTAGAAAAAAACAGAGCAAAAACGTCTATGGAAACCTCATCAGCTCAACCTGAAATCACACAACCTACAACAACACAACAGAAATCCATACTGGAACCAATTAAAGAAACTCAATATGCCTTCACATCGAAGGAGGCTGAAACTCTAAAATCGGAACCCAAACAACCTCTAAACCACAAATTGCAGCTACCACATCAGCTGAAACACCTTCAGTTGGGACTACTCTAGTTCAACAACAACCTACTACTTCTTTAGTTCAACAATCCCCGTCCGCAATTCATCAACAAAGTAGGAAACGACGTAGTCGGTTATTCTTTAAAATGGAACAGGATGAGAAAGTGGATTTTCTAGTTCTCTCAGCTACAAGCTGCGGCAACTCAGATTAACAAGCACTCCGAGTTTATGTCTTCAAATCGGAATACAGTTATTAAGCAACAATTGGAGATAAATTCCTGAAGGAAACTGTTGGAAAACAGGTTATTGAGATTGCGCAGTTAAGAAAGGATAGTGGCAGTTGACGGCTGCATATACTACAAGCACAGCTCAGCTACAACAAAGAGAGCGGCTGATAACGCTCGTACGATTGAATTGAATAGGCTGAAAGAACGTAGTGTGGCTATACAACGATCTGCCGAAACATTAACGGCTAAACATGACGATTTGAGAGAATGGTATCATTCTCGTAATTCTACACTGGTTGAAGGCTTTAATGGTATTAAAGACATATTTGAAATGAGTAGAAAGCGTGTGAACATTCTGTGGAATGAAAGATGCGAGGCACATGAGATGCAATGTGAACTTGATCATGATAGTGAAGACCCTGGTAATCCTAATGCTTCAGCTTCATCTACACAACCAAAAGTTTCTGCTGCAACTCAGTGGTAGAGTCTAATACACAGTAGATCGTGACTGGTCCAGTTGCCTCTGGTGGTACTCAAAAGGAAACAGGAAAGGTTGATGTTTTGGGAGAATGTTGAAGACTTTGATTCTGATTCAATGTTGGTTGAAAGTGTTCAGTGAATGTTGGTGCAGCAGTCCATTAGAAATGAAGGACCAAGCAACAGCCAAGAGGGAGATTGTTGATGCACTTTTGTGTTGTCGCTTGTTCTTAGTTACGTCAGTAATTATACGGTCTTTGTTTATTGTGTCTGTATAGTTTGGACGTGTCGACCAAATCAAGATATCCTCCTATCTTGATTTATTACGACGTTTAGTTTGTTTGTGTTGTAAAACAGTTGCATGTGTGCACACTGTTAAGTCTTTGTACGGCATGTCTGTTAGGAAGTTCTCTGAAGAATACTTCTTGTACGAGTGAAAGGTGTTTCGTACGAGCAAGTAGCTTGCTCGTACGAGCCATTATCCTGTTCGTACGAGTCATTCACATGATCATACGAATGGCCCTTTCAACAAGCATTTTGCTTGTTCGTACGAACAAGTTTCTATTCTACGAGCCATATGTTGTTCGTATGAGCAACGATTGCTGAATATTCTTCATGGATTGTAGTGGTTCGTACGACCAGCAACATTCTTCGTACTGTTGATGGGTTTGGTACTATGTAAACCAGACATGCACCTCATAGTTCAGTAGAGATAGTGTGTCACTTGAGAGAGACACTAAGGCACATGAGAGAGAGCACAGAGAGAATATCCTGAGTCTGTATGAGCATTGTTTGTATGTGTTTGTACTAGCTCTCTTCATTTAATCAAGATATTGAATCTTTGGTTAACTTGTGTTTGTTACTTTGCTTTGATTTGCATACTTAAGTCGATTCCGCACTCGTATGTGTGTTAGATAAACAAGGAAGTAGGTTAATATTGATCCTCCAAGTGGACCTACAATACTGAAGTTACTCTATATGGGGGAAAGAGAGGTATGTGAATATTCTGAGTTTGGAGAAGGTTTCAGACTCAGAAGCAGAAAATACAAAAAAGTAACGGGAAAATCCCACTTCGTACAAAGTTATCACTTCGTGCAAAGTGATCATTCACTTCGTGCGAAGTGACTATCCATTTTGTGCGAAGTGACTGATCACCTTGTGCGAAGGACTGTTTCTGGAAAATGTAGCTTGTTTAAGCTCGCGTTTCGACAATGAGTTCTGTTGAACGAGAATTTGGGGACGAGGTAGATTAGTCTTAGCTCATACAGTTAACCATGACTCGGTTAATATCAGGAGCATGACTAAGTGAAAATGTATGTATTTCGTAGTATTTAGTTTAGTCCAATGTCTAACAATTATGTCATAGATGTCGAGCATGGGGGTACGAATACCTTGTTATATGATTCAGTAAAGCTCAAAGTTTATCAACAATGTTGATAAACCCGGTTGGTCATGAATGTACAGAAATTAAATACAAAAACAAACGGGTAGCCAAGCTCCCAACGTTCTCACACTAGCTAGAACACAAGTTCATCCTCATTGAGTAAGGTGAATTTAGCTAGCTTGCATACTTGGTACAAAGAACAGTAGAAGAAGAATAAGGTAATAGTGAGTTAAACTCACTTAGAACAACCTGCCAATAATCTGGAAGTTTCAGAGTGAAAGTAAGAAGATTTGGAAAGATTGGAGGTGGGATTTGAGTTGGTATTTCTAGGATCGAGTTGCTGTCAGCTCCACTTCGTGCGAAGTGGCTTCAGCTCGCACGAGTGGGTTGGTTTGGGGGCTGTTTTCACGTATTTAGCCGGTTTTCGAGTATTCAAGTATGAAGTTGTAACGTATGAGTATTTGTACGTATAAAAAGTGTCGGTTTGTATGAAATCACGTATTTAATGATTGTATGTATGTTAACAAGTATGTATAAAGTATGAATTTAATTAAGATTAACGCCTCGGTTTGTTACAACGAAGATGGTAGTACGATTGTAAGGATTAAAAATAAGATGCAAAAGTGAACTTTCTAAAAATAGGAATACGGAAATATGAGGCATTACATTATCCCCTACTTTAGGAAATTTCGTCCTGAATTTTATTCAAGAGGAAGACTTGGAAAAAGATGGCATTTTGGTATTTTGAGACGGGTGGTAATCGGTTAAAATGTTTGATCCAGATTCAAAATTTGGAGTTTAAAGCCTATTTGGTGTGTATGTATAAGTGTGTTAAAAATGCATGGTTCCAAAAGTTTGGCTAAATTGGTGAATATATTTTTAGGAATAAAAGACAGGTTTGTAAAAATAACTCGTTTGACTGAAGTAGTTTGAGTTATCAATCGTAAGGGAGTGTAAGATTAAGTTAAAACTTGTATGTGTGTGTAGTGCAAAGCAAGTTTTGAGCAACTTGATTGGGAGGAATGTTTTTAAAAGGATGCGACCAATAAAGAAAAGTTTTTGTGTAAGTAAGGATGTAGTTTGATGAAATGTGTGACCCACACCATAGGTTGTAGGAAAAGTTTTATCGGTTCTAAGGTGTATCTAGTAAAATCATATGTTGTAGAAACTACTTATTGGTGAGAAGCTCGGGTGGTAAATATTTAGGGTTTCAAAGGTTTTGGAGGTAGTAGGCCGATTAGTTGAAGTTTGTGCGTGATAAAAAATGGAATATAGTTTAAGAGAAAAAGAAATATTTTGACAGGAAGCAGATGGTGAGGATTTCTTTTTCAAAATGGATTGGAAGTTTAGGTCGTTTGCTGAAAATAAAGTTTGGATAAAATATTAAGGGAAGAATTGTGGATATTCATGGTATAAAAGTGATTGAACGATTCGGTGGGTGTATGCGATGGGTAATAATAGTGTGGTTATCGGATAAAATGCGAGCATGAAAAGTTGAGAGATGCTAGTGATAGTTGTAGCCGTTATAGCTAACGATTTTTAGAATGAGGCTTTGTCAAGGATAGTCGAGTATCAGGCATTTCGAAGTGAGTTTGGGTGCAACTGAGAAAAAGATTGGGAGCCATCAAGGTTTATTGTTAGTTAATTGTATTTAATAAGGTTAGGGAAATCACCGAATTTCTCATGGCACGTTTTACGAAAGTTTTGTAACATGGCAGGGAGACTTATATAGAGGAAGTACCAGTGACGTATCCACCATGTTCATACCATGTTACGTCCGTCTTGCTATTCGGTGTCATGTTATGTTCCGTGTACGATACACGGTAATGGTTTTCATGCACCTACCAATATAATCCCATGTGCACCCGCGATTATCTTAGTATGTGCATGATCTGCATAGTTTGTACTATCAGCGTATAGGTAAGGGTACATTTCATTTTCGAGTGTGAATGTGCATGTGTTTATAACGTATGAAAATTTAGCACGTATATATGATTGTATTTAAGTATGCGCAAGTATACCATAGGCGAACCCATTTAGGTTGTGGCTTCATATAGGTATCAAGTATGACTACCAAGAAGTACGAATGTATGAGTTCTGAGTACGATTGATGAAAAATACTATAAGGTAAGCATGTAGTATAGAACGTATAAGTTGAAGTATAATGAGATTAGACATGTATAAGTTACCATGGAAAAGTTTGAGTGTGTGAATACAATGTGTAATGATAATATGTGTAAGATTGTCATGAAATATTGACTGCATAGGTTGAAATGTGTATGATGATATGCATGTGTATAGTTGTTTGGGCAAATCATTGAGTTTGTCAAAACAAAGTAGGTCGGGTATGTCAGGAATGAAGGACCAAATTGTGAATGTCGAGAGTTTTTTGAGAAAGTTATTAATCTATGATGAAAGACGTGGTTTGTAAAAAGGGAAATGCTACTTTTTGAAATTTGGGATGTGAGTATGTCGTAGTTTGTCTAAATAATGAATCTTTCATCCCCACATGTTTAGGTTTAGACTTGTGCATTATCGATCTTGTAAAAGGATTTTTTAAAACAATGATCTTGCTTGGTTTTTATATTGGGATAAGGGAAGTTTGTGTTTGAAAATTGCGTGTAAAGACTTGGTTTTGAAAAAAAAATCTAGCAAAGTGAACTTATAGATCGTCGGACTTCGTTGGTATAGGCGTGTAGGTCTAGGGTTATTATGTCTAGTGTGTGTATTGGGAGTTAAGTTGGTCAATGGAATGGTTGTGGTAGGTTGATCGAATAGTAGTTTGAGGGTAAGGTGTCAGGTTCCGACTACGTGCTTATAGGTTCAGCTCTTGGTGCTCACGGCATGGTGTAAGAGTGTGTTATCGGTCATGGGTATTTGGAAGATTTACTAGGTATGGTTCGTATCGGGTTTCTTGTGTTGTGAGTATAGTCAAGGGTTGTAAGGGTCTCCTTCTTTTTTTAAGGTATTGATGGATTTTTCCGGTAGGAGAGATGGTTTTAAGTTAGGATCTATTGTTGAAATCGAAGTCTCGGGGTGTATAGTTGGTCAATTTGTGATTGTCGATTGGCTATGGACTTTACCAACTAGGCGAGGTTAACGAAGCGACATCTATAAGACTTATATGTATGAGAGAGAAAGTTTTCGTTGGTTCCTTGCTAGGAAAAAAATATCTTGAAATCATAGTATAATGCGAGTGTGCTATAGCGATTGGACAATTATGAAAATCGTGGACATGAGGTTCATTAGACCGACTAACTTGATATATAGCATTTCATAGGATTTTGAAAATTGGGAAAGAAACATTCAAAGCGTGATTGGGAATTTCGCGATGTGATTTACGTAATTAAATTGTAATGTGAGAAGCACGTTTTATAAAATAATAAAGTTCAAGGTTCATGCCTAAAATGAGAAAACTGACATTATGATAAAAGGTTTAAGTATGCGTTTCTAATCGAGTGATTGTCATGAACATTGTCAATTTGTGATTCAATCTCTCATTGAGGTGTGGATATCATTCCTATCTCAAGGATAAGATTTCTACAGAAATGGGCGGAGCCAATCGTCAAGGTAAGGGAATCACTCCTATCTTGATGATGAGACTCCCATTTTTGGGAATATCAGTAGTGTTTATCTTGAGGGTGACTTTTGAAATCGTGTATGTAAATAGCGTATAGGCATATGAAAAGGTTTAGTATGATATGTGTGTAATCATTGTGAAAATAATTTGAATTTGAAAAGGAGGTGTTTGAATTACGCTATGTATAAAATTGATAATAGTAGATGGCGGATTTGACTAAAATTTGGATTGTTCCAAAACGAAACTTTGATTAAGCCAAAGTGATCGAAAGTCTTTTGAGTTTGGAAGCATGCTTTGGCCTAATAAGTAGAATACTCTTACCGAGATGCGGTTAACGACATTTTACCTTCCAGTTAGTAAATGTTCCTAAATGATCGAAAATTCGAAACTTCGGCGGGATTGAAAATTAAGGAGTAAGACTAATTATCAAGATGTGGATATCACTCCTAACTTGATAATTTGTTCACTGAACGTGGTTTATACCTACCATACGAGGAGCAAATTCTGGCTCGTTGGTAAGGTCTACTAGAGCATGAAACGGAAGTTTTCCATCAAAATGTGGATATCACTCCTAGCTTGATGGTGTAACTTCGTGTAAAGTTGAATGCACGAAATGAGGGACTTCACAAAAAAATGTGGGCTATTGGGCCTATTTTGGTGTAAATCGCCTCGTTGATGATATACGAGTATCTTCATGTCTTCAAGTGTGTATTGTATCAGCTTTACGAAAGGCATGTAATGTTTAAGAAATAGGGTAGATCAGAAGAAGAATAAGCAAGTTTAGGCATTTTATTCAAGGAGAATAGTTCACTTCGTGCCAGTTCGTGCAAGGTGGACTCACTCGTGTGAAGTGTCGGTCAGTTCGTGCGAAGTGACTGCCACTTCGTGCGAAACTGTTCAGTTCACACAAAGAGGTTCAGTTTGCACGAAGGAGGTCTGGTTTGGTGCTTAGACTATAGACTAAGTCAAATCATGCAATTTTTCCTAATTCCCTATAGTTATGGCTCTGATACCAATCTGTCACACCCCAACCGATGGCGAAATCATCGGGGTGGACATAATTAGATTGCTCGAGACGTCAAAACACTACTTTGAGACAAGTAATTGAATATCAGGATTTCATTTCATTTCTAAATTTAAGTACATACTTGGAAAAGAAATACAAGTAATGTATGACTAGTCTGTGAACATAAATTAAAGTTTGGTGCGTTCTAGTCCTTCCTACTAGATTCTTTTCAAAGCTTCACGTTCACAATCCTACATTATATATTAATATAACATGTCAACACATAAAGTATTGGCGAGCATACAAGTTTAAGTGTACTAGCATATGTATAAACGAGTTTAACAAAATCCACGTGGCAATAACGTATACTAAGGCATGACATACATATCTAGCATGCAAAACATACTTGTCAACCCAAAGTTTACCGCTAGCGTAATCTAATCATAGAAATGAATAAACCGTTTTGTTTACTTAGCATGACTTCACGAATACGGGAGGTGCGTTACTCCTATAGCGCTATAGATATTAAGGGAGGCTTGTATAAAGTTAATAACAAGGTATTGTGCAAGAACGACTTTCTAGCATGTATGTATTCTAGAATATGAACGAATAAAGCATGTATGTCGGATTCTCTTGTTTGATTAAAGTATTTTCGTATAAGTGTTTGTGTGAGTTTTAATATGTCATATATATTGCACCCAAAAGTGATAAAGCAGAAAAGGGGTCATGTATACTCATAGTTTTGCAAGCTTTCTAGCAATCCGAGAGTTGATGAGTTGAAGTGATGAACATCAAAGTCACTCTATATGGGGAAAGAGAGGTATGTGAATATTCTGTGTTTGGCGTAGGTTTCAGACTCGAAAGCAGAAAAATATGAAAAAGTAACGGGAAAATCCTACTTCGTGCAAAGTGACTGATCACCTTATACGAAGTGACTAATCACCTCGTGCGAAGGGACAATTTCTGGAAAATGTAGCTCGTTAAGCTCCCAATTTGACAATGAGTTATGTTGAACGAGAATTTGGGGACGAGGCAGATTAGTCTTAGCTCATAACAGTTAACCAAAACACGGTTAATAGTAGGAGCGTGACTAAGTGAAAATGTAAGTATTTCGTAGTATTTAGTTTAGTCCAATGTCTAACAATTATGTCATAGATGTCAAGCATATTCACCAAAGCTCAAAGTTTATCAACAATGTTGATAAACCTGGTTGGTCATGAAAGTAAAGAAATTAAATACAAAAACAAATGCTCAAGTGGTGTGTAACTTAATTCGGGTAGCCAACGCTCCCAACGTTCTCACACTAGCTAGAACACAAGTTCATCCTTATTGAGAAATGTGAACTTAGCTAATTTGCAGACTTGGTACAAAGAAAAGTAGAAGAAGAACAAGGTAATAGTGAGTTAAACTTACTAAGAACAATCTGCCAAGAATCCAGAAGTTTCAGAGTGAAAGTAAGAAGATTTGGAAAGATTGGAGGTGGGATTTGAGTTGGTATTTCTAGGATCGAGTTGCTGCCAGCTCCACTTCGTACGAAGTGGCTTTAGCTCACACGAGTTGGTTGGTTTGGGTCTGTTTTCACGTATTTAGCTGGTTTTTGAGTATTTCAAGTATGAAGTTGTAACGTATGAGTATTTGTATGTAAAAAAGTGTCGGTTTGTATGAAATACGTATTTAATGACTATATGTATGTATAACAAGTATGTATAAAGTACGAATTTCATTAAGATTAACGCCTTGATTTGTAACAACGAAGATGGTAGTACGATTGTAAGGATTAAAAATAGGATGCGAAAGTGAACTTTCTAAAGAGAGGAATATGGAAATACGATGCGTTACAACCTCGGTATCTTACCAACACTATACTACGCCAACGATGGGTGCACTTGGCCTAGCGTGTTTTAGAGAGTGATAGTTACATATCATGTTTTTATAAATTTCAAGTTTGAATAAATTGTGAAAAGTACTGAAAATATATGTAAAAATCATAGTCACATTCCACCACGTTAATATGTATTTTAACACGTATTGCAGGAACTTGATGATGATGATGAATGGAATCTAGTAGAATTGACTAGAAACTCATTTTAAATTTTGTACTTGTTGTACTTTGTTATCTTTGTTTAAGTTGTTGTATTTTCTTCAAAACTGTTGTACTTGTTTCTTATCAATGAAATGAAATTTATGTTTATTAAATATTGTCACAATTAGTGTTATGACGACTCTTGCAATCTATTTCGTACCGCCTCGATATTTCCGACATCGATTGGGCTGTGACAATGGTCATGCTCGTGACCCGCACGACCATGCTGATGATCCACACGATAGTACTCATAATCTGCATGATAGTGCTCATGACCACTTAGTGAAAATTAATGACCCGCATGACAGTGCTCTTGACCACTCAGTGAAAATTCATGACCAGCACGACCATGCTCATGACTGGCATGACCGTGCTAGAACGTAAGAACTGGCAGAATTGCCTTACAAACTCGCGATTTTCAACCTTTACTCCACTTTTCAACCACAAACCCCCAATCCAACATATATAACCCCACCATAAATAGGCCTTCTCCACATCACCTAAACACTTTACACTCCTTCTAATCACTATGTCCTCTAAATGTTCTCCAAATACTCCAAAATTGGGCAGAAAGTTTCAAGTGTTCTAAGTGAGTTTTCACTCACTTTTCTTCACCTTTCTTATTCCTTTCTTCTCTCAAACTACTTGGACAACCTCTAGGAAGGTTTCCACAAGTTTGTCATGGCAAACTAAGTTGGAACGTCACCACATTTCAGGTCCAAAGTGGTACAAAAATTATACTTTGATAAACACTTTACTTACACATCTTTAGACATGTTTAACTTGTACAATCATGCACCAACCTTGCTTCTAATCAAACCTATGGTTATGGAGCTTGAGTATGGTTGATTATTATGAGTTTAGAGGTTCAAACACCTTCTAAACGTTAGGTTTTGGCAATGTTTCAAATAACCTACAAGTGTTGAGACCATCAAAGCTTACCATCTTCAAATGGTGAGACTTTTGTTTTGGTGAATGTGTGAACCATGGAACTTTGGCTCTCCAACTTTATTCCAAACCTCACTTCTTGAGTTCTTACATTCATACCACTAAATCTCAAAACATCACATCCCAAAACATTTCCATGTTTGGGATGCATGCATCTAGCTAGCTCACTTGGTTGCTTGTAGATTTAGTAGGGTTAAGTCTTATTATTTCCATATTCATGACCAACCAAAATCATCAAAAAAGTTGATGGTGCTTTGGTGAATCATATAATGAGGTTAATTGGATGGAATTCATCCTACCTCTTTGCTGATCATTCTCATGGTACTTAGATTTACATTCATAATATGTTAACCTTTAAGTTTCGAAACTAATCCGTTAAACAAAAACCACAACTCACACACCTTCGTTTCATTCTTAGGGTAACTTCGGTGTCCTAACCTCAAGACTCGTCAACTCACGTTCGTGGAATTTACATCGTAAACCGTGAGTATACTCAATCCCATTTTATTTTTTTCACACTTTGGGTGCAACATGTACACTATGTTACAAATCACATATTCACGGTTAAACTTGTTCACATAAAGACTCTATCCGTTAAAACATGATACTTGTTATATTCTTGCTATCACATGCTTTGTTCATACTTGTGTTCTATATGCTCTTTAACTTTGCAAGCCTCCCTTAACAATTATTGCGCTATAGGATTAACTCACCGCCCGTATTCTTGTGGTATTGGTAAGTAAACTATTTTATGACCTTGTCATTTTGGCGACAAGGATACGCACGATTGTAGTATACTTTGGTTTGACTTATAGTTAGCACATCCTAGTATGATAATAAACACTAAATGCAAAATGAGACAACTTTTATTCACACTTATGCTTTGTATTCAAACTTATATACTTGCCAACTTTCTATTGATGTTATTTCAATACATGATGTAGGAAACGTATGTTGACGCTTGAAGAAATCTATTTAGGAGGGATTTAGAAACGCGCTTAAATTCTTATTTCTAATTCTATTGTTGTATTTGTTCAAGTTACAAATGTTGTACTTTCCATTTCAAGATAATGTAATCCTTTTAGTATGAAATGAAATGTGTATATTTTAATATTGTCACTTTAGCATGTTATGAAGTCTCGAGCAATCGCGTTTTCGTCTCACTCTGATGTTTCCGCCATCGGTTGGGTTGTGACAAACTTGAACCCTAACCCTAGCAATGACGGCCCTATCAGCTCCAGAGAATGATAGACCCATGTATCCATCTTGTTCAAAACCGACCCGAGTCTTTTTCTACAACCGATAGAAGACTCTAGTTCTTGAAAACTCCATAGCCATCGCACTTCTCCAACACCATTTTAGAGAAGAAACACCATCTAAATTCAGCTAAGATTGCAAATTTAGGTCTCAAGAATGTTAATATTGCTTATGTTGCATCAAGATTCAGTTGAAAATCACATATAAAAGGAGTCGGTGATGGTGGTGATGCCGATCGTACTTGTGGTTCTGACGGCGAACGTGGGTGTCGTGTCAGGGATCCAGTTTTTTATTAATAGGGAAGGTGCTTGACATTAGTTTGTTGTTATTAAGGTTGAAGGTGCTTAGGATTATAATGAAGATGGTGTTAATCTTGTTGATTTGTGTTTAAAGTTCTATTCATATCTGGAGATGTCAAAAATGAATGAAGAAAAAAAGGAATTTGAAGGAGAAAAAGATGAACATTAGGACAAAATGAGATCAATCGGGGAACTAAGGTACTTAAGGAAGGGCAAGAAAAAACTTTTCACCTTAAACTAACGATTTGCTTGATGAGAGGGATTCAACATGTAGTGAGTTTCAAACAACATGATCTCAGATAACAAAATTTTCTCTTTAGAGACTCAAGTTGACATACCCTAAAGCATAGAGACGAGTATTGCATTTTACACTATTTTTATTATTGTTTAATCTTACTTTTTAAAAATTATGGGTTAAATGCTTGAGTTAGATCAACTTGTTGGTATTCTGTTAAACTAAAAATAATTTACCCTATTAATTAAAAAAACAAAAAATAAAAATTAATTAGCCAATCAATACATAAAATAGAAAAACGAGTCTTCAAACTTGACACGAATTCGCGGGTTTGGGTTTACTCTAAATTGAGTCGGGTCACTTTAAGGTTGAATTTGCAAACCCGTTTAGCTACACAAATCGGGTTTGTTTTAACCCAACGGATTGATGGGTTGACCCATTAACCCATTTGTATTTTATTTTACTTATTTCAAAATGTTTTTTTTATATCATAAATTAAATTGGATGAGTATCTTATGAAGTAATTATAACTTAGAAGACAAATTTACCTATATTTAATAATTAAAATATAATTTTTTTATAAAAATTTGTATAGTTGTTCTAAATTTTTTAATATTAATATGCTAAAACAATAAAAAATCAGGTTAAACGGATTCGTGCTTGAGCCAACCCGAGAATATTTGTGTCGTAATTGGTTTCATATGTTTGACTTGATTTTTAGGTTCGGTCATATTCAAGTTCGTCTAAATTTTTTGAGTTTACTTTGGGTTAGACCCCCAGTTCACACACAAGCTCCATTTAACACCCTTATTTGTGGCACATGAATTATATCTATATATTAAAAACTAAATGTTGATGCACATTATATCCGTCACTGTGCGAATAGGCTAGAAAGAGTGTGTAGTGAATATTGTATAAATTAGATACGAACACACGACCCAAGTGCGAATGAGAACTGGCTCGTACCAGTGAAAATGTCACTCGTACGAGTGACAATGTGGCTCGTAAGAGTGATAAACATCTCACTCGTATGAATGAGCTTATGTGGTTCATACGAGTGACATCTTGTCACTTGTACGAGCAACCATTCGCACGAGCTGCTCATGTCTATATATAGGTGTTGTGTGTTCATTGTTTGTTAAGTTTTTGGAAGTTCCCTGAGGGGAAACGCTGGCGGATTCTCTCCAGGAATTCCATCAGAAAGACAAGATGTATACTCTTTCGGTATGAATGAATGAATGCTTCCGCTGATTCTGTCTCAACTCCCTTCTTAATAACGTTCTACCGAATCGGTACTCTCATACGCGTCGTCTAGAACCACCGTCAACCGGGACCCACAACTGGTATCAGAGCAACTCGTACGAGCAAGGATTTTAAATGTCTATTTATCATATTCACTCGTACGAGTAGGACCTTAAACATTTAAATCTTTGTGACTCGTACGAATGGCATCACTCATACGAAGAAGTTCTGTTCAAAATCCATAAATTTGTTATGTATGATTTTCAACTCGTACGAGTAGAGAGACAACTCGTATGAACGGCCATCTGGCGAATTAGACACTTGTACGAACAAGTAAACAAGTTTTTCTTAAATTTTACAAGTTACAAAACTGGCATTCGTATGAAGCAGTGATTCGTACGAAGAAGTCATTTGTACGAGTAATCTTTTCATTCGCACGAGCATCTCACTCGCACGAATCTTTGGATCGCACGAGTATCTTACTCGCACGAACCATCTGAGTCGCGCAAGCAACTTGTCATTCGCACGAAGAACATTTTTAAGAAATTTTTCTTAAATTTCGTATCTTTTAGCATTCTAATCTGTGTTTTTCGAAAGTGTGTTTCTGAAAGTTTGCAGGAAAAAAATGGAAGAAGAATTTTACAATGCATTTGCTGCTTCAGCAGTTACAATCACCGCAGCTCAGAATATGAATCTTGAAAACAAGATGGGCACGATGACAAAGCCTCCAAAGCTGATGAATCTTGAAGAAATGATAGTTGGAGTGAAATATTTATGAACTGGGTTCAAGGGGATCACTTCACCTGCTGGTTCACCATTGAATCGAAATATCAAGCTCCGATTGGAGAGAATGGTCTTGAGAAAACGTTATCTCAACTCTCGAAATTCGAAAGAGAAAAATTCATTAACGAGAAGAAAATGATGAAAATCTTGCAACAAGCCATCAAAGAAGACATCTTGACGCTTCTACAACATGATGATGATGCTCAATCATTATGGAATACTTTAAGGTTAAAATTCCAAGGAAGCGCTCAGCTACAAAAGGGGAAGAGAGCGTTACTAAGTAAAGAATTTGATATCTTTACTTTAATCAAGGGGAGACAGTGAAACAACTGATTGAACGGTACTGTCACTTGGTGGTCCAAATGAGGCGCATGGGAATCGTGAAGACAAATGAAGAATTGGTCGATAAGCTAACATATTCTCTACCTCAAGGAGAATGGTCTACTTACTTAACTATTCTAAAGAATGGCATAGAGTGTGGTAATTTCTCATTACCAATATTTATTTAAAGGTTGGAAGGGGACGAGCTAGAGATGCAAAAAATGGCAAAAAACACAAAGGCACCCAGATACAACAAGATGTAAATATGTATTACAAGGGTAGTCCTGCTGCGCAAATACAGTCTCCAAAAATTCAAACTGCCTTCAGCGCTTTCAACACACCTAGTCCACAGTCAAGTCAAGATAGTGGGTTTCAATCTTTTGCGTCTGTCAACCCAAATACGCCTCCAGGCCCACAATCATCCCATAGTTCAAGCAATTCACAGAATCACCAAAATAATAAATCTAGTCCCAATCAATGGGTTCTACAATGCAATATTGCTGTTGATTTCCAAAATGCTCAAAACTTCGTTGAAAACACCACAAAGCAACACATGTCATTACTTGCCTCGGTACTTGAATCGTATGAAAGTTTAGTAGCAGAAAAATTGGGAATTCAGAGATGACGAGAGAAGATTATAATCAGATTGTTTCGTTCAAAATGAATTAATTGACATTAAATGGTGTATAGCTTCCATCGTCAGAAGAGCTCAACATTTCATGGAGACTACCGGAAAAGATAATTTGGGAGGACTTGATGGGAAACTTGGCTTCGATAAGTCCAAAGTTACATGCTTCAAATGTCGAGAGAAGGGGCATTTCAAACGAGAATGTCCAAATAGAGAGGTCCAGGGTAATTAGAACCCTTTTGCTGATGATTATTACAAGAAAGCCATTTATCATCATCCTCAACCAAAAACAATAATGGTGCAAATCGAAGATGGACCGTCAAACTCCAATGAGAAAGCTCTAGTTGTCACTCTGTAGGACGAATGTTTCAGTTGTAACAAGTACATCACGAAGAAGGAAAGTTTGGCAATGGTAGCAGAAATCATTGAAAATCCTAAAGTTACTAAAGAATATACAGAGGCAATCTTTTGACGAAGCTCCTGAAGAATATTACAACACGTCGTCAGAAGAAGAGGAATTGTTAAATAGTGCATTTAAACATCTCCTGCCTAATGACATTCATAAAACTTTTGCAGGTTATTTTGAGCCAAGCCATCGATGGCCTTGTAAAGAAGAAAAGAAGCCTGAAGTAGAAGAGATGGTTGACACGACGTTGGAAAATCTGACTGACAAGACCAACAAAGCTTTTATGGCAAATGTGAATGAGGTAAATGTGTCTGTAAATGAGTCGGTGAAAGAAACACCTTGTATGAAGTGAAAAGAGCCATGCAGTGAGTGTGCTGAAAAAGAAACACGATACAATGAGCTGAAATGTTATACAGTTAATTTGTCATGTGATTATAATTCAACAAAAGGAGCTTATGACAAATTAAGTAAATCTGTTAAACAATTTGAAAAGGTGATCAGAGAAAATGACGGAACACTTTCAATGCTCAAGGCGACTATAATGGACAAACAAATGGCCATTAATATTCATTTAAATACAATTGCCGAGCTAAAAAGTGAACTTGAAAAAACGAAAATAGAAACAGAACGAGTTAACAAGTTGTTAATCAGTTATTCTACAAGTTCATATGTCATTAATCACATTCTTCCAAAAATGAAAGTAAAGAAGAAAATCAAATTGATGAAAACAAAGGTGCAAGTTATGATCGTGTTCCACCACCCATGTGGAATAGCTATGCTAGTAAGAAACCATCGGGGTGGAAAAGGCGCTCAAATTAAAACTAAAACTAAAAAGACAAATGAGCAGCCTGCGAACATTGATATAACTTACATCAAACTAGAAAAAGAATGTGATTCTGATGTTGTTAATACTATGGTTGAAAATGTTCTAAAGAATGAATCTGACAAATCTGAATTGGATGTTGAATCATAAGAAGATAGTTTAAACACTGATCCAAATGTCATCGTATACAAAATGCATGGATCTGATAAACTATATTCCGATGAGGATTTCCCAATTTAGAATGTCAATCTGGATCGTGTTGAAAACTTGTTCAAGCTTGTTGAGGTGAGGCATTCTGATATAGAAAAACGAGATGCATCATTTTATTCTAAATCAAATGTGTTAACAAACCCTACCATCAAAGGAACGGAAACTATCCTGAAAACCAGAGAGAGCTAGGTTAGGTTTTCAAAAGCAAAGAACGTATAACAAGTCTCAAAAGCAAAATTTTGTAAAGAAAATCAATTTTGTCTATGGGACAACTACCGAAAGAGAAAAAGTGATCATTGGTAAACAATCCAATGATGAATTCAAGAAAGAAAAAGATAGTAGAAAGCGGGATTTGGATTCCTCTGTTAAAAAGACAGTAGGACGTGCTATAAGTGTAACAATGTTGGGCATATTGCACAATAATGTTCCCAAATAAATCCAAAACATGTTTCCAACTACAACAGATCTACCAAAGATGTGAAACAAAAGGCACCCATGTTTGTACCAAAACAAATTCTGAAAAGAAACAATGAATCCAACAAAAATGTAAAATCAACGATTCAACTAAATTTTAAAATTGAAATTGGTGAAACTTCCACCAAGAATTGTCAAAAGGTTTCAAAGTTTTATTATAAAAAGGCAACTTTGAAAACACAAACTTGGGTAGCAAAAGTCAAACCATCTTTAGTAGAACTGAAACCACCTGTTCCAGCCAAAACAGAGATCAAACAAAATGTCAAGATCAAAGTTGGTCCAAAATCTGATATTCCTAACCCACCCAAGACCAAACAGGCTTGGGTTTCTCTGTTTAAATAGATTCTTCCACATGTGTGCAGGGGCTCCCGGGATCAATCATGTCAAAATGGATTATGGATAGTGGAGCTTCCCGACACATGACTGGGATGCTTGCGTTGTTGCACGACGTCAAAGCTATCCGGGGAGGTTACATTGGTTATGCTGGAACTCAGGGTGGAAGAATTGTGGTAGAAGGTATTCTTATGAATGGAGTGGTTTCCTTCGACAAGGTGAACTACATTGCAGAGCTGGAGAATAATCTACTTAGCATTTCGCAAATTTGTGACAAAAAGTTCACAACACACTTCAATGACAAGGAATGCTATTCTCAAGCCGGGATTCAAAATTCATGAGGAGTGGATCCTCATGTGCGCTCCACGAGAGAATGATCTCTATGTTTTAGACATGAGCGTTGCATCCACTACGTCAAAGAAGGTTTAGTGCTACGTTTCTAAAGCAACCGAGAAGGAGAAAATCTTATGGCATCGGAAGATGGGGCACATTCACCTGAGAAAGATGAATTATTTGGTGCACAACGACCTAGTGGAGGGTGTTAATTTGAAGAATTTTCATTTATCTAATGATTGTTGAGTTATAAGAAGGGGAAACATCATAAGAAATCACACCCAAGAAAGTTGCTTAATTTATTAAGCTACCACTAGAAAGGCTTCATATGGATCTTTTTGGGCTAGTAAACGTAAAAAGCATTTATGGAGATCTATATTGCCTGGTGTGACAGATGATTTTCAAGATTCTCACAGGTTTTCTTTCTGGGAGGGTAAAGATGAAACGTTTGAAAGTCTTGATTCTCTTCAAGAAGCTTGAAAACCTATATCACTTTCCTATCAAGAGAATCCGCAGTGACAATGGTACTGAGTTCAAAAACAAGAGGATGTCGAATTCTGCAACGAAAAGGGGATTCTTCACGAATTTAGCGCTCCTTATACTCCTCAACAAAACGGAGTAGCTGAACGTAAGAATCGCACACTGATCGAGACTGCAAGAACCATGCTCGCTAATTCAAAACTTCCAATTAGTTTCTGGAGTGAACCAGTCGCATCTGCGTGTTACAACCTCAACCGTGTGTTAATAGTCAAGCATCACAACAAGACCTGTTTCAGCTGCTAAATCATTGAAAGCCGAACCTCGCGTTTTTGGAGCCTTTTGGATCGCCGTTTACTATTCTGGACCCGGACGGTAAAATTTGTAGCCAAATCCTTGGAAGGATTTTTCGTTGGGTATGCTACTCCACTAAAGCGTGTCTTTTTGCCGAGTTTGAACCAGGTTATTCTTACACAGCATGTTGATTGTCAACGATATACTATGCCAACGTAGAAACCTGGGGATACATGGTTGTTCAACTACGAAGGTTTATGGAATTCATTTGACCTACCTGAAGTACCATCAGAAGAAGAACTTGTTATGCTTTTTCAACAACATCAAATCTCCAATCAAGAGCAAGTTTCTAGACTGTTGATGATTTCCCCGTCACTTCCGGTCTCTAACACTTCCGATGTAGGTCCGAGCAATACTCTACAGGAATCAGTCTCTGTACCAATCTTGAAGACTACTGAATCATCTACCCATCAACTGATTAATGTCGACTCTGATCGTGAACCAAGTTTTGATGATGGAGGAACCATTTCTGATGAAGGATCTGAGCATATTGAAAGTGTTTTGAATTCTCAGGATGATCAATCCAATGTCAGAAATGAAGCTACATCTTCTGAGCCGGTTGCTCATGAAGTGGTCACAAATTTGCAAAGTCAAGTAGATGTTCCGAGTGAAGTAATGCCAAGGACACTATCTTACCATCCATCGAAGAAAATCATTGGCAGCTTACAAACCGGAGTGAAAACTCGCAATCAGATAACAAGGATCCACTTTTATACCAGTGTTGCTCCATTGCAAACTAGACTTTCTTACAATTGTTTTGTTTCGCTGGTTGAACCAGGAAACTGGAGAGATGCGTTGAAAGAGGAAAGCTGGGTGGATGCAATGTAGGAAGAGTTGCTTCAATTCTAGAAACTTGGTGACTGGAAGCTTGTTGACCTACCGAATCATCATAAAGAGATCAATACTCATTGGGTCGTCAAGTGCAAGAGAGATGATAGTGGTATTGTGGTCAGAAACAAAGCTCGGCTCGTGGTCTAGGGCTTTCACTAGCAAGAAGGGATAGACGACACTGAATTCTACACCCCAATCGCTCGTCTTGAAGCTGTTCGCATATTCTTGGCCTTTGCTTCTTGGAAAGGTTTCAAGGTGTATCAATTGGATGTCAAATCTTCTTTCCTTTACGGCAAAGTCAAAGAGGAGGTGTATGTTGGCCAACCATCGGGGTTTGTCGATCCTATACACAAGGATAAAGTCTACCTTCTGAACAATGCGTTATATGGTCTACACTAAGCCTTTAGATCTTGGACTGAAACGCTTTCAAGACATCTTCTAGACAACGGCTTTCTCAGAGGAACTGTAGATTGTACCCTCTTCACAAAGGAAGTAGATGCTCATTTGATTTGGTACAAATATATGTGGATGATATCATCTTTGGATCCACAAATGATAAGCTGTGCAAAGACTTCGAAGAAGTTATGAAGAAGAAATTTGAAATGAGTGCTAAGGGGGAGATGAAGTTCTTTTTAGGACTTCAGGTTGAGCAATTGCCTGATGGTATCTTTATTCATCAGACGAAGTAATGTTCATGACGCTCATGGAATCAAAGTCGATGAAACATTATATCACTCCATGATCGAATCCTTGATGTATCTTACAGCTTCGCGACCTGATATCATGTATCCAACATGTCTAAGCGCCCGTTATCAGTCCAATCTAAGAGATTCGTACTTGTTAGCCATCAAACGAATCATGTGATACTTGAAAGGATGTCCAAGCACTGGCTTGTGGTATCCTCGACATGACGACTTCAATCTTGCGGGTTACTCGGATTCTGATTTCGGCTGCTACAATCTTAATGCCAAATCTACTAGGGCTGGTTGCCAATTCTTTGGAACTCGTTTGGTAACGTGCAAAGCAAGAAACAGACCGCGGTCGATCTCTCTACATGTGAAGCTGAATACGTTTTAGCATCCAGCTGTTGTTCCCAGATACTCTAGATACAACTGCAGATGGGAGACTACAGACTGCAATTTCTTGATACGCGAATTTATGTAGATAATAAGGCGGCTATTAATATCACCAAAAATCTTGTTCAACACTCACGCACTAAACAAAATAGAAATTCGACACCACTTTATCCGTGATTGTTACGAGAAAAGTTGGTTAGAAGTGAAAAAATCAACGACGATGACCAAAAAGCAGATTTTTACACCAAGGCTTTTGATAGTCAAGATTTAAAAATCTTTTGAAGTTGAATGGTTTAAAAAATCTAACATCAAGATATATTCTTCAGGTTAAAATTGAGGATGACGAGGACTTGACGTGATTCTCATTGGTATCACGTGTTTTTCTACTAAATATTTTTTCTTTTAAAACTAAAAACCAAAAATATGTATTTGATTTTAGGGGAGAAAAGTTGTGAAAAATTCAAAAACCTTAAAAAGTCAAAAAGAGGTTTTGTGAAAAAGAGGGAATCATATTATATCAATAAGACTGTCACAGTATGCTAAAGATATGGAATGTTTAAACATGTAATTAAGCAGGTCTTACGGAGGGTGTGCCAATAGGCTTCACTCGTTCAGTAAATTGTTCTTCAAGATATAAACCTAAAAGAAAAAAACTGAGTAACTTGTGGGTCGACATCTCTCGGATATATGGACTTAGTACTCAGAAATTTTGTTTGAGAGAATGTCAGATTCTGCGATACTAGGTCTTTATATTTAATCGATATCTGGGGTATTATCCGACTTCTTCTGATTTTGCGTCAGCAAGGACCTAGAACTTGTATAATACTTTACGCATTATTCGCCTACAAAATTTGCACAAAAAATGAGTATGTCATGAACATTTACGACATCTACAGTTCAAAAGATTCCTTTATGGAACACCACCTAAAGTCGAGCCCTCATCTCTTTCTCTATATGGAAATACTAACCTGAGCTCTCAAGGTCTCGCAATTCAACCCATTTACAGATAGCAGTTAGATATATTCACCTGTGAAATGGAATTCTGGGAATCTCGATGCGGGAGTATATTCTGAGATGGGAAACACATTACATGTACCTTAATATTAGAAATAATTGAGAAACGTGTAGAGGTTTAAATGGATAAGTATATTGGCAATCTAGGTAAATCTGTTTAAGAACTTAAAGTTACTACCAAGATCAACGGTACTTGTGATTTGTCATAATACCTGATATGAACCTCTAAACACAAAACTACCAAAAATATGTATGTAAATACATCTTTATTTAGTTGTTCTTTCTTTTCGGAAAAATCTCAAAAATATTTTCAGTTTATTTTTTAGCAATCTTTCTTAGATTTTAGTCTACCGATGTTGAAAATACCATTAGTCCAAGTCAAAGCGACAGTTGCTGGAGGAAAGCTGAAGAGCATGGGCTGGGAGCTAATCAGAAAAGAAAATATCCCGAAACGTCAAAAGTTCATTAATTTGAAACTTTAAATTTTAAAGTAAATCTGTTTTGGTCAAACAACGGTCAATCAAGGTTTTCTACTAAATATTTTTTTTTTAAAACTAAAAACCAAAAATATGTATTTGATTTTAGGGGAGAAAAGTTGTGAAAAATTCAAAAACCTAAAAAGTCAAAAAGAGGTTTTGTGAAAAAGAGGGAATCATATTATATCAATAAGACTGTCACAGTATGCTAAAGATATGGAATGTTTAAACATGTAATTAAGCAGGTCTTACGGAGGGTTGCCAATAGGCTTCACTCGTTCAGTAAATTGTTCTTCAAGATATAAACCTAAAAGAAAAAAACTGAGTAACTTGTGGGTCGACATCTCTCGGATATATGGACTTAGTACTCAGAAATTTTGTTTGAGAGAATGTCAGATTCTGCGATACTAGGTCTTTATATTTAATCGATATCTGGGGTATTATCCGACTTCTTCTGATTTTGCATCAGCAAGGACCTAGAACTTGTATAATACTTTACGCATTATTCGCCTACAAAATTTGCACAAAAAATGAGTATGTCATAAACATTTACGACATCTACAGTTCAAAAGATTCCTTTATGGAACACCACCTAAAGTCGAGCCCTCATCTCTTTCTCTATATGGAAATACTAACCTGAGCTCTCAAGGTCTCGCAATTCAACCCATTTACAGATAGCAGTTAGATATATTCACCTGTGAAATGGAATTCTGGGAATCTCGATGCGGGAGTATATTCTGAGATGGGAAACACATTACATGTACCTTAATATTAGAAATAATTGAGAAACGTGTAGGTTTAAATGGATAAGTATATTGGCAATCTAGGTAAATCTGTTTAAGAACTTAAAGTTACTACCAAGATCAACGGTACTTGTGATTTGTCATAATACCTGATATGAACCTCTAAACACAAAACTACCAAAAATATGTATGTAAATACATCTTTATTTAGTTGTTCTTTCTTTTCGGAAAAATCTCAAAAATATTTTCAGTTTATTTTTTAGCAATCTTTCTTAGATTTTAGTCTACCGATGTTGAAAATACCATTAGTCCAAGTCAAAGCGACAGTTGCTGGAGGAAAGCTGAAGAGCATGGGCTGGGAGCTAATCAGAAAAGAAAATATCCCGAAACGTCAAAAGTTCATTAATTTGAAACTTTAAATTTTAAAGTAAATCTGTTTTGGTCAAACAACGGTCAATCAAGGTTATTAACTTGGACTTGGTAGGCAAATCGGTTAACTGAGGTCATTAATTTGGATTTGGTTAACTGAGTGGGTAATAAAAACAAATAAAATTTCACAAAAAAATCAAAAACATAAACAAAGTTCATAGAACTAACTCGTACGAGTGACAAAAGTTCGTGCGAATCATCACTCATACGAGTGAACCTGAATGAGTATAAAAGGACTTCTCATTCTCACGAGTCACACTATTGAATCTGTGCGACTGAGAGCTTACTCTGTGCGATTCAGTTCTTATCAATTATTTTCTTGATCTTTGTTACGTATCTATACTTTGGGGAGGTTGATTAGCACACCTCTTACGATGGGCAAGGTACTAATGCTTGTTTTGAGCCGTTATAGTGCCGAAATCAGACCAAAAGGACTTAAACGTAGAGTTAGGATAATCGGACTGGTAAAATATAAAATTGAACTCAAAATCGTTAAAATCGGCCCTTTTAACCTATAAATCAACCTTAAATTTGTTAAAATCTACACATTTTAAGTTCGGTTTGATAAGTGTTATTTGGTACGATTTGCAACTCGTACGAATCATCACCCGTACGAGCAAGGATTTCAAATGTCTTTTATCATATTCACTCGTACGAGTAGGACCTTAAACATTTATATCTTTGTGACTCGTACGAAGCACCACTCGTTCGAAGCAAAACACTCGTATGAAGCGCAACTTGTACGAAGTGTGGCATGCAAAAAACAAATTGGTGATTACAAATATTTTCGAATTTTAACGTCTAATCCGGGCTGTTCAGGGACACCGTCTAGAGCTTCAGAGTACAGATTTAATGATACGGTCACAAATTGATGAAGATTTTGGGGTAGTCATTGATACTTGCGCAAAAGGTTGATCATCTGGTGTAGTGACTATTAATGGGCCTTAACGTTAAATCAGCATTTGATCAAAACTGCAATTTTGGGAAATTTTCCACAAAATTTGAGTACCACATGCTGCAGTCGCGCCATAATCTTCATCCCCGTAAGAACACAAGACGTCAGAATTTGCAAAAATGAGGAGGAAAATTTTTTCAGTTTATCAATACGAATCAAGGCGTTTAAGCAGTATATCTTTCTTGTTTGTTTGTCCAACTCGCTAACAATGAATTCCGCCTCTGTTAGCTAAGTCGGATCAGTCCGGTGCTCATAAGAGGAGAGTCGATTCCCTCTCACACTAAACTTCATAAAGTGAATTTCCTTTGTCTTATGTGTAATTTCCATTAATACTAATGGGTGAGCAGAAAACCAAAATAAATGAACCGCCTAATACACCAACCGAAACAAACATTGACGGTTCAGTTTTGGATTTTTAATAACCGAAAATTTCAGATTGGTTTTCGGATAACCATTTTCAATAACTGGAAAAGACCGAACCGACACGATAAGTTACCAAAGTGTTTAACCCATGCTAGTTGAAATTATTAATTTTATTCTTCAATATTAAGTATTTTTAATAAAAATATTAACATGTTTATTTATAATTGAAATAATTTATTTATAATTGAAATGATTTATTTATTGTCTATAATAAAAAAACAAAATTTAATTAAAAATTAAATAATATTTAAAGTATTTTAAAAGAGAAAATTTAATAATAAAAATTTTGGTGAAACATAAGAATAGACTAAAATGTTAGGTTTATGTGAACAATATTAATTAAAAATGTTAAAGATACTAACTTAAATGTAAACATATAAGAAAGATAATTAAACTTAAAATTTTACTTTTTATTTTTTGAAGCTTATATATTTTTTTCTAAAAACCGAAATAACTGAACCGGTGTAAAAACCAAAGGTTTTGATTTTGCTAAAAAACAATCGAACTAAACTGAATCGTGCACACCATTTAATTAATATTCTATGATCTTTAAAAGACAGATATGCTACACCCCTTCAACTTTTATAAAGTTGTTTTATTATTTTTGTTGTTATTTTACCAAATTAGAGTACCACAACCATTAAACTTTAAAAGTTAAATACACCCATAGCACATCAATCACTTTTTTTTCAACACGTTAATTTTTTTTAATTCCTTTCTTTTCTCTTCTTTTCTATTTATTATAATAATTGAATTTCGGTTTTATATTTATACGTGTTTACTTAACCTTGCGAATAGCTCATTTCTATCATCATCTAAATGTCATTGTTTCTCACCAGGTGAATACTAATGTACCTGTAACATCTCAAAAACGGATTTGGTAATTAAACTAAATTAATCGGGATGAGCGGGTAAGATACCATTAGTGGTAAAAGTTAACCCGATAAACATTAGGCTTTGAATAAATAAACCTAATGTTGAAAATAAATAAATAAATGCCTTTTTAAGATTAAATGTCTTATTCGATAGAATTGTATAAGGCTCGGGCTATCGGGACTTGATTTAAATCGGGCTATAGCATTCCCTTACTTAGTAAGCCCAATTATCTGGTTTGCTTATAATTGGCATGGAGTATATGACTAGGAATATTAATGTAGTTAACATGGTAGTTTATTTATGAAGGTTAAGTAGGTTATAAGCAAAAACAATACTAACCAAACCTAAGGGACTAAAATTGGTTAAGTGTGAAAGTTGTTTTGTAAAAAGAGATGGAAAAATAAAAAACTAGGTTTGATGTGTGTGTGTGTATGAACGAGATTGAAAGAAAGAGAGAGATGAAGTTCCTCTACAAAATCCCTAATACACAAAATTAGTGGATTGAATGTGAAATCCAAGTGATTTTCCCTTGCATGTTTGATGATTTTAGCTTTCTAACATCATCTGAACCTAAGGTATCTGATGAATTTGTGTATGATGAGTTTTTATGATTAAGTGGGATTTGATGAAATGATGATGTAAGATA
Organism: Scalesia atractyloides; assembly: GCA_947069175.1. Classification (NCBI taxonomy): domain Eukaryota; kingdom Viridiplantae; phylum Streptophyta; class Magnoliopsida; order Asterales; family Asteraceae; genus Scalesia; species Scalesia atractyloides. The sequence continues at coordinate 65,304,608 of CAMTDV010000022.1, forward strand.
CTTGGTTGTATGTGTAAAATACTTGTGCAATTTAAAAATTGATCTAGTGTTCATACATGTCATGAAGTGGGTTTTGATGATACGATGAAATTAATGTTGTAATAGCGATATAATCATCATGTTTACTAGTTTGTGTAAGAAACTTGAATAATTTAGTTGTTGGGATCAATGTTCAATTATAAGATGAAAAGGATTTTTGCATAACAGATGAAAACCCAAGTTCTAGTATGATAGACTTATGAATTTGCATATGATAATTGAAAGTTATGTTGACTTGATGTTAATAGGTTAAAAACTTATTGAATTGAAAGAAATGTAGTGAATTCGGTAGATAAATTTAGGTAATATGATGGCTTAAGAATAATGCGCACCAAGTATATGATAAAATACCTAAATGAGTTATGTTGGAGCATTTATATATGTCAAATGGATGGAATTGAATGAGAAATATGGTATAAATGTGACATCCCACAAAATAAGGTATATTCTTCCTGATTCAGTTTCTTTATATATATTTTTATATAAAATATAATTGAACACACACACGTTGCGTATAACTAGTAATTGATATGATACGATACCTATAGTATAATGAAACCGACCAAACCTGAGGCCGCGTTGGGCCAAACGAGTTTGGCGGCCCAACCCAAAACCCAAACCATGTGCGCATAGCCCAACCCAACCCTCTCTCAACCCTTCCCGATCTCGGTTCTCTCTCTCCTCACTCGATCCTCCGGCTGGCGATACCGGGAATTGTTAGGTAACCTCGTTATGTTTGATAACTGCTTTATGTTATGTGCTATCTAGCAAATGAGATATATGCGGGGTAATAAGGTAGGGTAAAAAATGAGTTCCTTGAGGGAGTTGATCATTCCGCTACATAAGAAAGTAGGAGGCATAAATTAGAATGTGAAATGCTTTCTAATGGATCGTTGGGTAATTAATTTCTAACCAAAAAAATGATTTGAAAAGATAAAGAATCCGGGATCGGATCAAGGTTTTGAACATACAAATGTGGGGAAGGTTTTAAAAATGGTAAACCTGAAGAATCAAGTTGGGTGCGAATATAGTGAATACTCAGCAAAATTTGGGGCAAGGGTAAAAACTGCCAGCATTGTGAACTTTTCTAGAAAACTGCCCCGCGCCACACGGAGGAGATACTAGGCCCCTCTGTGACGCGTGGGGATGCCTACTCAAAGAAAGTCAAGATAGTGCTCCCAGCGCCACGCGAGGGCACCCTGTTTCGACGTGATGGTTTTCCCATATTTTAAATAAGTTTAACCATTTGACTTAAACACCAATTATTTTTAGTATTCATCATAGGCTTTTGCTTTGGCGGGAACCAGGCGGATGACCAAGCACGCAAAGAACCGAACACGACTAATCCGCTACCGCTTTGGAGACAATCCATAGGAAGATTTAAGCATGATTGTGTATGGCGAAGCTTTCAAGTTTAGAACCTTTGATATTGAAAAATGTAAATGACGTGTAATAATTTGTTATATTGGTGTTATCGGTTAACCCAGACGTATAAGCTCTAAGTAAAAAAAAATCTGGAACAAATCAGTGTTTTATTAAAATATTCATCAAAACGGGTTAGAGCCTTACAATACAAAGTGCGTGTGATACGCACACTACCACACTAGTTCCCTTTAAGATTTAAGAGCCCGTAGTTACCGATTTGCTTGGTTTCAATATGAAACAAATAACGTAAAATGATATTTGTCAATTTTAGCTACTCGAATACCTTAGTTTTACAATCTCACTTGGAATCCGGACAAATAATCACCAAAAACATATGCAATCGTTAATGTATATAAATAAGTCAGCCATAAAGACAATTTCAATCCAAAACTTGAAAAACACTAAAACAACTAGCACATTGAAGAGTAACAACATCCGTTAACGCATTAAATCCTAACTGAACATTTTTTTGTCAATGGTTGATAAAACGAAACATTACAAAATATATATGAACGTGGTTTAACCAGTGAGATCTTAGTAAAGAGTGACATTATTTGTAGCTTAGGAAGCTAATGGGAGGATTTCTAATACAAATTCCATCAATAACCCAAAATGTAATAGCATGTGAAACTCCAATTCACATAAAGTTAGTGGTCAAAGCTATCTTGGAGATAAAAGAAAGCTTTCGGGTGTATCGTTATGCGTTAGTCCCTCAATAAAAGGAAAATCCCTATTAATTAAAATCACTTGTACAGGCAATGCATGGGTCGGATCCTGACCTTGATAACCACACTCATCTGATCATGGCATGTAAGTAACCCGATTAAAGCTTGAAAAGGTTCCATGGTGCTTGTAACAATCCGAATTTCTAATAATAAAAACAATGACGGCAATAATCATATGACAACTTATAGTGGTCTGTTGTTTGGGCGTGGATGGACAAAAAAACGCCCTATTCACTCGGTAACACCGCCCAATAGGGCATTTTATTGGCATTTGTGAAATTCCAAATCTATATTTACACAATCACAATACATTTTGACTCAGAGTACATATATCAAAACCCAAAATATACAAAAAACACAGCCTCACACCATTTCCGACAAAAATGGATTTTCTCGCGTCTTCATCACCCTTTGCCAATTATTATTACAAAAAGTTTTTAGCCGATGCGAGTGAGTCGAAAGAGCAAGAGGCGGTTATGAGTGCATGTCAACTAGTGGTAGTATTTGTTTGTGGTTCAGTATTTATGTATTTTTTTTATTTATTTAATTAATTATTATGTGTTTTAATTTAAAAAAAACATAACTAAATAATTGGGAATCATTGTTAAGGAGCATTATAGACCATTATACCACTACACACATTTTAACTTCAAACCCTGTAATATCCATTTGTTGACTAGAGTATCACACATGCCCAAATAAGATACTTGAAACTAACCCACCACTACCCATAGTCTAATAACCAACAACAACAATAATAAAACAACTCAACAACAATTTTCATTGGTGGTTCCTACCGGTAAATTATAAACCCCATTGGTACCAACTTTCATCTTTAACTTTTTATCAAATTGGTTTACTGATATTTTGTAGTTTTTGCATACTATACTATAGTCTTGTTGATATTTGTTTCCAACCAATAATAAGAAACTTTACTGCCGATTTATTCAGAACACGTGATTTACCTTTTGTTGATTTGGGGAACGATCAGTGGGTACACCTAGTGATAGTCTACACCATTTGAAACCACCAACCAGTTTTGAAATGCCAAGAAATGGCCTCAATTTTTATACCATCGAATATCCTCACAGCTAAAGAAAAATCCCATGATCATTTTATAACTCACTCTGCTCCTCTTGATCTCATATTTTTCACTTTCTTGCGTTGTTGCTATCGTACCAGTATACCACTGATAGTCTACATCACCTATGCACCATGCTAAGCACTGTCTAAAGAGATGCCCCTCATTTGTAGCCTCCTTTCTCGGTGTTCTTTTACAAATATGTTGCCATAACTCGCTGCACATGGTTTTCAAATTCTATCAAGATGCACCAAATACAAAGAGTGTCTTCATTTATTTAATAAAAAAATGACATATTTTCTAACTATTTGATGATATAAAAAATTCTTATCTCTGAATATCTATTTTGATAATTATTTTTGTTTTAGAAAATACAAATAATATTAATAGGTTAGGACCATAGTGTAAAGATCAAATATTGTAGAATAATTATAATTACTTTACAAGATTACATAATTACTGTACTAGTGTAAAATTACGCCTTTTTTTATTCTAGAACTAAAATATATGATTAATAAAATGTTAAAAACAATTCAAAAGAAAATATTTCCTCCTTCACTTTTCACATTAAAAGTATTTTGTCTATTAAAACCATTTATGCAATAACTTAACCATGTAAAAAATAACTACCATATGTAAGACTTCGAAATAATGTCATGATAATTTGTAGCCTCCTTTCTCTGTGTTCTTTTACAAATATGTTGCCATAACTCGCTGCACACCGTTTTCAAATTCTATCAAGATGCACCAAATACAAAGAGTGTCTTCATTTATTTAATAAAAAAATGACATATTTTCTAAGTATTTGATGATATAAAAAAATTCTTATCTCTGAATATCTATTTTGGTAATTATTTTTGTTTCAGAAAATACAATAATATTAATAGGTTAGGACCATAGTGTAAAGTTCAAATATTGTAGAACAATTATAATTAATTTACAAAATTACATAATTATTGTACCAGTGTAAAATTACGTCTTTTTTTATTATAGAAATAAAATATATGATTAATAAAATGTTAAAAACAATTCAAAAGAAAATATTTCCTCCTTCACTTTTCACATTAAAAGTATTTTGTCTATTAAAACCATTTATGCAATAACTTAACATATAAAAATATCTACCATATGTAAGACTTCGAAATAATGTCATGATAATTTGTAGCCTCCTTTCTCTGTGTTCTTTTACAAATATGTTGCCATAACTCGCTGCACACCGTTTTCCAATTTTATCAAGATACACCAAATACAAAGAGTGTCTTCATTTATTTAATAAAAAAATGACATATTTTCTAACTATTTGATGATATAAAAAATTCTTATCTCTGAATATCTATTTGATAATTATGTTTGTTTCAGAAAATACAATAATATTAATAGGTTAGGACCATAGTGTAAAGATCAAATATTGTAGAATAATTATAATTACTTTACAAAATTATATAATTACTGTACCAGTGTAATATTACGCCTTTTTTTTATTCTAGAACTAAAATATATGATTAATAAAATGTTAAAAACAATTCAAAAGAAAATATTTCCTCCTTCACTTTTCATATTAAAAGTATTTTGTCTATTAAAACCATTTATGCAATAACTTAACCATATAAAAATAATTACCATAAGTAAGACTTCGAAATAATGTCATGATAATTTGTAGCCTCCTTTCTCTGTGTTCTTTTACAAATATGTTGCCATAACTCGCTGCAATCTATCAAGATGCACCAAATACAAAGAGTGTCTTCATTTATTTAATAAAAAAATGACATATTTTCTAACTATTTGATGATATAAAAATTTCTTATCTCTGAATATCTATTTTGATAATTATTTTTGTTTCAGAAATACAATAATATTAATAGGTTAGGACCATAGTGTAAAGATCAAATATTGTAGAATAATTATAATTAATTTATAAAATTACATAATTAATGTACCAGTGTAAAATTACGCCTTTTTTTATTCTAGAACTAAAATATATGATTAATAAAATGTTAAAAACAATTCAAAAGACAATATTTCCTCCTTCACCTTTCACATTGAAAGTATTTTGTCTATTAAAACCATTTATCAATAACTTAACCATATAAAAATAACTACCATATGTAAGACTTCGAAATAATGTCATGATAATTTGTAGCCTCCTTTCTCTGTGTTCTTTTACAAATATGTTGCCATAACTCGCTGCACACCTTTTCAAATTCTATCAAGATGCACCAAATACAAAGAGTGTCTTCATTTATTTAATAAAAAAATACATATTTTCTAACTATTTGATGATATAAAAAATTCTTATCTTGAATATCTATTTTGATAATTATTTTTGTTTCAGAAAATACAATAATATTAATAGGTTAGGACCATAGTGTAAAGATCAAATATTGTAGATATTATAATTACTTACAAAATTATAATTACTGTACAGTGTAAATTACGCCTTTTTTTATTCTAGAACTAAAATATTTGATTAATAAAATGTTAAAAACAATTCAAAAGAAATATTTCCTCCTTCCTTTTCACATTAAAAGTATTTTTCTATTAAAACCATTTATGCAATAACTTAACCATATAAAAATAATACCATATGTAAGACTTCAAATAATGTCATGATAATTTGTAGCCTCCTTTCTCTGTGTTCTTTTACAAATATGTTGCCATAACTCGCTGCACCTAATATCAAGATGCACCAAATACAAAGAGTGTCTTCATTTATTTAATAAAAAAATGACATATTTTCTAACTATTTGATGATATAAAAAATTCTTATCTCTGAATATCTATTTTGATAATTATTTTTGTTTCAGAAAAACAATAATTAATAGGTTAGGACCATAGTGTAAGTCAAATATTGTAGAATAATTATAATTACTTACAAAATTACATAATTACTGTACCAGTGTAAAATTACGCTTTTTTTATTCAGAACTAAAATATATGATTAATAAAAGTTAAAAACAATTCAAAAGAAATATTTCCCTTCACTTTCCATAAAGTATTTTGTCTATTAAAACCATTTATGCAATAACTTAACCATATAAAATAACTACCATATGTAAGACTTCAAATAATGTCATGATAATTTGTAGCCTCCTTTCTGTGTTCTTTTACAATATGTTGCCATAACTCGCTGCCACCGTTTTCAAATTCTATCAAGATGCACCAAATACAAAGAGTGTCTTCATTTATTTAATAAAAAAATGACATATTTTCTAACTATTTGATGATATAAAAAATTCTTTCTCTGAATATCTATTTTGATAATTATTTTTGTTTCAGAAAATACAATAATATTAATAGGTTAGGACCATAGTGTAAAGTCAAATATTGTAGAATAATTATAATTACTTTACAAAATTACATAATTACTGTACATGTAAAATTACGCTTTTTTTATTTAGAACTAAAATATTGATTAATAAAAGTTAAAAACAATTCAAAAGAAAATATTCCTCCTTTTACATAAAGTATTTTTCTTAAACCATTTATGCAATAACTTAACATATAAAAATAATACCATATGTAAGACTTCGAAATAATGTCATGATAATTTGTAGCTCCTTTCTCTGTGTTCTTTTACAAATATGTTGCCATAACTCGCTGCACCTCTATCAAAAGATGCACCAAAATACAAAGAGTGTCTTCATTTATTTAATAAAAAATGACATATTTTCTAACTATTTGATGATATAAAAAATTCTTATCTCTGAATATCTATTTTGATAATTATTTTTGTTTCAGAAAATACAATAATATTAATAGGTTAGGACCATAGTGTAAAGATCAAATATTGTAGAATAATTATAATTACTTTACCAAATTATATAATTACTGTACCAGTGTAATATTACGCCTTTTTTTATTCTAGAACTAAAATATATGATTAATAAAATGTTAAAAACAATTCAAAAGAAAATATTTCCTCCTTCACTTTCACATTAAAATTATTTTGTCTATTAAAACCATTTATACAATAACTTAACCATATAAAAATAACTACCATATGTAAGACTTCGAAATAATGTCATGATAATTTATAGCCTCCTTTCTCTGTGTTCTTTTACAAATATGTTGCCATAACTCGCTGCACACCATTTTCAAATTCTATCATGATGCACCAAATACAAAGAGTGTCTTCATTTATTTAATAAAAAAATGACATATTTTCTAACTATTTGATGATATAAAAAATTATTATCTCTGAATATCTATTTTGATAATTATTTTTGTTTCAGAAAATACAATAATATTAATAGGTTAGGACCATAGTGTAAAGATCAAATATTGTAGAATAATTATAATTACTTTACAAAATTACATAATTATTGTACCAGTGTAAAATTACGCCTTTTTTTATTTTAGAACTAAAATATATGATTAATAAAATGTTAAAATCAACTCAAAAGAAAATATTTCCTCCTTCACTTTTCACATTAAAAAGTATTTTGTCTATTAAAACCATTTATGAAATAACTTAACCATATAAAAATAACTACCATATGTAAGACTTCGAAATAATGTCATGAATAATATATATATATATATATATATATATATATATATAAAGTGAAGTATGGAAGTAAGACATAAAATTACGATAAAAGTTCAAATAAGAATTTATAAATTATTTCAGAATTCACTTGATGAAATAATAGAATACATATTGATAGGTTTACGGAGAAAACCTAAAACTCCCAAGAACATTAAAGAAGAAGAGAGACATTAAACTAAATTTTCACTCTACAATTTTCATCATAATCGTTACTGAAAACACAAAGCCTTATATAGGCATACAATGCAAGTATAGAAATAAACTAACCTCTAGATAAATTACCCACTAACTACTGAAAATATGCAAACAATATGAATAATATATATAAAAACACAAAGTGACGTGCACGAAATGACGGTGCATGAAAACGTGTGATGGTTGTTGGGCTTCATGGGTTACGTGATCGTATCACATATGGTAGCGAATTACAAAGTGGAAAGGTAGAAGAAAGAGGTCCATAATCCGATATTAAGTATGAATAAAAGGCTAAAAAGTGAGTTCTTTAATTTCTATATATTTTAATAATTTTTATGTTTAAAGTCATCGTATATATTACAAAATTTTCACTCACGAAACTCGATGTTAAGGATCTAAAACTTAACTTTTGATTTGCAAACTGAAGTTACATTTTTTTCGAGAATATGAAGAGAAATATCACAAGAACTATTAGTTGTAGCCTTCTTTTTGAAGATTTTCAAAACTGTTGCTTTCCCTTTTAATGTTGTTGTTGAAGTAAAATTCAAAGTTTGGGTTGCCATATCCTTCGAAAAGTTTGGATTTGTAACCAAACTCTTAATGATCACCAACACAGTCGTGCCAACAGTGTGTTTTTCCTCGAGCCGGGATTGTGTCTGCCATCACAGGTGCCACAGCCACCACATCTCCATGATAAGTCACAAAGCTTGTACTGTTTTCATACTTAAATCCTCCATAATTCGGGTTGTCTATACCAATGGTTATCCCTAAAGTGAAATTTGTATCTGTAGGTTCAAAAACATTTGTTGAAAACGATTCGATTGTGAGACTTTGAGTCGTCATTTTGGGTTGTTTGGGCTTGAAAAGAGTGTAGAGTGTGATTGCAGTTACTATGATGATTATCAAAAGAACAGCAGTCACAACACAACATATTATAAAGGGTCTTCGAGTTTTAGCCATGATTATATGTTTATTTTTCATTTTTTATTTTTGCTAAACTCTGTATATATATGGGATTTTAAGATCACATTGTACAATCAGAACATGTCTGGAAAGAGACAAAGAATGTGATGGTTACAAAGTTGGGAAAGTTTTTCTTGTACAAAGGATGTTGTCAAGGAGATAAAAAAATGAAACATATTTCATTGTTTGTGTTCTTTTTGGTGGTACATATATACATTCGAATCAAAATGCCTTCGGTTTTGTCTCAACTTGAAGGTTCTTGTCGGTGTTAATCAATCTATTAAGTTGTTAAAACACTTAAAAGCAAATATTTTGAAAAGCTATGAATGTCACACGTACATAATACATACTTAAGCGGGAGGGGCACTTAACCCTCTACCTTAAGTTCGACTAATCTCCTAGATAATTACTAACTTTAAATACCAATTTTTAAAACGTACCGGGTTAGGCTTAGAAATTGCTCAAACGGTTGAACTAGATTCTGTTGGGCGGTTTAACCGGGTTTTCTAATTAACCATATAAATCTATAAAATACAATTTTTACTCAAAAAATAGTCAAAAAATATATCATTTCTTAATAAAAAATATTACAAAAGTTAATCCATAATAAAAGATAATCCAAAAATTCACTTTTGGGCGCTAAGTTTTACTAAAAAGTAATCGTCACCTTTTGAGCCTATAAAAGATTAAAAGTCCAAATTTTAACCTTTGACCCGGTACCGATATACCGGTTTAAACCGATATAACCCAATTTACCTGCGGTACAACTTCTTTGTTGTCTACTTAATTTACTGGAATGATTCGTGCCGGCCAAACTTCCGGTATCCGTTTTAATCGGTTCAACCTGCCGGTATAAACCGGTTTTTAAAACATTGCCATCCACTACCCTATTCCGTGGCGCCATTTAGACCGGTTAACCCATTCTTTCTTTTTTTATTTACAAATATAACTAAGTAAACACATAAATAATTATTCCTATACATTATAAAAATAATACATTCCTTCATAATTAAACATCCAACACACCATTAAAAATAAAAGTACGACACCTCATAATATACAAATAAAAAACATAGATAAACTACTCCGAGTATGACTCCTCAATGTAGGGTAGATCTAGATATGCAATGTGTTCCGTGAGATCATATTGAAGCCGGAAATATATGTCTTCATCATGTAACCCTGCAAGGACATTTTCGTCAAAAAACTTGCTCGACGGGCGGATCTCTAATATGGACCGGTGATATTTTAGACCCTCACATTCAAGATCATGTTATGCATTATCATGCACGTATAGACGATGCTCCCATTCTTATCTACCGTATAGCCTACAATGATGGATTAAGTATATCCCATTTCGTCTTTGATAATATAAAGGAGCACTCCACATACTTTCTCGCCGCCTCTTGCATTCTCTTGAATCTCTTTTCCTTCGGATCAGTGGGATACGCTACTAGTAACCCTGCAACTGGCTTGTACGAAGACTCAGGCATCAATGTGACCACGAATCCGATAAACAACTCCTCCAAGACTCAATAATGCAACCCCACTTTACGAAAAATAGACATCAACTTTATCTCATCACTAATGAATCTTCGATGCTCTGTGTTTCCCAGATAATCTGCAGTCGGAACCACCCAAACACTATTGCGTGGTCACGAATTTCAAAAATGACGGAATATTAACATATACGTGAAAATTTGTATTCCCCCTCATTTTTGCAAATCCTGACGTCTTGAGCATCTTTTCACAAAAACCAAATTTTGCGAAAAATTTCCCAAAATTGCAGTTTTGATTAAATCCGGATTTAACGTTAAGGCCCATAAAAAGTCACTAGACTAGATGATTAACTTTATGTGCAGGTATCAGTTACTACACTAATATCTTTAACATTTTGTGACCGTATCATCAAATCTATACTCTGAAGCTCTAGACAGTGTCCCCGAACATTCCGAATTAGACGTTAAAATCTCGAAAAAATTTGTAATCACCAATTTTTTTCTGGGCACTCGTCTCGTCGATGTGATAAAAAAAGCCTTTTTTGTTAACAACTTCGACGAGGTGGACTTCGTACGAGTGGTGCTTCGTACGAGTGACATATTGTCACTCGTACGAGCCACAAAGTCTCTCGTACAAACGAGTCTGATTACGTCTTTCGATCCAGAATCTTTATTTATTTGAATTTCAAGATGATTTTTTTCATAAATCTGGTCGAAAATCAGTTTCTAACAATCCTATGGTTTCAATTTAACATTATGTCCGTGGATTGTCCGACTATTTGAGGTTTTACGTCTAAAACCCCTTATATGTCATGGGCGTAGGTGATTCATCAACTATTAGATTGAATGAATTGGTACCTAGCTCTGATACCAGTTGTGGGTCCCGGTTGACGGCAGTTCTAGACGTGAGTTTGGGCGCATGATAGTACCGTTTCGATAGAACGGGATTAAGTATACCCCATTTCCTCTTTGGTAACATAAACAAGCAGTCCACATACTTTTTCGCCGCCTCTTGCATTCTCTTGAATCTCTTTTCCTTCAAATCAGTGGGATGCGCTACTAGAATAATGGGCAATAGCCACCAAAATTTTCTACCAATATAAATGGTAGCAAATTTAGCTAATAATTTATATCCTAAATAAATGCATTATTCGTACCTCCTTATGATTTGGTAGCAAAGTAGTGGCAAATTAGGTCCAAATTAGTTTCTTTTGTTATAATAGACGGCGTTTCATTCCTGACTTCCTGTTAGGGTTTGATATCCACCTCCGCTACGCTCCACCGACGCTCTGCCCCACCGATGCTCCATCGATGCATACCGCCGCTCCTCTCCACCAACGCTCCACCTCTGTTACGGCTCAATACACTCAATCAATCGATACTCTCCACCTCTGTTAGGGCTAGTACAAATTAATCGCCCTTACAATCCGTCAATTGATATGCTCCATCAATTTCAGATCAATCAGGTAATTTCAATCAAATCTCTGTTTATATTCATTCAAGTCAAATCGATATTGATGCTATTTGTTCAATATGTACTTGTTTTTGAATCTTCTATTGTTTGTTTATCAATTTGCTCTGTAACTAAGAATTCCTAATTTGGAAATATAAAGAATAACTTTTTATTCGGATTTGATTAAAAAGATATGCTACTACGATTTGAACAATGAAGTTATGCTAGTGTATTCATTTTGATTATCGTTCATAGAAAGAACACAATCTATTATACAAAACCTTTGGATTTGATTACTAGCTACTGAATTGATGATATATGTTCTTATACGCGTTTCTTTTGTTTTGGTTGACAGTGAATCAAGTTGAAGATTAGTTTGAATGTTTTCGTCAAATTTGTCATTGAGAACGGTCCATAGCTTATTGATTTCACATATTAGGGTTTAGCAAGGTACGATTCTCGACTTCAGTTCTAGTTAAGTTCTTGTTAATTTGATGTTTGATTTGATAAATTAATAATTTCTCTACTGTCTTTTCTTCATTTATGCATGATTTGCTATGATTTTTGGATTTGCTTTTGTTATTAGTGTTTGTATTTTTATGTTTCTTTTGCTCATACAGTCATACAGAAAAGATAAGTAGATGTTTAATTGATAAGATACTCTTACAGAAGTATAAGGACTTCTGGACTAGTTTGTGTACATGGTTTCCCCTGTAACATTAGTCATTAATGACGCGTTCCAAATTGTGAATATTTAAATATAATTCTGCCTTAGAGTTTTTCGACCCAAGTCCATTCATCACAGCCACCCATGCATATATATGTGTGTATGTTTTAGTTCTTTTTAGATGGCATTTGGTATAACCTAGCACGTTATTAAAGATCTGTTTGTCTTTCCATAGAAACCTAGGCATATTTAACTTGCATTTGATAGATATGATCATCCTCCAAAGGCTGTTGTTGCAATTGATTGGGAGTTACAGTAGATTCGTTATCTAAACCCAATTTACATTAAAAACCACTTTTCAATAATTCTTTCTTTGTTTTTTAATAAATAAAGGTTATTCATCACCATATTTCTATTCTTGTTCGGCCCCCAAGTCCATCAAGCTCTTGTTTACTCAAGATAATATTTGAAATCTGCTCGAGCTATTTTGAGAAAAATCTCAAACGAACTAAGAGTTTGGCTCGAGCTTGCTTCAATATAGCTTAAATGAGCCAAAGCTCGGCTCGCCAATGTTTTATATATAAAAATAAAATTTTGTTTGGGCTCATTTAGGCTCACGAGCCTAAACGAGCTTTGTATTTCAGGCTTTAGCTTGGTCTTGATAACTAAACAAAGCTCTATTTCAGGTTCGAGTTTGGGCTCGTTAAGGTTCGGCTCGTCTGAGCTTTTAACCGAACCAATAACTGGACTTCTTCTACAATTTACTCGATTCTTTGTAGTGTAACAACCTCTATTATAAGAAAGATTTCCAGACAAGGTGGATATATCGACAACTCTAGAAGAATCACCTAAACATCAAACTTTTGATGTAAACTTTCTGGGAATTTCTGGCAATATGAAATGGAAAGGATGGAATGCTCAAAAGTAGACCAGGTTTGAGTCTATCGAATTTGTTAAGAGTTTTATATATACAGTATGTTTATAGGTAATACGCATGTAGTCTTGTGACTAAAATTGTACTCTTATTTGTTTTCAGTTGCTAGTTGAATGCTCAGTAGCTTGTTCTAAGAGCATGTTTGTTTTTAGTGTCATTTCTTGTACTAGTTTATTGTTTATCTCATTTTAGTTTTATCATTCTCTTTAGATATAGAGTTGGTAAACATGCAATTTCATCCTATCATATCAGGACCTGTCGAATCATATTTATGCTACTGGTAGTGGGTCAAGCGGATAGAATAGATGAATCAACTATAAAGTACAATCATTATGTTTAGATTGCTGTTGGATTAATCGTATGTCAATATTCTGGAGGAATTAATGGAATAGGATTTTATGCAAGTGAAACCTTTTAGACTGCTGGTACTCCTCTTTTCTTTACAAATAACTTCAGTTTTATAAAGTCTTTTTGCATATATTGTTAGTTAATATACTGGAAACTCTCATACATAGGACTTGCATCAGGTAAAAGCTGGAAGTGTTGCATATGCCTTGATTCAGGTTTGTCAGATCTGAGCCATTTTTCATTCAATTCGTACATATCTCGCTAATACTGTCATTGTTAAATCCAGATTCCTGTAACGATGCGCGGTGTGGTTTTAATGGATAAATCAGGAAGAAGGGCTCTCTTTCTGGTACCTCCCTTGACTTTCAAAAAGTCAAAACAGAACTATTTTTTCCAGAAATACCAAGTGCATTCCCCCTTTTATCAAGGTATCTGTCCCTTAGCTATTTTCTTCCTGAAACTTCATTTTTCTTCAAGGGTCAAGCAATTTTCCTTGAATCGGTCCCACTTACTAATATTTGATGTATCATTTTAGAAGTTATAGTAGTCGTAGGTAGAATTTTATTAATTGTAATGTCAAATGGGCGATGATAGTTAGGTGTTTTGATTTGGATGTTTGTTATCATTATGAAATTTCATAAATGGTTACAGTTTGCAAAGAAATAAAATGGCAATTGGTAGATATTAGAGTAGATGTAACAGAGCAAAAAGGTAGGAAAAATATGTGGCAAAAGGTAGCAAAATGGTTGACAAAAATGGTAGCAAAATAGTGGCAAAAAGCAAAAGTAGTAGCAAAGCGGTTGCAAGAAGTGGTAGCAAAATGGAGGCAAACTAAAGGTAGCAAAACGGTAGCAAAAAATGATGGCAGACTAACGGTTGCAAAACGGTGTCAAAAAATAAAACGGTTGACAAAAATGGTTGACAAAAATGGTAGCAAAATAGTGGCAAAAAGCAAAAGTAGTAGCAAAGCGGTTGCAAGAAGTGGTAGCAAAATGGAGGCAAACTAAAGGTAGCAAAACGGTAGCAAAAAATGATGGCAGACTAACGGTTGCAAAACGGTGTCAAAAAATAAAACGGTAGCAAATAGGTGGCAATAGGGCAATTGCCATGTGTCCTTTTCCTACCACCTTTTCGGTAGTGAAACGGTGGCAAATGGTAGCAAAAACCTTTTTCTCTAGTAGTGATAATAAAACACTTTCACAAACGATGACCAAGTAGGGTTGATACCGTTAGTAAGGTAGTACCGACGTTTGTATGTGTGCCCATTTAAAATAAACGAACACTTTGGCGCGGTTCCATTTCGTTGGTTCGTAAAAACTTGAGATTGCTGGAGAACATTGATGTTCTTAGTGATCCAAGTGGACCAAAAAAAGGCATACCAAAACCTTAAATCTTGTGACACAATCGCTTCTTTCATGATCATAGCATACTGGTGGTCACCTCTCATGTATTGTCCCTGCAACTCCTTAGGATACATTCTCCAATTAAAATGTGTGTAGTCAACCATACCTATCATACCTGGAAGGTGGAGTCTCTCTTCGTGTGCTTGGTAAAAGCATGTGATGCTAGGATCTGAGTTTGATTGTTGTGAAAGTTAAGATGGAAATAATGAAAGAAGATAAAACAAAGATGAAATATGCAACAGAATAAGTAACTTTCAATCACAACAATGAAGATATTGCTTTCATTAACATGCTTTTATACATTCAATGATTCACGTATGCATGAAGAATTACAACTCCCCCTCAGCCTGATCACTCTCTGTTTGTTCGTATAAAAATGTTAAGATGAAAAGTGATAAATAGAACAGTACAGGCACTGTTCTATTTATAGTACAAATGAAACCTCTGAAAAATCTAAGCTGACATCATCTAGACAACGACATTTAACAGCCTAACAAACTCCTAACATCTACTATGACCTAAGCACTTCCTAAGACTACCCCTTCCAATATTGTCTCTAGTGCCGTAAAGCAAAAAATCATTATGTTTCTTTTCAAAATTGGCTACTAGGGCAAAATTTTCATATGTAAGTTCTTCAGGTAAGCAGCTCCAATCAAGAAAACCTTGTGTGAAAAGCTCTGTTGACAGTTTTCTGCAGGAGCAGAAGTTTGTACAGCTTGTGGTGTAGGTTGCATTGAACCTGAGGGACAGTGGTTTGAACATACTGTGTCTGAGTAACAGTGGTTTGGACATACGGAACTGGAACAATGGTTGTAAGGTGTGTAAAGTGAAAAGTGTTTTTCATGTGTGGAGTAACGGTATATTGGGTATAACGGACCGTGTTTTGGGTGTTTTGAGGTCTATGTGGGTTCTGCTTGACGGCGGTTCTAGACGGACCTTTGGACGCATGATAGTACCGATTCGGTAGAACGGGAGTAGAAACAGAATCAGCGGAAGCATTCATTCACTCATACTGAAAGAGTATACAACTTGTCTGGCTGGCGGAATTTCTATCCGACAGCGTTTCCGCTCAGGGAACTTCCAAAACTTTACAAACAATGAACACACAACACATATATAGACATGAGTAGCTCATGTGAATGGTTGTTCGTAAAAGTGACAAGATGTCAATCGTACGGGCCACATAAGCTCACTCGTACGTGTATAGTTGTTTATCACTCGTACGAGTCACATTGTCACTCGTACGAGCCAGTTCTCATTCGCACTTGGGTCGTGTGTTTGTTCTAATCTATACAATATTCAATACACACTCTTTCTAGCCTATTCGCACAGTGATGGACATAAAGTGCTCAAAACAAATGTAACATTTGTGTAAATCGGGTTTCGAAAACCCGCCCCAAATTACCGATCGGTGTATTTATTTATGATCTTTTGATTTTACATTTTTGTTCATTGTTTTATACATTAGAATATATATATATATATATGTGTGTGTGTGGGTATAATAATAATAGTAACAAAGGTTTAGAATAAATTTAGTAAAATAAATAAGCAACTAAATATCAAATACATATAATTAGTAAATAATTTATCTTAAAATAATTAAAATAAATAAAAAGTGGGTGAACCGGGATCGAACCCGGGTTCCCCGGGTAACACACACACTACAAACACCACTACGCTGCACACACTAGTTGTGCCATTCTTAGAAACGAAATTCTCTTATATCAGGACTAAGATGAAACCTGCAACCATGACCGGAATCAAGACGCGCCTTTCCCTTTTCTTTCGAATCTTCGCGACAACTTGCAGCGTGTATTTTTGGCAAACACCAATCTCGCCGGCTGTCATCCTCATGGCAATTGCCAATCATCGAATTGGATTTCCAGAAAAAATTGAAACCAAGTGCACCCTGTTTTCCCCTATAAATAATGGTCGAATACCCTCAATCAAAACTCGCTCATCACCTCTAAATCTCTCTGTTCACTCCTAAGTTCCTACGTCGCCGCAATCTCTCCCTTGCCGGAAACAACAGGTCACCGGAATCGTGCCACCGCCGACTTTATCATACGGTAGACCTCTTTTCCTTTTCTTTTAGGTTTAATCCAATTAAGCTTTTCGTTCAGACGATTAAATCGGAATGAAACAATTTGATTCAGGCGGGTTCAGGTTTGGTTTAAATTCAAAATGAAGAAGACAAAGTGGGTTACGTGTTTTATGTATTTAAATTTTGGGTTTAAACAGGTTAGACACACAGTCCAGCGGTGGACTGTGTGCAAACCCGGACTCCACGTCTCCGGTTCGAATCCGACTTATGACCGTTTTAACACGCACCATCGTTTTTAATTTGAGCAGGATATATTAGTAAACAGCAAGTATATAAATGTAATTAAAATACTAGTAGTGTCGGGTTGGACACCCAGCCCAGTTGGTTGGGCTGGGTGTAAACCGAACCCAGTCACCGGTTCGATCCCCGTCTCACACACCGGCCGGATCAATTAATTTCCTTTTTAAAATTTGATTGAACCTAAAACGTGTATAAATATAATTAAAATCTGGATTCTTTCGGGTTAAGACACGTAGCTCAGTTGGAAGAGCTGCGTGCACGCAACCGAGAGGTCACGGGTTCGAGTCTCAACATGCATGCTTACAACTCCAATTAAACTGGTCTGACACGTGTCAGAATGACATTTTTTTTATTTTTTTTATTTTATTTATTCTATTTTCATTTTTTCTTTTATTATTTCATTTCATGGTTTTTGTTAAAACATATTATATTTTAAACACTTAAAAAAACACATAATTTCAAGGGCTTAATTATATCAATACAAATCATAAAATTAACTTAAAATCCCAACAAGGGATCCTAACCAAAATATTAGTTTATTTATTTATCGCATTATTATTTTTAGGTTAGTACTTCTTCATCGGTCAAATCCGCAACTCGTGCGCTCTCATTTCCACTCAAGAATACGCACCCAAAGTGAGTGAATCTCTACAAATTCCCCGTTTTAATCACGTTTTGGGGTGTATTATGTGTCGTATCATTTCTTTATTTTATTTAACACTTGTGCCTATATCATTTCGTGATCAAATGTGTATTGCTTGCAGTGTGGTTTATATGTGGATACATTTTATCATTCCATTGCACTCATTTCATTAGACCCATTAGTTCCTCGTGGGATACGGGTTAAGCATCAGGTGCGTCATTAGATCGGCTCCATTTGATTGAGCCTTGATCTCAGATACATCATCATTTATGTCATACATTCATTCAATGTGGTTTGTGATTGTTTACATATATACATTTGCTCACATGTGATTTATGCACAATTTTATTTAAATAAATATAAAAAAATCAATTATTTAAATGTTTTATCAAGGTTCACTCGCAAACTTTTGTTGACCCAAAATTTCCTCTGTTTTATGCATGATACAGGTGATCAAGTTGAGGAAAGAAACACTTAGGATGGCCTAGAAGAATAATCAAGTTATTTCGTTGGAACAAGTATTTAGATTTTTATTTGTGTTCGTATGAAATTTTGTTGGATATTTGAAATTTTAATTTGAATTTAATAAATATGAAACTTCTTAGTAAATATCATGAGCTTTGGTGATAACCCAATCATGCCCCGACTTTTATTCCGCTGCGGGTCGGGTATGACAACAAATTCCCCATTGGACGTCACTGTCGAAGCTTGATCTTGATTTTGAAATCTGAGAGCCGTGTTTGAATCTTCTGTGTAAAGCTTCGCATCGTTTTTAGCAAGTCTGCTTCGTGTTTCTATTTTTTGGAAATTCCAAACCTTGTAATCGTATTTCTATTTTCAATTCATTGGATTCTAAGGCCTTGATTGTAATCAAGATTAATCAATTATGCGAAATTCGCAAACCTTGTTCATGTTTAAACTTATGATCATACGATACTTTACTTCTTCAAAAATCAATTCACAACAACGTGTAAATGTTTGATGAATGTTTATAAATCTTATACTAAACCCAAGAAAGACAATTAGTGATGTTATTCAAAGAATTCAAGCTTTCCGTTATCATAAAATCTTGTCGCATTATGTTAAAAAAATATACTTGTTACTTAGTTGTTTTTTTTGGGTTTTAAAACAATAGTGTGCATAACATTAGGCCACTACAAGACCATACATGTCACACATATAAAATACATTATTTAAATAACAATTAAAACCATTTATGTAAATTAATTAACAAAAAAACATAAAATGTGGACTGCCATATGTTGATGTTTTGGTTTGTTTCAAGTTTAAACACCCACTAATCTTGTCCAAAGGCCAAACCATTGAAACCTCCCTTCCCTATATAAACCACCTTTTCACCATCCATTTCCCACTTTTACAAGCCTCCAAACACTTCAAAAACACTCTCAAAGTCCCTAACATATTGAAAACGCAGCAGCCATATTTTGAGTTTTTTTGTGCATTCTAACTCACTTCTTCAACTAATTCTTCCTTATTTCTTCTTCTAAAACACTTGGATAACCTCTACGAAGGTTTTCACAAGTTTGCTTGGGCAAACTAAGGTGAAACCTCACCATTTTTGAGGTCCAAAGTGCCATAATTTTTCTGCCCATTTTTATCTTTTTAAACTTTAAGATTTTCGAAGTTTTCTTTATGTTTTCTTCCTCAACATTGTTTGCTAAGCCCTATGGGATGTTACCATAGGTTTTCCATGGAAAACCAAGGTGGAATAATACCATTTTTGGGGCCAAACTTTCTGTTTTGGAAGATAAACTTATAAACTTTTTTTGAACTTGTTTTTTAAAACATAACAACTCTATGCTACTTATGCCTGTAACCAAGTTTATGGTTAGTGAGCTAGTTAGACTTGTTCATACAAAATCAAGAGGCATAACATGCCTCTAAACTTGTGGTTTTTACTAGGGTTTCAAACCCACAAGTGTTAAGCCATCCGAGCTTTCAAGCTTGTGATGGTGTAGGTGTGATTACATGAAGGCCTTGGCTATTCAACTATTCAATACACCCTCACTTAATGATTTCTATAGTTCTTGACCATCCGGATTGTCCTTGTGTCAATCTTGTGTAATGGTGAATCTATGAAAGAGGTTTAGGATGGTTATCTTTCTACCTCCATGCATGACTTACATGATTTACATGACTTCCATGAAATACATGAACTATATGATTAATTAGTAGTAATATAACTATATGTAAATACTTAATATAACCGAAACTTAGACCATGACCAAATGTTTAGTTATCTTAAAAAGTAGGTTATTTTATCTTAGACATAACAATCTTTACGATTCTATTGGGCATGACCCATAAAAACAAAAACACCCTTCAGGCTTATTAGTGTCAAAAACGAGCGTTAAATGTCTAGATAAATACTTTCGTATATATACTTTCTCGTACATTTTAAATTCCTAAACTCATTAAACTCCCCATCAATCTAATACTCATACACCTACGTTTGCCTTATGTAGGATAAACTTGGTGTTCCAACCCCTAAATCAACCTAACTCTCTCACGGATAATACCTTGCAAAACCGTGAGTACACTCGACCCTTGTTATGATTTCCACTATTTGGGTGCAACATGATTAATTTACTAAAACTACACTAAATCACACTTTATTCTATACACAAACAATCCATCAACATGCTTTAGTCTTATGCTACTTGAATTGTTACTTGGTACATTCTTATGTGATCTAAATGTCATTAACTTTGATCGAGCCTCCCTTAACATGTATAGCGCTATAGGAGTAACGCACCGCCCGTATTCTTGAGGTCATTGTTAAGTTAAATCTATTTTGTGGTACACTAGAGGATTGACTTGTAGATTCACATGCCTTGTTTACATTTATATTGTATGCTAGATAATCATGTGGATTTGTTTAATCGGTTTTTATACTTATGCTATGATATTAAACTTGTGTACTCGCCAATACTTTGTTATTGAACTATACTTTTTAACATGTTGCAGGTTGATGAAGTTGTATGATGGAACTTAGTAGGAATGGCATAGAAACACGCGTAGAATACTAAGTTAATTATCATGTTATTGTTGAACTTATTTCGTTGATGTTGCTCTTATTTGGATTTTGTTGTAATATGACATTGGATGTTTGAATGAAATGAAATTTGGTTGATTTAAATATTGTCGCGAATAGTGTTATGATGTAATGAGCAATCTAGTCGTCTCACTCCAATGTTTCCGCCATCAATTGGGGTGTGACAAATTGGTATCAGAGCCATAACTATAGGGAATTAGGTAGAATTGCCATGTTCGACCTAGTCTATAGTTTAAGTGATCAACTTGACCATTCTTGCTTCATGATTAAAATGTTAATTCTTCCTAGTTGTTTCTTCCTATTTCTTTTATCTTAAATATATGCATGTGTTTTTCCTAAAACACTTACACAATTTACACACTTGAAGACTTGAATAGGGGTGAAATCCGCACTTTGGTGATCACTCTCAATCCGCGAATTTGATTTTTGCATGAAATTACATCATCAAGCTAGGAGTGAAATCCACATCTTGATGGAAATTTCCATTTCATACTCTAGTGGACCCTTGCTAACGAGTCGGAATACGCTCCTCGTTCGGTAAGTACCAACCACATCTAGGGTACAATGTTGTCAAGATAGGGGTGAAACCCGCACCTTGTCAACTAGTCCCATTCCTCGATTTTCAATCTCGCTAAAGTTTCAATTTTTTGATCGGTTAGAGACGTGTAGTAACTAGAAGGGTAAAGTGCCGTTAATCGCTTCTCGACGAGATCACTTTACCTATAGGCCAAAGCATGTTTCTCTAATTTGAAAGGATCTCGATTCACTTTGGAATAGTCAAACGTTTCTCAACCCGAACCACTCCAACGTTTTATTGATCCTATCTTTTATGCTATCATAATTTCTATGTGTTTTAATACTTGTTATCTCGTTCATTTCGAACCCGATGCACGATTCGCAGCCCTTCGTAACAAAAACAATAATAATAACTCTCGTGAACCAACTAAATTTATATTCCTTTACGCAAGTCATACGTGTTTATGCTTTAGAATGCCAACATGCTTATGCTATCTATGTGAAGTTATACGTGTTACATGATACTTATGTGCTCAAAACGGATACTTTTCTTTATAACAACACGTTACGATCAAAGCCTAAATCTATCTTTTGTTGTCAAACCCTTTTAGATGTCTTTCTTGCAAAGCGTTATGGGACGAAGAAGGTCAAAGTCCAAGTCAAGATCCCAATCCGACTCCATGTCGAAAAAGGACTGCTTGAAATTTATGGCCGAGCAAATGGCTGAACACATGGCTAAGGTTATCCCCGAGATAGTCAGCAAGGTCCAGCCCCCACCTCACGCCGAATCACCTCATACCTCCATTGACTCCAAAGCTGAACCACCCAAGACCGCCTTCACCCACAAGCAATTCTGCTCCTGCAATCCGTTACCCTTCACTGGTGAGGGGATGCCACGAAACTGCTGCAATGGTTCGACGCCATTGAACTCACCTTCCTCCAAAGTGGTTGCCCCGACCAGTTGCGCACCTTGAACGCAACGGGAGTATTCCGGTCGAGAGCCCTTGATTGGTGGACTTCCGAGCGTAGCGCGCGTGGTAACGAGCTCAAAAGGCTAATGGAAGGTGAATTCTGCCCCCCACATGAGCGCCAACGACTCGAGGTTGAGTTTTGGAACCTCAAACAAGTAGGTAACGACAACGCTGGCCTCACGGCCCGACTTAAGCAGCTGAGTGCAATTTGCCCAAGCCAAGTTGACACACACGAGAAAGTGGTTGCCAAATACATAAGTTGCCTTCCTCCTCACCTTGGCGATCTAGTCGATACCACCTCCCCCAGCACCCTCGAAGAAACCTTTCGGCTTGCTGCTCGCTTGAACAACCGCCAAGTCCTTCGTGAAGCCGCCAAGGCTCCACCAAGGAAAGCCGACCAAGCAACCACCGAATCCGTTACCGAACCTGCCTCGCCTAAACCCCCAAGAAGCAACATCAAAGGCAAGAAGCGGAAGGCTTCGAGCCTAATTTGTGTGGTAGTCACTCCGCCAAACCCCCACCAGCCAGCTTTGCCCGCACCCAAACCCATCAAGAAAGCGTACACCGGACCCCATCCCAAGTGCAATACCTGCCCCTTCCATCACCCGGTTACCGCCCCATGCCGCCTATGCACGATCTACAATAGGTATGGGCACTTTGCCCAGCAATGCCGGAATACTCCTCAAGCCCCCATCAACCAGGCCCAAGCCGTGACCACCGCACCTCCTCAAAACCCTGCCGGCAATCAAAACCGACCCCTAGCTCCTGCCGCTCGTGCCTGCTTCAAATGTGGAGACCCGAATCACTTCGCCAACAACTGCCCGCAATGTAACAACAAAAATCAGCAGCAGCAACAGCAAGCTCGCGGTCGAGCCTTTGTCATCATGGCTGCTCAAGCTCAGAACCCAAACGACGTCATATCGGGTATGTTCCTTGTTAACAATGTTTACGCTACGTGTTTATTTGATACTGGTGCGGATAAAAGTTTTGTATTTGTTGAATTCGAACCTTTGCTTAGTGTAGTCGTTCTATGTTGCCTAAACCCTTTGAAGTTGAAGTCGTCGACGGAAAATCCGTCACCGTCGATTCTGTCCTTTCTAATTGTTCTTTAAACCTCAATGATCATACGTTTTCTATTGACCTCATACCCATGCCAATGGTTAGTTTTGATATCATAGTAGGCATGGATTGGCTAGGGGGAGTCCGTGCTGAAGTTGTTTGTTCAGAGAAGTGCATTCCCTTCCCTTCCCAACGATGATTCCTTGCACGTCTATGGCGAGAAACCTTCCAAAGGTCTCAAGCTTATGTCATGTATTCAAGCGAACAAGTACTTGAGTAAGGAATACTTCGCTTTTCTTGCCCACATTATGGAAAAGAAGGAGAAAGGTACAAGTGTGAGTGAAGTTCCGTTGTACGCGAATTCCCTGATGTCTTTCCCGAGGATCTTCCTGGTCCTCCTCCTGCTCGATCGGTTGATTTCCGCATTGACCTCATCCCTGGTGCAACTCCAGTCTCAAAATCCCCCTATCGTCTAGCACCCTCGGAGATGCAAGAGTTGTCCAGTCAACTTCAAGAACTTCTTGAGAAGGGCTTCATACGCCCTAGCACATCTCCTTGGGGCGCTCCCGTTATGTTCATCAAAAAGAAAGACGGATCCTCTCGGATGTGCATTGACTATCGTGAGCTCAACAAGCTTACAGTCAAGAACCGTTACCCTCTTCCTCGCATCGACGACATTTTCGATCAACTTCAAGGCGCAACTTGTTTCTCTAAGATCGATCTTCGTTCTGGTTATCATCAACTTCGAGTCCTCGAAGAAAATATACCCAAGACTGCATTCCACACACGTTATGGACACTACAGTTCGTAGTCATGCCATTCGGTCTGACCAACGCTCCCGCCGTGTTTATGGATTTGATGAATCGCGTGTGTAAGCCTTATCTCGACCGATTCGTGATCGTCTTTATTGACGACATCCTGATCTATTCTAAAACGCGAGAAGAGCATGAGCGACACTTGCGTCTTATCCTTCAGCTGCTGCGAACCCAACGTCTCTACGCCAAGTTCTCCAAGTGTGAATTTTGGTTAAAAGAGGTTTAATTTCTGGGTCATGTTGTCAACGAACTTGGTATTCACGTTGACCCCACGAAAATCAAGGCGGTGAAAAATTGGATTGCTCCTAAGACTCCGTCTGAAATTCGTTCGTTTCTCGGCTTAGCCGGTTAGTTCTGTCGTTTGATTTCAACTTTTCAAAAGTTGCCATGCCTCTCACTTCCTTGACTCAGAAGGATAAACCTTTTGTTTGGGGTTCCGAACAAGAGGAGTCTTTTCAAACACTCAAGGACATGCTTTGCAATGCTCCTATCCTAACCCTTCCTGATGGTAACGACGATTTTTTCGTGTATTGTGATGCCTCAAGACTAGGTCTTGGTTGCGTTCTGATGCAACGAGATAAGGTTATCGCTTACGCATCACGTCAACTCAAAATTCATGAGAAAAATTATACTACCCACGACCTTGAACTTGTGCAGTTGTTTTTGCTTTAAAGATATCGCGACACTACCTTTATGGTACAAAGTGTACGGTCTTCACCGACCATAGGAGCCTTTAGCACACCTTTAATAAAAAAGAACTCAACATGCGTCAGCATCGTTGGGTAGAGTTGTTGAACGACTATGACTGCGATAGGCGTTACAACCCTCGTAAAGCAAATGTCGTGGCCGACGCACTTAGTTGGAAAACTCATGTTAAGGTGTACGTTGCTACCAAACTTTGGGAAAGCTTCAAGAGATGATTCGTGAGGCACAATACTCGACCGTTAATGAGGGCAACCTCGATAATGAGTTGAAATATGGTGCTGAAACCCAACTCGTGACCAAATCCGATGGCATCATGTGCTATCTAGACCGTATCTGGATTCCTAATCGTTATAATCTTCGTGATCTCTTAATGAGTGAAGCTCATAAATCTCGGTATTCTATTCATCCTGGCGCCGACAAAATGTATCATGACCTTCGTGCGTCATACTGGTGGCCTGGAATGAAGAAAGATATCGTCGGCTATGTTTCAAAGTGCCTTACTTGCTCCAAGGCAAAGGCCGAGCATCAAAGACCCTCTAGCTTACTGAACAACCAGAAATTCATGTTTGGAAATGGGAGAGTATTGCTATGGATTTCATAACCAAGCTCCCTCGTACATTGTCTGGTCACGATAGTATTTGGGTAATCATCGACTGTTGACCAAGTCTGCTCATTTACTCCCCATACGTGAAGACTACCGAGTTGAGAAATTAGCTCGTATCTACACGGATGAAATCATTTGTCATCACGGCGTTCCCGTTGACATTATCTCCGACCGTGATGGCCACTTCACTTCTCGCCTTTGTCAAACGTTTCAAAAAGCCCTTAGCACTCAACTCAACCTTAGTACTGCTTTCATCCTCAGGCCGATGGTCAAACCGAGCGTACTATCCAAACTCTAGAGGACATGCTTCGTTCTTGCGTAATTGATTTTGGTGGCAACTGGGACATGCACTTGCCTTTGGTCGAATTCTCGTGCAATAACAGTTACCACGCGAGTATTCAAATGGCACTATTCGAGGCATTGTATGGACGCAAGTGCCGATGGCCTATTTGTTGGCACAAGATCGGGGAAGCCCAAATCACCGGTCCCGAGCTTATACAACAGACGACGGACAAGATTTTGCAGATTCGGGACAACTTGCTGAAAGCTTGAAGCCGATAAAAGAGTTACACAGAAAAAAGACGCAAGCCCTTGGAATTCTACGTTGGTGACTTTGTACTTCTCAAGGTATCCCCTTGGAAGGGTTTGGTTCGTTTCAGGAAAAAGGGAAAGCTCGTTCCTCGCTACGTAGGTCCCTTCAAGATTCTCGAAAGGATTGGCAAGGTAGCCTACCGATTAGAACTACCACAAGAGCTCAACAACATTCATCCTACCTTCCATGTCTCAAACTTAAAAAGATGTCTCACTGAAGAAGGGCTCCAAGTTCCGTTTGAAGATCTTCAAATCAATGAGACTTTTCATTTCGTGGAAAAACCAGTCGAAATCATGGACCGAGGTACTAAGCAGCTAAGGCGCAGTCGAATTCCTATCGTAAAGGTTCGATGGGAAGGAAAACGTGGCACTCAATATACTTGGGAACTTGAAAGCGACATGAAGTCTAAGCATCCGCATTTGTTCGTTGCATCTTCCTAAATTTCGGGACGAAATTCCCTAAAGGAGGGGAGACTATAACACTTTTCATTTGTATCTTCCCGTTTTTAGCAAGTCTGCTTCGTGTTTCTATTTTGTGGAAAGTCCAAACCTTGTAATCCTGTTTCTATTTTCAATTCATTGGATTCTAAGGCCTTGATTGTAGTCAAGATTAATCAATTATACGAAATTCGCAAACCTTATTCATGTTTAAACTTATGATCATACGATACTTTACTTCTTCATAAATCAATTCACAACAACGTGTAAATGTTTTTGATACTAAACCCAAGAAAGACAATTAGTGATGTTATTCAAAGAATTCAAGCTTCCATTATCATAAATCTTGTCGCATTATGTTAAAAAAATATACTTGTTACTTAGTTGTTTTTTTTGGGTTTTAAAACAATAATGTGCATAATATTAGGCCATTACAAGACCCATACATGTCACACATATAAAATACATTATTTAAATAACAACTAAAACCATTTATATAAATTAATTAACAAAAAAAGTGGGCTCCCATATGTTGATGTTTTGGGCTTGTTTCAAGTTTAAACACCCACTAATCTTGTCCAAAGCCCAACCCATTGAAACCCTAATCCCTTCCCTATATAAACCTCCTATCCCCCATCCATTTCCCACTTTCACAAACCTCCAAACACTTCAAAAACACTCGCAAATCCCTAACATATTCAAAAACGCAGCAGCCATATTTGAGTTTTTTTGTGAGTTCTAACTCACTTTTTCAACTAATTCTTCCTTATTTCTTCTTCTAAAACACTTGGATAACCTCTAGGAAGGTTTTCACAAGTTTTCTTGGGCAAACTAAGGTAAAACCTCACCATTTTTGAGGTCCAAAGTGCCATAAATTTTCTGCCCATTTTTATCTTTTTAAACTTTAAGATTTTTGAGGTTTTCTTTATGTTTTTTTTCCTCAACATTGTTTGCTAAGCCCTATGGGATGTTACCATAGGTTTTCCATGGAAAACCAAGGTGGAACAATACCATTTTTGGGGCCAAACTTTCTGTTTTGAAAGATAAACTTATAAACTTTTTTTGAACTTGTTTTTTAAAACATAACAACTCTATGCTACTTATGCCTCTAACCAAGTTTATGGTTAGTGAGCTAGTAAGACTTGTTCATACAAAATCAAGAGGCATAACATGCCTCTAAACTTGTGGTTTTTACTAGGGTTTCAAACCCACAAGTGTTGAGCCATCCGAGCTTTCAAGCTTGTGATGGTGTAGGTGTGATTACAAGAAGGCCTAGGCCATTCAACTATTCAATCCACCCTCACTTGATGATTTCTATAATTCTTGACCATCCGGATTGTCCTTATGTCATCTTGTGTAATGGTGAATCTATGAAAGAGGTTTAGGATGGTTATCCTCCTACCTCCATGCATGACTTACATGACTTCCATGAAATACATGAACTATATGATTAATTAGTAGTAATATAACTATATGTAAATACTTAATATAACCAAAACTTTGACCATGACCAAATGGTTAGTTGTCTTAAAAAGTAGGTTATTTTATCTTAGACAAAATAATCGTTACGATTCTATTGGGCATGACCCATAAAAACACAAACACCCTTCGGGGCTTATTAGTGTAAAAACGAGCGTTAAATGTCTAGATAAATACTTTCTATATATACTTTCTCGTACATTTTAAATTCCTAAACTTATTAAACTCCCCGTCAATCTAATACTCATACACCTACGTTTGCCTTGTATAGGATAAACTTGGTGTTCCAACCCCTAAATCAACCTAACTCTCTCACGGATAATACCTTGCAAAACCGTGAGTACACTCGACCCTTTTTATGCTTTCCACTATTTGGGTGCAATATGATTAATTTACTAAAACTACATTAAATCACACTTTATTCTATACACAAACAATCCATCAACATGCTTTAGTCTTATGCTACTTGAATTGTTAGTTGGTACATTCTTTTGTGATCTAAATGTCATTAACTTTGATCGAGCCTCCCTTAACATGTATAGCGCTATAGGAGTAACGCACCGCCCATATTCTTGTGGCCATTGTTAAGTTAAATCTATTTTGCGGTACACTAGAGGATTGACTTGTAGATTCACATGCCTTGTTTACATTTATCTTGTATGCTAGCTAATCATTGGATTTGTTTAATCGGATTTTATACTTATGCTATGATATTAAACTTGTGTACTCGCCAATACTTTGTTATTGAACTATACTTTTTAACATGTTGCAGGTTGATGAAGTTGTATGATGGAACTTAGTAGGAATGACATAGAAACACGTGTAGAATACTAAGTTAATTACCATGTTATTATTGAACTTATTTCGTTGATGTTACTCTTATTTGGATTTTTGTTGTAATATGACATTGGATGTTTGAATGAAATGAAATTTGGTTGATTTAAATATTGTCCCGAATAGTGTTATGATGCAATGAGCAATCTAGTCGTCTCACTCCGATGTTTTAACCATCGGTTGGGGTGTGACATTCTGCAACTTCAATCAGGCATCTGTCGATGTCGTAGAACGTGTCAACAAATTCCCCTTGATTGATGATCCAGGTTTGCATTATCTACTTTAAGCAACATTCCCCCTGAAATAATTTTCTCTAGAAATTAATCTTCAGGTCTTTGTTTGCACGGTTCAAGACCTTCTCTGATTTGCATGATATTTTCTCGAATAATCACCAACTTGAAATTAATCAATGTAGCATCTCCGTTTCGACGTTAACCACATCCACGTTTGGTTTAGTGCACTCCTCCAATGCTCGATCCTTTGATCTTCAAAACCCAGTCGAAAATTGATAGAAACTTTGAATTACCACAACGATAAACTTCAAGTAAATAAATATCTGCGTAAATATGAAATCCCGATTTCCGCAATCACGATTAATCAGCAAATCGGTAATCTTCTCAATCAGCAAATCATCATCGGAATCATATTATCTGGTAGCACATCGAATCTGAGAAACATAATTCGATAATCAAAATCACATTCTTCTTTTTTAGTCACAACAACAGATGTATAGCTATCTCCGCTGGAATGGAGCAACTGAAACTACAAAACATCCTCATTTCTAGGTGGTTAGTCCTGAAAATAGTTCATTTGCCTTGCAGAGTTAAAGATAAGCAGTTGTATGTGCATCCACTTCCACATCGAAGATCGGGTATTTAACCATTATGCATCAATCTATATCATGATCTGGAAATTCTGAACATCTTTTGATCACAAAACTCTAAATGTATAGTTTATTTTGTGAGCAACTGGTACATATTTTTTTTGTCTGAAAGATTTATTATATCATCTTCTTTAGTCATGAATTGCAAGTATATAGCCTTCCTCGTTAGTCCCAGTGACAAGTGAAACCCCAAAGCATCCTTATTTTCTGGCGGTTAGTCAGGAAAATAGTTCATTTGCCCTGCGGAGTTAAATAGGATACTTTGTACCACTAAGCAGTCGTGTGTGTGCAACTGTCTTGTACGAAGAGGCAGGCATCAACGTGACCACAACTACTGAATCTGATGAACAACTCCTCCAAGACTCAGTAATGCAGCCCCACTTTATGAAAAATAGACATCAATTTTATCTCATCACTATTGAATCTTCGATGCTCTGTGTTTCCCAAATAATCTACAGTCGGAGCCAGCCGAATACTGTTGCATAGTCACGAATTTCAAAAATGCTGGAATATTAACATATACGTGAAAATTTTTATTCTCCCTCATTTTTGCAAATTCTGACGTCTTGAGTATCTTTTCACAAAAACCAAATTTTGAAAACAAAATTCCCGAAAATTACAGTTTTGATCAAATGCGGATTTAACGTTAAGGCCCATAAAAAGTCACTACACCAGATGATCAACTTTATGTGCAGGTATTAGTGACTACCCTAATATTTTCAACATTTTGTGACCGTATGATCAAATCCATACTCTGAAGCTCTAGACGATGTCCTCGAACAACCCGAATTAGACGTTAAAATCTCGAAAAAACTTGTAATCACCAAATTTTTTCTGGGCACTCGTCTCGTCGATACGATCAAAATATGCCTTTTTTGTCACCACTTCGTACGAGGTGCACTTCGTACGAGTGACAAATTGTCACTCGTACGAGCCACAGAGTCTCTCATACAAACGAGTCTGATTACGTCTTTCGATTTAGAATCTATATTTCTTCGAATTTCAAGATGATTTTTGCACAGATCTAGTCGAAAATCAGTTTCTAACAATCCTATGGTTTCAATTTAATATTATGACTGTGGATTGTCTGATTATTTGATGTTTTACTTCTAAAATCCTTATACGTCCAAAATTCATGAGCGTAGGTGATTCATCAACTGTTAGATTGAATAAATCGGTACCTGGCTCTGATACCTGTTGTGGGTCCCAGTTGATGGCGGTTCTAGACGGAAGTTTGGGCGTATGATAGTACCGAT
Organism: Scalesia atractyloides; assembly: GCA_947069175.1. NCBI lineage: Eukaryota > Viridiplantae > Streptophyta > Magnoliopsida > Asterales > Asteraceae > Scalesia > Scalesia atractyloides. Next base: position 65,336,106 of record CAMTDV010000022.1, read on the forward strand.
TCGGTAGAACAGGAGTAGAAACAGAATCTGCGGAAGCATTCATTCATTCATACCGAAAGAGTATGCATCTTGTCTGACTAGCGGAATTCCTGGAGAGAATCCGCCAGCGTTTCCACTCAAGGAACTTCCAAAACTTGACAAACAATGTTCACACAACACATATATATAGACATGAGTAGCTCGTGCGAATGGTTGCTCATACGAGTGACAAGATGTCACTCGTACGAGCCACATAAGCTCACTCGTACGAGTAGAGCTGTTTATCACTCGTACAAGTCACAATGTTACTCGTACGAGTCACACTGACACTCGTATGAGCCAGTTCTCGTTCGCACTTGGATCGTGTGTTCGTATCTAATCTATACAATATTCAATACACACTCTTTCTAGCCTATTCGCACAGCGACGGACATAAAGTGCATCAACAGTCTGGGATTTGGATGTGTGACAATAGGAGCACTTGTTTGGCTTCTACACTCTCTAGCAAAATGGCCTAACCTATTACACTTGTAACAATTGATTTTAGATTTATCCAACCCAACTTTCAACCCTCCATGCAACCCTGGAAATTTTCTACCAGTTCTTTTGTAAAATTTGCTAGTCCTAACACTTAGCAAAGCAAGTTGTTGCAAAATGTCTATTTCTTCCATCAGTGGGGTCAAAATGTTGAAGATCATTTAACTCAAAAGATAAGTTGTCAGAAACTTGGTTTCCCTATTTGCTACAAAAACATAATTGGGTGAGTAAGGGTGAAGATTAAATCCTCCACCAGAAGTTATGTCAATAAAATGATCATAACCCTAATCCTTACTTCCACCAGAGGTTTCCTCTTGACCAAAAAGTGTTATACTACCAAAAGCATAGTCATCAGCAACTTTTTCAGACTTTTGAAGCTTCTTTTTTTGGTTTAGCTCTTTCTCATAAGTTAAGAGCCTACCATGAAGTTGAGTCAAACTTATCTCTTTGAAACAAACAAAGTTTCTTGTTACAAAAGCAATAGTGTCTTATTTATCTGGTAATGATCTTAGAAATCGGCTATTCAAGGTTGATATAGGATAACAAACATTTACCAGCTTTAATTCACTTATTAGACAACTAAACCTTTCGAATTGTTGAGTTAATGATTCTCCTTTAACATGAAAGAATGTTTCATACTGTTGATTTAAAACTTCTTGGTTGTTTTCGATAACTTCCTTTGTTCCTCCAAACTGGTCTTTCAAAGCATCCCACAACTTCATTTGTTTAAAATACTTTTGAACGTAAATATACTTTTACTCTGTTTTCAATTCAATGAACAAATGATATCAGTACTAGGAGCTGATCTGTCTATAGTAAATTGATTGTTTAAATCGAATTTGATTGACCAAGCTCTGATACTAATTGTTAGGATCTGAGTTTGATTGTTGTGAAAGTTAAGATGAAAATAATGAAAGAAGATAAAACAAAGACAAAATATGCAGCGGAATAAGTAACTTTTCAATCACAACAATAAAGATATTTCTTTCATCAACATGCTTTTATAAATTCAATAATTCACATATGCATGAAGAATTACAACTCCCCCGCAGCTTGATCATTTTCTATTTGTTCGTACAAAAATGTCAAGATGAAAGGTGATAAATAGAACAGTAAAGTCATTGTTCTAGTTATAGTACAAACGAATTATTTGAAGAATTTAAGCTGACGTCACCTAGACAGCGACATCTAATAGCCTAACAAACTCCTAACATCTGCTATGACCTAAGCACTGTTACATTGAAAATACATGTAAACTCTGTTGATAAATTTCTATTGAGCTTTATCCTCTGTTGGTCTTTAACATCTATTGATCTATAGCAGACCTTAGCTTCATCAAACTTTATCTTCATCAGACTTTGTTTTCATCAGAAGAGGTTCTATTTGGCAGACCTTTGGCTTTAAGCAGAGTTTGTCATCAACAGATCTGGTGAACAGACTTTGGCCTTGGCAGACTTTAGAGGAGCAGATGTTGAGTCTTTGCCTTTGGGAGGTGCAGATCTTCAAAGCACTATTTATTTGTAATCAGAGGTTGTAGACTATTTTGGCTTTCCAATCATTTGTTCTTTTGTGAGGTGCACTAGATCCAACATGCAATGTCTCCCCTTTTGGCATAGCAAGAAATCTGTGTTTTTAAATCTTTATTTGTTTTGGAAACCACAGTCTCCCCTTGAATGATGTTCCAAATATCTTATTAGATTTGATTCCGATGAACAATCACACATATCCTCACACAAACAGTATCTTAACAATCTCGTTGGTCCGGCTCACATTCAACATTATCAGGTTTCCATCAAAGATTTTTGAAAATTTGTTTTTGGATTTTATAATATTGGATGTAGAAATGAAAGCATACTAAAGTGTAATATTTTAAATTTATATTTTTTTTTGAGAAAACGTGCCAGATGATCATATATGTTTATGATGAGACATATCAGTTGCACCGTTGATCTTGATGAAACACTCAGTTTAACAATTCATGTCGATTTGCAGTATTTTTGTCCATCTAATCTCAATCTAAAACTTTCGTAATGCTTACCGATACGTTAAGGTATATTAATTTGCACTAAATTCTTATGGAAGCCACAATCTCAGCATATCCCCTCATCATGTAATACACTATGTTGGTCCCAGATAACAATGTTTTAACCAAACATGGCAAGTGATTTCAACAAATAGGAAAATAATGTTCGGAACCAGAAATCAGACCTTCAAGAAACAAAAATACAGAATTTTCAAGTTTATATGACTTTGAAAAAAATTACAAGGTGATTGTGAGATTATTAACTACTACAAACAAATACTTAAAAAATTCTATGATGAAGAGTAGTGGAGTTTCGTAGTATGTTATAACGCTAAGCTTGATTCATTTTCCCTTCGGTGTAATGTTCTCTATTTATAGAGAATTTAAGATATAGAAAGTGGTTTGGTTGTGAAAAGTGGTTTTTTGACATATTCATTGAATCCTTTCATGTGTCCTAGTCACTTAAGAGTTTGTATAGGTCCTTATCTATTTGTCATGTTGCTTCGTCAGAATTCTGATGAACTATTTACCAAAAATCTGATGCTTCTTGATTCTCAAATTTCTGATGATCATATTTTACCAAATTCTGATGATAAATATCAGATTTATCATTAGAAACATCAGATTGGTCTTTTCTAATCTTCCTTTCTTGAATGTGAGCATTTTCTAACCTTGTTGGAAATGTTGTTTTCTTTCTTCTGTTCTATTATCATGTATCTTCTTTCTCAGAGACCTGTTGACTTTGTCATCTTCAGAGTTAATCAGAATGATCAGATTTTTCTTCAACACTTACAAAAAGTTTCCAAACAAATTCCCCCTAATTGTTGTCATATGATCCAAAGGCAGCACATCATTCTTGTTTTTGACTAAGTTGGGTAATTGGTCATCCAACATCATCTTCACGAATCTGGGGTATTGCAAGAACTTTTCTTTGTCAATGTTCAACTTCATCTACTCGAATATCATCTTAGTGAAGTTATAAGGCTTGTTCAGTGCAAGTGCAGCGATATGCACATTGATAATCAACTATTGCATTACCTCCCTTTTTCCCGTGGCTTAATGTAGATATCACTGAATGTACGGAAATTTTGTAAGGCCTTATGAGATAAGCTTTATTGAACTGAGTGTTGACATGCTGCTTATAGCCCATTCTATAGAAGCATCCTTTGCACATACGTTCAGTATAACATCATTGGATCTTCGTCTTTATCTTTAAAATCTAACACTTTATGAATTAGGGCTTTAGTTATGTACACCTCTTTATCTTCATTACCAATCCGCATAAAAGATCGTGTAGCTTTCTTCTCTGGCACAAACTTTGCATGCTCCTAGAACCTCTCTAGGTGTGAGCGATAGGCCTTATGAGGGTCTTTAAGTGCTTTAACAATCTGTAACTCGCTCATAAACTTCAATATTGACTTGAAATGAGCAATTTCTGGAATACTCTCATCAAGAACACATCAGATGTTGTGTTTCTTGTTGAAGTTTGATTTCGTTTCCTACACAAATACAAACACGAAAACACTTAGAAATTTTTTCAGAAAAATATCTTTTACTTTCGTGCGAAGGTAACTAGTACGACGTGAACTTTTACCTTTGTGCGAAGGTAAATAATCAAATTACATATTTTGCACTTTATCTTATTGCAAAGGTAACCTTATACACACTTGATATTTTTTCCTCGATTTTTGTGAAATTGATATTACCAAAACAACCTAAAACTTTGGCCCATTAGATCTTCCTAGATCTACATTTTTATGTTTGTTTTACCCAAAACTTCAAATTAAGGTTCAATTCGTCCAAACTACCTTAGGCATTGTTCGTGGTGTGCCAATCGACCACTACAAGCTAAGAAATTTCGGCAGCACTTCGTAAATGTTTTGCAATTTTATCTTCGTTCAGAGAAGATGCACAATGAACATATGTATTATCTTTGTGCGAAGATAATATATATAGCCATGTTATCTTCGTGCGAAGATAATTATCTTCGTGCAAAGATAACTTCTTTCAGCAAAGGTAAAACTGATTTTTAACATTTTGTCCATTTTAACCGGTTTTAACGACCCACTCAGTTGACCAAGTCCAAGTTAAGGACCTGGTTAACTGATTTGTCCACCAAGTCCAATTTAATGACCTTGGTTGAACACTTTGTGATCAAACTGATGTTTTAGTCAATGTAAAGTTTCAAGTTCATGAACTTTTGATCTTTCAAAGTATTTTCACATTTTAGATAAGCTTCCAACTCGTGGTCTTCTAGACTCCTCAGCATTCGGCATCTCTGGATTTTGAAGATCCGCTTTCCATCATCGCTAGTCAAAAACTAAGATAGAAATAAAATCCTTTTGGTTTTTCCAAAGTTTATGCTAAAACACACTAGAAATATTTTTGGGCTTTTCTGAAATAAGATGTAATAAACTATGTACAAACATATTTACAAACATATTTTTGAGAGTTTGTCTTAGAGAACCATATCAGTTTATGAGACATATCACTAATACCGTTGACCATTGTAAGACTTTGAGTACTAAACGAACACTTGGTTTGTCAGTATACTTGTCCACATAAATCTCTACACATTTCTCAATTGTTCCGAGATACTTTTAGGTAATTTTAGGAACTTGACTTAACCTTGTTTCCCATATCAAAATGTAATCCCGTATCAAGATTCTCTGGATTTCATCTAACAGGTGAATATATCTAACTTATATATGTATTTGTGTAATGCGAGACCTTTAGAGCTCTGGTTAACACCACCGTATCGACAAAGAGATGAAGGCTCATTCGAAAGTAGTGTTCTAATTTTGGAATCTTTTACTACAATTGTTAGATCTTTCGATACTTACAATTTGCTGAGTTTTTGGGTTTTAAAAGAAAAGTATTCTACAAGTTCTAGTACATTGCTGACGCAAAATCATAAAATCATATGAACTTATATAATACCCCACATATCAATTATTTATAAAGACCTAGTATCTTAGAATCCGGTAATCTCTCAAACGAAATTTCGGTGTACTAAAACCATATATCCGAGAGATGTTAAGCCACTAATTAAGAAGTTTTTTTCTTTTAAGTTTATATCTCAGAAACAATCTACTGAATGTACGAAGCCTACTAGTACATCCTCAGTGAAACATGTTTAAAGATTTAATACTACAAATCTTTAGCATACCATGATAGATCACTAATGTACTGTCATTTCCTCTTTTCTCACAAAAACTCTTTTTATCTTTTATATGTTTTTGAACATTTGTGCATTTTTTAATGTTTTTTTATTTTCTACAACATTTCCCCCCCTAAAATCAGAAATATATTTTTGGATTTTTGTTTTTAAAGAAAGAAATTCTAAAAACCTGTACAAAAAGTGACAACCGATGAGGATCACGAAAACTCGTCATCCAATCCGTATTCAACCTCTAATTCCCCATCTGATGTTAGAGTTTTCATACTAGTAATTCTCAAAAGATATTTAAATCTGGTTCGATCAAATGGTTTCGTATAAAAATCTACCTTTTGTTCATCAGTGTGGATCTTTTCTATTCGAATCAACTTTATCTCGTGGCAATCACGGATAAAGTGATGTCGAATGTCAATATGTTTAGTTTTAGAGTGATAAACCGGGTTTTTAGTTATATCGATGGTAGCCTTGTTATCTACATATATGGGTGTATCAAGAAATTGCAATCCAAAGTCTCTCATCTGTTGTTATATCCACAAGATTTGGGAATAACAACCGAACCCGAAACGTATTCAGCCTCGCAAGTAGAGAGAACGAACGTGGTTTCTTCTTGCTTTGCCAAGTTACTATGCGTGTTCCGAAGAATTGTAGATTTGGCATTAAGTTTGTAGCATCCGAAATCGGAGTATGAATATCCTACCAGGTCAAAATTTTCATTTCACGGATACCAAAGCTGGTGCTTGGGCAACCTTTCAAATATCTGAAAACCCGCTTGACTATCATCAGGTGTGACACTCGAGGACTCGATTGATATCGACCGCAAAGGTATGTTGGATACATGATGTCTGGTCTTGATGTTGTAAGATAATTTTCTGGTCTTGATGTTGGATACATGATGTCTGGTCTTGATGTTGTAAGATAGTTTTCTGGTCTTGATGTTGGATACATGATGTCTGGTCTTGATGTTGGATACATAATGTCTAGTCTTGATGTCTGGTCATTAAGTGTATTAAATAATTTTCTATCTAGCAAAAAAATATGTTGATCAACTCCTTTGATTTTTCATCGGATTTTTAACCCTTTCTTTTATTTTCTTGACTGACGGACTTCCCCCATTTTCATCAGAAATATTCATCATATTTATTTCCCCTTTTCTTAGCTTTTCCCTTACCCCTCCCCCTTCTTTAACAAAAAGAATGTGATTAAAAGAAAAACTTAATTTACATATACTCTCTCTCTTCTATATATATATATATATATAAACAAAGCAAAAAATGTTAATCTATACAAAGAAAAGACTCATTCAACGTCATAAATCATGATAATGAAGGCCCAGAGTTGTGTCTCTATTCATGTGTTGTTGATAGTTGGCACACATTGTGCATTCTTGAAGTTTTCTTGAAATACCATATGTGCTTTGTGATACAAAACAGGAACTCCTCCGAAGTCTAGCTGACTTTTAATCACTTTCATCATGAAACATGGATACATTAGGAATGGTCGGCTAGAGTACAAGTTGCTTACAAATCTCTCAATAAATAATGAGAGTAGTTGTATGGAACATCATGCAGTATTGCATGTACAAGTTCCATGAGCTTGTAGGAGATATTGTTAAAGTTCATGGTCTTCTTTGAGAAGCATATTCCAAGTTGAGTGACAAGGAACTACCATGGCTGGATGAAACAAGACTTTGTTATTTGTCTCGTTGCACCATACACTTTATACCCCATGTTCCCGACTCTTGGTGGGTGAAGGTCAGCACATTGTTAACAGCCTCCCCTCATCGAAAATCAATCTGGCAGTGAACCAGAACTCCTCCTGAAGTATATCTGGATGAATCCAGATTTTGGCAGTTAGGGAAAAGGCTAGGGGCAGTTCATGAGTAGGGACAAGATGATGTTGCATCTTTCCCATGCTTCACCAGCAATGTTCAGCCGGACACTTAGGTTGTGGCGGGGAACATAGTTCAACTTGAAATGGTTTGGATCAAAGCGTTCCATTTTTTGAAAAAAATTTGATTGAGGGAGATGAAGAGTTATGGTTAGGGTTTCTTAGCAAAGTGAGAGAGATGAAAGTGACTTATGGTAAAAAAAAAATCTCTAGGTGGTTGTTATTTATAAGCGAAAGTTTAAAAGCCAAAATTGGTGTCTACCAACTTTTAGATATTGTATCTCTATATTCTTTATTGGGAAGATCTGATGGTAGAGGAATAGAGTAATGTTTAGACTTACATCTATTCTCATTTATGATGTAGGTGGCCTAGAACTGTGAGATATGCAACAATTACTGTTGAGGTGTCGCTCATTTCTCTCTAAGTAATAATGAGTAAACAATGAATGTTATAAGAGAGAATAGACATAAATTTAATTGCGAAGATTATTTACTTTATGAAGTAAGCATAGTTTCAATAATGGTTCCTTATATGATTTTATCATATATTTACATATATAAATATATACACACACATAAAATAAAACATGAAGCGAACAAAAAGAATTATTTGCACAAGATGATTTAGCTCGAATGATATGCATGCATGAAAGACACTCTATATGAAGAAAATCATTTTTTTGATGATTTATCAAATTTCAGCTTGATTTTTCAGAAATATTATAATTTTACCTGATAATGAGATATTAGAATTTCCATCTGATTTCTAATTTTCCTCTTGAATTTTGTTTGCTTTGGGACAAAGTTGTTTTTGATGTTTCTTCATATTTCATGTTGACCATTCCCAACTGGCTGATTAAAAATTTTTGCATTTCCTCGTTAAGAGGTTTTGTGAAAATATTAATAATTTAGTTTTCCGTTGGAACAAAGTACATTTTTTATATTTACTTTTCTCCTCATGATATTTAATGAAGTAATATCTTACATTGATATGGTTTGTTCTAGTGTGATGTACTAGATTTAAAGTTATTGCAATAGTACTCTTTGAGTCACAAAGTATTGGAATCTTTGTCAGATTTACTCCATAGTCTCTCAGATGAGTCTGCATCCATATAACTTGTGAGCAACAGTTTGCTACAACTGCATATTCTGATTAAGTTGTGGATGTGCATACACAGTTTTGCTTTTTTGCTTGCCCACCACACCAATTTTTCTCCCAGCATCTGACAAGCACTAGATGTGTTTTTTCTATCAAGCTTGCATCCTTCATGATCTGAATATGTATATGCTTTTAAGTCTAAATTCGTGCCATTGGGATACCATAAACCTAGATCAGATGTTCCCTTGAGATACTTATACTCTTTTGACTCCCTTTAAGTGAGACTCTTTAGGATTATATTGGTATCTTGCTAGAAAACAAATTGAAAACCTGATGTCTAGTCTACTACCTATTAAGTATAACAATGATCATATCATTCCTCTATTAGTTTTAATATCTACACATTTACCATTGGATCAGAATCTAGTGTGTTGCCTATGGCCATTGGAGTTTTTGAAGATGAGCAATTTTCAAGTGAGTATTTCTTTAAAATAGTTCTAATATAATTTGATTGACTAAAAAATACACCATCATTTTGTTTTTTTTTACTTGAAGTCCTAAAAAGAAACTTAATTCACCCATCATGCTCATTTCAAAATGGCTGGTCCTTCAATTTTCAAACTTTTTGCAAAATTTGGGTTAGTGGATCCAATATGATTTCATAAACATATATTTTAACCAACAAAGTGTCACACCCCGACCCGCAGCGGAATAGGAGATCGGGACATGATTGGGTTAACTCGAGAGCTTATGACTTGCTATCACTTGTTTTAAATGATCGTTAATTCATGTCAAGCGTCTCACAAATAATTCACATAAACAATTACAAACACAAGACGTTGTTTATAACAAATATACAGTACTAATCCGTTTCTTGTTAACTAAGGCCCATCCTATGTCCAATCTTCTCTTCATACCTGTTAACCTGTATCATATGTAAAAATAGTTTTTGGGTCAACAAAGATTGGTGAGTGAACCTTATTGTTATTAGAAAAATAATATGTTTAAATTTGGTTTTTGAGAAAACGTGTGTTAACCAATGTAAGTAAATATGTTGTATGACATATATCAAAACTCATAACTCAACCTCACACAATAAACAAACCAACTCAAATAATTCAAACGTATGTAATGCGTGTTGCATGGTATTATGGTGTGCCAATGAATGTATGCATGTTGCACGGTATTATGGTGTGCTGCAAGGTCAAAGCTCAGTCAATGGAACTGGCCTCGTATGGTTGGCAGCGTCAAGTTCCGCTCATAGGTAATGGGGAACAGACGAGCCTATGATGATGTGATAACCAAAATGAATGAAAATGCACCAAATGATAACCAACCAAACAACACATAACATAGATACTTCACATAATGGTAATTGCACGAAATTGAACTTGTAAAATACGAATAGGATATGCGACACATGATACATCCAAAAACGTATAAATAAAATAAAAGGGGAAGTTGTAAGATTCACTCACAATTTTTGCGTTTGCGATTCCTTGTAAAATAACGCACGAGTAAAAGTTGAGAAATCGAACGAACGATTATCCTAGATATTCAAATACCACATAACGACTTTGTTAACAAAAATAAGTTAAATAATATTCCTATTATTTATGGTTGCAAATTAATTATTTAATATAATAATTTAATTATTTATTTATGATAGTATTAATAAATTATTACATAAAAGGATTTATAATGAGTTATCTTTTATTTAAGTTAATTTTAAATGGTTTAATTAAGAAAATAAGATAATAAAAAGAACTAAAAAACTGTTAAATATTTATATATAATTTAAAGGTCTTATTAAAAAAATGAATTTTTAAAAAATTAAGCCTAAAAATCATCCAAAACCGGCCCCTCCCGGTTCGAACTCAGGACCTTCCGTTTAAGTGCACACATCCCGATCAACTGGGCTATGTGTCTAACTTGTTTGATATTGGATTTTAATTAAATTTATACTGAAACTAGATTGTTTAATATACTGGCTTTGTAATAAAAAGAAAAATAATCCAGCGCCAGTACCGGAGGCCGGGTCGAACTCGGTTTCATCCGGATGGAGTTACATGACATCAACAACCACTGGACCAGGTGATTTTGTGTGGTTAGATTCCGTTCTAAATTTATTTTATTGTGTAACTTGAAACAGTTCTTGATTATATACAAAATTAAGTAATAAAAATAAAAAAAGACGAGGTTTTGGGTTTCGAACTCGAGACCTCTGGTGTATTTTAACAAATCCAACCACTGCTCTATTGTGTTGTTTTGTGTTGATAAGAACAAAGTAAAGACTTTGTATCAAACGGGAACTGTTTCTTCTTCTTTAAACAACCCACCCGAAACCCTAGACTTTTTTCACCCAAAATTCGACATATCATGAATGTGATAGAGAGATTAGTTTTAGGGTGTAAGTTCTATGAAAGAAAACGAATGGATTGTGTTAGAACTTTTGAGACCGTTGGTGCTTAATTATCCATAGTTTGAGCTAGTTTGTAATGGTTAGACAAAGTTAAAGGGTCAAAAATGCAATATGGTGAAACTTGTATGTACGTGGCGTATTTAGCAACCCAGCATATTTAATAAATATGCTGGGTAGTCATTTTGTATAAATATGATGATCAATGCATGTATGTCCAAGTTTCTTGGACAAATTTTGGTGATCTTCTTGTGTTGTGATTTTTGCTATTGTGCTCTCATCCGAATATCTAGGTGCTGTTATTAATTACATGTTATTGGGATTTCATATACAGCACTAGTTGTTTGATCCAAACAAGATTCTTCATCTTCTTTGTTTGGTTTTTCTTAGTATTTGCACATTCAAACAACTAAATTGTTTGGGTGAAAACAATCAATCACTGTTATCCGAATCTGTTTTTGGACTCACAATTTGGTATCAGAGCCTTTGTGCTCTTGAGGTGTTTGAGTTTTTGTTAAGATTTGTCAAGTTTTGAAGGTTTTACAAAAGTTTTCAAAGTTTCATGGTTTTTCAAATTTTTAGGATTAAAATGGCTTGATCTGGTGCGTTTAATCTTTGGGTTGTTGTTAATCAGTAGTTGGGTAAACATTTTGGTCGTTTAGCTGCAAAGAAACATGAATTTTGGGTCGTTTTTGGTGATTAGAGGGTTTTTTTTTCGTACTAAAACCCTTCTGGGCGTATTTAATGTTGAAGCTAGAGTAGATATATTTGAAGTTGGCGTATTTATTTTGAATCTAGCGTATTTAACTTGAATTTCGGGTATTTAACAACTACGCTGGTTCTTAAATCAGCGGAGTTATAAAATTATCAGCGTAATTGTCCAGCGAATTTACTCGAAGGCGACTTCGAAATCATTGATACTAATCCTCAGCGATTTTATCATGGTGTTCAGCAAAATTAACTAAACCTTTGCTTGTTTTCAAATATCCAGCGGATTTAGCTTTTTGCAGGACAAAATTGCCGATCCCATCAGCGTAAATGTTTCCAAGTGCAGCGTATTTAATCTCTGGTCCAGCGTATTTACCTCCTAGCAAGCATAATTGTTCTCTGATTCAGCAAATCTCAGCGTAATTGATCCATCATTCATCCATCATGTCTCTCAATCAACTCAATTCGATTGCTCAAGCCGAAGTAGAAATTGGAACTGCAACAAGGCCACCAAAGTTGAAAGGTTCGGAAGATTTCAGCAGCTGGAAAAATAGGATCAAGTCCTTTTTTGAGTATACCGATTATACTCAATGGATGTCAGTCACTATGGGCCCGCATGTTCCCATGATAATACTTGACGACATCCGTACTATCAATGTAGATCCTTCAACATTCACAGATTAAGATAGGATACTCATTCAACATGACCGGAGGGCTCACGCTGCTCTCACTATGGCTCTGTCAAAGGATGATAACAATCTGTTTGAAGAATACACCTAAGCACATGAACTATGGTTGGCTCTAATCGACCATTATGAAGGCAATGAGGAACTCAGGGAGAACAAACGAGACATGGTGCAGAAAGAATGTGATATGTTTGGAAGTATTCGTGGCGAAAGCTTGTCCGACCACATAAGCGGATTTCTAGGGGTGTTGACCAAGATGAAGAAGGTGGGAATCGATCAAGAAGCTGCTAGATTCTCTACCAAAAGAATGGAGTCTTCAATGCATGATGATTAAGAGAACTTTTCTCACTAGCACAACTCCATTTACTCTCTCAGAATTAAACTGGATATTCTCAGAAGACGTCTCAGCTGCAACCTCGGTCCCCAAGAATATGGCATTTCTTGCTCCTGTCACCTCATGTGGATTAAATTCCCAAAGTGCTGCCGAATCCTATTCAAATGCTTCCGCAAACTCTGTGAAGGCCTCGTCATCTTCCGAGAAGACCACCGTGGCCAGCGACACTCAAGCACTTAAAATTTCCACAGAACATGTAGGTTTTTTTAATACTTTCTTAAGTAGCTATGAGGCGCTTATGTCAGGAGAGTTGAAGAGAGAATTCCTCACAACAGAGGACATGTATCAAGTAGATCCAGACGACATGGAGGAGATGGATCTGAAGTGGCAGATGGCAATGATTACTCTACGGTTGAAGAAATTCCAAGATAAAACAGGAAAGAGGTTGGCTCTTGGAAAAGCTGGATTTGACAAATCCAAGCTTAGATGTTATAACTGCAAAGACTTGGGCCACTTCAAAAGAGAGTGTCCGTTGCTGAAGAACGAGAATACGAAATCAACCAGACAAGGAGGCCGATTGCCATTGAAGGAAATAATAATGTTGCTGAAAATAATCATAAGGTTTTAGTGGTGAAGATTATGATTGGTCGGAGGAGATAGCTGAGGCAAAAGGTGAAATAAACAAGGCCCTCATGGCAAACATTACCACTGTCTCTGCCACGTCTACTTCAAATGTTGTTGAAAAACAAACCTCCAAGATTCCAAAAGATGACACTGGTTTGAATAGCATCATCTCTCCTGCCTCGAGAAGAGACAACAGAAAGCTGAAATTAATGAGTCGAAGCCTGCTGTTCAAGAAGTCATCAGTACCAGCAAGAATGAAGCGGTTGGAACATCCTCTACCGCCATGAAATCAGAAGCCGAGGATAAGGATTTGGTAAACAGCATTCCGTATGAATTTAAAGCAAAGCTGTGCTCAAAACCATGTTTGAACGTCGTGGCACACTACAAATCACTCAACCATGATATAATTAAAGAAAAAGAAAAAGTTTTGAAAATAAATCAAGAACTAAAAGAAAATGAGGCTGCATATCAGCAAAGTTGAATTCAACCATAGCTGAAATGCAGACTCTAAAGGAATTTGTTTTCAGAAAAGATTTTATCATAAATGATTTGACTGAAACGCTAGAAAAATCTCAAAACGAAAACAATAAGTTATAAATCATTATTGATAAATGGCAAATTAGCCAAAAAGCACTGGTTGACATTGTAAACTGCCAACGATCGGCATTCATAAAGGATGGAATTGGATATAAAGATAAATTCGGAAACGAAAGAAAATTATTTCCTCCTCCGCACAGCAAAAATTATGTTCCGATGCCATCTCCTCATTCTAAGAACGGCTTAATCAATAAAAATGATCTTTTGGATCAAAGTATTTTTTATAAATCCGAAAACAACACTAACTTTTCTGAAAGTAATGCAGATCTGTGCTAGAGTAAGGAAGATGTGTGCGATGGGGAAGATGATTGTGGAGGGATGAAATAGGAATAGGCTATTCAGGCGACAGTTATTCAACTGTTAACTGGTTCGCCTGGAATTGTGATAAGACGAACAAAATTTCTACTCGAGATAACTGTAATAGTTTATCTAGGATGGATGATTGTAATGGCAATGTGCCTACACTTAAGGCTCACAACAAAGGGATTGCTAAGGTTGAGGGTCATGACCTAAACTTTGTTCTTAATGATGAAAATGTTATGCTTGAATCTCCTGTATTTGTGCCAGAGTTAAAAAAAATAGTTTTGGAAAATTCCTTACAGAGGAAATTCCAGAATTTATTCCATCAATTGCAGGTACATCAGAAACTGATAAAGATTTCACTAAGATTCAAGCACAACAACTTCAGAAAGTGATGAAGAAAGGTCAGATGAAAGTCAAGAATCAAGCTCCTCATCAGACAGTGAGCACAGTGAAGTCGACATTGAAGATAAACATCATCCTGATAAGAAACTGAAGAAAGCTAAAGATTCAAGCCACAATACATCATCAAACTCCTCAAGATGCTCCAGACTCTCATCACATACATCATCTTCACACTCAGCACCCAGGAAGAAAAGATCGAGTCAAAAACAATGTTTTCGCTGTGGTCACTTAGGACATACGGCAAAACATTGTAAAGGCAAGAAATTTTCTAAACCTAGTCAAGATCTCGTTAAAAGTTTTACTGATCAATTTGACAATTTAAAGAATTCAGTAAAATGCATAGTTGATTCAACCTGTTTTTGGAAAAGAAAAGATAACACTCTTGCTCAAAATCATGATAGAACTAATGTAAAGCAAGTCTTGGTTCCAAAAACTAGCTAATTTGTACATATTTTTGTTGTTGTTGTTGTTGTTGTATAACAGAATAAGATTCAAGAAATGGCTTCGGATGCTCATGGAATATATCTGGCATGTTGATAGCGGTTGCTCCAGGCACATGACCGGGCTAAAGGATCTGCTTACCAACTTTCAAGTTATTGATGGGGACTTTGTATCCTTTGCCAGAGACGAAAAGGGAGGAAAAATCGTCGGAATGGGTGACGTCGTGTCAGAAGCACTCACTTTGGAGAATGTGAACTATGTTCCAGAATTGTGTTACAATCTTATGAGTGTTTCACAAGTCTGTGACAAAGGAATCGCTGTGCTGTTCAATGACACGGAGTGCTTATTCCTCAAACCCGGTTACTCCATCCCAAAAGAGATGATCATGCTTAGAGCTCCCCGTCAAAATAACACCTACGTGCTAAATATGAAGAATGCCAAATCATATGAGCCAATGACATGTCTTATGTCAAAAGCATATGAATCAGAATCACTATTGTGGCACAGGCGTTTGGGGCATGTGAATTTTAAGAACATAAATAAACTTTCAAAATTAAATCTAGTAAGAGTTTACCTATGAAAGATTTTCCTTTTTCTGAAAAGTGTATAGCATGCGCCCAAGGAAAGCAACATAAAAGGCCTCATAAGTCCAAGCAGTGAATACGATTTCTGCACCTCTGCAATTACTTCACATGGATCTTTTCTGCCCAATTAGCGTTAAAAGTTTAGCTAAAAGATCTTATGGTTTGGTGATTACAGATGATTTCTCACGGTTTCATGGGTATTCTTTCTTGAAGCCAAAAGCGAAACGACATCCATTCTGAAGAGCTTCATTCCCATGATTGAAAACGTGATCAAGCTGAAAGTCATCTCAATTAGAAGCGACAACGGTTCTGAATTTAAAAATCATACGTTTGTCTCCTTCTGTGAAGATAAGGGAATTCGCTTCCAATACAGCGCTGCCAGAACTCCTCAGCAAAATGGGGTAGCAGAATGCAAAAACAGAACTCTCATCAAAACTGCAAGAACTATGCTTATCGACTCTAAGCTTCCCATAATCTTCTGGCTGAAGCGGTCAACACAACATGCTATGTTTTGAATCGTGTTCTTATCGTCAAACCTCACGGAAAGACAACCTATGAACTACTTTTCAAAAGGAAGCCTCTGATAGATTTCTTCAAACCGTTCGGGTGTTCATGCACACTTCTCAACACTGAAGACAATCTCATCAAGTTTGAAGCAGTCGGTGACGTGTGCTACTTCATGGGCTATTCATCTTCTCAAAAGGCATATCAAGTCTACAACAAACAGACCAAGATGGTGATTGAATCATACTACGTTGATTTTCAAGAAGGTAACTCCACTAACACTGGAAGCGCTCCGAACTGGTTTTATGACGTGGATATTATATTCAACACTTTCAGCATCAATGAACCATCACTGAATCCGAACCTGCAGAATTCACTCGTTGGAACCTTTGTTTGATGCCTCAGACATTGGTTTTACTCCTTTTACAACTCGTTTACCTCTGCCTCTGCCTCTCCTACTCTTCCGGTGTTCGAAGTAAATGGTGACACATCTGCTGAGAATGCATCTGCAGATGATGATTCTTCTTCACAGCAGGCTGTGGATGAACCACCTAAAGAAGACGAAACTCCAATCATCTACGTCAATGAACACTTTTCTAATCTGCCTCAACAAGTTGAAACTCAC
This sequence comes from Scalesia atractyloides, assembly GCA_947069175.1. Taxonomy (NCBI): domain Eukaryota; kingdom Viridiplantae; phylum Streptophyta; class Magnoliopsida; order Asterales; family Asteraceae; genus Scalesia; species Scalesia atractyloides. The sequence continues at coordinate 65,353,036 of CAMTDV010000022.1, forward strand.
ACCAATGCAGGGTACAAGACCAATCAAAACCATCCAATTGAAATGTCATCGGTTCTCTTGAAGATGGAGTTCGAACACGTGGTCAAACACATACCATCAACACCGGACTGTATGCAGCCTTTCTTTCGCAGTCTGTCCCAAGAGATATCGAAGAAGCTATTCAAGATTCAAGTTGGGTACAAGCTATGCAGGAAGAATTGGCCCAATTTCTGTTGGGAACTCGTTGACCTACCAGACGGAAAGTATCCAATTTGTACCAAGTGGGTGTTTCGTAATAAGATGGACGATCGTGGTGTAGTTATCAAGAATAAGGCTAGATTAGTGGTTCAAGGGTTTCGACAGGAAGAAGGGATTGACTACGAGGAAATTTTTGCACTTGTTGCACGGTTAGAAGCCATCAGAATCTTCTTAGCCTATGCTTCATTCAAAAACTTTAAGGCGTTTCAAATGGATGTAAAGAGTGCCTTTCTGTATGAGAAGGTGAAAGAAGAAGTTTACGTCTGTCAACCTCCATGTAGATCCTCATTCTCCCATGAAATACTACAAGCTTGATAAAGCTCTCTATGGTCTTCACCAAGTTCCTAGAGCATGGTACGAGATTTTGTCAACATATCTTCTTGAGTGTGGATACATAAGAGGCAAAATAGACATGACTCTCTTCACAAAAAGGATTGGAGAAGATGTAATGTTGGTTCAAATCTACGTAGACGATATCATTTTTGGGTCGACAGATGAAGCCCTTTGAGAGAATTCGAGAAGGTGATGAAAGCGAAGTTCGAGATGAGTATGATGGGAGAACTCACATTTTTCTTAGGATTAGAAGTGAAGCAAAGAAAAGATGGTATCCTCATTCATCAGGCTAAGTATATCAGAGATATTCTTTCGAAATATAGCATGAATGACTGCAAATCCGCAAGCACTCCTTTTGCTGCTCAGACGGAACTCACTTTAGAACTTCAAGGAAAACCAATGAACAAATCTCTCTATCGCTCAATGGTTGGCTTGTTAATGTATCGACCGCTAGTATGCCTGACATAATGTGGGCTGTCTGTCTCTGTGCCCGCTTTCAGACAAATCCCAAAGAATCGCATGATGTTGCCGTCAAGAGAATCTTTCGCTATCTCAAAGGAACTCCAAAGCTTGGTTTGTGGTATCCTAAAGATAGTAATTTTGATCTAATAGCTTACTCTGACAGTGATCATGCAGGTTGCAAAGTAGACAGAAAATCTGTCTTTGGAGGCTGCCAATTCTTGGGTAATCGTCTTATTTCGTGGCAGAGTAAAAGCAGACAACAGTCTCTACATCTACCGCTTAGGCTGAATATACGACAGCTTACAGTTGCTGTTCACAACTCCTTTGGATACAGAATCAGTTGCTGGATTATGGGATCAACATCATGAAGACTCCGATATTCATCGATAATGAAGCGTGTCTGGGGATTGTGAAGAATCCCATCCACCACTAAAGAATGAAACACATCGAAATTCGCATTCATGCAATTAGAGATGCGTACGAGAAAGGATACATCCAATTGGTGCCAGTGGATTCAGTGCAACAAAAAGCTGATATATTTACGAAAGCCTTCGATAAAGCTCGATTCAACCAGTTGGTAACCTGGTTGGAAATGGTGAACTTCCTTGAGTGGAATTGACTTTTGTTAAAAAAAAGGTCTTTATAACAAATAACAATCTCATAAAATGTGTCCCACAAAAAGATTTTCTGCAAGGTTAAAATTTCTTTTCAAGCAATAGAAAATAAAATTTTAAGGGGGGAAGTTTTCCAGAAAATATTGTTGAGACTGATTCCTTCTTTGGCATGGCATGAGAAATGATAGAAAAACGGCTAACACTTTTGTTCTGATCTTAAAATAGAAAAAGATTAAGGCCTCAAGCAACGACGTGTCGGTAGATTCAGAAATACCTTGAAGTAACTGCGAAACGAAGACACACTCTAATGATCACACAAGAATTCCGAATACCCACAATGTTGTGCAACTTGGGGTAATACGTTGCGGCGTATGGCTTAATGGTCTTGAATCTTGCGTTGATAGATTGCCAAAGTCTGAGATTTCAGGTCTTTATATTGGCTAATCATTCGGGGATATCATAGTTTCTCTTCTGCTGCATCCAGATATATGCTGACCTAGACACAGCTATGTTATCTTTTCAAAAAGAGCCTATGCAGCCAAAACCCTACACAAATGAATCTCTCCTTGAGAATCATGCAAATGCTTAAATCGTACCGCACCTGGTATCTGCCATAGCCCTCGTTAGACCTTGGTCTCTCTGCTGTACGGAAGTACTGACCTGAACACCAACTGTCTAACGTTGAAATCTAAAAAAACGAATGAAGTCAGTATACTCACCTGTTATGAGGAATTTTTGCGAATACCGTTGATCGCGGGGGTATGTCCTGACGTGGGACTCACAGAAACAACATTCTGACTGTTTCAGCATGAGTGGGGGAACATTGAATATCTTGTTAATATACTACAACATGATAAAAAGGCTCTCCAATCGCATGTCGAAAGATAGGTGCATGGATTTAAAAGGATGAGCACACTGACAGTTTTTCTTGTGCCTTAATTATTTAATATATCCAATATTTTATCTCAAACGAACAAAATGTTACCAGTATGATCTTCTGCAGGAAAGTCACAGGATTCAAGTCAGTTAGCAAAAATTTTGTGTGAAAAAGAAGACTTCCGACCCAAAAACATCTTTAAGGATCCATATTGCAATTTTTCATTCTTTCTCTTAAGTTTTTTTTAATTCTTGCACTATTTTTAATCAAAAAGGGGCACGTTTTTCGAGAAAGTTAAAATTTTCGAGCGTATTTGTTTCTAAGATTTATTAAAGATGAAGATATGTCAAATGCATCAACGCGGCGTATTTGCTGTTCAATAAATACGCTGGAAGGTAATCATGTGTATATATATATATATATATATTTCAGTTTCGTTTTTGTGCAAACTTTTTCAAATTCACTTCATCATCTTCTTCTTCCATTCCTAAAAACCCAAAAACTCTTGTTCAATCATCACTGATAATCCAATCAGATTTCTTTTAGATTGATATCGGTATGTTCTAGGTCTTATAATGTTGAGTGTTCGTTGATATAGTGTGTTGATTTCAAAATAATGTCTTGATGCATATGTATTTGAATCTGGATTTTCTGGTTTTAAGTGGTTTATCAAGAAATCTTTGAAGCCAGCGTATTTACAATGAATGCAGCGTAGATAATTTAAAATTGGCGTAGTTATCACAAACTTGAGCCAGCGGATTTAAGTCTTGAACGCGAGTTCAAGCAACCGGCGCAATTGACAATTACGCCGGTAACCTAGCGTAGATAATCATCTTCGCTGGACTCATTCTCGTGTCAAATTTTAAATCCGCTAGTCGTCGGAAGCGTAAATAATACTTAATCAGTGTAGGTGTGTCTAAGTTTCTTGCTCTGTCATGTATCCGGCGAACTTAGTTGTTTTGGCTCGGCGTAAATATTAGCGGAATTATCAGTCTCTTGTGTATATATCTTTGCATTATTATTATTATATTTTTGTATATATTTATACTTATATATATATATATATATAAATACTTCTATATACATAAATCTAACTTAGTTAGTTTTCGATTTCAGAAATGGTGAAGGAGATTATTTGGGATAAAACTCGAATGCACAATCATCCATGCAAGCTGGTCCCACCTCCAATCGATTTTGAAGATGTAGCAGAGTGGATAAATTCAAGTAGAATCAGCTACGTTGTACAAGCCGATCCGATCATCTACAGCATCCACATCGAAGAGTTTTGGAAGACAGCCAAAGTGTCGACCATAAACGAAATTAAAAGAATCACAGCTACAGTCTGAAATAAGAAGATCATAGTTACAGAGGAGAACATACGCAGAGTCCTCAGTCTTGGACACAAGAACAGTGATTTGCTCAGAATGAAGAAGGACGACATCCTAGATGGGTTTAAAGGGATGAGGTATATTGGAGACTTCAGAGAGAAAAATGAGGTCAAAAGAAAGGGGCTTACCAAGGACTGGAGATTCATTCTTCATGTATTCTCTATGAGCTTGGCACATAGGAAAGGAGGATATGATGGTTTGAACTTGGAATGGTCGGCTGCTATGCTTAGCCTCTGCACAACGCAGTCATTCAATATCTCTGGCCTAATTTTTTACTGCATGGTTGGTAATGCAAATTCCTCCATATGGGCAATGTACCCTCGTTTTGTTCAGCTCCTCATCAATGACCAACATCCAAATCTTCCTCATGATGGTGACCTATACAAGTTCCAGCTGCCAACAGGGCGTCAGATTACCGAGCTAAAGACTGAGGAATGGGTACTGTTGCATCAGTGGATGTATAGGGAGGAAAGATACCCTGTCGTAAAAGCAGCCTATGAGAAATACAGGGAACGGGTTAAGAAAAAGAGACAAGGAGATGGTGATGAGGAAGTGGAGGAGGAAGAAGAGGAAACCGAGCAGCTGGTTAGAAAGAATTAAGGAAAGAAAATCGTGAAGGAAGAGAACTCCTCAAAGAAACGGAAAGATAGTGCTCCTCAAGAATGATTGATGGAAACCAGTTTTAGGGCCGGAGGCACCAGAGAACATCACGAGCATATAGAGAATCTCCGTGCGATTTATGAGGCCGAAGAAAGAGAGAAGAGAGAAACTAGAAGAAAGAGACGTCATATGACAGAATCCGAAACACCGGTGACGGTCACCACCGAGCAAGAGCAGTTAGACTAGTTTGTAGATCAGTTGATTGTGGATCCGGAAGCCCAAAGTCTATCTCCCCCGCAGAAGAGTAAGAAAACTGGGGAAGGACCTTCGACAGAGGAACAACCAAGACAAATGCCGCAACAAGCTCCTCGAAGACCTCGTCCATTTTAGGAGTTGTACGATAAGCTAGCAAAAGATATTGGGAAAGGCCAAGCTCAGGAAATCTGTCTGTTGAAGCATCAAGTAAGCAACACAAACGTTATCCGTGAGAAGCTGAGGGAACAAAGAAAGAAAAACAAAGAGCTTCACGCATACGTCAAAGAACAGACGAGATTTGTGAGATTTCAGCAAGATGGGATGGAAAAGATGTATCATATGATCAGAGAACTTTGCACCAAAGTGGACATACCACCGATGTTCTCATCTACTGATATTTTTTATTATGAGAAGTTAAGACTGAAGAGGAAAGACAAAAAGTTGAGGCTGCAGAAAAAAGAAAAAAGCACTTAGAATCGGCCGTGAACGTCACTGAGGATGACAAAAGTGAAGAGGATGAGGTAGACAGAGATGAAATGCCAGCGAGATTTGTTGAGTGGGGTTTGGAAGATGATACTATTTATGAAACTGAGGACGGTGACGCAGTAACTCCAATGCATCCTGAATGGTTCAAAAAAGAAAGGGAAAAGCTTCCAGATTTCTATTAGGTGGTCACCGTTGAAAAATCTGAAGTCACTGATAGAATAATAAGCTGGAAGTACTGCAATCTATAAGGGATGTTCATCGTAAAGAGACGAGGTGGTGTTATTCAGCATTTTAAGACCGGAGCTGACATGAAAAGCCTTCCAAGATGGGACATTCGAGAACTGGGGAGGCTAGACCAGATAAACCCGACCAACAACAGCATCGGAGCTGACTTTGAAAGACTCATTTTAAGAGAATGCAATCGGGGATTCACAGTTTTCAAGCTGCAACGCCCTCGAAGAAGAGTGTCAAAGACGACAAAAGATCCCATCACAGGAAAAGGGATGGTTACATGGGTGCTAAGGTCGAAACAAAAGTCAAAATTCCACCTGAACAGTCTGTCATCCTTACACACTTCAAGAAATGGTTTTAGGATGGGAAGACAGGAGAAGCAGTGATCTGTTTAGTGTCTAACGAAGATATTCGAATTCTAGACCAGATGGATGTTTTCATGTTCTGCCTCTCTGATCTCAACATTCTCTTTGGTCGTAAAATCCACGTTGGTGCCGCAATGAGTACAGAGAAGAAGGAATGCTATTCCAAAGGGTTGTGAAACGAGCACGAGAGAGGAAGATAGAGATGATGGAAATTGTTCTCAGGATTCAGCAGCAGACAGAAAAGGAGGAGGCAAGAAAAAGAAAGAGAAAGCATAAGTCATCATCACAACAGAAAGCCTCCTCACCATCTCAAGCTGCATCTCACCCTCAAACTTCGGTTTCATCCACATATGAAGCCACTATGGAGTTACAACAACCCTCAAGTGAAGCTATTGTTAATCTAAGCTCTGAAGAAACAATCGAAGCAACCACAGATCAACCTACCGTTCAAGCCGCACAAGACTAGGATGAAGGACCCGCCACAGACCCAGAAGCTCGCAGGCAAGATTGAAGAAACCCAAGCACGCAACGGTCTAGGGGGGATATTTTGAGACCGTTGGTGCTTGATTATCCATTGTTTGATCTAGTTTGTAATGGTTAGACAAAGTTAAAGGGTCAAAAGTACAATATGCTGAAACTTGTATGTACACGGCGTATTTAGCAACCCAACATATTTAATAAATACGCTGGGTAGTCATTTTGTATAAATATGATGATCAATGAATGTATGTCCAAGTTTCTTGGACAGATTTTGGTGTCTTCTTGTGTTGTGATTTTTGCTATTGTGCTCTCATCCGAATATCCAGGTGCTGTTATTGGGATTTCATATACAACACTAGTTGTTTGATCCAAACAAGATTCTTCATCTTCTTTGCTTGGTTTTTATTAGTATTTGCATATTAAAACAACTAATCCATAGTTGTTTGGGTGAAAACAATCAACCACTGTGATCCGAATCTGTTTTGGGACTCACAGATTGTAGTAAAATATACCTCCCGACCATGTGTAGATGATGAGTTAATGAACTTCTAGCGAAACATCGAATATCCGACAAGTTGTAGGTCTGCGGGCGTGTTAGCTTTAGCGTGAAATTGAAAGTTGGTAACCATTCTATGGGCCTCGTAGGGTTCCTATTTATACCGATTCATGATTACAAAAGAGTGGGGGATATGGTTTGATAGGGAAATCAAATCCCACGATTGATTGGTTGATCGGAATCAAGACACAAAAAAGAACTGAGTTATGAAATGTGTCGAGGTTCAGAATTCGGATATGGAAGCTGGTCACACCAATCAATCACGAAAAGTCCAGAGAATATTTGAAGGTTGCTTGGCTGTTCACGAGTTGGCTTATGTGGCAATTGTGTTTCAAAAGGAAACTATAGCGAAATGCGCATATTTAATTGTTTGTATAGGAGACTTGCACCAAACAACAAAGTGGTGCAGGGGTCTGTTTGTTGTGTGTGTGAGGTTGAGACCTGGGTTCGAGTCCCGCGGTCTTTGTTTTCTCTCTTTTTTTATTTTATTATATTTCATTATTCACATAATTAGTCCCTGAACTTCATCTTTAGGACAATACCATAATAGTCCATCTAGTTGATTACATAGTCATAAAGAAAACTTTCATATGAGAGTATATATATTTTTGATGTATACATGTTCATGATAGGTTTATATTTTATATGTACATTTAGATACGAATATGTATATGTATAATATATATATATGCATTATAAGGCAATTTGAATCGCTATGGTTATTTGAATGCAAGATTAAAGAAAAAATAGAACTTGAAAATTTCAAAATGGGTCGGATTTTGGAGTCCATTTTGACGGATGTTCACAGTCTCCCTACTTTTAGGAATTTCGTCCCGAAATTAAGAGGAAACCGTAATCGGTAACTGTTTTAGCATATTCCCTAGGAATTTACATAGGATCAAAGTAGGATTTAGGTTTGATTGTGGCGGTAACGTTCCGGGTAGAGGAATTGCTCTTTGTTGCCAAAAGTGTAGAAGTGAAAAGGCGTCGTAACACGGAGATGGCTTGTAATATGATAAGGATTTACTACTGAGTTGTAATCATACTTATGATGGCTAACTAGAAATTGTATCATGATAAGGGATTTTAGGAAAATTGAAGCGTCATAATGATAAGATTACATATGAAATCATAAAACGAAATCTTCAACCACATCGTTATCCAGCTTGAGATTGACAAAACTTACACAAAACTTTCCATGACAATCTAACAATGCTTTTGATCACTTTACAAGAACACTTATACATAGGAAGTATCAGCGGCGTATCCACCATGTCTTTTTCAAAATTTCATTAGCTTTGTTATCATGTTGTGATTAGTTAAGTGTGACTTTTCCTAAGATCTACCGAACATAAACAAACCCAACAACCAATTCTTGAGTCTTGAATCCGAAGAAAGCAAGACTAAATGATGGCGGTACCTGTCTCTTATGTTATAAGAAGTGGTCAGTCTATGAAAGAGTGAGACATGACCAACTTCCCTAAGTGAGGAGACAAGGTCCACCGAATAACATGAAATTTAATCGATGTAAAATAGCATGATATGAAGTGTATTGAACAAACAATCGACATTGCATAATATTAATTTCAACGATGGAAAATAATATGGAACAATGTTATCTTGAAATGTTAAAACCCAAATTGAAAACAATTGTAACTTGAATAATCAAAAAAGAAATGGAATTGATGAAAACATCAAGAATAAATGACTGGAGCGGAGCCTTGAGTCTTTGTGATGGAAGGCTAGTTGGGTTGCTTGTCCGCACCGTTGTCGTTGACTTCATTTGTGATCGCGTTGATGTTGTAGGCTCTACCTCTTGCTGGTGGGGTTGTTGGGTTTGCCTGGTTCGTTCGGTTAACTAGGTTTGTTTGGTTACATGGGTTCGCTTGGCTTGAGCGTTGATGATGTTAACCAGCCTAGGGCATGTGTTTCTCAAATGGGTAGGATCACCACAATTAAAGCAAGCTCGAACATATGGCACCATGGGATAATACGGTTGTTGGTAGGGTTGGATCGTGTTTTGGGCAAGAGGTGGAGCTCGGTTTTGAGGAGCGCGACAAGTGTTACTCAAATAACTATAACACCCACAATTTGCACACAGTCGGCAAGGTACGATGGATTGGTGGTGATAGTGACAGGTGTTGCATTGAGGGTGAGGACCAGTGTACGGTTTCGTGTTTAGCTAAGCTGAGTTGGGTGCCACTTGGGTGATTGGGATGGCTTGGAGAGGTACGGCTTGTGAAGTTGGGTTAGTTGAGGCAACATCATAGTTTTACCGTCATGCTTTCGTTGGTATCAGAACGGGAGGATGATTCAGCCTTTCTTTTTTGGCTCTTCCACTGAAACCTTGTCAGTTGTGCGCTTCTTTTTAAAGTCTCCATTTCGGACATGGTTTCGGTGAGTTCAGTGGCTAATTCCATTGCAGCTTCCAGTGTTGTGGGTACAGTGCTCATCATGGAATCCTGGATACCATAAGGAAGACCCCTAACGTAATGTTCAATGAGACGATAAAGAGGAGTGAACATATTTGGGACCATCTGGTTCAGCTCGAGGAAACGCTTGTTATAGGCCATATGGTCTCCATCATTTTTCTTTAAGCGATAGAATTCATCCTCCAACTTCTTGATCTCACTCCTAGGACAGAACCATTTAGTCATAAGTTCCTTGAGTTGTTCCCAAGTGAGGGCCACAGCAGCTTCAGCCCCTCTTCGACCCTTTTCAGCGTTCCACCAGGTTAAAGCTGCCCTAATGAGACGACCAGTAGCATAACGAACCTTGCGATCGTTAGGGCAGTCACAATTTAGGAAGGTGCTTTCCATTTCTTCGAACCATCGGAGGAGTGCAGTGACCCCTTCGGTTCCCTCATATTTTGGGGGGTCACAAGACTTGAAGTGCTTGTAGGAGCACTTGGATTTATTGCGGGAGCATTGACAGCGTTTGGTTCAACTTAGTTAACTTGGTTATCAGCGAGGGCTTGTTGAACTTGGATCACAATGTTAGGGATCACAGCCACCATTTGCTTGGTAATTTGGGCAGCCATGCGTTTACTGGAGTTTCCTGTTCTTTTTCCTCCGAGAAGGTTGCCTAAAGGACATCTACAAGAATTTACGCAAACGAGATTATGAGATTTTTGATGGATTTGCTAGCAGAGGTTCGAAAAAATATAAACATATGACAAAATGAAAACTTTTGGGGTGTATTTGAAAATAATAACTTATGATAATACAACACTTTTAAAGTGTTCTTGGGCTTTGCTCGTAATTGGGCCTTGCATGCCGCCATACTTCACCTTCGTAATCATGTGGGCCCCCATGATTACCGGGCTTTCGTATGGTTTGCATATGTTAGCCTGGTAACGTACACTAAAACCCGGAGAAAATCGAGAAATATGAATGTAATGTATGAAAGTCGGAGGGTATCTAGGTGTGGACACGGTGACAACTCAAAGTAGGGTTAGTTCATACGACGTTTGGGGTGGCATGCTTTGGCCTAATAGATTCTTTGTACTCTCATCTTTAGTCCCCAGGTAGGCAAACTGGTCCGTTAATTCGGATGTATACGAATGCCAATCCTAGACAGGACGTTCCGACTACCGGTACTCAAACCATTCCAGTTACTACATGCCCGTCACATGAACTCACTTTGATGAGATTTGAAAACAAAAACGCCACAAAAGTCTTATTGTGAAAAGTAATTATTTTGAAATTGGAAGAATAAGTGTTTTCGAAAAACTTTGGAGGGAAAAAGGACTTCTAATAAGGGTATTATAAGTACTAGGTAGTACATTGTGTGTGTGTGGTGAGAGATATATCATAGCATGTATATATATGTATATATATTGCATTATAACACATTGTATGAAACACATAGTCACGTAATAGGTATGGTGCTTGCATGCATTTGTGTGTGAGTTGTAAAGAATTTAAATGTGAGAGCAATAGCAAATCATAAGTCAAACATAACATAAAATCACATAAGCACATAGGTCCTAGTTGACTAAAGTATAGGTTCTAAGGGTCTAATAGCCTATGCTATATCCCTAAAGTCAAGAGCTTTGATACCAATCTGTCACACCTCGACACGCAACGGAATAGGAGATCGGGACATGATTGGGTTAACTCGAGAGCTTATGACTTGCTATCACTTGTTTTAAATAATCGTTAATTCATGTCAAGCGTCTCACAAATAATTCACATAAACTATTACAAACACAAGACGTTGTTTATAACAAATATACAGTACTAATCCGTTTCTTGTTAACTAAGGCCCATCCTATGTCCAATCTTCTCTTCATACCTGTTAACCTGTATCATATGTAAAAATAGTTTTTGGGTCAACAAAGGTTGGTGAGTGAACCTTATTGTTATTAGAAAAATAATATGTTTAAATTTCGTTTATTGATAAAACATGTGTTAACCAATGTAACTAAATATGTTGTATGACATATATCAAAACTCATAACTCAACCTCACACAATAAACAAACCAACTCAAATAATTCAAATGTATGTAATGCGTGTTGCATGGTATTATGGTGTGCCAATGAATGTATGCATGTTGCACGGTAATATATGTGCTGCAAGGTCAAATCTCAGTCAACGGAGCTGGCCTCGTATGGTTGGCAACGTCAAGTTCGCTCATAGGTAATGGGGAACAGACGAGCCTATGATGATGTGATAACCAAAATGAATGAAAATGCACCAAATGGTAATTGCACTGTAAAATACGAATAGAATATGCGACACATGATACATCCCAAAAACGTATAAATAAAATAAAAGGGGAAGTTGTAAGATTCACTCACAATTTTTGTGTTTGCGATTCCTTGTAAAATAACGCACGAGTAAAAGTTGAGAAACCGAACTAGATATTCAAATACCACATAAAGACCTTGTTGACTAAAATAAGTTCAATAATATTCCTATTATTTATGGTTGCAAATTAATTATTTAGATATAATAATTTAATTATTTATTTATGTTAGTATATGTATTAATGTATGGTTATCTTTTATTTAAGTTAATTTTAAATGGTTTAATTAAGAAAATAAGATAATAAAAAGAACTAAAAAAACTGTTTAATATTTATATATAATTTAAAGGTCTTCTTAAAAAATAAATTTTTAAAAATTAAGCCTAAAATCATCCAAAGCCGGCCCCTTCCCGGTTCGAGCTCATGCCTTGCATCCTGAAATACATGTAATTTTAAAAGTCAACAAAAGTTGGCGAGTTCATGTAGTTAATGTTTTCGAATAAAATGTCATCCTTGTAATCCAATAATGAAATCTGAGAATGTTATTAGCAATCATGGAGTTATAAGGATCTATAAGTGTGTCACGAGCACCCTGACATATATGTGCCATAAGTAAGGAACCAAACCGAGACAACTTTGACATCATTGGCATCACAAAAGCACTCTGAAGGGTATACCAACCAGTAGTGGTGCGCGTCTCAAACTCAATAGATCTATATCTTTTGCACCATGGTCACTACGTGATTAATGGTTACTATTGTCATCATCCTACTTATGCACATGTGATCGTGTTATCATCTAAACCCATAGCTAACATATTGTTTGTTTGACATGTATTTCCCCTCGATAGTTTTAAAACAAAACTTTGAAATAATTGAAAGGAGGGACATGAACTCACAGCTTTACGTTCGGTACGTTGTACTATTCAAACTTTGGTGTCCGTACACGTGTATAACCTACATGTGTATTAACTTCATTAGACACCTAGGTCTCGTTGGACCTTGTACCAGTTGTTCATCGTGTATTTATTTATTACCTTAGAACAACTTTTAATGTTATCATAGTGTTGGTAGTTCGTTTGTTCGATTAATATTTTTATACATATATTTCTCATATATATATATGTATAATATATATATATATTGTTTTTCTTAGATCGTGTGTGAATGGGCCTTGCCCTTCACATGTCCTCGGCCTTGCATGCGCGTCATTGGGCCTAGCCCATGTCATTATGTCATTGGGCCTAGCCCATGTCTTTATGTCATTGGGCCTAGCCCATGTAATTTATTTCATTGGGCCTAACCCATGTCTTTATGTGATTGGGCCTAGCCCATGTAATTTATGTCATAGGGCCTAGCCCATGTCTTTATGTGATTGGGCCTAGCCCATGTAACTTTTCACGTCGACAATCGCCTATCGTCATAGTAACTCTTAGCGTCGGCGATTTATTCATTGGTCGACGACGCGACGGTGTATCGTGTACATTCGCCCATCGTTCGTATTGCTCGGTTTCCAATCATTGTTTCGACGTATTATAAAAATGTATGTGTTTGTGTCATCTACACTTGGTAATATTTTCAAGTGTTTGTAGTATTTGTGTATAGTTGGGTATTTTGTGGTATATACCCTAAAATTCTAGATACATACACATACATTCACATGTATTTACACATAATTTTTGGTGACAAAAATGCATATACATATGTTTAATATATATATATATTTATATATATAATATATATAAGAATTACTTATTTTTTAATAATATTAAATATATATATAATATATATAATATACACTTGTTAAACATTTGGGTATTTAGGATTTAACCCTTGTCATTAAAACTTCCTAAATGACGGTTTAGGTCACTAATCGCGAATATACTTTTAGGAATATATTTTTAGAAAATTTCGCCATAGCTTCCCCTAAACTATGGCGATTTCCTTCTACATTGCTTCTTCATGTCATCATGTTGTCTTCCAAAAGTCGGGATCTTCTAAGCTGAGTCTTCATGAGCTAGATCATCAAAAGTAAGTCTGTTCCCAAAAGATTATCAAATACATACTACTACGGTGGAGAGGATGGTGGGGATGGTGATCGGTGGAGCAAATGGTGATGGTAAGCCACCTCCTCCTCTAGGCAGAAATGCGCCTAGTGACATCTGTCCGAAACTGCTCTAACTCACAGCACTCGCACTTCAGATGGGCAGCACGAGTGGTGAAATGGACAGTAGAAGGGTGGGGTCGTTGGTGGTGATAGTGGTAGTGGTGGTGGGTATGATGGTGGTAGGTATGATGGTGGGGGTGGTAGTGGCGATGTTGGTAATCGGGGTGTGGCTCCGGCAGTGGCATGAGTAGTACGCTTGGTCTCTAGTTCCCAGATCCTTCGAAAGATCAAGGAGAGCTGAAGGTCATGCGACGTCACCCTCTCCTCCACAGGAATCGAAGGCATGTGTGAGGGATGGTAGGGGTCAGAAGGGCTCATGCCCGGTGGGTGTAACACCTTGTAAAATCGTGTCCACTAGTATAGTGACACGTGTTGAATTTTAAATATAGTCTGCTAAAGACCAATAGGGACTAATGGCGTCAACATGTTCAAACTGAGCCTTTGAGTGACGGTCTGATGTCAACATGCATAAATAACAGCCTCTGAGTGACTGATATGTCAACATGCTTAAATCTGGCCTCTGAGTGACTGATATGTCAACATGCCCAGCCTCCGAGTGACATCGGAATCAACATGCTTATAATAAGCCTCTAAGTGATCTTTTGCGAAGTCCTAACTCTCATACGTGCCAATTGTTGGACGAGAGGGTTCAATTTTGTAAATATGTGAAAGTTGGATGATGGAGGGTTAAAAGTGTCAACATGTTAATGTATACCTCTGAGTGACCTTTTAACAAACCGAGAGCTCGACAATGTCCGGGCATAACCCCGAGTATGCCAAGTATTGGCTACGGAGGACTAAAAGTGCCAAAAAGGTGTTTATAAAAGATTTTTAGAAGCTTTTTAAACTTAAGAGGCTAAAAGTGTCAAACTTGGAATCTGCCTTTGGGGCGCTCGCGGGGTGCGAGAGGCAGGGCCTATGCCTCTCGCGGCCCGCCAGAGAACATCTGCTGTAGAAAGTTTTGCTTGGCTCCAAACAAAACTCCAAAACCATTAAAACCGAAACCATGGCTTCCCAAACTGTTATGCCACATTTTGGGAGACTTGTAAGCTCCCTCTTACACCCCTAAACACCTGGCTTCACATCCTTTGAGTTATCTAACTATAAATAGGTGATCAAGTTCACCATTCCAACTTGCACCTTTCTCATTTATTCACTCTTCTCCCTCCTATGGAAGTTCCTAGCTAAAAGGAGCATCCAACATAGTTCTTTTGCACCCTAGGAATCACTGGTAAGTGTTCCTTCCTTGTGCATTTTCGTTTATAGGCTTTTATAGCAAAAAGTCAAGTGTTTTGAGGAAAACGCTTTGACTTTCGGTTAAGACCATTATGGTCCAGCCATTGTTCGAAATGAACAGGGCCAAGTGATCGTAATAAGGTAGTTGTTAATCCCTATAAAGGGCACCTCCTGAAGATCACGTTTGCTAGACCAATTGACGGGTCAAAGTTATGATATTAAAAAGTCAAACAGGCCATTTTTCGGAAAAATCATAAATTGATCTTATATATGTTATGAAACCTGTTTTGACACTTAAACAAGTTGGTAATAATTATTGGAACATGTAAGAACATGTTCGGCTCATCAATTTCAGTTCTAGGGTCGGTTCGCAACCGAAAGTCGAGGAGTTTGACTTCTGCTTTGACTTTTGATTCTGACCTGATTTAGATTAGTTACCTACTGATCTGAAGTTGCATTATGATCGTAATATAATGTAGCATAACTCTCTGAGGTTATACTACATGATCATAATCAGAATCCAAGTTTATCCGCAGGTTCCATAATTATGCCATCTTTGACCAAAATGTCCTTTTTGCATAAAACAAGGTTTTAAATGGTAATGAAATTGAAAATAAGTTTTCTACTGATATAATATTATAAGTAGAATTATTTGGGATGTTAAACCAAGTTATAAACCGAGTTTTCAAATAGGTCATTAAACTATGTCGATAAATGACGATTTTAGTCCTTGTGGGTCATAAAATAGTTTTAATCAAATATTTTCAAGGTAAATCATTTACCTACTGATACTTTATATTGAATAATATATTTTAAACCTTGTAATCTGCCTTTAACATCAGTTTTCATAAACATCGTATAAAGACGTCATATTACGACATAAGCGTCGTTTCGGCGCATAGTATGGTTTTTAAGCCATATTATTGACCAAGACTTGATACCTACTTATTTCAAAATTTATTTTAAAACATATTTACAGTAGGTACATGTTAAAAACTCAGAATCCAAATAAGTTATAAACTATGTATAAAATGATCAAAATGCCCCTTCGGTGCATAGTTTGGTCATAAAAGATAAATTACACAATTAATTGGTATCCTACTGATATTATATCATAAATAAAGCATTTTCCAGAATACTTATAACTATAATATTAAATTATATTCAAGTTCCTTTTATACGGTATAAAATTACCGAAATGCCCTTATGAGGCATAATTTCGTTTTAAAACCTTAACGGGCATATAAGTTAATATCCTACTGATATTTTAACTTATTTAAAGTAAATGGCATATAGAACTTGTCTATGACTTATCCGGTTACCCGATATCGCTAATATGTGCACAGTTACGTATATGTAACTATTTTACAGAAATTAACCGAAACGGGGTTAACCTTGTCATTTAAGTCTCAAAATCCAGAATGTTTATAATTTACCCATATTATACAAGTCAAGGTACTTGTTGGGATTAAACTACATTCTATCCAATCATGTTTAATCTAGCGTCATACGTTTTGATCAAGCACGCTACTCGGTCTAAGTCTATAACTTAAGTAAGAGCGTTAGTATTTAATTAGTTAGTTTATGCCATAATCCAGACTAGAGACTTGCCGGTAAATGTTATATGCACTTAGTACTTTTATGTACGGCTGAGTTATTATTTAAAGAAGACTAGCTCAGGTAAATACTCTCGACTTATTTCCCCTATACGAGCTTGGGTTACGGTAAATTATTACTGCTTGGTCGGAAATGGGATCAATCGAACGCCGATTCGGTGATAGTAAATCCGCATATCTGTTTTAATCAGTTTTGTTTGATAACTTAAACATCAGGGGTTAACTACCGTGTCCTGGATATCCTCGGCTCATTACAAAAGAAATGGCCACGACCTTAGCGCGGGTGTAGGCATACACCCGATAGACGCTCAATCATGCATTCCCACAAGGTTGGGAAGAATTGACTCCTTCATGACTCCAAAGTGGTGTGTACGTTAATTGTGTCTCGATCTCCGTACCGGGCCCCGTATGTATGGACAAACATATAAATCTGTTAACAAGGTTGGACGGTCAATTAACCCAAGTTATAAAAAGATTTTGTGCTGATACGCATTTAAAACATTTTTGAAATGTTTTCAAAATGAGTCAGTTGGGTGTATTTACCAACGAAAGCTGACGTATTTTCAAAAGACTAAACTGCAGGTACAATACGAAAATAGGACGGAAGTGCTCGGTAGTGATAAGAGGATCTTGCAAATTCTAAATCTGCCCAAAGTCTGTTTTATATTCTTTCCATGTACAGTTTATGATTCTCCTGTGGATCTTCTATTACGAGCATGTATATTATTTTGTATTTTCGAACATTCGGTTTGTAATAGTAATTTTACTCCAAGACTTCCGCTGTGCCGTGTTTAATTGACTATTGATTATCAACTGACGTCACGATACTCCCCACCCGGGCCCACCGGTGTATGGATTTGGGTTGAAAATCCGGGGTGTAACAAGCATTCCTCAAACGTTGGTATTAGAGCCAACGTTTGAGAAAATTAAACACTAGCCTTTTGTGTTTAATCTCAAACTTACACGAGCACATTCCTTAGACTTTCGAGTCTAGGCATTGACCTAGAATTACTCATTCATTATTAAGTTATTAGTATTGTTTTTGAATTGATTTTTAACAGGAAAATGCCGCCACATGTACGAGGACAAAGTGGGAGAGGAAAAGGTCCAATGAGGGAGGACCATCGGGGCGCATTCCCTCTCAACCTCACAACTCAGATGCTTACCAAGAATCAAGAGATTCGTCTCCTTGGCAACCAGCCAGACGTTCTGTCTCTAATAGACACTCGCCCCCACATTCCCAAAATTCTTACCACTCTCACCACTCCTATCATTCACACAATACTCACCATTCTCGCTATTCCCATTCACACTCTTACCATGAAGAATTTAACCCTAACCACTACTTTAACATGCCTCCAGCTGATCAAAATTAGTTAGACCAGCCAAACCCTATGGACAAGAACTCCGACCCAAAGATGCCACCGTCGGGATCGAATACGCATCCCATAGAAATTTCAAGCGATTCGAACTCCCATGCAGGATCGCCCTACCAAGGTCCTAATGAGTGGGACCAATACTGGAACCAAATCACATTTGCCCACACTCCATCTCATCACTCTCAACCACCCCCGATACAAGAAGATGTCCACATGGAACCAGTGGACCAACCTCAACCACCACCCAAACCACAAAGAAGAAAGTGTGGAGCACGTATGTCGGTACGTGCCGAACAAAGGTCGGGATCATTGCCACCTTTGCCCAACTCCTACCCCACAATTCAAGAGGACCCACAAATGGGTGGACCCTCTAATGTTTCACCTATAGTGGAACCAACACCTGTTGTTCAACCACCACCATCGGGTTATACTAACCCAATCCCCGCATATCCAGACACGTATGTATATGATCCTATTAACCCGTCTACACCGGTAGACTATCAAGCATGGTCGCAAGACCCCTACATGCAGGCGGTTATGCACAATGCACTTTACCTGTCCCCTTTACCACCTACTTATCCACCGACTGGATATCCAACTTCTGGGTACCAGTATCCGGTTATGCCACAACCATAACCTCAACCTCAACCACAACCTCCGCCACCACTTGAGGCCATTAATGAGGCCTTAGAAATAATGAAAGAGATGCAGCAGCAAGCGGAGAATACGAAGAAGAAGACAAACAAGTTCTTCAAGAAACTCTCCAAATTGGTCAAGGGAAAGAAGGACGAGTGAAGTCTCTTCTAATAATATGTAGTCCCTGCAAAGACATTGTTATTTCTTTAGTCCCCGCGTGGACATTTTTATCTCTTAAAAGTCCTTGCATGGACAGTTTATTTCATTTTCTAGTATTGTAATTCGAATATAGAATTCAATGAAGTACTTTTGGAATTATATATATTTATTCATCCTTTTGATAACGAGTGTCTCGATTTTACTCGAAATTTGTGCTCTGCTATATAATTCAGAAAGATCTTAATGGATTGATTATGCCTAGTGGGGTAGACCATATATTGGCAAGAAATGATAGTTAAGTACGAAGGGGTCTTCTATCAGGATATTAAGGGAAGTTATCCTTCTATCCAGAGGTAAGGGACTAGGTCCCAGCCTCCAAGGTCGTTAAGGTCGAAGGTGAACGGGACCATTAATCAATCATTAAGGTACTCTTATGTAACATTAAAGAGTGTTCATACTCCTGGTAGTGTGGCTTGAGGAACGACAATAGCCGTCAGGCCAATGTGCCTAATTTATGTCCAATGGGACAGGCTGATATGCCATATACATCTGATATGATGTAGGCCAATGTGCCCAATTTATGTCCAATGGGACAGACTGATATGCCATATACATCTAATATGATGTAGACCAATGTGCCCAATTTATGTCCAATGGGACAGGCTGATATGCTATATATATCTGATATGATGTAGGCCAATGTGTCCAATTTATGTCCAATGGGACAGGCCGATATGCCATATGCATCTGATATGATGTAGGCCAAGGTGTCCAATTATGTCCAATGGGACAGACTGATATGCCATATACATTTGTTATGATGTAGGCCAAGGTGCCTAATTTATATCCAATATGACAGGTTGATATGCCATATGTATTATGTCCTAAGTGACAGGTGGGTATGCCATATATATATATATACATATATATATATATACATACATATATATATATACATACATATATATATACATACATACATATATACATATATATATATATTATGTCCAATGTGCCTAATTATTATGTCCATTAGGGACAAGCATATGAGCTATATAATTGTCAATGATGACATTATGATCCACTATCCAATAATATATGGACTACGTCCAAATTGTAATTTGCCTATGATGGTCCTATTAAGACCTAGGCCAAATATAGATATGTTAAGCCTAAGAGTTATGATGTTATTCACACTGGTATAAACAATGGATTGTTATATCCAATGTTGAAAGCCGATATGGTTGTTATACCATGACTAATTGAAGTTTTATTGGTATATAGAACCGAAGACTTAGAGATGGCTAATTCAAATGAAGCACAAAGTAGCCATAGGAATGTTGAATCTAACAAAGCTGAAAACAAAAATATAGATGATGGTAATTTTCAAGCTCGCATTGATGCGGCTGTCGAAAAGGCCATGGGAAAGGCCATAGAAAATCTAAGAGAGTCAAGTGCGACTCGCTCTAGACCCTTATCTATTCCACCATCTTCAGCTCATAAGGAGAGCTCCGTTCACTCTTCAAATGCGAAGAGTGAACCAAAGGAAATAGATTTTGCTGAAAGGTCTCGTTCTGCTAAAGACGGATGCACCTATAAGTATTTCGTCTCATGTAAGCCCCGAGACTTTAACGGGGAGAAAAGAGCTGTAGAGGCCCTAAAGTGGCTAGACGAGATGGAACGATTGTAGATATCAGCAATTGTGCTGATAGAGATGTGCTCAACTACGTATCACAATCCTTCAAGGGCGATGCCCTATTATGGTGGAAAGCCATGATTCAGTCTACAGGTAAGGTACACCTGTGTAATTTAGGATGGTCCGAATTTGTGGACCTTGTTAAGGAAACTTACTGCCCACCCCATGAGGTGGAGAAATTAGAGACCGACTTTTTGTCACTTTCAATGAAAAACCTAGATTGTCAGAAGTACGTTTCTGACTTTAACTCCCTATCTAGGTTTTCCTATTTGATCACCCCCGAGTTCAAACGCATTGCGCGTTTTATAAATAGGTTGGCGCCCGAGATAAAGGGCATGGTAAAGGCTGCACAGCCTAATACCTATAGGTCCGCTGTAGACCTATCTCTTTCCCTCACCCTTGATTTGGTAAGACAAAGGTCAGTTAGGACTGAAACTAACGGAAAAAGGAAACTAGAGGATAATAACTCCCAACGATTTAAAAAGAAAGGAAATTTTGGGTTCAAGAAGAACCATCATGCGTCTAATGACAAACCTCTGTGCAAGAACTGTAAATATAGGGATTGGGGACAGTGTAGTGTAAATCCACAAACCAAACCCTGTGGTATCTGCAAAAGAAGAGGGCATAAGACCTTAGATTGTAAGGATCTTAAGGATGCAGTTTGCTATAACAGCAATGAAAAAGGGTATATAACGTACAATTGCCCCAAGAAACCCAAAAGTAATGATGCAAAGCCTGGAGAGGCCAAGAAGGGGAATGCCCGTGCCTTTCAAATGAATGCCAGAGAGGCCGTTAATGACAACAACGTCATAACAGGCACATTCCTCATTAACAATATTTACGCTAGAGTTCTTTTCGATTCGGGTGCGGATAAATCATTTGTTGACCATAAGTTTAGTAAGCTATTAAACCTACCCATAAGAACTCTAGACAAAAATTATGAGATAGAACTTGCTAATGGAACGATAGAAACATCTTCCATTCTTGATGGATGTTTTATATCCATTAAGAGTTATTCCATCCCTATCTCTCTTCTGCCAATGAAATTAGTGGGGTTAGATGTTGTCTTAGGCATGGATTGGTTATCTCATAACCAAGCCCGCATTTCTTGCGATAAGAAACTTGTCGAGATTAAAACCCCATTGGGTGAATCAATCACCATCCCTTGAAACTCACACTATGGATTGCCAGACAAGGTGTCGTTATTTAAGGCATCCAAGTGTTTGAGGAAAGGATGTGTCATTTACATGGCACAAGTTACCATAAATGAGCCTAATCCAAACATGAAGGACCTACCAGTCATCTCAGAATATCCCGATGTATTCCCAGAAGAATTACCAGGCCTATCTCCAGACAGGCAAGTGGAGTTTAGAATAGATATCCTACCAGGATCAGCACCAGTGGCTAGAGCTCTGTATAGACTAGGACCAACGGAGATGAAAGAATTGAGGACACAGCTAGACGAACTCTTGGAGAAAGGCTTTATTCAGCCTAGTTCCTCGCCCTGGGGAGCTCCTATCCTCTTTGTTAAGAAGAAAGACGGTTCAATGAGGATGTGCATTGACTACCGAGAACTAAATAAGTTAATAATCAAGAATAGATATCCTCTGCCCAGGATCGATGATTTATTCGACCAACTTCAAGAGGCTAGTTACTTCTCCAAAATTGATCTGAGATTTGGATATCACAAGTTGAAGGTTAGAAGTGAAGATGTTCCTAAAACTGTCTTCAGGACCCGATATGGTCAGTTTGAATTCTTAGTAATGCCTTTTGGGCTCACAAATACACCAACAGCATTCATGGATCTCATGAATAGAGTCTGCAAGCCATAACTGGATAAGTTTGTCATTGTCTGTCACACCCCGACCCGCAGCGGAATAAGAGTCGGGGCATAATTGGGTTATCACCAAAGCTCATGATGTTTACTAATAGGTTTCATATTTATTAAATTCAAATTACATCTCAAATGTTTAACTCAAATTCATACAATACAAGGAAAGGAAAATTTAAATAAAACAATCCAAAGTCTAAACTGGTTTATTCTTCTAGGCCGTCCTATATGTTTCTTGCTTCAACTTGATCACCTGTATCATGTGTAAAAATGGGGATTTTGGGTCAACAAAAGTTGGCGAGTGAACCTTGTTAGAAAACATTTAATATTGATTTCTTGTTATAATTAATATGGAAAAATTGTGCACTAATCATATGTGAGCAAATGTAGATAAACATACAATAACAAAAACAATAACAATAACAATCCAACTTGCATAAGTATATAACATGAATGATAATGTATATGTTGGCAACATCACGTTCACGCTCATAGGTAATGGGGAACGGACGGCCTATGATGATGTATGTGCGATCAAAGCTCAATCAAACGGAGCCGATCGTATGTTGGCAACGCCTCGTTCACGCTCATAGGTAATGTGGGGAGCGGCGGCCTATGATGATGTATGTACTGAAAATGATAAATTTAATCTAAACATTAACCACACAAACAGTTGATACATATTGAATACACATTTGATCATGGATATGATGGATGCACAAGCGTTTAAATATAATAAATAATAATAAGACACATGATACACCCCAAAAAGTGATTAAAACGGGGAATTGGTAGAGATTCACTCACATTGGGTGCGTTCGTTTGATGATGTTGAATACGCACGAGTTTAGAGGGTTGATCGACGAGGAATAACTAACCTAAATAATAACGAAAAGGTACGGTAAATAAGTGGATTTTATTAATAATTTTAATAGGGTTTTTATATTTATTTTTGTGAGTTTAAGATTATTTCCTAACTTTAAAAACATTATTTTTAAGTATTTTTAATTGATTTTTAAATTAAATAAATAAGTAAAAATATAAAATAAATGTTGACTTTTTGGGTTGACCGTTGACCATTGACTTTGACTGTTGACCGGTTCGGTCGTGTATATGTATGCGCTGGGTGAGGCTCGAACCCGAGACCTCCCGTACGCGTGCACGCAGCTCTACCAACTGAGCTACGTGTCTAACCCGAAATATTTCTGTTTTTAATTATATTTATACACTATTTAATTTAATCAGAAATCATTTATTTTTAAAAAAGATTTAATTATAACGGACCGGTGCACACAACAGGTCTCGAACTCGGGACCTGTGGTTTAGTGTTGCACACAGTCCACCGCTGGACTGTGTGTCTAACCTGGTTAATATACTGATTTTTATTAAACTTAACATCTTACAGCGAGTTGATCCGGTTCAGTTTAAAAAGAACATTTTTATTTCAGAGAGTGAGGTTGTGTCAAGGATCGAACTCGAGACGTGTGTTAATCGTTTGCACACAGTCCACCGCTGGACTGTGTGTCTAACCCGGTTTAATATCTTGTTTTAATTATACTTATACATAAGTTCGACTTCATCTTCTTCGTTCAAAGACACAGACAACGATTATTCAACTGTTCTTGTTTGATTCGATTAACGAAATTTATAAGTGATTGAAATGTGATGGATAGAGAGAGTTTTGGAAAAGAATGTACCGGAACAGACGTCTTTCTCAGAACTCCGGCAAGGATCGTCGGCTCTGTTTTGTGAACTCCGTCTGTTCGGATCAATTAACAGTTTTGATCGATTAGTTGCGAAATTGAGTTACTAAACAATGATTAACAGAAGGTTTGAATGATTATACCGATTCACAGCGTGAGTTTGGAAATTCCAGAGGTTTTCGGCGAGTGCAGAATATTCCGGCTACGTCGTCTGGGATTGATTCTGGTTGATGGATTGAAGTTAGTAGTAGTCTATCAATGGATTGAAACCGAAAGAGTCGAGGTATTTACCGTTTTGATGAAAGTCTCGGTTTTCCGGTGAAAGTCCGGTGATTGCAGAAAATCTCCGGCGAGTGAAATTGATGCGAGAAATGGTGCGATTTTCAGCGAAATGATTTCCAGAGGCTTGGGTGTGTATTTATAGGGAAGAATCACGATGAATTGGGTCGGATTTCAGTCTTGATTCGTTGGTCAGCTTTTCTCCGGCAGTTATGACTGATGTCGCGGGATTAGACATCGGTTATAACCGACGTTGATGTTAATACATCCGTTAAGTCAATAGAAACCGTCAATGATTGGCGAAATCGTCGGGATTTCCGGCGAGAGTGATTTGGGCGCGCTAAGTGACTGAATTCAATTTCAAGTTTTATTATAAATGTCATTTGTTTCACTGGATAGCACAAGTGAGTCAAGTGGCGGAGTGGTTAAGTGTTTGTGTGTTAAGACTTCCGGCTGACCCGGGTTCGAAACCCGGCAGCCTTCTTTCTTTTTTATTTATTTTATTTTCAGTTTTTATAAATTATAGTTTTTAAATTCTAAATTGTTTATTAATTATGTATTGTTTAAAATTAATATAACTCATAAATACGCAACGAAATTTATAACTTGGTATTCGATTAATAAACGAAGCGGGTTTGGAAACCCGTTTTTCGACGGATGTTACAGTATCCCCTACTTTTAGAAATTTCGCCCCAAAAGTAGTAGTGGTAACAGGAAAAAGATGTGGGTATTTCTCGCGCATTGAGTCTTCACGTTCCCAAGTAAACTCAGGTCCTCGTTTCGACTCCCAGCGTACCCTGACGATTGGAATACGGCTTCGTCTTAAACGTTTCTCTCCAAAGTCCATAATTTCTACTGGTCTTTCAATGAAGTGCATAGATTCATCGACTTGAATGTCTTCTAGAGGAATATGGAGAGTTTCATCGGCGAGGCACTTCTTCAAGTTCGATACGTGAAATGTGGGATGAATTCTGTTGAGTTCTTCTGGTAGGTCAAGCTTGTATGCTACAGGTCCTACTCTTCGAGTATCTTGAAAGGTCCTACGTGCGTGGTGCTAGCTTGCCTTTTTGGCCAAAACGAACCACACCCTTCCACGGTGATACTTTTAAAAGTACTTGATCACCAACGTTAAACTCCAAGGGCTTTCGTCGTTTGTCTGCATAACTCTTTTGACGACTTTGTGCCACTAGAAGATTGTTTCGAATTTGATGGATCTTGTCTGTTGTTTTCTTTTGTTAATTCCGGACCGGTGATTTGAGCTTCTCCAATTTCGTGCCAACATATTGGTGATCGGCACTTACGACCATATAAGGCTTCGAAAGGTGCCATGCCGATACTTGAATGATAGCTGTTGTGTACGAAAATTCAACTAATGGTAGATGAGCGTCCCAATTCCCTTTGAAGTCTATGACACATGCTCGAAGCATGTCTTCAAGAGTTTGGATAGTGCGTTCAGATTGTCCATCAGTTTGAGGATGAAAAGCGTTATGAGGTCTAATCGTGTACCCAAGGTGGCTTGTACGGCTCGCCATGTTCGTGAAGTGAAACGACCATCACGGTCTGAAATGATGCTTAAAGGTACACCATGACGGCTTACGATTTCGCTGATGTAGATACGAGCTAACTTCTCGTTCTTGAAGTCCTCGCGAATCGGAATGAAGTGAGCTGATTTGGTGAGACGATCAATGATTACCCATATAGTGTCATACCCACTGGAGGTGCGAGGTAACCCGGTAATGAAGTCCATGGTTATGTTTTCCCACTTCCATACAGGTATTTCAGGTTGAGGTAGAAGTCCTGAAGGTCTTTGATGTTCAGCTTTTACTTTAGAACAGGTAAGGCACTTGGAAACAAAAACAGCGATGTCCTTTTTCATGCCAGGCCACCAGTAGGTGTATCGAAGGTCTTGATACATCTTGTCGGCTCCTGGGTGTACAGAGTATCGTGTTTTGTGCGCCTCATTCATAAGGAAATCACGAAGGTTATTGTGATCGGGAATCCATATGAGATCTAGATAATACGGAATACCGTCAGATTTTGTTTCGAGTTTAAGTTCTGCTCCACAAGATAGCTCATTGCGTATGTCGTTTTCTATTATAGAAACATGTTGAGCTTCTCGGATTTGATCTTTGATGTCGGTTATGATTTGTGAACATAGAAGACGAATGGAGTTCACATAACCCTTTCGACTGAGTGCATCGGCCACCACATTTGCCTTGCCAGGATGATACCGAATTTCACAGTCGTAGTCATTAAGAAGTTCGACCCATCTTCGTTGCCTCATATTCAACTCCTTTTGGTTAAAGATATGTTGGAGGCTCTTGTGGTCAGTGTATATTTCACACTTGGTACCGTAGAGGTAATGTCTCCATATCTTGAGAGCGAATACAACGGCTCCAAGTTCCAGGTCGTGGGTAGTGTAGTTCTTCTCATGAACTTTGAGTTGTCTAGAAGCGTAGGCTATCACTTTTCACCTTTGCATTAATACACAGCCTAATCCTTGCCCTGATGCGTCGCAATATACTACAAAATCATCGCAACCTTCGGGGAGTGTGAGGATAGGTGCGTCACAAAGCTTATGCTTAAGGGTTTGGAAGGCTTCTTCTTGTTTATGTCCCCATGTGAAGGGTTTTCCTTTATGAGTCAAATCCGTGAGTGGTACAGCAATACGAGAGAAGTTTGCAATGAAACGGCGATAGTAACCCGCTAAACCAAGAAATGATCTTACTTCGGTAGGGGTACGTGGCGATTTCCATTCATGCACTGCCTTGATCTTTGAGGGGTCGACATGTATTCCCTTGTCATTGACGACATGTCCGAGGAATTGTACTTCCCTTAACCAGAATTCGCATTTGGAGAATTTAGCGTAGAGCTTTTCGGTTCTTAAGAGTGTGAGGATGAGTCGAAGGTGTCGTTCATGATCGGATTTAGACTTTGAGTAGATGAGGATGTCGTCGATAAAGACTATGACAAAGTGGTCGAGATAGGGTTTGCATACCCTATTCATTAGATCCATGAACACAGCTGGGGTGTTGGTTAATCCAAAGGGCATGATCATGAATTCGTAATGACCATAACGAGTTCGGAAGGCGGTCTTTGGGACGTCTTCTTCATGTACTCTGAGTTGATGATAGCCAGAACGAAGGTCGGTCTTTGAAAAAACAGGTGGCACCCTGAAGTTGGTCTAGAAGATCATCGATGCGAGGTAATGGATAACGGTTTTTGACCGTTAATTTGTTGAGTTCTCTGTAGTCGATACACATGCGAAATGTTCCATCCTTCTTCTTCACGAACAGAACAGGTGCACCCCAAGGCGATGAGCTAGGACGTATGAATCCCTTGTCAGTCAGTTCTTGCAGCTGACTGGCTAGCTCTTGAATTTCGGATGGGGCTAACCTATAAGGAGATTTCGCGACGGGTGTAGCGCCAGGTACAAGATCAATGCGGAATTCGACTTCTCTCATGGGAGGAAGTCCTGAGATGTCGTCGGGAAAGACTTGTGGGAATTCTTTCACTACAGGTATATCTTCTAGTTTCTTCTCCTTGTCTCCCTTCTTGATGATGTGAGTTAAGAATGCGACATAGTTCTTGCGGAGATACTTTCGGGCTTGAAGGCAGGACATCAATTTGAGTCCTTTCGAAGGGGTTTCTCCAAAGATTCGAAGGGTTTGACTGTCTGCGAGAGGAATGCGAATGAATTTTTTGCGGCATACCACTTCAGCCTGATGTTGGCTGAGCCAGTCCATACCGATTATAATGTCGAAACTTCCCAACTTCATAGGGATGAGGTCAACTGGAAAATCGTGATCGTTTAGAGTGAGGGTACAATTTCGGATAATGGAGTTTAATGAGACCGGTTTTCCGTCAGCAACTTCCACCGTTATGGATTCCATGAGTTTATCACGAGTTTGGTTGAGGATGGGTTCAAATTCTAAGGACACAAAACTCTTATCCGCGCCAAGTATCAATTAACATGGATGCATAACTACCATTGATGAGAAACGTACCGTTAACCATGTTGTTGTCGGCCCTAGCTTGATTGGCGTTGATATTGAAAGCTCTTCCTCTAGCAGGTGGAGGAGCTTGGTTAGCTTGGTTCACCGGATTTGCTTGAGCTTGAGCATGTATGATGTTCACCAAGCGTGGACAAGTGTTTCTAAAGTGGTTTGGGTCTCCACTGTTGTAACAAGCCTGCATGGGTTGCATCATGGGGTAGTTGGGTTGGTAGTAGTTTTGGGCCGTATGTTGTGTAGGTGGTAGTAGTAAGGGTTGTTGGGCTTGACCCATTATCTGATGGTGGGTTTGGGTTGTGGGTTGGTTGCGGTTCATTGCTGAAGTGTGCGGCAGGTTTGGATGGTGTGACCGGCACGACCACAGCTGGCGCAATATTGACAGGGGTGTTCGGGAGAGTGATGATATTGGCAACGGATGCATTTTGGGTAGGGGCCGGAGTATGGCCTTTTGTATGGTGCAGATGAGGGCGCAACTTGGGTGATTGGTGCGGCAGTGATAGGAGGGTTGGTTTGAGTGACAACAAAGTTTCTGGTGTTTCTCTTCCTCTTGCCAGCAAACTTCGAAGAGGAGACCGAGTGGTTTGTAGTTTGAGCCTCAATGGGGGCTTTCTTTTTCTCCCCCTTGAATTTTCCGTTACGGATGCGGTTTTCGGTAAGTTCAGTAGCTAGTTCCATTGCAGCTTCAAGTGTTGCAGGTGAAGTGCTTAGAACTGAGTCTTGAATTTTCGAGGGGAGGCCTCGAATGTAGTGTTCGACCAAGCGGTACACTGGGGTGAACAAGTTAGGAACCATCTGATTCAGCTCAAGAAATCTTTTGCTGTAGGAAGTATGATCTCCTTCCTTTTGCTTTAGTGAGTGGAATTCATCTTCCAACTTCTTGATTTCGCTTCTTGGGCAGAAGCGTCTTGTCATTATTTCCCTTAACTCTTCCCAGGTTAAGGCCATGGCGTCTTCGACTCTCTCTTGCCCTTCTCTGTGTTCCACCAGGTCAGGGCTACCCCAAATAGTCTCCCGGTTGCGTAACGTACCTTGCGATCCTCGGGACAATCGCAGTTTAGGAAGGTGTTCTCCATTTCCTCAAACCAGTGGAGGAGAGCAGTGACACCTTCGGTCCCTTCATACTTTGGGGGATCGCAAGACTTGAAGTGTTTGTAGGAGCACTTCTTGGAGGAAGGGTTTTCGACGTTCTGGTCTTCTTGGTTGGGAGGGTTGATGGGATTCGCGGTGAGAGCTTCTTGGACTTGTATAACGATGTCAGGAAGCACCGCGGCCATTTGTTTTGCAATTTGGGTGGCCAAGCGTTCGTTTGACCTTCCTGACTTTCGACCTCCACGTAGCTGCCTAGCCGACATCTACAGGAACATACATAGGAAGATTGTGAGTTTAAGAAGTCTTTAGGTGTCATGTGACGTTAAAAATAATAAAATAACATAATCATCAATAATGCAACTACATCCATAGGATGTCTTGGGTTTGCTCATGTTTGGGCCTCCAATGTCCCCCATACCATCGCCTGTATAGTCATGTGGGCCCCCATGACAATTGGCTTAGTAGGATTCACATTGGTGTTGGCGGTTTAACACTCGCATCACCCGAAGGAAAACCATGAAATATGTTTACGAGATGTATGGTCGAAGGGTGTCCAGGTATAGACACAATGACAACTCAAAGTGGGGTTAGTTCACACGACGTTTGGTATAGCATGCTTTGGCCTAATAGGTCCTTCGTACTCTCATTGTTAGTCCCCAGGTAGGCAAACTGGTCCTTTATTTTGGATTTATACGAATGCCAAGCCTAGACAGGACGTTCCGACTACCGGTACTCGTACCCTTCCAGTTACTACATGCCCGTCATGAGAACTCACTTTGATGTGATTTGAAAATACAAAAATCGTTGCAAAAA
This sequence comes from Scalesia atractyloides, assembly GCA_947069175.1. Classification (NCBI taxonomy): domain Eukaryota; kingdom Viridiplantae; phylum Streptophyta; class Magnoliopsida; order Asterales; family Asteraceae; genus Scalesia; species Scalesia atractyloides. The sequence continues at coordinate 65,383,287 of CAMTDV010000022.1, forward strand.
ATCATGGAAATTGTGTGGTGTGTGCTCTATGGATATGATATGTTATGAGAATATGATTCATGATAGGCATTGTATAATAATATGTACTTATGAACATGCTTGCATAACATTGAATTTAACAATAAACATAATGCATATAAACATCATGAATTTTGCATGTAACACACAAACAATTTAAAAATTTTAATCAACTATAGTATAGGCTCTAAGGGTCTAATAACCTATCCTATATCCCTATAGTCATGGCTCTGATACCAATCTGTCACACCCCGACCCGCAGCGGAATAAGAGTCGGGGCATAATTGGGTTATCACCAAAGCTCATGATGTTTACTAATATGTTTCATATTTATTGAATTCAAATTACATCTCAAATGTTCAAGTCAAATTCATACAATACAAGGAAAGGAAAATTTAAATAAAACAATCCAAAGTCTAAACTGGTTTATTCTTCTAGGCCGTCCTATATGTTTCTTGCTTCAACTTGATCACCTGTATCATGTGTAAAAATGGGGGATTTTGGGTCAACAAAAGTTGGCGAGTGAACCTTGTTAGAAAACATTTAATATTGATTTCTTGTTATAATTAATATGGAAAAATTGTGCACTAATCATATGTGAGCAAATGTAGATAAACATACAATAACAAAAACAATCAAACATCCTTGCATAAGTATATAACATGAATGATAATGTATATGTTGGCAACATCACGTTCACGCTCATAGGTAATGGGGAACGGACGGCCTATGATGATGTATGTGCGATCAAAGGGCTCAATCAAACGGAGCCGATCGTATGTTGGCAACGCCTCGTTCACGCTCATAGGTAATGGGGAACTGCTCACGCTCATAGGTAATGGGGAGCGGCGGCCTATGATGATGTATGTACTGAAAATGATAAATTTAATCTAAACATTAACCACACAAACAGTTGATACATATTGAATACACATTTGATCATGGATATGATGGATGCACAAGCGTTTAAATACAATAAATAATAATAAGACACATGATACACCCCAAAAAGTGATTAAAACGGGGAATTGGTAGAGATTCACTCACATTGGGTGCGTTCGTTTGATGATGTTGAATACACACGAGTTTAGAGGGTTGATCGACGAGGAATAACTAACCTAAATAATAACGAAAAGGTACGGTAAATAAGTGGATTTTATTAATAATTTTAATAGGGTTTTTAGATTTATTTTTGTGAGTTTAAGATTATTTCCTAACTTTAAAAACATTATTTTTAAGTATTTTTAATTGATTTTTAAATTAAATAAATAAATAAAAATATAAAAAAAATGTTGACTTTTTGGGTTGACCGTTGACCATTGACTTTGATGTTGACCGGTTCGGTCGTGTATATGTATGCGCTGGGTGAGGCTCGAACCCGAGACCTCCCGTACGCGTGCACGCAAGCTCTACCAACTGAGCTACGTGTCTAACCCGAAATATTTATGTTTTTAATTATATTTATACACTATTTAATTTAATCAGAAATCATTTATTTTTAAAAAGGATTTAATTATAACGGACCGGTGCACACAACAGGTCTCGAACTCGGGACCTGTGGTTTAGTGTTGCACACAGTCCACCGCTGGACTGTGTGTCTAACCTGGTTAAGATACTGATTTTTATTAAACTTAACATCATACAACGAGTTGATCCGGTTCGGTTTAAAAAGAATATTTTTATTTCAGAGAGTGAGGTTGTGTCAAGGATCGAACTCAAGACGTGTGTTAATCGTTTGCACACAGTCCACCGCTGGACTGTGTGTCTAACCCAGTTTAATATCTTGTTTTAATTATACTTATACATAAGTTCGACTTCATCTTCTTCGTTCAAAGACACAGACAATGATTATTCAAACTGTTCTTGTTTGATTCGATTAACGAAATTTATAAGTGATTGAAATGTGATGGATAGAGAGAGTTTTGGAAAAGAATGTACCGGAACAGACGTCTTTCTCAGAACTCCGGCAAGGATCGTCGGCTCTGTTTTGTGAACTCCGTCTGTTCGGATCAATTAACAGTTTTGATCGATTAGTTGCGAAATTGAGTTACTAAACAATGATTAACAGAAGGTTTGAATGATTATACCGATTCACAGCGTGAGTTTGGAAATTCTAGAGGTTTTCCGGCGAGTGCAGAATATTCCGGCTACGTCGTCTGGGATTGATTCTGGTTGATGGATTGAAGTTAGTAGTAGTCTATCAATGGATTGAAACCGAAAGAGTCGAGGTATTTACCGTTTTGATGAAAGTCTCGGTTTTCCGGCGAAAGTCCGGTGATTGCAGAAAATCTCTGGCGAGTGAAATTGATGCGAGAAATGGTGCGATTTTCAGCGAAATGATTCCAGAGGCTTGGGTGTGTATTTATAGGGAAGAATCACGATGAATTGGGTCGGATTTCAGTCTTGATTCGTTGGTCAGCTTTTCTCCGGCGGTTATGACTGATGTCGCGGGATTAGACATCGGTTATAACCGGCGTTGATGTTAATACATCCGTTAAGTCAATAGAAACCGTCAATGATTGGCGAAATCGTCGGGATTTCGGCGAGAGTGATTTGGGCGCGCTGAGTGACTGAATTCAATTTCAAGTTTTATTATAAATGTTATTTGTTTCACTGGATAGCACAAGTGAGTCAAGTGGCGGAGTGGTTAAGTGTTTATGTGTTAAGACTTCCGGCGGACCCGGGTTCGAAACCCGGCAGCCTTCTCTCTTTTTTATTTATTTTATTTTCACTTTTTATCAATTATAGTTTTTAAATTCTAAATTGTTTATTAATTATATATTGTTTAAAATTAAAATAACTCATAAATACGCAACGAAATTTTATAACTTGGTATTCGATTAATAAACGAAGCGGGTTTGGAAACCCGTTTTTCGACGGATGTTACATTGTCTTCATAGACGACATACTTATTTATTCTCGTAATCAAGCCAATCACAAGAAACATCTTTGGTGCATCTTAGAATTGCTAAGGCAAGAAAAGCTTTATGCTAAATTCTCTAAGTGTGAATTTTGGCTTAGAGAGTTCCAATTTCTTAGACATATGGTAAGTGAGCATGGAATCCAAGTGGATCCCGCCAAAATTGAAGCCATCATGAATTGGGAAGTACCCAAAACCCCATCGGAGATTCGTAGTTTCCTAGGATTGGCCGGTTATTACAGGAGGTTGATTGAGAACTTTTCAAGAATAGCCACTCCTCTAACTACCTTGACCCGTAAGAATGTTAAGTATAATTGGGGTCCAAAGCAACAGGAATCTTTCGAAGTTCTTAAACACAAGTTGAGAAATGCTCTGTGTCATCCCTACCAGAGGGTGTTGAAGACTTTGTAGTCTACTGTGATGCATCGCACACTGGCATGGGTTGTGTGCTAATACAAAAATGGCAAAGTAATCGCCTATACATCACGACAATTAAAGGTGCACGAAAGGAATTACTCCACCCACGATTTGGAACTAGGTGTCGTTGTATTTGCACTAAAACTGTGGGGGCATTACTTGTATGGCACAAAGTGTATTATATACACTGACCATAAAAGTCTCCAGCATCTGTTCAATCAGAAAGAATTGAACATGCGACAACGCCGATGGATGGAAAAACTTAATGTGAATACGATTGTGAGATTCGCTACCATCCAGGCAAAGCAAACGTAGTTGATGATGCCTTAAGTCGGAAAGAATGAGTTAAACCTATAAGGATTAACGCTAAGAGCATTGAGCTCAGAAATAGCTTAAATGAGAAGCTACTAGATGCGCAGAAGCAAGCTCTATTAGAGGCTAATATCCCTAATGAGGGATTAGGCGGAACTGTTGATCAGTTAGCGCCTGGAAAAGATGGAATCCTTCGATTTAATGATAGGATCTGGGTTCCAGTCTTCGGAGGACTTAGAGATCTAATCATCCAAGAAGCGCATAGTTCGAGATACTCAGTTCACCCGAGAGGTGACAAGATGTATCAAGATCTAAAGAAGAATTATTGGTGGATGGGTTTGAAGAAATCCATAGCCACTTATGTAGCTAAGGGTCTGACGTGTTCGCAAGTTAAAGCCGAACATCAGAAACCGTCAGGAACTTCTACAACAGCTTGAAATTCCCACGTGGAAATGGGAAATTGTAACTATGGACTTGATTACCAAGTTACCCAAAATCAAAAGTGGAAATAACACTATATGGGTCATTGTGGATAGGCTGACCAAGTCAGCACATTTCTTGCCAATAAAAGAAACGTACAATTCAGATAAATTGGCTAAGTTGTATGTGGACAAGATTGTCTCCCTACGTGGTGTGCCAGCATCTATTGTGTCTGATAGAGATACTAGATACACATCTCACTTTTGGAAAAGTTTCCAACAATCTTTAGGCACACGATTAAACTTTAGTACAGCTTACCATCCTCAGACTGATGGTCAAAGTGAGCATACTATTCAAACTCTGGAAGACATGCTCCGGGCATTTGTGATTGATTTAGCTGGAAGTTGGGATGACCACTTACCCTAATAGAATTCTCCTACAGTAACAGTTATCATACGAGCATCAAGGCTACTCCTTTAGAGGCCTTGTATGGGAGAAAGTGTCGAACGCCCGTGTGCTGGGCAGAAGTTGGGGAATCCCACTATCAGGACCAGAGATTGTCCTAGAGACCACGGAAAAGGTTATGCAAATTCGTGATCAGTCTCAAAGCTGCCAGGGATAGGCAGAAGAGCTATGCTGACAAGAGGCCTAAACTTCTTAAGTTCCAAGTAGGGGACAATGTCATGCTGAAGGTATCACCCTGGAAAGGTGTGATGCGCTTTGGAAAGAAGGGCAAGTTGAGTCCAAGATATATTGGACCATTCGAGATAGTCGAATGTGTCGGCACTATAGCTTATAAGCTCAGGTGCCAAAGGAGCGTAGTGGAATCCATGATGTGTTTCCACATTAGTACCTTAAGAAATGTCTAGCCGATGAGCCGCTAGCAATGTCACATAAAGATGTGAATAGATGAAAACCTGAGGTTTGTTGAGAAACCGATTTGATCGAGGATCGACAGGTTAAGAAGCTCCGAAGAAAAATGATACCTATAGTAAAGGTTAAGTGGGATGCTTTTAGAGGTTCCGAGTATACATGGGAGGTTGAGTCCACTATGCGACAAAAGTACCCCCATCTTTTTTAATAGAATCTCGAGGTCGAGATTTTTTTAAGGGGGTGAGGATGTAACACCCTGTAAAATCATGTCCATTAGTATAGTGACAAGTGTTGAATTTTAAATATAGTCTGTTAAAGACCAATAAGGACTAAAGGCATCAACATGCTCAAACTGAGCCTTTGAGTGACGGTCCGATGTCAACATGCATAAATAACACCCTCTGAGTGACTGGTATGTCAACATGCTTAAATATGGCATCTGAGTGACTGATATGTCAACATGCCCAGCCTCTGAGTGACATCGGAATCAACATGTTTATAGTAAGCCTCTGAGTGATCCTTTGCGAAGTCCTAACTCTCATACGTGCCAATTGTTGGACGATAGGGTTCAATTTTGTAAATATGTGAAAGTTGGATGATGGAGGGATTAAAAGTGTCAACAAGTTAATTTATACCTCTGAGTGACCTTTTAATGAACCGAGAGCTCGACAATGTCCAGGCACAACCCCGGGTATGCCAATATTGGCTACGGAGGACTAAAAGTGCCAAAAAGGTGTTTAAAAAGGTTTTTAGAAGCTTTTTAAAACGTAAGGGGCTAAAAGTGTCAAACTTGGAATCTGCCTTTGGGGCGCTCGCGGGGCGCTCAAGGCACGGCCTGTGCCTCTCGCGGCCCGCCAAAGAACATTGCTGTAGAAAGTTTTGCATGGCTCCCAAACAAAACTCCAAAACCATTAAAACCAAAACCATAGGCTTCCCAAACTGCTATGCCACGTTTTAGGACACTTTTAAGCTCCCTCTTACACCCCTCCAACTATAAATAGGTGATCAAGTTCACCATTACAACTTGCACCTTTCTCATTTATTCACTCTTCTCCATCCTATGGAAGTTCCTAGCTAAAAGGAGCATCCAACATAGTTCTTTTGCACCCTAGGAATCACTGGTAAGTGTTCCTTCCTTGTGCATTTTCGTTTATAGGCTTTTATAGCCAAAAGTCAAGCGTTTTGCGGAAAACGCTTTGACTTTCGGTTAAGACCATTATGGTCCAGCCATTGTTCGAAATGAACAGGGCCAAGTGATCGTAAAAAGGTAGGTGTTAATCTCTATAAAGGGCACCTCCTGAAGATCACGTTTGCTAGACCAATTGACGGGTCAAAGTTATTATATTAAAAAGTCAAACATGCCATTTTTTCGGAAAAATCATAAATTGATCTTGTATATGTTATGAAACCTGTTTTGACACTTAAACAAGTTGGTAATAATTATTGGAACATGTAAGAACATGTTCGGCTCGTCAATTTCAGTTCTAGGGTCGGTTCGCAACCGAAAGTCGCGAAGTTTGACTTCTGCTTTGACTTTCGATTATGACCCGATTTAGATTAGTTACCTACTGATATAAAGTTGCATTATGATCGTAATATAAATTAGCATAACCCTCTGAGGTTATACTACATGATCATAATCAGAATCCAAGTTTATGCGCAAGTTCCATAATTATGCCATCTTTGACCAAAATGCCCTTTTTGCATAAAACAAGGTTTTAAATGGTAAGAAATTGAAAATGAGTTTTCTACTGATGTAATATTATAAGTAGGATTATTTGGGTTGTTAAACCAAGTTATAAACCGAGTTTTCAAATAGGTCCTTAAACTATGTCGATAAATGACGATTTTAGCCTTTGTGGCTCATAAAATAGTTTTAATCAAATATTTTCAAGGTAAATCATTTACCTACTGATATATTATATTAAATAACATATTTTAAACATTTTAACTTGCCTTTAACATCAGTTTTCATAAACATCGTATAAAGACGTCATATTACGACATAAGCGCCGTTTTGGCGCATAGTATGGTTTTAAACCATATTATTGACCAAGACTTGATACCTACTGATTTCAAAAATTTTTTTAAAACATATTTATAGTAGGTACATGTTAAAAACTCAGAATCCCAAATAATTTAAACACTATGTATAAAATGATCAAAATGCCCCTTCGGTGCATAGTTTGGTCATAAAAGTTAAATTACACAATTAATTGGTATCCTACTGATATTATTTCATAAATAAAGTATTTTTTCAAAATACTTATAACTTAACATTAAATTATATTCAAGTTCCGTTTATATGGTATAAAATTACCGAAATGCCCTTATGGGGCATAATTTCGTTTTAAAACCTTAACGGGCATATAAGTTAATATCCTACTGATATTTTAACTTATTTAAAGTAAATAGCATATAGAACTTGTCTATGACTTATCCGGTTACCCGATATCGCTAATATACGCAGAGTTACGTATACGTAACTATTTTACGGAAATTAACCGAAACGGGTTTAACCTTGTCATTTGAGTCTCAAAATGTAGAATGTTTATAGTTTACCCATATTATACAAGTAAAGTTACTTGTTGGGATTAAACTACATTCTATCCAATCATCGTTTAATCTAGCGTCATACGTTTTGATCAAGCATGCTAGTCGGTCTAAGTCTATGACTTAAGTAAGACCGTTATTATTTAATTGGTTAGTTTATGCCATAATCCAGACTAGAGACTTGCTGGTAAATACTATCTGCATTTAGTACTTTTATGTACGGCTGAGTTATTAAAATTAAAGAAGACTAGCTCAAGTAAATACTCTCGACCTGTTTCCCCTATACGGGCTTGGGTTACGGTAAATTATTACCGCTTGGTCGGAAATGGGATCAATCAAACGCCGGTTCGGGGATAGTAAATCCGCATATTCTGTTTTAATCAGTTTTGTTTGATAACTTAAACATCGGGGTTAACTACCGTGTCCTTGATATCCTAGGCTCATTACAATAGAAATGGCCATGACCTTAGCGCGGGTGTAGGCATACACCCGATAGACGCTCAATTATGCATTCCCACAAGGTTGGGAGGAATTGACTCCTTCGTGAGTCCAAAGTGGTGTGTACGTTAATTGTGTCTCGGTCTCTGTACCGGGCCCCGTATGTATGGACAAACATGTAAATCTGTTAACAAGGTTGGACGGGCAATTAACCCAAGTTATAAAAAGATTTTATGCTGATACGCACTTAAAACGTTTTTGAAATGTTTTCAAAATGAGTCAGTTGGGTGTATTTACCAGCGAAAGCTGACGTATTTTCAAAAGACTAAACTGCATGTACAATACAAAAATAGGTCGGAGGTGCTCGGTAGTGATAGAGGATCTTACAAATCCTAAATCTACCCAATGTCTGTTTTATATTCTTTTCATGTACAATTTATGATCCGCCTGTGGATCTTCTATTACGAGCCTGTATATTATTTTGTATTTTCGAACATTCGGTTTGTAATAATAATTTTACTCCAAGACTTCCGTTTGTGCCGTGTTATTGACTATGATGATTATCAACTAACGTCACGATACTCCCGACCCGAGCCCACCGGTGTATGGATTTGGGTTGAAAATCCGGGGTGTGACAGTGGGGGTATCAGGGTAGACATACTTGTAGTAGGTGGTATGGGGCGTGTGGCATATATGGGAGGTGGTCCTGCTGAAAACGAAGGTCCAGTCATGTGAGAGGGTCCAGCTGCAAATGGATCATATATAGGATGATAAGTGGACCTCCCAGAGAAAATGGGGGTAGATGCTTAGGGGCAAGCGGGGTACCGCTCAATGAGTAATCTCGTGCGGGTCTAGAATATGGAGCGGGTACAGTATATGCAGCGGGTCCATGAGTAGGGGTACTAGCAGGAAAAGAGCTAACACGACAAGTGAGGCTGCAGGGGGTGAGTGCATCGGTACGGGTGAATCTGGGGCGGCGAAAGAGGCATCATCCACCATATGCTCACTCTGGGTAGAGGTTGAGGATGACGAGATATCGACAACTGATATGATAGGGGATGGTATCTCAAATATAGCTATGTTCTTGAAAACCTCGCTGTCTTCGAGCTCATCATCCATATGGTCGACGTGAAACATCGGGATGTCATCATCATCATCTAGGTCGATGACTAGAGGAACCATGGCAAGAGGTATGGCCAAGTGTACTATTGCGTGCTCGCCCTCGAATAACCATAAACAATAACGTCATGTGGAGGCTGCGAAACGGCTAACACGTCATCTCCCTATGGGGCATCATCCTCCATAGGGTCAATAAGAGCAGATAGCTGAAAATCGTCAAGGTCCTCATCGTCAGGGACCTTATGGTCGGCTCCATCCTCATGGGGTAGGGCCTCAGCGTCGGGGTCGTATCCATCATCGGACACGTACTCCATAGGATCCTCCTCGTAGCTTGACAAAGAAGATATAGTCTTGGCAAATAATCTGTACAATGCATATATACACATGTTAGTAATTTATTATTACTTATGATATATTTTCATATTAATCACCACTTCTCATGCAAAACTTGTTATTTCTTTTCACGTGTATTCTTAATGTTTCGTGTCTATCCAGTATAGACTAATCATGCATTGATCCTTGTTCATTACTTATGGTTGAGTTTGTGTGATAGATCCTCATGTTATCTTAACACAATGAAAACCTTTTGTCATTTTTTCATAATTCCGAAAACATTCCTGTTATGTTTTAAACTTTGTTTTCATGTGTGAGCCCTTAATGATTGTAGACCAAACATTCATAAAAGTTTTTTCCCCAGTTCACTACAATTAGAGCTCTAATACCAACCTATCACACCCTGGTCATAGCGGAAGCACAAGTGTGTGACTATTAGGTAATCATTGCTCCAATTAAGTAAACAAGTATAAACCAACAATGATGCCATACTGATATAAAGTTGCATTCAAATATTTACAACCAACCAAAAGTGATTTCATAGTTTTAACGGTTTTCAACTTGTCATCATAAACATAATTTAAAGTACATTACTCCAAAATAAGATAATGTTTTCATCATAAATGCATAATGATGTTTTGACCCCTATATACCCATACTAAGTTGGGATATAAGAGGCAAACCCTCCAAAAGATGGCACTCATTGTCTTGAGATTTTTCCATAACCCGAATTGTATCACCAGCTCATGCCTTGCGTCCTAAAATACATGTAATTTTAAAAGTCAACAAAAGTTGGTGAGTTCATGTAGTTAATGTTTTCGTATAAAATGTCATCCTTGTAATCCAGTAATGAAATCTAAGTATGTTATTAGCAATCATAGAGTTTTAAGGATCTATTGGTGTGTCGTGAGCACCGTGACATATATGTGCCATAAGTAAGCAACCAAACCGAGACATCTTTGACATCATTGGGATCACAAAAGCACTCTGAAGGGTATACCGACCAGGAGTGGAGCGCGTCTCAAACCAATAGATCTATATCTTTTGCATCTTGGTCATTATGTGATTAATGGTTACTATTGTCTTCATCCTACTTATGCGCATGTGATCGTGTTAACATCTAAACCCATAGCTAACACACTGTTTGTTATGACATGTATTTCCCCTCGAGAGTTTTAAAACAAAACTTTGAAATAACTGAAAGAAGGGACATGAACTCACAGCTTTGCGTTCGGTACATTGTACGATTCGAAGTTTGGTGTCCGTACACGTGTATAACCTACATGTGTATTAACTTCATTAGACACCTAGGTCTCGTTGGACCTTGTATCAGTTGTTCATCTTGAATTCTTGTGGTGTATTTATTATTACCCTAAAAAAATTTTAATGTTATCATAGTGTTGGTAGTTCGTTTGTTCGATTAATATTTTTATACATATATTTCTCAAATATAAATATATATATATATATATATATATATATATATATATTATATGTATATATATGTATATATATGTATATATACATATATATATACATATATACATATATACATATATATATATATATTTATATATTATATATATATATACATATATATATATTATATATTGTTTTTCTTAGATCGTGTGTGAATGGACCTTGCCCTTCACATGTCCTCGACCCTGCACGCGTGTCATTGGGCCTAGCCCATGTCTTTGTATGATTGCCCTAGCCCATGTAATTTATGCCATTGGGCCTAGCCCAAGTCTTTATGTGATTGAGCCTAACCGTATAACTTTTGTCATTGGGCCTTGCCCATGTCTTTATGTGATTGGGCCTAGCCCATGTAATTTATGTCATTGGGACTAGCCCATGTCTTTATGTGATTGGGGTTAGCCGATGTAATTTATGTCATTAGGCCTAGCCCATGTCTATATGTGATTGGGCCTAGCCCACGTAATTTATGTGTTTGGGCCTAGCCCATGTATTTTATACCTTTGGGCTTAGCCCATGTTTTTACAAGTTTTATGTAATTGGGCCTTGCCCATGTCATTTGTATAATGGGCCTAGCCCAATTCCTTTTCATGAGTCCAATTTTTATAATTCTTATAATTTTTACTAAGTATAGATCTTCAAGTATATATTTATATACTTTTATAAACCGCTTAGTAAATTTTTATACATTTTAACTTTCCGGATTTTGATATCGATAACATATACATGTAAGTGTCTAAAATAAATTATTTTGGACGTGCCGTCGTTGTCGTTTAATATGTACTTTTTCGCGTCAACAATCACCTATGTCATAGTAACTCTTCGCGTCGGCGATTTGTTCGTTGGTCGACGCGCGATGGTGTATCGCATACATTCGCCCATCGTTTCGTATTGCTCCATTGTCCTATCATTGTTTCAACGTATTGTAAAAATGTGTGTGTTTGTGTCATCTACACTTGGTAATATTTTCAAGTGTTTGTAGTATTTGTGTATAGTTGGCTATTTTAGGGTATATACCCTAAAATTCTAGATACATACATATACACATACATTCACATGTATTTACACATAATTTTTTGTGACAAAATGCATATACATATGTTTAATATATATATATATACACACACACACACTTGTTAAACACTTGGGTGTTTAGGGTTTAACCCTTGTCATTAAAACATCCTAAATGACGGTTTAGGTCACTAATCGCGTTTAGTCCAGTTAATCACCCCGTTAATCATACTTTAATCGCGATTAGATTTTTAGAAAATTTTGCCATAATTTCCCCTAAACGTTGGCGTTTTCCTCGTTTTAAAAACGTATTTAAACCATGCTTAAACCCATAATCAAGATCAACTAACAATTTAAGATCACATACTATTTTATGCACCTCATCTTCCATGATTTTTTGTAGTTATATTCTTACTATTTTTCTTAACAATACAATGAGATTTCAACATTTTTATTAGCATTTCTAAGCCACCACTTTTGTTACATCTTTAAATCAAGTCTTTCATTTTAAACCCCCTTTGTTTACTACACTTTTTAAGATGATCACATCTTAAATCATGGTGTTTGTTCTTTATAGAAGTTATTCATGTGTAATAAATCACTTTTAAGTTGTAGTAATCTTCATGGAATATGAGGTTGATGATCTTGTTTAGATTTAAACATCACCATGTTTAAATCATCATTTATATATTTATTCATACAAGATCATCTACTTTAAACACCTTACTTTATCATAATCAACGTCATCATGCTAACTAGTTAACATATAAGCCCAAAATCAACACATAATTAACTATATTTAGTGTTATTATTATTGTGAGGTTTAGGGTTTTTGAGTTATATTTTCTTCACTTTCAAGATGATCAACTTGCACTTCCTTAAACTAGACATTGTAAGAAGCTAAAATATGAAGGAATTTATCTTACAATGTTTGCACAAGATTATTAAAGATTTGAAGAAAATGAAGCTCAAGAAAGCCCGAATGATCCTCCATCTTTGCTAGCACCTTGGATGATCTTGAAATAGCTTTAAAGTGTGTGAAATGAGGTGTTTAATGGTGGACTTGTGGTGGTGTAGTGGTGGTGGTTTGTGGCTGTGGGGTATGAGGGAGAGATAGGATGTTGTTTCAATTTTTTCTAAGGTAAAAATGATGGAAGAATGGTGTGTAGATTATTATATATTTGCTATCTTTCAAAATCACCATCTATCTCCTACACCGTGCTTATAATCCCATGTTTTCAACACAAATCAAGTGGGTTGGCACCCACTTGAATCCGCCATTTGGAAGGGGTAAAGTGTAACTTTTTTTTATAACATATGTTTGTTCATTAGATATTTAAGTAATTAACTTAAGTGTTATGGTTAGGGGGTTGATCTTGTATCATTAGCAAATAAATAGGGTTTAGGATGTTAATTCATGTTAATTAGTCCACTTGACTAATTGTATAAGTTTCAGATAACGAAAACGTCACTAGTTCGCTCATCCACACAATATCGGTTAATGTACGAACTTTTTTATTTAGTACCGGAAGCTTTGGTTTTTGACCACCACAAGTATCATGGCGTTTAATTAGGCACTTCCGATCTAGAAATATGCTTAACTAGTTCGCTAACCCAATATATGTTGAGTTAGGATGGCCGAAAAGCCTTCCGTTCAATCGTTCGCTCCATATCGGCACTTATATATTTTGCGGTCGAACTTTTCCGGAAGTTGTGTTTCCATGACCTCAAGATAGTTGAAAGGACTCCGAGTCCCAAATGAGGCTTAACTAGTTCTCTAGATAGATGCATGAGGCTATCGGCTACTAAAATATTCGTCAGTTCGACAAACAGTTGCTTTCCGATCGAGTTGTGCATTGTTTGTCGTATAACCGGAAATGATGTCTTTTATGTATATCTGCTATTCTAGGATGTTCAACATTGTTTTGTTATAATTCTGGAATCCAGAAAATACCGAATTAATATTGCGGACAAACTGAAATTTGTCGCCTTTTTTGTCGAAACGGACAATTTTGCAATTTAGGCGTTGTACCGGAAAGTTATGTATTTTTGAAGTGGGTGTTCCCATATCAGTGTTTTTTATATATAATATATATATATATATATATATGGACTCAATTATGGCATTAGCATGCCGTTATTCGTTGTTCTGTTTTGTTTTAGAGGTTTTGTTGACATGAATAGTGCAAACGCGAATAGTGCGCCCAACACTTTTAGGGCATTGTTTGGTTTGTTCCACGTCGTAACGGAAACCAGTATATGTTATGATGTGATCTACTTGTCCTAATACTTGTGATATGACATACAAGTCAGTCACGCAATTAAATTACGATAATATGCATGGTATTATGAAATAAAAATAGTGATTAGATTGTATGGAATTACCAATTATTTGCCATTTGTCACACAACTGGGCTATGTGTCTAACCTATTTGATATTGAATTTTAATTAAATTTATACTAAAACTAGATTGTTTCATATACTGGCTTTGTAATAAAAAGAAAAATAATCCAGCACCAATACAGGAGACCGGGTCGAACTCGGTTTCTTCCGGGTGGAGTTACGTGACTTCAACAACCACTGGACCAGGTGATTGGTGTGGTTAGATTCCATTCTAAATTTATTTTATTGTGTAACTTGAAATAGTTCTTGATTATATACAAAATTAAGTAATAAAAATAAAAAAAGATGAGGTTTGGGGTTTCGAACTAGAGACCTCTCTGGTCTATTTTAACAAACCCAACCACTGTTCTATTGTGTTGTTTTGTGTTGACAAGAACAAAGTAAAGACTTTGTATCAAACAGGAACTGTTTCTTCTTCTTTAAACAACCCACCGAAAGCCTGGACTTTTTCCACCCAAATTTCGACATATCATGAACGTGATATAGAGATTAGTTTTAGGGTCTAAATTCTGTGAAATAAAACAAATGGATTGCAGTAAAATATACCCCCGACCACGTGTAGATGATGAGTTAATGAACTTCCGGCGAAACACCGAATATCAGACGAGTTGCAGGTCTGCGGACGTGTTTAGCTTTAGCGTGAAATTGAAAGGTGGTAACCGTTCTATGGGCCTCGTAGGGTTCCTATTTATATTGATTCATGATTACAAAAGAGTGGGGGATATGGTTTGATAGGGAAATCAAATCCCTCGATTGATTGGCTGATCAGAATCAAGACACAAAAAAAAGAACTGAGTTATAAAATGCGTCTAGGTTCAGAATTCGGATATGGAAGCTGGTCTCACCAATCAATCACGAAAAGTCCGGAGAAGATTTGAAGGTTGCTTGGCTGTTCACGAGCTGGCTTGGGCGGCAATTGTGTTTCAAAAGGAAACTATAGAGAAATGCGCGTATTTAATCTGTTTGTATAGATGACTTCAACCAAACAACAAAGTGGTGCAATGGTCTGTTTGTTGTCTGTGTGACGTTGAGACCTGGGTTCGAGTCCCGCGGTCTCTGTTTTCTCTTTTTTTATTTTATTATATTTTCATTATTCACATAATTAGTCCCTCAACTTCATCTTTGGGACCATACCATAATAGTCCCTCTAGTTGATTATATAGTCATAAAGAAAACTTTCATATGAGAGTATTTACATTTTTTATATACACATGTTCATGATAGGTTTATTTTATATGTACATTTAGATACGTATATATATATATATATATATGAATGCTTTATAAGGCAATTTCAATCGCTTTGGTTATTTGAATGCAAGATTAAAGAAAAAAATAAAACTCAAAAATTTAAAAACGATCGGACTTGGGAGTCCATTTTGACGGCTGTTACACAAAGTGTCCTCTTTGTGTGTTTTAAGAAACAAGGTTGCGTCAATTGTACCTTTGGTGAAGCCATAATTGATTGACAAGTGTGAGAGTGTTTCATACCATGCTTTGAGAGCTTGCTTTAAACCATACAAGGCTTTTTTACTCTGTAAACATGTTTTGGAAATTTTGGGTCAACAAAGCCATCAAGTTGTTGAACATACACTTCTTCTTCAATCTTACCATTTAGCAATGCTGATTTTACATCCATCTGGTAAATTTTGAAATCTTTAGATGCTTTATAACCCGAGGAAAATTCTAACAACTTGTAGTTTTGCAACTGGTGCAAAGGTTTCATAATAATGTTTTCCTTCTTGTTGACAATACCCTTTGACCACTAATCTTGCTTTATTCTTTGTTGTGACTCCTTGTTCATCAGATTTGTTTTTGAATACCCATTTTGAACCAATGACTGATTTGTTGGTTGGTCTGGGTACCGGATTTGTTGTTGCTTGAACCTAATCTGAGCCATTGAGTGCTTGGTTGATAGAGTTTCGCTCTATCATGCTCAGAAATCTTGTATAAAGACATTCATGAGCAGTTGTTGATCTTGTTCTAACACCTTCCTTAGGATTACCAATTATATTTGATGGAGAATGTCCTTTTATCCATCTGTTGTGATTGTGAGAATTTATCTGATCATTGACTTGATCTGATGAAATTCCCCTTGCTTCTCCCTGACCGATGATCTATTCGGAGTAAGATGGATCAGAATTCTGACTTGTTGCATCATTTTCTAATCCATTATCAGAATTCTGGTCATTTGTTTTGAATTTTCTGGATGATTTTGTCTGTTGATTTCTTTTAGAATATCATCAGAGATTTTAGTTTCTGATGAGTAATCAAAAGATACATACAAACTTTCTCGTATAGTTCGAGTATCTAGCACATATACTCTGTGGGCCTTTGATACCATAGAGTATCCAAGAAAAATTCCCTTTTCAAGTATTTAGTCAAACTTTTCCAGACTATCAAAATCATTGAATATAAAACATCTAAAACCGAAGGCGTGTAAAATTTGGATGTTAGGTACTCTATTGTTGATGATATGATAAGGTGTTTTCTAATGTCTTTTGTTAATCATAGTTCGGTTTTGAGTAAAACAGGCATTCGCAACAGCTTCTGCCCAAAAATATGCACGCAATTTGCATAAGCATTTTTCTTACTGCATCTACTAGTGTTCTGTTTCTTCTTTCCACTACTCCATTTTGTTGTGGAGTTCTTGGAGCAGAAAAATCATGAGAAATTTATTTGTTAAGTAATAATGTCTAAAGTTTTGCATTTTTAAATTTTGTTTCATTATCAAATCTGATTTTTTAGCGTTAATTTTAACATCGATCAAATATGGGGTTTCACTTTTCTTTCTCAAAAATTATTTTGAAGATGCACATACATCTATTTGAGAGAATATATCATTTGTAAATGCCATCATCAGGAGTTATTTGCCCTTTCATCAGCTTCCACAAATGCCTTGTCCTCATTGCTCTAATAACTTTCTTGTTTTTGAGCCCAAGAGACAGACATTGTTGGAGTTTGATCAGTTTTTGGAGTAGCTGGAATTCCAACATGAGGAATATGTGTGCCTCTCTTAATAATTTGAAACAGAGCTCGATCATGTCCAATAAGAAAGTTGATCATCCTAATTCTCCATTAGGGGTACTCCTCTCTGATCAAAGTCAGAGACTTTGACATAGACCTGATGTTGAATGCATTGTTCCATGTTTGAAAGTTTGCCATTTTAGTTAAAAGTAACGTTTGAAAAAAATATCAAAAAAAATACTTGAGCAGTTGATCATTTTGAAAACAGGTTATCCAATCTACTCTGATTCCAATTGCTGGACCTAGATAACAATGTTTTAATTAAACATGGTAAGTGATTTCAATAAATATGAAAATAATGTACAGAATTAGAAATCAGGCTTTCAAGAAACATAAATACAAAATTTTCATGTTTATATCACATTGAAAAGCTTACAAGGTGATTATGAGATTATTAACCAATACAAACAAATACTTAAAGAATTTTGTGATGAAGGGTAGTGGAGTTTTGTAGTATGTGATATATGCTAAGCTTGACTCATTTTCCTTTAGTGTAATATTCTCTATTTATAGAGAATTTGAGGTATGAATAAACATTTATAGAGATTTCTGATGATCAAATTTTACCAAATTCTGATGATAACTATAAGATTTATCATCAACAACATCAGATTGGTGTTTTCTGATCTACCTTTCTTGAATGGGAGAATTTTCAGACCTTGTTGAATATGATGTTTTTTCTTTCTTTTGTTCTGTTGTCACGTATCTTCTTTCTAAGAGACCTGTTGACCTTGTCATCTTCAGAATCGATCAGACTAATCAGATTTTTCTTCAACACTTACAGAGGTTTCCTAACACACTATCTTAAGTAATGCCTTTAAACGTAATAACTATGATATGTGCAAAAACAACTCAAGAAGTTTAAACATTAACAATCAAGTCGATCTTTCCATATGCAGAGAAAGTCTAATCTTCAAACATAACAAACAATCAAACAAGTTGAATTTGTTAAGAGCTTAATCACCAGTTCGATATTCTCATATACGCAGAGGTGATCCAAGATTTAAACGAAATACGAAGTAAAATAAGATGAAACGATTAGATACTAACATTCAGTTTGATACTTTCGTATACGCAGAGAATTTCCAATGCTTAAACAAAGTAAAGAACTAAAACTAGTTTAAATCTTTTGAAAAAGAAAACATTTAAGTAGGTTGTGAAAGTTCACAAATGAACCGGTTTTTTATGTGTAAGATCCTAAACGGCAGTTTAGACAGAAGTTTGGATTGGATAAAGACTATTTCGGTAGAAATTTATTAAGAAGAAGCAAAAGTAGAATATTTAATTACATACCGAAAGAGTATATATCATTGACAGGCTGAAAAGAGCATTGCAATCTCTCCGGTCGAAACCCCAAATCCCAAAACTTATCAACTATGAACACATAACACCTATTTATAGACATGACGATTTGGAGCAAATACGGATGAGTTATCATCATTTCCAAAATATCATGTGTTTGTATCTCAACTACACAATATTCAACGCACACTCTATCCAGCTTATTCGTACAATGGCGGACACACACAATATGCACTAACAGTTTCTCCTTGTACGTCATTGTCGAATCTTGATCTTTAAATATGTAAGTCATGTTTGAATGTTCTGCAACTTCAATCAAGCATTTTGATATCTTCAGTTAATTCCCCATTGATTGACGATTCAGATTTGCATTATAACCAACATATTTCCCCTGAAATGAATCTACACTCCATGTCTCTATTTACATAGTTTCTGGCCTACTTGATTTGCTTAACTGCAATCTTCTCGAATAGTCACCAACTTGAAATGACATAATGTAGCTTCTCTATTTCAACTTTCACCACATCCGTGTCGGTTTTTTATTTACCTCTCATAGCTCAATCTCTTAATCTTCAGAAACCCAACCAACAACTAATAAACACCACACTCGTAAACTTCAAGTCCATGAATACCATCTGAAATCCCGTCTTCCGTAATGAACTTTATACTCAACTTGAATGATTGATCAATGTAAACGGTAATCTCCACAATCAGCAAATCTTCATCGGATAACAAATCATCTGGTAACACATTGTGATCTAAGAAACATTTTTTCACAATCAAATTCACATTCTTCCTCTTTAGTCACAATAACAGATGTATCGCCTTCTCCGTTAGTCCGAGTAGCAACTTAATCAACAAACGTCATTATTCCCCAGTGGTTAGTCCAGAAAACAACTCATCTGCTCGAAGATTAACCATTCTAACACTTTAGACTATCACAGAACTATCATGTGAATTTTTGAAAGCCCTATGATATCTTTTAAGTATCGACAATATTGATGTACCCTCTTGAAACTAATCCTGCTAACCAGCTTATACGAAGACTCGGACACCAAGCCCCCAGACATTAATCTGATCACGATCTAAATGGTCCGAATTTCCTATGATTACAGACTAACGAATCAAACCACCCCGAATACGTATCGCACGTTTTTCCCGTCTGAATTATAAAAAATGTTCTAATATTTGAAAATTTTTATTCCCCTCATTTTTGGCAAATTTGGACCTCTCTAAACTCATCACTGAATTTCCTCATCAAAATAGGCAAATTCTGGGAACTCTTTTCTAGAAAAACACAACTATGTGGAATATGTGCCATTTTCCTCCACAAAAGTCCATCTTCATCAATGCAGGTTTCTTTATTTAGGCTCATTAATAGTGAATCTACCATATGATACATGTTATATCCCGGTCTTCATAACTAGCACCACTATCTTCACTACTCTGTAATCTCATCATCTACGAAGCCTCCGACGATGTCTCTGAACAACCCATATTTGACGTTAAAATCTCAAAAACATTTAATCACCAAATTTTTTTTAGGCATTTTGACTAAATTGTGCATGAGAATCCTCAATCGGATGGCTCCTTCGTGCGTATGAGCTAATTGATTTTGGAACGCATGAAGCTAGTTTGTGTGGATAAACATAATTTTTCAAACGGATCAGGACTCATTCGTGCGGATGAATGACTCCTGTGCAGGAATATGGCACTCCTTCGCTCGAAACTATTTCATCCGCTCGAACGTTGATGATCACATTTTTCGATTCAAAATCTTTATTTCTTCGAATTTGATGATGATTCTTCCACAGACATGAACAAAAATCAATTTTGAATGTAGATGTCCTCACTTTTAAATTCCATCCATGAATTGACCTTCAATTTGATATTTTACGTCTAAAAACCCCATAAAACATGAGCATAGGTGATCCAATCAACATTTAGATCGATTGAATCGGTACCGTAGCGCTGATACCACCTGTTAGGATCAATTTGATGGACTTTATAGCCCCTGTTGTATCTGATCTTCAATATAATGTGTGGAATCCATGATAAAGAAGTAGAAACATAAGAATTATTTAATTCTCAATTTTCATCAACTTTTAACAGTATGAAATTACACGGTTGAATTTTGATAGAGATTCGCCTCAGAGTGAATAACTAGTTCTAAGTGCAAAACCCCAAACACCTGTTTATAGACACTTGTTAGGCTGTTTGGGATGGACTAGCTCATCCGTACGGATGAGGCACTCATCCGTGCCGATCAGCTCATCTGTATGAATGAGAAACATTACAAATCAAAATCAAAATCACAATCTAACATTCCACCTATTACATGCCATGCTATTCTACAAATCATGACACGGCACTAAGACGTAGGTAATAAACATTATGCACCAATACTGATACCAATTGAAAGTTCGTGTTTCGGATTGAAAAAATGATTAGTGGGAGATTTGTTCAAAGACGAAAGATTATGGATTGATAAACAACTTTCTTGTATTGATTCAGACAACATAACGTAACAAAGCGACAAATAATAAGCCTTCCTAACATACCGAAAGAGGATACATCATGGAAACCAGGAGAGACCAAGTGTTGGTCTCTCTCCAAAATCCAAAACCTTAGTTTGTAAATGACACGAGAGGAGGTATATATAGGTTCACCATCTTCACGTGGACTTTCACCTTTTCGTGAAGATTCACCTTCTCGTTAAGGTCCACCTTCACTTAGAACATTTGCAAACACACAAAGTCAAATTAAAAAACCCTTTCATTTGACAAGTTCACATGAATGGGTCTAAACACAATCGTTTGGCCATTCACAAACTATTACATAATCAGCTTAAAATGTAGTGTAATCTAATCTATTCACACAGCAGCGACACAAAAACTGTACTGACAAAACCATAGAAGCCTCACAACCTTTAATGTTGTGAGCCTTGGGTTTGGTATAGTGTAAACAATGGAGCCTTGTCTTTCCAACAATGATTCCGCTACCTCACTTAGTTAGCTTATCCATTTTTCTATAACCAAAGTTATCAAGTAAACTTTCTAGTAACAAAATGTCCAAAGTACACCAAGTCTCCAAACATTTGCCTTCATTGGAATGCACTAGTCTAGTTTTAATCGCTTGGTTACTTGATGATTTAGATGATACACCTTCCAAGTAGTTTCCAAGAATCAAAGTGAGACAACCCCCCCTATCTCCACCATTTTCCATGTTGGGTATACACTCGTCAGGTTGTCCTCATTTGGCTACTTACATACGCTTCGTTTTTTGTCCATATTCATGTCCAAACGAAATCATCAACTAAGTTGGTGATTTTGGGCTTTGGAGAATCATATAATGAGGTTAAATGGATGGAATTCATCCTACCTCCTTTCATGACATGGTACCTTATAACACATAGGACTATAAGATGAATTTTCTATCATTTTAATTCCGAACCCAATCCATCAATCAAACCCATAAACTTATACACCTTAATTTCCCTATCATAGGTAACTTCGGTGTTCCAATATCAAGACTCAACAACTCACACTTGGAAGCTTTGCAACCGTGAGTTTACATGATCCCATTTTACCGTTTTTCGAACTTTTGGGTGCAATATATACAATATAATCAAAATCACAAACACGATATCAATCACATTATTTACATCAATCAATCTGTTTATACATGCTTAAATAATATGCTTTGGATATATACATGCTAGAAGCCCTTTGTGCTCAAATATTTGACATTAACGTCATGAGCCAACCTTAACATGTATAGCGCTATAGAGTAGCACACCGCCCCTAGATAGGGTCTATGTTAAGTCTTTCAATCACGGTTTTGTTTGCCTTGGTGACAAAATACGCAACTTTGTGGACACAATTGGTTTGACCTTTATTTGATGCATGCTAGTATTGTTATGTTTCATGCCTTAGTATATTGTTATGCCATGTAGGATTGATGACAACGTTTCTATCTATGCTAGTAGCCAAAACTTATATGTTCACCAATGCTTTATGTGTTGACAATTATTTTAATATATATAGCAGGTAATTGATGATATGACATTCAGGATTCTAGTAGGATGTATTTTTAGAAACGCATTTAAATTTATGTACTTTTAATTTGTCATATTTGAACTTTCCTTGTTGCATTTCTATTCTGAGACAATGGACCCTTTTAGTTATCAATGAAATCAAGTTTAATTAATCATTGCCACATTTAGCAAGTTGTGATGTCTCGAGCAATCTATTTCGTCCTGTCCCGGTGTTTCCGTCATCGGTTAGGATGTGATACTTTCCATACAAACATGTGGGTTAAACATTATGTTTAGAGCCCTTGCAGTGTTTGCTGACTTTTACTTTTGTTTGAGTCAATCTAAAATTGAAGCTCATGTTAGAAACTAAATAATGCCCACCAGTTGCTCATTGAAATGTATTGTGGGAATGAAGCATCATCTCATTGATTTTCACCCTTAGATAGTGGCAGAACTAGAGCTTATTGGTTGGGAGTTCTCATAAAGTTCTTTTCTTTACCTACTATAGCTAAAATCCTAACTCATATTTTTTTAAGTAACCTAGATTTCATAAAAAAATTAGACGAATTCTTGTGACCTAGTCAGCGGACCTTCTTAACCCATGTATACGGGCACATGAAATAATTCGGTGTTCTATTTTAAGTGATCCATACTGATCGTGACTTGTACGCTAGGGATATGATTACATTGTCAATAGAAGAACTTCTTTATGATAATAACGTGATTTTATGTGGTTTTGGTGGAAACACATTTGCGAAAAGAAATCTTGCAAATGCATTTAACAGGTTGTTTGGTGGATGGAGTTGGAAATCTAAGTCTTTCGGTTTCTATTTTGTCTCAAACTTCCTAGGTTATAAATTGTTTTGTTAATCATAAACTTCCCAAGCTATAAATTGTTTTGTTAATCTGATTAATGGCAGAAGTAGTTTTTATTGCTCTTTAGTTTATGGTCAAATTCGTATTGGCCCAGAGACCTCTTTCGAATGCTTTAAAACTACATAGTCAAGGTGTTGGTGATGCTCCTTGGGTTCTTTTAGGTGACTTTAATGTCATTTTGTATATGAGAGTGTTCATTAAAAAGCCTATAAATCAGCTCTCGTTGGTGAAGAGTTATTTTTTAAGACCAAAGGCAAAGTCTGATTCGCTTGAGGATGGTGACCCTTTTATTGACAAGGTTATAAAACGAGTTGCATATTGAAAAAATCTCTATCTTTTGCTGGTAGGCTGCAATTAATTCTACCACTGCTTCAATCTTTACAAATTTATTGGGCTTCAGTTTTTATCCTTCCCACATCTATTAAGGGATTTTATAGTGTCATGTAGACTTTAGAAGAAGGAAAACCATGGTCAAATGGGCTGATGTTTGGTTGCCAAAAAGTCAAGGTGGGTTGATTGTTAAACCTTTGGAAGTTTGGAATTTGGCTTTAAACCCAAGCATATATTGAATGTTGTTACCGATAAAAATATCATTTGGGTAAGATGGATCAGGCTTAATGTCAACTATACACATATTGATATACGTATTATTATAATATATTTATTCTATTTAATATAATTATGTATTTCCTTAGATAGCCACTGATTGTTAGGAACGTTTGTTAGGCTCTTGCTTATTAATTTGACTTTGTAACGTTTGTTTCTTGGTCAATAAAATTCCTTTTTTGATCACATGGTATCAGAGAGCGAGCTGATACCCTAGCTCTCTACCACTGCCGTTTTTTTTCCGATCCATGACAAAGGCAGACCACGGTCTGCATCACCTTTTCTGCCATGGGATACAAATCAAAACCAATCCCACCTAACCCGATTCTCTACATCCGGTCTACCCTGAACATCCAAAATAAAGTCCGGATCTTGGATGGGAAGAAGGTGACCTACTTGGCATGGGTGAAACTCTTTCAGTTCCATGCCCACGGATACAAGGTACTGGATCATATTGGTGGTTCAAATCCTACTAGAAAAATGAACCAACTCGTGAAGCCTAGATGGAGATAGATGCAATAGTTTTGCAATGGATCTACGGATCGTTGTCTATTGATCTTCTAGCACGAGTTCTTGAACTGGAATTATCGGCACTTCAAGCTTGGAATCGCATCAAGAACATATTCCGCAATAACAAAGGATCTCGCTTCGCCGCTCTTGAAAATCAACTTACTAACCTGACCCTCAGATCTATGTCGTCCATAGACACCTATTGCCAATGTCTGAAAGAATTGCTTAATCAGTTGAAGGATGTGGGCAGCCCTATCAAAGAACAAAGACTCGTCATTCAGTTGGCTCGTGGTTTACCACCAGAATTTGATGCTACCTGTGCTCGCATTTAGTAGATCATGCCATCATGATATGAAGTCGTGGATCTTATTCAACTTGAGGTGGACCCCAATGAAGAGCCGGAGTTTTTTTTCAAACGGACCTGCTACCCCAGAAGCTCAGGTTGCTATCCATCAAGCAGGTCCATGCCGTGACTCAAGAGATGGGCCTGGAGGCTCTTGCCAGCCTAACATCAGACCTGAACACCAAAACCATAAAACTGGACAAGCCCACTCTCAACACTGGAATGGACCAGCCCAAGGACAAAAAAGTCCATAGTGCCAAACAATTTAGAACTGGAATGTGTCTTCATCACATTGGGCTCAGCCCATCCTCAGCGTCTGTCATCACATTGGGCTGGCCCAATCACCTAACAACACCTTATTGGGCCCCGTACTGGGTCGGCCTTACCAACCACCACCCTATCCATACCTGGTAGGTGATTTTTGCAACAATTTTTATGACTAGGTTTTAAAAGTGGGACTCGCTAACTACACACAACGACAAGTGAACCGGACGTGAAAGTAGTATGAAAAGTAAGACCGAGTATCAAATTGTGGACTCTAGGATAGCACCTGTAATGATTAACCCTATTCGCAATTCTAGCCCTAAGTTGATTTTAAGAATTTATTTTTATTTTAGAATTAATGAACTAACATTTTAACTAAATTAACTAACTTACGAAACTAACGAACACAAAAGCAATTAAGAACTATGAACTCAACTAGGAGAGACGAACAAACCACATAGGTAGAAATCACAAATGACACGTGCAGACAATTGTCTGACCAATGACTTAGGTTTTGGTGATAGGGAAAGTGATCCACAAACTCAAGAACCCAAAAACCGATCAATGGAAACAACCAAAACATACAATGGAGTGTTATGAGGAAACATGCCTAATTAAAGGTCCAAAATTCCACTACTATTAGATTTTAAAAGATTACCCTTAACCAACCCTCTAGATGTGAAGCAAGCTTCAAGATGACACACCAGAATCCTAGGAATGACTGACACACGAATAAGCAAACGTACCTCGAGTTATCGGGCGCTCAAGACTATCAAACAATGCATGGAATTACTTAGCAACTTCTAATTATCTTTCGAATCAAAGAAGAGGGATGCTCACTAATGTCTAGCTGTTTTTAAAATGATTTGTGTTATGAATTGTTACCAATTTTCAAACATTTAGATTGAGAATGGTGAATAAACAACCTAAAAGCAAATTCAACACAACTAGTAGTGACTTATTCCTACCAAAAGCATCAAACTCATCAACAATATCAATCAATTCAGCAAAACAAAAGCATACACAATCAATTCTAGCAACAAATCATAACCACTTTACTCCAAAACGATGTCAAAGTAAAATAGTCAAGATAAATGTCAAACATGCATCAAAAGATCATTCAAACCTAAGTAATTTTAATGATTTAGCTGCTCATCAGATTCAAAAACATCTTAAAATTCGTAATCAAAGCAAAGACAAAGATGGTTCCAATGTTTTAACTACAAATAATAATCCTCAATACAAACCTGGGCACTGCTACTTCAATCCAATGATGCAGAATCTTCAAAACTTCAAGAGCCTCTTCAAAAATCGCCTCTAAACTGATCAGAACTCTTTGTTTTGACTTATCCCTCAACCCACGGCTTCTAGGGTTTAAAGACACAATTTTTACGTTTTTCATAACCCCTTGCAGACTGTATGGCTGAAGCCATGCGGTCCGCAAGGCTTCCCGCTATTTTTCCCACCGCCACGGCCCTTGCGGACCGTATAGCACCTCCTTGTGGTCCGCAAGGGGTCTCTAGCATCTTTTTTATTTTTTTTTCCTTTTCTGATACAGTGGTTCATGAACTCTTCAACCCTTTGATCATTTAAGCTCGTTCTTAGTTCCTCTTCATCCCAGGACCTGCATTTACTTAATCTAATATACAATAAAACGACAAAAGACGACACCAAAGGTATTCCAAAATATACAAGATAAAAGCATGTGTTTTGCAACACATCAGTACCCCCACTCAAGCAGGTTAGGGTGCTCCTTAGGCTCCACCTTCAACTAGGACTTCTCACTCACAAGCTCCAAAGCCCACTTCTGACAACAGTCAACAGGCCTATTTAGCTAAGGTCAACCCATTGGATGCACAAGAGCTTGAAGTTGCTTTTTCAACCATGACTATGGACCCCGAGGAACAAGAATGGGTTATGGACATCGGTGCAATTCTCATCTCACTCCCGTATCAGGTATGATCACTAGTCCCTAACCCATTGGATGCACAAGAGCTTGAAGTTGCTTTTTCAGCCATGACTATAGACCCCGAGGAACAAGAATGGGTTATGGACACATGTGCAACATCTCATCTCACTCCCAAATCAGGTATGATCACTAGTCCGATTGAGTTTTATTACCTCCGTATTAGTTCGAAATCTAATTCATGTACCAGTTCTCGGATCAGGCCACACAACCCTTAACCAGTCAGAAAAACCCATACACCTCAATGATATCCTTCACACACCACATATTATTAGAAATCTAATTTATGTTCGTAAATTGACCGTTGATAACCATGTGTTTGTCGAATTTGATCCATTTAGTTTTTTTTGTGAAGGAAATCAAGAATGGGAAGGTCCTAATTCGACACAATAGTAGCGGCCTTCTATACCCACTCACTTCTTTGGTTAAACGTACAGCTTCCGCATTTCATGTTGCTTGGTCACTTTCATCTTCGCATAATCGACTAGGGCATCTAGGATCTCACATCATGGATTTACTTAGTTCAAAACATTTCATTCCGAGTACTAAATTTAGTTCTACTTTTGTTTGTCACTCGTGTCAGTTGTCTAAGAATAAAAGGTTGTTGTTTTCTTTATCAAATTCATGCACATTAGTTCCTTTTGATATTATTCATTGTGGCTTATGGACATCACCTTTACTAAGTAAAAATGGTTTATAAATACTATATGGTTATCATTGATGACTTTACCAATTTTACATGGGTGTATCCACTATGTTACAAATTCGAAATTTTCACCAAATTTACCGAATTTTACAATTACATCACCACCCAATTTAATCGACCAATTAAATCTTTTAAAGGTGACATGGGAGATGAGTTTGATAACAATAATTTCAAGTCATTTGCCCCGGCTAATGGCATTTAGTTTCATTTCTCTTGCTCTCATACATCCAATAAAATAGGAAGGCTGAACGACTGATACGTAAACTAAACTATCTAATATTGTCTATGCTCACCCATACCTCACTTTCTTCCACGTTTTGGGTCGAAGCCCTTCACACAGTCGCATACTTGCATATTATTTTACATACTAAAACTCTAAATTTTAACACTCCCACCAATGTTTTATACCTCAAAACACCAACCTTTGACTACCTGCCTGTTTTTCGGAGCACTTGTTTCCCGAATCAATCCGCTACTCAACCTCACAAAGTTGCACCATGGTCCACTTTATGCATGTTTCTAGGATACCTTACTAACTATCATGGATATAGGTTCCTTGATCTCAAAACCGGGAAAATTATTTTGTCACACCATGTCACTTTATGAAAATGTTTTCCCATACTCTTCCTCAACTCATACCACTCACCCCTCTTATTCTTTTTTTTGACAGTGGTCATTTTCCACATATTTTCTATAATCTACATATACACCACACCCTGTCACACCCCGACCCGCAATGGAAATAAAAGTGGGCATAATTGGGTTATCACCAAAGCTCATGACATTTACTAAAAGGTTTCATATTTATTAAATTGGAATTAAAACTTCAAATTTCAAAAAAAACAAGGAAACATACAAGCACAAATAAACATTGTTCTAAACAATATATGTTTTATTAATATTCTAAGGCCATTCCTATGTGTTTCTCTCCTCAGCTTGTCCACCTGTATCATGTGTAAAACAAAGGTTTGGGTCAACAAAAGTTGGCGAGTGACTCTAAGTAAAACATTTAAACAGTTGATATGAATTGATTCTTTAAATAAAATTGTGCATGGACCATAAGTAAGCATATGTGTATATATAAACAATCACAAACCATATAATATCCACAATGACCAATATGAATATAATGAATGATGAACTTGAGATCAAGGCTCAATCAAATGGAGCCGATCTAATGAGGCACCTGATGCTCAACTCGTATCCCACGAGGAACTGATGTGCCTTAAATGAATGATTTGCACTGAAATTATAAAATGTAACCACATATAATCACACCAACAAAAATATACATTTGATCACATAATGATATTAGCATAAGTGTTTAAATAAATAAATAAATAAAAATGGTACAACATATGATACACCCCAAAACGTGATTAAAAGGGAGTTTGTAAGGATTCACTCACAGTGGGTGCGTTTTCTTTGATTGATGAAGAGTGCGCACGAAATTAAGATTTAGCCAACCAAGGAAACTAACCTAAATAATAACGTAACAATTCGATAAATAAATAAAAGTTAATATTTCAATTTAATACCTTTTATATGATTTCTAGATATTTTTGTGATACTTAATGAGATTTAATCTTGTTAATTGAAAATATTTAAATAAGGAAAGAAATTAATTAAATAAATAAAAATAAATAAAACAATTTGGGCCTTGTCAGGCGGTCAGAATCTGACCGGTTCATGCATGTTTTTGGCTGCGTGTGATGAGACTCGAACCCGTGACCTCTCGGTTGCGTGCACGCAGCTCTTCCAACTGAGCTACGTGTCTAACCCGAAAGTATTCTGAATTTAATTATTCTTATACACTTGCTGGTTTAATCCAGAATTTAATTATTAAAAAGATTTTTTAAATGGTCGAACCGGTGAGGAGACTCCGACTCGAACAGCGTACATGTGATGTTTTGCACCCAGCCCATCTAACTGGGCTGGGTGGCTAACCCGATTATATTAGGAATTTAATTATACTTAACAACTTCTTAAAGTTCATCTTCTACCTTATTCTGATTAAACCCAGAACTGAACTCGGTTGGCCGGTTATGTTGATAAATTAAACAAGTTAATAAACTTTACAAGAATAAAACTCGGAGGTTTACCGACTATTGCAGTATTCCGGCGAAGAATTCCGGCGATGAATTCCAGCGGTCAAAAGCTATAATTCGACAGGGTAGAGAATGCGAGCAGAGTGATTTTAGGCAATGGTTGAAAATGTGTGAGCTTGGAATGATTGGAACTGGGTATTTATAAACAGAAGTGAGCTCTAACCTTGATTTGAATTTTCGGTTATGTTGATCGCGGTTACGAATGAGATGTTTAATGTTTTTGGTTACAACTGATGATTACCATCAGTTATATCCGTTTATTATTAACAAGAAACGTTTCTTCCCAGAATTTCGCAATTTAACCACAGCATCCGTTTTGGAGATGAAGCTCTTGTTTTGTCGGTTTGCTTATCAACTCCGCTATATGGATTATTCGATTCGGATATATAATCACTAAGCTGCGTGCAGATTAGTGGTGTTATGGGTGTGCACATATACGGGAGACCCGGGTTTGAACCCGGTTTCTCCTTTTAATTTCTTGTTTTTTTATTTTATAGTTTATTTTTAATTCACTTATTATTATTATCATTATTAATTATAAATGTTAAATTTTACAACATTTATTAATTACAAATTTTAAAATAACTAATAACATATGCAACAACTAATTAAAGACGTACTTGATTAAAAAAACGATGCGGGTTTTTGAAACCCGTTTTACACAAATGTTACAGTATCCCATACTTTTAGAAATTCCGTCCCGAACTTTAAGTAGTAATCGTAACTGGAAAACAATGCGGTTATATCTCGCGCATTGAGTCTTCACGTTCCCAAGTAAACTCAGGTCCTCGTTTTAACTCCCAACGCACCCTGACTATTGGAATACGACTTCGTCTCAAATGTTTTTCACCGAAGTCCATGATTTCTACTGGTCTTTCAACGAAGTGCATTGATTCATCGATCTGAATATCTTCTAAAGGAATATGGAGATTTTCGTCAGCGAGACACTTTTTCAAGTTTGATACGTGAAATGTGGGATGAATTTTGTTGAGTTCTTCTGGTAGGTCAAGCTTGTATGCTACAGGACCTTCTCTTTCGAGTATCTTGAATGGTCCCACATAACGTGGTGCTAGCTTGCCCTTTTAACCAAAACGAACTACTCCCTTCCACAGTGATACTTTGAAAAGTACTTGATCACCAACATAAAACTCCAATGGCTTTCGTCATTTATCAGCGTAACTCTTTTGACGACTTCAAGGGTTTGTATGGCTTTCGTCATTTATCAGCGTAACTCTTTTGACGACTTCAAGGGTTTGTATGGTGCGCTCAGATTGACCATCAGTTTGAGGGTGAAAGGCAGTGATGAGATCTAGATGTGTACCCAAAGCGGATTGTACGGCTTGCCACGTTCGGGAAGTAAAACATCCGTCTCAATCTGAAATGATACTTAAGGGTACACCATGACAACTTACAATTTCATTGATATAGATACGAGCTAATATCTCGTTCTTAAAGTCTTCGCGGATCGGAATGATGAGCTGATTTGGTGAGACGATCAATAATTACCCAAATGGTGCCATACCCACTGGAGGTGCGAGGTAACCCGGTAATGAAATCCATGGTTATATTTCCCACTTCCATACAGGTATTTCGGGTTGAACAAGAAGCCCTGAATGTCTTTGATGTTCAGCTTTCACTTTGGAACATGTAAGGCACTTGGAAACAAATATAGCGATGTCCTTCTTCATACCAGGCCACCAGTAGGAGTATCGTAAATCTTGATACATCGTATCGGCTCCTAGATGTATGGAGTATCGTGTTTTGTGAGCCTCGTTCATGAGAAAAGCACGAAGATCATCACGATCAGGTACCCAAATACGATTCAAGTAATAGAGAATACCATCCGACTTGGATTCTAGTTTGGTTTCAACTCCACAAGACAGTTCATCTCGAACACCATTTTCCGTGACGGAAATATGTTGAGCTGCTCTAATTTGGTTTTGAAGATCGGTCACAATTTGAGAACACAAAAGATGAATGGAGTTTGCATACTCCTTCCGACTGAGGGCGTCAGCCACAATATTAGCCTTGCCAAGATGATATCGGATTTCGCAATCATAATCATTTAGGAGTTCAACCCATCGTCGTTGCCTCATGTTCAACTCTTTCTGATTGAAGATATGTTCGAGACTTTTGTGGTCAATTTAGATTTCACACTTGGTACCATAGAGATAATGTCTATATCTTAAGAGCGAACACGACTGCTCTAAGTTCTAGGTCGTGAGTGGTATAGTTCTTTTCATGAACTTTTATTTGCCTTGAGGCAAAGGCTATCATCTTTCTCTTTGCATTAGAACACATCCTAACCTTTGCCCTGACGTGTCGCAATAAACTACAAAGTCTTTGCAACCATCAGGAAGTGTAAGGATAGGTGCATCACAAATCATTTGCTTCAAAGTTTGGAAAGCCTCTTCTTGTTTGGGTCCTCAAATAAAGGGGTTTCCCTTGTGAGTCAAGGCTGTGAGTGGGACGGCGATACGAGAGAAATTTGCAATGAAACATCGATAATAACCAGCTAGACCAAGAAATGATCTAACTTTGGTAGGAGTACGAGGCGTTTGCCATTCTTGCACCGCTTTGATTTTCGCAGGGTCGACATGAATCCCTTTGTCATTAACGACATAACCAATGAATTGTACTTCTTTTAACCAAAACTCACTCTTCGAGAATTTAGCATAAAGCTTTTCGGTTCTCAAGAGTGTTAGAATAAGTCGAAGATGTCGCTCATGGTCGGATTTGGTCTTGGAGTAGATAAGAATATCATCAATGAAAACTATGACAAAATGATCGAGGTAGGATTTGCACACCTTATTCATCAAATCCATGAAGACAACAGGGGCATTGGTCAACCCAAAAGGCATAACCTTGAATTCATAATGACCATAACGAGTTCGAAAAGCAGTCTTTGGAATATCCTCTTCACGTACCCTAAGTTGATGATAACCAGAACGAAGGTCGATCTTTGAAAAACAGGTGGCACCTTGAAGTTGATCTAGAAGATCATCAATACGTTGTAATGGATAGCGATTCTTGATGATCAGCTTGTTGAGCTCTCTATTATCGATACACATGCGGAAAGATCCATCTTTCTTCTTTACGAAAAGAACCGGCGCACCCCAAGGTGATGAGCTACGGCGTATAAATCCCTTGTCAGTCAACTCTTGTAGCTGACTAGGTAACTCTTGCATCTCAGATGGGGCTAGCCGATAGGGAGATTTTGCGACTGGTGTGGCACCAGGTGCAAGATGGATTCGGAATTCGACTTCTTGCGCATGAGGAAGTCCTGAAACATCATTGGGAAAAACTTGAGGAAATTCTTTAACGACTGGGATATATTCGAGCTTCCTTTTCTTGCCTTCCTTCTTGACGATATGAGCTAAAAACCGATATAGTATTTGCAAAGATATCTTCGAGCTTGGAGACATGACATCAATTTGAGCCCTTTAGAAGGAGTTTCACAAAAGATACGTAAAGTCTGACCATCAACAAGTGGAATTTGAATAAACTTCTCGTAGTAAACGACTTCAGCGTGATGTTGACTAAGCCAGTCCATACCGATGATAATGTCAAAACTACCCAACTTCATAGGAATAAGATCAATAGAGAAATCGCGATCATTAAGAGTGAGAGTACAATCACGTATAATCGAGTCCAACGTAATAGGTTTGCCATCAGTAACTTCCACCGTGAATGTTTCAGCGAGGCTAACGCGAGGTAAATTAAGAATGGATTCAAACTCTAAAAATATGAAACTCTTATACGCACCAGTATCAAATAGTATGGATGCATAACTACCATTAATAAGGAACGTATCGTTGACCACATTATTATCAGCCCTTGCTTGGTTGGTGTTGATGTTGAAAGCCCTTCCTCTAGCAGGTGGATTAGCTTGGTTGGCTTGGTTCACCGGATTGGCTTGAGCTTGCGCATTTCTGATGTTCACCAAGCGGGGACAAGTGTTTCGAAATGGTTTGGATCGCCACAGTTGAAACATGCTCTAATGGGTTGCATCATTAGGTAACTGGGTTGGTAGTAGGGTTGGGCCATGGGTTGTGCAGGTGGTAGAAGTAAGGGCTGTTGGTTTTGGGCTTGGCCCACCACTTGATTATTGGTTTGGGCTTGAGGCTGGTTGCGGTTTGGCTTTTGGAGGATACCGCAAGTTTGAATCGTGTGACCTGCACGGCCACAACTTGTACAGTATTGGCAGGGGTTCTCAGGAGGATGATGATATTGGCATCGGTTGCATTTTCGGTGAGGACCAGTGTATGGCTTCTTAAATGGGGCGGCTTGAGGGGCGACTTGTGTGATTGGGGCAGCAGTAGATGGGGGAATTGGTTTGGGTAACGGCGAAATTCTTCCCATTACGCTTCCTTTTCCCAGCAAATTTGGAAAACGAACCTGCTTTCTCATCTTTAAAATCGCCATTTCGAATGCGATTTTCCGTAAGTTCGGTAGCCAGCTCCATGGTAGCTTCGAGTGTTGCAGGTGTGGTACTTAACGCAGAATCTTGAATATTCGAGGGAAGACCTCGAATGTAATGCTCGATTAGACGATAGAGTAGGGTGAACAGATTGGGGACCATCTGATTCAACTCGAGAAACCTCTTGTTGTATGTGGTGTGGTCTCCTTCTTTTTTTTAATGAGTAAAACTCATCTCCAGCTTCTTGATTTCACTTCCTGGACAGAAGCGTCTCATCATGATTTCCCTCAACTGATCCCAAGTCAAGGCCA
Organism: Scalesia atractyloides; assembly: GCA_947069175.1. Taxonomy (NCBI): domain Eukaryota; kingdom Viridiplantae; phylum Streptophyta; class Magnoliopsida; order Asterales; family Asteraceae; genus Scalesia; species Scalesia atractyloides. Next base: position 65,418,055 of record CAMTDV010000022.1, read on the forward strand.
TAGCAGCTTCAGCACCTCGCTTACCCTTTTCTGTGTTCCACCAGGTAAGTGGTACTCCAAACAACCGACCAGTAGCATAGCGCACCTTGCGATCATCAGGACAATCGTAATTGAAAAAAGTGCTTTCCATCTCCTCAAACCAACGGAGGAGAGCAGTGACACCTTCAGTCCCTTCGTATTTTGGGGGATCGCAGGATTTGAAATGCTTGTAGGTACATTTGATGGTGTTGGGAGTAGGGTTGGCAATATTTTGCCCTTCTTGGTTGGTGGGGTTGATGGGATTGGCGGCAAGTGCTTGTTGAACTTGCACAACGATATCAGGAAGTACGACAGCCATCTGTTGAGCGATTTGGGTGGCCATACGTTTGCTAGATCTTCCTGACCTTCTACCGCCTCGAGAGTGTCTAGCAGACATCTATAGGAAATACGTAGCGAGATTATGAATTGAACGTTTTGTAGGTGTCATGCGTCGTAAAAGGTGAAAACATCATTCAAAATAAATGAAAAAAAAATTTAACTACATCCATAGGATGTCTTGGGCTTGCTCAAGATTTGGGCCTCCAAATGTCTCCCATACTTCGGCCTAGGTAGTCACGTGGGCCCCCATGACTACTGGGCTTGGTAGTGTTCACATTGGTGTTGGCCTATTAATGCTTGCATCACCCGAATGGAAATTGTGAAACATAATTATAAAATATAAAGTCAGAGGGTGTCCAGGTGTAGACACAATGACAACTCAAAGTGGGGTTAGTTCATAAGATGTTTGGTATGGCATGCTTTGGCCTAATAGGTCTTTCGTACTCTCATTGTTAGTCCCCAGGTAGGCAAACTGGTCCATTATTTTGGATTCATACGAATGCCAAGCCTAGACAGGACGTTCCGACTACCGGTACTCGTACCCTTCCAGTTACTACATGCATGTCATAGAACTCACTTTGATGTGATTGAAAAACATGAAAACATTGCAAAATCCTTGAGAAGAAATCATGAAAATTGTGATATCGTGATGTGTGTGCTTGCGTAGGCATGTTATGGTATCAATATATGAACATCACACATTAACATGTATTAGTGAAGGTGCTTGCATGCACTTGTGTGTGAAATAAACATGGAACATATAAACATCATGAGTTTTGCATGTAACACATAAGCAATTAAAATCTAATCAACTATAGTATAGGCTCTAAGGGTCTAATAACCTATATATCCCTATAGTCAAAAACTCTGATACCAATATGTCACACCCCGACCCGCAGCGGAGATAAAAGTCGGGCATAATTGGGTTATCACCAAAGCTCATGACATTTACAAAAAGGTTTCATATTTATTAAATTGGAATTAAAACTTCAAATATCCAGAAAAACAAGGAAACATACAAGCACAAATAAATATTGTTCTAAACAATATATGTTTTATTAATCTTCTAAGTCCATTCCTATGTGTTCCTCTCCTCAGCATGTCCACCTGTATCATGTGTAAAACAATGGTTTGGGTCAACAAAAGTTAGCGAGTTAATCTAAGTAAAACATTTAAACAGTTGATATGAATTGATTCTTTAAATAAAAATGTGCATAGACCATAAGTAAGCATATGTGTATATATAAACAATTACAAACCACATAATATCCACAATGACCAATATGAATATGATGAATGATGAACTTGAAATCAAGGCTCAATCAAACGGAGCCGATCTAATGAGGCACCTGATGCTCAACTCGTATCCCACGAGGAACTGATGGGCCTTAAATGAATGATTTGCACTGAAATAATAAAATGTAACCACATATAATCACACCAACAAAAATACACATTTGATCACATAATGATATTAGCATAAGTGTTTAAATAAATAAATAAATAAAACAGTACGACACATGATACACCCCAAAACGTGATTAAAAGGGAGTTTGTAAGGATTCACTCACAGTGGGTGCGTTTTCTTTGATTGATGAAGAGAGCGCATCAAATTAAGATTTAGCCGACGAAGGAAAATAACCTAAATAATAACGTAACAATTCAATAAATAAATAAAAGTTAATATTTAATTTAATACCTTTTATTTGATTTTTAGATTATTTTTGGGATACTTAATGAGATTTTAATCTTGTTATAATTGAAAATATTAAAATAAGGAAAGTAATTAATAAATAAATAAATAAATTTGGCCCTTTTCAGGAGGTCAGAATCTGACCGGTTCATGCATGTTTTTGGATGCGTGTGATGAGACTTGAACCCGTGACCTCTCGGTTGCGTGCACGCAGCTCTTCCAACTGAGCTACGTGTCTAACCCGATAGTATTTGAATTTAATTATTCTTATACACTTACTGGTTTAATCCATAATTTGATTAATAAAAAAGATTTTTTAAATGGTCGAACCGGTGAGGAGACTCCGACTCGAACCCGCGTACAGGTGATGTTTCGCACCCAGCCCATCCAACTGGGCTGGGTGTCTAACCCGATTATATTTGGAATTTAATTATATTTAACAAGTTTTTAAAGTTCATCTTCTACCTTATTCTGATTAAACCCAGAACTGAACTCGGTTGGCCGGTTATGTTGATAAATTAAACAAGTTAATAAAATTTACAAGAATAAAATTGGGAGGTTTACCGACTATTGCAGTATTCCGGCGAAGAATTCCGGCGGTCAGAAGCTATAATTCGACAGGGCAGAGAATGCGAGCAGAGTGATTTCAAGCAATGGTTGAAAATGTGCGAGCTTGGAATGATTGGAACAGGGTATTTATAAACAGAGGTGAGCTCTAACCTTGATTTGAATTTTCGGTTATGGTGATCGCGGTTATGAATGAGATGTTTAATGTTTTCGGTTATAACTGATGATTACCATCAGTTATATCCGTTTATGATTAACAAGATACGTTTCTTCCCAGGATTTCGCAATTCAACCTCAGCAACGGTTTTGGAGATGAAGCACTTGTTTTGCCGGTTTGCTTATTAACTCCGCTATTTGGATTATTCAATTCAGATATAATACTAAGCTGCCTGCAGAGTAGTGGTGTTATGGGTGTGTGCATATACGGGAGACCCGGGTTCGAACCCGGTTTCTCCTTTTAATTTCTTGTTTTATTATAGTTTATTTTAATTTACTTATTATTATTATTATCATTTATTAATTACAAATTTTAAATTTTAAACATTTATTAATTACGAAATTTTAAGATAACTAATAAGATATGCAACAATCAATTAAACAAGTAATTGATTAAAAAACGGTGTGGGTTTTTGAAACCCGTTTTACACAAATGTTACAACCCAAGTAGCAATCCCTTCACCACCCAATCCTCAGGCACCACCTCACCCACTCATGATTTAGCCACTAATACACCTTCTTACCTAACACATACACCCACTGCCATCCCCGTTTCAAACACACTATCTCTAAACCTCATCCCCTATGCCCCTTACCACCAAACACTTATGCCCCGCCACAACATACTGATACCAACCCAACCACCATGCACCCTCCTCCCACATACCCCGTGCAACCTAGTAACACCAAGTCAACAACACCATCGTCAAGCCCTCCAATCTAGTAACGTCCTCACATGACCACCCGCTCTAAACACGGGATTGTCAAACCCAAAACTCACTTAAACCTATACACTGACACTTCTATAAATAATCCACAATCTCCGTGATTCCCAAATCTCATAACCTCTCCTTGTCCAATCCAAACTAGTCTAACGCCATGAAAAACGAATATCGAGCATTAGTAGAAAATAAAACATCGATATAGTGCCTTGTCCATCGGTACTAGTATCATAGGTTGCATGTGGTTGTTGAAGCACAAGTTTCATGAAAATGGTTCTCTTAAGAGGTACAAGGCACGTCTTGTCGTAAAGGCAAGTCATAATAAGTGGGAATCGATTGTGATCAAACATTTAGCCCCGTTGTTAAATCCGGCCACCATACGAACCCTTAGCACTTTCTAAGCAATGGTTGATTCATCAACTTGACGTCAAGAAAGCTTTCCTTCACAGGGATCTTAATGACACAGTATACATGTTCCAACAACGTAGTTTCGTCGATCAACATATCCAACTCATGTGTGTAAACTAAAGAAATCGCTTTACAGCTTAAAACAAGCTCCACGGGCATGGTACCAAAGATTTGCTACATTTATTGTTCTTATGGTTTCCAAAGCGCGGTTTCCGATAGTTCGTTATTTATTTATCGCCAAGGTACTAAAATGGCATACTTGCTATTATATGTTGACGACATCATTTTGACAGCATCTGATACATCTTGACTCCGTCACTTTATCAAGCTGATGTCACATGAATTCACAATGAAAGACCTTGGTTGTTTGCACCAGTTTCTTGGCATACAAGTTCATTCTCAACACGGTGGAGTCTTTTTATCTCAACAATCTTATCCCGATGACATACTTGCTAGAACAAATATGCAAAATTGCAAACCAAGTGCCACTCCCATGATCAACAACACTAGGAAAACCTGGATGTGCACTCCTTCCTAATGGTTCTCTTTATAGAAGCCTCGTCGATGCCCTTCAATATTTGACCATAACCCGACCCGATATCGCCTACGCGGTGCAACGAGTGTGTTTATTCATGCATGCCCCTAAAGAACTCCATTTTAACTGCCTCAAATGCATCTTAAGGTATCAAAAGGAACTCTTGACCAGGGCTGCATCTAAGTCCCCTCCAATTTGGTCATTTTTAAGGTATATTCAGACGTGGATTTGGGGGTTGTCCTGCCACTTGAAGATCAACCTCAGGATATTGTGTTTTTCGCGGTAACAACTTGATCTCATGGGCTTCAAAACGTCAACCTACTATTTCAAGATCGAGTGCCGAGGCAGAATATAAAGGTGTCGCCAATGTCGTAGCCCACCTTACATGGCTTTGAAATCTACTTCTGGAACTTCATGTGCCTATTATTAAAACATCAATAATCTATAGTGATAACATTTCAGCCATGTGTTTAGCTCAAAACCTGGTGCGACATCACCGTACAACGCATGTCGAGATGGACATCCACTTCATCCGGGAAAAGGTTTGACCCGATTTGGTTTGGGTTCTTCATGTTCCTGCTGACTACCAATGCACATACATCTTTACTAAAGGCCTACCCTGGCATCTGATTAATCGCTTAAAATCCAGTCTTTGCATTCGATTTGCTCATGCTACGACTAAGGGAGGTTGTTAAGGTTACGCATATTGATAGACATATTATTATAATGTATCTATTGTATTTACTATACTTATGTATTTCTTTGTATTCCGACTGATTGTTGGGAATGTTTGTTAGGCTCCTGCATATATAATTTGACTTCGTATGGTTTGTTTCTCAATAATAAAATTCCTTTTTAATCACACTTAATAGATCAAAGAACAAACAAATTTGGGGTGTTATTCAATGACTAATTTTGGGTTGGGTTGTTTATTACATTTGAAGGAACCAAACTTTTAGCTCTTTCGAAATTATGTTCGAAGTAATTGTAATTTGTGTTCATTGATTTCCGAAACTATTCTTTAGAGATTAATGCAATTAAAAATATTTTTCTTTAAGAATTGGATTAGTTCTAATTCGGTTTAGGCTTGTTTTTGGGCTTTGGCATGTTGTAGAATTTTGATGGTATTTTGAAAAGGAGGGCCACTGCTATGGAAATGGATCGTGATGTTCTCAATGAATTAGATTATTTCTAATTTGGTTTGAGCTTGTTTTTGGGTTTTAATGCCATTTCCAGCTACTTTTTTTTCTTGAGTTAGGATTTTTACTAGGGCAGCTTTGGGCTTTGTCTATGTGTGTAGATTCAGTTTTTAGATGTAGGACCTTTGGGCTTTATCAATGTGTTTAGATTCGGGATTTTTACTAGGGCAGCTTTGGGCTTTGTCTATGTGTTTAGATTCGATCCTCTGATTTTCAAAAACCCAATTTTCGATCGATAGAAACTTCAAATACCACACCCCTTATCTTCAAATAAGTGAATACCACCAAAATCTGAAATCATGTTTTTTGTAATTAGCTTTATGCTTCTCCAACTTGAATGATTGATCAGTGTAAACGGTAATCTCTTCAATCAGCAAATCTTCATCGGATAGTATACGGATAAATGTTCTTCAAAGATCAATTTTGTAGTCTTCTCCGTTAGTTCTGGTGCAACATAATCTTCAGACATCGTTACTCCACATGATATACTTCATCATCTTTAAGAATTTTCTGAATCCTTTACCGTGTCCCCAAACAACTCGTTTTTGTCTTAAAATTTTGAAAGAAAAAATTTCTATCACCATTTTTGTTACTTCTGCGTGTGAATGATACTTCCACCTAAGCGTATGACTCCTTCGCGCGTATGACTGTTACGCTTGGGCTCCTGCGCGGGATGACTCATGCTCTCCACGTCTTGCGGGTGTAGGATTCTTGCGTTTGTGCTCCTTCTCGAGCATGACTCCTGCACTCCAGGTCGTTGTTAATTTTTCAACCTAGAAAATTGATTTCTTCAAATTTGATAATAAATCCATGACAAACATGTGAGAAAATCAAATATGAACAAGAATATATCTTCAATTTGACATTTCATCCATGAATTGATTTTCAATTTTGATTTTTACGTCTAAAAACATAAATCATGAGCCTAGGTGATTCAATCAACTGTTAGATCGATTGAATTGGTACTGTAGCTCTGATTTCAATTGAAAGTGTAGAATCCGATGTGTTTAGACTAAAGTTTAGATAAAAAACCAATTCGGTAGAAATTTCGGCTGTATAAAGTTTAAATTGGCCCGTTTGTGTTAGCTTCCAAAATGTACCGAAGGAGCATGCATCATTAAAAACTGGAAGCGACCACATAGGTTCTCTACTCTCAAATCCAAAACTTATGTTCCCAAGCGTATGACATTACTATTTATAGACATGGCTCTCGCGTTCCTACATGCGTATGATTCCTACGTGCTTAGGACTCCTGTGCATGTAGGACGTGTCACACCCCGACCCGCAGCGGAAATAAGAGTCGGGGCATAATTGGGTTATCACCAAAGCACATGACATTTACTATTATGTTTCATAATTAAATGAAGTCAAAATTACATTTCTGAAACATCCAAACATGTTCATTCATTACAAAGGAAAATAACCAAACATAATAATCCAAATACTAAATCGTTTTATTTCTTCTAATCCAGGTCCTATGTGTTCCTAGCTGCTGCTGGTTCACCTGTATCATGTGTAAAATGGGAGGTTTTTGGGTCAACATAAGTTGGCGAGTGAACCTTATAGATAAACATTTAATAATGATTTTCTGGTTAGTTTATCAATAAAATATTGTGCATAATCATAAAAGAGCACATGTATAAAATCAAACATTGGCAAACATCAATTAACAATCGATAGCATACATGAACATACCAACATCATATAACAATTAACATAATTGAACTGTGCGATCAAGGCTCAATCGAACGGAGCCGATCGTATTGCATGAACTGAAATGTAAATTGAACTGTGCGCTCAAGGCTCAATCAAACGGAGCCGAACGTATTGCATGAACTGGAAATGTAAATTGAACTGTGCACTCAAGGCTCAATCAAACGGAGCCGAGCGTATTGCATGTATTGAAATGTAAAATGAAATGACCGATCAAGGCTCAATCAAACGGAGCCGATCGTGCGGGCACGCCAAGATCAACCGCATAATTAAATGGGGATCCAACTCAACCTCGATGGATGGGGAGCCACGGCCTCGGCAATTGCATGTATTGAAATAATAATTTGCATACAAATATAACTACTTAACAGCAACAACTAATACACATGTCATGTTATGATATATGCACAATAACTTGGTTATAATATGTAAATGTACAAGACACATGATACACCCCAAAAACGTGATTAAAACGGGGAATTTGAAGGGTTCACTCACATTGGGTGCGTTGATTTGAGATGGTGAGATGCGCACGATTTAGACGAAGCGAGTCAACGAGGAATCACTAACCTAAATAATAATGGAAAAATATATATTAAATGGATGGATTTTATTAAAGATTTTAATGGGATTTTTAGATATATTTTTGTGAGTTTATGGCTATTTTCTATCCTTAAAAATGTTATTTTTAAGTATTTTTAATTGATTTTTAAATTAAAATAAATAAATAAATATATAAAAAAATATTATTATTTTACTGTTTGACCGTTGACCGTTGACCGGTTCGGTCAGCGGTAAATGTTTGCGCCAAGCGGGATTCGAACCGGTGACCTTCGTTCACGCGCACGTAGCTCTACCAGCTGAGCTACGTGACTAACCCGTTAGAAACCCAGTTTTAATTATATTTATATACTTATTCGAATTTACCGAAAATTCCTTTATTTTGCAAAACGTTTTAATCTCATGGACCGGTGCTTGTGACGGGACTCGATCGCGCGACGTGAAGTTTATTTTGCACACAGTCCACCGCTGGACTGTGTGTCTAACCCGGTTATATTCTTGATTTATATTATACTTAACAACTACCCGCCCTAACCCGGTTAGTTCATGAATAAAAAGAAATGTTATTACGTAAAGCGTGTGTGTAGTAAGGATCGAACTCGGGACTTGTATATAAACTTTGCACACAATCCACCGCTGGACTGTGTGTCTAACCCGTTTATTATTCGAATTTTAATTACTCTTATCCCGTTTTTAAGTTCGTCTTCTTCATTACAATTACCGACTTTACTCAATCATCTGGTTCATGATTTAACTAGTTACTAAACATGACGACTAGCTTGAATGTACAAAACCGAACAGTTTGGGAAAGAATATACCGGACAGGTTGTCTTCTTTAGGGAGTCCGGCGAGAACAGACAACTCTGTTTTTGAACCTTTCGGCTGAGAGGATCTAACAACAGAATTAAGGAATTAGATTTGAAATTGAACCAGAGTACATGGATTATTAGCACGATTTAATGTGTTTACCGTTAACTAGCGAGTTTCCGGCAATTCCAGAATTTCTCCGGCGAACCCAGAAAATCCAGCAAAGTCTTCTGTGACTGATTTTGAGTGATGGATTAATGTTAGTAGAGTCCTAACAATAGCTTGAAACCGCAAAGGAGGAAAATCTTACCGGTTTTGTTGAACACGGTTTTCCGGCGAGTTCTGCAGAGAATTCCGGCGAACAGTTTTTGGTGCTCAAATGACTTGAAAACGCGACGAAAAGGAAATGGAGTGTTGTTGTGACAGTTCTGAATCGCACAAATGATTGGAACTTGAATTATTCGGAGTTTGATAACTTTTCGGTTTCAAAAACCGAAACTTTAAGTTCATTCAATTTGGACTTAATTAGAAACCGATATTCATCGGTTATAAGCTAGCTAAACGAACTTGAACTGATTTGGCGATTCGGTTTACCGATTTCCGTTATTCAGATATCATTAACTGTTAATTCGAGTTTGCGTATAAAACCCAATTGTTTTCCTAAGATTAACAGAAAACACTTGGTGGCGGAGTGGTTTGGGGACGGAATGATCAGTTGTTGGATTGCTTCAGCTGACCCGGGTTCGAGTCCGGTCAGCTACAATATTTTTTTATTTATTTTATTTTAACTTTTTATCAAATATAATTTTTATGGTTTAGTTTATTTATTAATTATGTAATGTTTAAACCCAAAATAATCATAATTAATTAATGAAATTCCATAACTTGGTACAAGATTACAAAACGGAGCGGGTTTTGGAGACCCGATTTTTACAAATGTTACAGTATCCCTATTTTAGGAATTTCGTCCCGAAATTTAAACAGTTGAAGTAGTAGGGAAAAGATGAGGGTATTTTTCACGCATTGAGTCTTCACGTTCCCAAGTAAACTCAGGTCCCCATTTCGACTCCCAGCGTACCCTAACAATAGGAATGCGACTTCGTCGTAGACGCTTTTCTCCATAGCCATAATCTCCACTGGTCTTTCAATAAAATGCATGGATTCATCAATCTGAATATCCTCCAGTGGAATATGAAGATTCTCATCAGCGAGGCACTTCTTCAAGTTCGACACGTGGAATGTGGGATGAATCCTGTCGAGTTCTTCCTGGTAGGTCAAGCTTGTATGCTACAGGACCTACTCTTTCGAGTATTTTGAAAGGTCCTACGTAACGTGGTGCGAGCTTTCCCTTTTGACCAAAACGAACTACTCCCTTCCACGGTGATACTTTTAAAAGCACATGATCACCAACACTAAACTCCAAGGGCTTCCGTCGTTTATCTGTGTAACTCTTTTGACGACTTTGAGCCGCTAGAAGATTGTTTCGGATTTGATGAATCTTATCTGTGGTTTCTTGGATCAATTCTGGACCAGTAATTTGTGCTTCCCCAATTTCGTGCCAACAAACAGGAGATCGGCACTTCCGACCAATAAAGCTTCAAAAGGTGCCATGCCGATGCTAGAATGATAACTGTTGTTGTACGAAAATTCGACTAACGGTAGGTGGGCGTCCCAATTTCCCTTGAAGTCTATGACACATGCTCTAAGCATGTCCTCAAGGGTTTGAATGGTGCGCTCAGACTGTCCATCAGTTTGAGGATGATAGGCGGTACTAGATCTAGTCGAGTGCCCATAGCGGATTGTACTGCTTGCCATGTTCGTGAGGTGAAACGGCCATCACGATCAGAAATAATACTTAATGGAACTCCATGTCGGCTGACGATTTCGTTGATATAAATACGAGCAAGCTTTTCGTTCTTGAAATCTTCTCGAATAGGAATAAAGTGAGCTGATTTTGTAAGTCGGTCTATAATCACCCATATAGTGTCATACCCACTAGAAGTGCGAGGTAACCCGGTAATGAAATCCATGGTTATATTTTCCCACTTCCAAACAGGTATTTCTTGTTGGACTAGAAGTCCTGAGGGTCTTTGGTGTTCAGCCTTTACTTTAGAACAAGTGAACACTTGGAAAAAAAACGGCAATATCTTTCTTCATTCCAGGCCACCAATAGGTGTACCGTAGGTCTTGATACATCTTATCGGCTCCTGGGTGTATAGAATATCGCGTCTTATGAGCTTCATGCATGAGTGTTTCACGAAGATTGATGTGGTTAGGAATCCATATACGATCTAGGTAATACAAAATACCATCATATTTAGTTTCAAGTTTTAGCTCGGCTCCACAGGACATCTCTTTTTGTACATCTTCCTCTATTATTGAAACGTGTTGAGCTTCTCGAATTTGATCCTTAATATTGGTTATAATTTGCGAACATAGAAGATGAATGGAGTTCGCATAACCCTTTCGACTAAGTGCATCAGCCACCACATTTGCTTTACCAGGGTGGTATCTGATTTCACAGTCGTAATCATTTAGGAGTTCGACCCATCTTCGTTGCCTCATATTTAACTCTTTCTGATTGAAGATATGTTGAAGACTCTTGTGGTCAGTGTATATTTCACACTTCGTACCATAAAGATAGTGTCTCCATATCTTAAGAGCGAATACAACGGCTCCAAGTTCAAGGTCATGAGTGGTGTAGTTCTTTTCGTGTGTCTTGAGTTGTCTTGAGGCATAAGCTATGACTTTTCCTCTTTGCATGAGAACGCAACCTAATCCTTGCCCTGACGCGTCGCAATAGACTACAAAATCATCACAACCTTCAGGAAGTGTGAGGATTGGTGCATCACAAAGTTTTTGCTTGAGAGTTTGAAAAGCTTCTTCTTGCTTGGGTCCCCATACAAATGGTTTCCCTTTATGGGTTAAAGCCGTGAGTGGCACAGCAATGCGAGAGAAGTTTGAAATGAACCGACGATAATAGCCAGCTAGTCCAAGAAAAGACCTTACTTCAGTTGGTGTTCGTGGAGCTTGCCATTCTTGAACTGCTTTGATCTTTGATGGGTCCACATGTATTCCTTTGTCATTGACTACATGCCCGAGAAATTGCACCTCTTTTAACCAGAATTCACATTTAGAGAACTTGGCATAAAGCTTTTCCTTTTCTAGGAGTGCAAGAACAAGTCGTAGATGACGCTCATGATCAGCTTTAGATTTTGAATAGATAAGAATATCGTCGATGAATACAATGACAAATCGATCAAGGTAAGGTTTGCAGACTCTATGCATTAGGTCCATGAAAACAGCTGGTGCATTGGTTAATCCAAACGGCATAACCATGAATTCATAGTGACCATATCGAGTTCGAAAAGCAGTTTTAGGGACGTCTTCTTCATGCACTCTAAGCTGATGATAGCCAGATCGAAGGTCGATTTTCGAAAAGCAACTGGCACCTTGTAGTTGGTCAAGAAGGTCATCTATGCGTGGTAAAGGATATCGATTTTTGATAGTTAACTTGTTGAGCTCTCTGTAGTCGATGCACATGCGAAAAGATCCATCCTTCTTCTTTACAAAAAGTACCGGTGCACCCCAAGGCGATGAGCTGGGGCGTATAAATCCCTTGTCAGTCAACTCTTGCAATTGACTGGCTAGCTCTTGCATTTCGGAGGGGGCTAACCTATATGGAGATTTTGCCACTGGTGTAGCGCCAGGTATAAGATCGATACGGAATTCGACATCTCTGATTGGAGGAAGTCCTGAAATGTCGTCAGGAAAAACTTGTGGAAAATCTTTTACAACAGGAATATCTTCAAGTTTCTTCTCTGTGGTCTCCTTCTTGATGATATGGGCTAAAAACGCGACATAATTCTTGCGAAGGTATTTTTGAGCTTGAGGACAAGACATTAAGTTGAGCCCTTTCGACGAGGTTTCTCCAATGATTCGAAGAGTCTGACCGTTTGAAAGAGGAATACGAATAAATTTCTCACGACATACAACTTCCGCATGATGTTGACTGAGCCAATCCATTCCGATTATGATGTCGGAACTTCCAGCTTCATAGGAATAAGATCGACTGAGAAATCGTGGTCGTTTAAGGTGAGTGTACAGTTGCGTAAAATAGATTCTAATGAAACAGGTTTTCCGTCCGCAACTTCTACCGTTATGGATTCTGCGAGCTTATCTCGATTTTTACTTAAGATAGGTTCAAACTCTATGACACGAAACTTCTATCCGCACCAGTATCAAATAACATAGAGGCATATCTACCATTTATAAGAAACGTACCGTTGACCACATTGCCGTCAGCTCTGGCCTGGTTTGCGTTAATATTGAAAGCCCTTCCTCTAGCAGGTGGAGGAGCTTGGTTCGCTTGATTCACAGGATTGGCTTGGGCCTGAGCATGAATAATATTAACCAGCCTTGGACATGTGTTCCTGAAACTGACTTGGGTCGCCGCAGTTGAAACAAGCCCGCATAGGTTGGCCCATAGGGTAATTGGGTTGATAGTAGGTTTGGGCTAACTGTTGAGTGGGTGGAAATGGTGCTGTTGTTGGGCCTGACCCATTAATTGTTGGTGGGTTTGGGTTATAGGTTGGTGGCGGTTTGTTCGTTGGAGCGTGCGGCAGTTTTGAGCAGTGTGTCCGGCGCGACCGCAGCCGGTACAGTATTGGCAAGGATAATCAGGGGAGTGGTGATACTGACAACGATTACATTTTGGTAATGGGCCTGTGTAGGGTCTTTTGTATGGCGCGGGTGGAGGTGTGACTTGAGTGATGGTTGTAGCAGGAATAGGGGTGTTGGTTTGGGTGACTGCAAAGTTCCTGGTGTTACGCTTCCTCTTGTTAGCAAATTTAGAGGACGAAGGGTGGTGGTTTGAGGTTTGTCCCTCAGCAGGGGCTTTCTTCTTTTCCTCCTTGAACTTCCCATTGCGAATTCGGTTTTCGGCCAGTTCTGTTGCCAACTCCATGGCAGCTTCTAGTGTTACCGGTGAAACGCTGAGGACCGAATCTTGGATTTTCGAGGGAAGTCCTCGAATGTAATGTTCAATCAGACGGTAGGTTGGAGTGAATAAGTTTGGAACCATTTGGTTCAACTCCAAGAACCTTTTGTTGTAAGTAGAGTGATCACCATCTTTTTGCTTCAAAGCATGAAATTCATCTTCCAATTTCTTAATTTCACTTCTAGGACAGAATCGCCTAGTCATGATTTCCCTTAACTCCTCCCAAGTTAAGGCCATCGCATCATCCGTTCCCCTCTTTCCTTTCTCAGTATTCCACCAAGTGAGAGCTACCCCAAGTAGTCTCCGGTGGCATAACGAACTTTGCGATCCTCAGGACAATCGCAGTTTAAGAAAACGTTTTCCATCTCCTCGAACCAATGTAGGAGAGCAGTGACTCCCTCGGTCCCTTCGAATTTCGGAGGATCACAGGACTTAAAATGTTTGTAGGAGCATTTGTTGGTAGGAGGGTTGTTGATGATCTGGTCCTGTTGTTGAGGAGGGTTAGTAGGATTTGCAGCAAGGGCTTGTTGTACTTGTACTACGATGTCAGGTAATATCGTGGCCATTTGATTCGCGATATGGGTGGCCAAACGTTCCCGAGACTTTTCCGATTTCCTACTTCTTCGATGCGATCTAGACGACATCTACAGGATCATAAAATGAGAAGATTGTGAGTTTATGATGTCTTTTTAGGTGTCATGTGTCTTTGAGAAAATGAAAATAACATAAATATCAATAATGCAACTACATCCAAAGGATGTCTTGGGTTCGCTCATGTTGGGCCTCAAATGTCCCCCATACCTTCACCTACATAGTCATGTGGGCCCCCATGGCTATTGGCTTGGTAGGATTCACATTAGTATTGGCAATTTAACACTCGCATCCCCCGAATGCAAACCACAAAATATGTTAATGAGATTTTGGTCGGAACGTGTCCAGGTGTAGACACAATGACAACTCAAAGTGGGATTAGCTCTCACAACGTTTGGTATAGCATGCTTTGGCCTAATAGGTATTTCGTACTCTCATCGTTAGTCCCCAGGTAGGCAAACTGGTCCTTTATTTTGATTTATACGAATGCCAGCCTAGACAGGACGTTCCGACTACCGGTACTAGTACCCTTCCAGTTACTACATGCCCGTCATGAGAACTCACTTTGATGAGATTTAAAACACGAAAATCATTGTAAAATCAATCATGATGTGGTGTGTGCTTGCATGGATGTGATATATTATGATCATACGATTTCATGATAGGCATTATTTGATAATACATACTTATGAACATGCTTGAACAATATCAAATGTAACATTTAACATAAACATATAAACATCATGAAATTTGGCATATAACACACAAAATTCTTATAAATTTCTAATCGACTATAGTATAGGCTCTAAGGGTCTAATAACCTATCCTATATCCCTATAGTCATGGCTCTGATACCAATCTGTCACACCCCGACCCGCAGCGGAAATAAGAGTCGGGGCATAATTGGGTTTTCACCAAAGCACATGACATTTACTATTATGTTTCATAATTAAATGAAGTCAAAATTACATTTCTCAAACATCCAAATATGTTCATTCATTACAAAGGAAAATAACCAAACATAATAATCCAAATACTAAATCGTTTTATTTCTTCTAATCCAGGTCCTATGTGTTCCTAGCTGCTGCTGGTTCACCTGTATCATGTGTAAAATGGGAGGTTTTTGGGTCAACATAAGTTGGCGAGTGAACCTTATAGATAAACATTTAATAATGATTTTCTGGTTAGTTTATCAATAAAATATTGTGCATAATCATAAAAGAGCACATGTATGAAATCAAACATTGGCAAACATCAATTAACAATCGATAGCATACATGAACATACCAACATCATATAACAATTAACATAATTGAACTGTGCGATCAAGGCTCAATCGAACAGAGCCGATCGTATTGCATGAACTGGAAATGTAAATTGAACTGTGCGCTCAAGGCTCAATCAAACGGGGCCGAACGTATTGCATGAACTGGAAATGTAAATTGAACTGTGCACTCAAGGCTCAATCAAACGGAGCCGAGCGTATTGCATGTATTGAAATGTAAAATGAAATGACCGATCAAGGCTCAATCAAACGGAGCCGATCGTGCGGGCACGCCAAGATCAACCGCATAATTAAATGGGGATCCATCTCAACCTCGATGGATGGGGAGCCACGGCCTCGGCAATTGCATGTATTGAAATAATAATTTGCATACAAATATAACTACTTAACAGCAACAACTAATACACATGTCATGTTATGATATATGCACAATAACTTGGTTATAATATGTAAATGTACAAGACACATGATAACCCCAAAAACGTGATTAAAACGGGAATTTGAAGGGTTCACTCACATTGGGTGCGTTGAATTTGAGATGGTGAGATGCGCACGATTTAGACGAAGCGAGTCAACGAGGAATCACTAACCTAAATAATAATGGAAAAATATATATTAAATGGATGGATTTTATTAAAGATTTTAATGGGATTTTTAGATATATTTTTGTGAGTTTATGGCTATTTTCTATCCTTAAAAATGTTATTTTTAAGTATTTTTAATTGATTTTTAAATTAAAATAAATAAATAAATATATAAAAAAAATATTATTATTTTACTGTTTGTCCATTGACCGTTGACCGTTGACCGGTTCGGTCAGCGGTAAATGTTTGCGCCAAGCGGGATTCGAACCGGTGACCTTCCGTTCACGCGCACGTAGCTCTGCCAGCTGAGCTACGTGACTAACCCGTTAGAAACCCAGTTTTAATTATATTTATATACTTATTCGAATTTACCGAAAATTCCTTTATTTTGCAAAACGTTTTAATCTCATGGACCGGTGCTTGTGACGGGACTCGATCGCGCGACGTGAAGTTTATTTTGCACACAGTCCACCGCTGCACTGTGTGTCTAACCCGGTTATATTTTTGATTTATATTATACTTAACAACTACCCGCCCTAACCCGGTTAGTTCATGAATAAAAAGAAATGTTATTACGTAAAGCGTGTGTGTAGTAAGGATCGAACTCGGGACTTGTATATAAACTTTGCACACAGTCCACCGCTGGACTGTGTGTCTAACCCGTTTATTATTCGAATTTTAATTACTCTTATCCCGTTTTTAAGTTCGTCTTCTTCATTACAATTACCGACTTTACTCAATCATCTGGTTCATGATTTAACTAGTTACTAAACATGACGACTAGCTTGAATGTACAAAACCGAACAGTTTGGGGAAAGAATATACCGGACAGGTTGTCTTCTTTAGGGAGTCCGGCGAGAACAGACAACTCTGTTTTTGAACTTTCGGCTGAGAGGATCTAACAACAGAATTAAGGAATTAGATTTGAAATTGAACCAGAGTACATGGATTATTAGCACGATTTAATGTGTTTACCGTTAACTAGCGAGTTTCCGGCAATTCCAGAATTTCTCCGGCGAACCCAGAAAATCCAGCAAAGTCTTCTGTGACTGATTTTGAGTGATGGATTAATGTTAGTAGAGTCCTAACAATAGCTTGAAACCGCAAAGGAGGAAAATCTTACCGGTTTGTGTTGAACACGATTTTCCGGCGAGTTCTGCAGAGAATTCCGGCGAACAGTTTTTGGTGCTCAAATGACTTGAAAACGCGACGAAAAGGAAATGGAGTGTTGTTGTGACAGTTCTGAATCGCACAAATGATTGGAACTTGAATTATTCGGAGTTTGATAACTTTTCGGTTTCAAAAACCGAAACTTTAAGTTCATTCAATTTGGACTTAATTAGAAACCGATATTCATCGGTTATAAGCTAGCTAAACGAACTTGAACTGATTTGGCGATTCGGTTTACCGATTTCCGTTATTCAGATATCATTAACTGTTAATTCCAGTTTGCGTATAAAACCCAATTGTTTTCCTAAGATTAACAGAAAACACTTGGTGGCGGAGTGGTTTGGGGACGGAATGATCAGTTGTTGGATTGCTTCAGCTGACCCGGGTTCGAGTCCGGTCAGCTACAATATTTTTTTATTTATTTTATTTTAACTTTTTATCAAATATAATTTTTATGGTTTAGTTTATTTATTAATTATGTAATGTTTAAACCCAAAATAATCATAATTAATTAATGAAATTCCATAACTTGGTACAAGATTACAAAACGGAGCGGATTTTGGAGACCCGATTTTTACAAATGTTACAGGACGCCTACTCAAGTAGGACTCCTATGCACGTTCATGTCATGCGCCCTTAAAAACACATTAACCTACACAATATTCAACATACATATAGCGTATTCACACAGTGGCGGACACACTAAATGCACCAACATTAACAAAGTTACTAATAAAAAAATGGAGAGATTGCTGTGTGGCATTAATTATAATCGGTTAGTATAAGTTTGATTAGATTCATCTTCTAGTATTTGCATCAAGAGAAAACTTTTACGAGTTGTGAGAACCTAGAGAACTTAGACTTCTCGGGCGAGTTTTGCCCCTATTTTTTGGATACACCTAGATTAAAATATTACAAAGATGGCTGTTAAAAAAATTCGAAGTGGTATTTCTGGCTTTTTATAGCTGTTGCAAAAAGCTGCTAACATCTAGTATGAATATGCATGCAAAAACCTGCTAATATGAATATGCATTTATAGCAGCTGCAAGCGTATGAGTGGTGTAAATAAAAAAAAAGAAACTATTTTTTTGGAAGGTAGATTTCTTAGGATTTTGATAATATTTTTAATAAAACTTTTCATAAATACAAGTTCTCTAAATTTTCACAACTTATAGGACTTTTCTTTTTATCCTTATGTCACGATTGTATTATATATATATATAGGATTAAGATCATTTGCGAACAACTTCTTAAAATGAACTGAGTGAACTAATCTTGACCATTGATTATTTTTTAGATTAAAATGGTAAGATTGAAATTACCTCTCTCTCTCTCTTAATTAAAATTCTTTAATTTTCTCATCTATTAAGTCTCTCTCTCTCACACATTTTTAATTACTTCTCAATTATTTTAAACTCGTGTAAAATCAGTTGCTAATAATGTATATGAAACTCCTAACAGAACTAGGTACTGGACACCAATTGTCCCTCCCGGATTCAAACCGTATATGAAACTTCTAACGGAACTAGGTCGTGGACTACAAAATACACAGATGTATCAAAAGTATGTACACATCTGTATAAACTAACAAGGGCGGTGTATATTCTATAAACTGATAATTAGCGAGACTGTACACATGTGTATAAACTAGCAGCGGTGTATCTTGTATAATTTGATAGTTAGCGAGACTGTACACATGTGTATAAACTAACATTAGTGTATCTTGTATAAACTGATACTATGGAGACTGTATACATGTGTATAAACTAATATCTGTGTATCTTGTATAAACTGATACTATGGAGATTGTACACATGTGTATACACTAACAACTGTGTATCTTGTATATACGGAAACTAGCAAGATTTTAGGAATTTTGATTATTTTGTTTAATAAATGCAATTTACAAAAGACGCAAATACCTTTCTATCAATTAATTTAAAGAGAAGTTACAACATTATAATTGTAGTTGTAACGCCTCGTTTTTTTGTACTTTCCTTAATTAGAAAGTGTAATCGTATTTCTTTGTATGGAAACTTGTATTTGTATCGCATTCGTATTTCATTTCCCAATCTTATAATTCGAGACTTTGATCGTAATAAAATTCATACCTGATACATACGTGCCTTACATGCATTTAATTGTTAAATACATGTTTACATACAAACCAATACTTGTTATACGTGCAAATACTGATACGTTCATATTTGATACCTAAAATATACTTACATATACATTATACACTTGAAAACATGCGAAAATATCAAGTTTTACCATGAAATGAAAGATAAACTAAGTTCAAGGACTAAAAATAGCCTAATCTGGAGAAAGTTGTTTCTAGCTCAGGGATTAGGCAAAAGTGTGTTTGTTGGATTATGTTTCTTGCATTTAATACTCACCTAACTCAACCCCCAAACCTCAACTATAAATACCCCACTCCCCTTCACTCTCAACTCACACCTAAATCTTCTTTTCTCTTCTCTAAAAGCTCTAAAGAGCTCTCTTTTTCTCTCAAAGATCAAAGCTCTTAAAAAGTGAGTTCTAACTCACCCTCTCTTTTGATCTTTCCTTTTTCCTTACTATTTGGAAATACCTTTGGGATATTTCCATAAGTCTTCCATGGAAGACTAGCTTGGAACATCACCATGTCTAAGGTCCCAAGGGTAACGACTTTCTTTTGGTTTTATTATGGTTTTACCCACAAGTGTTGTATCCTTCCAAGCTTGTTCTCGAAACAAGACTTGAGTTGGTAATGTGCGATCACTTGGAAGCCTTGGCGATCCTAAACATCGATCCACCACCTCACTTGATGTTTTCATTTACTTTTTGCCTTTTACTTATATGTTCAAACGTACTCATGACCATCCTTGTCGTCCTTGTGACGACTTGTGCATTGGTATACTATACGAGAGGTTTTAAAAGGAAGGTTCTCCTCCTACCTCCATTCATGACTTCTATGAAATTACATGATGTTTATGAATTACCGATTGTTTATACTATATAATATTATATGAATACTAACCGAACTCTTGATGGTAATCAAATGATTATTCGTCATGGTACTAGGTTCCATCACCTAAGTACTTAATCTCTCGTTACGATTCTAATGGGCATCCTAACCCATGAAAACACATCAACACGAATGGGTCTTATAGTGTCAAAAACGAGTATTAAGTCTAAGTGATTACTTTCTCGTATAAACCACTTTATTGCTTTTAATTCCTAAATCCTCCGTTATCATCCGAATACTTAACAACCTAAGTTCTCCTCTTGTAGGATAACTCGACGCTCATCCAACCCGTTAACCCACTTCGCGAACTCCGCAAGTTTGAAGACTACGCAAAACCGTGAGTACACTCGACACTTTTCGTTTTCAACACCTTTGGGTGTAACATGTTTACTTATACCAAAACCACAACACTTAAACTTTATGAATTCACAAACAATCCTATACACATGAACACTTGATACGCTTACGTGATGCTTATATCTTGGACATTCTTTATGTGATAACTTGTTTTAAGCCTTCGTTTAACATGTATAGCGCTATAGGAAGTCACGGATCCCCCTCCATCGCATAAACTTGAGGCCATGTTAAAACAGCGTGTTTGCGTTAAGGGTTTGACTAGTAATATTACATGCCTTATATATGCTCTCGTAAAATCATAGTAGCCATGGGGATTCATTTAAACGTTAATCGTATACGTATACTATGCTTAAACTTGTGTACTCGCCTTTGCTTTTGCATTGAATTGTATTTTAAACATGTTGCAGGTTGATGAAGAGGATGCTATGAAATCAAATAGCAAGGACTTAGATACACACAAGTAGATGTTTAGGCTAAATTTGTTGTATCAATTTTTGTTGTATTATGTTATTTGTAATTTTCTTCAATGTTGTATTTGGCAATCATTATTGAAATGGAATTCGGCTTTAATTAAATATTGTCATTATTAGCGTTGTGAACAATGAGCATTCTATTTCGTCTCACTCCGATGTTTCCGCCATCGGTTGGGGTGTGACAGATTGGTATCAGAGCCATAACTATAGGGAATTAGGTAGAATTGTCATGTCCGACCTAGTCTATAGTCCTAAGTACCTGTTTGACCATTCTTGTTTATTCTTAAAACTTTATGCTTCCTACTTGCTTCTCCTCTTTTCTTTTGGCCTTAACACATATACATGATGTCTTTCCTAAGACATTTTTACACAATACGCACTTTGAAGACTTGAGGACACTCGTAACACAAACGAGACGAGTTCACTAAAATAGGCGTGAAACCCACAATTTGGTGAACGACTCTCATTCCGCTATTCTTATTCTTTTTGCACGAAATTTCGTCATCAAGTTAGGAGTGAAATCCAAATCTTGATGGAAAAATTTCCAATTCAAACTCTAATGGACCCTTACCAACGAATCGGAATATGCTCTTCGTTTGGTAAGTACCAACCACATTTAGGGTACGAAATCGTCAAGTTTGGGGTGAAACCCGCACTTTGTCGATTAAGTCCCACTCCTCGATTTTTGGATCTCGCCAAGGTTTCGATTTTTCGATCAATTAGAGACGTGTAGTAACTGGAAGGGTAAAATGTTGTTAATCGCTTCTCGGCGAGAGCATTTTACCTATAGGACAAAGCACGTTCCTCTAATTTGAAAAGATCTTCGATTCACTTTGGAATAGTCGACGTTCTCAACCCAAAGCACTCTAATATTTTACTAAGCCTATCTTTTATGCTATCTCAATTTCTATGTGTTTTAATACTTATTACCTCGTTTGTTTTGAACCCGATGCACAATTCGCACATCTTTCGCAATAAAAAACAATAACAATTCTCGCAAACCAACTAAATTCATACTCCTTATGCAATCATACGTGTTTACACTATTGAATACGTGTTTATAACAATACTTACATGCTCAACATGATTTTTATTGTCGATCACCTAGATGTCTTTTTTCGCAAAACTCAAGTTGGAGTCGAAGTCCAACTCCAACTCGACTATTTTCATAACAATCACTATATCAAAACTTATACCTAAACCTTTTATCATTGTTTCAATTTTTCTCATTTATGCATAAACCTCGAATCTTACTATTTTATCCAAACGATTTCTCACCCTACAACATATTTACGTAAATTACATACATGAAACCCCTAATGACACTTCAAACGTTTCTTTCACAATTTTTCAAAAACTTTATGAAATACTACCCATCAACTTAGTCGGTCGAACGAACCTCTTGCTCTCGATTTTCACAACTCGTCCAAAACACACTCACTTTATACTACCATTCTAAAGATATTTTATTTCCATAAGAAACCAACGAAAACTTTCTCTCACATAAGTATAAGTACTTTGCTAAAATACGTTTCAAAATTTTAAGTTTTACATGAAAATTTTCAAAACACGACTTTTCTTGTATCAATAAGATAAAATAAAATAAAACAAAGCAAGCTCACTATTTCACAACTTTTTCAAAACACGCAAATCTAAATCTGAACACATGGGCAAGAAAATTTCATATGTGGATACAAATTTTAAAACAAAAATAGCATTTCTTTTTACAAACCACATTTTACATCAAAAATTAATACTTTTCTCAATATTGACCTGACATTCACAATTTTGGTCCTTCATTCCCGACAAATCCGACTTATTTTATTTCAACCAACTCAATGTTTTGACTCAAGCAACCATACACATGCATATCGCCTTACACGTTTCTATTTACATTGTCAATATTACATGACAATATTACGCATATTACCATTACACTTGGTATTTTACACACTCGCAACTTCGTAGAAAGTTATATATGCTAAATCCCATTTTATTCCACCTATACGCTCGATACTGCATGCTAATGTTATACGTATTTGTCTTCAATCATACTCAAAATTTATGCATTCGCACTACTTGGTAGTCATACTTGAAATCTATAAGTAGGCATAACCCGAGTGGTTTCGCCTACGTTCGACACACTCATACATACATACAATCATGCTTGCATACTTAATTTTTATACGCTATCTTACATACCCTTTGCTTACTAGATGTAACCTGACCGGTACACTACTAGTACAAACTATGCGGATCATGCACAAATCAAAATAATCGCGGGTGCACATGGGATTATATTGGTAGGCGCATGAAAATCATAGTAGGTTCTACTGCGTATCGCAACAGGGAACGTAACATGACACCGAATAGCGAAACAACGTAACATGGTGTAAACATGGTGGATATGCCGTTGGTACTTCCTATATATAAGTGTCCCTACCATGTTACCAAACTTTCGTAAAATGTGCCATGAGAAATTCGGTGTTTTCCCGGACATTTCATTCATAAAAAACTTTGGTGACCCCACATCGAAATGATTAGTACTCGATTACCCATGACAAAGCTTCATTCTCAAAATCATTAGCTTTCATCGCCACAACTATCACTAGCATCTCTCAACATTCCATGTCGCATTTTATCCGATATTCATACCATTTTTACCCCTCGCACACACCTAGCGAATCGTTCACTACCATACCACGATTTTCCCAATTCTTCCCTTAACCTTTCATCCAAACTTTAGTTACAACAAATCAGCCTAAAACGTTCAATCCATTTTTATAAACGTCCCCACCGGCTCAATTTGGTCAAAATGTTCATTTTCTTTTAAAACTATCTTTCACTCTTATCTACGCGCAAACTTCAACCAATGGGTCTATTATAGCCAAAACCTTTTAGAAACCATAAATATTTACAATCCTAGCTCTCTCCAATAAACATTTTTTTCTACAACAAGTGATTTTACTAATACGTCTTAGAACTGACAAAACTTTTCTTACAGCTTTCGGTGCGGACTGCTCATTTTAATCAAAATACATCCATAGTCATACTAAAACCTTCCTCTTAGGTCGAACTCTTTTAAAATATTCCTTCCAATGAGTTGTCCAGACCCAGTCAAACTCACTTGCTTACACACACATACACGTTTTTACTTATCCTTATACACGTTTACGATTGGTGTCTCAAAAACACCTTAGTCAAACAAATTCCTTTCACGAACCTACCATTTTTATCCTTCAAGATTTCTATACATATTGACACATTTATACATGAACTCCGAAAAAACTTTAAACTTCAAAATCTTGGATTTGGCCAAACATTTTCACCAAAATGACATCTTTTCCAAAGTCTTCCTCTTGAATAAATTCCAGGACGAAATTTCCTAAAGGAGGGGAGACTGTATCGCCTCGTTTTTTGTACTTTCCTTAATTAGAAAGTGTAATCGTATTTCTTTTTATGGAAACTTGTATTTGTATCGCATTTGTATTTCATTTTCCAATCTTATAATTCGAGACTTTGATCGTAATAAAATTCATGCCTGATACATACTTGCCTTACATGCATTTAATTGTTAAATACGTGTTTACATACAAACCGATACTTGTTATACGTGCAAATATTGATACGTTCATATTTGATACCTAAAATATACTTACATATACATTATACACTTGAAAACATGCGAAAATATCAAGTTTTACCTTGAAATGAAAGATAAATTAAGTTCAAGGACTAAAAATAGCATAATCCGGAGAAAGTTGTTTCTAGCTCATGGATTGGGCAAAAGTGTATTTGTTGGATTGTGTTTCTTGCATTTAATACTCACCTAACTAAACCTCCAAACCTCAACTATAAATACGCCACTCCCCTTCACTCTCAACTCACACCTAGATCTTCTTTTCTCTTCTCTAAAAGCTCTAAAGAGCTATCTTCTTCTCTCAAAGATCAAAGCTCCTAAAAAGTGAGTTCTAACTCACCTCTCTCTTTTGATCTTTCCTTTTTCCTTACTATTTGGAAATACCTTTGGAATATTTCCATAAATCTTCCATGAAAGACTAGCTTGGAACATCACCATGTCTAAGGTCCCAAGGGTAACGACTTTCTTTTGGTTTTATTAGGGTTTTACCCACAAGTGTTGTATCCTTCCAAGCTTGTTCTCGAAACAAGACGTGAGTTGGTAGTGTGTGATCACTTGGAAGCCTTGGCGATCATAAACTTCGATCCGCCACCTCAGTTAATGTTTTCATTTACTTTTTGTCTTTTACTTATATGTTCAAACGTACTCATGATCATCCTTGTCGTCCTTGTGACGACTTGTGCATTGGTATACTATACGAGAGGTTTTAAAAGGAAGGTTCTCCTCCTACCTCCATGCATGACTTCTATGAAACTACATGATGTTTATGAATTACTGTTTATACTATTATATATATATATATATATGAATACTAACCGAACTCTTGATGGTAATCAAATGATTATTCGTCATGGTACTAGGTTCCATCATCTAAGTACTTAATCTCTCGTTACGATTCTAATGGGCATCCTAACCCATGAAAATACATCAACCCGAATGGGTCTTATAGTGTCAAAAACGAGTATTAAGTCTAAGTGATTACTTTCTCATATAAACTACTTTATTGCTTTTAATTCCTAAATCCTCCGTTATCATCCAAATAGTTACCAAACTAAGTTTTCCTCTTGTAGGATAACTCGGCGCTCATCCCACCCGTCAACCTACTTTGCGAACTCGTCAAGTTTGAAGACTACGCAAAACCGTGAGTACACTCGACCCACTTTTCGTTTTCAACACCTTTGGGTGTAACATGTTTACTTATACCAAAACCACCACACTTAAACTTTATGAAATTCACAAACAATCCTATACTCTTGAACACTTGATACGCTTACGTGATGCTTATATCTTGGACATTCTTTATGTGATACTTTAGTCATTTACTTGTTTTAAGCCTTCGTTTAACATGTATAACGCTATAGGAAGTCACGGATCCCCCTCCATCGCATAAACTTGAGGCCATGTTAAAACAACGTGTTTGCGTTAAGGGTTTCGCTAGTAGTATTGCATGCCTTGTATATGCTCTCGTAAAAACATAGTTGCCATGAGGATTCGTTTAAATACGTATACTATACTTAAACTTGTGTACTCCCCTTTGCTTTTGCATTGAATTTTATTTTAAACATGTTATAGGTTGATGAAGAGGATGCTATGAAATTAAATAGTAAGGACTTAGATACACACAAGTAGACGTTTAGGCTAAATTTGTTGTCTCAATTTTTGTTGTATTATGTTATTTATAATTTACTTCAATGTTGTACTTGGCAATCATTATTGAAATGAAATTCGGCTTTAATTAAATATTATCATTATTAGCGTTGTGAGCAATGAGCAATCTATTTCGTCTCACTTCGATGTTTCCGCCATCGGTTGGGATGTGACAATAATCTAGCCATTGTTTAAAAATCTCTAGATGATTAATCCAATTGCTCAGATAGTTCACACAGTTCACTCTCAACCTATTATTCACTCTAGAACTCTACCTACCTATATATATATATATAACTTATAATTATTTATTCACCACGATGTATAAGAATAAACAACCATTTGGGAATTAAGATTAAATCTCACATAATGAAGTTCTTATTAATTTTAAAATTTAATAATTATTATAAATTTATTTAATATGTAATACTCTAAAGGTTTTTAAGATATCAAATCATATTGTTAATAAAATTTCCATATGAAACCAAATAAATTGAATCTTAATAAGTATAGATTTTCTTTAGCTTTTCCCCCCTTTCCTCCGGTTGGAGTTTAATAAAAGCTGACGAGAAGGTATGCAAACAATTACAATGTCTATAACACGTCTTTATGGTTACACCAACAATCAGCCGAATTAAAATTGCATTTTAATACGCAACTAATTGAATTTGAATCTCATCTACTAACCGATCGGCAGATTGACAAGAAGCTTTGAACATATATCATTTTCCATTGTAAAAATAAAGAAGTTATTGTTTAAAATACAAGCATCTGTAAGCAATGGTACACGTTGGTGGTTACTAACACAATATGTGGTCAATATGAATGCATTCATTAATATCATATAAACTTTTTGCAGAGATTAATTAGAATTTTATCAAACCGCTATAAGTATAATTACTTCAACCTTTATATAATTTAAATTCTATACGTGACATGTCATTTAAAAAAGTTAAAGGGTACATTAGTTTTTTTAGCAATTTCAGTAATTTTAACACACAAAATTAGATTAAAATAATTTTAGATGCATAGTGAAAATTATGTTTGTTATATAAAATTAATCCTTACTATCCAATTTATACTTATTTTTAACTCATTAATTACAAATCAGAAAACTAGCTTAATCCTGTAAATTTAATCTTCAGTAATTTTCTTTTTGCCATAAGGCGTGTGTATATATCTTCAGTAATTTCCTTTTTGCTGTAAGGCGTGTGTATATGTTAACGACTAAAATCACCACATCTACTATTTGTAGAATTTGAATACACAACCACTTGATTGGAAATATACCACTTTATCACCAAACTATCCCAACTATGTACTTAAAAAATCAAGATGGTTCTAAAAATAGTTGTGACATATACATACATGATACATACATACAATAAAAAAAAGTCGATTGTAGGTAGAGATAAGAATTAGCTGCTAACAGCTTCAGTGATAGTCAATTCCCTACCTTAAAGCAACAATTACAGAATCAACTAGATAAAAATATGCACATAAAGGAGAAATATGTCATCACTTTGATCTTTCATCATACACTTAGGGTGAATGGAGTGGGTGCGGAGAAGACACTGATGAATAGGTTTGCCGCGCGGCAACACCGCCGCCGACCCTCACCACCCGGTGATTGAGTAAAGACCGCATAGGGGAAGAAGAGGGGAAGTAGAGAAAGAGTTAGAATACTGGTGGGCCTACTTTTTTTAACCAATCACATTTTCTTTTTTGTTTTTTATATTAAAAAAATAGTTTATCCGTACTCAAGAGATGACCACCTCTTATGTTTAGTGCAAGAAGTGACTTAGAGAGGGTATTAACATAACAAGATTTGATTAGGCGGGTGAAGAGTTTTTTACCTTTCCTTAAGTGACCACCCCTTTCACCCTTACATTTACACATGCTGAGTATGTGTGAAATATGCAAAGTCTGAACACCAGCATGCAACAAGTCTCCCTCTCTCTTTATCCATAAATGCATTTGCATCCTTTCTATACACTGCATTTACTTCTCCTACCTCCCCTTCTCATCTCTTCAATTCTCCACCTGTTCCTTTCCTTCTCACTCTCTCTCTCTCTCTCTCTTCATTCTTCTTAAATTCTATTCACAAGAAAAATACAGGTAGCTTCAATGGAAACCAGCCTGAAAACCACAATTTTACCCTCATAGAAATAGTTTCCAGTTGACCCTTTCCCTGAATACCAATCTTTTGGTCTAAAAAAACCTACAAAACCAAGATTGAATATACATACACCAGTAAGTTACCACACAACCCTTCTCAAATTGTATTGAGTTTATTATATGAAAGTGATATAAGACTTTCATGGTTTCTTTCTTTCCAAGACTTCTTGAACATCTTATTTCTAGTAGGGAAGAAAAGAAGTCTTTCAAATTCCAAGATATGTTACAAACTCAAGAAAGTTTTAAAGATTTGATTTTTCCTTACAAAAAATAAACACATACTAAAAAAAAATTCTTTCTTGAGAGAGAAAGGTTAGTTGTGTGCTAGGGTTTCTGAATCTGTATAAACATGTGTATCTTCTTGGATATGTACTATGATGTTTCTTATGTTGTTTAAGACTAAAAAACAACATTTGTGGATCGATTTGATTTTATTTATCGATATAAAAATATTTCTTGGTGATCAGGTATGTGTTTATGTATCTTTGTAATTTTCTTTCATCAAATTTACAAACCACAATTAGAAAAAAAAAACAAAAGAAACCGATCCATAATATTAGTTATGAATTTGGAAATTAACTCTTAATTTGTTGTTTCTGTTTCATCAATTTTAAATATTTATTGAGACCAGATCGGATTTCAGGAAAATACTAATAATATTTCACTATCCATATGATGGTTTGTAATTTTGTTTCAATAGTTTGATCATATTTTTCGTAATCTTCATGAATATGAAGCGGTGACAAAGTTTTTAGCTCTTTAAATAGCTAAACTATAAATTTGTATATATAACTGCAACAAAAGAAACAATAATTAGGAAATAAGAAAAATTATGCTTATGTTTTTATGCTTTTAAAGTTGACCTTTGCTTTCAAAGAAGATAGAGATTTGTTGACCTCCATTAAATTCTCTTACGTCTGCAAACTATCGATAATCCAAAACTCATATCGTATGTTTTCTTTCACTTTACTACTAAGTTAAATAATTTAATACTTAGTATGAATATTTTATATGATTATTAATGTCTCATAAGTCATAACTATGCCCAAATACTATCATCAATACAAGACAAAATCTGTGTTTCTTTCGTTTTCTTATTAAATGTTGCGTTTGGCTGTTAGTTGCATTTTCAATTTCAAGTTCAAGCTTGTATTTATTTTCTAAACTCTTTATCACAAAAATTTATCTTTGATTCATAGAATTGTATGTTATTGTTGTAAAGACGTAAACACGTTTACATCAATTCAGTATTCAATTTCAAACTTTGCAAATCCCCAAAAAAGATAATAACCCCTTGGTTCTTTTTTATGGTTGCAGTTTACGTGCCAAACATTTATTTTTCTATTACTTTACAATAGCTTTTTAATTCTATTTCTAGCAATTATAAGTTTGATAAAATTATTATTTATAAGTTATTAAATATTAAATATATGTAACATTAAAGTATTTTTTTGGACTCTTTCACTTTAAATTTATATTCAAATTTAAGTAAATATTATTCATGAGGTTCTTCTATGATTATATCAGTCTTCTTTTATATTTTTCAGAATTCAATATCACATATTTTTTTCTATGCTTTAATGCTTTATTTGTGGCTTATTTTGAATAACCAATATCAAGTTAAACCATTTATCATTAGGTGTGGGAAGAACAAAAAAATGTTCCAACCCAACATGTTTGAAGGTCACCATCATCTTCTTGATATGGGCCACAAGACCACAGAAAATGAGCTTGATATGCTTAGAGATGATGACTATGAGAGCAAATCCGGAACTGATATAATGGAAGCTCCCTCCGGCGATGATCAAGATCCCAATCAACGTCCCAACAAGAAGAAACGCTACCATCGTCACACACAACATCAAATACAAGAACTAGAGGCGTAAGTTCATTAGATCAAATCCATCTTCTGGTAGTTTTGTTTGACCGAAATGCGTTTTTTTTTGTTTTGAAGTTAACATTTATGCACATTTTATATGCTGAATGTAGTTTTTTCAAAGAATGCCCACATCCAGATGATAAACAAAGAAAGGAACTTGGAAGAAGATTAACTTTAGAGCCATTGCAAGTTAAGTTTTGGTTCCAAAACAAGAGAACCCAGATGAAGGTATTTTACACATACAATACACACTGGTTACTTAAAACGCGACTGCACCGTGCAAATGCTTGTTCGTTTTGTCAACTTTGAGAAATTCAGGCTTTATCATAGCATATTTCTTACTTGTTTACAGTGAGATTTAGCCTTTTAGTTATATTTTCCCTTGATTTTAGACCTTTATTAAGTGAGCACCTTGAGGTTTTTGTGTTACTCTGAGCCCATTAATACACATATCAACTAGTGGCAATGTTAACCCATATATGATTAAACATAAAATATTTGTTATACTTACTCTTTAATGTTCAAATGGTAAACTTAAAAAGGATATCTGAATAAAATCGACTAAACCTCTCCTAAGCTTAATATTTTTAAAAACAGAATAAGATTTAGCAAACATTTAATTTTCACATATTTTTAAACATTAATTAATAGTTTATCAAGTTCAAGAAAAGAAGACAAAAGTGTGTTAATGGATTGGTATAGCCTTATCTGACCTGAGTCAAACTAAAGTATCACAACTATTCTTACCAACCCATTTTGCCACTTCTACCAGAAGGTTACATGTTTTAGAGGCTTAATTAAGAACAGTTGAACTAAATCTGTTGGCCGGATAGTCTTGTACAATATGGCAATGGTTACTATGTATTTCAAGAATATTAAGCTTAACAATTAAAGCTGTGCATATTGTCTTGTTAATTTAGGCTCAACATGAACGCCATGAGAACTCACAATTGAGGAATGAAAACGAAAAGCTACGTATGGAGAACATACGCTACAAAGAAGCCTTCACAAATGCTACCTGTCCTAATTGTGGTGGCCCTGCGGCCATTGGGGAGATGTCATTTGATGAACAACACCTTAGAATCGAAAATGCTCGCCTTCGCGAAGAAGTAATAAACCCTTTAAACCATAATTTTCAAGGTTTTTTAGTTTTGTTAGTAGTTGTAGATGTTTCTGAAAACAAGTATTTCGCCTTTCAAAGCTTTATTTTTTTTTCTTCTAAATTATTCTAAGGGATTTTGAACAAATTATGAAATCTTTTTAATATCTCTACTATCTAAATGTAAACTCTTTTATGCACCTAGAAGTGTGGTCATATATTTATTATATTTATACCCTTACATCAACAAAAAAATAAATAAAGGAAAAAATTCTTATTTGTTAATTAGTGATTATTCCAAAACGAAAATCTGTTCTTTTTATATATTCTCCAAAATGCTAGTCTATTTGCTATGTAAAACCAAGTAAAAGGGTTTGAAAAGATGTTTCTTTTATCAATTATACTTGTAGCTTCAACTCTGATTTCTAAAGCCAGAAATATTTCTTGTGAATTCAACAGATTGATAGGATATCTGGAATTGCAGCAAAATATGTTGGCAAACCATTGCTATCCTACCCTAACCTCTCACGCAATGGACCATCACGCTCTCTTGATCTACCAATTGGTAGTTTTAGTTCACAACCTACAATGGTAGACGATATGTTTGGAACCAGCAACCTTCTCCGGTCAGTTTCAGGTCCTAGTGAAGCCGACAAGCCAGTTATAATCGAACTAGCTGTCACAGCGATGGAAGAGCTGGTTAGAATGGCTCAGTCTGGTGAGCCTTTGTGGATTGGAAGCTCTGATAACTCATCAGAGACTTTAAATGAAGAAGAATACTCCCAAACCTTTCCAAGAGGCATTGGACCAAAACAGTTAGGATTTAAATCAGAAGCTTCAAAGGAGTCAACAGTTGTCATCATGAATCATATCAATATTGTGGAGATTCTAATGGATGTGGTAGGGCAAAAAAACAATTTGTGTTGAATTTATGATTAATATGAGCTGAGTTAGATTATAAACGTTATAATATCTGATCATGATTTGCAGAATCAGTGGTCAAATGTGTTTTCTGGGATTGTTTCAAGAGCAATGACTCTAGAAGTGCTTTCAACTGGAGTGGGTGGAAACTACAATGGAGCCCTACAAGTGGTAAAAACCAATGTTTTCAGGATTGGATTGGATAGCAAACCAGTCCCCTTAATAATCCACTAGACCAGTCAGATCTATTTATATTTTACATAAGCTATCAATACTATACGAAATTGAAAGTTTGATATAAGTATGTTTTTATGTTAGTTAGAAAATAAAAATAGTTAAACAATGAAGGAAATATCTAAAATAAAATAGAGTGAACAGTTGTGGAATGTATTTAGAGCACAACCTTAATACTTTCCTAATAGTGTTGTCAAGGGCTCTCTCATTTATATGAGAGATCCAGCTACCAAAAACTATTTTTAAGGAAGTTTCACAAACAAAATGAAAAAAATATTGAACCACTTCAACCAGCTGAATCGTACCGAACCGCTATGGTTTCCAGGGTGGCTAGCCGGTCTTCAAAACAGTTGTTTGAACATTTATTGGTATATATCTCAAGGTTTTAATTTATGTAAATAAGTAAAACCAACAAACCTTGTGGTGGACATATAAGCGTGGAAATGTCGGCCATATATATGTATAAAATAATATAACACACCCTTAGGAATGAATAGAACACATTGAATACAGAAGTGATTAGAAAAAATATATGCTTAAAACTGAGAAAACTTTATAGATTTTTAATTTACGAAAAGCATATAGTATAAGCGGATACACATTTTACAGATGACAGCAGAGTATCAAGTGCCTTCGCCGCTTGTCCCAACCAGAGAATACTATTTTGTTAGGTACTGTAAACAACACCCGGATGGGACCTGGGCTGTGGTTGATGTATCTTTGGACAACTTACGCCCTAACGCGATTTCAAGATCTAGACGAAGGCCATCTGGTTGTTTAATTGAAGAACTTCCCAATGGGTACTCAAAGGTGAGTATCAGGTCCAATTTCTATATTATGTCATACTAACAAATGGATATATACTATATATAACTCATGTAGGGGGATTCTATAACAATTTTATACTAAAACTTTAAGAACCTTTTTTAACTATGTGTATTTTGCTATGTTACTGGTTATGATGAAGAAAAACATCTAACATTCCAAGCGTCTTTTTCTTCTTTTTATTTTTTGTAAGGTTACGTGGGTCGAACATGTTGAAGTTGATGATACAGCTGTTCACGATATTTATCGGTTGCTAGTGAACTCTGGTTTAGCATTTGGGGCAAGACGATGGGTAGCAACGCTTGATAGACAATGCCAACGGCTTGCAAGCGCAATGGCTAACAATATTCCGGCTGGTGACATTGGAGGTAAAACTTGTATTACTTAGAGGGGTTAAAATGGATGGCTTGGGTGACTTGAGAATCCATTAGTTACTCCGAAAGTTCAAAGTTTCACACATAGTTAAACCATCACCAAATTATAATTATAAATTTTAAATAATAATAATAATAATAATAATAATAATATAATAATAATAATAATAATAATAATAATAATAATAATAATGAATAAATAAATAAATAAATAAATAAATAAATAAAATGATTTGAAAAGTATAATATGCTTTATGAGTCTTTTATCTTGTTTAACCAATAAAAATGTGTCATATTAAGTTAATATTTTTGTTTTACCCTTTTAACCCATTAAAGACTAACCTAACCAGACTAATTCATAAGTAAATTACAGCATTTGTGAAAATTCACCTTACATAATCAACTATATTTAAAGATACAATAAGTATAAATACAAATAAAACGTAATCAAATATAATATTTTGATTATGGAAGAGATAATTAAAAAATGTAAAAAAGATATAATTAATGATGGTTTTATGCCTTTTCAATTTTTTTGATATAAATGAGCTAAATTAATCCCCTGTTACTTTGAGTTCGTGATTTTTGTTCTCGTTTTGATGATCATTTGAATTAACATGGTCAAGGTACATATCTTTGATCGATGAGTGTGACTATAATAAACAATGTTTTGACAGTTCTAACAACCTTAGAAGGACGAAAGAGTATGTTGAAACTCTCCGAGAGAATGGTTTTGAGTTTTTGTAGCGGTGTTGGGGCTTCGACTACTCACACATGGACAACCTTATCTGGTAGTGGGGCAGATGATGTCCGTGTTATGACTAGAAAGAGTGTGGATGATCCAGGCAGGCCTCCTGGTATCGTGCTAAGTGCCGCTACATCATTTTGGATCCCAGTTCCACAAAAACGAGTTTTCGAATTTCTTCGTGATGAAAATTCCAGGAGTGAGGTAATAATTAACAACAAATTTATATTTTAGAAATCTTGATGAATGATATATATATCCCTGATAGTTTTTGAGAAACTGGACAGTACCCTAATAGTTTTGTTAAACAATGTCCAGTTTATGGACATAAATTGTGCTGTTAGTGGGTTTAGACTATAAAATACTCTACAACAATTATAGTTCAAAAACTTATAGTGTGTCTTTATTAATCGGTTCTATGTTGCATCTATATGCAGTGGGACATTCTTTCAAATGGTGGACTGGTTCAAGAAATGGCACATATTGCCAATGGTCGAGATCCAGGCAACTGCGTCTCACTTCTACGAGTCAATGTAAGCTTTAATTTCCAGTGTTTTCATAACCAAACCGGGTGGATTGGGAACAAGACACATAACCCTTCCGGTTGTGTTTATTTTAATAATTTTCATTTGAAGCGGGAAATGGAATGGTTGGTCAGATCAGATTTCAATTTTTTTAATTATTTTATCCTGTTAAAACATCATTTATTAATCTACTTAGGACTTAAAACTCTATATTTTGATTTATTTAATGTCTCATATCCCTTAAAAAATGAAGGATTGTTATATACTATTTTAAATTAAATATATATTTATATGTTTAATTTTTAAATTAATATACGATGTCGTTCAGTTTTTGAGTCTGGTGTGACCGATCAAATCAATAACCGCTAAGGCGAATGGTTACAAAAACGTTGTCAAGTTTCATTAGAATAACCAAATGGTCCAAATGTGTGTTACCTATGATTGATTATTTATACCATATGCTAGAGTACGAATTCGAGCCAGGGAAACATGCTTATCCTTCAGGAGAGTTCGAACGATTCAACTGGTTCGTATGTTATCTACGCTCCCGTAGATATTGCAGCAATGAACGTGGTGTTAAGTGGTGGCGACCCCGACTATGTGGCTTTATTACCATCTGGTTTTGCAATACTTCCTGATGGAGCAGGAAAACATCAAGGTGGAAGGATTGTAGAGGTTGGAAATGGTGGATCTCTACTGACAGTTGCGTTCGAGATTCTGGTTGATTCGGTTCCTACAGCAAAACTATCTCTAGGTTCAGTCGCAACGGTTAATAGTCTTATTAAGTGCACTGTCGACAGGATCAAAGCCGCAGTTGCTCCTGAGAATGCATAACCATCGTTATCTTCATTTTACATAGTAAGACACCCCCTTTGCATTTCACTAGATTCTTTTGTATAATACTGTGTCCAGAAAAAAGGTCATTAGGATTT
The DNA here is from genome assembly GCA_947069175.1 of Scalesia atractyloides. Lineage (NCBI taxonomy): Eukaryota > Viridiplantae > Streptophyta > Magnoliopsida > Asterales > Asteraceae > Scalesia > Scalesia atractyloides. Next base: position 65,454,300 of record CAMTDV010000022.1, read on the forward strand.
ATGTAGGTATATAATAAAATGTGTTACTAATTACATCGAGATAGAAGGTAAAAGGGCAACAAGCTTCGGCGCTAATTGGTTTTATCATGACATGAAGGTACTTATTAACCCTTAGAGAATCGTACGCTTATTAAACATTCAAGTAAAAGTTTGAAACCTATGACCTAGTGGTATAGTGTTTGCCTTTCAAAAAGGTGGTATATATGTGGGTTCAAATTAGCTGGTATTTTAGGTGTAAAACTGTATAAAGAAATGTTTTAGTCAATGTACAAAACGTTATGAAACACATAACCCTGCCGGTGATGTGATTGGAATCAGTGGTGTATTGGTGTATCTAAAAGAAACATTCAGAGGTATCCTAAGAAGTTCCACATCACTAGTTAAAAACCGGGCATCTGGGACCAAAAAACTAACCCTGGCCACGAAACGGTTGCAAAATAGATTTTGTCACCTTATTTTCAGACGCAAATCAGTAGCAAAAGGCTATTATGACCAGAAAAGCAGTCCCTAATACCTAGGTTTTATATAAAGCTATTTTTTTATTTGAAATAACACTGTATGGGTAATAAAAGTATATTGGCCAAAAGTTACAACCTTTATATGGTGGTCACATATGCATATTTGGTTCGTGACAGTCTAAAAATGCTGGATTTCTTTCTTATCATTGACTTTTTTCTCTAGTTTATGTGTTTTGTAGCATAAATCAAAGGGACTAGATGAAGGGATTTAAGCTGGCGATGTTTACTCTTATTTTTGAAGCTAATGGAAGAAGTCAAGAACGCACCTAAAACAATCCTTTGGCATATGGTGACAACATCAAGAATGCATTTTCAGCCATTATCGAAGGTTATAGGTTCGGGTATTGACTTTGGCTATTATTTTGAAGATTTTGAGTAAACTAAAACCTTATGCAATGAATCTAAGTCAAAACTTTTTTTCGATTTAGAGTATTTTATCTAGGGTTCCCTAATTGTAAGTGTTTTGATGTTAAGTGTTAAAATGGTGGTCTTTTGGAAATTTGCTTCTAATAGTATTTGCCTCCTTTCATCTTATGTCAGAGCCTTTTGATAATATGATCATTTTGAGTGTTATATCTAGTGGAACAGTTAGTATTGTTGGTTGAATTTGTTACAAGTGTCGCAAGTTGCTAAGATGGCTATAAAAAGGTGTCATGTCTAGGTCTTACATGAAAAACGGAACTAAAAATCTGTTAGAGCATCTCCGGTTCAGAATGCTCCATGAGCTGCCCAACATTTTCCCTCATAACGTACCCTACTCGCTGCCGGTACTACACAAATAAGTATCACCTATGAAGGATAGATCAACAAAATTGATCTACCTTTGATTACTGATAAAATCAAACAAATAGCAACAAAAAGGAGACCAAAACGGTTTAAAGAGGCCGTTTGTAATCTTTCACTGATTATCGACATACGTCCTCGTCCTAACCCGGGGACAATGACATAGACCGAATTCACAACTATGGTAATTTTGGATTTTGGTAGTTTTTTTTTGTGGGAGCTCTTTGCCGATCCGTCGGTAATTATAATACATTACCATCGATAACAAAGCTAAGACTTTTTGGATAAGATTATCGCTCAGGCTTTTTAATCATCTATTGCTGAGTCCATTTGTGACAGGACTTTCATAAAAAATTCCATCAAAGACTATCAGTAATAATGTCTAGAAATAGCAACCTACCATAAATGCAACCTAGTAGTATTAACAGACCCGCAAATGGTAAGGGTCGTTCGACACCTGTAACTACAATTTGTTTTCTTCTTCCCCTAACCAAGCTCCCTGTTTTATACCCCTGGTGTGATTTGTAATGTAGTGTAACAATCATCTTTTATAACCTAATGTTGACAAAACCCATTAAGGCAAAATAACATTGTTATCATACATATCGACATAGAACAGAAGCACAGGATAAATAGAGAGAGTCTCAAGAAATTTTGCAGGAAAACTACATGATCAAACAATTACATGCGATGCCCTTTATAGCGAGTTATAACTTTGATATGTTTTACCAAAATTTCAAAGTTGCACATTAGCATTTTAACACTGGAATCGAATATATAGATAGATCTGCAGTGGTAAATCTTTAACGGAATGACAAAATTGGAGCCTGTTGGTTATGTGCTCGTAACACCAATTCTTACTCATGCTATGCTTTTTTCTTTTTTTTTGGTCGTGGCCTTTTGGTCTAGTGGCATTAGGTGTTTATCTTCAACAAAGTGGTGTAGGTTCGAGTCACACAAAGTGAATAATAAGTGGTGGGTTTTAGGAGTAATTTTAGGGGATGCGTGTTCGCTTTTCAAAAAAGAACAAAACTTATGCTTCATATATCTTTGGACTCTTTCTACAATGCTTCCTTTTGTCCAACTCGTCCAATTGGGCCACGAACTCTTGGATCAACTCCTTATCACCCATGTACCGTAAGGCCCAAAATGACTTTATAACATAATGTTGTTTTATGTAGCCTAATTAATTCACTAACAAATGACAATGCAAGACCCAAACAAAGCTTGTTATCACGCACATGTATCACAAAGCCCAAAATAACTTGTAATGTAATGTTGTTTTGTCTAACCCAAATTAACTCGTGATATGGCAAGCCCTATTAAGATCCAAAGTGTACAAGTAATCATATACATGCATCATAATACTCAAAAAAGACTTGTAGGATTTTAAAGAATTTCTTTAAAATCCCAACAAAACTTGTTATCATACACATGTATTATACTGCCCAAAATGACTTATATAGCCTAATGCATAATTGTGTAACCTCAACTATATCCTTAGTACATGATAAGGTCCATTAAGGTTTGGAAAAACTTGTTAATTACTAAACACATTGTCATAAGACCAAAAATGAATTGTTATAACATATTGTTGCTTTGAGTAACCTAAACAAACCCATTCATACATGAAAGGCCCATTAGTTTCATACATAAAAATGGTCTTTGTGCCCTTCACACCAACCATCTCTCTTCCACCTAGTTGTTTCCGGATGCTAATAAGTCATGAACCTCCATTAGACGTGCTATTAGTCAGATTCTTTGAAAAAAAAGGCTTTATTTTCACACAGTCAATATTTACTTGTTTACAAAGTAGTAAGCTATTTATTAATTGGTAATTTTGAAATCCAGTCCACTACCAATTCCAATTATATGTGTTGATGTGGAAGGACATGATTTTAATTTATGAGTAATTTGAAGGACCAATCAAAACAAACCACTGCACGTTAGGGAAAATAGCACCCGAATTGTTACCACATATGAATATGTGTATCACTTATCCATTTGAAATAATAGACGAAAATAGTTATGTTGTTTGGAATCTATGTGATTGAGCTTAGTCAAATTCTAAACTAGAGAGAGACAATTTAAAGTTTAATGTAAGTTGATAATTATATGAGCCATATTTTTAGAATCAAAACTAGGATAAATTCATATGCCAAGACTTATTCTAATTTTTTTTTCAACTGACATGCTTCCAACGTAACACCCAAACTTCTAGGTTTAAATGAAAAGTTCTAAAACACAAGGGCACTACTTACAAGCGGATATACTGTAGTTAGTGTTTGTTCCATAGAATGTATTGCAATTGGAGCTGGAAATGGAATTTGAACTAGATCTTAACAAATTCACTTAAAATTCCATAATTTGTTTGCTTGGTATAATTATCACTCGAATTGAAATGTAAAACATGTAAACATATATAATACCTTGTTTCTAGAATGAAGGAGGTGAACTGAGGATGTAGATGTATGGAAATAGCGACTACGAGTGCCAACAATGCAATGGTGATCACGACGAATCTGCAGTGGTTGTCAACGTGACTGTAAACTAGAAACGAAGAACAAGCTGATGGAATGGAGACGAAACGCGTCAATGAAATTAGTTCATTACCTGGGTAATTAGTAACAATTAACCTAGTCAAATGTAATGTTAACTTTTCGTGGTAAGTGTGTTGTGGTTGTTAAACACGTTAACTAATGAAACTATAAAGACTAGAAATGCACATCTAGAGAAATAAATTGATAAAAGAAGGAAAAAAAGAATGGGTGCAAGTGTGTGCGTGTCTAACGAGATTGGAGGGAGAGAAAGAAAGGACAACGCTCTTGAATGTTAACCAACAAAAATCAGCAAACTGGGAAGAACGTTGGTGATTTTGTTCATACATGAGCCTTTATTATTGACCATCTAAACCTACTAAACACTAGGTAAGTTACAATTTATATTTTGATGAAGTTATAGTATGATGAGAATTTATAACCATCAAATTGAAATGAGTTTTAGCAAGTATGACCTTAATTAATGTAGGAATTTCACAATGTGAATGAAAGTATGTGTAGAAATTTTGTATGTGCTTATTATTGTGAAACCTCTCATGTAGTGGTTTTAGACATGTTCGTGAAATTGGTGTTTCAGATTAGAATTAATGATTTTAGTTAAATACAATATGGAGATATGATGATTTAATGAAATTATGATGAGCGAAATATGATATATATTGTAAACATGGCAATTTGTTAATGAATAGCAAACTTGAATGAATGTTAATATGGATGCCCACCAACCAAATGTTTGATGAAATGCTTGAATGTAAATTTATGTGTTTTTGTGACAACTACTTGTGATGTGCATGATTAGAGAGTAAGAATCCTTGTATGTGGTGATTTTGATAGCATCTTAGTTTTATAAGTATGTAATGAAATGCATTCATGAAAACTAAGTATGAATTCATTAAGTATAGGAGTAAAAGAAGATGGATCAAGCAATACAAGGCAACAAGGAACGCAAGATTGAGGCAAGTTCTTCTAGCTTACAAGTTAGTTTATTGATATGTCCATTAAGTCAAAGTTTTATGTGGAATATTGACTTTTAAGTGGTAATAAAGTGGTATAAAGTTGACCCGTTGAAATGGGTCAATCTGGGTAAAGATTGAAAGACGAATGAAAATCAAGATGTAGATCTTGGATATTGTAGAGTGAAAGAAATTAGACCTCTAGTATGTTTAGAATAAATCTTAGAATGTAAAGAACGGAGTGGGTCAATTAGACACTAAACTATGGTTTTAACTTAGTATTTTAAAAAATGAAATTTTAGAAGATTGACCATTGGTCATCAAGATGGAAAGATGAAACGAATTTTTTTTGTTAGAATATATATTAGTATTAATTCTTGTTGAAATGTTCTAGGTAAATCTTTGGCGTAGGGTCGCGATAAGCTTAGAACGAGCACACACGTACATTCGCTTCCGTGATGCTAAGATGTTCAAACGAGTCAAAACTTTTGTATATAAAAATATTTGGTGAAGGTCTTCTGTTGATGTTTGAAATACCTTTTAAACTTGTTTTTGTAAGGTATGTTGTGGATATCATGTATGTAACTAACTAGTCTTAGACATGTTAAACTTGAAAAAGTTTGAAATTCGGACCATTTTTCTTAATTAGTAAGGCTCAATCTGATCATAAAAAGTTTAGGGATTTACAAGTTGGTATCAGAGCCTATGTTTGAGTGATTCAATCTTGGATGAGAATGCTTGAACTCAAACTAAAAGCTCATAAGAAGCGTGTGTTTGGTCCAAGACTTAATCAAGGTAGTGTGGTAAATTTGGGTATTAAGAATGGGTGGTAACGTTTTGGAAAGGGTTAAGTATGGTGGGTGAATGGAATGGTGGGTGTGGGAACTCCTTACGATTGTTCATGTCAAATACGGTTGAAACCGGGCTGAAAAACGGAATAAATCGGTTGAAAACTGTGAAAAGAATGAGGGCTATCCAGATTGCAGCGTCATTAACACCGGTACAGGCCGTTGACAACACAGTGAGGTTGGCCGACTCCCCATTCCAATCTCGACGGAGTAGTCGACGTGTGGGCTACGTCGGTGATCGCCGTCGAAGGCGTGGTTGACTGAAAATTGCCGTTTTTTGCGTTTTGATATTCTGGACCCCCTTAGATCCGTTCCAAGGCCCTGTTAAACTCCCGAAACACCTTGTAAGGATAATGAAACTTATAAAACAAAAACGATGTTAAGCATATAAGTCTTAAGACTGAAACTCAAAGGAAATCGTAAGTTAAACAAGAAAGGCTACGGGTCTTTCAACTACAAGATAGAAAGTGAATGTGTCATGATCCTTAGAGGATCTATGTCATATGAGAATGAAAAGAATGGGATGTAGAATGTTACATGAATATAATGCTTGAAATTAATTCAAGTACGTTCATATAGATGATGAACAGAGGGGACACAAATGCCAACGAACTAGTATGTCAAGAGGAATTAAGTAAGATGGTTGTGGAGGAAGTGGGGACGACTCTTCTTGCCAATATCCCCCGCATAATGCAAGAAGTGAAAAGCCATTTGTTGGAAGCGGATAGACTATAATGACAAGTAAGGTGGATTAGTTGAAGGACTTGATAGGAGAAGTTCAAAACAAGAAAGGAGCACGTTGGTGTACGCATACATAATTTATGGCCTGTAACCCATCACTGTATAATGGAGAGATAGAACCCATAGAATGTTAAAGGTGGATCTCTAATGAATAAGGGGTGTTCATTCGAAGTCTTTGTTAGAAGGAAGTCCAAAGTTATGTTTGCTACGGGTCAGCTTCAGTGCCAAGCAAAAAATTAGTGGGACGCTTATAGTAAGGAGTTAGGTGAGGATAAACTCCAAACCCCAACACAGCAAGAATTCAAAGAACCTTTCTTGAAGTAGCATTTCTCACAATAGACCTATAGACCAGATTCAATAGGACTTCTTATGTCTTTGACAAAAAGGAGAAACAATTAATGAGATCACTAACATCTTTCTTGATGAGATGAAGTTTTGCCAAGAATAGATGAGAACATAGATGATCAAGATAAATCATTATCATGATATGCTGAGCGCTGAGTTAGGGAATTTATGACTCCCTCAAAGTGTGAAACCTTAATTGAACTTTTAAATTAGGCAAGAGATATGGAGATTGAGTTGAAAAGACAAGATGAACGATGATAGAAGAGTTCGATCGAAAAAGGTGCAACTCATAGCCATAGAAAACGCCAAGGCCTCATGACCATGGCAAGAAGAAGGTTAAAAGGTAGGGCTTCTCATTTCAAAACTTGTGGGAGGCCCCGCACGGGGGAGTGCTTATGGGGCCAAAAAGCATGTTATAACTGCCACCAAGTTAGACATCCATTTTACAAATGCCCTTGTCTATAGAGGCTTTGCTAGAACTGTTACATTTCAGGTCACATCAAGGCCAAGTGCCCAAAACTTAAGCAAAGGATCGTTAAGGAAGGCAAGAAAGAAGAGCCCCTAAGGCTTAGGTAAGAATGTTCCAGATGTACATCTGAGGAAGCCAAAGCCCTCCCGGACGTTGTGTCAGGTATTTCCCTATTAAATTCTTTACCTACATATGTGTTGTTTGATACCAGGCTAGTATGTCGTTTGTTTCGAACGAAATTATACATCATCCTTCTTTCTTAATTGAAGATGTTGATACCACTAGAAGTAGAAATAACCGAAAGCAAGAATTTATCTAAGCATGATGTTCGTAGAAATTGTAAGATTAAATTAAGTTGAAAGCGGGCAAGCATTCATGGGGAGAAGAAAGTTGAGACGAAGCTATGCACTATTGTCGAATATCCGGTGGTAAGGCGTTTCTGGCCTACCTGTGGATATCACCCAAAATACGCTAAAAATGAAAGACGTGAAAGTTGTTAATGAATATCCGGATATATTACCGGATGAACTACCGGGGATCCTACCCGAACGTGAAGTAGAATTTCAGTTTGAACTGAATCTGGGTGCTAAGCTGGTAGCTAAGGCATCCTAAAGATTGGCTCCCACCTAGAAGCGAGAGTTGATGACGTAACTTCAAGAATTGCTTGACAAGGGTTTATATGCCCTAGTGTGTCACCTTTGGGAGCACCCATTCTATTGTGAAAAAGAAGGTTGGCTCGATGAGTATGGCACTGACTATCGGGAACTAAATAAACTAACAGTGAAGATTCATTATCCCTTGCCTAAAATCAATGATCTTTTTGACCAGTTACAAGGCTTGGTTCTTTAAAATTGATTATCGATCAGGTTATCATCAATTGCGGGTGCAGGAAGAGGATGTGGCTAAAATCGTGTTTAGAACTTGTTATGTACTTATGGGTTTTTAGTAATGTCCATCGGGTTGATTAATGCCCAGTCGCGTTCATGGATTTGATGAATCGAGTATGGCTAAACATGTTGGATAGGTTCATGATAGTATTTATAGATGACATCTTGGTGTACCCGATGTGAGTCCGAGCAAGTTCATCAATTGTAGGAAGCACTTGAAACTCTTCGGAAGGAAAAACTATATGCAAAATTTTCCAAGTGTGCCTATTGGCTTAGGGAGGTGCAAATTATAGGCAAATAATTTATGTGGATGATATTTTGGTAGACCCTTCGAAGGTATAAGCTGTGATGAAATGGATTCCCCCTACGAAGTAAGAAGCTTCCTAGGCTTAGCTAGCTACTATAGAAGGTTTGTTCAATATTTCTCTAAAGCAGCCCTACCTATGACAAAGTGAACAAAGAAGAACTAGAATTTCATTTGGGGATTAGATTAAGTGAAAGCCTTTCAAACCTTAAAAGAAAGATTGTAAAGTTCTCCTATGTTGCCCTTACCGAATGGAACATAAGATTTAGTTGTGTACACAAATGCTTCATATCAAAAGTTAGCATGTGTCTTAATATATATGGGTAAGTTCATTGCCTATGCTTTAAAACAACTTAAACCTCATGAAGGTAATTACACGACTCACGACTTGGAATTGGAGGTGGGTGGTGTTCACCTTAAAATATGGAGGCATCAATTGTATGGGATGAAGTATATAATTTACTCGAATTTACAAGAGTCTTAAATACTTTTTCGAATAGAAATCTCAACATGAGGCGACGAAGGTGGTTAGAGTTAATCATTTGGGTAAAACTAATGTTGTAGGGACACCGTGAGCCGAAAGGACTATCCATCTTCGATTTGGGTGAAGTCCATGAGAATGATAGTTACGCCTCACCTTCTTGAGAAAGTACGCGAAGCCAAAGTCAAATCGTTGAATGCGAAAGATCCAAAGAAAGAAAGAACAAAAGGAATCACATATAAGTTAGAAGAGAATGCAAACGGAGTCAAGACAAGGTATCGCCTAATTTGGATACCCCGATGTTGTGATGTAAAGGCCTTGTTACTTGAGGAAGCTCATAAGTCCCAGTACTTAGTTCACCTGAGAACCACAAATATGTATCAAGACTTGAAAAAGAACTATTGGTGGCCGGGAATGAAACGTAACATTGTGAAGTATGTGGCAAGGTGGCTAACATGCTCATAGGTGAAAGCTGAACACCAAAAACCGTATGGGATGTTACAATTGTTGGAAACACCGGTGTGGAAGTGGGATAATGTAATAATGGACCTTGTAACCAAGCTTCCCAAAACAAGGAAAGGGCATGACGCCATCTAGATTGTTGTCGATCACCTCAATAAGAGAGCTCATTTCTTTCCTATTCGAGAAGCCTACTCTTCAGAGAAAATGGTGGAAATTTATGTAAACAAGATCATGGGGTTCCCCTATCCTTTTTGTCAGATTGGGACACCAAATTTAGTTCCACATATTGACGACGGGAATTTCATGAAGGAAAAGGTGCCAAATTGCACTTAAGCACCACTTATCACCCCCAAACTGATGGCTAATCTAAAAGTACCATTCAAACACTCGTAGACATGCTTATAGTGTTTGTTTTAGATTCTAGGGAAACTGGGCCGACCATTTGCAATTGGTCGAATTTCCGTAGAATAATAGCTACCATAATAACATTCAAATGGCACTGTGGTTATGAAAGGAAATGTATAACTCCCGTATGTTGGGGAGAAGTGAGACAAAGAGAAACTCCACCCAAGGATGAGGTGGCAAATATAACTGATGTGTGAAAAGTATTTTGTTTATGAACAAGTTTTAAAAATTGAATCGCTAACTAAACCACACACAATCGGCAAGTGCACCGGTCGTAGTGTAGTGTAGATAGCAAGACAGGATATCAATCCATGGACACTGTGGGCGAACTTTCAATACTGAATCTCTATCGAAAACCTGGCAAATTTTATGTGGATTTTGTGATTTTCTAATAACCTAATAAAATATGAAAGCAGTAAACGGGAATTTCAGCAAACAACTCAAGACAACAAATTTCAACCTTGTGGGTAATTTTTTTAGCATGAGCGCTTGTCGGATGTATGCCTACACCCCGCACTTAGGTCTGGCCTTTATCTAATGTAATGAGCCAATGATATCCAGGACAGGTAGTTAACCCCCGATGTTTAAGTTACCAAACAAACTGATTAAATGCGGATTTACTAGCCACAATCCGTCATTCGATTGATCCCATTTCCGACCAAGCGATAATAATTTACCGTAACCCAAGCCCGTATAGGGGAAATAAGTCGAGAGTATAACTGTCGCTATAACTTGGACAAACGGTATTTCCATCATCGGTAGACGAAAAACTAAGTTAGAAGATAAACCTTTTTGTAGTTTTCAATGTTCTGCTGAAAATAAACTGAAAATCTTTTTGGGTTTTTTTGAAAAAAGAAATAAGTAAGTAAAGATGTATTTACAAACATATTTTTGTGAGTTTGTTTTAGAGGATCACATCAGTTATTTAGACAAATCACTAGTACCGTTGATCTCGGTAAAAAACTTTAAGGTCCTAAGCAGATTTACTTAGATTGCCAATATAGTGATCCATTTAAACTTCTACACATTTCTCAACTTTTTCAAGATATGTTAGGTAATTTTAAGGAACATGAAGTAATTGTGTTTCTCATCTCATAATACACTATCGCATCAAGATTCCCATAATTTCATCTCCAGGTGAATATATCTAACTGATATTTGTAAATGGGGTGAATTGCTAGGCCTTGAGAGCTCAGGTTAGTATTTCTGTACAGAGAAAGAGATGAAGGCTCGACTTTAGGTGGTGTTTTAGGAATCTTTTTGTACTGCAGATGTCGTATCTTTTTATGACATATACTCATTTTTATGCAGCTTTTGGGGGTGAATAATGCGCAAAGTATTATACAAGTTCTAGGTCAATGCTGACGCAAAATCAGAAGAACTCAGATACCCCAGATAACAATTAAATATAAAGACCTAGTATCACAGAATCCGGTATTCTCTCAAACGAAATTTCGGAAGTACTAAGTCCATATATCCATGAGATGTCGATCCACAAATTACTCAGTTTTTCTTTCAAGTTTATATCTTGAAAAACAATTTACTGAATGTGTGAAGCCTATTGTCATATCATTATTAAGAATGTTTAATTACATTTTTAAAACATTTCATTTCCTTAGCATGCTGTGAAAGTCCACTGATGTAATATGATTACTTCTTTTTAACAGAACTCTTTTTATCTTTCTTTTTTTAATGTTTTCGTGTTTTTCAAAACTTTTCTCCCCCTAAAAATCAAAAACATATTTATGGATTTTTATATTTAACAAAGCAAGAAAAGTATTTACATAAAAACATGTGTCATACCGATAAGAATCACATTAAGTCCTCGTGATCCTCGAATTCAACCTCATTTTCATCCCCTGATGTCAAATTTCTTAAACCATTTAATTTCAAAAGATTTTTAAATCTTGATCTATCAAAAGCTTTGTTGTAAAAATCTGCTTTTTGGTCATCAGTGTGGATTTTTTCAATTCGAACAAACTTTTTCTCGTAACAATCACGGATAAAGTGGTGTCGACTTCAATATGTTTAGTGCGTGAGTGTTGAACCGGGTTTTTAGTGATAGCAATGGCCGCCTTGTTATCTACAGATATGGACGTGTCAAGAAATTGCAGTCCGAAGTCTCTCATCTGCTGTTGTATCCACGGTATCTAGGAACAACAGCTGGATGCTGAAACGTATTCAGATTCACACGTATAGAGAGCGACCGCTGTCTGTTTCTTGCACTGCCACGTTACCAAACGGGTTTTGAAGAACTGGAACCAGCCATTGTAGATTTGGCATTGAGCTTGCAGCAACCAAAACCAGAATCTGAATAGCCCGCGAGATTGAAGTCCTCATGTCGTGGATACCACAAGCCAGTGCTTGGGCATCCTTTCAAGTAGCGCATGATCCTTTTGACGCTAACAAGTGTGAATCTCTTGGATTTGACTGATAACAGGCACACAAGCATGTAGGATACATGATATCAGGTCTTGAAGCTGTGAGATACATTAAGGATCCGATCATGGAGCTATAGAATGTTTCATCGACTTTGACTCCATGAGCGTCTGGACAAGTGCCATGGTTGGTGGCTAATAGAGTTGACGCTGGCTTAGTTCCTGTCTGTCGAATTTCTCTAACACATCATGAACATACTTCGTTTGGTGAATGAAGATGCCCTCAGGGTAATTATTCGACCTGAAGTACTAAGAAAAACTTCATCTCCCCCATAACACTCATTTCGAACTTTCTTTTCATGACGTCTTCAAAGCCCTTACACAACTTCTCATTTGTCGATCCAAAGATAATATCGTCCACATATATTTGTACGATGATCAGATATCCATCCACTTCCTTGTTAAAGAGGGTACTGTCTACTGTTCCTCTAGAGAAACCATTTCCCAGAATAGTTTGGAGAGCATATCGTACCAGGCTCTCGGGGCCTGGTGTAGTCTGTATAACTACTTGTTTAACAGATAGACCTTATCCTTGTGTATCAGATCGACAAAACCCGGTGGTTGGCTGATGTACACCCCCTCGTTAACCTTTCGTTAAGGAATGCAGATTTCACATCCAGTTGGTACACCTTGAAACCTTTCCACGATGCAAAGGCCAAGAAAATGCAGATAGCTTCAAGACGTGCGACGGGAGCGTAGACTTCGTTGTATTCTATCCCTTCTTGCTGATGGAAGCCTTGGACTACAAGCCAAGCTTTGTTGCGAAACACGATACCGCTATCCTCTCTTTTGCACTTGAAGACCCAACGAGTATTAATCTTCTTGTGATGGTCAGGTAGGTCAACAAGCTTCCAAACTCCAAGTTTCTGGAATTGCAACAATTGTTCTTGCATTGCATCCACCCAGCTTTTTTCTTTCATAGTGTCTTTTCAGGATCCTGGTTCCACCTGTGAAACAAAACAACTTAAGAAAATCTAGTTTGTAGTGTAGTAACTTTTGTATAAAAGCAACTTAGATCCTTTTGATCTGATTTCGAGTTTTCACTCCAGTTTGTAAGTCGCCAATATTATTCTCTGACGGATGGTAAGATAATGTCTTTTGGCATCACTTCGCTTGGAACGTCTACTTGACGTTGCAGATTTGTGACAACTTCATCAGCAACCTGTTCTGAGGATGTAGCTTCAATTCTGCTATTGGATTCTTCAACTTGATTGTTCAGAAAGCTTTGAATCTGTTCTAATCCTTCATCGAAACTGGTTCCTCCATCATCAAAAGTAGGTTTTCGATCAGAGTCATCATCAACTGGCTAATGGGAAGATGGTTTGGCAACATTTAAGTCTGGTACATTTACTAATTCTTGCTGAGTGTTGCTCGGACCTGCTGCAGAAGAGTTTAAGACAGGTGGTGATGGAGAAATCACCAACGGTCTTTAAACTTGTTCCTGGTTGGAGATTTGATGCTGTTGATATAACATGACAAGTTCTTCTTCTGAAAGTACATCTGGTAGGTCAAAGGAATTCCACAACCCATGTAATTGAACAGCCAAGGATCACCTGGTTTCTGTGCAGACATTCTATATCTCTGGCAATCAACATGTTGTGTTAGAATAAACTAGTTTAGACTCGGCAAGAAGACTCTCTTTTGAGGACTAGCATAATCTACGGAAAATCATTCCAAGGATCTGGCCCCAAATTTTCCGTCCGGGTCTAGAACAGTACACGACGATCCAAATGGTTCCAAAAATGCTAATTCAAAATATGTCTTGTTGTGAGGCTTGACATTCATAACACACTTATGGGTGTAACACGCAGATGCGATAGCTTTGCTCCATAAACTAATAGGAAGTTTTGAATCATCGAGCATTGTTCTTGCAGTCTCAATCAGTGCGCGATTCTTACGATAAGCCAATCCATTTTGTTGAGGAGTACATGAGGCGCTGAATTCGTGAAGAATACCCTTAGTGTTGCAGAATTCGAGCATTCGCTTGTCTTAAACTCAGTACCAGTATCACTTCGGATTCTCTTGATTGGTAAGTGATATAGGTTTTCCAGCTTTCTAGAGTGAGTTATAAGATTTTCAAATGTTTCATCCTTACTCTCCAGAATGAAAACCCATGAGAATCTTGAGTAGTCATCTGTCATGACTAGGCAATATAGATCTCCAGATATACTTATCACATTTACTAGTCCAAAGAGATCATTTGAAGCCTTTCTAGTGGAAGCTTGATGGAGTTAAGCAGCATTCTCGGGTGTGATTTCTTTTGCTGCTTCCCCTATTTGCAGCTAAGACAATCATCAGATAAGTGAAAATTCTTGAGATTAACACCCTCCACTAGGTCGTTATGCACCAAGTAGTTTGTTTTTCGTAGGTGAATGTGCCCCATCTTACAATTTCCATAGAATTGACTCTTTCTCGGTAGCTTTAGATACAAAGCATTGAACCTTCTTTGATGTAGTGGATGCGTCACTCATGTCTAAGACATAAAGATCATTTTCTCGTGGAGAGCGCATGAGGATCCACTCCGGTTTAAGAATTAACCATTCCTTGTCATTGAAGTGGGTAGTGAATTTCTTGTCACAGATTTGCGAGATGCTAAGTAAGTTGTTCTCAAGCTCAGCGATATAGTTCACTTTGTCGAATGACACCACTCCGTTAGTGAGAATACCTTCACCCACGATTCTACCTCCTTGTGTTCCGGCAAACCCAACATATCCTCCCCGGATTGCTTTGACGTTGTATAATAATGCAAGCATCCCTGTCATGTGTCGAGAAGTTCCACTGTCCATAATCCACTTTGAAATAATTGACCTCGAGAAGCTTCACTGTCCATAACAAGCCTTATTGGTCTTAGGCGGGTTTGGGATAACACATTTTGGCTCGACATTTTTCTTAACCTCATTCTTTACCTCCACCCATTGTTCAACCTTTGATCCTTTTTCTGTTTTAGGTTTAGTTGAAACAGCGGTGGTGTTTACATTAACAGAAGATATTTTGTTCTTAAGAACCCAGGTTTATGCACTTTAAAAAGCTTTCTTTGAGTAGAACTTAGGAGTCTTTAGTTCATTTTTCTTTGATGGTTCACCAATTTCAAAGTTTGAAAAATTTGCAATGATTGGTTTCACATTTAAGTTTGACTCAGCATTTCATTTCAAAATTTGCTTTGGCACAAACTCTAGACCTTTCTATTTAATATCCTTTGTGCATATTCTAACTTCATGACCATGTTTCGTTTTGTTTGGTTTACATTGACGTGCAATGTGCCCAACTTTATTACATTTGTAACATGTCCTACTATCGTTTCCAACAGAGGCTTTTGAATCTTGCTTACAAAGTTTTCTTTCTTGCTCAAATTCTTTGTTTGATTGTTTACCAATGATTTCCTTTTCAATAACAGTGTTAGTTCCGTAAACAAAATCAATTTTCTTGGTAACATTTTTCTTTTGAAATTTGTTGTTTCTTTTCTTTTCAAATCCTAACCCAGCTCTTTTATACTCAGGATAGTTTCTACCACTTGGATGTTTGTCGTTGTGAGACCCTTTTCGTTTTGAGTAAAGAGTTGCATCTTGCTTATCAAGATCAGAAGCGTTGACTTCAGCCAGCTTAAAAAGCTTGTCAACTCAGTCTAAGTTTACATTTTGGAGTGGAAGTTTCTAATCAGAGTATAGTTTATCTGACCCTTTCAGTTTGTAGTCGACTATATTAGGATCATTATTTAAACCATTATCTGATGCTCAAATGAAGTTCTCGTAAAAACTTTTCTCACTTCCAGAATGTGAACTTGACTCGGGCTTTTTTCTGCTTGACTCTGTACTTTCCCAAACTGTGCTGTCAGACTCATTTTTTAAAACATTTTTGACCACTTTTGCTACCACATCAGATTCGCAATCTTTTTCTGTCTTGGTATAAGTTACAGCGATGTTCTCAGGCAGCTCATTACCATTTTTAGTAAACAATTTTAAGTTTAGAGCATTTTCCACCCCATCTGGCTTTTTCTTTGCATAGCTATTCCACATGGGTGGTGGAACATGATCATAAGCTTTACCGTGGTTATTAACAACTTTCTTATCTTGGTTAACCTTGATTTTTGGAAGAATGTGATCAATGACATATGAACTGGCAGAATAACTGATTAAGAATTTGTTAACCCGTTCAATTTCACTTTTCATTTTCTCCAGTTCACCTTTCAACTCAACAATGGTATTTATATGCATGTTTTTCGCCATTTGTTTGTCCATAATGGTTGCTTTGAGCATTGAAAGTGTATTATCATCTTCTTTGATCACTTTCTCATATTGTCGAATGGTTTTGCTTAATTTGTTATATGCTTCTTTTGTTATGACATAATCATATGACAAATGATCAGCATGTGTTTGAGTTCATTATATTTTTCGTCTTTTTCAACACACTCCTTGCATGGTAATTTGCATTTTAAGCATGGAGTTTCCAATTCAACATTATGAGTTTCCTCATTCTTTTTCACAATTTCGCTTACCAACCCATTTACCAATTCAACACTTTCTACCTGGGCGTGCTCATTAACTACCTCGTTCAAGTTTGCCATTAAAGCCTTGTCAGCAATATCAGTCAGAGCTTCGACGGTCATCTCCTTGGTTACATCAATCAATTCGACGGCTTCTGACACTTGTTTTTCCTCACATGTTGGTTGATGGCTTGATTTGAAATATCCTACAAAAGTTTTAAGAATATCAGCAGGCAAAAGATGTTTAAAAGCACTGTTTAGAAGTTCTTCTTCCTTAGATGAAGTTTCATAAAATTCTTCAGGTGCCTCATCAAAGGATGCCTTTACATATTTTTCAACATACCCAGGTTCTTCAAAAATTTCAGCTACTAATGCCAGACTTTCACTCTTGGTAATGTACTTGTTCCGGTTAAAACCTTCGTCTTCTTGGGTGACAACGAGTGCTTTATCTTTAGAGTTTGACGGACCATCTTCAATCTGCACCATTCTAGTTTGGGGTTGAGGTCGATGATATATGGCCTTTTGTAGTAATCATCACAACAAAAGGGTTCTGATTGCCCTTGACTTCTCGATTTGGACATTCGCTTTTGAAGTGCCCCTTCTCTCGGCATTTGAAGCATGTAACTTTCAACTTATCAAAGCCTAGTTTGCCGTCAAGACCTCCCAAATTATCTTTTCCAGTAATTTCCATAAAGCGTTGAGCACTTCGGACAATGGAAGCCATACACCACTTGATATTGATCAATTCCATTTCAACCGGATCAATCTGATCGTAATCTTCTTTGTGATCTCTGGATTCCCAATTCTTCGAGCCACCAAACTTCGGTACGATTCCAGAACCGAGGCAAGTAGGGTCATGTGTTGCTTTGCAACTTTTTCTCAAAGTCTTGAGCATTCCAGAGGTTTACTGCGATATTGCTTTGTAGGATTCGTTGATTGGGATTAGATTGATTGTTCTGGCTGTTTTGTGGATTGCTTCAAGTTTGGGATGATTGTGGTCCTTGAGGCGTATTTGATTGAAGGAAGCAAAGGATTGAAATCCACTGGTTTGGCATGCCTGTGGACATGGTGTGTTGATGGCACTGAAAGCAGTTTGAATTTTGGGACTCTGTATGTTTGCGGCTGGACTACCCTTGTAGTATAGATTCACATGTTGTTGTATCTGGGCGCCTTTGCTTTTTGCCATCTTCTGCATCTCCAGCTCATGCCCTTCTAATCTCTCGATGAATCTAGGTAATGAGAAATTACCATACTCAGTGTCGTTCTTTAGAATAGTCAAATAAGTAGATCATTCTCCTCCAGGTAGAGAATCTGCAAGCTTATCGACCAGTTCTTCGTTTGTTTTCACAATTCCCATACGCTTCATTTGTACACCAAGTGACAGTACCATTCAATCAATGTTTCACTGTCTCTCCCTTGATAAGAGTAAAAATATCGAATTCTTTACTCAGTAGCGCTCTCTTTCCCTTTCGCAGTTGCGAACTTCCTTGGAATTTTAAGTTTAAAGCATTCCATAAAGTCTGAGCATCGTCATCATGCCAAGATATTTTCTTTTATGGCTTGCTGCAAAATATTCATCATCTTTTTCTCATTAATGAACTTTTCTCTTTGAGCTCTGAGAGTTGAGCTAGCATTTTCTCAAGACCAGTTTCTCCAATCGGAGCTTGATATTTCGACTTAATAGCAAACCGGCAAGTGAAGTGATTAGCTTGAATCCAGTTCATGAGCCTTTCGCTCCAGCGATCGTAGTCTTCTAGATTCAGAAGCCTTGGAGGCTTCGTCATTGTTCCCATTTCGTTCTAGAGATTCATATTTTGCGTGGCAGTAGTGGTAACAGCTTAAGCAACAAATGTGTTGAAAAATTCTTCTTCCATTATATCTACAATTTTTTAGAAACACAAACTTTTGATAATGCTGATTAGATATAATTTGACAAAAACACGAAAGTTAAGGAAACTCCTTAAAATGTCCACTTGTGAGAGGGGATCGGCTCTTCTCCGTGAGCACCGGACCGACTTGACTCAACTAACAAATGGGAATTCATTGCTAGAGAGTTTGACAAACGAACAAACAAGTATGCTACTTAAACATCGTTACTTCGTATATTAATAAACGTGGAAAGTTACAGACGAGTAAACAAACGGACAGGGCTTTGCCTCAGTCACATACCAACAACTATGGATACAACACTCAAGGTCCATTATATATAGGCCAACATGGCTCGCACAAGGAGTGAGGTTGTTGGCTCATGCAAGTGGTGCCTTGTACGAGTGATAAGGTGTCACTCGTACGAGCCACTGTAGCTCACTCGTACGAGCCATCTATAATACATAAATATTTGATAAATATAAGCCTATATACACGACCGACATATCCTAGACGTAGGTAATAGACATTGTGCAACAACACGTATCATGATGCGGTTGTTTGAACCTTAGATGAGAGACTAGAGAGAAGGTGGCGGCGATGAATCGGAGTTGCAATATGTAGAGACAGAGGAGTAGGACTTGGAACAACGGGAATAATAATCTACTTTTTCTTTCTAGAGTTATAGGGTTATTTTGGTTAATTAACATGAATTCCTAAGATATTTAAAACATTCCACTTAACTTTTGAAGGATTTTAAAACTCACTACTTGTAGTATTTGACGGGATGTAGATTCAGTTTCAATTAATTCTTTTGTTGAGACGTATAACATAATGAATGAAATTTATTTACAATCCATCTAGAATCCGTTTTGTTTTATTCTGTAAAACGAACACTACCTTAATTTTGACAAAAATCGAGAGAAAACTTGGAGAAATATATACATATATTCTAATAGCCTTAAAAAGAAAGTCATTGTTTTATTATTATTACTTAGTAGCTAGAAGTAGCAGTAGCAGGAGCAGAGCAGTAGCAGTACCAGGAGGAGAGCAGCAGTAGTGCATCGAGAGGAGGCTAGAGGAAACTTCACAACGATTAAGAAATTAAAACGATTTCTTCATATGGTATGTGTTTACCCATTTGATTCGTTTATAGTTTGTTAAAGGTATGCATTGGGGTTTTAGTAAGGCCACTATAGAGAACCTCCCCTCATCACACATGTATAATGGCGTCCTAAACATCACCCCGACATAACCAAAGGGGCACTATTGGAGGAATCAGCCATCAGGATGTGGATATAGCAGGCATGAGAGGGTGAGCATGTGGGGCCACTTGCATCCTATCCAATCAAATTTCATTTTTTCTTTAATTTGTTTTTGATAAATGGGTGCTTTGAAGTGGCCTTTATTAACACACTGCCAATTTTGGGGGGGGGGGGGGGGGGGGGGTTGTCATTGTTGCCATAAACCTACATGACGCTGAGGTGGCGTGATAAACCCTTTAGGAACTTTATCTCACACCACATAGCCTAATGAAGTATCAGGCGATTGGTTGTTTTTTTATGAACAACAAATTTCTTTTTAAGCTCCATCGTCTATGGGACTTGAATCAAAGACATCTCCTCTCAAATAGGTTTTTAAACACTAAATAGGTATTTATGAACAATAAATATAAATAATTGTTTTCTTATAAAATAACATATCCAAACAGAAAATCCATTAATCAAAAATTTGCAATTTGTATTCCAAATAATATACTCTTGTATATAAATGAAGGCATCCTCAACAACTCTGCATTTTTCAGTAGTTCGTCAACGGACAAAATATCAATCATGAGGTAAGTCTAATTTATTTACCCCAGACTACATATTGTTCAATGAAACTTCACCATACCTAGAACACCTTTCTCTTGGGTGTGATTTGATTCGAAAGAAAAGACAACTGAATACAGTTTGGGCAATTTGGAGTGTGCAAATATTCATAAAATTTGCTCAGTAATTTCATCAAACAATGATGTTAGTTCTTTGCTGAATGAATATACAAAACGATCACTTAAAACTAATTGCTAGATATTTTCGCTTTAAAATAAGCTTTCTAAGATTTTATATGATCAATATAGCCAAGCTCGAGCTTGATATTTTCGATTTAACCGCCGCGTTTTCAAATATTTTCGGTCATGGTTTTATAAATTTGTAGAAAATACTATATGTACAGAATATTAGGAAGTGTCTATACAAGGATTTAGATGCGTATAATAATTTTGAATTATTTTTTGAAATTAAATTATGAATTACTGTTTGTGAAAATAATCCAAGACATGAATTAAAAAATCAAATAGCGTATACTTTGTTTAAAAACTTGAATATGTGCTATACAATCGGTTATATGTTTGCTATATGTATTTCGCTGACAAATACGTGCAAAAGTTTAATTTCGATCTTGGTA
The DNA here is from genome assembly GCA_947069175.1 of Scalesia atractyloides. NCBI lineage: Eukaryota > Viridiplantae > Streptophyta > Magnoliopsida > Asterales > Asteraceae > Scalesia > Scalesia atractyloides. The sequence continues at coordinate 65,475,283 of CAMTDV010000022.1, forward strand.
TTCTTCTATTTGAAAGTCTTTTATTTATGCGACTCTTTAAGCGATAATGTTTGAGAGGGAGAGGTAATATGGGTGAATCCAACGACAACTAAAACTCACGTCTTGTTTCCTCAAAGTAAGTCAAACGTACATTGATTCGCATGTCAAAAACACAGAACAACGATTCTGAGAAGAAACCTACAGTGCTGGGAGGGTATTTAGTACCGCTACATGGTCACCACCATAAGTACAAACCATATCCCAATCCCCAAGCTAATGGAATACAACTCCGGAATCTTAAAATGACAAAGAGAATCTCCAAACTACAAACCCTTTGTTCAATCTCCTTAAGCATTTCAGACTCGTATGTAGTTTCATTCTTATAGGTCTTCTTTGTAGAATACGACTTTATTCTTTCTATATAAGGACATCAATGAAAACTAAATAAATGGTTATGGAGCTTGAACAAGGGTTGGTAAGTTAGGCATGATCAGTACCAGCAGGCTTTTGTAGTCTAGCGTGTGAAAAGATGTTCTCCTTGGATTTATGAAATAAGCAACATATATAACTATCAGATGATACACACTTGGATTTATGAATTCCCTTTTCTCATATGCTTTTGAGAATTAACTTTGTATCTGTGAAGGTACTATATGGGAAAACATAGCCCAAATCAACCCAATTAAAGGAAAATTGGTTTACCTCCAGAGCCACAACACCAGTTGTGTAAATGTCTAACCTGTTAAAAAAACATAATGAAGATTAGTATAATTTTCAAGAATTCCAAACTGGGTTAAATACACTAAATTGTTCTAAAAAAGCATCCAATATAGGATCTCGGTCGTGGATTTATAACATCTTCATTTTTGTTAGTATATTTAATTTGGTAAAGTCTTTTTACTTTGAACAAAATATCTTTTATAGAAACTCTAAAGACTAAACTGGGTAACACTACTACACGAGATAAAAAACAAGTAAAACATTTTTTTTATACTTTATGTTGTGGGTTATTCATCAATAGACCATATTTTTTAAACGGGTTGGAGTGATTCAAGAAAACTTATAAAAGAAAACGAGTCAAATGAGTTGAAAAATCAAAAAAAAAACTTTGATTGTCATTTTGATGCGTAAAGCAAGCATAAATCATTTCATCGAAAACATTAGATTATTACTTAAATGCATTACTTTTTGTCGTCTTCATTTGACACACTAATTATTTATAAGAAATAATAAAAAAAGTTAACAAAACTTATTCTTATAACAAAGGAACATAAATTTCACCATCAAAAGAGCATTCTTAGCTATAACCTGTAAAAAAGAACATCTAACTACTGTAGTGGCTATAACCTATAAAAACAATACAAAATTAGTTAACATATTTTATATTTTGAATACAAACATCAATTATTAGTAAATATTTAGAGCCTAATTTTAATGACAATGTGCCTAAGTTTTAACAATTCAGAGGAACAATATCGCAGATCACACCACTCAATACATGGTGAAGCAAGTTGAAATATGCTTGATAATCAACACGCAAAGAATGAGCAAGCCCTCTCAGACTAAGAGAATGAGTTGTTTCAATCTAAGCTTGTTTTGACCCATTATCCAAATGTATATACATGTATCTGTGTGGTGTATAATGACTAATGAGTATTTCGCACATGAAGTATATTACTTACCTTCATCATATGTCAGACAAGTGATGTGTAAAAAAGTAGACAATTTACAGTTCTACACAATCAAATAATATCTCAGATATAAAATTGAAAAACTAGCTTTCATGCAACCATAACTATACATTTGATCTCATGTCTAGAGATTGTTATGGCAACAGAAACAAGTCCATTGGAAGTTCATACAAGTAATTCGTAAAAGATATACACAAGGCAATATTTATTATTTTACATAACTATGATATATACATATGCTAATTTGCTTATATTACATAAAATTCAATCAGACAAAGATAACTATTCCTGAATCTCAATCTCGACACATACAAATATTTTCACATAGCATATAAATCAATCAGATAGAGACAAACACCAACTCAAAACACACAAAGAAGAAACTATTTTGAATGGCCCAGGCCAACCCAATTATCCTAAATGGCCCAACATATTCAAAGAAATTAAGGAATGTCACAGATATAACAAACTGGCAGAGAGCGAACAAGGCATAACGAACATGATGAAGGTTAAGCAAATCGATTGTTCTCTTTCCATCTCAATTCTATTATGTTCTCTGATTCCCATCTCCTTCGATATTTTCGTTTTGTTAGTTTCTTCCTATTCTAATTCATCCTTTAATTCCATATAAATCAAATCGTTATTGTATTATATCGAGTAATACGTAGTTGTGTTGAAATATATACACAACATTAGTGCTTTCATTGATCCTTAGCATAGATGGCTTTGGAACTGGCTTTGATCCTAACTTGTGGATCTCTCAATCCGAGCTATACTTTTGATTTTACTCAATCTATAGTGATGAACGATTCTCATACGTTATTAAACTATTTAAGGATGGACCATGGTTAAATTCTTTGTTTCGAAACGATGACCTCACTTGGAACGATTCTCATACGTTATTAGAGTATTTAAGCATGAGTGTGTTTTTATGTTATACATATTGCACACCAAATGTGATTAAAGCAAAAAGAGGATCGAGTATACTGATGGTTTGCAAAGATTCCAAACACGTGAGTTGATGAGCTTGAGGATTTGAACACTAAAGTTACCCTACAATGGGGAAACGAAGTTGTGTGAATTCATGGGATAGAAGACGGATTTGGACTTGAGATTTTTGAGTTAGTAGCGAGCGTGTATGTAAAAAAATTACATCTTGTCTAGACACTCAATTTGGATACGACATCTTAGTGTCTTTTCATGGGTTCCAAATCACCCATTAGAATCCAAATTTGAGGAATGAAGAACATAAATGATATTGATCATAACTCATAACATTCAACCATGATTCGATTGGCATTATGGTTCGGTTTATATATATATATATATCATACTGATATTTAGTTATCTTAGCCCAAGTCATATGTTCTCATGCAATGAGGTAGGATGAATTCCATCCAATTAACTTCATTATATAGATTCACCAAAGCACAAAATCATCAACTTAGTTGATGATTTCCGTAGGATATGAATAAAGCTAAAATGTACAAGTAACTAATTTTGCTAAGTAGTTAAATAAGAACAACACGAACTTGTACATACCCAATATGGAAAATGTTAGAGATGAGGTGGGGTTGACTTACATTGATTTCTTGGAAACTACTTAGGTAACTAATAATCTAAATCACCTAAACAACCGAGTGACTTGACTAGACTAGCGCACTCCAAACATGGATAGTGTTTAGAGACTTGGTGTAGTCATGCTCACTTTGTAACTGGAATTTGTTTGGTGACTTAGGTTGGTTGATTTAGAGGTGTTTGAACCTCAAACTTTCTTGAATGACACCTCAACTTAAGTCCCTCAACATGTAAATTAGTTAGGAACAAGGTTTGGTTTATGTTCATCCAAGAAAACTAACAATAGTTGTAATAAGTTTGAAAGCTTCACAAAAAAGGAATTTAGCCTCACTTTGGAACTCAAAATGGTGATGTCCCATGTTAATTTACGAAGTTACACTTGTGGACACACTCCTAGAGGTGTTCCAAGTGAGTAGAAGCAAGAATTCATGATGATGAGAAAGAGAAAGTGAGTTGAAGCTCACTTTTACACTTGAATATATTCTGCCCTAATGTTGGAATTCAGATTCTTGGGAGTATTTTGAGAGTGATTTGAGTGTGGGAAAGTGAAATGAAGGTGTGGGAGCTTGGTTGTATAGTGGTTGGTTAGGATTAGTATTTTAATTGAGTAAGAAGGTGATTGCGGGCGAATGGAGTTGAGAAAAATCGCCAACCAGGATGGGAGAAACAACTTTCTACGAATTATGCCTTCTCACGTCGCGCTGCGAGGAAGGCATGGGTGGCCGCACGACACAGTGCCTCATTAATTTGAAACTTCTTGATTTTTGTTCAAGTTTGGCCCCCGTACTTGTTTGTTATATTATTTTATGCTACAAACTTGTATTTTCTATGTATGTATGTATGTATGTATGTATGTATGTATGTATGTATGTATGTGTTGTGTGTTGCTGTGTGTGTGTGTGTCTGTGTGTATGTGTGTTGTGTGTGTATGTATGTATGTATGTTGTCTGTTGTTGTATGTATGTATGTATGTATGTATGTATGTATGTATGTATGTATGTATGTATGTTTATGTATGTATGTAGTTACATACGTATGTATGCATGCATGCAGCATGCATGTATGTATGTGATAGTTGTTGTGCATGTATAATTAATAATTCAAACGTATAATAAGTCTCGGTTTTGCATGTAAACACGTATTTGATGATTGATTGCATATAACATTGGTATGATTTTAATACCATTGATATAAATATTAATTTTCCATTATGAACGTACTCTCAGATTACAAGATTGGAAATGAAATACGAATATAAATTTCTAAATATAGAAGGTACAAAATATGAGATGTTAAACCTTGTAACCAAGCTTCCCAAAACAAGGAAAGGGCATGACGCTATCTGGATTATTGTCGATCACCTCACTAAGAGAGCTCATTTCTTGCCCATTTTGGAAATCTACTCTTTGGAGAAAATGGCGGAAATTTATGTAAACGAGATAATATCTCGTCATGGGATTCTGTATCCTTTATGTCAAATTAGGACACAAAATTTACTTCACGGTATTGGCAGGAATTTCATGAAGGAAAAGGTACCCAATTGAACTTAAGCACCACTAATCACCCCCAATTGATGGCGAATCTCAAAGGAACATTCAAACACTCGTAGACATGTTTCGTGCGTGTGGTTTGGAATTTGGGGAAACTCGAACAACCACTTGCCATTTTAGAATTTTAATACAAAAATAGGTACCATAATAACATTCAAATGGCACCGTACGAGATAATGTATGAAAGGAATTGTAGAACCCTCATATGTTTGGGATAAGTAAGACAAAGAGAAATTTCACCCAAGGATGTAGTGGCAAAGACAAGTTAAAAGATTGATCTCGTTCGAGTTTGAGTGAAAGCGGCTCAAGAATGAAAAAAACCTTATGCACACCAAAGAAGACGCCTCATTGAATTCCAGGTGGGGGACTGCGTGTTGCTAAACGTCTCCCTATGCAAGGGCATAATCCAATTCGATAAATGAGTGAAGTTGGCACCTCGATATATTAGGCCTTTCAAAATTTTAGCTCTAGTTGGAAAAATAGCGTATTGGTTGGAATTAGCACCGACACTAGATGGAATTCACAACAATTTCCATTTGTCAAAACCACAAAGTATCTTGCGGATGAAACGTTATACATACCTCTTGAGGATATTGAAGTAAACGAAATAATTAATTATGTAGAGAGGTCGGTAGCTATAAAACTTACATGGTAAAGCACCTTCGCAAAAAATACCATTAGACAAGTCTTGGTATAATGGCAATACCCAAAGTGATCAGATCTTACATGGGAATCGGAGAAAGAAATGTGTGAGCACTATCCAACTCTTTTCGGCATGTTTTCAGTTTTTGGACACAAACCTTTTTTAAAGGGGGTAGACTTGTAACGCCCCAAAAATCTCTATTTTGACTATTATGTGTAGTTAGATAATGTTGGGTAACTAGTGACACTTAACCTAGTTTAATATAATGCTAACCTTTAGTAGTAAGTATGTTCTGGTGGTTAAACAAGTTAACTAATGAAACTATAGGGGATGGAAATGCACCTCTAGAAAGATGAATTGATAAAAAAAGGAAAAAAACAAAATAAAAGAATGTGCAAGTGTGTGTGTGTCTAATGAGATAAGAGGGAGGGAAAGAAAGGACATGGTCTCTTGAATGTTAATTTACAAAATTCACAAATTGGGAAGGAAATTGGTGATTTTATTCATGCATGAGCCTTGATTATGGATTTTCTAGACCTAAGAAACACTAGATAAGTTAGAATTTGTCTTTTGATGAAATTCTAGTATGACAAGAAAGTTAAAAGCATCAAATTGAAATAAGTTTAATAAGTATAACTTGAATTAGGGTAGGAATTTCATTTAGAATCACCATATGAGTAAAGTATGTGTAGAAATTTTGTATGTGCTTGTTATATGTGAAAACTCTCATGTAAGGTGAAGTGGATTTTAGAAATGATAGTGAAATTTGCGTTTCAGGTTAGAATTTCTGATGTTATTAAATACAATATGAAATATGATGATTTATTGTTTATATGATGAATGAAATATAATATGGAGTGGAAATATGGCAATTTGTTAGTAAATAGGCAACTTAAATAAATGCTAATATGGATGCCCACAAAGTGTTTGATGAAATGCTTGAATGTAAATTTATATAATTTTGTGACAACTACTTGTGATGATCATGATTTGAATGTAAGAATCTTTTTATGTAGTGATTTTGATAGCATCTTGGTTGTATAAGTAAGTCATGAAATGAATTCATGAAAACTAAGTATGAAGTCATTAAGTGTAGGAGTCAAAGAAAAATGATCAAGCAATACAAGGCAACAAGGATCACAGGTTTGAGGTAAGTTCTTTTAGCACACAATTAGTTTATTGTGTTGATACACTTTTGTGTTTGTCGCTTATTCATAGTTACGTCAGTAAGTGTATGGTCTTTGTTTGTTGAGTCTATAAAGTTTGGTCGTGTCAACCAAATCAAGATATCCACCTATCTTGATTTGGGACGACGATTACTTTGTTCGTGCGAGTGAAAGGTGCTCCGTACGAGCAAGGTGCTTGCTCGTACGAGTCAATACATGCTCGTACGAGTGACAATGTTTAACAAAGAACATTCTTGGTTGTACGAATGACTTACTCATTCGTACGAGCCATAACTTATTCGTATGAGCAACCATGTCTGAATGTTCTTCGTGTCTGTGTAGTGCTTCGTACGACCGACGACATACTTTATACTGTTGCTAGGTGTTGGCACTATATAAACAGACATGTAGTTCTCAGGGAAAGGGCTAGCCATCTGAGAGCCATACTAGAGAGAGACACAAGAGCACAGAGTGTGTTGCATGAGTCTATATGAACATTGTTTTTATATGTTTGTACTAGTTCTCTTCTGTTATCAAGATATTGAAAACCAAAACAGGTAATTATTTCAGGAGGAGCACAATCCATTCCAAACAATCAAGAAAAGGAAGTTCCAATTCTCGATGATGTCGGACGACCCAAGTCAATGAAGGCTTGGGTCCCCTTCTCCAACTAATCTTTAATGAGTGTGCAGGATGTTTTAGGAGGAACTATTGATAATCATAGGATTGTTGATAGTGGAACATCCAGGCACAAGACAGGTGACATGAGGCTCCAAAACATCATTATATCCAGGAGTTGTTGCCTTTGATTGGAGAAAAATGGAAGATAAAGTCCAATGAGTAAAGAAAGAATGGTGAATGAAGATGATAACATCGACAAGACGAAAAACGGCCAACATTCTGTTTGTTTACAACTTGGATCGGATCCACAGGATAGATTCAATCGAAATGTAGGTGCCTGCAACACGTCAAAAGATTATCGAAAATTCATGTCTTATGTCTTTCACAAGAAGTTCAATACCTTTCAAGATGATCGTGCAGTGTACATTTATCCATGGTGTGATTGAAGAAAAGGTGTTTGGTTGAACAAATCAACCAGGTGTGCGGATGCCTGGGCATGGTTTGAACAACCGCACACTACTTCTCAAGGAGAAAGACGAAGACCTTTAATGGAGCAAAAACATTTAAACAACATCATGTATGGACCATCCAAAGATGATGTGTACAAGCTTCTATACATGCACTTTTGCTTCTTAACAGCCGGACCCGAAGGTTTTATGTTCTAGTTGTTGCAAAGAGATTTCTCAGTTATATGACGTAGCTATAAAGTCGACCTTGAAATCCACACCGGGTGGATATCCAGCTGGGAGAACACACAGTTTCCTGGCAAGGCACGGAGAATTTGCAAAATTACGGTTTTAAATTTCTAATCTCTCCTATCTTTGTCGATATTTAAGCTGCTTCACAATTTTCTAAAAATCTCATACAAGCACTCCAGACCAAACACATTGATCTCGAATATCACCTCACACGTGATTGTTTCAATATGAAACTCATGAATGTTGTTATGGTCCAAACCAATTACCAACGTGCCAACTTATTTCTCAAATATTTTGATAAATCATTTTTATTAAAATTAATTTTTGTTAACGGCATCAAGGTAAACCATGAGTTTATCACATCGGAAAATCGTTTTTGTAAATATTTTTCTTAAGGACAATCCAAAGAGATGAAATTAAAGGTTTAAATTTACTTTTTGCATTGTAGGGGGCGTAAATTCCAATCCGAAAATATAAAAACATGAGAAAAACGCAAATGAGTTTCCTGGCAAGAAAAAGAGAAAATGATAGTAAATTAGTGGTTTGTCAAAACCTCTTCGAACTTAAAATGAAAAACGATAAGTAGCTCTATAATCAATGTACTGGTAGGCTCACAATCATTTTAAAGTGTGCACAGGGCGATATAAACATAATCAACTGAAGACTAGGTGGGAACCATTCATTCGCATATGGTCTTGGTACCGAAATTTCGTTTGATAGTATTTTGAGTTCTAAGATATGCGGTCTTTATGCTGACTTGTCATCTGGGTATCATGGTTGAATCTTTTACCGAAAAATAACAGTGACGCAAGTCTAGAACTTCCATGATACCATACATACGTATAAATACTGCATATGACCATCAAATAAGTGATAAAATATCACAACTTTATGCGGGAGCTAAGTTCGTCTCTTTGTCGGTACAATGGTACTAACCTATTTACGGACTTACTCATTTGCCCTGCATGCAACAGAAAATCAAGTTCCCCATCAATAAGTGATTTAATCACATAGGGCTTGTTTTCATTTAAAATAAGTGAGTAACTCACATGATATACGTCAAAACAGATGATAAGCAGTATACTCACGAGTAAGTTTTTCTCTCGTGCATATCTTGCTACGGGAATGTGTGGTGAAGCGGATGAACACCGGTCGGTAAGTATAAATCATACATTAATCGTATCCCTAACAGCGAGTACATCTGATATGTTGAGCTTATGTGGACAACAATACCGATAATTGTTATAGGATACTTATCTAATGCTATCTAATCGAACAACAAGTGTGTTTTGGCAGGACCGTATACTAATATGATTCTCTTACCCTCGAAATTGTTATAGGATACTTATCTAATGCTATCTACGGGAATGTAAAGTATTTACTTGAAGGCTTTTCGTCCTTACATTAAAATTTGAAAAATACCCAAAAGATTTTAGGTGAGTTTTAATATAAATTTTATAAAAGCCAAAAAGATTTTGCTTCTAGATTATTTTTGATTGACCGATGTTGTAACTCAAGTCTATCCTACCACGAATCCTGATTGAAAGTCGGAAAACAATTGCATCTTCATAAACTGTCGAAGTTGACAAGCCTTGAAGTTTAATGATTTAAATTAAACAATCTTAAAAACTCTTCAAGTATTGTCAGTTGGTGGTTGAATAAAAGTTGGTCTCATGTGTGTCATGTGCTAATTATGCTTAAAATCAATCCGTCATGAAATTTCCAAATGACAATTTTCTATTGTTGATTAAATCCCTACAGTTGTTCTCATTACGCTTTTAGCTTTGTTTGTGTGTAGATGAAATATCCAAGCAAGCTAAAGGCAAAGAGAACGAGTTGAAAGAAAACAAGTTAGGGAGAAAAGATACAACATGAATGCAAACTGTGAATTAAGAAGATCAATTTTCATAGCTGACACTTATCAACACCACAAGATATACTCAAGGGGGAGTTTGTTGATGCACCTCCTCACTGTGACGCGTGAAGACATCTGAAGATCTGACAATATGAAGAATGAACTATCATGAGCAGCATCCAAGGGGGAGTTTGTTGATGCGTATTTATGTGGATGCGACTCAGTTCGATTCGGTTCGATTCGATTCAGCTCGGTATTCACACTGGAAACTCATAGTCCAAAGCAGGCAATTAGAAATGAAGACTGAAGAACAAGCAACATCCAAGGGGGAGTTTGTTGATACACTTTTGTGTCTGTCGCTTATTCTTAGTTACATCAGTAATTGTACGGTCTTTGTTTGTTGAGTCTGTAAAGTTTGGTCGTGTTAACCAAATCAAGATATCCTCCTATCTTGATTTGGTATGACGATTAGTTTGTTCGTGCGAGTGAAAGGTGCTCGTACGAGCAAGGTGCTTGCTCGTATGAGTCAATACATGCTCGTACGAGTGACTGTCTTTAACAAAGAACATTCTTGGTCATACGAATGACTTACTCATTCGTACGAGCCATAACCTGTTCGTACGAGCAACCATGCCTGAATGTTCTTCGTGTCTGTGTAGTGCTTCGTACGACCGGTGACATACTTCGTACTATTGCTAGGTGCTGACACTACATAAACAGACATGTAGTTCTCAGGGAAAGGGCTAGACATCTAAGAGCCATACTAGAGAGAGACACAAGAGCACAAAGTGTGTTGCACGAGTCTGTATGAACATTGTTGGTATATGTTTATACTATTTCTCTTCTGTTAATCAAGATATTGAATCTTTAGTTATGCTGTGTTTGCTTTGGTTTGCATTCTTACGAGGATTTCGCACTCGTATTTGTGTTTTATAAACTAGGAAGCATGTTTATCTTGATCCTCCAAGTGGACCTACATATTGGTTGTTGGTAATGTCCATTAAATCAAAGTTTTATGTGAGATATTGACTTTTAAGTGTTAATAAACTTGTATAAAGTTGACCCGTTGAAACAGGTCAATTTAGTTAAAGAATAAAAAAATGAATGAAAACTAAGATGTAGATCTTGGATATTGTTGTGTGAAATAAATTGGACCTCTTGTATGTTTAGAATAAAAAGAACAAAGTGGGTCAAGAAGATACTAAAGTATTGTAGTAACCTAGTATATTATAGAATGAAAATTTAGAAGACTGATCATTGATCATCAAAATGGAAAAATAAAATGAATTTTGTTTGTCGGAATATATTAGTACTAATTGTCATTGAAATGTTCTAGGTAAATCTTTGGGGTAGGGTCGCGACGAGTTTGGAATGAACACACACGCACATGCGCTTCTGTGATGCTAGATATTCAAACGGGTCAAAACTTTTATATATGAAAATATTTTGGTCAAGGTCTTTTGTTGATGTTTGAAGTACTTTTGAAACTTTTTTGTAAGTAAGGCATGTGGATATCATCTATGTAATTAACAAGTCTTGGACATGTTAAACTCGAATCCTTTTGATGATCTTGTTAACGTTGCTGAAAAAGTTTGAAATTGGGACCATTTTTCTTAATTAGCTAGGTTCGATTTGATCTAAAAATGTTTGGGCATTACAGAGGGGATGAAACACGATAGCGACGATGTATCATGATGCGGTAATTTAAACCTTAGATCAAATTAGACAGAAGGTGGTGGCGACGAATTAGAGTTGCAATATGTAGAGACAGAGGAGTAGGATTTGGAACAACCGGAACAACAAGGGACTTTTTTCTGGAGTTTTAGGTTATTTTGGTAAATTAACATGAATTACTAAGATATTTAAAACATTCCACTTAACTTTTAAAAAGAGATTTAGATTCAATTTCAATTCATTATTTTCTTCAGACAAACAACATAAGCAATGAAATCAATATTACAATCCATCCGGAATCCGTTCTATTATATTCTTTAAAACAAACACTACCTATATTTTAACAAAAATCGAGAGAAAACTTGAAGAAATATATATTCTAATAGCCTCAAAAAGAAGTTGACTGGTTTATTGTTATATTATATTTTTTTTTCATTTAGAGCATTGAGAAGGCTAGAGGAAACTTAACAACGATTAAGAAATCAAAACCATTTTTTTCATTTGGTATGTGTTTACCCATTTGATTTGTTTATAGTTGGTTAAGGGTACCCATTTAGGGTTTTAGTAAGGCCACCCGGTGTGGAGAAGTGCCCTCGTCACATATGCATAATGGCGCCCCAAAAACCAATCCACCATAACCAAACGGGGCGCCATTGAAGGCCTCAGCCATCGGGATAGCGGGCATGAGAGGGTGAGCATGTGAGGCCACTTGCATCTTATCCAATCAAATATCAGTTTTTTCTTTAATTTATTTTTGTTAAAGGGTGCTTTAAAGAGGGTTTTATTCCACACTGTCAATTTTACCAGGGGGGGGTTGCTTCCTTAAAACCTACATGACGCTGATGTGGCGTGAAAAAACCCTCTAAGAACTTTATCCCACACCATATAGCCTAATGGAGTGTGAGACGATTAGCTGGTTTTTTTATGACAAACTTCTTTTAAATCTATTTCATATGTGGGACTTGAAAAAACATCTCAGTCCCAAATTTTGGTGTTTAAACACTTTGTCTTTGTCAATTTTAAAATTAGAAGTTTATTAATTCTAGATATGCACTTTTTAAAAGTGAATATTCTTAATCTTGTGGAATTTTATAAATAAAAATATGGATATCTATTATTAATTTATCTTATAATTGGATATCTAATATTAGTCTTAGGATCCTGTAAAAAAGACATGTTTCATGAGAAAGCATAAGAATTGATTTATAGGTATCATGTTTTGGATTGGGTTGGCTTTGCAAGAAAAACACCAAATATAACAATTTAAGGCACAATGCAATGAATTCCATGCTTAAAACTTAAATCGCCGTGCCAAGACCGTTAAGTAGTGTGTTTTAAGTGTTAAGCAGTATGTTTTAGTTGTGTTTTAAATTTCAAGCTACGTCATATTGTCTTTTAAATTGTTATTGTAGTGTTTTTCTTATCAAAACAACCGAAAACATCATGCCTAAATTCAAAACATGAGACTTACATGTCAATTTTAAAAGTGAATATTCTTAATCTTGTAGAATTTTATAAATAAAAATCTGGATATCTATTATTAATTTATCTTATAATTGGATATCTATTATTAGTCTTAGGATCCTGTAAAAAAGACATGTTTCATGAGAAAGCATAAGAATTGATTTATAGGTATCATGTTTTGGACTTGTGCATAATGTTTTGGGTTGGCTTTGCAAGAAAAACACCAAATATAACAATTTAAGGCACAATGCAATGAATTCCATGCTTAAAACTTAAATCGCCGTGCCAAGATCGTAAGTGTTAAGCAGTATGTTTTAGTTGTGTTTTAATTTCAAGCTACGTGATATTGTGTTTTAAAATTGTTATTTTAGTGTTTTTCTTGTCAAAACAATCGAAAACATCATGCCTAAATTCAAAACATGAGACTTACATGTCAATTTATATGTAGTCTCACACTTCTCACAAAAAGTCATTAATACCAAAACCTCTTATTATTAATATAACATATTCAACGTTGAAAAATACTAATGTAAAGGCTAATATAATATATTCAATGTCAATGCTTATGAAGGGCAAAGGCAAAGCTTTGTTTGGAAGGGGTAAGTCTTGGATTCAAGTGTGCAGACGGCATAATTAAAAAAATATACAACGTTTATCACGACGTTATAACTTTTAATGTCTTTCAGAAAAGTGATATTCGATAAATTGGGTATTTATGAACATTCAACGCCTATCAAGACGTGACTTATTTTTAGTGTCTTTCAAAGAAGTGATATTCGATAAATTAGGTATTTATGAACGATAAATATAAATAACTGTTTTCTTTTAAAATAACATATGTAAACAGAAAATCTATTAATCATGAATTTGCAATGTGTATTTCAAATTATATACTCTCATATATAAATGAAGGCATCCTCAACAACTCAGCAGTTTTTAGTAGTTCGGCAATGGACGAAATATCAATCATGAGGTAAGTCTAATTTATTTACCCCATACTACATATTGTTCAGTGCAACTTTACCATACCTAGAACACCTTTCTCTCGGGTGTGATTTGATAAGAAAACACAACTGAATACGGTTTGGGCAATTTGGATTCACCATATTGCCCCTCCCCCAAACATCTCCGACGACGACTAAAACTACTTCTCACGTACAGTTTCATTAAAGTAAGTAAGACGTTACTTCACTCGCATGTCAAAAACACCCAACAACGACTACAAGAAGAAACCTACAACGCCTGAAGGGTGTTCAATAGCGTACTTCGTCACCACCATATGTACAAACCATATCCCAATCCCCATGGTCATGAAATGCAACTCTCGAATCTTCAAATCACAATGGGAGTCTCCAAACTACAAACCCTTTGTTCAATCTCCTTAACCATTTCAGACTCGTTTGTAGATTCATTCTTATAGGTCTTCTTTGTAGAATAAGACTTTGTTCTTTTTATACAAGGAGATCAATGAAAACTGAAGAAATGGTTATGGAGCTTGAACGAAGGGTTGGTAATTTAGGCATGATCAGTGACGGCAGGCTTTTGTAGTCTAGCGTCAAGGTGTGTGAAAATATGTTCTCCTTGGATTTATGAAATAAGCAACGTATATAACTATCGGATGATACACACTTGGATTTATGAATTCCCTTTTCTCATATGCTTTTGAGAATTAACTTTGTACCTGCAATGAAAAAAGACTCAAGCTATTGAATTATGGTGAATGAAGGTACTGTATGGAAAACATATAGACCAAATCAACCCAATTAAAGGAAAATTGGTTTACCTCTAGAGCCATAACACCAGTTTGTCTAAATGTCTAACCTGTTAAAAAATTACATAATGAAGATTAGTATAATTTTCAAGAATCCAAACTGGGTCAAATCAAAACTAAATGGTTCTAAAAGGCATCCAATATAGGATCTTAGTCATTGATTTATAACATCTTCGTTTTTATTTTTATCATTATTATTTTAATTTTGGTAAAGGCTTTTTACAATAAAGGGTTATTGGATTTTAATAATTTTAACTTTCACTTATTGGCCCATATTAATCCTAACTTCAAAAATTCCCTCTGACAATCCAAACTTGTAAGAATTTGACTCCATCGATCATTTTCTAACTGGGTTAGTTGTTTGCTGGCATGGTAACTTATGTACGACACAAACTTAGTTATTAGCTGAAGTGGCTGCTTATTTGGCACAAACTTAGTTATTAGATTTTAATAATCTCAACTTTCACCACCACCATTAGCCGCCGCCGCCACCAGCTGATTGTGGTGCTTGGGGGTGATGGTGGTGGTGGTGGTGGTTGTTGATGGTGGTAAAAGTTGGATTATTAAAATTCAATAATTAAGTTTGTACCACATAACCACCACCATTAGCCGCCGCCACCACCACCACTATTAGCCGCCACCGCCCCCAGCTGATGGTGGTGGTTGTTGTTGATGGTGGTAGGAAAAGTTGAGATTATTAAAATTTAATAATTAAGTTTGTGCCACATAAGCAGATAAACAGCCAATAACTAGGTTTGTGTCAAGTAAGCTGTCACTTCAGCAAATAAGTAACGCAGTTAGAAAAAGATCAATCGGGGTCAAATTTTTAAAAGTTAGAATTGCCATGGAGAAATTTTAAAATTGTGATTAACGTTAGCTAATGAGTGAATTTAGGCTTATTAAAATCTAATAACATTGAATAAAATATATTTAATAGAAACTCTAAGGAGTAAACTAGGTGATACCATTACACCAGATAAACCATAAAAAAAACATTTTATTTTGTATACTTTATGTTATGGGTACACCCATATTGTTTTAGCAGGTCCGAGTGATTCAAGAAATTTTTTTAAAAGAAAACAAGTCAAATGAGTTGAAAAATTGAAAGGAATTTTAAGTGTCATTTTTATGCATATAGCCTCCTAAATCATTTCGTTGAAAACATGAGATTATTACTAAAATAAATTACTTTTTGCGGTATTCATTTGACACACTGAATATTTTAAGAAATAATAATAGAAAAGTTAACAAAACTTATTATTATAACAATGGAACATAAATTTCCACCATCAAATATTCATTCTTAGCTATAAGCTATAAAAACATAATACACAATTAGTTAACGTATTTTATATTTTGAAAACAAAGCATCAATGTATTAATAAATGTTTCAAGCCTAATTTTAAAATACAAATGTGCCTAATGTTTCACAATTCAGGGGAACAAGTGAAATATGATTGATAATCAACACACAAGAGAACTAAAAATATGATTGAATAAACGGACAATAAAGTGTTTGTAGTTAACCCAAGCAAGCCCGGCTCCTTTCATCCCAGACTAATAGAATGAGTTGTTTCAACTTAAGCGTGTTTTGACCCGTTAGCCAAATCTATATATGTGTATGTGTGTGGTGTATAATGAGTATATCGCAATAAATTATATTAGTTACCTTTATCATATATCACACAAGTGATGTGTAAAAAGTTAGTCAATCTATAGTTCTACACAATCAATAATATCTCAGATATATAAGAAAAAATAGCTTTCATGCAACCATAACTGATCTACATACATTTGATCTCATATCTAGAAAGGGTATGACGCGATCTGGATTGTTGTCGATCGCCTCAATAAGAGAGCTCATTTCCTTCCTATTCAGGAAGTCTACTCTTCAAAGAAAATGGTGCAAATTTATGTAAACAAGATCATGGGGTTCCCCTATCCTTTATGTCAGATCGGAACACCAAATTTAGTTCCCAGTATTGACGACGGGAATTTCACGTAGGAAAAGATACCAAATTGAACTTAAGCACCACTTATCACCGCCAAACTGAAGGCCAATCTGAAAGGACCATTCAAACACCCGTAGACATGCTTATAACGTTTGTTTTAGATTTTGGAGGAAACTGGGTCAACCATTTGAAATTGGTAGAATTTCCGTACAATAATAGCTACCATAATAACATTCAAATGGCACCGTATGAGGTGATTAGGAAAGGAAATATGGAACCCCCGTATGTTGGGGAGAAGTGAGACAAAGAGAAACTGCGCCCAAGGATATAGTGGCAAAGATAAGTGATGTGTGAAAAGTATATATTTATTTCGAACTAGTTTTAAAAATGGAATCGCTAACTAAACCATCCACGATCGGCAAGTGCACCAGTTGTAGTGTAGTGTACATGGCAAGACTGGATATCAATCGATGGACACTATGGAACTTTCAGTACTGAACCTCTATCGAAAACCTAGAAAATTTTGATGTGGATTTTGTGATTTTCTAATAACCTAATAAATTATGAAAGTAGTAAACGGGAATTTCACGCAAACAACTCAAGACAGCAGACTGAACGCAACAAGCAAGCAAACTCGGAAAACTGGATCTAGGATCAAATACGATGAGAAAGAACTACCTAGGAATCGAATCCCTAGACTCATGCAATGTTATCCTGACTACGGATGATAACTGAATACCTTACTCTACCCGATAAACCTCCCACTAGCGATGATGATCGTGTAAGAAGGTGGGCAAAATGCGAAGTGCTAAGATGGACTGCTACCAAATCCCATAAATATCAATGACAACTAAGGTGTGAAAATCCTCAATTCGTGAAGTAGTCAGAACCTTGAAATTGAAATCCTAGAAAACCTTAGACGCGAAGAAATAGAAGGATCCGAGCTATTGGTGATTTTGATGTGGATTTTGTGATTTTCTAATAACCTAATAAATTATGAAAGCAGCAAACGAGAATTTCATGCAAACAACTCAAGACAACAGACTGAACGCAGCAAGCAAGCAAACTTGGAAAACTGGATCTAGGATCAAATATGATGAGAAAGAACTACCTAGGTATCGAATCCCTAGATTCAGGCAATGCTATCCTGACTACGGATGATGACTGACACCCTACTCTACCCGATAAACCTCCTGCTAGAGATGAGAATCGTGCAAGAAGGTGGGCAAAATGCGAAGTGCTAAGATGGACTAGCTCGACCTATCGATACCAAATCCCACAAATATAAGATATATGACAACTAAGGTGTCAAAATCCTCAATTCGGGAACAGACAGAACCTTGAAAATTGAAATCCTAGAAAACCTTAGATGCGAAGAAATAGAAGGATCCGAGCTACTGGTCACCCAATCTATCCAACAAAGGCTAGCTAATAATCTAGCAAACCTAATTCTCCTCTGAAATCACTTGGTTAGGATGCACGTGTCAATTTGTTGATTTTAATTCTTGCTTAACTTAATTTATTTCTAATGTCAAGATCTAAACCAAAAACCCTAGAATTAACGATTCAAATTGATTTCTAAGTCTAGGTGATATTTCTATATGCCTAAACCGCTTAACTCAACAACCAAGAATCAACACAACTAGCTTTAACATGCAAGATCAAGATCAATTTCAAAGTCAAATCATGTAAATCGCATAAAGTAATCACAGCCGAGTCAAAGTAACATCACAAACGTCTAGATTATCTCAACCTAAGTAGTTTAAAAGTTTAGCTACTCATAATTAATAGTAACAAAGCATAAACATGACTGAGTTCAAACCAAAACATGTTTCTAGGGGCGAAAGATAGGAAAAAACAATGAATTATCGAATCCGTAATGCTCAAAACTCGTTCCCAAAGCTTCCTATACCTTCAATCTGCTCCAAGGATCTTAAAAATCATCTATAATGTTCTTGGAATGGCTTATTTGCGAGATGGCTCCAACCCTAGACGAAAAGGGCTTAATTTATAACTTTTTTCGCAAACCCGCAGCCCATACGGACCGTATCCACAATGCCTTATGGTCGTAAGTTTATCACAATTAAAAAAAGGAGCCGAGGTCCCTTACAGACCGTGTCCAACCCTTTACGGTCCGCAAGGCTTCTTGAACAACAATTTTCATCTCTGCGTCATCTGTTTTCCTTCGTTTTCGCTGCAAACTTGATTGATTTTTTTACCGATTCCTGCAAATTCACGTATTAACCAAATGGTTAGTTGAAAATCCAAAAAAAAAACCAACATCAACAACTCATTATATGGGGAAATTTGATAGAAAAATATGTATAATTATGAGCATATCAACAAGTGAAAAGATTGATCTCGTTCGAGTTCGAGCTAGACTGAAAGCGGCTCAAGACTGACAAAAACCTTTTGCAGACTGAGAAGACGCCTCATTGAATTCCAATGGGGGATCATATGTTGTTAAAGGTCTCCCTATCGAAGGGCATAATCCGATTCCATAAACGAGGGAAATTGGGCCGTCGATATATTAGACCTTTCAAAATTTTAGCTTGAGTTGGAAGTAGCATACCGGTTGGAATGACCACATGCTGGATGGAATTCATAACACTTTCCACTTGTTAAAAATACTAATGTGTCTTGCAGATGAGACGACATACAAACCTCTTGAGGACATGAAGTGGACGAAAGAATTAATCATGTAGAGAGACTTGTAGCTATAAAAGATTATAAGGTAAAGCACCTTCGCAACAAGACCATTAGATAAGTCTTGGTACAATTGCAATACGAAAGGATCTAATCTTAAGTGGGAATCGAAGAAAGAAATGCGGGAGCACTACCCAAATCTTTTCGGTTTCTATCCAAATTTTGGGGATGAAATCTTCTTTAAGGGAATAGACTTGTAACACCCCAAAATCTCTATTTTGACTATTATGTGTAGTTAAATATTCTAGCATGATGTTGGGTAACTAGTGACACTTAACCTAGTTAAATGTAATGTTAACTTTTAGTAGTAACTATGTTCTGGTGGTTCAACAAGTTAGCTAATGAATTTGTAGGGGATGGAAATGCACATCTAAAAAGATAAATTGATAAAAGAAGGAAAAAGAAAAAAATGTGTAAGTGTGCGTGTGTCTAACAAGATCAGAGGGAGAGAAAGAAAGGACATGCTCTCTTGAATGTAAATTGACAAAATTCAGCAAATTAGGAAGGAAATTGGTGATTTTTTTCACGCATGAGCCTTGTTTTTTAACCATCTAAACCTACGAAATACTAGGTATATTACAATTTGTCTTTTGATGAAGTTCTAGTATGATGAGAAAGTTAAAAACATCAAAGTGAAATAAGTTTTAATAAGTATGAGCTGAATTAGGAATTTCGTTTAGAATCACCATATGAATGAAATATAATATCTACCGAAAACATGGCAATTCGTTAGTAAATAGGCAACTTGAATGAATGTTAATATCGATACCCGCTAAGTGTTTGATGAAATTATTGAATGTAAATTTATGTGATATTGTGACAACTACTTATGATGGTGTGAGTCCCAAACAGATTCAGATCACAGTGGTTGATTGTTATCACTCAAACAACTATGGATTAGTTGTTTGAATTTGTAAAAGTTAAGAAAAACCAAACCATGAAGATGAAGAATCTTGAATGGATCAAACAATTACTGTTGTATATGAAATCCCAAAAAGATGTAATCAATAACATCACCTGGATATTCGGATGTAAGCACAATAACAAGAATCACAACACAAGAGAATCACCAAAATCTGTCCAAGAAACTTGGACAATACATTCATTGAAGCAATATGTTGGGTTATTAATTACACCGCTAACAAGTATCTTTCACATAATTGCACTTTTGACCCTTCTAGATTGTCTAACTTTTTCAAACCAGCTCAAACTACTGATAATCAAGTACCAACGGTCTCAAAATGTTCTAACAATATCCCCCTAGACCGTTGCGTGCTTGAGTTTCTTCAATTTGTTTCAGAGCTTCAGGGTCTGTGGCTGATCCTTGATATTTTTCTTGCGCAGCTTGATCTGTAGGTTGGTCGGTTGTTGCTTCAGTTGTTACTTCAGAACTTGGATTAACAAAATCTTCACTTGAGGTTTGTTGGAACTCGTAGTGGCTTCGTATGTGGATGAAACCGGAATTTGAGATTGAGATGCAGCTTGAGATGGTGAGGAGCTTTCTATTGGGATGATGACTTGTGCTTTCTTTTCCTTTTTCTTGCCTCCTCCTTTTCTTTCTGCTTCTCGATTCTGATTACAATGTCCATCATTTCTATCTTTCTTTCTCTAGCCCGCTCCACCGCCCTTTGAAATAACATTCCTTCTTCTCTATACTCATTTCTGGCTCCAACATGGATTTTGTGGCCATAGAGAATGTTAAGATCGGAAAGATAGAACATGAAAACATCCATCGGGTCTAAAATGCGAATATCTTCGTTAGAGACCAATCTGATCACTGATTCTCCCGTCTTCCCGTCGTAGAACCATTTCTTGAAATTGGTAAGCATGACGGGATGTTCTGGTGGGATTTTAACTCTCGTTTCAACCTTAGCAGGATCGATGACCCATGTAACCATTCCCTTTCTGGTGATAGGATCTTTTGTGGTCTTGGACACTCTTCTTCGGGGTCGTTGTGGCTTGAAAACTGTGAAACCCCGATTGCATTCTCTCAAAATAAGTCTTTCAAAGTCAGCTTCGATGCTACTGTTGGTTGGGTTTATCAAGTCTAGCCTGCCCAGTTCTCAAATATCCCATCTTGGAAGGCTTTTCATATCAGCTCTGGTCTTGAAGTGCTGAATGACTCCACCTCATCTTTTCATAATGAACATCCCTTTAAGATTACAATTCTTCCAGCTTATTCTTCTATCGGTAACTTCAGATTTTTCAACAGTGACCACCTGATAGAAGTCTGGAAGTTTTTCTCTTTCTTTCCTGAACCACTTTGCATGCATTGGAGTTACTGAGTCACCATTCTTAGTTTCATAAACAATATCTTATTCCAAACCCCATTCAACAAATCGAGCTGGCATCTCATCTCTGTCCACCTCCTCTTCTTCACTTTCGTCATATTCAGTGACGTTTACCGCAGATTCTAACCACTTATTCTTCTTTTCTGCGTCTTCAGGCTTTTGTCTTTCTTCTTCAACCTTGAACTTCTCATAGTCAAAGATATATGTGGATGAGAACATCGGTTGTATGTCTACCATGGTGCAAATTTCTCTGATCATACGGTACATCTTTTCCATTCCATCCTGCTGAAATCTCACGAATCTCGTTTGTTCTTTGACATATGCGTGGAGCTCTTTGTTTTTCTTTCTTTGCTCCCTCAGCTTTTCGCGAATAACGTTTGTGTTGCTTACCTGATGTTTCAACAAACAGATCTCCTGAGCGGGGCCTTTCCCAATATCTTTCACCAGCTTATCGTATAGATCCTGAAATGGACACGGTCTTCGAGGAGCTTGTTGGGGCATCTGCCTTGGTTGTGCTTCTGTCGACGGTCCTTCCCCTGTTTTCTTACGCTTCTGAGTGGGAGATAAACTTGGAGCTTCTGGATTGACAATCAATTGATCAACAAACTCATCTAACTGTTCCTGCTCAGTAGTGACCGTCACTGAAGTTTCAGATCATGTCATATATCGCCTCTTTCTTCTAGCTTCTATTTTCTCTCTTTCTTCTGCTTCGTGAATTGCATAGAGATCTTCAATATGTTCACGATGTTCTCTTGTGCCTTCGGCTCTAAAGCTGCTTTCCATTAAACGTTCTTGAGAAGGGGTATCTTTTCGTTTCACTGATGGGTCCCCTTCTTTCATAAGTTGCTTTCCTTTATTCTTTCGGTTTAGCTGCTCGGTTTCCTCTACTTCCTCATCCACTTCCTCCTCAACATCCCCTTGTCTCTTTCTTTTCACACGTTTTCTGTATTTCTCATAGGTTGCCTTCACAACAGGATATCTTTCTTCCTATACATCCATGATGCAGCAGCACCCATTCTTTAGTTTTTAGTTCAGTAATCTGAAGACCTGTCGGCAACTGAAACTTGTATAGGTCACCATCATGAGGGAGATTCGGATGTTGGTCGTTGATGAGGAGCTGAACAAACTGTGGGCACATGGCCCATGTGGAGGAATTTGCGTTATCAACCATGCAGTTAAAGAAAAGGCCCGAGATATTGAATGGCTGTTTTGTACAAAGGTTGAGCATAGCAGCCGACCATTCTAAGTTCAAGCCATCATATCCTCCCTTTCTGTGTGCCAAGCTCATAGCAAATACATGAAGAACGAATCTCCAGTCCTTTGTAAGCCCCTTTCTTTTGATCTCGTTTTTCTCTCTGAAGTCTCCAACATACCTCATCCTTTTACAGCCATCGAGGATGTCATCCTTCTTAACTCTGAGCGGATCACTGTGCTTGTCTCCAAGACTAAGGACTCTACGTACATTTTCCTCTGTTACTATGATCTTCTTGTTCCTCGCTATAGCCGTGATTCTTTTAACTTCATTGGTTGTTGACACTTTGGCTGTTTCCAAAACTCTTCAATGTGGATGTTGTAGATGATTGGATCGGCTTGAACAGCATAGCTGATCTTGCTTGAGTTTATCCACCCGCTACATCTTCGAAATCACTTGGAGGTGGGACCAACGTGCATGGCTGATTGTGCTTCGCGTTTTATCCCAAATTATTTCCTTCACCATTTCTGAAATCGAAAACGAGTCAAGTTAGATTCATATACATAAATATATCTATATATATATATAAGTATAAGTATATAAATATATAATAATAACAAAATAAAAAATATATACATTAATTTATACATAAAATATATTTGGATTATAAATAAAATAGAAAAGAAATCTAAAATGAATTTTATAAAACCGCTATTATTTACGCTAAACCAATTTCGCCGGACACGCAACTGTACACATGAGACTCAAGACAACTACGCCGAATTATGATTAATTACGCTGCACAAATGTTGCGGATTTAGACATTGACTCGAGAACGTGTTCAGCGAAGATGATTATCTACGCTGGTTGACCAGCGTAATTGTCAATTACTTCGGTTTCTTGAACTCACGTTCAAGACTTAAATCCGCTGACACAAGAGTTTGAGATAATTTCGCCACATTCAAATTATCTACGCTGCATTCAAAATAAATATGCTGGCTCATGTTTTTCTTGATAAACCCATGAAAACTGGATGAAAACTAGAGCCAAGTGTTTATATATGACATAACAATATATGAAACGGATTCATAAGCACACTCAATCGACAAACAACCGACATTTGAAAGCCAAAATCATACCGATATCGATCTTATGATATCTGATCAGATTTCTTAGAGAAGATTGAATATGAATATGGGTTCTTGAAAGAGATGAAGAAGATGATGTTTGAATGATTTTGAAAATATTTGTAGAAAAGTGAAACTGAAAAATGTATACATATTTGCTTTCAAGCGTATTTATTAAATATGTTGGAACAATAAATACGCCGCATTGTTTGTTTTGTGAGATATCTTCAAACTTATGAAATCTAAGAAACGAGGTACGCTCGAAAATTTTAACTTTACTTGAAAAACGTGCCTCCCTTTTTAAAATGAGAGAAAAAACTTAAAATAAGTTTAAGAAAAATAAAAGATTGCAATTTGAATTCTGAAAATTGTTTTTGGAGCCAGGAAGCCTCCTTTTTCACATAAAATTTATGTTTACTTATTCGAATCCTGTGACTTTCCTGCAGAAGATCATACTGGTAACACTTCGTTAGATTGAGATAAAATATTAGATATTTTGAATAATCAAGGCACAAGAAAAACTGTCAGTATGTTTTTCCTTTTAAAACCATGCACCTATCTTTCAACATGAGATCGGAGAGCCTTTTATCATGTTGCGGTAAAATTGACAAGAAATTCGATGTTCCCCCACTCATGCTGAAACAGTCAGAATATTGTGCCCGTGAGTCCCACATCAGGAAATACCCCCCGATCAAGTTATGCGCAAAGATTTCTCATAGCAGGTAGCATATTGACCTCATTCTATTTGAAATTTCAACGTTAGACAATTGGTGTTCAGGTCAGTACTTCCGTACAGCAAAGAGACCAAAGTCTAACGAGGGCTAAAACAGATACCAAATACAGTACGATTTAAGCACTTGAATGATTCTCAATGAGAGCTTCATTTGTGTAGGGTTTTGGTCGCATTGGCTCTTTTCAAAAGATATCATAATTGTGTCTAGGTCAGGATATATCTGGATGCAGCAAAAGAGCAACTATGATATCCCCGAATGATCAGTCAATATAAAGACCCGAAATCTCCGACTTTGGCAATCTATCAACGCAAGATTTAAGACCATTAAGCCATACGCCGCAACGTGTTACCCGCAAGTTGCACAACATTGTGGGTATCCAGAATTCTTATGTGTTCATTAGAATTTTCCTCCTTTTCACAGTTTACTTCAAGGTATTGCTGAATCTACTAACACGTCATTGCTTGGGGCCTCAATCTTCTTATGTTTTAAGATCAAACAAAGTGTCAGCAAGTTTTTCTATCATTTCTCATGCAGGAGTCAAACAAAGGATTTGTCTCAACAATATTTTCTGGAATATTTCCCCCCTTAAAATTCTATTTTCGAGAATCCATTGCTTGAAAAGAAATTTTGAACATTGCAGAAATCCTTTTGGTGGGCACATTTTAAGAGAATTTTTTTAAATCACTTCCACTCAAGGAAGTTGACCATCTCCAACCAGGTTACCAACTGGTTGAAGCGAGTTTTATCGAAGGCTTTCATGAATATATCAGCTTTCTGTTGCATCGTATCCACAGGTACCACTTGAATATATCCTTTCTCATACGCATCTCTGATCTATGAATGCGAATTTCAATGTGTTTAGTTCTGAAGTGGTGGATAGGGTTCTTCACAATTCCAAGACACGCTTCATTGTCGATGAATTAGGATTCTTCATAACGTTGATTCCATAATCCAACAACTGATTTTGTATCCAGAGAACTTGAGAACAGCAACTGTAAGCTACCGTGTATTCAGCTTGAGCAGTTGATGTGGAGACTGTTGTCTGCTTTTTGCTTTGCCACGAAATGAGACGATTTCCTAAAAGTTGACATCCTCCGTAGATGGACTTTCTATCAACTTTACACCTGCATGACCACTGTCAGAGTAAGCAATTAAATCAAAATTGCTATCTTTAGGATACCACAAACCAAGCTTGGGTGTTCCTTCAGATAGGGGAAAATTCTTTTGACAGCACTTCATGAGATTCTTCCGGATCCGTCTGAAATCGCTCACAGAGACAGACAACCCACATAATGTTAAGCCTACTTGCGGTTAGATACATCAACGAGCCTATCATTGATCTATAGAAAGATTTGTTCACGGGTTTTCCTTGAAGATCCGAAGTAAGTTCAATCTGAGCAGCAAAGGGAGTACTGGCAGATTTGCAATCATACATGTTGTACTTGGAGAGAATATCTCTCATATACTTAGCCTGATGAATGAGTATGTTGTCTTCTCTCTGCTTCACTTCTAAACCCAAGAAAAAAGTTCTCCCATCATGCTCAAATTTTGAATTTTGCCTTCATTACTTGCTCGAACTCCCTGCAAATAGCTTCATCAGTCAACCCAAAGATGATATCGTCTACGTAGATCTGCACCAGCATCACGTCATCTCTGATCTGCTTTGTGAAAAGAGTCATATCAATTTTCCCTCGTGAGTATCCACATTCCAGAAGATATGTTGACAAAGTTTCGTACCATGCTCAAGGAGCTTGGTGAAGACCACAGAGAGCTTTGTCAAGCTTATAGTACTTCGCGGGGAAGTGAGGATCTTCAAAACCTGAGGTTGACAGACATAGACTTCTTCTTTCACTTTCCCATACAGAAATGCACTCTTTACATCCATCTGAAACACTTTAAAGTTTTTGAACGAAGCATAGGCTAAGAAGATTCTGATAGCTTCTAAGCGTGCAACCGGTGCAAAAACTTTCTCATAGTCAATCCCTCCTCCTGCCGAAAACCTTGAACCACTAATCTTGCCTTATTTTTGATAACTACACCACGATCATCCATCTTGTTTCAAAACACCCACTTGGTACCAATTGGATACTTTCCATCTGGTAAATCAATGAGTTCCCAGACTTTAAGTTTCCGAAATTGGGCTAATTCTTCTTGCATTGCTTGTACCCAGCTGGAGTCTTGAATTGCTTCTTCGATGTCTCTTGGGACAAACTGCGAGAGAAAAGCTGCATACAGTCCTGTGTTGATGGTATGTGTTTGTCCGCGTGTTCAAACTCCATCTTCAACAAAACCGATGACATTTTCAATTGGATGGTTTTGATTGGTCTTGTACCCTGCGCTGGTGTGAGTTTCCACTTGTTGAGGCAGATTGGTGAAGTGTTCATCGACGTAGATAATTGGAGTTTCGTCTTCTTTAGGAGGTTCATCCACAACCTACTATGAAGAAGAATCATCATGTGCGGATACATTCTCAGCAGATGTGTCACCATTTACTTCGATTACAGGAAGAGTAGCAGAGGCAGAGGTGGGGTGAAACGGTTTGTAAAAGGAGTGAAACCAATGTCTGAAGGATCAAACAATGGCTCCAATGGGATGGATTCTGCAGGTTCGGATTCAGTGACGGGTTCAGCAATGTTGAAAGTGTTGAATACAATGTCTACGTCATAAAACCAATTTGGAACGCTTCCGGTGTTAGTGGAGTTGCCTTCTTGAAAATCGACGTAATACGATTCAATCACCGTCTTTGTTCGTGTGTTGTAGACTCGATACGCCTTTTGAGAAGATGAGTAGCCCATGAAGTAGCATATGTCACCTACCGCTTCAAACTTGATGAGATTATCTTCAGTGTTGAGAAGTGTGCATGAGCATCCAAACGGTCTCAAGAAATCTATCAGAGGCTTACTTTTGAAAAGTAGTTCATAAGCTGTCTTTCCGTGAGGTTTGACAATGAGAACATGATTCAAAACGTAGCATGCTGTGTTGACCGCTTCAGCCAAGAAAATTATGGGAAGCTTGGCGTCGACAAGCATAGTTCTAGCAGCTTCGATGAGAGTTCTGTTTTTGCGTTATGCCACACCATTTTGCTGAGGAGTTCTGGCAGCACTGTATTGAAGACGAATTGCTTTTTCTTCGAAGAAGGAGACAAACATATGATTCTTGAATTCTGTACCGTTGTCGGTTCTTATGGATTTCATCTTCAGCTTGATTACGTTTTCAATCATAGGGATGAAGCTTTTTAGAACGGAAGTTGTTTCACTCTTAGCTTGGAGGAAATAAACCCATGAGAACCTTGAAAAATCATCTGTAATTACCAAACAATAAGATCTTTTAGCTAAACATAACGCTTATAGGCCCGAAAAGATCCATGTGAAGTAATTGCAGTGGGGCGAAAATCGTATTCACTACTTTGGACTTATGAGGCTTCTTATGTTGCTTTCCTTGGGCACATGCGATGCATTTTTCAGAAAAAGTAAAATCTTTCATAGGTAAACCTCTTACTGGATTTAATTTAGAAAGCTTATTTATGTTTAAAATTCACATGCCCAAAACGCCTGTGCCACAACAGTGATTCCGATTCAGATGCTTTTGAAATAAGACATGTCATTTGCTCATTTGATTTGGCATTTTTCATATTTAGCACATAGGTATTATTTTGACGGGGAGCTCTAAGCATGATCATTTCTGCAAGGACGCAGTATTCGGGTTTGAGGAATAAGCACTTCGTGTCATTGAACAGCACCGAAATTCCTTTGTCACAGACTTGTGAAACACTAATGAGACTGTAACACAATTCTGGAACATAGTTCACATTCTCCAGAGTAAGTGCTTCCGAAACGACGTCACCCATTCCGACGGTCTTCCCTCCCTTTTCGTCTCTGGCAAAGGACACAAAATCACCATCGATAGCTCGAAAGTTTTTAAGCAGATCCTTTAACCTGGTCATATGCCTGGAGCACCGGTGTCAACATGCCAGATATATTCCATGAGCATCCAAAGCCATTTCTGAATTTTATTCTGTTATACAACAACAACAAGAAAAGATATTTACAGGTTAGCTAGCTTTTGGAACCCAGACTTGCTTTACATTAGTTCTATCATGATTTTGAGCAAGAGAGTTTTCTTTTCTTTTCCAAAAACATGTTGAGTCAACTATGCATTTTACTGATTTCTTTAGATTGTCAAATTGATCAGTAAAACTCTTAACAAGATCTTGATTAGGTTTGGAAAATTTCTTGCTTTTGAAATGTTTTGCAGCATGTCCTAATGACCACAACGAAATCATTGTTTGCAGTTTGAACTTTTCTTCCTGGGTGCTGAGTGCGAAGATGATGTATGTGATGAGAATCTGGATTTGCTTGAAGAATCTGATGACATAACATGGCTTGAATCTTTGACTTTCTTCTTGTCAGGATGATGTTTATCTTCAATTTCGTCCTCATTATGCTCACTGTCTGATGATGGGGTTGAATCTTGACTTCCGTTTAACATTTCTCCATCACTCTCTGAGGTTGTTGTGCTTGAATCATCTCTACTACTTTCTTCAGTAAAGTCTTTATCAGTCTCTGAAGTACCTACAA
Organism: Scalesia atractyloides; assembly: GCA_947069175.1. Classification (NCBI taxonomy): domain Eukaryota; kingdom Viridiplantae; phylum Streptophyta; class Magnoliopsida; order Asterales; family Asteraceae; genus Scalesia; species Scalesia atractyloides. The sequence continues at coordinate 65,504,552 of CAMTDV010000022.1, forward strand.
CTGATGGAACAAACTCGGAAATTTCCTCTGCGAGGAACTTTCCAAATTTGTTTTTCTTCAATTCTGGCACAAAGACAGGAGATTCAAGCATAACATTTTCATCATTAAAAACAGAGTTTAAGTCATGACTCTCAACCTTAGCATGCAATTGGTTGTGAGTCTTAAGTGTAGGCGCAAGGCCATTACAATCATCCCGAATGTTCAATTTTGGCACAAAGCCATTACAGTCATCCATCCTAGATAAACTATTACAATTATCCTGAATATAAATTCTGTTTGTCTTATTACAATTCCAGGCGAACCAGTTAACTGTTGAATTACGGTCGACTGAGTAAGCGATTCCTATTTTTGAACCTCCACATCATCTTCCTCATCCCACACATCTTCTTGGCCCTCACACAGATCTGCATTGCTTTCAGACACGTTAGTATTGTTTTATGGTTTGTAAAAAGCATTTTGATCCAAAAGATCATTTTTACCGATTAATTTTAGGATGAGGAGATGGCATCGGGACATAATTTTTGTTGTGCGGAGGAGGAAATAATTTTCTTTCATTTCCGAATTTATCTTTATATCCAATTCAATCCTTTATGAATGTCGGTCGTTGGCAGTTTACAATATCAACCAGTGTTTTTTGACTAATTTTCCATTTATCAATAATGATTTCCAATTTGTTATTTTCATTTTGAGATTTTTCTAGTTTTTCGGTCAAATCATTTATGATAAATTTTTTCTAAAAACAAATTCTTTTAAAGTCTGCATTTCAGCTATGGTTGAATTTAACTTTCGCTGATATGCAGCGTCATTTTATTTTAGTTCTTGATTAATTTTCAAAATCTTTTCTTTTTCTTTAATTATTCATGGTTGAGAGATTTGTAGTGTACCACGAGTTCAAGCATGGTTTGGAGCACAGCTTCGCTTTGAATTCATATGGCATGCTATTTACCAAATCCTTATCCTCAGTTTCTAACTTCATGGCGGTGGTAGAAGTTTGGACCGCTTCATTCTTGCTGCTACTGATGGCTTCTTGAACTGCAGGCTTTGACTCATTCATTTCAGCTTTCTATGGTCCCTTCTTGAGGTTTGTTCAGCAAATTGATGATGCTTTTCAGACCAGCATCTTCTTTTGGAATCTTGACGGTTTGCTTTTCAACACGATTTGAAGCAGACGTGACAGAAACAGTAGAGATGTTTGCCATGAGGGCCTTGTTAACTTCACCTTTAGCCTCAGCTATTTCCTCACACCAGTCATAATCTTCCACAACTAAAGCCTTTTGGTTGTTTTCAGCAATGCTGTCACTCCCTTCAATGGCCACTAGTCTTCTTGTCTGGTTGAGCTTGGCATTCTCGTTCTTCAGCAACGGACACTCCCTTTTGAAATGGCCCAAATTTTTGCAATTTTAACATCTTAGCTTGGACTTGTCAAATCCAGCTTTTCCAAGGGCCAACCTTTTTCCCGTTTTATCTTGGAATTTCTTCAATCGAAGAGTGATCATTGCCATCTGCAACTTCAGATCCATCTCCTCCATGTCGTCAGGATCCACTTGATACATGTCTTCAACTATGAGGAAATCTATCTTCAACTCTCTGACATAAGAGCCTCATAGCTGCTTAAGAAGGTATTGAACAATGCGACATGTTCTGCGGAGATTTTAAGTGCTTGAGCATCGCTGGCCACGATAGTCTTCTCGGAGGATGACGAGGCCTTCATAGAGCTTGCGGAAGCATTCGGAAAAGATTCGACAACAGTTTGAGAATTTAATCCACATGAGGTGATGGGAGCAAGAAATGCCATATTCTTCGGGGCTGAGGTTGCAACAACTTGCTGAGTAATCTTCTAAGAATACCCAGTTTGGTTCATCTCTCTCTTGACAATGTCCGTTTCAAATGCTTTTAGAGTGTTGATCAGTTCTGAGAGTGTAACAGGAGTTGTGCTGGTCAAGAAAGTTCTCTTAATCATCATGCATTGAAGGCTCCATTCTTTGGGGAGAGAATCTAGCAGCTTCTTGATTGATGCATAATTTGCGACAGGATTTCCCACTTTCTTCATCTTAGTTAGCACGCCTAGAAATCGACTGATGTGGTCAGATAAGCTTTCGCCATGAACACTTCCAAACATGTCATACTCTTTCTGAACCATGTCTCGTTTGTTGTCCATGAGTTCCTCATTTCCTTCATAGTGGTCGATTAGTGCCAACCACAGTTCATGTGCTGAGGTGTACTCTTCAAACAAGTTGTTATCGTCCTTGGACAGAGCCATAGTAAGAGCAGCATGAGCCCTTCGGTCACGTTGAATGAGAGTTCTATCTTCATCTGTGAACATTGATGGATCTTCATTGATTGTACGGATTTTGTCACGAATTATCATTGGAACATGCGACCCACTGGGACTAACATCCATTGAGTATAGTCAGTATACTAAAAGAAGGCTTTGATCCTGTTTTTCTAACTGCTGAAATCTTCTGATCCTTTCAACTTTGGTGGCCTTGTAACAGTTCCAGTTTATAGCTTGGCTTGGGCAATCGGATTGAGTTGATTGAGAGACATAATGGTTGATCGGTGATTAAATACGCTTGGGAGAGCGATAAATCAGGAAACAATATCGCTGCAAAGGAGATAATTACGATGCAAATGAAATAAATACGCTGGACTGGAGATTAATTTCGTTGCACTTGTATCAAATACGCTGATGAAGATGGCGACTTTATCCTGCGAAAAAGCTAAATCCGCTGGATAATCAAAAACAAACAAAGGTTTGATTAATTTTGCTGATCACCGTGATAAAATTGCTGAGGATTTGTATCACTGACTTCGAAGTCGCCTTCGATTAATTTCGTTGGCACTATTACGCTGAAAACAAATTCGCTGGTTTAAACCCAGCGTATTTGTTAAATACCCGATATTCAAAGTTAACTACGCTGGCTTCAAAAATATCTACGCCAACTTCAAAAATAAATACGCCCAGAAGGGTTTTAGTACGAACAAAAACCCTCTAATCACCCAACAACGACTCAAAATTCATGTTTCTTTGCAGCAAAATGACCAAAATGTTTACTAAATCACTGATTAACAACAACCCAATGATTAAACACACCAGATCAAGCCATTTTAAGCCCAAAAATTTGAAAAACCATAAAACTTTGAAAACTTTTGAAAACCTTCAAAACTTGAAGAATCTTAACTAAAACTCAAACAATCAAGAGCTCAAAGGCTCTGATACCAAATTGTGAGTGCCAAAACAGATTCGGATCACAGTGGTTGATTGTTATCACTCAAACAACTATGGATTAGTTGTTTGAATGTGTAAAAGTTAAGAAAAACCAAACCATAAAGATGAAGAATCTTGAACGGATCAAACAACTAGTGTTGTATATGAAATCCCAAAAAGATAACAGCACCTGGATATTCAGACGTAAGCACAATCACAAGAATCACAACACAAGAGAATCACCAAAATCTTTCCAAGAAACTTGGACAATACATTCATTGAAGCACATATTTATATAAACTGACTATCCAGCGTATTTAACAAATACGTTGGGTTATTAATTACGGCGCCAACAAGTATCTTTCACATAATTGCACTTTTGACCCTTCTAGATTTTCTAACTATTTCAAACCACCTCAAACTATGGATAATCAAGTACCAACGGTCTCAAAATGTTCTAACAGATGTTCATGATTAGAATGTAAGAATCCTTGTCTGTAGTGATTTTGATAGCATATTGGTTGTATAAGTAGGTAATGAAATGAATTCATGAAAACTAAGAATGAATTCATTAAGTGTAGGAGTGAAAGAACAAGGATCAAGCAACACAAGGCAACAAGGAACGCAAGATCGAGGTAAGTTCTTTTAGCTTACAAGTTAGTTTAGTAGTTGGAAGTGTCCATTAAATCAAAGTTTTATGTGAAACATTGACTTTTAGGTGGTAATAAAGTGGTATAAAGTTGACCTGTTTTGGTCAATTTAGGTAAAGAATGAAAAATGAATGAAAACCAAGGTGTTGATCTTGGATATTGTTGGGTGAAGTAAATTGGACCTCTTGTATGTCTAGAATGAAAAGAACGAAGTGGGTCAAGAACACGCTGAACTATCGTAGCAACCTAGTTGTTAAAGAATGATAGAAGATTGATCATTGGTCATCAAGATGGAAAGATGAAATGAATTTTGTTTTAGTACTAATTCTTGTTGAAATGTTCTAGGTAAATCTTTGGAATAGGGTCGTGTCGAGCTTGGAACAAACATACACGCATGTGCACTTTGTTATGCTAAGATGTTTAAACGGGTCAAAACTTTTGTATATGAAAATATTTTGGTCAAGGTCTTTTGTTGATGTTTGAAGTACCTTTTAAACTTGTTTTTGTAACGTATGTCGTGGAACCTTCTAAACTTGTTTTTTTAAGTAAGGTGTGTTGTGGATATCATGTATGTAGCTAACTAGTCTTGGATATGTTAATTCAATCCTTTTGATGATATTGTTAACGTTGTTGAAATAGTTTTGATTTACGACCATTTATCTTAATTAGTAAGGTTCGATTTGATCTTAAAAAGCTTGGGCATTATAATCGGGATGAAACACGATAGCGACGACGTATCATGATGCGTCTGTTTGAACCTCAGATGAGAGACTAGACAGAGGGTGACGACGATGAATTGAAGTTGCAATATGTAGAGACGGAGGAGTAGGATTTTGAACAACAGGAATAATAATGACTTTTTTTCTAGAGTTATAGGGTTATTTTGGTAAATTAACATGAATTGCTAAGATATTTAAAACATTCCACTTAACTTTCGAAGAATTTTAAAACTCACCACTTGTAGTATTTGAAGGGATGTAGATTCAGTTTCAATTAATTCTTTTGTTGAGACGCGTAACATAAGGAATCAAAATTTATATTACAATCCATCCAGATCCGTTTTGTTTTATTCTGTAAAACGAACACTACCAAAGTTTTGACAAAAGTCGAGAGGAAGCTTGGAGACATATATACATATATTCTAATGGCCTGAAAAAGAAAGTCATTGGTTTATTATTGTTATTATTATTATTACTATTACTATTACTATTATTATTACTATTACTATTATTATTTTTTTCCATTTAGAGCATTGATAGGAGGCTAGAGAAAACTTCACAACGATTAACAAATCAAAACGATTTCTTCTTATGGTATGTGTTTACCCATTTCATTTGTTTATAGTTTGTTAAAGGTATCCATTGGGGTTTTAGTAAGGCCACTCGGTATAGAGAAGCTCCCCTCATCACACATGTATAATGGCGTCGCAAACACCGCCAAGCCATAACCAAAGGGGCGCTATTTAATCTCCGTCATCTATGGGACTTGAATCAAAGACATCCCCTCCTAAATTCAGGTGTTTAAATGCTAAATAGGATATAAATAACCGTTTTCTTTTAAAATAATCCAAACAGAAAATCCGTCAATCATAAATTTGCAATTTGTATTTCAAATAATATAGTCTTGTATATAAATGAAGGCAGCCTCAACAACTCTGCATTTTTCAGTAGTTCGTCAACGGACGAAATATCAATCATGAGGTAAGTCTAATTTATTTACCCCATACTACATACTGTTCAATGCAACTTCACCATACCTAGAACACCTTTCTCTAGGGTGTGGTTTGATTTGAAAGAAAACACAACTGAATACAGTTTGGGCAATTTGGAGTGTGCAAATATTTATAAAATTTGCTCAGTAATTTCATCAAACAATGATGTCAGTTTTAGTTTTTTGCTGAATGAATATATAAAACGACCACTTAAAACTAATTGGTAGATATTTTCGATTTAAACTAAGCTCTCTAAGATTTTATATGATCAATATAGCCAAGCTCGAGCTTGATATTTTCGATTTAACAGCAGCGTTTTCAAATATTTCCTGCCATGGTTTTATAAATTTGTAGAAAATACTAAATGTAAAGAATATTAGAAAGTGTCTATACAAGGGTGTAGATGCGTTTAATAATTTTGAATTATTTTTTGAAATTGATTCATGAATTACTGTTGGGGAATATAACCCAAGACTTGATTTAGAAAATCAATAGCGTATACTTTGTTTAAAAACTTGAATATGTGCTATACAATGGGTTATATGTTTGCTATATGTATTTCGCTGAAAATACGAGCAAAAGTTTACTTTCGATCTTCGTATTCTTCTATTTGAAAGTCTTTTATTGATGCGACTCTTTAAGCGGTAATGTTTGAGAGGGAGAAGTAATATGGGTGAATCCAACGACAACTAAAACTCACGTCTTGTTTCATCAAAGTAAGTCAGACGTTACTTCATTCATTCGCATGTCAAAAACACCCAACAACGATTCCGAGAAGAAACCTACAGTGCTGGGAGGGTGTTTAGAACCGCTACATCGTCATCACCATAAGTACAAACCATATCCCAATCCCCAAGCTCATGGAATACAACTCCAGAATCTTCAAATGACAAAGAGAATCTCCAAACTACAAACCCTTTGTTCAATCTCCTTAACCATTTCAGACTCGTATGTAGTTTCATTCTTATAGGTCTTCTTTGTAGAATAAGACTTTATTCTTTTTATATAAGGAGATCAATGAAAACTGAATAAATGGTTATGGAGCTTGGACAAGGGGTTGGTAATTTAGGCATGATCAGTATCAGCAGGCTTTTGTAGTCTAGCGTGTGAAAAGATGTTCTCCTTGGATTTATGAAATAAGCAACATATATAACTATCAGATGATACACACTTGGATTTATGAATTCCCTTTTCTCATATGCTTTTGAGAATTAACTTTGTATCTGTGAAGGTACTATCTGGGAAAACATAGCCCAAATCAACCCAATTAAAGGAAAATTGGTTTACCTCTAGAGCCACAACACTAGTTGTGTAAATGTCTAACCTGTTAAAAAAACATAATGAAGATTAGTATAATTTTCAAGAATTCCAAACTGGGTTAAATACACTAAATGGTTCTAAAAAAGCATCCAATATAGGATCATGGTCATGGATTTATAACATCTTCATTTTTGTTAGTATATTTTAATTTGGTAAAGTCTTTTTACTTTGAACAAAATATCTTTTATAGAAACTCTAAAGACTGAACTGGGTAACACTACTACACGAGATAAAAAACAAGTAAAAACATTTTTTTATACTTTATGTTGTGGGTTATTCATCAATAGACCCATATTTTTTAAACGGGTTGGAGTGATTCAAGAAAACATATAAAAGAAAACGAGTCAAATGAGTTGAAAAATAAAAAAAAAACTTTAATTGTCATTTTGATGCGTAAAGCAAGCATAAATCATTTCATCGAAAACATTAGATTATTACTTAAATACATTACTTTTTGTCGTCTTCATTTGACACACTAATTATTTATAAGAAATAATAAAAAAAAGTTAACAAAACTTATTCTTATAACAAAGGAACTTAAATTTCCACCATCAAAAGAGCATTCTTAGCTATAACCTGTAAAAAAGAACATACTAACTACTGTAGTGGCTATAACCTATAAAAACATAATACAAAATTAGTTAACATATTTTATATTTTGAATACAAAGCATCAATTATTAGTAAATATTTAGAGCCTAATTTTAATATGACAATGTGCCTAAGTTTTAACAATTCAGAGGAACAATATTGCAGATCACACCACTCAATACATGGTGAAGCAAGTTGAAATATGCTTGATAATCAACACGCAAGAGAATGAGCAAGCCCTCTCAGACTAAGAGAATGAGTTGTTTCAATCTAAGCTTTTTTGACCCATTAGCCAAATCTATATACATGTATGTGTGTGGTGTATAATGACTAATGAGTATTTCATCATATGTCAGACAAGTGATGTGTAAAAAATTAGACCATTTACAGTTGTACACAATCAAATAATATCTCAGATATAAAATTAAAAAACTAGCTTTCATGCAACCATAGCTATACATTTGATCTCATGTCTAGAGATTGTTATGGCAACAGAAACAAGTCCATTGGAAGTTCATACAAGTAATTCGTAAAAGATATACACAAGGCAATATTTATTATTTTACATAACTATGATATATACATATGCCTAATTTACTTATTACATAAAATTCAATCAGACAAAGATAACTATTCCTGAATCTCGACACATACAAATATTTTCACATAGCATATAAATCAATCAAATAGAGACAAACACCAACTAAAAAACACAAAGAAGCAACTATTTTGAATGGCCCAGCCCAACCCCAGTTATCCTAAATGGCCCAACATATTGAAAGAAATTAAGGAATGTCACAAATATAACAAACCGGCAGAGAGCAAACAAGGGATAACGAACATGATGAAGGTTAAGCAAATCGATTGTTCTCTTTCCATCTCAATTCTATTATGTTCTCTGATTCCCATCTCCTTCTATATTTTCGTTTTGTTAGTTTCTTCCTATTCTAATTGATCCTTTAATTCCATAAAAATCAAGTCGTTATTGTATTATATCGAGTAGAGTAATATGTAGTTGTGTTGAAATATATATACAACATTAGTGCTTTCATTGATCCTTAGCATAGATGGCTTTGGAAGATCTCGAACCACAATTATCTCATTTCACTGGCTCTGATCCTAACTTGTGGATCTCTCAATCCGAGCTATACTTTTGATTTACTCAATCTATAGTGATGAACGATTCTCATACGTTATTAAAGTATTTAAGGATGGACCATGGTTAAATTCTTGGTTTCGAAACGATGACCTCACTTGGAACGATTCTCATACGCTATTAGAGTATTTAAGCATGAGTGTATTTGTTATGTTATATATATTGCACACCAAATGTGATTAAAGCAAAAAGGGGATTGAGTATACTTATGGTTTGCAAAGATTCCAAACACGTGAGTTGATGAGCTTGAGGATTTGAACACTAAAGTTACTCTACAATGGGGAAACGAAGTTGTGTGAATTCATGGGATAGAAGACGGATTTGGACTTGAGATTTTTGAGTTAGTAGAGAGCGTGTATGTAAAAAAATTACATCTTGTCTAGACACTTAATTTGGAAACTACCTCTTAGTGTATTTTCATGGGTTCCAAATCACCTATTAGAATCCAAATTTGAGGAATCAAGAACATAAATGATATTGATCATAACTCATAACATTCAACCATGATTCGATTGGCGTCATGGTTCGGTTTGTATATATATATATATATATAATATATCATACTGATATTTAGTTATCTTAGTCCAAGTTATATGTTGTCATGCAATGAGGTAGGATGAATTCCATCCAATTAACTTCATTATATAGATTCACCAAAGCACAAAATAATCAACTTAGTTGATGATTCCGTTGGTCACGAATAAAGCTAAAATGTACAAGTAACTAATTTTGCTAAGTAGTCAAATAAGAACAATCCGGACTTGTACATACCCAATATGGAAAACGTTAGAGACGAGGTGGGGCTGACTTACATTGGTTTCTTGGAAACTACTTAGGTAACTAATCATCTAAATCACCTAAACAACCAAGTGACTTGACTAGACTAGCGCACTCCAAACATAGATAGTGTTTGGAGACTTGGTGTAGTCTTGCCCACTTTCTAACTGGAATTTGTTTAGTGACTTAGGTTGGTTGATTTAGAGGTGTTTGAACCTCAAACTTTCTTGAATGACACCTCAACTTAAGTCCCTCAACATGTAAATTAGGTAGGAACAAGGTTTGGTTTATGTTCATCCAAGAAAGCTAACAATAGTTGTAATAAGTTTGAAAGCTTAACAAAAAAGGAATTTAGCCTCACTTTGGAACTCAAAATGGTGATGTCCCATGTTAATTTACGAAGTTACACTTGTGGACACACTCCCAGAGGTGTTCCAAGTGAGTTGAAGCAAGAATTCATGATGATGAGAAAGAGAAAGTAAGCTGAAGCTCACTTTTACACTTGAATATATTATGCCCTAATGTTGCAAGTTCAGATTCTTGGGAGTATTTTGAGAGTGATTTGAGTGTGGGAAAGTGAAACGAAGGTGTGGGATCTTGTTATATAGTGGTTGGTTAGGATTAGTGTTTTAATTGAGTAAGAAGGTGATTGCGGGCGAATGGAGTTGAGAAAAGTGGCCAACCCGGATGGGAGAAACAACTTTCTACGGATTATGCCTCCTCAAGTCGTGCTGCGAGGAAGGCATGTGTGTATGTGTCTATGTGTGTATGTGCGTACGTGAGTATGTATGTATGTATGTATGTATGTATGTATGCGTGTATGTATGTATGCGTGTATGTATGTATGCGTGTATGTATGTATGCGTGTATGTATGTATGCATGTTGTATGTATGTATGTATGTATGTGTGTGTGTGTTGTATGTATGTATGTATGTATGTATGTATGTATGTATGTATGTATGTGATAGTTATTGTGCATGTATAATTAATAATTCGAACGTATAATAAGTCTCGGTTTTGCATGTAAAAACGTATTTCACGATTGATTGCATATAACATAGGAATGATTTTAATACCATTGATGTAAATATGAATTTTCCATTATGAACGTACTCTCAGATTACAAGATTGGAATGAAATATGAATATAAATTTCTAAATATAGAAGGTACAAAATATGAGATGTTAAACCTTGTAACCAAGCTTCCCAAAACAAGGAAAGGGCATGACGCCATCTGGATTATTGTCGATCACCTCACTAAGAGAGCTCATTTCTTGCCCATTCGGGAAACCTACTCTTTGGAGAAAATGGCGGAAATTTTTGTGAACGAGATAGTCATGGAGTTCTCGTATCCTTTATGTCAAATTGGGACACCAAATTTACTTCACGGTATTGGTGGGAATTTCATGAAGGAAAAGGTATCCAATTGAACTTAAGCACCACTGATCACCCCCAACTGATGCCTAATCTCAAAGGACCATTCAAACACTCAAAGACATGTTTCGAGCATGTGTTTTGGAGTTTGGGGAAACTCGAACAACCACTTGCCGTGTTAGAATTTTAATACAATAATAGGTACCATAATAACATTCAAATGCCACCGTATGAGATAATGTATGAAAGGTAGTGTAGAATCCTCGTATGTTTGGGATAAGTAAGACAAAGAGAAATTTCACCCAAGGATGTAGTGGCAAAGACAAGTGAAAAGATTGATCTCGTTCGAGTCTGAGTGAAAGCAGCTCAAGACTGAAAAAAACCTTATGCACACCAAAGAAGACTCCTCATTGAATTCCAGGTGGGGGACTGAGTGTTGCTAAACTTCTCCCTATGCAAGGGCATAACCCGATTCCATAAATGAGTGAAGTTGGCACCTCGATATATTAGGCCTTTCAAAATTTTAGCTCTAGTTGGAAAAATAGCGTATTGGTTGGAATTAGCACCGACACTAGATGGAATTCACAACAACTTCCATTTGTCAAAACCCCAAAGTATCTTGCTGATGAAACGTCATACATACCTCTTGAGGACATTAAAGTAAATGAAATAATTAATTATGTAGAGAGGTCGGTAGCTATAAAAATTACATGGTAAAGCACCTTCGCAAAAAATACCATTAGACAAGTCTTGGTACAATGGCAATACCGAAAGTGATCAGATCTTACATGGGAATCGGAGAAAGAAATGTGTGAGCACTACCCAACTCTTTTCGGTATGTTTTCAGTTTTTGGACACGAAACCTTTTTTAAAGGAGGTAGACTTGTAACGCCCCAAAAATCTCTATTTTGACTATTATGTGTAGTTAGATAATGTTGGGTAACTAGTGACACTTAACCTAGTTTAATATAATGTTAACCTTTAGTAGTAAGTATGTTCTTATGGTTAAACAAGTTAACTAATGAAACTATAGGGGATGAAATCCACCTCTAGAGAGATGAATTGATAAAAAAAGGAAAAAACAAAATAAAAGAATGTGCAAGTGTGTGTGTGTCTAATGAGATAAGAGGGAGAGAAAGAAAGGACATGGTCTCTTGAATGTTAATTTACAAAATTCAGCAAATTGGGAAGGAAATTGGTGATTTTGTTCATGCATGAGCCTTGATTCTGGATTTTCTAGACCTAAGAAACACTATGTAAGTTAGAATTTGTCTTTTGGTAAAGTTCTAGTATGACAAGAAAGTTAAAAGCATCAAATTGAAATAAGTTTTAATAAGTATGACTTGAATTAGGGTAGGAATTTTGTTTAGAATCACCATATGAGTAAAGTATGTGTAGAAATTTTGTAAGTGCTTGTTATATGTGAAAACTCTCATGTAAGGTGAAGTGGATTTTAGAAATGATAGTGAAATTGACATTTCAGGTTAGAATTTCTGATGTTAATAAATACAATATGGAAAGATGATGATTATTGTTCATATGATGAATGAAATATAATATCTAGTGGAAATATGACAATTTGTTAGTAAATAGGCAACTTAAATAAATGCTAATATGGATGCCCACCAAGTGTTTGATGAAATACTTGAATGTAAATTTATATGATTTTGTGACAACAACTTGTGATGATCATGATTTGAATGTAAGAATCTTTTTATGTAGTGATTTTTATAGCATCTTGGTTGTATAAGCAAGTCATGAAATGAATTCATGAAAACTAAGTATAAAGTCATTAAGTGTAGGAGTCAAAGAAGAATGATCTAACAATACAAGGCAACAAGGATCACAGGTTTGAGGTAAGTTCTTTTAGCATACAATTTAGTTTATTGTGTTGATACACTTTTGTGTCTGTCGCTTGTTCTTAGTTACGTCAGTAAGTGTACCGTCTGTGTTTGTTGAGTCTATAAAGTTTGGTCGTGTCAACCAAATCAAGATATCCTCCTATCTTGATTTGGCACGACGATTAGTCTGTTCGTGTGAGTGAAATGTGCTCCCTACGAGTAAGGTGCTTGCTCGTACGAGTCAATACATGCTCGTACGAGTGACTGTGTTTAACAAAGAACATTCTTGGGCGTACGAATGACTTACTCATTCGTACGAGCCATAACCTATTCTTACGAGCAACCATGTCTGATTGTTCTTCGTGTTTGTGTAGTGCTTCGTACGACGACGACATACTCGTACTATTGCTAGGTGTTAGCACTACATAAACAGACATGCAGTTCTCAGGGAAAAGGCTAGACATCTGAGACCATAGTAGAGAGAGACACAAGAGTACAAAGTGTGTTGCATGAGTCCATATGAACATTGTTTGTATATGTTTGTACTAGTTCTCTTCTTTTAATCAAGATATTGAATCTTTGGTTATCCTATGTTCTTACTTTACTTTGATTTGCATTCTTACGAGGATTCCGTACTCGTATTTGTGTTAATAAACAAGGAAGCAGATTTATCTAGATCCTCCAAGTGGACCTACAAGTGGTATCAGAGCTTTGGCTCTCTTCCTTGTTTAAAACCAAGCTTGTGTTGTGTCTGAGCTGGTTCTGAGTGTTTCTGGAAGTGTTCTTGAACTCTCAACAGGAAACTCAAGCTTTTAAAAGATAACCAACTTAAAACCTGTTGTGCCCAGAAAATTTTCTTAAAAACCTTGTTAGAATACATGGAGACATGTTAGGATCTGGTTTTTCTTAAAATTTTCCATCAAAGTTCAGTTGAGCATATTTTCAGGTGAAACACCTGCTGGGAAACTCAGAGGAATATTCTTGTAGGGTTGACCAAATCTCGGGACTTGACTGTTTGAATTGAAAAGCAGAACTAGAATGTTTGCCTTTTTAACCAAAACTGGGTAAGACAATTAACAACATTCGAACAAATTCACAAACATGTCTCTGTTTAAAAAGGAAATTTTCACCAACCAACCCTGCAAAAAGATTCCTCTCTGTGAACAACCAAAAACTTCAGCGAAAAACATCGGTGCGAATAACCCATCCGCACGAAGGACCTTGTTCGCACGAAGAACAGGTTGCTCGCATGTAAAAGTGTCATTCGTAGGAACAACCTGGTTCGTACGAAAGACAGTGGTTCATACGAATTATTGATTCATACGAAGAACTTTCTTCTTTGATTGTTTTTCGTATTTCAGTTTCTCACACAAATTAAACTTTAAACCTTCTAATTTTCATAAACAAGAAAACAAAATGGGTACAAATTCTTGGGATTGGGGGTGTAGTACAAGTCAAGACGCAACCTCATGGGTAAAATCATTAATACCTCCAAATATAATTACCGATGGTCAATGGGCTTTTGTTACGAATAAAAATCAAAGCGTTCAAACTCTTCTTCTTAGCGAGAGTGAAACTGGAAGTAACAACCGTCCACCAAAGTTGAATCATATGAACGATTATCCTTCATGGAAGAGTCGTTTTCGTACGTATGTCTTGGTTAGAATACCGAATTGTGGACAAATTTTGCTTCTCCATACAGAGAATCTCTTGAAGAAATTGTATTAAATTCAGCCTCTTTATCCGAATTGGATGAGAATGATAAACGAGCCTATGATCTAGAAAAGAAAGCCTTTGCCATTCTTACGTAAGCTCTTCACAAAGATATTTATCATTAGTTTATGCATTGTACAACTACAAAGAGCTTGTGGGATGCATTAAAAACAAGAGAAGAAGGAAATGCAGCAACGAGAAAAACTCGACATGATCTTTTGAAGAAAGAATTGAAAGGGTTTCTGTTTATGGAAAATGAATCACTAAACGCTATAACAACTCATTTCTATCACTTGCTTAGTGAGATGTACTCATACAAAGTTCTTGCATCACAACATGAGATTGTTATGTGTTTTGTTGATGCTTTACCACCTAAGTAGAGTCAATTTATTGAATTGCTAAAACATATAGGTGTGATGGATGTGCTCAGCATTTACGAATTTATTCAGAAAGTTGAAAACAAAAATGAAGAAGAAATTTGCAAAGTAAAACGATTTCCAGTTCCACAAAATCCAGAAATGTATTTTGGAGGCATTAACCCAGGTATAAGTACAGTTCAACAACCAAAGATTCAAACAACATTCATGTCAAATTCATATCCTTTTATGCCGCAAGTTAAACCAGATCGGTCTGCTGGTATAAGTACTCAAGTTCATAAACGAGTTTTTGATCCAAAATCCTTTCTTCCTCTACCTCAAGATATTAATCCAACTCCTCAAGTTTATGAAATAGAATTTGATCCAAAAGGATATCTTCCTCAACCACAAGTTGTTACACCACAAGTTCAATAACAAGCTTTCTATGGTAAAAACATTCAACCCTCAAATTCCAACACTGTCAGACTAGATACATCAAGCCTTTCAAAGGTAAGTGTGGAAGTTGCACGGGAACACATGGAACTTCTAAACACTTTGGTGAGCTCTTACTGTGGATTAGTAGCTGGACAAATTGGTAATATCAATTTAACCACTGAAGACTATGCACAAATTGATAAGGAGGAAATGGAGCTAATTGATATCAAATGGGCGTTTGCAAGTGCTGTAAGAAGAGCAAAATATTTTATGGAGAAAACAAGAAGACCCATTCTGGATAGCAGCAAGGATACTCCATACGATTTTGACAAAAGAAAAGTTACTTGTTTCAACTGTAGAGAAAAGGGGCATTTTAAAAGAGAATGCACAAAGCCTCCACAACAAGGGAATCAATATCCTTTCAATAGAAATCAAGCTACTAACAACGAAAGAGCAATAATTCCCGCAAACAATTCCAACAGAGCATTAGAGTTCATGCAGATGAACGCTGTGATTGGTCTATTCAATTGGGAAAAATTGGTGGAGGAGGAACTGCGTTATATGCCGAAATTGAAAAGAATGATAACAATGGAAAATCATCCAGAAATGATGATAGTTCATTGGATAGCAGCAGTTCAGATGAAGCAGAATCGACCTCGAGTGACGAACGCTGAAGATGTTAATGCTGAAGAAGATGAGGTGATCACTGAAACTGAATCGACGAATAGCAGCGAAGAGGATTTGGAGCATGAAACTGAAAGACCATCTGATGAGTTTTCCAAACATCTCTCATTAATCGGATCTTCCACTCTTCATGCAGCATTCATGACCTGTTTGGATTGTCAATCCAGTCAGGTAAGTTCCGATAAACCTATTGTGTCTAAGTGTTTTGAATGTTTAGCTTTAAAAGGTAAATACTTAGAACTTGAGGGTAAATTTGATCACATGAAGAAGCATCATCAGAGTTTGATTGTAGATCTGACAAAGTGCACTGAGGCAAATACAGCCTTTAAGAAAAACGAAAAAGAATTTAAATCAACAATTGAAACTTTAAAGAAGTATGTTTCTGAATTATCAAAGAATGTTTTGAGAAAACAAAAATCCATTAATAATTATATTAACATGCTTGAAGAAACAAAAAAGGAGCTAGGCTGTGCGAAGTGTGAACATGATGCAATCAAACTCAAGTTGGACAGTTACTCCAACTCAAGATAGGTTTTGGATCACATCATCGATGTTTAAAAGAATAAAGGTGATGTAAAATGCATAGGTTATCAGGCATGTCCCCCTCCGGTTAGGCACAATTACCCCAAAATGCCAGATGATGAAAATATGCTTCAGTTTAAACCCACTGTTCCATTGGATCTAGATGAATTTATAGCTGGTCTAGGGTTCACTAAGGGCACATCTTCAAGTCAAGGTCAACCGGATGACGTCAATGACTCAAAGTCTATGAATAATCAAAATCCTCCCATTATTGATGATTATGGTAGTTCAGATGATGAGTCGGATGAGGACAAACCTAAGCAGTCAGACACGGTACCAAATGAAGAAAATGTACCTCACGAAAATCACATTCTATGTGATCCCTCAACAAAAACATGTGTGACTGACAATGTCAAGATTGTTGAAGCTCATTTTGAAACCTGTGAAAGCATGAAATTGCTATATAAGTTGATTGGATCCAACAAAGTTTATTCAAACAAAGATTTTCCCATCAAAAATGTCAATCAATCCTTGATTGATAAAGTTTTCAAAGATTCTACTAGTAAGTATTTGGGAAATTCAAGCCCAAGAGTTGTAGTAACTCAGTGTGCTCCTCTCCTAAAAACCGAAGTTAGAATGAAATACGGAAATAAAAAATTGAAACCTCAAAACAATCAACGAAAGCAAAATCATGCTAACCAAGGAAATGGAAAAAGAAAACAGAGCCAGCACAAGAAGAAAATTCAAAAAGTGAACTTCGTGAAATCCCGAGGGCTGATAAAACTGAATCTTTTGAAAACAAATCCAACACGGATTTTGTTAAACAAAATAAAATTTTAAATAAAAACAGTCATAACAACTACACACAAGACACAAATTGTTGTAATGTAGGACCAAGTTCCTCAAGATCACAAGGTTCATCATCAGGCTATCACTTTCATAATACTCCGAGGTTTGTTGAGCGGAGATCATGCTTTGAGTGTAGTAAGTATGGACACATTATCAAAAATTGTCCATATCTCACAAAGGGAAAAGCAAAAATTGACGCACCCCGTGATAAACAATACCATGTTAAATTTGTTTCGCCAAAATAGGACCCTCATCTGTAAAAAGAAAAAACAGAGAAAGAAACAACAAAAGGTTATTGAAAAAGCTTTAAAACAAAAGGTTATCCAAACACAATCAAATGTTAAAATTGAGAAAGAAAAACAGATTTGGAAACCAAAACAGGTAATTATTTCAGGGGGAGCACAATCCATTCCGAACAATCGAGAAAAGGAAGTTCCAATTCTCGATGATGTCGGACGACCCAAGTCAATGAAGTCTTGGGTCCCCTTCTCCAACTAATCTTTAATGAGTGTGCAAGATGTTTTAGGAGGAACTATTGATAATCATAGGATTGTTGATAGTGGAACATCCAGGCACAAGACAGGTGACATGCGGCTCAAAACATTGTTATGTCCAGGAGTTGTTGCCTTTGATTGGAGAAAAAGGGAAGATAATGTCCAATGAGTAAAGAAAGAATGGTGAATGAAGATGATAACTTCGAAAAGACGAAAAACGACCAACAGTCTGTTTGTTTACAGCTTGGATCGGATCCATAGGATAGATTCAATCGAAATGTACGCGCCTGCAGCACGTCAAAAGATTATCGAAAATTCATGTCATATGTCTTTTACAAGAAGTTCAATAGCTTTCAAGATGATCATGCAGTGTACATTTATCCATGGGTGTGATTGAAGAAAAGGTGTTTGGTTGAACAAATCAACCAGGTGTGCGGATGCCTAGGCATGGTTTGAACAACCGCACACTACTTCTCAAGGAGAAAGACGAAGACCTTTTGCTAGAGCAAAAACATTTAAACAACATCATGTATGGACCATCCAAAGATGATGTGTACAAGCTTCTCCACATGCACTTATGCTTCTTAACAGCCGGACCCGAAGGTTTTATGTTCTAGTTGTTGCAAAGAGATTTCTCAGTTATATGACGTAGCTACAAAGTCGACCTTGAAATCCACACCGGGTGGATATCCAGCTAGGAGAACACACAGTTTCCTGGCAAGGCACGGAAAATTTGCAAAATTACGGTTTGAAATTTCTACTCTCTCCTATCTCTGTCAATATTTAAGCTGCTTCACAATTTTCTAAAAATCTCATACAAGCACTCCAGACCAAACACATTGATCTCGGATATCACCTCACACGTGATTGTTTCAATATGAAACTCATGAATGTTGTTATGGTCCACACCAATTACCAACGTGCCAACTTATTTCTCAAATATTTTGATAAATCATTTTTATTAAAATTAATTTTTGTTAACGGCATCAAGATAAACGATGAGTTAATTCATATCAGAAATCGTTTTTGTAACTATATTTCTTAAGGATAATCAAAAAGATCAAATTAAAGGTTTAAATTTACTTTTTGCATTGTAGGGGGAGTAAATTCCAATTCGAAAAATATAAAAACACTAGAAAAACAAAAATGAGTTTCCTGGCAAGAAAAAGAGAAAATGATAGTAAATTAGTGGTCTGTCAAAACCTCTTCGAACTTAAAATGAAAAACGATAAGTAACTCTATATTCAATGTACTGGTAGGCTCACAATCATTTTAAAATGTGCACATGGCGATATAAACATAATCAACTGAAGACTAGGTGGGAACCATTCATTGGCATATGGTCTTGGTACCGAAATTTCGTTTGATAGTATTTCGAGGTTCTGAGATATGCGGTCTTTATGCTGACGTATCATTTGGGCATCATGGTTGAATCTTTTACCGAAAAATAACGGTGACGTTAGTCTAGAACTTCCATGATACCATACATATGTAAAAATACTGCATACGACCATCAAATAAGTGATAAAATATCACAACTTTATGCGGGAGCTAAGTTCGTCTCTTTGTCGGTATGATGATACTAACATGTTCACGGACTTACTCCGGTGCCCTGCATGCATCAAAAATCAAGTTCCCCATCAATAAGTGATTTAATCACATAGGGCCTGTTTTCATTCAAAATAAGTGAGTATCTTACACCATATACGTCAAAACAGATGATAACCAGTATACTCACTCGTAAGTTTTTCCTCGTGCATATCTTGATACGGGAATGTGTCGTGAAGTGGATGAACACAGGTCAGTAAGTATAAATCATACATTAATTGTATCCCCTAACCGCGAGTACATCTGATAAGTTGAGCTTATGTGGACAACAATACCGATAATTGTTATAGGATATTTATCTAATGCTATCTAATCGAACAACAAGTGTGTTTTGGCAGGACCATATACTAATATGATTCTCTTACCCTCGAAATTCGCAAAAAGAATGTCTGTAAATATTTATTTAAAGTCTTTCCGTCCTTACATTTAAATTTGAAAAATACGAGAAAGATTTTAGGTGAGTTTTAATATAAATTTTATAAAAGCCAAAAAGATTTTGCTTCTAGCTTATTTTTTATTGACCGATGTTGGAACTCAAGTCTATCCTACCTCAAATCCAGATTGAAAGTCGGAAAACAATTGCATCTTCATAAACTGTCGAAGTTTACAAGCCTTGAAGTTTAATGATTTAAAATTAAACAATCTTAAAAACTCTTCAAGTATTGTCAGTTGTGGTTGAATAAAAGTTGGTCTCATGTGTGTCATGTGCTAATTATGCTTAAAATAATCCGTCATGAAATTTCCAAATGACAATTTTCTATGATTGTTTAAATCCCTGCAATTGTTCTCATTACGCTTTTAGCTTTGTTGTGTGTGCAGATGAAATATCCAAGCAAGCTAAAGGCAAAGAGAACGAGTTGGAAGAAAACAAGTTACGGGAGAAAAAGACACAACATAAATGCAAATTGTGAATCAAGAAGATCAATTTTCATAGCTGACCACTTATCAACACCACAGCATATATTCAAGGGGGAGTTTGCTGATGCACCTCCTGACTATGACACGTGAAGGCATCTGAAGATCTGACAATATGAAGAACGAACCATCACGAGCAGCATCCAAGGGGGAGTTCATTGATGCATATTTATGTGGATGCGACTCAGTTCGGTTTCGGTTCGATTCGATTCAGCTCGGTATTCACGCTGGAAACTCATAGTCCAAAGAAGGCCATTAGAAATGAAGACTAAAGAACAAGCAACATCCAAGGGGGAGTTTGTTGATACACTTTGTGTCGGTCGCATATTCTTAGTTACATCAGTAATTGTACGGTCTTTGTTTGTTGAGTCTGTAAACGTTGGTCGTGACAACCAAATCAAGATATCCTCCTATCTTGATTTAGTACGACGATTAGTTTGTTCGTGTGAGTGAAAGGTGCTCCGTACGAGCAAGGTGCTTGCTCGTACGAGTCAATGCATGCTCGTACGAGTGACTGTGTTTAACAAAGAACATTCTTGGTCGTACGAATGACTTACTCATTCGTACGAGCCATAACCTGTTCGTACGAGCAACCATATCTAAATGTTCTTCGTGTTTGTGTAGTGCTTCGTACGGCCGGTGACATACTTCGTACTATTGCTAGGTGTTGGCACTATATAAACAGACATGCAGTTCTCAGGAAAAGGGCTAGACATCTTAGAGCCATACTAGATAGAGACACAAGAACACAGAGTGTGTTGCATGAGTCTGTATGAACATTGTTTGTATATGTTTGTACTAGTTCTCTTCTGTTAATCAAGATATTGAATCTTTAGTTATCCTGTGTTCTTACTTTGCTTTGGTTTGCATTCTTACGAGGATTTCGCACTCGTATTTGTGTTACATAAACAAGGAAGCAGGTTTATCTTGATCCTCCAAGTGGACCACATATTGGTTGTTGGTAATGTCCAATAAATCAAAGTTTTATGTGAAATATTGACTTTTAAGTGTTAATAAACTGGTACAAAAGTTGACCCGTTGAAACAGGTCAATTTGGGTAAAGAATAATAAAACGAATGAAAACCAAGATGTAGATCTTGGATATTGTTGTGTGAAATAAATTGGACCTCTTGTATGTCTAGAATGAAAAGAACAAAGTGGGTCAAGAAGATACTAATGTATCGTAGTAACCTAGTATATTATAGAATGGAAATTTAGAAGACTGATCATTGATCATCAAAATGGAAAAATAAAATGAATTTTGTTTGTCGGAATATATTAGTACTAATTTTCGTTGAAATGTTCTAGGTAAATCTTTGGGGTAGGGTCGTGACGAGTTTGGAATGAACATACACACACATGCTTCTGTGATGCTAGATATTCAAACGGGACAAAACTTTTATATATGAAAATATTTTGGTCAAGGTCTTTTGTTGATGTTTGAAGTACTTTTGAAACTTTTTTTTAAGTAAGGCGTGTGGATATCATCTATGTAATTAACTAGTCTTGGGGTAGGGTCGTGACGAGTTTGGAATGAACATACACGCACATGCGCTTCTATTATGCTAAGATATTCAACGTGTCAAAACTTTTATACATGAAAATATTTTGGTCAAGGTCTTTTATTGATGTTTGAAGTACTTTTGAAATTTTTTTTTGTAAGGCATGTGGATATCATCTGTGTAATTAACTAGTCTTGGACATGTTAAACTCGAATCCTTTTGATGATCTTGTTAACGTTGTTGAAAAAGTTTTAATTTGAGACCATTTTTCTTAATTAGCTAGTTCGATTTGATCTTAAAATGTTTGGGCATTACAGACGCGATGAAACACGATAGCGACGACGTATCATGATGCGGTAATATGAACCTTAGATCAAATTAGACAGAAGGTGGTGGTGACGAATCAGAGTTGCAATATGTAGAGACAAAGGAGTAGGATATGGAACAACCGGAACAACAAGGGACTTTTTTTCTAGAGTTATAGGGTTATTTTGGTAAATTAACATGAATTCCTAAGATATTTAAAACATTCCACTTAACTTTTAAAAAGAGATTATTCAATTTCAATTCATTATTTTCTACAGACACACAGCATAAGCAATGAAATCTATATTACAATCCATCCATAATCCATTCTATTATATTCTTTAAAACGAACACACCTATATTTTAACAAAAAAATCCGGAGAAAACATGAAGAAATATATATTCTAATAGCCTCAAAAAGAAGGTGACTGGTTTATTGTTTTATAATATTTTTTTTTTCATTTAGGGCATTGAGAAGGCTAGAGGAAACTTAACAACGATTAAGAAATCAAAACCATTTCTTCATTTGGTATGTGTTTACCCATTTGATTTGTTTATAGTTTGTTAAGGGTACCCATTTAGGGTTTTAGTAAGGCCATCCGGTGTGGAGAAGTGCCCCTCGTCACATATGCATAATGGCGCCCCAACCACCAATCCGCCATAACCAAACGAGCGCCATTGAAGGCCTCAACCATCAGGATAGCGGGCATGAGAGGGTGAGCATGTGGGGCCCTTGCATCTTATCCAATCAAATATCAGTTTTTTCTTTGATTTGTTTTTGTTACAGGGTTCTTTAAAGAGGGTTTTATTCCACACTGTCAATGTTATCGGGAGGGATTGCTTCCTTAAAACCTACATGACGCTAATGTGGCATGAAAAAACCCTCTAAGAACTTTATCCCACACCATATAGCCTAATGGAGTATGAGACGATTAGCTGGTTTTTTAATGGCAATCTTCTTTTAAATCTATTTCATATGTGGGACTTGAAAAAACATCCCATTCCCAAGTTTAGGTGTTTAAACACTTTGTCTTTGTAAATTTTAAAATTAGATGTTTATTAATTCTATATATGCACTTTTTAAAAGTGGATATTCTTAATCTTGTAGAATTTTCTAAATAAAAATCTGGATATCTATTATTACTATATCTTATAATTGGATATCTATTATTAGTCTTAGAATCCTGTAAAAAGGACATGTTTCGTGGGAAAGCATAAGAATTGATTTATAGGTGGGTTGGCTTTGCAAGAAAAACACCAAATATAACAATTTAAGGCACAATGCAATGAATTCTATGCTTAAAACTTAAATCGTCGTGCCAAGATTGTTAAGTAGTGTGTTTTAAGTATTAAGCTGTATGTTTTAGTTGTGTTTTAAATTTCAAGCTACGTCGCATTGTGTTTTAAAATTGTTATTTTAGTGCTTTTCTTGTCAAAAAACCGAAAACATCATGCCTAAATTCAAAACATGAGACTTACATGCCAATTTATATGTATTCTCACACTTCTCAAAAAAGTCATTAATACCAAAACCTCTTATTACTAATATAACATATTCAACGTTGAAAAATACTAATGTAAAGGCTAATATAATATATTGAATGTCAATGCTTATGAAGGGCAAAGACAAAGCTTTGATTGGAAGGGGTAAGTCTTGCCTTCAAGTATCACAGACGACATATTAAAAAAAAAATATGCAACGTTTATCAAGATTTATAACTTCTAATGTCTTTCAGAAAGTGATATTCGATAAATTGGGTGTTTATGAACATTCAACGCCTATCAAGACGTGACTTAAATTTTTAGTGTCTTTCAAAGAAGTGATATTCGATAAATTAGGTATTTATGAACGATAAATATAAATAACTGTTTTCTTTTAACATAACATATCTAAACAGAAAATCTATTAATCATGAATTTGCAATGTGTATTTCAAATTATATACTCTCATATATAAATGAAGGCATCCTCAACAACGCAGCAGTTTTTAGTAGTTCGGCAATGGACGAAATATCAATCATGAGGTAAGTCTAATTTATTTACCCCATACTACATATTGTTCAGTGCAACTTCACCGTACCTAGAACACCTTTCTCTCGGGTGTGATTTGATTGGAAAGAAAACACAACTGAATACCGTTTGGGCAATTTGGATTCACCATATTGCCGCTCCCCCAAACATCTCCGACGACGACTAAAACCACTTCTCACGTATAGTTTCATTAAAGTAAGTAAGACGTTACTTCACTCGCATGTCAAAAACACCCAACAACGACTACAAGAAGAAACCTACAACGCCTGAAGGGTGTTTAATAGCGTACGTCGTCACCCCCATATGTACAAACCATATCCCAATCCCCAAGGTCATGAAATACAACTCTCGAATCTTCAAATCACAAAGGGAGTCTCCAAACTACAAACCCTTTGTTCAATCTCCTTAACCATTTCAGACTCGTTTGTAGTTTCATTCTTATAGGTCTTCTTTGTAGAATAAGACTTTGTTCTTTTTATACAAGGAGATCAATGAAAACTGAAGAAATGGTTATGGAGCTTGAACCAAGGGTTGGTAATTTAGGCATGATCAGTAACAGCAGGCTTTTGTAGTATAGCGTCAAGGTGTGTGAAAAGATGTTCTCCTTGGATTATGAAATAAGCAACGTATATAACTATCGGATGATACACAGTTGGATTTATGAATTCCCTTTTCTCATGTGCTTTTGAGAATTAACTTTGTACCTGCAATGAAAAAAGACTCAAGCTATTGAATTATGGTGAATGAAGGTACTATATGGGAAAACATATAGACCAAATCAACCCAATTAAAGGAAAATTGGTTTACCTCTAGAGCCATAACACCAGTTTGTCTAAATGTCTAACCTGTTAAAAAATTACATAATGAAGATTAGTATAATTTTCAGGAATTCCAAACTGGGTCAAATCAAAACTAAATGGTTCTAAAAGGCATCCAATATAGGATCTTAGTCATTGATCTATAAAGCTTCGTTTTTATTTTTATCATTATATATTTTGGTAAAGGCTTTTTACTTTGAATAAAGGTTATTGGATTTTAATAATTTTAACTTTCACTTATTGGCCCATATTAATCCTAACTTCAAAAATACCCTCTGACAATCCAAACTTGTAAGAATTTGACTCCATGGATCTTTTTCTAACGGGGTTAGTTGTTTGCTGACGTGGTAACTTACGTACAGCACAAACTTAGTTATTAGCTGAAGTGGCTGCTTATTTGGCACAAACTTAGTTAATAGATTTTAATAATCTCAAGCTGCCGCCACCACCATCACCCACCACCACCATCAGCCGCCGGTGGTGGGTGAAGATGGTGGTGGTTGTTGATGGTGGTAGGAAAAGTTGGGATTATTAAAATTCAATAACTAAGTTTGTGTCACATAAGAGGTTAATAGGCCAATAACTAGGTTTGTGTCACGTAAACTGCCACTTCAGCAAATAACTAACGCAGTTAGAAAAGAACCAGTGGTAGCCAAATTTTTAAAAGTTAGGATTGCCATGGAGAACTTTTAAAATTGTGATTAATGTTAGCTGAATGAGTGAAAGTTAGGCTTATTAAAACCTAATAACCTTGAATAAAATATATTTAATAGAAACTCTAAGGAGTAAACTAGGTAATACCATTACGCCAGAAATGATAAAAAAACATTTTCTTTTGTATACTTTATGTTATGGGTTATATATCAATACACCCATATTTTTTTAGCAGGTCGGAGTGATTCAAGAAAATTTCTTAAAAGAAAACGAGTCTAATGAGTTAAAAAATTGAAAGAAGTTTTAAGTGTTATTTTTATGCATAAAGCCTCCTAAATCATTTCATTGAAAACATGAGATTATTACTAAAATACATTACTTTTTGCTGTCTTCATTTGACACACTGAATATTTGTAAGAAATAATAATAGAAAAGTTAACAAAACTTATTATTATAACAATGGAACATAAATTTCCAACATCAAATAATCATTCTTAGCTATAAGCTATAAAAGCATAATACACAATTAGTAACGTATTTTATATTTTGAATACAAAGCATCAATGTATTAATAAATGTTTCAAGCCTAATTTAAAATGCCAATGTGCCTAATGTTTCACAATTCAGGGGACAGTATTGCAGATCACACCACACAATACATGGTGAAGCAAGTTGAAATATGATAGATAATCAACACGCAATAGAACTAAAAATATGATTGAATAAACGGACAATAAAGTGTGTTAGGACGTTTTGAGACCATTGATACTTGAGTTTAATAGTTTGAGCTGGTTTTGTAATAGATAGTAAAACTAGAAGGGCTAATAGTGTAATTTGTGAATTTTGGAATAGGGCGGCGTATTTAAGTTCCCAGCGTATTTATTAAATACGCTGGTAGTCAGATGTGTATAAATATGAACTTCAATGAAAACTTTGTTCAAGTTTCTTGGACAGATTTTGGTCATTGCCCTTGTGTTGTGATTATTGTTCTTGTGCTTAATCCAAATATCCAGGTGCTTTTAGTGATTATATCTTTTGGGATTTCATATACAACACTTGTTGTTTGATCCATACAAGAATATTCTTCTTCATTCTTTGGTT
The DNA here is from genome assembly GCA_947069175.1 of Scalesia atractyloides. Classification (NCBI taxonomy): domain Eukaryota; kingdom Viridiplantae; phylum Streptophyta; class Magnoliopsida; order Asterales; family Asteraceae; genus Scalesia; species Scalesia atractyloides. Next base: position 65,531,168 of record CAMTDV010000022.1, read on the forward strand.
TTTCTTAACTTTTAGACATTCAAACAACTAAGCTATAGTTGTTTAGGTGATAACAATCAACCACTGTGATCCGAATCTGTTTTGGGACTCACAAAGTGTTTTGTAGTTAACCCAAGCAAGCCCAACTCCTTTCATCCCAGACTAATAGAATGAGTTGTTTCAATTTAAGCGTGTTTTGACCCATTAGCCAAATCTATATATGTGTATGTGTGTGGTGTATAATGAGTATATCGCAATAAATTATATTAGTTACCTTTATCATATATCACACAAGTGATTTGTAAAAAGTTAGTCAATCTATAGTTCTACACAATCAATAATATCTCAGATATATAAGAAAAAAATAGCTTTTATGCAACCATAACTGATCTACATACATTTGATCTCCTATCTAGAGAGTGTTATGGCAACAGAAACTAATCCATTTGAAGTTCATACAAGTAGTTCGTAAAAGATATCCACAAGGCATTATTTATTATTTTTACATAACTAAGATATATACATATGCTTAATCTGCTCATATAACATAAAATTCAATTAGACAGAGATAATATTCCTGATTCCCCACACATACAAATAGTTCACATAGCATACAAATCAATCTAATGGAGACACGGACCCCAACTCAAAAACCACAAAGAAGCAACTGTTGTGAACGGCCCAGCCCAACCCAAGTATTCTAAATGGCCCAGCAGATTGAAATAAATTAAGGAATGTCATAGATATATCAAATCGGCAAAGGGCGAACAAGGGGATAACGGACATGATGAAGGTTAAGCAAATCGATTGTTCTCTTTCCATCTAAAAATGTATTATGATCTGATTCTCATTTCCTTCTATATTTTCGATTTGTTAGTTTTTTCCTATTGTAATTCATCCTTTAATTCCATAGAAATCAAGTCCTTATTGTCCTATTTCGAGTAATAGTGATATTCATAAAATGCAACATATAACCTATATCAAATAAGGCATAAAATCAACCCTTTTTATATTCTAATGTTGGAAAAAAGTGTAGTTCTTTGTAAACTTTTGATTTTCAAGACTAGATGAGCTTAACTGTACAAAAGAAACACAAAAGACAACATAAAATACAAGAAAGAAGAGTTGACACACCATGCCTACCCTCCAAGCTACACCACAAGACCAAAACAACAAACTAGAAGACAAGCATGGGACTGTGCCCCCCTCTAGAGTCCATGCGGAACAAGACAAACAGAGCAGACAAGATATATGTGGCCCTGTCCCATGGACACGTGGCCGTGGTTAACTCCAAGATATGCAGAATCTGTCTAAGGACAACAAAGTACTGTCTACGGGGCCGTGCCCTCTCACACACGGGATCGTGTCTGCATACGAAGTGACATAGATCAGTTAATGAAGATAGAGAAGAAAGGACACGGGGTCGTGCCCCTGGGCACGGGGCCGTGTGAGGAGTCTGTTTTCAGCTATAAAAGGAGATGTTTGGTTCACTTGCAACTTATCCCTTGGCAAACCACTTCTCTTTCACTTACTACCACTTCACCACCACTCCAACACCATCATCCACCACATCATCCACCTTTAGAGTGTGTATAGTAGTCTCGGGATCTAAGATTATTATCAAACAAAGGTCATGCTTGGCTAATCTCTTACTTCACTTGGTGAAGACAAATCTTTTATGTATTACTTTGATTTTCAAGCTTTGGCTACTTTTTATTTGGGTTTTCATTAATGACTCTAATAACTAGTTTTTTATATTGAAAGTGAACTTTACTCTATCGTTTCTTCATGTTTTGTGGATTCACTCTTTTGTGTCTTTACGGTCTATATAAAGATCGTTAACTACTTGGAAGGGGGTTAGAAAGATGGTTTGGGTAAAGTTTTTGCCTCGTTTAGTGTATATAGATCATGCGAGGACTTGATTCAAGCTTATTAGGACTTCTCTTGAGGAGTATAGCATCAAATTGGGAGATCTAAGAACAACTTGAATACCTTATAAATAAACTACTATTAAAACTTTAGACTGGCCTTGCAAGACTATATCCTTGTTGACTCGGACCAATATGGCCGATGGTAGCTTTGCCTCCAAAAGCATGACATGCCACATTTTGCATTAATAACTTAATTATATTTCAATAATCTAGGCTTGCAGGATTGTATCTCTACTGACTTAGACTATTATGTCTAAGGGTAGTGTTGCCTCAAAAGAGGGACATGCCACTATAACTAAGATAATCTCTTAAAAAACCCAAAATGCGTAAATCATCAAAGGATACATAAAAGAGGAGTCGGAACCAAGTGATTCTATCTTGTTTATTGTTTTTCTTCTAACATTTTACTTTTATTTCCTTTTCAAAACTTACTAACTTCTTTTCTAAAAATTTTTGTTAGATTAGATGTTGACGAGATTCTGGCATTAAAAGCTCTTGTGTCCTTAGAGACCTTTGTATGTTACCACTACTATACTACACCAACGATAGGTGCACTAGCCCTAACGTGTTGTAGAAAGTGTTGTATTGTATCATGTTTTATAGATTTAAAACTTGATAACGAGTAAAAAGTGCTAAAAATATATAAAAAATTATACCACTCTCAACACACGTCAAATACGTAATTGGGTTAAAATCTATATACAACATTGGTGCTCTCATTGATCCTTAGCATAAATGGCTTTGGAAGATCTCAACCACAATTACTTCATTTCAGTGGCTCTGGTCGTAACTCGTGGATCTCTTAATCTGAGCTATACTTTCGATTTTACTCAATCGATGGTGATGAACGATTCTCATACATTATTAAAGTATTTGAGGATGGACCATTCTACTGGTTCAATTCCTAGTTTTGGAGCGATGAACTTACCTGGAACTATTTCACTACAGCAATGCTTCATTGATTCCATTCTTCGTCCTTAAAACCTACTATTTATACTATTGTCAATTTGTCCCCACCATTATTTGCCTTCAAGGTGTTTTTGATGAAATGCCTGATTATGTTAAACATGAAATTTTAAGTGTAATTCATGAAACCATGAATGATGAGGTATTAAAAGTTCATATAGACTGAATGGGTGATGTTCACGAACCATTTTAAACTGATGCTCAGCCGGATCTATCGGATTCTAATTTTGTGCTTCAAGATGTTAAATCTAGTCCACATTGTATTATTAGGTCATCAGATTCACCACAACCAAATCACACTCCCACCAACACCTTTACTTGGCATTGTTTTAAAATCCAAACGATGAGATCGAGGCAATTTAGTAGTTCTTTGCTTGGTGTTCACAATTTTGAATGGAACCCTGGTTGGTATTGTGTTGGAACTAAATACGTAACGACTAGAATTCATGATGTGGTACTTGATGTCCCATTGGGTTCTACGCAATGAGTCACTCCAAGTAACGAATGCTCAAATGGATATTTTAGATTATAGTTTTTTATTCAAAAGTTTAGTTACGTCTTCTGCAATCCTGGATTGCGACCTATTTGGAGAATGATCTGCCAGCCAGTTTAAGTCTTGTTTAGTGAACCTTAAGATCATGGTAGCCAAAACGTAGTTATTCCATTCCGAGAGCCGTGAATGAGTTGACATGCATCTTATCTAGGTAGCTACTTTTCCATCATCTAACTGCATCCAAATTTGCTATTTGTGCTATGTTTTCAAATTTGCTTGTTTATTTGCTTTCTTAGTTGATAAAATCTGAAAATCCACTCAATTTAACTAGACTAGGACTTTACAAAAGTTTAGTATCAAGAATCATGCCATTGTGTCCATGGATGGATTCTCGGTCTTACCGACTCAACTACATCACGACCGACGCACTTGCCGATTGTGTGTTATTGAGCTAGTTTGACCTTTTAACTGGTGTTTTTAAAATATATTAAACATTTTACACATCAATATTCTGATTTTACTTATACTAGTTCCTCATACACTTGGTATACAGGATGAGTTCTCACGGATCCTTATACACCGGACTCCTCAAGTTGCTACTCCACCTCTCAGGCAAGTGTATGTATTGGCCCCAACAACTGTCACCTTCCTTACTTATACTTCACAACACACATATTCGTTATAATGGTACTGCCTATACAATCCTTTAAGGCTTTTTATGGACATACACCATGAGATAAAACTTGTTCTATACATGACCCAATCAGCAATGCTAATTTGACAGCTCACTTTTATATTCATAATTTTCACAAGTATTTTACTATTAGCCCATAACTGATAAGGCCAAGCAGGTGGTTACATAGGATAATATTGCTAGTTACCCCATACTTTTACAAACCTACACCTTGAGGGCAAAGTGAATCTGAAAGGAGGAGTATTGCTGTGAATGGCCCTGCCCAACCCAATTATCCTAACTAGCCCAACCCAATTAAGGAATGACATGGATATAACAAAGTGAAAAAGAGCGAACAATGGATAACGAATATAATGAAGGTCAAGCAAATCGATTATTCTGTTCCCATGTCAATTTTGTTCTGATTTGATTTCTATCTCTTTCTATATTTTTGATTCATTAGTTTCTTCCTATTGTGATTCATCCTTTAATTCCATAGAAATCAAGTCGTTATTGTACTATTTCCAGTAATACGCAGTGGTGTTCAAATCTATATGTTGAAATCTATACACAACAACAACCCACAAGTCTCCTTTATTCTTTACAAATACACAACTTTTTTTAACTAACATATAAACAAATCAAACATGGACAAGACCAATTTTAGTGTCACACAACCAACCTATGACCAAAGGTCCACTGAACCTAACATAAAAAGGGAACTAATATTATAACTTACAGCCAAAGGTCCACTTTATTTTCATAAATCATATGCATACAATGAATCAATGTTTGACATATGCAAGTTAATGATACCAAATGAGAAAAAGCTAGGATCCAAAACAAAAGAGCAAGCAACCAGTACCTTAGTTAAATTTTGAATTATTAACAAACATATAACATAAGCATGAAGAACAACAATGAGATTGCAAAAAAAAAAAACAAATTGAAAAACTTTTTATCCATGTTAGGGATGACATTATTGAGAATCGGTGTACCGTAAAATATAAACCATTTTTTGTTAACTAATAATTCTTATTAAATGAGCGGAAGTGTGGAAAATTTTAATCATAAAATATTCCCCTTGGAGTCCAATTACATTTGCGTTAATAAATACACAACCATAGGGTGTTCAAATCAATACCTTGACGAAATCCGAAAAGCACACACGATGGATCAACAAACTTCCCACTAGTAGCCAAGATTATGTACCCTAAAAATCTCCCAAATTTGCTCTTGACACGAAAAACCAAAACCGATAACACAAAATGACGTGTGGCGCAAAAATTGGTAGCACGTGGTGATGGGTTACGGCGTTGGGCTAGTGGGTTCTAGTGGCACCGTCGGACCAGGTGCGGCGTCGGGTGGTGGCATCTGATTGGAAGTTCGAAGATTGTTAGCATCTGAGTTTGATACTTGTAAATTGATGCAAGTTAAACATGCAATTTTGATTGCAATTCAAATAATAATTTCACAAGTAGGAAGATATCATCAACAATTCTTTTTCGTATATCAGCTTTAGAAAAAGTTCTTGTACTATCTCATCATTCAACGCAAATGTAGTGTGATCTGGACATCAACATTTTTCACCTTTGAAATGATAGTGAAGGGCTATTATTATGAAGTAAGAAATCTGAATCGCCCAAAATTCATGAAGATTGTTAATGTATATGGGTGCATTAGCGTTGAGAACGCTGGGACATTTTTATGATATGAGAAGATCGATGATGGTATGAAATTCTCTATTGGCATCAGTTTTCATAAGGTATGGAAGGTAGTTATGGGGTGGTTTCAAGTTTAGAGCCATTTTGAGTAAAAAAACCTTTTGAAGAATTCTTTAAATGGAAAAGTGTAAATCTTTTTAGAAAATCTGTAAATAGATGATAATTTTTATTTGTTGTAGAGAGATAAGTTTGTGATTTCACAGTTAATCGCACCGGTAAGTGTAAACTCTGTTTGGTTAGGGTTTTATAGGGTTTTGTAGTAGTGGTGGTGATGTGGCCAATGGTTACTTTTTGAGTGACGTGGTAAGCGTTTATTTGTTAACGCAAAACTCTGTTTGTCAAAGTTTTATTTATCATAAAGTGGGTCTTATTGAGAAAACCCTTTGGTAAAGAAAGAAAAGGTCTGTTTTGAAACCTCTGTCTCATCAGACGTTCGGATGATAAAAACAGTGGTTGGTACATCTTTTTGACTTTTGGTCAACAGATTGATGGAAACCCTTGTTCGAAACCTCTATAGCGTTAAAAACAAGGTTTTGGAAGAGAAATAGTGGTTGGTTTACTAAAACAATGGTTCTGTTTGACTTTTATAATCAAACAATGGATAGTAATAAGTGGTTACAGTTAATGATCTTTTCATTTTTTTAAAACAAAATTTTTTATTTTCAAAACCATCATTTTAATGTTTTTGTTCAAGAAGGCTGGTCTATATTTAGCAACCTAATTCGGAGATCAAATTTTCAAAAGTAGATGTGTCTAGGCTTTGTGAACACGTCTGCTAATTAATCTTCAGTCGGCATATGATGAAGTTAAATCAATCCCTTTTCGTAACAATCTCTTACAAAATGATGACGAATGTCAATGTGCTTTGTTTTTTAATGTGACACTTGGTTCTTGATAATGTTTTTAGCTGCTTGACTGTCCAGTTTTAGTGGTGTCTTTAGAGTAGTTATTCCAAAATCAAGCAATTGATTTAGAAGCCACATGAGTTGTATAGTGCAACTTGCAGCAGCCATGTACTCTGCCTCTACTATAGAATTAGAATGTTGTTTGCTTTACCATGAGACCAAGGCATTTCCTATAAATTGGCAACCTCTTGATGTTGACTACTTTGTTTTGTGACATTTAGCAAATCACTATCTGAATAACCTGAAAGCTCAATATTTCCATTAGCTGGATACTAGATACGAAGCATGGGAGCATCTTTGAGGTATCTGAACATCCTTTTCACATCTACAAAATTTGACTTTCTAGGGGATGCTTGAAATTTTGCACAGACACAAGTTGCAAACATGATATCATGTCTAGATGTAGTTAAGTACATTAAGGACCCTATCACGCATCTTTAAAGTGTTTGATCTATAAAGTCATTTTTTTATTAGATATGTATGGTTTGCTTGTGCTCATGGAAGTGCCATATGGTTTATAGTCATTTATATAAAAAAAAAATCAAAAGTGTTTTAACATATTTGTATTGATGAATGAAATTTCCATTTTTAAGTTGTTGTACTTGAAACCCGAGAAAACATTATAATTCTCCAATGGCACTGATCTCAAAATAAGTTGTCATCATTTTTCTGAAATCTTCACACATTTTATCACATGTGGATCCCAAAATGATATCTTCCACATAGATTTGTACAATTAACAAATCTCTCAGTTTCCATTTTAGAAACAAAGTTTTATCGATTTTACCTCTTTTGAACTCACTAGATACGAGAAAAGTGGATATAGTATCATACCAGATTCTTGGTGCTTGTTTTAGTCCATACAAAGCTTTGTTTAGCTTGTAGACATAATTAGGATTGAATGTGTCTTCAAATCTTAGTGGTTGCACACATAGACCTCTTTTTGGATTTTTCCATAGAGAAAAGCACACTTTATATCCATTTGATACACCTTTATGTTGTGGTTGACAGCAAAGGCCAAGAAGAGTCTTATTTCCTCCAACCTTGCCATAGGTATAAAGGTTTCAACATAATCTGTTCCATCATCTTTTCTATAACCTTGAACCACAAGCCTGGCTTTATTTTTATAACAATACCCCATTCATTAGTTTTGTTTCTAAAGGCCCATTTTGTACTAATTGGATATGTATCTTTTGGTAATGTAACAAGTCCCATATTTGTTATCTTTTAAACTGAAGGAGCTCTTCTTGCATGGCTTCTAGCCAACTGTTTTCTTTTTAATGCCTCTTGGTATTTGACATGTTGAATTAATGATAGAAAGCCAGCAAGTGAGCAGCCTGTTAAGAAACTTTTATGTATGTATTGAAGAGAAACGGGATCTATCTGATCAACTGATGAAGATAAAGTCATGAAGGTCAAACAGAATGAAAAGACGAGGCTGGATAGAAGAGAAAAGACAACAAATCTTCTACATTTATCATATATAGATCAAGAACAAGTAAAGACAATCAGAAGAGAACATTTTAATGGATCTGATGATATTTCTAATGAGATGGATCTCAAGACTTTTAAGACACCAGCTTGTTTGAAAAATAAGGCTCTGCTATGTCATAAAGTAGCAAGTTAACCCCAGTAGATTCAATGAATATGCAAAGAAGCCACTTTATGTAGAGCAAGTACATGAATAAACAATTTGTTTATTCATGCTAAGAACTCTCTATAAATTGAGAGTTAAGACCACCGAAAGAAAAAAGTAGTTAAGCCAAGCACTTAACACATACAACAAAAACTCCATTACCCTTTCACCACAGAATTATACAAGTATTTGTTTGTACTAGTCAATAATCTCACAATCACCTTGTAAACCATTTTGTTTTAGAGTGATATAAACTTGAAAATTCTGTAAGTTGTTTCTTGAAAGTTCGATTTCTATTTCCGCACAGTATTTTCATATCTGTTGAAATTAATTGGCATATTAAGTTAAAAGAGCATTTTTCCATCTGGGACCAACAATTGGTATTATAGCAAGTTGAATAAACTATTTTCAAAAGATCAACTGCTCATCAATTTCCTTAATGGACATGATCGAGCTCTGTTTCAATCCATTGTGTGTGGCCCACATATACCCATGGTTGAGATACTAGGTTCCCCGACAACTGATAAAACACCTGAAATACATGTCTCCTAGGCTCCAAAAGCTGAAAACTTCTTGAGCAAAGAAGACAAGGAAAAGGTGGAACCCGATGAAAGGGCGAAATCACTCTTGATTATGGCTCTCCCAATTGACAGATTCTCTCAAGTAGATGCATGTGCTTCTACTAAAGAGATATGAGATCAGTTAGAAAATCTTTGTGAAGGAGGAGAAAGGATGAAGAGAAATAAAAGAACAAACTATGTCTCCTATTATGAGAGGTTTAATGTTAGGATCTGAGTTTGAAACTGTTTATGAAAGTTCTAAAAATGGTAAATGAAAGAAGATAAATCAGATGAACTTGCAGCGGAATAAATGAACTTTAATTCATAACAGTTGAGAGATTGTTTTCATTGTTATGCTTTCGTAATTATGATTACTTGTATGTGACTCACAATCTCCCCCTCAGCCTAAGATTACTGATTTGTTCGTACAGAATGTAAGGAAGATAGGTTAGATAGATAATTGATCAAAGTGATCAAATAGAAGAGTACATGCATTGTTCTATTTATACTACTGTTCTATTTATACTACAATCCTAACCACTGAGCATCTTATTATCATGTCAGCATGAAAGTGACACTTAACAAAAATAACAAACTAATAATTAAGCTAACCACTGCTATACACTAAACATTACAAGGACTGATAGAAAACACTGATGATACATCCTCTGTTGGTCTTTAGCAGAGCTTTGCCTTAACAGACCTTTAGCTTTGATCTTTAGCAGAGCTTTGTCATGTCAGACCTTTTCGCTTTAGTCTTCAGCAGAGCTTGACTTGGGCGTATGTTACATTATTATTTGGATCAGAGATTGTAGTATATTTTGTCTTTCTATCATCTGTTCTTTTGTAGGGTTCAATTCCAACAATCTCCCCCTATAACAGATGATGCCAAAACTAAACTTTGTTTCTAATCTTTATTTCTCATCAGTGATTCCCTTATTTGGCCTTTGAATTGAAGTTCAAAATCCAGGGCAATCATGTCTTCTACATCCCTGTCTAGTTCAAGATTAGCAAGTCTTGGAGATCAGCTAGATCCAGACAATATACATCCTCCATTTTTATATTTTGAGCTCTACCATTTCACTTGAGCAATGTTAATTCATGGTTGTCTTTGTTAGACTTCCATTTTAGAATTTTTGAGTCAGATGGTTTTTTGGTGAAGTAGGCCTTCGTACAAGTGTTGAGAGTGAGGCTCTAAGTTTGTCACTTGCAGTAACTGTGTGAAAAAAAAATTTGATTCTTTATTCCCTCTTTTCTCAATTCTTCATGCATCCTTTGATCTGTTTCTTCTTCTACCTGTTTTTGCCTCTTTGCTTGATTCAAGGCAATGATGGATAAGCTGGTGGTTGACGTTAATCTTTTAGGAGCAAGGGTCTGTTTAAGAGCAGAGGTTGTTTGATCATAGATTGGCTTTCTTGGAATAGAAGAATCCTTTTTTCTTAATTCTTCTAACCTTTTGTAGGTATCTACCACTTTAGATTCAGGCGATCTAGAAATCTGCCTTGTTGTTCCATATAAAGCATAAACAAGTTCGACTTTCATTCTTTTAATTTTGAGAGCATGGTCTTAGCTTTCAATTTTGGCCTTTTTCCAAATAGGAGGGTAGGCTTCTTTGAAGGATCTTTGAGCATATAATAGATTCTTTCAATTTCTTCTTTAAGCTCATTAGCCGATCAGCCTTTAAATTGTGCCCTTGTTGTTTTGTAAGGCTTATGCTTTATGACATGATCAAGAAAATCTTCTTTCAGTTTTGGATCATCAGTGGTTGGCTGTTCAGACGTAGACTTACTTAGCTCTTTAGCAAATTCTTCAATGCTATCGACTTTGCTTAGTTGATACTGTAAGGAGATTTGTAAAGACCTGTCATCTTTGTATTTTGATTTGTCTTTTGCTGTGCTCAGCCTGTGTAGCCTTTAGTTTAAGATACTCATCCAAGTTGCTAGGCTTTCGATACCCCAGCAAGGAAGGGAAGTCTCTCTTTTCTGGATCGTCTATTTTGTAGAAAGCTTCAGTCTCACCTTTTACTGAAAAAATTTCCAATAGGTATAATTCACCCATTAGGAAGGAATGAGGAGGATAGGTGCATGATTGGAAATGGGGGAAATGGAGTTTCAGAGTGTGGAGGTGATGAGGATGGTTGTGATATGGATTGTGATGAAGTAGTAAGTGGTGATTGGTAATCTTCATCATCATCAACAATAAAAGTTTTTCTTTTGCGGGAATTTAATTTTGGGTGAAGTTGGATTTGTGGGAATTCGGGATGGTGTGGGCAGTCGTTCAGTTGTGGTTGGGAAGGTGATCATACTAGTGGTTTGAACAACATCTGCTGGAGAATCTGTTGTTCCAGCATCAGCTGTTACAACATCTATTCTAACAGTTATTGTGGTGAGAGTGACAGAGGATACCTGAGAAGTGGTTTCAGCAGTGGTTATAGAAGGGATGGGAGTTGGTTATCTTGCTTTTCTAGTAGACCTTTTTTTCCTTGAAGTACCAATATCTTCCTTCTCCATCTGCTTAGCCTTTTCTTATTCAAAAAGCATTAAAGCTTGGGCTTCAAGTGTATCTTGTCGTTTCTTCTTTTTGATAGCAATCCTTTCAGCTTCTTGGTTTAATGTCTCATCAATTTCTTTGCCCAAAGACGCATTGGATGCTTCGGTAGAGGTTGTGGTTGTTGTTGGCTGTTGTTGCACCTGTGATTTAACTTGGGAATCCGGCTGCAACTTTCCAAGGAATCTTTCTCCCCTTTTTAGCAACATCTGAAAGAATGATAACTGGGGCAGGGCCAATGGTTTGTAACAAGTGGTCTTTGATGGCTTTAATATCAGCTTGAGTATCTTTATTATCTAGCCTCGACCATGTTGCAAAGGAGTTGCATTTGAACTTCATGCTGAAAATTGTCTAATTGTCTCTGAGCTAGGAAGACTGGTTGGAGAACCTTCAATAGCTTATCAGCATCTGGTGTGGAGGATGATTTAGGTTGGTAGTTTTGTAGGAGTAGCTTCATCATGGTTTTGATGTCACCAATTGATGATTCCATGGAAGACATCCTCTCCGTCAATTCTTTATACCTTAATTCACCACCTAAACTAATAGGATCATCTGAATTCCTACCAGAGGTAGTTGTATTTGGATCTTCTACTGGAGTAAACTCCATAGTATTAGACCCAAATGCCCCTTGTTCTTGGTTCTGGGGACTTCCAACTGGCTTAGAAGTTACTAGAGTAGCTTCAACAGTTGTTGCCTTCAAGGAAGTCTTATGTATGTAACCACTATCAAACTGAACCACTGTTGTAGCAGCAGTTGTAGTAGTTGCTTCACTTGAACTACCAACAAGAGTTTCGTGTAACTCTTGGGGTGTAACCTCCTCAATTGCTTGTGGGCTAGCAGATAGAGTTGTCTCAGACGCAGTCAAGTGTGGAAGTTGACTCTCTATAATAGGTGAATGAGAGGGACGGCTAAGTGTATAAGTTTTCTCTATTGCTTCAAGAAAAGGTATGAAAGTGGGTGGTATTGGAGAAGTGGATAAGGGAGTAGAAAGAGACATAGCCCTGGGAGAGGGGCTGGAGAACAAATGTTCAATTGAATCATCTGCCTCATATTGTGGTGTCCTTGTGATTACAACTTGTTCCTTTTGTGAGGAAACAAGAGGAGCTTGAGCTGGTGGAGCTCTTTATACCAACTGCTATGAGGAAGTAGCAACAGTGGTTACTAGTGACTTTTGTGCTGTCACAGGTAAGACATCTAGGATCTCATCTTCCAGAGCTATCTTTTTGGGGCGTTTGGTGGACTTGGTGGATTTGGTGTGTTTCTTTTTGGTTTTGGCTGTGTTGGTTGCACAACACTAGTTGTAGTGTTGTGGTCACCAAAGGCAGTGGGCTTAGCAACAGATAAAGGAGCAGTGGTTGTAAAAGTAGTCAAAATTTGCTCAGTCACCGTTGCTTTGGTTTTCAACACCTTAGGTTTTTGTGTTGAGAGTCTAGTAAAAGTTTCGTGCTTAAGGCTGCCAACTTCACAGATGACACCTTGTTGAAAATCAAAAGCAGGAACTTGTTTTTGTAAATAGAAACTCAACAACCTTGGGTGTATCAAAAAAGCTTTACCCTATTTAAGATTATAAAAATTTGCAACTAAATCGGAAAACAATACCTGAGAAAAATTAAATTTGGATTTGGTTAAAATAGCATAACCCAGGTATTGAATATTTAAAGGTATTTCATTGAAAGCAGTTGTTTTGGCTGGCAAACAAAGTAAAAGGGTGTGGAAAAAGAATTTCATGTCAGCGAGAAATTCAGGTTTGAAAATAGTGATACCAGATAACTGACTTTCATATCCTCGCTTAATGAATTATGCGTGTAAATCCTTCTTTGAGAAAGATATGGGGTCATCAAGGTCATTAAGACCGAAAGTGGTGGAGATAATAGAAGGAGAGATTTGGACGAAGGACTGTCCAATTTTTGAGGTGATGGCAAAGGGTTTTTTTGTTCTGAACTTGAAGTTCAACATTTGCTCAAAACTGGCGGACGGTGTCGATGTAAATCGGTGCTTTCGCAAATAACACATCTTTGTATGATGATGTTTGTAGGACATCATTCATGGAGTGAAACGCAGTATTATTGTTGGTTTTTTTTTTTTTGAATATTGGAAGGCAGTTATGGGGAGTTTTGATAATGAGATTATGGTAAAGAAGTGAGTGATTAGGATTTTGAGAAGAAGGAGAGTAATGGAGAAATTTATGAGAGATTTTTGTTTTTGAAATTGAAACGGCAAGTGGAAACTCTGTTTGGATGAAACAGAGTTTATAAAGGGAAAAACTAAATGCTGACGTCGCAACGGTTTCTAAAAGATCTGATGGCTATCATCTATGCACGGGTAAACTCTGTTGAATAATGGCTGACAGTTGTTTGGTAACCTCTGCAGGAGACCAGCAGTGGTTCTAAACAGAGGAATGATCAGTGGTGATTTTACACAATCAGAGGATAGATTATCAGCAGATTGGGAAAACAGTGGTTTCACCAACAGTGGAAATAGGAACAGAGGATACACTATCAGCAACGGATAGATTTTCATGCCAAGCAGAGGTTTTGAGAAACAGTGGTTGTGAACAGACTTTAGAGATTTATTGAAAAATTCAATTTTAGCTATTTTTAAGGATGAAAGTTGATTTTTCTGAACACGTTTTAATGCTCTTTATACATGGAACCCAAAAATTTGTTTTTATTCCATGTTTAGCTGCCAAGCCTAGAGAACAAACTTTGAAAGGTAGATGTATCTAGTGCTTTTGTTAGAACATCTGCCAGTTGATCTTTAGTTGGAACATGATGAAAAGAAATCAAACCTTTTTCATAGCAATATCTCACAAAGTGATGTCTGATATCAATGTGCTTGGTGGTAGAATGAGATTCTAGATTTTTAATGATATTTTCAGCTACTTAACTATCTAACACAAGAGGAGTCTTTAAAGCAGTTACACCAAAATCCGGTAACTGATTTCGAAGCCACAGGAGTTGAGTAGTGCAGTTTGCAGCAGCAATATACTCAGCCTCTACTGTAGATGTTGATACTCCAGCCTGCTTTTTCTACGCCAAGACACTAAGCAATTGCCTAGGAATTGACAGCCTCCTGAAGTGGACTTCCTTGTGGGTTTACATCCAACAAAATCATTGTCTGAGAAACCTGAAAGCTCAATATATTCATTAGCTAGATACAAGATACCAAGTGTGGGAGCACCTTTTATGTATCTGAATATCCTTTTTACAACAATGAGATTGGACTTTCTAGGTGCTGACTGGGATCTGGCACAAACACATGTTGCAAACATGATGTCTGGCCTTGATGCAGTTAGGTACAATAATGAACCTATCATGCTTCTATAAAGAGTTTGATCAACCAAGTTGTGAGTCTCAACACAGATTCGGATCACAGTGGTTGATTGTTATCACTCAAACAACTATGGATTAGGTGTTTGAATGTTCAAGTATTAAGAGAAACCAAGCAAAGAAGATGAAGAATCTTGAATGGATCAAACATATAGTGTTGAATATGAAATCCCAATTAACATGTAATCAATAACAGCACCTGGATATCCGGATGTAAGCACAATAGCAAAAATCACAACACAAGAGAATCACCAAAATCTATCCAAGAAACTTGGACATACATTCATTGATCATCATATATATACAAAACGACTACCCTGCATATTTAACAAATACGTTGGGTTAGTAATTTCGCCACCAACTAGAAGTTTCACACAATTACACTTTTGACCCTTCAACATGTTCAAACTAATACAAACCATCTCAAACTATGGATAATCAAGCACCGACGCTCTCAAAAGTTCTAACAATATCCCCCTAGACAGTTGCGTGCTTAAGTTTCTTCAATCTTGTTTCGGAGCTTCAGGGACTGCGACTGGATCTTGATCTTTATCTTGTGCAGCTTGATCGGTAGGTTGGTCGGTTGTTGCTTTGATTGTTTCTTAAGAGCTTAGATTAAGAATAGCTTCACTTGAGTGTTGTTGTAAATCCATAGTGGCTTCATATGTGGATGAAACCGGAGTTTGAGAGTGAGATGCAACTTGAGATGCGAGGGAGCTTTCTGTTGGGATGATGATTTATGCTTCCTTTTTCTTTTCCTTGCAACCTCCTTTTCTGTCTGCTTCTCAATCCTGAGAACAATCTCCATCATCTCTATCTTTCTTTCTCGAGCCCGTTCCACAGCCCTTTGGAATAGCATTCCTTCTTCTCTGCACTCATTTTCGGCTCCAACGTGAATTTTGTGACCATAGAGAATGTTAAGATCGGAGAGACAGAACATGAAAACATCCATCGGGTCTAGAATGAGAATATCTTCGTTAGACACTAATCGAATCACTGCTTCTCTTGTCTTCCCGTCGTAGAACCACTTCTTGAAATTTGAAAGCATGATGGGCTGTTCTGGTGGGATTTTGACTTTCATTTCAACCTTAGCAGGATCGATGACCCATGTAACTATTCCCTTTCCGGTGAAAGGATCTTTAGGGGTCTTTGACACTCTTCGTCGGGGTCATTGTGGCTTGAAGACTGTGAAACCCCGATTGCATTCTCTTAAAATGAGTCTTTCAAAGTCAGCTCCAATGCTACTATTGGTCGGGTTTATTAAGTTTAGCCTCCCCAGTTCTCGAATATCTCATCTCAGTAGGCTTTTCATATCAGCTCCGGTCTTGAAATGTTGAATGACTCCTCGTCATCTCTTGACAATGAACATCCCTTTAGGATTACAATACTTCCATCTTATAATTCTATCAGTAACTTCAGATTTTTCAACAGTAACCACCTGATAGAAGTCTGGAAGTTTTTCCCTTTCTTTCCGGAACCATTCTGGATGCATTGGAATTACTGAGTCACCATCCTCAGATTCATAAACAATATCTTCCTCCAAGCCCCATTCAACAAATCTAGCTGGCATCTCATCTCTGTCCGCCTCCTCTTCTTCACTTTCGTCCTCCTCACTGACGTTTACGGCCGATTCTAAGCGCTTTTTCTTCTTTTCTGTGTCTGCAGCCCTTTGTCTTTCTTCTTCGGCCTTGAACTTCTCATAGTCAAAATTTTTTGTGGAAGAGAACATCGGTGGTATGTCTACTTTGGTGCAAACTTCTCTGATCATACGATACATCTTTTCCATCCCATCCTGCTGAAATCTCATGAATCACATTTATTCTTTGACATATGCATGAAGTTCTTTGTTTTTCTTTCGTTGTTCCCTCAGCTTCTCACGAATCACATTCGTGTTGCTTACCTGATGTTTCAACAGACAGATCTCCTGAGCTGGACCTTTCCCAATGTCTTTTGCCAGCTTATAGTACAACTCCTGAAATGGACGTGGTCTTTGAGGAGCTTGTTGCGGCATCTGTCTTGGTTGTGCCTCTGTCGATGGTCTGTTTTCTTACGCTTCTGCGGGGAAGAGAGACTTGGGGCTTCTAGTTCAACAATCAACTAATCAACAAACTCGTCTAACTACTCTAGCCCGGTAGTGATCGTTACCGGTATTTCGGATTCTGTCATATGACGCCTCTTTCTTCTAGCTTCTCTTTCTCTCTTTCCTCGGCCTCATGTATCGCACGGAGATTCTCGATATGCTCGCGATGTTCTCTGGTGCCTCCGGCTCTGAAGCTGTTTTCCATCAATCGTTCTTGAGAAGCAGTATCTTTCCGTTTCTTTGATGAATCCCCTTCCTTCATAATTTGCTTTCCTTTATTCTTTCTAACTAGTTGCTCGGTTTCCTCTTCTTCCTCTTCCACTTCCACTTCCTCATCACCATCTCCTTGTCTCTTTTTCTTAACACGTTCTCTGTATTTCTCATAGGCTGCTTTCACAACAGGATATCGTTCTTCCCTATACATCCACTGATGAAGCATCACCCATTCTTCAGATTCTAGCTCAGTAATCTGACGACCTGTCGGCAATTGAAACTTGTATAGATCGCCATCGTGAGGGAGATTTGGATGTTGATCGTTGATGAGGAGCTGAACAAACCGTGGGTACATGGCCCATGTGGAGGAATTTGAGTTATCAACCATGCAGTAAAAGATAAGACTGGAGATATTGAATGGTTGTTTTGTGCAAAGGTTGAGCATAGCAGCCGACCATTCTAAATTCAATCCATCATAGCCTCCCTTTCTGTGCGCCAAGCTCATGGAAAATATATGAAGAATGAATCTCCAGTCCTTTGTAAGCCCATTTCTTTTGATCTCGTTCTTTTCTCTAAAATCTCCAACATACCTCATCCCCTTAAAACCATCGAGAATGTCATCCTTCTTAATTCTGAGCGGATCACTGTGCTTGTCTCCAAGACTAAGGACTCTTCGTACATTCTCCTATGTTACTACGATCTTCTTGTTTCTTACTGTAGCTGTGATTCTCTTAACTTCGTTTACTTTTGACACTTTGGCGGTTTTCCAAAACTCTTCAATGTGGATGTTGTAGATGATCGGATCGGCTTGAACAGCATAGCTAATCCTGCTTGAATTTATCCACTCCGCTACATCTTCAAAATCACTTGGAGATGGAACTAGTTTGCACGGCTAATTGTGCTTTTGTGTTTTATCCCAGGTGATATCCTTCACCATTTATGAAATTGAAAACGAGTCAAGTTAGATTCATGTACATAAATACACACACACACACACATATATATATATATATATAAATAAATATATAATAATAATAAAAGATATATACATAATAACATATAAATCCGCTAATATATACGCTGGGCAAAACAACAAAGTTCGCCGGACATATGACTGTGCACGAGACTCAGAAATAACTACGCTGATTAAGGATTATTTACGCTGCAAAAAAAATCGTGGATTTAGACTTTGACTCGAGAAAGAATCCAACGAAGAAAATTATCTACGCTGGTATACCGGCGTAATTGTCAATTACGCCGGTTGCTTGAACTCACGTTCAAGACTTAAATCCGCTGACTCAGGGGTTTGGGATAATTACGCCAATTTCGAATTAACTACGCTGCATTTATAATGAATACGCTGGCTTCAAAGATTTCTAGATAAGCCCATTAGAAACCGAAAAACCAGATTCAAATGAAACTATTGTTCAACAACATTGACCGAAATCAATGATTAAACACATTCAAAACATAAAGCAATGGACATTTGAATGTCGAAACCATACCGATATTGATTCCTTTCAGATTCACTAAGAGAAGATTGAAAATGGATGTGGGTTTTATGAATGATAAAAAGAAGATGAAGATGAAGATGAAACTTATTTGAAACAAAACTTGCAGAAAAGTGAAATTGAGGTATATATACATACTTGCCTTCCAGCATTTTTATTAACTATGCTGGAAAGGTAAATACGCCGCGTTGATATATTTGTGAGATATCTTCAATTTTAAGAAAACTTAGAAACAAATATGCTCGAAAATTTTAACCTTTCTCGAAAAACGTGCCCCTTTTTGATCAAAAATAGTGCAGGAATTTAAAAATAAGCTTAAGAAAAATGAAAAATTGCAATATGGATCCTGAAAGTTGTTTTTGGGGGTAGGAAGCCTCCTTTTTCACACACACAATTTATGCTTATTGACATGAATCCTGTGACTCTCCTGCAAAAGGTCATACTGGTAACATTTTGTTAATTGAAGATAAGATTAGATATTTTAAATAATTAAGGCACAAGAAAAACTATCAGTATGTTTGTCCTTTTAAATCCATGCACCTATCTTTCAACATGCGATCGGAGAGCCTTTTATCATGTTGCAGTAATATTGACAAGAAATTCGATGTTCCCCCTCTCATGCTGAAACAGTCAGAATGTTGTGCCCGTGAGCACCACATCAGGACATACCCCCGCGATCAAGGTATGCTCAAAGATTCCTCATAGCAGGTGAGTATATTGACCTCATTCGTATTTGAAATTTCAACGTTAGACAATTGGTGTTCAGATCAGTACCTCCTTACAGCAAAGAGACCAAAGTCTAACAAGGGCTAAGACAGATACCAGATACGGTACGATTTAAGCACTTGAATGATTCTCAATGTGAGTTTCATTTGTGTAGGGTTTTGGCCGCATAGGCTCTTTTGAAAAGATATCATAGTTGTGTCTAGGTCAACATATATCTGAATGCAGGAGAAGAGCAACTATGATATCTCCGAATGATTAGCCAATATAAAGACCCAAAATCTCGGACTTTGGCAATCTATCAACGCAAGATTTAAGACCATTAGGCCATACGCTGCAACGTGTTACCCGCAAGTTGCACAACATTGTGGATATTCCGAATTCTTGTGTGATCGTTAGAGTTTGTACCCTTTTCGCAGTTTACTTCAAGGTATTGCTGAATCTACTGACACGTCACTGCTTGAGGCCTCAAACTTCTTCTATTTTTAAAATCAAAACAAGGTGTTAGCAGTTTTTCTATCATTTCTCGTGCAGGTGCCAAATAAAGAATTTTGTCTCAACAATATTTTCTGGAAAACTTCCCCCTTTAAAATTTCATTTTCGAGAATCCATTGTTTGAAAAGAAATTTTAACCTTACAGAAAATCTTTTTGTTGGGCACATTTTATGAGATTTTTACTTATTATGAAAACCAATTTTTTAACACCAAAGGTCAATTCCATTCAAGGAAGTTCACCATTTCCAACCATGTTACCAACTGGTTGAAGCGAGCTTTATCGAAGGCTTTCGTAAATATATCAGCCTTTTGTTGCACTGAATCCACTGGTACCACTTGGATGTATCCTTTCTCGTACGCATCTCTAATCGCATGAATGCATATTTCGATGTGTTTCGTTTTGGAGTGGTGGATCGGATTCTTCACAATTCCCAGACACGCTTCATTGTCGATGAATATTGGAGTCTTCATGATGTTGATCCCATAATCCAACAACTGATTCTGTATCCAAAGGACTTGTGAACAACAACTGTAAGCTGCCGTGTATTCAGCTTGAGCTGTAGTTGTAGAGACTGTTGTCTACTTCTTGCTCTACCACGAAATGAGATGATTTCCTAAGAATTGGCAGCCTCCGGAGACAAATTTTCTGTCTACTTTGCAACCTGCATGATCACTGTCAATGTAAGCAATTAGGTAAAATTACTATCTTTAGGATACCACAAACCAAGCTTTGGAGTTCCTTTGAGATAGCGAAATATTATCTTGACGGCATCATCATGCGATTCTTTGGGATTCGTCTAAAAGCGGGCACATAGACAGACAACCCACATTATGTCAGGCCTCCTAGCGGCCAGATACATCAACGAGCCAATCATAGAGCGATAGAAAGATTTGTTCACTGGCTTTTCTTGATGATCTGAAGTGAGTTCCGTCTGAGCAGCAAAAAGGGTGCTGGCAGATTTGCTTGATGAATGAGGATGCCATCCTTTCTCTCATGAATGAGCACCCACTCTCTAGCGATAGAAAGATTTGTTCACTGGCTTTCCTTGAAGATCATTCATGTTGTACTTGGAGAGAATATCTCTGATGTACTTAGCCTGATGAATGAGGATGCCATCCTTTCTCTACTTCACTTCCAATCCTAAAAAAACGTGAGTTCTCTCATCATGCTCATCTTGAATTTCGCTTTCATGACCTTCTCGAACTCTCTGCAAAGGGCTTCATCAGTTGACCCAAAGATGATATCGTCCACGTAGATCTACACAAGCATCACATCATCTCCGATCCTTTTTGAGTACAGCTTTGCTTTAAATTCATATGGAATTTTGTTTACCAAATCCTTATCCTTGGTTTCTGACTTCATGGCAGTGGTAGAAGTTCCAACCTGCCTCATTCTTGTTAGTACTGATGACTTCTTGAACTGCAGTCTTTGACTCATTTATTTCAGCTTTCTGTTGTTTCTTCTCTGAGGCAGGAGTGATAATGCTTTTCAAACCGGTGTCATCTTTTGGAATTCTTGGAGGTTTGTTTTTCAACACCGTTAGAAATAGACTGGTAGAGACAGTGGAGATGTTTGCCATGAGGGCTTTGTTTACTTCTCCCTTCGCCTCAGCTATCTCCTTCGACCAATCATAATCTTCCACCACTAAAGCCTTATGATTATTGTCAGCAGCATTATCATTCCCTTCAATAGCAATCGGCCTCCTTGTCTGGTTGATTTCGACATTCTCGTTCTTCAGCAACGGATACTCTCTTTTGAAGTGGCCTAAGTTTTTGTAGTTATAACATCTAAGTTTGGACTTGTCAAATCCAGCTTTTCCAAGGGCCAACCTTTTTCCCGTTTTATCTTGGAATTTCTTCAGCCGTAGAGTGATCACTGCCATCTCCCTTCAGATCCATCTCCTCCATGTCATCAGGATATACTTGATACATGTCCTTAGCTGTGAGGAAATCTCTATTCAACTCTCCTGTCATGAGTGCCTCATAGCTGCTTAAGAAAGTATTAAACAGAGCGACATGTTCTGTGGATATTTTAAGTGCTTGAGCGTCGCTGGCCACGGTAGTCTTCTTGGAGGATGATGAGGCCTTCACAGAGCTTCGGAAGCATTCGGATAAGATTCGACAGCACTTTGAGAACTTAATCCACATGAGGTCACGGTAGCAATAAATGCCATATTCTTAGGTACCGAGGTTACAGCAGCTTGCTGAGACATCTTCTGAGAATACCCAGTTTGGTTCTCTCTCTCTTGACTATGTCCATTTAAAAAGCTTTTAAAGTGTTAATCAATTCTGAGAGTGTGACCGGAGTTGTGCTGGTTAGGAAAGTTCTCTTGATCATCAAGCATTGAAGGTTCCATTCTTTGGGAAGAGAATCTAGCAGCTTCTTGATTGATGCATAATTTGCAATAGGGTTTCCCACTTTCTTCATCTTGGTCAGCACCCCAGAAATCGACTTATGTGGTCGGACAAGCTTTCGCCACGAATACTTCCAAACATATCATACTCTTTCTGCACCATGTCACGTTTGTTGTCCATGAGTTCTTCATTACCTTCATAATGATCGATTAGAGCCAACCACAGTTCATGTGCGGAGGTGTATTCTTCAAACAGGTTGTTATCATCCTTCGACAGAGCCATAATAAGAGCAGCGTGAGCCCTCCGGTCACGTTGAATGAGTGTCCTATCTTCATCTGTGAATGTTGAAGGATCTTCATTGATAGTACGGATGTCGTCACGTATTATCATAGGAACATGCGGGCCCACAGTGACTGACATCCATTAAGTATAATCGGTATACTCAAAGAAGGCCTTGATCCTGTTTTTCCAACTGCTAAAATCTTCCGACCCTTTAACTTTGGTGGTCTTGTAGTGGTTCCAATTTCTAGTTCGGCTTGGGCAATCGGATTGAGTTGATTAAGAGTCATAATGGATGGTTGGTGATTAAATACGTTGGGAAATGTCGAATCAGAAGACAATTTCGCTGCTAAGAGAACAAGTACGCTGGAAATGAGATAAATGTGCTGGACCAGAGATCAAATTCGCTGCACTTGGAATCAATTACATTGATGGGGAGCGGCGGATTTGTCCTACAAAAAGGTAAATCCGTTGGATATTTGAAAACAAATAAAGGTTTAGATAATTTCGCTGAACACCGTGATAAAATCGCTGAGGATTTGTATCATTGATTCCGAAGTCGCCTTCGATTAATTTTGCTGGTACTGTTACGTTGAAACTCTACAAATCCGCTGGTTTAAGATCGGCGTATTTTTAAATACGCGATATTCAAGTTAATTACGCTAGCCTCAAAGATAATTACGCTATCTTCATATATATCTACGCTGGCTTCAAAAATAATTACGCCCGAAGGGTATTAGTACGAACAAAAACCCTCTAATCACCCAAAAACGACTCAAAATTCATGTTTCTTTGCAGCTAAATGATCAAAATGTTTACCAAACTACTGATTAACAACAACCCAAAGATTAAATGCACCAGATCAAGCCATTTTAAGCCCAAAAATTTGAAAAAAACATAAAACTTTGAAAACTTTTAAACCTTCAAAACTTGAAAAATATTAACAAAAACTCAAACAATCAAGAGCACAAAGGTTCTGATACCAAATTTTGAGTCCCAACACAGATTCGGATCACAGTGGTTGATTGTTGTCACTCAAACAACTATGGATTAGTTGTTTGAATGTGCAAGTATTAAGAAAAACCAAGCAAAGAAGATGAAGAATCTTGAATGGATCAAACAAATAGTATTGAATATGAAATCCCAATTAACATGTAATCAATAACAGCACATGGATATCCGGATGTATGCACAATAGAAAAAATCACAACACAAGAGAATCACCAAAATCTATCCAAGAAACTTGGACATACATTCATTGATCATCATATATATACAAAACGACTACCCAGCGTATTTAACAAACACGCTGGGTTAGTAAATACGCCGCCAACTAGAAGTTTCACACAATTACACTTTTGACCCTTCAACATGTTCTAACTAATACAAACCAGCTCAAACTATGGATAATTAAGCACCAACGGTCTCAAAAGTTCTAACACAAGTCATCTTTTTCTTCAACAGTGACAAGCTTTGTGGTTGCCATGGTGTGCTACATGGTTTGCAATCATTCATATCAATTTTTTAAGCAGTTCTTTGACATACTTACTTTGATGAATTAATGTACCATTTTGCAACTGTTTTACTTGGAGACCAAGAAAACATTGGAGCTCACCCATTGCACTCATTTCAAACTCTGCTGCCATGAGTTTTCTAAACTCTTCACACATGGTAGTGCATGTAGATCCAAAAATGATGTCATCCACATAAATTTGGACAAGCATCAAATTCCTTCCATTCCATTTCGAAAATAATTTTGTCAATTTTACCCCTTGAAAACTAATGGACAAGAGAAAGGTGGGGAGAGTTTCATATTAGGCTCTAGGTGCTTCTTTCAAGCCATACAAAGCTTTGTTAAGCTTGTAGACATGATCAGGATAAAATGCATCTTCAAAGATAGGAGGTTGACAAACATATACCTCTTCTTTGATCTTACCATACAGGAATGCACTTTTTATATCCATATGAAACACCTTGATATTGTGGTTGGCAGCAAAGTCTAAGAACAATCGGATGGCTTCTAATCTTGCTATAGGAGTAAAAACTTCATCATAATCAATGCCTTCTTCTTGTCTGTAGCCTTGAACCACAAGCCTAGCTTTTTTCTTGACAACAATACCCCCCTCTCATCAGTTTGTTTTTGAAGACCCATTTTGTGCCAATTTGATATACATCCTTTGGCAATTGTACAAGTTCCCATACTTGTTGTCTTTTAAATTAGAGGAGCTCTTCTTGCATGGCTTCTACCCAACTGTTGTCTTTTAGTGTCTCTTGGTACTTGACAGGTTGTGTGAAAGATAGGAAACAAACAAAAAGATAACTATTTTGGGATTGGCTTCTGGTGAGCACCCCTTCATTTATGTTGCAAATGATAAGGTCAGATGGATGGTTTTTAAGGTAGATTAGATCTCCCTTGTATGGAATGATAGCATTTTGGAGTGAAGGCTACAGATGTGAATCATCTGAGCAAACATTTGTTGGCAATTTTGAAGATCCAATATCTGTTTGAAGTGGAGGTGGAGGTACTGGTGAGAGTGGTGTGAGAACATGATGATTTTTATCCACAGTGGTTGGACATTTATTAACAGAGGTTATGGTTGAGGAGATGGCAGAGGATTGAGGATCAGCAGTTGTTGATCCAGCAGTGGCAAAGTTTTCGCAGTTGTTGACAAGACATGTTCCTCTGATGGTGGATATGGCTTTATACTGTGGAATCACAATGCCATATCCATAATCATGACGTGGAGACTGTGGTGTACCTGCATGGTTAGTCTTAACAGACACAGATTCAAAAGTGAATTTGTCTACATCAAAAAGTTCAACAGGAGTTGCTGGGATTTTTAATGATGAAAGTTCATTAAACTTTACATTCAAAGTCTCTCCCACACACATAGTCCTTGAATTAACGACTCTGTAGGCTTTAGAAGTGGTTGAGTATCCTAGAAAATAACCACAGTCTACTTTTGCTGCATATTTTGAAATTGAATCTTTTAAGTTCAAAATAAAGCATGGGCAACCAAAGATTTTGAAATAGGAGATCCATGGTTTGATCTTGTACAGAGTTTCATAAGCAATTGATTGATGTCTTGGGTTGATTAAAACTATGTTTTGAACATAGCAAGCAGTGTTTATAGCTTATGCCCAAAAGGACAAGGGTAAACCAAGTCTGCAAGGATAGTTCTAGTAGCTTCAATTAAAATCCCTTTTTCCTTTCAACCACCCCATTTGGTTCTGGTGTTCTTGGAATGTTGTACTTCCTTACAATTCCTTTTGACACACAGAACTCATCCAACTAATTATTTCTAAACTTTGTCCCATTGTTACTCCTGAAGACTTTTACTGGTAGGTCAAATTGCTTTTTAACTTGTTTCATAAATCCTTGCAAGATGCGTGCAGTTTCATCCTTAGAGTGCAAAAAGTAAGTCCATGTAAACCTTGAAAAATCACACAACAATTACAAGACAATATCTCTTTGTACTAAGGCTTATAATGTTTACAGGGCCAAAAAGTCCATGTGTAACAATTGTAGACAGCGACTTGTTTTGGACTCACCAATTGGTTTGTAAGAACTTTTGTGTTGTTTTCCTTTTAAACAGGAAACACAATGTTCTTCTATTGTGAAAAGCTTTTGTGGTAAGCCTCTTACAAGACCTTTTTTAGAGAGTGTGGTGATAGTTGTCAGATTAGTGTGTCCAAGTCTTTGTGCCATAGTTTTGTCTTTTTGTTAAAGGCAGCTGAGAACAAACAAGCATCAGTCATTGGATTATCTTTCAACATATCAACCACATAAACATTGCCACTCCTATGAGCAACAAGTTGTGCTTTGCTCTAGGCTTTGATTTGATCAATATTTTTAACCACTTCTGGCCCAACAATCTGACATGTTTTCTTAGTGAAGAATGACCATAGCCTATGTCAGTCAATTGTGAAACACTAAGAAGATTAAATTTTAGATTATCGATAAGATTGACATTTTCAAATTTGAGCACCCAAGTACCTTTCCTTTTGAATTATTACCAAAGGATATATCACCACCTCCGTAAGCCATAAAGTCTTTGAGAAGGGCTCTACATCCTGTCATATGCCTGGAGCCTCCATATCTACATACCATAAACTATCAAGGCAAGTAGAAGCTCCCTACACAATGATAAATAATTAGTTCAGGTATGTTTCCAAAGCCAAAATGGCTTTGGAAGGGGTCTCAAACATTTCAGCCTCAAATTTGGAAGAATGAAAAGAGGTTTGAACAGATCTTTGTAACATCTTTTGAGGCCCATCTCCTGTTAGATGATAGTATCAATGAGGATGCCTATTCACTCTTTGTATTGAGAGCTTTTTGTAACCCTCATAACTAAGAGGTACCTTTTGTAAATTGGTTGGCCATATCCTCTTGGGTACTGATTGGCAGGTCGTGCATCTATTACCTGCACCTCTCTAGGAGTAGAGGTTTTGTTCAGTGCTTTGGTAACAGATGTTTCAACAGGCATAAAGGTCTATTTAGACTTTCCTTTTGCAATACTTGTCTTTGAACTCTCCAGTGTTTTGGATTAATACTCATTCTTTTTCACATGATTGTTTTTGAGATAAACACACTCTTGAGTCTTTATGATTTGTTTTATTACAGATTTTGCAATTTGGAGAATCAATGATCTCACCTGTATTGTTGATGTCGTAAGCTTTTAGAAGAAGACAATTTTTAGTAACACGATTCTTCTTTTCACAGAAATGACAAAACAACTTTTTGATCTTTTCTTTCTTTTTCCCTTTTCAGACTTTTTGTCAGCAGATCTTGTAACATATGCTGGTAAATCTGATATGGGAATGATCTAGCCTGCTTTGACACCTTTAGTGGTTGAAAAATCTATTGGCTTAAAATTTTCAAGAATGTCACATTCATCAGACCATGTGGGTTTGAATTGATATTTTTCAATCTCCTCAAAAGTTGAGGATCCCTCATGTCTTTCTAAAATAAATTTATTTCCCTTTTTATCTGTGACTTTGATTTCTTGACCAACCAAGTTTGTTGGAATAATTTCAATTTTCAGTAACATTTTCAGAAACTTGGTCATTTTTCTTGAATCCATGCCAAATTTTATGTTACTTTTGACCTGGTTTTCCAGAAAATCTCATAACCTTTGCAGGATTCCACCCATTTTTCACAAGTGACTTGGGTGGATTCCAACTCCTTTTTGCAAACATGATATTTTTCTATCATCATTTGGAGTTGATCCTTGGTTATGCTTGCTTCATGTTTTAAACTGCGGATTTCATAATCCTTTTCAAGTAATTTTGATTTTAACTGTTTTGAAAGTTTTTCAAATTGTATTCATCATCTAAAATCTTATTCCTAAGGTTTTCATTCACCTCTTTTATGTTAGCAAAAGCTATGATGCATTTATCTGAACATAGGTCTTTTAGGACCTGAGGAGATCCTTAGTAGCAGCCATCATGGCACAATCACATTCACCTTCACAAACACTAGCCTCCCCTGGATTAGACAGAGGTTTCACATCATCATCAGCACTTTCTTTTGTAACCACTGTTTATCATGAACATTAGACTCGACAGATTTAGATCCCACCTCCTCAAATTCAACACCCACAACCTTGGACTCTAATGCCATAAAGCAAAATTCATTTTTTTTCTTTTCAATGTCTACAATTAGAGCAAAGTTTTCATCAGTCAGATCCTCAGGTAAGCTACTCCAATCAACAAAGCCCTGAGTAAAGAACCTCTGTTGATTAACTTATGCCTGAGTAGTGGTTTGAGCAACCTGTTGTGCAGGTTGCATTTGAACCTGAGGAGCCTGGTGCCTGAACATACTGAATTTGAGGAACAATGGTTTGAACATATGATTACTTGTATATGACTCACAATCTCCCCCTCAGCCTAAGATCATTGATTTGTTCATACAGAATGTATGGAAGATAGGTTAGATTGATAATTGATGAAAGTGATCAAATAGAATAGTACAGGCACTGTTCTATTTGTACTACAATCCTAACCACTGAGCATCTTATTATGATGTCAGCATATAAGTGACACTTCACAAAAATAAAAAAATTATAACATCTGCTAAGCTAACCATTGATATACACTAAACATTACAAGGACTGATAGAAAACACTGATGATACGTCCTCTTTTGTTCTTCAGCAGAGCTTTGCCTTGACAGACCTTTAACTTTGATCTTCAGCAGAGCTTTGTCTTGGAAGACCTTTTAGCTTTAGTCTTCAGCAGAGCTTGACTTGGGCAGATGTTATTATTATTTGGATCAGAGGTTGTAGTATATTTTGGCTTTCTATCATCCGTTCTTTTGTAGGGTTCATTTCCAAATTTAAAAGTTTACCAAATGAAAATATTCGTGAAACCTATAACAGATTTTCAAAACTTTTAAATGATCTAAAGAAATTTGTATTGAGAAGTCAAACGATGAAAGGGATGTAAAATTCCTAGATGCTCTACCAAGAGAATGGAGAAGTCTCACAATGATTTTAGCATCCACCTTAGAGTTAGGAAACATGAGTCTACATGACCTCTATAACATTCTTGCCCCTAGAGGGGAAACGATATATGAGAACTCAAACTAAAGAGGTGGATCCATTACTCTCATCTCAAACTCACAAAGAACATCCAATCCTAGTCCTCAAACCTCTTATTGCCAAAACATAGAAATACTTGATACCTCATAAGACTTTTCTGCATTAGCTGAAGCAATTGCACTGCTCACTAAAACTTTTGAGCAAAGATTGAAAGCTGGAAGCCATAAGTACCCGAAAAGTGATAAAGGGAGGATAGAAGGAAAGTAAGAGAAAAGGCTAAAGCAGAAGTTGTGTGTTATAAGTGTAAGCAAAAGGGTCACTATGCATCTGAATGCAAAAACAAAAAACTAAAAGATGTTGCTTACTATGAGAAGAAACTAGAAGAAGCTAAGTAACATCAACAAGTAAGTCTGATAGCAGGAATAGATACTTGGCTAACTCATGATTCTTCTGATGAAAAAGAAGAAGAGACGGCATGCGGAATCCGAAAGATCAACACTAAAGGTAAGCTTGAATAATTTTGATCTTGAACAAAAATTAAACAAGCTTATGTCCAATTATAAACTTGCAAGAAAAACACAAATTAGGAACAAAAAATCTGATGATTTGCAAAGAATGTTGAATAAAGTTATACTTGAAAATCAATTGCTAATTGAAGAAAGCTTAAACAAAAATGCAAATATGAATTCTATGAAAAGGAAAGACAAGATCTGTATAAAAGAATTCATGACAAAGAAATCAATGTAAAAGGTTTTCAACAAGCCAAAGATTTTATAAACTTTATTGAAACCGCACCAAAAAATAAAGGTGAAGAGCTGGGGTATGTTAAAACAAACATCAGATGTACCACCACCTTGTTAAAGCATTAGATCAGATTTCTAATAAAATAATATCAGAATCTGACACTGAACTTACAAATCAATGAGGTCTAACAACTCTTTTCAGTCATCAAAAACCAACAACAAAGGAAAAAGGCATGAATCAAAACAAACATTTTCAGAAAATTCAAAACCGATTCATCCAAAATTCCAAAAATCTTCAAATCTTCCATCACAGATAAAGGAATCAGAAAATCCTAATAAAGAAAACTGTATGTATTTGACATACTGATGCTAGTTCAACACCATCTAAAAAAAACCAAACAATCTGTTAATGACTAAGTATGTAACAGAATTTCTAGTGAAAATTCCCCATCTGAAGAAGAAAACTTAATCAGATCTTCATCAGAAAAAGTACACAAGCAAGTCTGGGTACCAACAGTTCTATAACTCTTCAATTTTAGGACCATCATGTGCAGCAGATCTGGTACTGTGACTCAGGAAGCTCCAAGCACATGACTGGGGATAGGAGCTTACTCATCAATTTTGTTCCAAACCTGGGTAAATTAGTCAATTTTGGAAATGGAGTAAAGGGAAGAATATTGGGCTATGGATGCATTAAGTATGGATCTTTAACCATAGAGAAAGTAGCTTATGTACGAGGTTTGAAGTATAATCTACTTAGTTGTGGTCAATTTTGTGAAAAAGGTTTTCACGTAACCTTTTTACTAGAAAAATGATTATTACTTGGTTTAGATGATTAGAAAATCCATTTAAGCAGAAAAAGAATAAGAAAATCCATATATTACTTTGATTTCAAAGAAGAAATAGAGCACCCTCAACTATGGTTGTTTTCAAAAGACAATAAAGGTAATAGCTGGTTGTGGCATAAAAGATTGGCCCACTTAAATTTCAAGAATCTAAATCAACTAGCAAGCAAGGGTTTGGTAAATGGTCTACCATTCATATCCTCTAAGAAGGATAAAATATATGAAGCCTATGAACTGTGTAAATCCAAAAAAGGCTCACATAAAACAGTTTCTGTCATCAATAACTCAAAATTTAGAACTTTTGCATATGGATTGTAAGCACAACAAGTTTTTCTGGTAAGAAATACATTTTGGTCATTGTAGATGACTACTCCAAGTACACTTGGGTTGAATTCTTGAGAAAGAAAAGTGAAACCCTAGATCTGATAATAAACTTAATCAGAAAAATAGAAAATCTTTTAAGATTGCCAGTTAGAAGGATCAGATATGACAATGGAACAGAGTTTCAAAATTCGAAACTTGAGACCTTCCTTATAAGCAAAGGAATCGCTCATGATTTTTCTGCTCCTAGAACTCCACAACAAAATGGAGTTGTGGAACGAAGAAATAGAACATTGGTAGAAGCAGCAAGAACCATGCTAGTTTATGCCAAATTGCCCACTTACTTTTGGAAGAAGCCGTTGTAAATGCATGTTTTACACAGAACAGATCCATAATAAACAAGAGACTTCATAAAACACCCTAAAACATCTTAAATGGAAGTATACCAAATATCAAATTTTTGCACACATTTGGTTGTAGATTCTTTTTATTCAATGATTTTGAAAGTTTTAAAAATTTTTACAAGAAATCTGAAAAAAAGTATTTTTCTTGGTTACTCTTTGTCCTCAAAAGCTTACAGAAGCTGATGAAATTGTGAAAGAAATAAACTATTCTGTTGAGCAAGAAAATCCTAATCATCTTCTTAACATACTAACTGAAGGACTTCTTGCATGTGACTATACAAACAAAGAATCATCGAACATACTTGACCCATACTAACCCTCGAGGAAATCCAATGCCGGAAAATTCAGAAGCAGACCCGAATTCTGAGAGCTCATCAGAAAATCAAACTAATCATCAGAATTCTGATCCTCTCAATGCAACAATGGTAACCAATCATGAGGAAGCTTCAGAACTATCAAAATCATCAAGTTCACACAACAATTGTGATGGGTTAAAGGTCACTCTCAATTAAACATTATTGGGAATCCTTAAGAAGGTGTCAAGACTAGATCAGCTACAGCTCATGAATGTCTATATGCTAGCTTTCTAAGCATGATAGAACCCAAAACTGTCAAAGAAGCACTCAGTGACTTAGATTGGGTGCAAGCAATGCAAGAAGAGCTTGACCAATTTGAAAAGAGTCAGGTATGGAATCTGGTACCAAAACCAGCTTACAAAACTGTCATTGGAACAAAATGGGTATTTAGGAATAAATCTAATGAGCAAGGTATAATAACAAGGAACAAGGCAAGACTTGTAGTAAAAGGTTATTGTCAACAAGAAGGCATAGATTATGATGAGACCTTTGCACCAGTTGCCAGATTAGAAACTGTAAGAATATTCCTTGCCTATGCTGCATCAAAAGACTTCAATGTTTATTAGATGGATGTGAAATCAACATTTCTAAATGATAAGATTGAGGAAGAAGTACTGTGCAACAACCAGAAGGCTTTGTTGATCCTAAATTTCCAAACCACGTTTACAAACTAAACAAAGCCTTGTATGGGTTGAAGCAAGCTCCTAGAGCATGGTATGAAACTCTCTCAAATTTATTAATCAATTCAGGCTTCACAAAAGATACAATTGATACAACTCTATTTCTCAAAGCACATAAGGGTCACACTTTGTTGGTTCAAATATATGTTGATGACATTAGTTTGCAAAAAGTTTAAGAAACTAATGACCAGCCATTTTGAAATGATGGATGAATTAAATTTTTCTTGCGCTTACAAGTCAAACAAAGAAGTGATGGCATATTTTTGAGCCAATCAATGTATGTCAGAATAATCTTGAAAAGTATTCACTTGAGAATTTCTCCCTCAAAAACTCCCATGGCAACTTCAAATAAACTTGATTCTGATCCAGATGACAAAAGTGTTGATATTAAAACCTCTAGGGAAATGATAAGCTCGTTGTTGTATCTACAGCCAATAGGCCAGATATAATGTTTTCCACATGTTTCCTAGCTATATACCAAGGTAATCCTAAAGAATCCCATTGAAAGTTGTAGAAAGAGTTTTTAAATATCTGAAGGGCACATCAGATCTTGGTCTATGGTATCCTAAAGATACATATTTGGAACTAATAGCATACACAGATGCAGATCATGTAGGATGCAAAATAGACAGAAAAAGCACATCTGGTGCCTGTTAAATGTTGGGAGAAAAGCTAGTCTGTTGGGCAAGCAAGAAACAAAATTGTGTTTCTACATCAACAGCTGAATCAGAATATGTGGCAGTATCAAGTTGTTGTTCACAAGTGCTGTGGATGCAAACTTAGTTAAGAGACTATGGAGTAAATCTGACCAAACTTCATATCTTGTGTGATTCCAAGAGTTCCATTGGCATAACATAAAATCCGTTCCATCATTCAAGAACCAAACACGTTGATGTCAGATATCACTTCATAAAAGATCATGTGGAAAAAGGTAACAATGAAATGTATTTTGTTCCAACAGAAAACCAAATTTCTGACATTTTTACAAAATCTCTCGATTAAAAGAGACACAATTTTCTAATCGGCAAATTGAGAATGGTCAATATAAAATATGAATAAATTCAGAAAACACATTGTCATAAAAGGATAATCAAAATTATGATTATCAGCAAATGATTAGAATTTCAATAGAAATTCTGATAATCCATTAGAAACTATATAAATTCATTAGAAAATCTAATAAACTATTAGATATGTCAAAATCATCAGAAAAATCTGATATGGCTCATAAAGTTGCTTCATACATATACATTAATAGCTCAACAGTTGAATATAATTTCTGTTCTTGTTTTCGTCTATTTGTGTTCATATTTCTCTCTCTTTCAAATTTAAAAAAAAAATTGCTATCTCAAAGGGAAACTCTGATTTCTTATGACTTTCTGATGAACCACTCAGTTAAATTTCTGATTTCATGTACCAAAAAATAAGACAAAATTGAATTTCGCATTCAAAAAGGGGAAGGAATATCAGAGGGTCACACCGGAAGAAAAAGGTACAACTTGGCCGTTAATATTCACCAATTAAAAGTTTGTCTCCAATTTATTTTAAAGATATATCAAAATTTGGTGATACATAAAAAATTAGGGATATATCAAAAACAAAATTTTTAACAATGATAAAGTTAAAACATCATTAACTTGTTATTAACCAACTTAAATACTAACCACCGATGATTCAACCCCCATGATCTCTGTCCCACAAACCCTATATATACAATATTCAAAAGGACGAGAAACACACAGAGAAACACAACTTCAACTTCCAAACATACAAGCCCTAAAAGTTCTACATTTTTTTTGAAAAGCAAAATTCAACTCACCATGGCCGCACCAAACCTCGTCAATCTCAACATTCCGGTCGTAGAACACTCTGTCCCGTTCATCAGAGATGATGACTTCTTGCCATTGAAGAAGAACAACTTGTTGATGAACACCAACCATGAAGCCTACGACGAAAAATGTCAAATTTTGATTAAATTTCTGCTAAGATGCCCTATTGCTCAAGCCCTGACCAAAACCAAAGAAGTACCGGTGAATATCATGGAGCAACTAGTCAACGCACTTAGCGAAACCCGTGTGAACAAAGTCACAACCCATCTATGGGGTAACATCTCTGTTACCATTACACCACAAAGAATCAGGGAATGCTTGGAACTTCCAACCAATGATCACTATTTTGAAGCACCTGTGAAGGAGGAACTTTTGGGACAACTTGATGTTCTGATGGGATATGGAGCGAATATTTCTTTAATTTGGGAATTCAAAAGGAATGAGTTACTGCCTTCTAGCAAGTGATGATGGAAATCCTAACCAAGTGTCTAACTTCAAAAATTGGGGGCACTAATCAGATTAACATAACTGCTTTGATAATCATGTAAGGACTAATCACTAGGACCAACATTGCTCACGGAATGGATATTTTTAATCTGATGAAGAGATCCATATAGACCAAGTCTGGAAGTATTGACTCTCATTTACCATTTCCCAAATTCTGGTCAATCCTCATAGCTGAAACATTTTTTGAAAGGACTGTTGAACTTCTTATAGTAGAAAACATGTGGAGAACATCAGTTATGAAGCCCTGGAATGCAGCATCAGCATGGAAGTCAAACAAAGATGTTCCTAACCTACCAGAAAGTATGATGAATCTGATAGCAGAAGACTCATCCTACAGGGTACAGTAGTTGGAATTCTAAACAGAGGACTAGAGAATACTGAGGTGTATGACAACAACTCTTCACAAGATCATGTTGATCAAGAATCAATAGTTCCATAAACTAATGAAACGGAGCAATTTCAACATCAAGACATCAGAATATCACCAAAACAAATAGAGGTTGATGAGCAGATACAACAGAATCCAAGAAGTGAACAACATCATGCTGAGGCATCTCATATAGCAGAAAAAGGTGCACAAACTAACCTCAATGAATTTACTGTTGGAAACTCAACAGATTATGATTCAGATAAATCTGTTAGAGGAAATTTTGTTATACAACTTAGAAAACCAGCACCAGTAAACCAAGAGGTTAGTAGTTCAATGGGTCGAGTCTCTAAATCAGTTAATGATGAGGAGATTGAGACCACAATAGGTCAGCATGCTGATCAAGGAAACCTAGGTGAGAAAAATAAGAGTTTCTCAACAATTCTTAGAGAATCATTGTCAGGAATGGTTCCAGGAAGTGAAGAAATCCAGGATTTGAATAAGTTTCACAGTTCTGGTAAAGGTGTGCAGCATTGGCCTTTTGACCAATCTAATCCCTTTACAATAGCAGCACGTGTGTCTTCTACTGGTATGAGAGAAGGAACATCTGTTGTTCCTCCAACTTTACCCATTGAACCAATCATATCATCAGAACAACTTGAACATATGTTAGAAACTGTAGTCAAAGACTGTGCAGAAAAATCCCCTGTTGAAACAAAGCTGGATGTGCTAACAGAAGAAATCAGAAGTCAAAAGTTGTCAAAATCAGTAGAAACCATCAGAAAGCAATCAGAAGAAAATAATAAAGCTCTGAAGAACGCGCAGTCGATTCAGAACACTTCAGACAAGAGGAAATTTGCAGCAGACTTTGAGAAAATGTTTAAAGAAATGAAGGACATAAAACAAAGGTGACTGAAGCTGTGGAAACAAGAGATACCACAAGCTCTGGAAAAAATCTTAGAGAAATTCATAGTCTAAGAGCCTGTAACAATAGTCTGACTGATGCTCTTAACAAATTGGTGAGAGAATGGACCACACATCCAAATCAAAATTTGGAGGAGTTCAAGAAGATACATGATGAAGAAAGAAGAAATGCTCAACTACTAGGTGATGTGCAATCACTTATAAAAAGGCTACAGTTAAATGTTGCCAGATGGGTAAACATTGATGTTCATGAACTTAGAACCCCCATTCCTAAAGAGACATCACACCAAAGAGAGCCATAAGGCAGCCAACAAACTCAAACAAAGCAAACAACATCACTCAATCCATCTAGGCTTGCACCAATGGGGTCTCCTCCTGTTGTGTCAAAGTCAGAGTTGCAGAAGAGATTAGAAGCTACTCATGTGATAATTCCTAAGCCAAGCAGTGTTTCTTCAAGAGGTACACAACAAGAGCAACCAAAAATAAACTAATCTGGGGAAACAACATTTAGTGAACAGCTAAATCAGGCAGAGAAAAGGAAATGGGAAGATTCAGCTACTTCTTCAAAGAGACCAAAAGTAGCATTCAGAAAAGATCCACAAGGATAAGAAAAAGAAATTCTGGTACAACACATTGATCAAGACAGTATGATGTTCTTTGAATATCATTTGAGAAATTACTACTGGAAGAGTGAAGAAGATAAGCTTGACAGGCC
This sequence comes from Scalesia atractyloides, assembly GCA_947069175.1. NCBI lineage: Eukaryota > Viridiplantae > Streptophyta > Magnoliopsida > Asterales > Asteraceae > Scalesia > Scalesia atractyloides. The sequence goes on from CAMTDV010000022.1 coordinate 65,567,799, forward strand.
TCTCAGTCCAATAAGATAAGGATAAAATATGAGAAGCTGAAAAGAGGAAAGAATGGTTTTCATCCTGCCCTCACAAATCCAGTGGTGAGTGTACACAAGGTGAACACTCAGTTCTTTGAAGGAAAGATAATGGGAACTCATGAGAAAAACAAGTACAGTCTAATCAGAAAAGATGGTGGTGTAACAAGAATTTTAGATGCAAATCTTGAAGAAAACTTCAACCCATAGACTTAACAAAGTTGAAGCAGCTTTTTGATAAGGAAAAGAGAGACACAAAAGTAAACAGAAGGGCTATCTACAGCTTAACAAAAGAAGGACAAAAAATGTACTCAAGGATGGCTCAAGCTTATTTTGACCTTTGCATTTCTTTTGACCACAGCAAGAAAGTGCAAACACCTCCACCTGACACATCTATTCCAGCTGAAGTTGAACATGAAGCCAAAACAGAAGTCGTATTTGAAAAACCTAAATTGTATGCTTTGTTCAGGATTTTGAAGACAAAAAGGCTCTATTTAGAGTAAATGAAATATGCAGGTACTCAAACCAAACACTTAAGTACATCAAAGACTGTACGAATAAGAAACAGGAACAACTCAAGGTTAAAGGAAAGAATAAGGAAAGAAATAGAAAACATTATAAGCGAATGGATCACAGCCAGGGGTTGGTACAAGGATATGTACAAGGTCTGTCACAAGCTAATCGAATACAAGAAGCAACTGAAGAAAGGAGATCTCTACAAGAGTGGACTGGAGAATATTTGAGACATTTTCTATTACTTTGTTTTGTTCTGAACAATGTTTTTGTTTGTTATTTGGATTTTGATATTTTGAAAGTGCTTTTTGAAATGTTCCTTGATATGAGTTGCTACTTTTCTTACAATACTTAGGGGAAATTGTTAGGAAACTTTTATGTAAGTATTAAAGAAAAACATGATCTATCTGATCAACTGATGAAGATAAAGTCATGAAGGTCAAACAGAACGAAGAGATGAGGCTGGATAGAAGAAAAAGGACAACACATCTTCTACATTTATCAGATATAGATCAACAACAAGTAAAGACAATCAGAAGAGAACATTCTAATAGATCTGATGATATTTCTGATGAATATCATCAGTTTCTTGTAAAGTCTATTCATCAGAATTTCTGATGATCTGTTCATCAGATTTTCTGATGAGATGGATCTCAAGACTTTTGAGACACCGACTTGTCTGAAAAATAAGGCTCTACTATTTCCTAAAATAGCAAGTTGACCCAGTAGACTCAATGAATATGCCAAGAAGCCACTTTATGCAGAGCAAGTGCATGAATAAACAATTTGTTTATTCATGCTAAGAACACTCTATAAATTGAGTGTTAAAACCACCGAAAGAAAAGGAGTTAAGCCAAGCACTTAATATATACTACAGAAACTCCATTACCCTTTTACCACAGAATTATACAAGTATTTATTTGTATTAGTCAATAATCTCACAATCACCTTGTAAACCATTTTGTTTCAAAGTGATATAAACTTGAAAATTTTGTAGTTGTTGTTTCTTGAAAGTTTGATTTCTATTTCCGCATACTATTTTCATATATGTTGAAACCAATTGCCATATTAAGTTAAAAGAGCATTTTTCCATCTGGGATCAACACAGACATTTGTGGTTTGGCTTCTTATGAGCAGTCCTACATTAACATCTCCTATAAGTTGTTCTGGTGGATGTGATTTGAGAAATAAATTGTTTCCAATGTAGGGATGATGGAATTTTGTGGTGAAAGGCATAATTGGGAATTTTCTGGTGAAACCACTGTTGCCATTGTGTTATGGTCAATAGTGGTTTTGAATGGTGGTAGTAAATTGATCCAAGTGGGGAATTTATTGTGGATATAGATCAATGGTTTGACCATATGCATAATTAGTGGTTTTAGGCTAACTTTGGTCAATATTGGTTCCAGTTGTTGTGGACTGACTGTTGTTTTATGAAGATGAACTTTGTGGATCAGAAAAGACTTTGTATTGAGATGTCAAATCTCTAATCTTGTCATGCTGCCTTTGGTTTACCTGCATCAAACTCAACCTTCGCAGTTACTTCTTCAAAATTGAATTCATCAAGATCAAAAAGTTATGCTAGATTTTCAGGGATTTTTAAAGAGGAAAGTTCATTAAACTTTACATTTAAGGTTTCTTCTATAGTCATGTCCTTGTGTTAAACACTTTATAGGCCTTGACTGTAGAAGAATATCCCAAGAAATATCCACATTCCACTTTGGCTGCAAATTTTGAGATTGAATTTTTGAGATTCAAAAGAAAGCATGGGCAGCCAAAGATTTTGAAAAATGAGATTAATGGTTTTTTTTGTACAGCATTCTATAAGTAGGTTTTGATGCTAAGATTTTATTAAGACTTTGTTTTTAGCATAGCATGCAGTATTGAAAGCCACTACCAAAAAAGACAAGGAAGGCAAGAATCTGCAAGCATAGTTCTTGAGCCTCAATTAAGGTTCTATTTTTTTTCTTTCAACAACCTCATTTTGTTCTAGTGTTCTAGGAATACTGCATTATCTTACTATTCCTTTTGATATGCAGAATTAATCAAGCTCTTGGATTCCGAATTCTGTCACATTATCACTTCTGAGAGACTTCACAGGTAAATAGTATTGTTTTTCAACTTTTATGATAAATTCCTTTAGGATATCTGCACTCTCATCTTTTGAGTGTAAGAAAAAAGTCCATGTAAACCTAGAAAAATCATCAACTATTACTAAGCAATATCTCTTTTCCTTAAGCTAATGATTTTAGTGGGCTAAACAAATCCATATGCAACATTTGTAAACATTGGTTTGCTTTAGACTCTTCAATGGGTTTGTATGATTCTTTATGATGTTTACCTTTTAAATAGAAAACACAATGTTCATCACACTTGAATTGTTTGGTTGGTTGGTAGACCTCAGACAAGGTTTTGTTTTGTCAAAGTGTTAATTGTTTTAAAATTAACATGTCCCAACCTTAAATGCCATAACTCTGTTTCTATTGTTGAGGCATCAGAGAATAGGCATATGTCTGCTTATGTTTTATCTTTTAGCATGTTCACTACATAAACATTGCCACTTCTGTGAGCAACAAGTTGTGTAATACTTTCAACTATAATTTTGTCATTCTTTTTAACTACATCATGTCTAACAATTTTATAGGTTTTCTTAGTAAAAGATGAGTCATAGCCTTTATCACTCATTTGTGAGACACTGAGTAGATTAAATTTTAAATTCTCAATAAGATTAACATCGTCAAATTTTAGCCTACCAGCCTAGACAAAATTTTAGATTCTTAATAAGATTAACATCTTCAAATTTTAGCCTACCAGCCTAGACAGCCTAGACCTTCATCGTGTAATGGAAGTTTGATAGTAGAGCTTTGCATCCAATCATGTGTCTGGATCCTCCACTATCTACATACCATAGGCTAACTAGGCATGTAGAAACTCCCATTCTGGAGGCCATTAGTGCGCATTAACAATTATTCTCGTCTTAACTTATATTCCAATGATCATTGTTTTTACAACAAATGCATCAACCTTTTCACAAACTATTGTTAGTACTGAGTTAGATGCACTCTCTACATTTTGTATAGTTTTCTGGTTGTTTTTAACAATTTCCTCGATTTTACTGACTTTCTCTTTTGACTCTTCCAATAGTTCTTTAACACTACTACAATCTAATAGCTCTGCATAGATCTCGTATGGTAGAGCCTTCACAGCCATATTAAGTGCTTTGGCATTATCTCAAACTTTAGGGAATCTAACATAGAGATATTAGGATTTTTGACACTAGGTGTTATTGGAATGTAAGGTCCGAATATTATAGACTTCCAACATCCTATGTTTTGTTGAGCAAGATAATGCACCATCCGACTTTGCCAGATATTGTATTCTGATCTAACAAACATCGGTGGTTTGCTATTGTATCTGGAGATAAGGAATCATGGTTATTAAGTGACATTCTCTTTTGATATTTTGTAGAAGAATAGAGTATGTGATAGACAATTTTTTAGTTTCACACTTTTCTTCTCTTAGCTACGAGTAGATTGCATCTCTGTGAGCTAATCTATAAATGTTAAATGATTGTTAAATCAAATTTAACGTGACCAAGCTCTGATACCAATTGTTAGGATATGAATTTGATACTTGTGAATTAATGAAAGTTAAATAGGCAATTTTGATTAAATTAAAATAATAATTTCACAAGTAGGAATATATCATCAATAACTATTTTTCATATATAGTCAAAAGATTACAATAACGTTTTACAAAATACAATCTCCCCTTTAGCCTCATCACTCACAAATCTATTCGTACAAAATAGAATGTGTTTGAAGTGATAAATAGATATCTAATAGTGAGATCTATTTATACTAAGTACAAACATCTTTTTATGATTAGCTGACATCACCCTGATAGTGACATCTAACATTTCTAACAGAAAAGATTCCACAGATGTCAACATCTGTGGGAATAAAAAATCTGATGTAACTATGCTAAACACTGTTGTACAAGCTATCACTGTTACATTGGGAAACAACTGTTAGGCTATCATCTGTTGCTTTGTTCCAAACATATGTTTGGCAAGACAGATGTTTGGTCTTCATAATCAAATTCAACATACTTTAGAACTTGAACAGACCTTGCTTCTTAATGAACAACGATGTCAAGGCTTCAAACAGATGTTAGATGGTCTTCAATAGCATCTCTGATTTAGGTTTTCAAGATTCACTATCTTTGGGAGGAAATTGCTTCATCAACTATTTTTTCTTGATCTCTTGTTCATGTTTTGGCTTTTGAATATCATCTGTTCTTTTGTAGGTCCAACAGAGATGGTCGACGACATATGAGAACCGGATGGAAAGGTGGGTCGATGATAGGGTGGTGGTATTTGCGTGTGATCAGGTTTCTTTGATTCACAAAATGTTATTAGGGTTTACCATAATCCTTATATCTATTGGAGTACCAGTTATATCCAAATCCCCACCAAATTTTCACTTCCTTATCTTGTAATTAACAGTTAATCACAAACCTACTTTATAGTTTAAAATTTATCAAATATATTTAATATTATTTAACAATCAAACAATAAATACCATAATCCCGTTGGTTGTCTCGCTTAGCAATTAACCCATAACTATTTCCCAAATAATTATTCAGTTAAATATTTCAATAAAAATGATTTTTGCAATTTCAAAACTAAATATTTAATTTCCGCAATTTAAATATCGTGTTTCTTAAAATAATATTTAACTACTGAATATTATAACATTTTTGTTGGCATATGTAACTCTCTAGATCGTATCTCAATATTAACGTTATTTAATGGATTATCGAACATCCAATTTCCAAGAATTTCTATACTATAAACTATACAACTTTTTCTTTAGCTTTGTTTTTTATTTTGTACTAGTGCTAATTCCCGTGAACTTTGTGGATTTAACAAAATAATATTTTTTCGAGGTATTTACGAATGACATTTTATGTTTATAATGAACATATATAAATTCTTTAAAAGTAATTCTTATGGAATGCAAAAAGTTCACAAAGTAAATAAAACAATCAATGTATTATTAGCCAAATGAGAATGACATGTTTTTTGGTTTGCATTGCTTTAATAAGTAGAGATGTTGATTGATAAGTTAAAAGAAATGTATAAAGTAAAATATTAATAACTTTTATTTTTCAATTTTTATTTGTAGCATGTAAATGCTAAATATTATATTACCGCTGAAACTTCATCCTAGTGAACCATGTTTGGAAAAGAATATAGTGACACTTCACATCATGTTAACCTTTGTAACACCAACTTATATCTCAAATCATGTTGCTTAAAAATAGCCATAAACACTTGGAAGGTTCGATCTTAACAAAATAAAGAAACATAAATATATTAACATAAGTTATAATAAAACATTAACAATCATGAATATGTCTTTAGTTTAAACAACTTATTATTAAAATATTAAGTATCAAACCTGATGGAACCATTCATTTGCTCTCTTCTTTATTGTATAAACTCACATATACGAACACAACTAATCTTTTGGTTTGTTGCTATTCAAGTTCTCTTGTTTTGTATATCAACTTTACCTCCTTCAAACAAATTACTGCAGATTTGTTAATTATAGTCATTAAGTGGAACAATAATCCACATGTCTTGAAGACGCAAAATAGACAATATGTAACGTGAACACAAATGGATAGACTAAGAGACTTAGATACACCCAGGTGTACGTGGTATTATGGAGCGTGATCTTTGCCACTTTACGCCCCCAATCACATTACCACTACGGGTGCTCTAAGAATTTACAAAGTTGGAGTCTTAAAACATCAAACACAATTTAATACACTATGGGTGTACGTAGAAACTAATCATATTTTGTAGCTCATTAGTTAATACATATTTAATTGAGCTTATACTTGTATGAATGTCTCGATCCAATTGGGTGTTCAATTGAAAGTATACATAACACACACATTAGCAAAGCTAAACAGGCACATAAGTTTAAACTAAGGATCACACTTGAAAATTTAAAAAAATCTAGTAATTACCGTGTAGTTTTCCCCTTTTTATATATAGAGTAACGCTATGTTACATGGAGACAATGTTAGCAAACTCTACAGCTTTCTAGGCATTTTAGCTTAGGTAGAAGAGGAGTCCACCTTTAAGCGTTAGCCCAAAATTGGTCAACTCTGCCTTGAGGAATTTCTTGGGTAGTTATTTTATCACTATATGGAACCTCAATTTCCTATCCGAAAACAGTATTATTCTCTTTTAACTGTTATACACAATGTAGCAACAACCTAACTACATCGAACACGTATCCTGAGCATGTCTACTGGCTTCACAAAGCTCTCTATGGCTTTAATCAGGTTCCTAAGTCTGGTATCATCACTTAGCAAATATGATTCCTCCCTCACGGGATGGGGTCATCTACCTTTTTTTCCTACGTGGATGACATCATTCTTATTGCTTCATCCCCATCCTTGATTTCTCGTATCATCAGTTTGACATGACTAGCCTTGGTCCTCTTTCTTTCATTCTCGGCATTGCTGCTACACCTGATCAGTCTGACATGTTACTCTCTCAGATTGCCTGCGCTAAGGATATCTTGCAATCCTTGCAGCAGTTGCTTACACCAAGGCCAAACTCTCTATGCATAACAAAACTGCAGTTGTCTCTACTCTTTATCGGAGCTTAGCTGATATCCTACAAGATCTAACTCTCACTAGTCCAAACATTTCCTTTGCAGTTCATCAGGTGAGCCTGTTCATCTATTATCCTCATGATCCGCATCTTCATGCCCTCAAACACATCCTGAGTTATCTTTAGGGTACTCTCTCTTTGAGACATAATATATGTCTTGTTTTTTAGTTACTTTGTCCGGTGTCTCGGACCCCTCTTGCGTTTTGTGATAATGTCATTGTAATATGCGGAATATTTTTATATTTATATATAATTATAGCCAACGTTTTAAAACTAAAAGTATTATTTATGTATGTGTATGTGTATAAAAAAAGAAAACATTGTATAGATATATATTGATAACTGAAACTAATAAATTAATTGGAAGTTTAATATAAAAAAGTTTGTTAAATAAACTTTAGTAAACAAATTCAAAATATATATTACATGAGGTGAGTTCGGCTACAAAGACAAATTTTCTAAAAAGTGTAAAAGTCATAAAATACTATAATTTCAGCTGTAAAATACACTTAAAACCTACAAATAAGAGAGTGAAGAATACGAAAACACCATATTCAATCCATAATAGTCCATAAAAACGTCAAAAACACAATCATAAAACTATGAATATAAAACAAAACATGCTAAGTGTTAGGATCCGAGTTTGAACTGTTATGAAAGTTCTAAAGGTGAAAGATGAAAGACGATAAACCAGATGTAAAATGCAGCGGAATGATGAACTTTAATTCATAACAGCTGAGAGATTGTTTTCATTAACATGATTTTAGTGATTGTAATCACATGCATATAAATCACAATCTCCCCCTCACCCTAAGATCACTGATTTGTTCGTACAGAATGTAAGAAGAAATGTTAGGTTGATAACTAATGAAAGTGATCAAATAGAATAGTACAAGCACTGTTCAATTTATACAACAATCCTAACTACTCAGCATCTTATGATGACGTCAGCATGAAAGTAACATTTACCAAAATTAAGAAACTAACAACATCTGCTAAGCTAACCACTATTATAAATAAACATTACAAAGACTGATAGTAAACACTGATGAGACATCCTTTGTTGCCCTTCAGCAAAGCTTTGCTATGGCAGACCTTTAGCTTTAATCTTCACCAGAGCTTTGCCTTGCAGACCTTTAGCTTTAGACTTCAGTAGAGCTTTGTCTTTAACAGAGTTTTGTTATGGTAGACCTTTGACATTTAGTCTTCAGCAGAGCTTAACTTGGGCAGATGTTAAATTATTATTAGGATCAGAGGTTGTAGTACATTTTGGCTTTCTATCATCTGTTCTTTTGTAGGGTTCATTCCCTTATTTGTCCTTTGAACTGAAGTTCAATGTTCAGGGCAATCATATCATCTGCATCCCTTTCATGTTCAAGATTAGCAAGTCTTGGAGGTCAGCTGTATCCAACTATATGCATCCTCCATTTTTATCTTTTGAACTCTACCATCTGACCTGAGCAGTGTCAATTCATCGGTGTCTATGGAAGACTTCCATTTTAGAATTTTTAGTCGGATGGTTTTCTTGGGAGTAAGGTTATTTGTGATGAGTTGGGTGAGACAGGTCTACTTTCAAGTGTATAAAGTGAGGCTCTAAGCTTATCACTTGCAGCATATGTGTGGTACAAAATTTGATTTTTATCCCTTCTTTCTTAGTTCTTCATACATCCTTTGATCCTCTCTTCCATCTGTTTTTGCCTTTTTGCTTAATTTAAGGGAATGGTGGATAAGCAAGTGGTTGAAGTTGATCTTTTAGGAGCATGGGTCTATTGAGGAGCAGTGGTTGATTGAGCATAGATTGGCTTTATTGGGACAGAAGAATCTTTCTTTCTTCGCTCTTCCAATCTTCCATAGGTGTCTACCACTTTTGATTCTGGCCATCTAGCAATTTGCCTTGTTGTTCCATACAGAGCATCAACAAGTTCGGGTTTCATTCTTTTAATTTGAAGAGCAAGGTCTTTGCTTTCAAGTTTGGCCCTTTTCCAAGTTGGAGGAGTAGGCTTCTTTGAAGGATCCTTGAGCATTGTATGAATTCTTTCAATTTCTTCCTTTAGCTCATTTGCCGACCACTCTTTAAATTGAGCCATTGTTGCTTTGTAAGGCTTGTGTTTCATGACATGATCAAGATAGTCTTCTTTCGATTCAAGATCATTAGTGGTTGGTTTTTCAGACATAGAATTACTTAACTCCTTAGCAAATTCTTCAATATTTCTTACTTTGCTTTGTTGAATTGCAAGGAGATTTGTAAAGCCTATCATCTTTATCTTTTGCTTTGTCTTTCGCAATGGACTCAGCTTGTCTAGCCTTTAACTTAAGATATTAATCAAGATTCTTAGGCTTTTGATACCCCAGCAAGGATGGATATTCTCTCTGTTTTGAATTCTCTATCTTGTAGAAAGCTTCTATCTCTTCTTTAACAACAAAAAGTTCCAAAGGGTATAGTGCACCCATTGGAAGGAATGAAGATGATAAGTGCATGGTTAGAAATGGGGTTTCAAGATGTGGCAATAATGAGGATGGTTGTGAAGCGTATTGTGATAATGCAGGGAGTGGTGATCGGCTCTCTTCATCATCATCAACAACAAAAGTTTTTCTTTTGCGTTGGAATCTAAGTTTAGGAGATAGTGGATGTGTAGGAATTCGAGGTGGTGTGAATAATGGTTCGGTTAATGTTGGAAATGTGACTAGGGTAGTGGTTTGAGCAACATTTGTTGGAACATCTGTTAATCTAGCATCTGTTGTCACAACATGTGTCCTAACATCTATTGGGGTTATGGTGACAGAGGATACAATAACTGTAGTTGCAGTAGTGGCTGTAGAAGAGATGAGAATTGGTTGTCTTGCTTTTCTTGTAGACTTTCTTTGTCTTGAAATACCAACATCGTCTTTTTCCAACTTCTTAGCTTTTTCTTTTTTAATGAGCCTCAAAGCTTTTTCTTCAAGCATATCTTGTCTTTGTTGCTTTTCATTAGCAATCCTTTTGGCTTCTTTATTTAGGGTCTCATCAAATCCTTTTCCCAAAGTAGCTTCCGATCAGCAGTGGTTGTAGTGGTTGCTGGCTGTTGTTGCACCTTTGATTTAACTTTTAAGTTAGGCTGTAACTTTCTCATGTAATCTTTCTCCCCCTTTTGGCATCATCTTCTATATCATCTTGAAGAATGACAACCGGGGCAGAGCTAGTAGTTTTTAGCAAGTGATCTTTGATGGCCATAATATCGGCTTGTGTATCTTTATATCGAGCCTCGACCATATTGCGGATCAACTTCATAAGGGTTTCATACTAAATATCGGCTAAGTGTAGCTGAGCTAGGTTGATCGGTTGAACAACCTTCTATAGCTCTTCAGCATTTTGTGTTGGAGATGGTTGAGGTTGAGAATTTTTTAGCATTTGTTTCATCATGGATTTGATTTCATCAATAGATGATTCCATGGTATTGATTCTCTCGTCAATTCTTAATATTATAATTTATCACCTAAATGAATAGGATCATCTAAATTCCTACCAGAGATAGTTGTATTTGGATCAGCAACATGAGGAGTCTCAATGTTGTCAGAACCAAATGCCCCTTGTTCTTGGTACTGGGGACTTCCAACTAGCTCAAGGATACAATTGTAGCCTCAGTAGTTATTGCCTTCAAGGAAGTCTTTACGTATGTAACCACTGCCCAACTAAGCCACTGTTGTAGCAGCAGTTGTAGTAGTTGCTTCACTTGAACTACCACCAAGAGTTTCATGTAACTCATGGGGTGTAACCTCCTCAACTATTTCTTGGTTGGCTAATTGAGTTTTCTCATATTCAGACAATGTTGGAGTTAAACTCTCAGTGATGGGTGATTGAGAGGGACTGCTTGTAATCTGAGTTTTCTCAATAGCTTGAAACAGAGGTAAAAATGTGGAAGGAATTTGAGAAGTGGGTAATGGAGTAGAAAGAGATATAGCCTGGGAGAGGGGCTTGAGAACAAATGTTTAATTGAATCATCTACTTCATGGTGTGGTGTCGTTGTACTTACAACTTGTTCCTTTTGTGAGGTAGCAAAAGGAGCATGTGATGGTGGAGATCGTTGAACCAATTGATGTGAGGAAGTAGCAGCAGTGGTTGTAAGTGACTTTGGTGTTGTCACAGGTAAAACATCTGGATCACATCTTCCAGAGTTACCCTTTTGAGGTGTTTGGTGGGCTTCTAGGATTTGGTGGGTTTCTTTTTGGGTTTTTCTGGTGGGGGTTGCACAGCACTGGTGGTAGTGTCATGTTCACCAGGAGCAGTGGGCTCAGCAACAGAGGAAGGAGCAGTGGTTGAAGAAGTAGTCAAGTTTGCTCAGTCTCTGTTGCTTTAGTTTTCAACACCTTTGGTTTTTGTGTGGAGAGTCTAGTAAAAGTTTCATGTTTAAGGCTCCAACTTCACAGATGACACCTTGTTGAAAATCATTTTCAGAAACATGTTTTTGTAAATAGAAACTCAACAACCTAGGGTGTATCAAAAAAGATTTACCCTTTTTAATAATATTAAAATTTGCAACCAAATCAGAAAACAATACCCGGGAAAAATTAAATTTATATTTGGTTAGAATAACATAACCCCCGATATCGATTATTTAAAGGTATTCTGTTAAAAGCAGTTGTTTTGGCTGACAAACATAATAAAGGGTGTGGAAAAAGAATTTCATGTCAGTGGGAAATTTAAGTTTGAAAATGGTAATACCTGATAACTGACCTTTATATCCTCGCTCAATGAATTCTGCATGTAAACCTTTCTTTGGGAAAGAACTAGGGTCATCAAGGTCGTTAAGACCGAATGTGGTGAAGATAGTAGATGGAGAGACCTAAACAAGTGATTGTCCAATCTTTGAAGTGATGGCAAAGGGCTGTTTGTTTTGAACCTCGAGTTCAGCATTTGCCCAAAATTGGCGAAGGGTGTCGAGATAAATCGGAGCCTTGGCTAGTAACACATCTTTGTATTATGATGTTTGTAGAGCATCAATCATGGAGTGAAACGCAATGTTATTATTGGTTTTTTCGAATATCTGAAGGTAGTTGTGGGGAGTTCATATGATGAGATTCATGGTGAAAGAGTGATTATTGAGGGTTTGGAAGAAGATGAGAGTAATGGAGATTTTTATGGAGAAGTTTTGAAATCGAAACAGCAAGTGGAACTCTGTTTGGATGAAACATGGTATAAAGGGAAAAGTGAATGCTGACGTGTAAACTCTGTTGGATAATGTATGAGAGTTGTTTGGAAACCTCTGCTGGAGACCAGCAATGATTCTAAATAAAGGAATGATTAGTGGTGATTTTACACTATCAAAGGATTGATTATCAGTAGATAGGAAAACAGTGGTTTCACCAACAGTGGAAGTAGAACAGAGGATACACTTTCAGCAACATATAGATTTTCATGCCAAGCAGAGGTTTGGAGAAAATAGTGGTTATGAGCAGACTTTAGAGATTTATTGAAAATTTTCAATTTTAGCTATTTTTAAGGATGGATTTTTGACTTTCTGAAAACATTTGATGCTATTTATGCATGGAACACAATTGCTTGTGTTTTATTCCATGTTTAGCATACCAAAATCTAGAGATCATACTTTCAAAGGTAGATGTATCTAATGCTTTTGTTATAACATTTTCCAGTTGATCTTTAGTTGGAACATGATGCAGAGAAATCAAACCTTTTTCATAGCAATCCCTCACAAAGTGATGTCTGATGTCAATATGCTTTGTGGTAAAATGAGATACTGGATTTTTAATGATGTTTTCAGCTGCTTGACTATCTAACATGAGAGGATGTCTTTAAAGCAGTTACACCAAAATCCAATAGTTGATTTTGAAGCCATAGAGTTGAGCAGTGCAACTTGCAGTAGCGATATACTTAGCCTCCGCTATAGATGTTAATACTGCAACTTGCTTTTTGCTTTGCCAAGACACTAAGCAATTGCCTAGGAATTGACATCCTCCTAAAGTTGACTTCCTTATGGTGTGACATCCAGCAAAATCAGTGTTTGAATAACCTGAAAGCTCAATATTTCCATTAGCTGGATACCAGATACCAAGTGTGGGAGGACCTTTTATGTATCTGAATATCCTTTTTACAACAATGAGATTGGACTTACTAGGTTCTGACTGGGGAGTGGACAAACACATGTTGCAAACATGATGTCTGGCCTTGATGGAGTTAGGTACAATAAAGAACCTATCATGCTTCGATAAAGAGTTTGATCAACCAAGTCATCTTTGTCATCAACAGTGACTAGCTTTGTGGTTGCCATGGGTGTGATACTTGGTTTAGAATCATTCATATCAAATTTTGTAAGTATTTCTTTGACATACTTACTTTGGTGAATGAACGTACCATTTTGCAATTGTTTTACATGGAACCAAGAAAACATTGGAGCTCACCCATTGCACTCATTTCAAATACTGATGCCATGAGTCGTCTGAACTCTTCACACATGATAGTGCATGTGGATCCAAAAATGATGTCATCCACATAAATTTGATAAGCATAAAATCCTTTCCTCTCCATTTTAGAAATATTTTTTTTTCAATTGTACCCCTTGTAAAACCAATGGATAAGAGAAAGGTGGAAAGAGTTTCATACCAAGCTCTTGGTGCTTGTTTCAAGCCATACAAAGCTTTGTTAAGCTTGTAGACATGATCGGGATAAAATGCATCTTCAAAACCAGGAGGTTGACAAACATATACCTCTTCTTTGATCTTACCATATAAGAATGCACTTTTGATATCCATTTGAAACCCTTTGATGTTGTGGTTGGCACCAAAGGCTAAGAACAGCCTTATGGCTTCTAATCTTGCTACAGGAGTAAAGGTTTCCATCATAATCAATGCCTTATTCATGTCTGTAACCTTGAAACACTAGTCTAGCTTTATTCTTGACAACAATACCCCTTTCATCAGTTTTGTTTTTAAAGACCCATTTTGTGCCAATTGGACACACATCCTTTGGCAATGGTATAAGTTCCCATACTTGTTGCCTTTTAAAATGAAGGAGCTCTTCTTGCATGGCTTCTACCCAACTTATGTCTTTCAGTGCCTCTTAGTACTTGACAGGTTGTGTGAGAGATAGGAAACCAGCTAAAAGACAAATGTTTTAGGATTGACTTCTAGTGAGCACCCCTTCATTTATGTTGACAATGATAAGGTCAGGTGGATGGTTTTTAAGGTAGATTAAATCTCCCTTATATGGAATAATGACATTTTGAGGTGAAGGTTGCAGATGGTAATCATCTGAGTTAACATCTGTTGGCATTTTTGAAGAGCCAACATCTGTTTGGAATGGAGGTGGAGGTATTGGTGAGAGAGGTCTAAAAACATGATGACTTTTCTCCACAGTGGTTGGACTTTTATCAACAGAGGTTATAATTGATGAGATGGCAGAGGATTGAGGATCAACAGTAGTTGATCCAACAGTGGCAGAGTTTTCACAGTTGTTAATAACATTTGTTCCTTTGGTGGTGGATGTCGCTTTATACTGTGGAATCATAATTCCATATCCATAGTCTTGTTGTGGAGACTGTGGTGTACCTGCAGGGTCAGTCTAAGCAGACACAACTTCAAATATGAATTTGTCTAAATCAAAAAGTTTAGCAGGATTTTCAGGGATTTTTAATGAAAAAAGTTCATTGAGCTTAACATTCAAGGTCTCTTCCGCACACCTAGTCCTTGAATTAAGGACTCTATAGGCTTTAGCAGTGGTTGAGTATTCCAGAAATTGAATCTTTTAGATTTAAAATGAAGCATGGGCAGCCAAAGATTTTAAAATATGAGATCAGTGGTTTGATCTTGAACATAGTTTCATAAGTAGTGGATTGATGCTATGGTTGATCAAAACTCAGTTTTGAACATAACAAGCAGTGTTTACAGCCTCTACCCAAAAGGACAAGGGTAAACAAGAATCTACAAGCATGGTTCTAGCAGCTTCAATTAAAGTTCTATTTTTCCTTTCAACCTCCCCAAGTTGTTATGGTGTTCTTTGAATGTTGTACTGACTTGCAATTCCTTTTGACACACAAAATTCATCAAACTCCTTATTTTTAAACAATGTGCCATTGTCACTCCTGAAGACTATTACTGGCATGTCAAATTGCTTTTCAACTTGTTTCACAAATCCTTGCAAGATACCTGCAGTCTCATCTTTGGAGTGCAAAAAGTAAGTCCATGTAAACCTTGAAAATCATCACCTATGACAAGACAATATTTCTTTTTACTTAGACTCATGATTTTTACAGGGTCAAACAAGTCTGTGTGTAACAATTGTAAAAACTGACTTGTTTTGGACTCACCAATGGGTTTGTAACATCTTTTATGTTGTTTTCCTTTTAAACAGGAAACACTATGTTCTTCTTTTATGAAAACTTTTTGTCGTAAGCCTCTTACAAGGCGTTGTTTAGAGAGTGTGGTGATAGTTGTCAGATTTGTGTGTCCAAGTCTTCTGTGACATAGTTCTGTCTCTTTGATAGAGGCAGCTGAGAACAAACAAGCATCAGTGATTGGATTATCCTTCAACATATCAACCATATTTACATTGTCAATCATATGAGCAACAAGTTGTGCTTTGCTCTCAGCTATGATTTGATCAATCTTTTAACCACTTCTAGCCCAAAAATTTGACAAGTTTTCTTAGTGAAGAATGACCCATAGCCCTTGTCACTCATTTGTGAAATACTAAGAAGATTAATTTCCAGATTGTCAATAAGATTGACATTTTCAAATTTGAGTTTCCCAGCCTGAACTGTTTCTGACCCAAGCACCTTCCCTTTTGACTTATTACCAAAGGATATATCACCCCCTCCATGAGCCATGAAGTCTTTGAGAAGGGCTCTACATCCTGTTATATGCTTGGAGCCTCCACTATCTACATACCATAAACTATCAAGGAAATTAGAAGCTCCCTGCATAGTGGTAAATAATTAGTTTAGGTGGGTTTCTAAAGCCAAAATGGCTTTAGAATGGGTCACAAACATGTCAGTCTCAAATTTGGAAGAATGAGCAGAGGTTTGAACAGATCTTTCTAACATCTGTTGAGGCCCATCTCCTACTAGATGATAGTAACTATGAGGATGCTTATTTACTCTTGGTTTTAAGTGCTTTTTGTAACCCTCATAACTAAGAGGTACCTTTTGGTAAATTGGTTGGCCATATCATCTTGGGTACTGACTGGCAGGTTGTGCATCTGTTACCTGCACCTCTTTGGGAGCATGGGTTTTGTTCAGTGCTTTGGTAACATATGTTTCAATAGGCACAAAGGTCTATTTAAACTTTCCTTTTGCAGTACTTGTCTTTGAACTCTTTAGTGTTTTGGATTTATACTCATTCTTTTTCACATCAAAGTTTTTGAGATAAACACACTCTTGAGTTTTATGATTTGTTTTATTACAGATTTTGCAATTTGGAGAATCAATGATCTCACTTGTTTTGTTGATGTCATAAGCTTATAGAAGAAAACAGCTTTTGGTAACATGGTTCTTCTTTTCACAAAAATCACAAAACAATTTTTTGATCTTTTCTTTCTTTTTCCCTTTTTCAAACTTTTTGTCAGCAGATGTTGTAATATCTGCTTGTAAATCTGATATGGGAATGATTATTGCCTTTGGTGCTTTGACACCTTTAATGGTTGAAAAATGCATTAACTTGAAATTTTCAAGAATGTCACATTCATCAGACCATGTGGGTTTAAATTGATATTTCTCAATCTCCTCAAAAGTAGAGGATCCCTCATGTCTTTCTAAAATAATTTTATTTCCATTTTTATCAGTGACTTTAATTTCTTGACCATCCAAGTTTGTTAGAACAATTTCAACCAGACCAGAATTATTTTTAGTAACATTTTCCGAAACTTGGTCATTTATCTTGAATCCTATGCCAAATTTTATGTTACTTTTGAGCTGGTTTTCTATCAAAATCTCATAACCTATACCGGATTCCACCCATTTTTCACAAGTGATTTGGGTGGATTCCAACTCATTTTTGCAAACCTAATATTTTTCTATCATAGTTTGGAGTTGATCCTTGGTTATGCTGACATCATGTTTTAAGCTGCTGATTTCAAATATTTTTTCAAGCAATTTTGTTTTTAACACTTTTGAAAGCTTTTCAAATTGCAATTCATCATCCAAAATCTTATTCCTAAGGTTTTCATTCACCTTTCTATGATGCATTTATCTGAACATAGATCTTTTAAGACCTAAGGAGATACCTTAGTAGTAGCCATCATGGCACAATCACATTCACCTACACATACACTAGCATCCCATGGGTCAAACAGAGGTTTCAAATCTTCATCAACATTTCTTTTGTAACAACTGTTTCATCATGAACATTAGATACAACAGATTTAGACTCCACTTCCTCAAATTCAACACCCTCAACTATAGACTCTAATGCCATAAAGCAAAATTCATTTTGTTTCTTTTCAGTGTCAGCAATTAGAGCAAAGTTTTCATCAGTCAGATCCTCAGGCAAGCTATTCCAATCAACAAAGCCCCGAGTAAAGAAGCTCTGGTGATTAACCTGGTTTGAGTAACTTTTTGTGTAGGTTGCCTTTGAACCTGAGGAGTTGGTGCTTGAAAATATTGAATTTTAGTAACAGTGGTTTGAACATACTGCACAGGAACAGTGGTAGCAGGGTGTGCAAAATGAGCAGTATTTTGCATATGAGGAGCAAGGGTATATTGAGACTAATGAACAGTGTTTTAAGTTCTAGGGCTAGGATGTGTGACAATTGGTCCAATTGATTGAGACCTACATTCTCTAGCAAAGTGTCCTAGCCTATTACATTTATAACACTTAATTTTTGACTTATCCAGCCCAACTTTTGTCCCCCCATGTAACCCTGGAAACTCTCTACCAGTTCTCTTGTAACATTTGTTAGCCCTGACACTTAACAGAGCCAACGGTGCAAAATGTCCATCTCTTCCAAATCTAAATGAACAAAATGCTGAACGTCACTCAACTCAAAGCATAAGTTGTTAGAAGTTTGGCTTTCCCCATTAGCAGCAAATGCATAATTAGGTGTGTAAGGGTAAAAGGTGAAACAAGAAGTTATATCAATGAAATGATCATAACTCTGATCCTTACTACTGTCAGTGACTTCTGCTTGGCCAAACAGCGATGTACTACCGAATGAATAGTCATCAGCCACTTTACTAGACTCTTGTAGCTTCTTTTTCTGGTTCAGCTCTCTCTCATAAGTGAGGAGCCTACCATAAAGTTGAGTAAGACCCATTTCCTTGAACCCAACTGAATTTCTACTTATAAAAGCTATACTTGTCTGGTAATGATCTAAGAAAATGACTATTTAGGGTCGAATTTGTAAGTGTAACATTTACCAGTTTAAGCTCACTAATGAGACAACTAAATCTTTCGAACTGTTGGGTTAGTGACTCTCCTTTTACATGACAAAGTGTTTCATATTGTTGATTCAGAACCTCTTTGTTGTTTTCAATCACTTACTCAGTCCCACCGAATTGCTCTTTCAAAGCATCCCGTAATTCCTTTGCACTTTTGCAATGCAACAGGCTAGCATAGATATCATTTGGCAATGCAGAGGCCACGATGCTATATGCCTTTGCAAGCTTGATTTTTTGGAAATCTTGCTCGATATAATTTTCAGGATTCTTTGGTACTTGGACTTTAGGGTCCTCTATACTCGGTATCATTGGAACATGAAGTACAAAGATGACCGACTTCCAGCAACTGGTGTTTTGCTAAGCAAGGACATGACCCATCCGTCTTTGCCAGATATTATACTCAGATCTGACAAGGATCAGTGGTTTAAACATGTTGCCAGTGTTATGAGGATCGTGTGAAGTGTGTGACATTCTGATTGTTTATAAATAATTTTTGTTTAAAAATTTGAAAATGTAATTAAACTCTGTTTTTCAATATAAACGAATAAACCGAATTAGCAATGAGAGCTGATCTATTCAAATCAAATTGATTGTTAAATCAAATTCGATTGACCAAACTCTGATACAATTGTTAGGATCCGAGTTTGAAATGAAAGTTCTAAAAATGAAAGATGAAAGACGATAAATCAGATGTAAAATGCAATGGAATGATGAACTTTAATTCATAACAGCCGAGAGATTGTTTTCATTTACATACTTTTAGTGATTGTAATCCCATGCATATAAATCACAATCTTTCCTTCAGCCTAAGATCACTGATTTTTTCATACAAAATGTAAGGAAGAAATGTTGGATTGATAATTGATGAAAATGATCAAATAGAACATCTTATGATGATGTCAACATGAAAGTGAAATTTAACAAAATTAACAAACTAACAACATCTGCTAAGCTAGCCACTGCTATAACTAAACATAAAAAACCTAATAGTAAAACACTAATGAGAACATCCTTAGTTGGCCTTCAGTAGGGCTTTGACTTGGCAGATCTTTAGCTTTAATCTTCAACAAAGCTTTGTCTTGGCAGGCCTTTAGCTTTAGACTTTATGAAAGCTTCAGTCTTCAACAAAGTTTTGTTATGGTAGACCTTTGACATTTAGTCTTCAGCAGCGCTTGACTTGGAAAAATGTTATATTATTATTAGGATCAGAGGTTGTAGTACATTTTGGTTTTCTATCATCTGTTCTTTTGTAGGGTTTAATTCCAACACTAATCAATATAAAACACATTAATATTTGTTCACATATATGATGTTTTAGTAAATGTGCATATATGAATTTGTCTTTTCTAAAACTAAAATTAATCACTTGAGATTTTCCAAACACATGTTATTATATTTTAGAACTTACATAAATTACTATATGTTAATAAGAAAATTACTATATGTTAATAAGCAGAGATGGCAATCGGATTATTGGACCATTCAATATAAAAGTAGGTGGTGGTATCATTTGGACATATTAATTTACAAGGTTTTAATGCAAGAGTGTACAAGTGAGGCAAGATATTCATGATCTAACTCTCTCTTCAACACTAACTCTTTGAGAGGCACCATGTCATTTACATTCAAATTCTTAAAATACCCTAAAAATAAAAATAGAAGAGAATTATTCCTTCAAAAATAGTGCTCGAGTTTCTTTTGTTTGTTCATATATCAATCGGGGATATCTATAATACACGTGATGAAATAATGAAAACCCCATTCTTTATATTTAAATATTTTATTGTGTCATTCCTAAATATAATATTTAATCAATAGACCAATAAGATGACGTTACTAGTTAAGAAAATTCTTTTCAACTATTGATGCGATGGTTACTTTGGAATGTTTACGGCTATGATGATGAAAACGTGTAAGAACCTCAGTTTAACCCATCCATACTCACGCAACACGCGTGGGGATTAACCCTGGTTATTATATAATATGCAAACAAAAGTTTAGGTTTTTACAAGTAGATTATATATAATAATAGTTAAACATGTACTTTAAAATCATTGACATCAAACTAATGAAGAAAAACCAAACGAAATTATAAAGAAATATTGTAACGATATTATATTGCTGCTTTCAAATATACATCTACCGATAATTACACATTACAACATTTTTATATTATTAGAAGTTCAAGCATAAGACATAACAAGCATACAATTACAGTTTTATATATAAACATGATAACTCACATGTTTAACAGTAGCATAGTACGATTGGGTACTATCTTAGAGTGCTGACACAATTACATAATCCTAGGTTAGGTAATGGTACAACTAATAGTCATTAATATGGTTGGATATTGGTTAACATTGCCTTGTTTAAGCATGGTTGATCAATCCATGCTTAACTAAGGCTAGCTACCCATTACCCGGCCCCTTAAAATAAGCCTAATACCTAAATTTAATAATACTAATACCACTACTAATAATAATACTAATATTAGCTACGGAAAATATAAAATAAATTACTCAACATAAACTTAAATGGGTGCATATGTTAAAACTATCTACGGCAAATTGATGTAGAGTCTCCCTACGCGAGCTCCTACTCGTGCTCCAAAAACACGGCTACTAACAACACCCAACGGTGTATTACGTTAAAAGAAACTTATACATTTATGACATACTGAAGCTTCTTAATCATAGAGGTGAATGGACAGTAGCTATATAATTTGTTTGATGTGGGATGGAATGACATGCTAGCTTGTCTACTATTCTCAAATCTAACATTTTCATATATTACTATTAGAGTAAATTAAAAAAATTGTCCTTTATGTTGATACTTGATAACAAAGTATGTCTTTTGTCTTTAAAAATTACAAAAAAACATACTTGATATTTGCAAACCCTTACACGTTAATTAGCCTTAACTTAATTATTTTTTTTGTTAAATCTGACCTAGTAGACCCGTTAGAAGAGTATTTTGGTCATTTTACCCTATATATATCAGACACACACATAAATCCTCTCTATCTCATCTCTCTCTAAAGCTACCCTACCACCACCCACCTGCCGCCACCGCCTCCCACCACTATCAACCACCCACCTCTCCCACCGCACCACCCCCACCATCCTCTTGCCGCACCACCCCACTACCCTGACCTACCCATCAGCCATCATGTGACAACCCATGATTTTGAGGTAAAAGTCGCTTGTCTCATATTTATATAAACCAATGTATATAATTATTTTTTTTGATAAATTATATATATAAATGTGCATTCGAACCTTATCCATATCGTGTAACACCCCAAAACGGGTTTGGTAATCAAACCACGTTAATAGTAAAGAGCGGATAAAAGACCGTTAGAGGTAAAAATAAAACCGTTAACGAAATAACTAGGAATAAAATGACCTAGTTAATAACATGAATATAAGTAACGAGATAATGAGTTATAAACTCGTTTATAATCAATCTCAATTATGAGGGACCAAAAGGGAAAAAGGATGAAACTTGGATATACAAATAAAAAAATAAAAACAACACACACTAAGTGTGTGTGTGTGTGTGTGCGTGAGATAACCAGGAGAAGAACAAGGGGAGCCAAACCCTAGTTCTTCAAAGAATCACCAAATAGAAGGAGAGATTGGACCTCCAAGTCTTGCATGAACATGAATTAACGATTCCTTGAATAGGGGATCATAAGGTATGTCTAAAAACATAGATTTATGAAAGTTATAATTTGAGTCAAGTAGAATACTTGCAATTAGGTTGTTGGATTATGATCCAAAGATGAAATTAGTATATGAGTATGCTTGATTTCGTTAGACATAAAGAAATTGTGCATTATTTGATGTAAGATTACTTGTTAGTGACTAACAAGTAGATTAGGAAGTGAGTTTTCATAATATGATGAAGTAGATGATATACATGTGTTTAGAATCATCATATATGATTGGAATAGCAAGATACTTGAATAATCTATGAGTTCGAGTATATGTTCATACTCGCCATAGAATAGGTTTTGTATGATATAACGAAATAGATATTATTTTTAAAAGTTAGAATACAATAAATGAGATTATGCTAATCCGATGTTAACGATTTTATGAAATTGGTTGAGAAAAATAGTTAAAATGGTAGCCTAATAATAATGACTACCGAGTATTTGACGAACTGCTTAAGTGAGATGTTTAACTTAATTGTGCACTTGCAAACGCTAATAGGCAGTTGACTTTCAAAAGTCAAACTGACCTATAACAGGATCAAATGAAATTTGATATAAAGTCCTTAAGGTGGGATAGTCTTGATAAATAATGACTAATCTAACCATCTTGCGAAATGATAAAAGGTAGTTTGACACTTGACAAGCTAGCAGGAAGCTTGGAGAGAAGCGGATCAAATGGATCGAATACGCATGGAAAACACAATCAGATTTCAATGTAACTAAATCTTACCTCTTTAAGTAGAACATGTACTTGTTGTATAAGTTAAGAAAAAGATAGATTAGTATTTGAAATATGATGTTCCAATGCGAAGTGATTCGAGTCGGAACAAGTGAAAATGGTATGAAACCATGATTTATGAATGAAATGGTAAAACGGTAAATTAGTCATGTGATGACGAATAAATAAAGAGTTTTGAAAAGAAAAAGAGACACCATATGGCGTAAATCATAATGGGTCAATCGAATTAAGAAATGATTATTTTTCTTAAGTAATAAGATCACACAGAGTAAAACAAAATATGCTAAATGGGTGAAAAATCATATAAGTGCTATTTCATAATGATAAATGGTCATTTAGGCAAAACGGGTCAAATGGTGATATTATCACCATTTGACAATGATGATTAATGGTTGTTCGTTGAGTTTTGTGCTCATAGGAAGAATAGAGTATGACTTGCATCGCTATTACAAAGCAACTAGATGTAAAGTAATTAAATGGGTAAATACTTTGATCCGCGCCACGTACGTGTAGTGGTCATGTTCCCGATGAGGGTTTGTGGTACGACTAAAATTAGTCAAGTTACGGATGGGCACTAGAGCCGAAGTGAGGTATATCTAGTGTTTGGGTAAAACGGCCATTAAAGTCGAAGACATGTTTAAAGTAAAAAGTACATCTAAACGAGTTTATGATATTAAACTATGGGAGACTTTTATGTTTTTAAGAACATAATAAAGATTAAAAAGGAAAACGGGTTAAAGGTGTCTGTTTGGTCGGAAAATGTTTTTAAAACTTATTGTTCGTAAAAGGGACTAAAATTGACCAAAACGCCCACAAATTACAAATTGGGCAAACGACCCTTAAGACTAGTATATATATGAGTTTAGTAATTCGGTTAAAACTTCTGGTAGTATAAAGTGGAAAGCTCGAACCATTGGGTTTAAAACTACGTAATTGATTGTTTTCGTAAAAAATGCCAAACTCGAGGGTAAAACGGAAATGTAACGATTTTACTATATTAATCCATCACATTTGAAGATGTGATGATATATAGATAAAGATTATAAAGCGGGAATGAGAAATAACGAAGGGATATGGATCATTTAAGTTTAAGTACTTAAATTTCATAACGGGTCACAATGAACATGTGCATAAACCGGGTAATGGTTGCGTAATTCATAAAGATTATGAATCCGAGATAAGGATTTTTGGTTAAATATGTAAGATAACAGTTTACGGACATATAGAAACATATTTCATGGGAATCGTATAAGACTGAATGAGTTACGGAAGTTTTCGTAACTAATAACGACAAATTTGAAAATGGCTGCAGCAGCTCACCATAAGCTACGGTGGCTAGCCGTAGCTTACGGTGGAGTCAGAAACGAAAGTTTTGTTTTATTTTAAATAGGCCAAGTTTTCATATTGGTTGTGTTAGTTTTGGTTTTGATGTTTTAGGCCTTCGGGTTTATTCGGTTAAGTTGTAATTTATTTATAACTAACGTATTTCATAAATTTGAAATATAGGTCATGATTTGGAGCACCAGAGGAGGACCAAGCTCCATGAAGAATCGAACACGATCAAAGACAAACCTTCCGCTCTTGTTTTCAATATATGGAACTAAATAGGAAAAGCATGTCAAAATGTTTATTGTCGATAAGTTTTAATAAACTCGAATATTTTGACTGACATGTAATCGCAATTACATGATTAAATACGAAATCCTTAAAATAAATTCAGTAAAGTAAGATAGGGTCTTACATATTGCTTTGAACCGACCTGAACCGTTCGAACCAAAACACTTGTCTCGTGTGTCGATCCGACCCACTTGCATAGCTCGAAACCTATGAGGCCCGAACCTTAGCATGAATATATGCATTTACATTAGTTAATTAATTATTCAATTGTGTAGTTAATTAATTATACTTTTAGTATTACTAAAAAAACATATGAGTGGATGTTGCTAACCAAATCGAAGCCACCCCACAAACCCCTTTAACAATTTTCGGCCCAATTAACTTTAGATTTAGTTGTTCATCCCAGCAAACTTTTTAAATGCCCACATTCCTTTTACCCCTTTTTAATTGTACGTGCATTGTATTATAATCGCAACACAACCATAACAAACCCTACAGCCCCCATACGTGCGACTCTTTTCTCTCTCTCTCTCTCTCTCTCTCTCTTGCGATCTCCCTTCTAGCCGAACACACACCCTCTCGTGTATCTTTCTTCTCTCGGTCAGTATTTTGATGTATTGGCTGTTAGTTCTAATTATACTTGGCTGCGTTTTTGTTATGCATCTGATCCTTGATAATTATGTCGATTAGATTATTAATGTTAGTCACGTAAGATGTTTGTTTCACTGATTGGTTATGCATAAGCATATATAAGTATCAGGGTATTGTTTTCAGATTAATCCTTACTGATTTAATGGTGTAGATGTCGTAGAGGGATGATTATCCGCTTGAATAAACAGTATGGGTCGTTGGTTGCGTTAGTTGTTCGGTTGGGAAGATCAGGTAATGAAAACAGGTTCTGCCCGATAGTTACAACCGACTTTAATTGGGTATAACTAGGTCGTAACCTAATGAAATCTGGATTTTCTTGAGTCTATAACGTGTTATTTGGAAATATGCTTCTAATGGCGCTAGAATCATGATTTTTGGATGTCGTTGCTATTTTAAATAATTATTTTGTTTTAGCAATTAAAGTTGTGTTTTTTTGCAGATTTTACGTGTTATGTTTTCAATCATAACTGGGTAAATATTTACTGTTAGAGCATTAAATTTATACTGTAGATGGCCATAGATGTCTGTGCGAACCTCCAACTAGAATTATGTCGATCGGATAACCGACGATTTTCAAATGAATTTTTCTATGAGCTGTAGTCAGAAAGTGATGAATCTGATCATTGTTTGTCGCAAGATTTTTTACGAAAAATTCATAAGGAGTTTGGTCACCAAATTTTACACAATATTCGATGCTCCGATTGACACGTCCTGTAATGTTTTTGCAAATTTTCTTGTACACGAACTATTCCGGATAACATTCCAAAAACTGTTCGAAAATGCACTATTTGCTGAATTTTTATTGAAGAGTATTTTAAATCTTTCGTGACACTTGTGTTGTCGCTAAGTGATGTCGTGATAGATGCATGCATGATAATTAGTATTGTATGATAAAATGTGCTACATGCTAGATAAGTGTAGGATTCGTGTTTCCGCATGATCACACACACTAACTCTTAAACGGTAATCATGTTAGGATGTGACTGAGGGTTCCATCTCGCGTATTTCTTTCCATTCCTTAATCCGAGCATTCAAAGGTGAGTTCACTACTCTTTTATAGGCATGCGTCCCGAGGGGACAAACTACTATTCCATGGAGGAATACTTCTTATAAATGTTGTAGTTTAATTTCGATGTTAGTTAATAAACTCAAACTCTATCATGAGAGTCCCTACTTACTACCGAACTAGTTGCCTGGGAGGCAATGGGGTATTAGTTTATAGCGTTATTAGGCTTGACAAACCTCACACTGTGCTGTGAGCCGGGCGTGAACTAAGGACCTTAAACACATGGCCAATGTTGATAGGCATTGACGAGGGCAAACAAACATACGTCACCCAGTATCGAGTTATTAACGACATGTCTTTAAACTAAACATCAACCCATTTTCGTTAAATAAAACTGTGAACTCGCCTGGCTTCATCGCTGATACACTTTTCTGCATGCTTGTAGGTCGTTAGATAATCATTACATGGGAACTTACAATCTAGGGAGCTTGAAGTGTCATGGGGCGTGTTACTTGATTGCAAACAATAAAACTTCACGCTTTAAAACATTTTGCTTTCAATTGTTTGAGATATTTACATTTGCTTCCGTTGAATACATACTATGTTTGAAATGATTTAATTAGAATGACTATTCATGTTGGACATGATGACTTTGTCTTTGAATATTTACTATTAGTTCGACGTGATTAGTGGCTAGACCTTGGTACGTCGCACGCCTCGCAGTAAAACTCCACAAGTGGTAATTGGGGGTGTGACACACCACCTCTACCATTGTCTAGCCCACCGCCCAACTCCTCCGATGCAGCCAACCACCACCATGCAACAACCATCAGCCCAACCAACCTCCACCGTCATCGTAGATCTCATCGATCACCTAATTTAGCAAGATCTTGTCGCTGTCGCCTGGGCTCAAGCACGTTATTGTTGCTCGTTGTTTGTCTTTGAACTCCCATGATTCAGCCATATAACGTCGACCACTCCTCTTTCTCTCTAAATCTCTCTCATGAGTTCAGGGCTGAGATTTTGTTGTATTTGAATTTTAGGTTTGGTTGCTTGAATCCATATTGTGGTTTTATTGGGGTTTAGTAACTGAATCTGGATTATTGGTGGTGGCGATATTAGGGGCAGCTGGTGGTGGTCGGGTGGTTGTGGTGGTGTGTAATTAGAGTGAGAAAGAGCGTAGAGATATGGAGAGAGAATGTTTATGTGTGTGTTTGTATATATGCATAGATAAATATAAACAAAATTCTTTTATTTTTTTTATAATTGATTATTTTAGTAATTAGAGTAAAATGACCAAAATACCCCTATATGGGTCCACTTAGTCAGATTTAACTATCAAAATTAACTTAGTTAGTGTTAAAAGACATAACGTGCAGTTTGCAAAATCGAGTACAGTTTTTATACTTTTTGAAGACAAATGGCACACAACATAAAGGACGATTTTTGTAATTTATTATTATTATTATTATAAGAGTTAATTCAGGGTTTGAGCTTTCCTTTTTGTTGATGCATATTTGTGTGGTTGCGAATCAGTTTGGTTCGGTTCGACTAAGTTCCGTATTCACGCCGGAAGCTCATGGTCCAAAACAGGCCATTAGAAATGAAGATCAAAGACCAAGCAATAGTCAATGGGGAGTTTGTTGATACACTTTTGTTTATGTCGCTGTTCTTAGTTACGTCAGTAATTGTAGGGTCTTTGTTTGTTGCTTCGGTAAAGTTTTGGTCGTGTCGACCAAATCAAGATATCCTCCTATCTTGATATAGTACGACATTTAGTTTATTTGTGTGTAAAACAGTTGCATGTGTGCATATTGTTAAGTTTTGTGTTTCTGATCTTGCTGTCTGTGCAGTATGTCTGTTAGAAGGTTTCCCCGAAGAACCACTTATTCGTGCGAGTGAATTATCCTTTGTATGAGTAAGTTGCTTGTTCGTATGAGCCAGTTGCTTGTTCGTATGAGCCATTTGCTAGTTCGTATGAATGACCATATAAGAAGACCATTTGCTTGTTCGTACGAATGACCATTCAAGAAGAACCATCTGCTTGTTCATACGAGTGCCCATTCAAGAAGAATTAGTGGTTCGCATAAAGAACAACTGGTTCGTACGAATCATCACTGATTCGTATGAAGAACTTCAATCGTACGAATCACCACTGATTCGTATGAATCACTACTGACTTGTACGAATCCAGGTTCTTCTTGACTAAACATCAGTTCTTCGTGGGACTCTATATTGTTCGTTGGCACACTAGGTAGTTCGTGAATAGCACTGGGTCTTGGCCTATAAATACCAACCCATGTTAACTGGGTTCCAGAGAGAGAGTGAGAGTGCATAGAGAGATAAGCAGTTTATTCCAAGAGTGTAGGTACTGGATCTCTCCATAAATCAATATAATGAATATTTGAAGATATATATTTTGTTATATCAGTTCTGCTCTTGCTTTGGTTTGCATATACACTTGGATTCCGCACTCGTGTGTGTGTTAAATAACAAGGAAGTAGGTTAATCTTTGTCCTCCAAGTGGACCTACACT
This sequence comes from Scalesia atractyloides, assembly GCA_947069175.1. Taxonomy (NCBI): domain Eukaryota; kingdom Viridiplantae; phylum Streptophyta; class Magnoliopsida; order Asterales; family Asteraceae; genus Scalesia; species Scalesia atractyloides. The sequence goes on from CAMTDV010000022.1 coordinate 65,596,660, forward strand.
TTTTTCCCAAACTGAATCACTCACCCAGAGGTGATACCATAAGCATTGATTTATCCTATATTTGGAACTCCAGGGGCTTACCCCTCTAATCTGCATAACTCTTTTGTCGATCTTGCGTGCTTTCATCTTCTCTTTGATTTGTTGAATCTTTTAAAGTGGTCTCCATAATGATTTCTAGTCGTGATAGTTGACTTTCGCCTACTTCCGTCCAGTAAATGGAAGTTCAGCATTTTCTTCCATATAAAGCTTCATAAGGTGCGACTTCGATGATGGAGTGATAACTGTTGTTGTAAGCGAATTTGATGAGTGGTAGATAATTGTCCGAACTTCCCCCAAAATTGATTATACAAGCTCGAAGAATATCTAATAATGTCTGAATAGTTCGTTCACTTTGCCCATCTTTTTGAGGTGATAAGCAGTGCTCAGATTAAGCTTGGTTCCCAGCTCCTGTCGTAAACTTTGCCAAAACCTAGATGTGAAATGACTATCTCAGTCTAATATTGATCGATACAAGTACTATATGTGGTGAGATTATAACTTTGATGTATACTTGAGCGAGCTTGTTCATCTTGTTGTCTTCGCGAATTGGCAAGAAGTGTGCAAACTTGGTCAGTCTGTGCACTATTACCTAGATAGTATCATAACCATGATTTGACCTAGGGAGTTTCATGATAAAATTCATGGTGATTTTCTCCCACTCCAACTTTGGAATCTTTGGTTGTTGTAAGTATCCAAAGGGCGTTTGATGTCCTACTTTCGCCTTAAGGCGAGTAAGACACTTTTCCACATAAGAGCAATAGACCACTTCATTCCCGGCCACCAATAATCACTTCATAGGTCCTTATACATCTTGTCACTGCAAGGGTGAATGGAATACTTAGACTTATGGGCTTCCTCTAAGATTGAATCCCACAGGCCTCCAAAATTAGGAACCCATATCAGTTGTTGAACCTTAGGATATAATCATTTCCCCGTGTTAATAGCTTTAGTCTCCCAATCATTCTTTCTTTTACAATATGGTTCTCTTTTAAGGCTTCTTGTTGTATATTCTTAACTTGCTCTAAGAGACGAGTTTTAACCTCTATTTTGGTTGCATGAATTCTTATTGGTTGGGGTTTCTCTTTCCTGCTTAAATCATTTGCTACTATGTTTGCCTTACCTGGATGGTATTCGAACTCATAGTCGTAATTACTCAAAAGCTCCATCCACCGTCTCTGACCCATATTGAGCTCTTTTTGCTCGAATATGTGTTTTAAAGTTTTGTGGTCGGTATAGATAGTACATTTTGTAATGTAGAGATAGTGTCTCCAAATTTTCATTGTGAACACTATAGTGTCGAGTTACAAATCATGGGTATAGTTACGTTCGTGAATCTTCAACGGTTGAGAGGCAAAGGCAATAACTTTTCCTCTTTGCATCAGTACACAAGCAGACAACAAAATCTTCAGTTTCCATGGGAAGTGATAGTATTGGGGCGCTACATAACTTTAGTTTCAAAGTGTTAAAGTCTTCTTCTTGTTTAGTCCCCTAATTAAACTTAGAGACTTTCTCGGTTAGCGTGCTTAATGGCGTAGCAATCTTGGAGAAGTCTTGAATAAACCTTCTATAGTATCTTTTGATTTCAGTGGGATCCTACGGTACTTCCCATTTCTTGATGGCCTTAATCTTTGTAGGGTCACCTTGAATTCCATGTTCATTAACTACGTGACCAAATTTCACACTTCGATAAATTTGCATAGAGGTTTTCTTTCTTGAGAAATTCAAGGACTTCTCTTAGTTGTTATTCATACTCGGACGTTTTCTTAGGGCATATTAGGATATCATCAATGAAAACAATCACAAACTTATCGAGGTAAGGTTTACAACCCTGTTCATGAGGTCCATGAACACTACAAATGTGTTGGTTAACCAAACTGGCATTACCAAAATTTCGTAATGACCAAACCTAGTACTGAAGACAGTCTTAGGTACGTCTTCTAGTGTAACTTTCACTTGGTGGTATCCGGACATCAAGTCTATTTTAGAGAAATAGCTGGCCACTTGTAATCAATGAAACAAATTGTGCATCCTAGGTAAAGAGTATTTATTCTTTATAGTAGCTTTATTCAAGTCTCTATAATCGACACACATACGCATTGTCCCATCTTTCTTGACGAACAAGATGGGTGCCCCTAGGGCAATGAACTAGGTTAAATAAACCCCTTGTCAAGAAACTCTTGCAATTTCTTCTTGAGTTCTTCCAATTCTTTCGGGGGTAGTCTGTACAAAGACTTAACAATAGGTGATGTACCGGAAACTAGGTTAACACAAAACTCAACCTATCTATCCGGTGATAGTCCCGGAAGTTCATTGGGAAACACTTTGGGGTATTCTCGTACTACTAGCATGTCCTCGACCATCTTCTTTTCTGTTGTGCTTATGACATATGCCAAAAAGGCAATACATCCTTTTCTTAGGCATTTTTGTGCTTGCCCTATCGTGATGAGGTTTTTAATCTTGTCGGTACGGTCTCCCGACACGATTAGTTGTTTGCGTTGGGTAATCGGAGTCGGACGATCTTTTTGTCATATATAATTTCTGCACAATATGGTGCCAACCAGTCCATTCCTATGACTATATCAAATTCTCCAAGTTCCATATGCATTAGGTTTGTAGGGATAATATGGTTGTTTACTCTTGTTTTTTCAATTCTTAACACTATAAACTATTTCTCTTTGGCTTCCATGGGCCATCAGTACTCTAAAGGTATGATCTATGCTTTGGGATGCCTGGTTCAAGTAAGGTATAAATGTAGTCAACACTAGACTCCTATTTGCACTAGTATCAAATAACACACGTGCATATACATCACTTACGAAATACGTATCGGTGATGACGTCTACAATGTTCTTGGCTTCTTCTATGGTAAGCATGAACGCAAAACTCATAGGCTTGGACAGTTGTTGGGTATTATCCTTTTGAAGCTTTAGGCAGTTTTGTCTTATGTGGTCTGGATCACCGCACTCAACACACCTTTTCTTCTCCCGACATTCATGAAAGAGGTGCCCTGTGTTCTTATTATTGGGGCATGATCTTGCTTTGCAGGCCCCAGGTGGTTCTTCTAACAGATCTTACATGGAGTGATTTCTCTAGGTTTCTTGAAGTCTTTATTCCTAGTATCCCATTTCTTTCTTCCCACTTCCTTTTGTGTTGATGGAGACTCAGATTGTCGTAGAATTATTTCTACGAATGTCATAGGGGATTTGGATTTGATAAACACCCTCACTTTAGAGGGTAGACCCCAATAAACCTATTGATCAATTGTTCCTCAGTTAAGGTTAAATAAGAAACCAACCGAGATATGTCGTTGAAATGAGTAACATACCCATAGTATGTTTTATTTTCCATTTTTAATTGATAGAATTCCACTTCAAGTTGTTCAGTCTCACTTAGAGGACAAAACTAAGCAATAAACTTATGGACAAATTCCTCCCACTTCATCTCTTTAACTTTCTATTTGCCCTCTATTCGAACAACAATATTCCACCAGTGAAGGGCTTCGGCTTCAAACATGTGTACGACAAACTATTCTTTGTTGTGATCGTTACACTTACATATGTTTAATATTGATTCCATCCGATTGAGCTCGTCCTTGGCTTCTATTACTCCCTTTCTTCCGTCAAAGCACTAAGGTTTGCAGGATAAGAAGTGCCTATAAGTGCATTCCTTGGATTCAGTTTTCCTTTCTATTCACATAGTTACACTAGTCTTTTTCTTCAATCCCATTCTTTCCCTGTGTACTAGTGTGGAGGAAGCTGAGCTTTCTTCAGGTCATTCTCCTGAGTGGTTAACATCACCAGTTTGTGCATTTGTATCTTAGCCACTTCCACAGCTATATTGCGGGTAACTTCAGCATTTAAATGCATGCTCATACTAGACCGGGATCTTACAATGTGAGAAGGAGTTCAATCCCTATTTGAACCTTCCTCTCTTCTACTTCTATTTTGTTCGTGTCTAGACCTTTTCATGTCTAGATCCATGTTCATCTCTATGTTCAGACATTGCCCCTTTTCTATATAAATATGATTATACAAAAGTTCCTAGTATGTATTATACGTCTTTATAACATAACAATTATATTACACAAAAATATTTATTTAACACATAGAAAGACACAACATAAGTTATTTCTTTTTGCGCTACTCAAAGGATCATGCAAGTGCTTTTCCTAAGAACTTGTTATTTGGCCTAACATGAGTCTTTTATTAACCTTAAAAAGCTTTATTGTTTAAAGCTTAGGCATTCCTGTAATACCTAATTCGTTAAAACTTTGGGCTCTGATACCAACTTTAACACCCCACTTGTAACCTCGTTGATTATGTATAAGTGACACTTAAAACGGAAGCAAACTGAACTTTCTTTAAAACTTATAAAGTTGAATACTACATATTATTTATTTACAATAATCAACATCTAGGACTTCAAGTCTAAGTTCTTTTTTCTCTTTTTCTCAGAGTGTCTCATTAATAACCTCAAACAACATTAGCTATATACTAGTGAGCTCAGTTGTATATAGATTATAAAAACACAATTGACTTGCATGCAACATGGGTTGTGATATTATGAGCTAAGGGCAACCCTATGCGATTCATGAACTTTTCATAACCACCAGCAAGGGCTTGTCAAACACCCGGCCATCGCATAGGTATGGTAGTGTCGTGATGCATACGATAAACCATATCTTCTATTCAACCAATTTCGACACATCCCATTAAGCACATAAGGATCCAAATATACCCCTATCGATAATTGCACATTACAACATTTTTTATATTATTAACAATTAATACATAACGAGCATACAATCCTTGTTTCTAAATAAACATGATAACTCATCTGTAGCTGCTAGTACTACCGGGTACTATCTCAGAGAGTACTGACACAATTACATAATCCTTGGTTAGGCAACGGTAAACCTAACTAGTCATTAACATGATAACTCATCATGCCGCCTCTTCTATTTTAGTCTATGGAATTATGTTAGTCTACGGACTTCTATTCAAAGCTGTATGAATGGATTTAGGAAAAATAAATATATTCTTATATCTAGTTAATGGTGGGTGTGATTTTCTCACACCCTATTCATAGCTAGATGCATGGGGCTAGAAACCATGTATCACCGTGTGGCATTAAATGAACCTTCTAGACTTCGGGTAAATATGTATGTCATGTTCTAATAAATACATGTTATTTTATAAAATTAGCGTTTTTACTAAAATTGATTTTTGAAAAACTTAGCTATTCATTTAAACAAAACAAACCATTTTATTACCCTTTATCCCCTCACTAGGCAAAATTTCAAATTTTGCTTGGACGTAGATTTTTTGTTTTCCTTATTTACGTCAGGTTATCAAAACAACTGGGACATGATATGATATAGTTTCAAGAGTATGAAAATAACCATTGTAGAAATAAATGTATTGAATTAGACATGTTATTTCCATTAAAGATGACACGTAAACCCATGAAAATAACCGTTGTACCCTTTATCCACTCACTTCGCAAAATTTCAAATTAGACATACGATATACACTTTGTAAGGATATGTGTAACCATTAGTCAAGTGTGTGTCTGTCTGTGTTACATATTCCCTCAGCTCACATGTTTGCAATTATCTTCACTAAAGCTTACCAACACATTGTTTATAGATTTCCAAGAGAATTTTAAGATTCAACATCCTCTCGCTTTGACTGTGGTGGTTTTTTTAGATATACAAAATAAGTCGTCGGTTGTTTCATAATGTTTATAAGTATTGTTAGGAGTTAATTTTAATACTATGGATCACATATCCTTAGATTGGCATGTATCACTGATCCTTAACAGATGACGCAGGAAGTCTGAGGATCACGGATCCTTATTATTGTTACATTAACTAACAATTGTATTCTTTATTTAAAACTTGTATTCACAGGTACATAACGAATTAGACCTGATCAATGCTAGTATTTCGGGGACTATGCTCTCTATTTTCACGAATTTGGAAGCATGTAGCCGTTATGGATAACGTGGGATACTTGCATCATTTTCGCATTGTTTACGTGTTAGTTTTCATTTTTTACAAGGGAATTGTGAGCTCATTTTAGATATATCACAACAGAATACTCGTACACACAACTCTCAAATACTCTCTCTCGCAAACTACACACTAGTCAACATTGTATTGAGCTCACAGTTTTCTGAAGTTGTACAAAGATCATTATTTACTTTTGTTATAAATCTGGCGATTGGTAGTTTCCATCACCCGAGGTTTTTTGTGTAGTAGATCTATCAAAGATCAAGGGCTTTTTCCTCGTATAAATATCGGTGTTCATTGTCATTTTTACATTGTCCTTTGATCACTAATTGTTTTTATACACATTAGCACTCTACCTCACATTCAAAATTTGGTTACCTTATCATTAAACTGATTTTTTACCAAAACAATTTGGCGCCTACCGTGGGGAAAGTGGTGCTTCAATTCTAAAACTTTTGTTCAATTTCATTCGTTTCCATTGACTTCATGGCCTCTCAAGGAAAAGCTGCTTCAAGTGCCATGCCGACGGTTACCTCATCTCAAATCAATATGCCTTTGCCTCCCATTCCCCCCTTCATTGCAGAAGAATGCCGAAAATGATCAGAAGAAGACATCATCCGTCTTCACAGGATCAAAAACCTCTGCTGTTTCTTCCTCTAATACTACTAACAGTGATGTTTTTGTTTTATTTTCGCAGATCAAAAGCTACATGGAGCGACTTGACAAAACCAACCAGAGGATCCTTCGCGAAATTGATGACATCAAGAAGCAGAAGAGACCGGTAGAAGACCAGTATCCACTGATGCCTAGGTCATTTTATTTTGCTACTCCATCATCAACGATCCAGCATTCTAGAGGACCCACTGTCCAGCCTCTAGGATCCTCTAATATTCAGCATAGATCACTAGCAATGACTCTGCCTCAAGGATCCTACTTTCAACCTCAAGGATCCTCTATCCTTCGACAAGGATCACTAAAGACGACTCAATCTCAACGATCCTACTTTGAACCTCAAGGATCCTCAACTCAGGTTCAAGGATCCATAGATTACTAAACAAGACCTTCAACATCAACTTATCCTGGATCCAACATCTATCAGGATCAAGGATCCTTGAGGAGTTAACCACTTAGAAACTTTGAAGTCCATGACGGAGACTTCATCCTAATGTAAACCATCGCTTCTTCAAGCCCTACTAGGACAACAGACATGACTTATCCTCAATACACTTCTAGAATGCCACCCTCGAACCAAACTAGAGGTAATAATTTCCATAAAACCTTTACACATGCAGGATGCGGGGATTAACCAAGCCATGGCTAGGAGTTGTAGAAACTCAAGGACATGATATCCAATGTCTCAGGAGTGGTCAAACCCATTCCTAAGATTCAAGATGGAAGTCACAAAATATCTCGTTTTACACCTCCAATATGTAATGCTCCTGAGATTCCATATGGAAGTCATAGAATATCTCGCTTTACACCTCCCATATGCAATGCTGAGATACCAAAGTGTTTTCAAACCCCCAATATGAAGTTGTACGACGGTACCACTAATCCAGAAGAGCAGGTCGCTCAGTACAGAGAAAGGATGGAGATCAACCCCATCCCTGGAAAGATTGAAAGAAGCCTATTTATTCAAGGGCTTTGGATCCACACTCACTGAATCAGCACTAAAATGGCTGCTAAGTCTTTCTCCCTATTCTATAACTTCATTTTCACACTTATTTAACTTATTCAATAATCAGTTTTCTTGTAGTAGAACCTTTGAAAGGTTAACTAGTGATTTATATAGGATCACCCAAGCTCGTGATGAATCACTTAGAGATTATGTTACTAAATTTGGTAGAGAATCCTTAGAAATCCCAAACTTAGACATTGCCACTACTGTAGAAGAATTAAGATGGATTACAAAAAGATTCTTTTTTTCTATGATAATCTTGTTATGACACCTTGCAGGAACTTAGATTAAGTAAGGAACAGGGCCCTAAGGTTTATCCGACTAGAGGATGCCAAAAGGATCCAAGACAGATTATCTCGATCATCTAACAAGAGAAGCAAGGATCCTTCTACAAGAACAATCGGTCCAAGTAATACTCTAAGCATGACAATTAAAATGTTCATTCAGTTGAACAAGAAGAAGATGTGGAAAAATATCCTCATATATCTGAATATTGTTTTTCTGTTGATAATAGTGAATTTATGCTTGCTTTACAGAATCTTGAAGAGAAAGCTAGATGGCGCAAGAAAATTTGAAAAGTCTACATCCTACAAGGATAAATCAAAGTGGTGTGCATACACGAAGACTTTGGGCCCCTTACCGATGAATGCATTGCACTCAGAAAGCAGATAGGTTACGTCCTCAGCAAATGTCACTTGAAAGAGCTGCTCAGAAGGAAGAGATCAAGGATGCAGGATCCTGAAAAGTGCTAGAAAGAGCTCCTACAACACCTACAGACGCTCAAATCATCAACTTTATTTCCGAAGGCTCTGATATATATGGAACATCGTTCTCTACAGCGTAGAGGCATGCTAAGGAGACCAAGCTGGAAAATGGAAACAGGCCTATCCGAACCTCCACTCTGACTCAACAGAAAATCATATCATTTGATGATGATGACCGTGTTGATATCCAGGATCCTCATCATGATGTCTTAGTCATTACTTTATTTATACCTAACCACTTTGTTCCTAGGATCCTTATCGATAGAGGGAGCTCCGTAAACATCATTCAACTAGATGTCCTCAAAAGGATGAACATCACGGAATTAGAAATAGTTCCAAGATCATTAGTTCTTGTAGGATTCAGCGGCGAGACAAAGAACACTCTGAGGGATATCAAATTCCTAATCTACATTGAGGGGGTAAACTCTATACAAAAATTCTGTGTCATTGACTGTTTGTCTTTGTTGCAGTGTGATCGTTGGCAGGCACTGGATACACGATATGAAAGTTGTTCCTTCGACATATCATCAATGTGGGAAGCTACCAACCCCATGGGGAGTGGTGAAAATGGAAAGTGACCAACAAGAGGCAAAGAACTGTTACAGCTCTTCAATGAAGCCATCTTCGAAACCGAGGGCAGCATAGAATTAAAGTATCCTCCAAGGGATGTCATGGAGGCAAGGGAGCAAGACATCAAGGATATAACACTTGACCCTGAGGATCCTGAATCCAAAGTTTTTTAGGATCTGGGATCCTTAACAATGCAGAGCAGGATCTGGTATCCTTCTTAAAGAGAAGAAAGTCTACCTTCGCTTGGAAGCATGAAGATATGACAGGTATCTCTAAAGCCATTATTACTCATAAATTGGGTATTGATAAAGCTTTCAGGCCTATCCATCAAAAGAGAAGAAAGTTTGCACCTGAAAGGAATGCCATTATCCAAGAAGAAGTGGAAAACTCTTGAAGGCAAGTATGATTAGGGAAGTTAAGTATCCAAAATGCTTAGCCAATGTGGTAGTTGTCCAAAAGAAAAACGAAAAGTGGAGGGTATGTGTTGATTGTACTGATTTAAATAAAGCATGTCCCAAGGATCCTTTCCCACTTCCAAACATTGACTCCATGGTGGATGCAACAGCGCGCCATGAATTGCTTACTTTTATGGATGTCGATATACGTTAAAATATACATATTTAAGTCCCCCATTTTTACCCTCGTTTTGTGTGTTTTTGGCTAAAACTTCATCGTTTAGATACTTAATCGGTCATTCTTATATTTTCAGGTCCAAAACGACAGACAAAGTTGGAGAAAAATTGGGATTGACGAACGTTCCAGATGAATTCTGCAGATTCTGTTGAAGTTACAGCTCACGCACGGCCGTGCGACCAAGTGCACGACCGTGCGAGACTTGCGATCTCAGAAGCATTGGTAGTGCGGAGGCAGTGCAGCTCATTTCTCGGCACACACGGCCGTGCGACCTAAGTGCACGACCGTGCACTTGATGAAGGCTGATCAACATGAAATCTGAAGACCCTGCACGGTCAAATGTCCCGCTCAAACGTCCACTTGTCTGCCCATACCCTGCAGTGACGTCATGCTGATGTGCACGGCTGTGCGGATATGAATTTGTCTATAAAACAGAGCAGACGCTACTGGTCGAAAGATTGGGTAATTTTCCAAGTTTTTGGACGATTTTTGAGTTCCGAGAGTTGCCGATTCTAGTCGATTTCAAGCCTCAAAGTTGCAAGAAGCTCATCTTTCATCCAATCCATCAAATCCTTGCTTGTTTATGGTTTGATTTCTTGTTCTTAACCTACATTTTAAGCACATTTGCAAGCATTGAGCTGATGTTTATGTATTATTGTTATGAATGTTATTAAAATACTTGTTTTATGATCAATCTCTAGTTTGTAATCATATTGAAATGAAGCTCAGGCAACTTGTTCATGTATGAATCTTGATGATCATACGACAAACTTGGTTCATTGATGTTGGATTCTTGATTATGGTTGTTTATCTTGGATGATTAGTAAATGGTTAGTTAGGATAAGTTGATAAAGCCCCATAATTAATCATTGATTAGTAAACTCTTAACTTGTTAATGTGTTTACACCATAAAACTAGAAATGGGTATTGGTTTAATAAAAGATAAATCTGATTCTGATCAAGAATGCTTTCTTACACGTAAGGACTCTAACGGGTTAGATGGTGTTATTGTAAGTTCTTAACATGTGTCATAATCTTTGTTGAGTATTTTTTTTGCCAAAATGACCAACTTGGTAGATTTATGTTTAAGACTTGCAAGATGGATAAGTTTGTGATATGATCTACGTTATGCTTGTCTTGATGGTTGTGTTGTGTTTGTCGATATTGCTTTCCTTGATAAAGTGAGATTAGAAAACTCTTAACGGATGACTAACTTATTTTTAAAGATTCGCATGAAAATATATCAAAAGCTCGTTAATGAATAATTTTAGGTGGTTAAAGTGTGTTTATCGCGTTAACATTCCGAAGAATTATCATGTTAGGATTCCCGAAAGAGATACTATTTGTCTTTATAATTGGAATATTGACCAAGTGCCTTTGTGACATTTTTGATTTAGATAGCATGGTTAGGTTGCTTATAAAACAAGACAAAAGAAAAAGAAATTATATTTTTGTATTTGGAGTCTTATATGTTTTAAAATATATTTTTGGAAAATTTTAGTAAAAAGTCTTTCACATATCTTTTTACCGGTAGATAAATGACGACAGTTCAGTACATAAGCGCATGCCCTCAAACATGGATCAACATCTGGTTCTTACCCATACTTTACTATATATACGATAGGGTACACTTGTCCTTTTGTGTGTGTTTTAATGTAAAGGTATAAATCATTTTGATAAATATTAAAACCGAGTTCGTGTGTAAAATTCATTGTAAAAACATGTATATATACGCACACGTCAAGTTTTTGGCGCCGTTGCCGGGGAAGCGGCGAGCCTTTGGAACGATCCGAGTCACTTCTTTACCGGTGTACATGCTTGTGAATATTTGTTCATACGTGTTTATTTGTTTATTTATTGGTGTATATATATTCTCTGTAAGATTATTTATTAAATTAATCTTTTCGAATTCAAGTTAATTAATTGACTATTTATTTGAAGAAGAAAAATAATAATAGAAATAATAATAAATATTTATTCTTCCATGTCGTGCATGCATAAAAAATTATTATTTAATATTATATTATATTTAATTATTTCGGGATGTGCTTATCCCTTCCTTGCAGGTTGATGTCCTTGTGAACGAGGATCGTGCTCCCGAAATGAGCAATCGACCTGATCTCGCTCAACTAGCAGATGCGGAATTCATTGCTAGAGAGGTAGACAAGACGAACAAGATAGTTCTTACTGTTTAACTGCTTCTGTTGTATTAATGACATTCAAATACAGACGCGAGTAAAGAAACTGGCAAAGCTTCGCCGTACCAATTGCAAATCACTCACTAGCTCTAACACAACACTTCCCTATTTATAGGTCGACATGACTCGTACCGAAGTGTGTGCTATAACACTGACCTGACTATACTCTGAACTTGTGCTTCGTACGAGTGAGATACTCGTACGAATAACATATATACTTCGTACGAAGCACGCTATCAAAACATATAAAATTTACTTTTTAACAAATAAACATTGACGTGTAAGCTCTTATAAACATTACAGACATATCCTAGACGTAGGCAATAGACATTATGCATCAACAAACTCCCCCTTGGATGTTTCTGCAGTCTAGATAGTCTTCAAAAATCTTCAACTAGATTTGACTCTAACGACCAAAAAATCTCTTCACTAGCTTGCGACGCTCCTCAAAAGCAATTGGTGTTTGGTCAGTCGGAGGAGGTCGATTCACAAACTGAAAGCTCCTTATAGTTGCTATTCTTGCACGTTCTGCAATTCTAGCTTCATTTTCTTCTTTTTTCTTTGTCTCTTTCCCCTTTCAAGCTTCCTCCAATTTGTCTTCCGATCAGAACCAGAATGTATATCATTTGCAAAACACACAATAACGATCTTCTGAAATCGGAGCGCTTGTTCTTTATCCTTCTCTTCAAAACTTATCTTACTGTAGAATAAACATTCTATATCCTTCTTTGAACAGTTGACTAGCCACATCGGGTCTAGTACTCGAATGCCACGCCATAGACCATATATTCGTTTGTGCGCTATAACGGCTTCGGTTAATTCCTTAGTGATTTTCCAAGAGTCATCATCTGGATGTACACAAATAACAGCTTCACCTGTACTCGAATCATAGTGCCACCATTTGAAGATCTTGAAGAAATCTTGTTCCATTTTAATAAGAGGCATGTTCTTCATCACACGCGGCTTCTTCACAATCAATGTAACATCTTTCTCGTTCGTTACTGGATCAAATTTAATAATACGACGAGGATAGTGAGGTTTCCAATGTGTAAAACCGTGCATAGCTTCAAGCTTAATCAATCTCCAAAGCCTTCGATCATGAAACTTCATCTTTAGATTTATCATCTTTGTTTGAACAAACTCCTTTATATCCCAATACGGCAACGTTTTGATGTCGCTCAAATATCTGAAGTATTGGATACCAAACTCCCTCTTTATCGCATACACATTAAGTTCTTCAATCCAAACCCAGCTTAGATTATCCCCTAGAGAAATATCAGCATCTCTGGTAAAGAATGCTAGGGGTCTTTTAAATTTACGCTCAGCTGGATTCACGCGAAACCATTTCCTCTTTTGTTCAGCAATTTCAGCTTTAGACATTTGCTGAGGAATGGTTCCTTCTTTAGCACCTTCAGATACTTTTCTCTGTAACATCTCTGAACTTTCTGCTGCGAATAAATCAGTAAATGTTGGGGAATCATCCGTAACCTAATCAGCAACATTATCGTCATGAGAATCACTTTCCACGACAACGTTATCGTACATCTTGGCATCTTCCACGTCTTCGAAGACATAGCGTTTGGCTCAAAAGCATCTATCTCGTTTAGTTCATCTTCGAAGTCAAAATCAAACTTCTCTTCACTAATGCCAAGCATCGCTGCTATTTCTTCCTTTGAGTAACTAGGAACAAACTCTCCCTCCTCTACGTCATGCTCAAGATATAACACAAATGGCTTTGGCATGACAGGAACAGAAGATATAACATTTTCTGTGAAATTCCTGCCTACTGAGCATCAACAGACTCGTTGGCTTTGTTCGTCTTTTCTTCTTCAGTGGTCTGATTCACAGAATCATCAAGATACTCAGAAAGATCTACTGGTTCATTAATACTTAAATCAGTTACAAGAATTCCAGATCCACCAACACTATCATCATTATCATCACCATCCGAACTACTAGAATCATCAATATCAACATCAGTATCCTCTAACTCTGTTTCCTTTTCAATCTCTTCAGCCGCTTCTTCTATTTCTTTCTCAATCTTTTTCTTTAACAGCCAATCCCGATGCCTTTGAGAAATATCAAGCGACGCAATATCCACATCTGTTGGCCGTCCTATCAAGATAAACTTCCTCGGCTCTTCATAAACAACGATATCCCAACATGTTACTGGCACAGACTCAGCTTCTGGCGTAGTTTCGTCAATCATAGGTTCCTCCACTATCTTTTCTTTTCCCTTCCCCTGAGCATTAGATTGTTGCCTAGATAAACGTTCCCTTTCGGCAACCCGCTCTCTTGCTTCTACTCGTTCTATCACATCTATCTCGGCATAAATACTCAAACCCAATTTCTTTTCCAAAATCTTCTCAAACAGATTCATTCTTCTATCATTCCTCAAACGCTCTTCTTCATATTCTGCCATCCGTAATCGCAACCTTTCATTCTCAGATACAATACTCACCAACATCGCTTCTAACTGCTGCTTATCAACAATCAACCCTCCGATCCGTTCCAGCATTTCGAGGTTTTCAGCAGTTAGCTCATGGATTTGCTCTTGTAATTCAGCTATCCTTATAGCATTCATCATAACTGTTTTTGTAATTCATCAACCCTTGGATCATCAAATCTAAATTCATCACCTCCAGGTAAATCATCTAAACCAATATCATCAAAAAACGATTGTGACTCATATGGTTGTTGAGTTGGATGAGGTTGTTGTGGATGAGATGACTGTTGTGGTTGTTGCGGTTGTTGCTGTGATGGTTGTTGTTCAGGAGCTTGTTCTTGTTGAGGAACTTGCTCTGGTTGAGAAGCTGGTTGTTGTTGAGGAGCTGGTTCTAGCTAAACAGGTTGTGGTGGAGATGGAATATGCGGTAACGGTTCATCCACATTTTCTTCAATAATAGGCTCAGCAGCCTCAGTAGTAGTTTCTTTCAAAATAACATTTGGCGATGCTCTAGCAGCAGATCGCTTCATTCTTCTCTGTTTTTTCTTGACTGGAGTACGAAGAATATCTTCAGTGTCAGACTCGGATGGAACATACGTTGTATCATCCTTACCTGTTGCTTTACGCTTACGTTCCTCTGCTTTACGCTTAAGCTCAGCCTATCGTTTCTTTTCTAACTTTTTCGCTCTTTTCTTCTCACCAGCTCGTCTATCTTCTGAATCAGTACTCGACGATAGAAATTCTTCAGAAACTTTGTCAGAACCAAAAGCCTAACGCTCAATATTCGCAGCCATATCTTCAAAAGTTTCTTCAACATCTGGTTCGTCTCTTAGACCCGAACTTTTAGCTGCAGAAGTATCTTTTCTCTTTTGTACTTTAGGAGCCGATGAAGATGCAGCTTTGGGTTTCACACCTTTCACACCATCTTTTATAAACCACGGACTTCTTTTTGCCACGAACATAGATAAAGCTTCACGTTCTTCAGCTTCATCTCCACTATCATCCTTTCTCCAATGACCTGGTGGTGCTGGTGATATATAATCTTTATCAATAACCGCACTAAACATTGATTTAGCAACAGGAGCCGTCTTAAGGTGCAAATTCATCTTTCTCAGTGTAGATACATCCATATATTCCAGCTTTAACATATTACCTTCACTTTTCTTTAGATCCGGATGAAGATAATCAAGCATCATTTGAACAGTACTGCAAGAATTTCTCCTTCTGAATGTTCTGTACCATTTGCGTGAAAATAACTTTTGAAAAGTTATATGGTAGATTCAGGATTAATGCCGTAATCATGCACATTTGATAATCTACAATATCATCGTATCCTCCTTTACGATGACTCAAACCATGAGCTATCACATGAGCCAAATATCTGAATGGTGCGATCAAATTTGATTTATTGAAAGGTGCAGCGTTAACGTATCCATTATAACCCATTATGCAAAAACAACCCTTCACCACATATTCAGAAAAACCTGTATCTTTAAACTCCAACACTGTTTGAATCAAATCTTCAGTAATTTTAACTTGGACTCCTCGTGATTTATCCTTACTTTAGAAGTAACATCATTATCTTCAATACTATATTCAGCCGAATTCCAAAAAATTCCACAGAGATTGATAAACAGTGTGTCTATCTTTCAAAGCTTTGGTAACTCGTATTCGTGTCAGAAAATCGAGAATTTCTCTAAATGCAGCGATTTCAGGAATTGATCCATTCGTTAGACAACAAATATTGTGAAACGGTGAGAATGCAGATTTCTTGGCCTGTACATAATCATAACAAACAAGTGTTAGAAAATTATTTAACTTTTTTCAAAAAACAACACTTTTCATTCATACGAAATACAGATTTGTACGAAGCAGATACTTAGCAAAAATATGACTTTCCTCTTTTTTTTATTTACTTTGCACGAAAAAACATTTCATACAAAGCTAACACTTAAACCAATTTTACCATTCAATATTTCATGCTTACTTCGTACGAAACATTTCTTCGTACGAAACATTTATTCGTACAAAATCAGAACAATCAAGACAAAGACCAAATTATTCCATACGAACCATGTCTTCACACATAATATCAAAACATTGAAATTTATTCTGTATGATTCATTTCTTTGTACGAAATACATTGTCGTCCCAAAAAAATGACCAAGTGTAATCTGAAATTAAACTTGTCGATTTAACAAATTAATAGTCAATTTTCGAGTTATTAGTGCCGATGTTATGATTTTTGAAGTACTTCCGTACAGACAGAGAGATGAAGGCTCGTATTTAGGTGGTGTTCCATTAAGGAATCTTTTGAACTGCAGATGTCGTAATTGCTTATGACATATCCATATTTTCATGCAGCTTTTGGGGAAATAATGCGAAAATATTATAGGAGTTCTAGGCCATTGCTTCCGTAAAATCAGAAGAACTCGAATAATACCCCATATATCAATCAAATATAAAGACCTAGTATCCCAGAATCTGGCATTCTCTCAAACGAAATTTTGGAGTACTAAGTCCATATATCCGAGAGATGTTAACCCACGAGTTATTCAGTTTTACGTTTAAGTTTATATCTTGAATATAATTTATTGAACGAGTGAAGTCTATTGGCATATCCATAGTAAGACTTGCTTAATCACTTTTAAACAATATATTTCTTTAGCATTCTATGACTATCATATTTGATTTACATATGATCACTCTTTTTGTCTTTTTAAATTGTTTTGTATTTTCCTCAAACATTCCCCCCCCCCCCCCAAAATCAAAAACATAGTTTTGGATTTTTTTAGAATTTATAAGAAAGAACGTACAGAAAAGCGTTTAAACCGATGACAAATTCACATTAGGTCGTCATCATCCTCAAACTCAACCTCAAATATATCCCTTGAGATCATATTTTTTAAACAATTTAGCTTTAACAAGTTATTAAACTATGTTTTATCAAAAGCTTTGGTATAAAAATCTGCCTTTTGGTCATCAGTGTGGATTTTCTCGAATTGTACCAACTTTTTCTTGTAGCAATCATGGATAAAGTGGTGTTGAATCTCGATATGTTTAGTGCATGAGTGTTGGCATGAGTTTTTAGTGATATCGATCGCGCCCTGATTATCTACATATATAGGCGTATCAAGAAATTGCAAACCGAAATCTCTCATCTGTTGCTGTATCCAGAGAATCTGAGCACAACAACTGGATGCCGAAACGTATTCAGCCTCACAAGTAGAAAGAGCAACCGCAGTTTGTTTCTTGCACTGCCACTTTACCAAACGGGTTCCGAAGAATTGGCAGCCGACCGTTGTAGACTTTGTATTCAATTTGCAGCATCAGAAATCAGAATCCGAGTATCCTGCAAGATTAAAATCATCATGTCTAGGGTACCACAAGCCGGTGCTTGGAAAACCCTTCGAATATCTCATTATGCGTTTGACAGCAATCAGGTGTGACTCTTTTGGATTAGACTGATAACGGGCGCACAGGCACGTTGGATACATGATATCTGGTCGAGAAGATGTAAGATACATCAAGGATCTGATCATGGAGCGATAAAAAGTTTCGTCAACTCTTTCTCCAATAAGATCTGGACAAATGCCGCGATCTGGAGCTAACGGGGTAGATGTTGGTTTAGCTCCTGTCATATTGAATTTCTCCAATATATCATGAACATGTTTCGTCTGATGAATAAAAATACCATCAGGCAACCGGTCGACCTGAAGCCCTAGAAAGAACTTCATCTCCCCCATTGCGCTCATTTCAAATTTGCGCTTCATGACTTCCTCGAAGTCTTTACACAGCTTATCATTTATCGATCAAAAGATAATATCATCCACATATATCTGTACGATGATTAGATGTCACACCCCGACCCGCAGCGGAATAAGAGTCGGGGCATAATTGGGTTATCACCAAAGCTCATGACATTTACTAATATGTTTCATATTTATTAAAGTCAAAGTTACATTCCAAATAATCCAAACATGTTCATACAATACAAAGAAAATAAACCAAACATAACAATCCCAAACTCTAAATCATTTTATTCTTCTAATCCAATCCTATGTGTTTCTAGCTGCTGCTGGTTCAACTGTATCATGTGTAAAAATGGGGGTTTTTGGGTCAACATAAGTTGGCGAGTGAACCTTATTAGATAAACATTTATTAATGATTTACTTGTTAATTTATCAATGAAAAATTGTGCATAAACATAAATGAGCAAATGTAAATAATCAAGCAGTGGCAAAACGCAATCACAACTATAACATACAATAGCATATGATAACATACATTAACATACCAACATCATACAATAAATAACATAATTGGAACTGTGCGATCAAGGCTCAATCAAACGGAGCCGATCGTATTGCATGTATGAAAATGTAAAATGTCTGTGCGATCAAGGCTCAATCAAACGGAGCCGATCGTATTGCATGTACTGAAAATGTAAAATGTCTGTGCGATCAAGGCTCAATCAAACGGAGCCGATCGTATGTGGGCACGCCAGGTTCAACCTCATAATGAAATGGGGAACATGCTCAACGCTCATAATGTAATGGGGAGCGGCGGCCTATGAAATTGCATGTACTGAAAATAATAAATTGCATCCAACAATAACTACACAACAGTTGAAACAAACTGAATACACATGTTCATGATATGATGTATGCACAATGGTTTAATTATAATATATATAACAAGACACATGATACACCCCAAAACGTGATTAAAACGGAGAATTTGTAAAGATTCACTCACATTGGGTGCGATTGAATGGAGATGATGAGATGCGCACGAATCGGAAGAATTGAACAACGAGATTTTCTAACCTAAATAATAACGGAAAAATATAGTAAATGAGTGGATTTTATTAAAGATTTTAATGGAATTTTTAGATATATTTTTGTGAGTTTAAGGCTATTTTCTATCTTTAAAATGTTATTTTTAAGTATTTTTAATTGATTTTTAAATTAAATTAAATAAATAAAAAATAAAAAAAATTGTTTATTTTGCGTTGACCGTTGACCGTTTGACTTGTTGACCGGTTCGGTCACGAAATTGTTTGCGCCGGGTGAGGCTCGAACCCGAGACCTCCCGTACGCGTGCACGCAGCTCTACCAACTGAGCTACGTGTCTAACCCGAAATAATCTTGTTTTTAATTATATTTATATATTAATTCGGTTTAACCAAAATTCTTTTAATTTCAAAAACATTTTAATTCAACGAACCGGTGCCAGTATCAGGTTTCGAACTCGTGACGTGCGATTCAGTGTTGCACACAGTCCACCGCTGGACTGTGTGTCTAACTTGGTTAACATCTCGGTTTTTATTATACTTAACAACTAACGGGATTAACCCGGTTTAGTTTTAAACAAAAAGGCATTTATTACATAAGGAGTGCGTGTATCAGGGATCGAACTTGTGACGTGCGTGTATATTTTGCACACAGTCCACCGCTGGACTGTGTGTCTAACCCGTTCATTTTACTGGTTTTAAATAAACTTATAACTTAATTAACTTCGTCTTCTACATTCAGATTACAGTCAACTGATTCACTAATCCGTTTCTTGTTTTTACGATTAACAAACATTCTTAATGCTAAAATGAAATGGCAGAGACGGTAATTAGGGTGAACATACGATGAACGGTTTATTTCAGAATTCCGGCAATGTGTCGGTCCCTGTTTTTATGCTCTTCAACTGAACAAGACAATTAACCGTTTTTATTAGCTAATCGTGAAATTGAAGTGATCAGTAAATGTTAACAGAGGGTTTGAATGCCCTTACCGATTCTCAGATGAATATAGAGATTTTCAGAATCTTTCCAGCGAACTGAAATTAGCTAATACAGTGCCTGAATTCGATTTCAATTAAGAGGTTTAAGTTAGAAATAGCCTAACATTGTTGAACTACAATGTTATTTGAAAGTTTTACCGTTTGATGATGAATACGGTTTTCCGGTGAATTTTGCAGAAAATTCCGGCTAGTTGATTTAAGCGTTCTGACGAACTGAAAGTGTGACGAAAGTGAAATGGAATATTGGTATGATGTTTCTGAATCGCGAGAGGGGTCTGGAGTTGAAGTAACCTGGACTTGATTCTTTTCGGTTATAAAAACCGATAATAATGAAAATTGATGTTCAATCACTTCCGAATTGATTAACATCATCGGTTCATCGGTTATAAACGTGAATGTGCGAGTAATCAAACGATTTGACGATTGAATTGCCGATTTCCGTTTCTCAGTTGGCGCAACCGGTTTAACCGAGTTTGTGTATAAATGTTATTTGTTTCCTAGAGATAACAGAAAACAACAAGTGGCGGAGTGGTGATGTGAGTGTGTGTTAAGTCGTTGGAGTTGTAAACCAGCTGACCCGGGTTCGAGTCCCGGCAGCAACATTTCTTTTTTATTTATTTTGTTTTCACTTTTTATCAAATATAATTTTTATAGTTTAGTTTGTTTATTAATTATGTATCATTAAAAACCAAAATAATCATAAATATTCAACGTGACATTTAAAACTTGATATTCGATTACAAAACGGAGCGGGTTTGGAAACCCGTTTTTGACAAATGTTACATTATCCCCTACTTTTAGGAATTTCGTCCCGAAATTTAAGTAGTTGAAGTAGTAGGAAAAAGATGCGGGTATTTTTCACGCATTGAGTCTTCACGTTCCCAAGTAAACTCAGGTCCCCGTTTCGACTCCCAGCGTACCCTAACAATTGGAATGCGACTTCGTCGCAAACGTTTCTCCCGAAGTCCATGATCTCTACAGGTCTTTCAATAAAAAGCATAGATTCATCAATCTGAATATCTTCCAGAGGAATGTGGAGGTTTTCATCAGCGAGGCACTTCTTCGAGTTCGACACGTGGAATGTGGGATGAATCCTGTTGAGTTCTTCTGGTAGATCAAGCTTGTATGCTACAGGACCTACTCTTTCGAGTATCTTGAAAGGTCCTACGTAACGTGGTGCTAGCTTGCCCCTTTGACCAAAACGAACTACTCCCTTCCACGGTGATACTTTTAAAAGTACATGATCACCAATGTTAAACTCTAAGGGCTTCCGTCGTTTATCTGCATAACTCTTTTGACGACTTTGAGCCGCTAGAAGATTGTTTCGAATTTGATGGATCTTGTCTGTGGTTTCTTGGATCAATTCTGGACCAGTAATTTGAGCTTCCCCAATTTCGTGCCAACATACAGGAGATCGGCACTTACGACCATATAAGGCTTCAAAAGGTGCCATGCCGATGCTTGGATGATAGCTGTTGTTGTACGAAAATTCAACTAAGGGTAGATGAGCGTCCCAATTTCCCTTGAAGTCTAAAACACATGCTCGAAGCATATCTTCAAGAGTTTGAATGGTGCGTTCAGATTGACCATCAGTTTGAGGGTGATAGGCGGTACTGAGACCCTAATCGCGTGCCCATAGCGGCTTGTACTGCTTGCCATGTTCGTGAAGTGAAACGACCATCACGATCAGGAATAATGCTTAACGGTACTCCATGTCGGCTTATCGATTTCGCTGATATAATTACGAGCTAGCTTTTCGTTCTTGAAATCTTCGCGGATAGGAATAAAGTGAGCTGGTTTTGTAAGTCGGTCAATTATTACCCATATAGTGTCATACCCACCAGAAGTGCGAGGTAACCTGGTAATGAAATCCATGGTTATATTTTCCGACTTCCATATAGGTATTTCAGGTTGGATCAGAAGTCCTGAAGGTCTTTGATGTTCAGCTTTTATTTTGGAACATGAAAAGCACTTGGAAACAAAATCAGCAATATCCTTTTTCATTCCAGGCCACTAGTAGGTGTATCAAAGGTCCTGATACATCTTGTCGCTCCTGGGTGTATAGAATATCGTGTTTTGTGCGTCTCATTCATAAGAAAAATATCACGAAGATTATTGTGGTCAGGAATCTGTATGCGATCTAGACAGTATAGAATACCGTCGGATTTAGTTTCAATTTTAAGTTCAGCTCCACAAGACAGCTCCTTGCGTACGTCTCCTTTCTGTTACTGAAACATGCTGGGCTTCTCGGATTTTGATCTTTGATGTCGCTTACGATTTTATTTATAACAGTTTTGAGGGAACCGATACATTTGTAATGATAAGGTATGTATCATAAACAAAAACTTCAACCATGACGATATTTAAACCTACACGGAACTTTTCATAACCTCCTGGGAATGCTTTTGATCCTTTGCCAAGAATACTTATATATAGGAAGTACCAGCGGCGTATCCACCATATTCTTGTCAATTTTCGTTGGCTTTATCAGTAAATCATGATCAGTTCTATGTGACTCTAAAACATAAACAACACAACGAACAAAACTTGAGTCTCAATTCCGAAATGATACATGACTAAATGTTGACAGTACCTCTCTCCGTTGGTTCTGATGAAGGGGTCAGTCTATGTAAAAGTGTGACACAACCCAACTTCTTTAAATGATGAGATTGAGATACGTCGTGATGTATGATGATTAAATGTTAAATCAATGAGTATAGAACAAAACTGTAATATCAAATCGCATTAAAATTCTTGGATACATAATTTCCAAATTTTACAACTGGAATACGAAAAGATGGAGATAACATAAAGAAAAACATTAAAACTAGACGATTAGAGTTGAGTCTTGATTCTTGGCAAAGAAAAATTAGTTGGGTGATTCGTTTGGGCCGTTATTATTTCAACAGTATTGGTGTTGATGTTATAAGCTCTTCCTCTTGCAGGTGGTGGAGCTTGGTTAGCTTGATTCACCGGATTTGCTTGAGCTTGGGCATGAATGATGTTCACCAAACGTGGACAAGTGTTTCTAAAATGGCTTGGATCTCCACAATTGTAGCAAGCCCGCATAGGTTGTACCATGGGATAGTTGGGTTGATAGTATGTTTGTGCTAAATGTTGGGTAGGTGGTAGTAGTAGGGGTTGTTGGGCTTGACCCATTATTTGTTGGTGGGTTTGGGTTGAAGGCTGGTGACGGTTCGTTCGCTGAGGTATGCGACAGGTTTGAACAGTATGACTGCGCGACCACAGCCGGTGCAATATTGGCAAGGATGATCAGGAGAATGGTGGTATTGGCAACGGTTGCATTTTGGTAACGGGCCAAGTATGGTCTTTTGTATGGTGCAGGTGAAGGGGCGACTTGGGTAATGGGTGCAGCAGGAATAGGGTAATTGGTTTGTGTGACGGCGAAGTTTCTTGTGCTTCGATTCCTTTTACCAGTAAACTTCGAGGAGGAACCAGAATGGTTTGAAGTTTGAGCCTCAATGGGGCCTTTCTTCTTCTCCTCTTTGAATTTACCGTTTCGAATGCGAATTCGGTCAGTTCAGTGGCTAGTTCCATAGCAGCTTCAAGTGTTGCTGGTGAAGTGCTGAGAACTGAATCTTGAATTTTCGAGGGAAGACCTCGAATATAATGCTCAACCAAGCGATAAGTTGGGGTGAACAAGTTAGGGACCATTTGGTTCAACTCTAAGAACCTCTTGTTGTAGATGGTATGATCTCCCTCCTTTTGCTTTAAAGAATGAAATTCGTCCTCCAACTTTTTAATCTCACTCCTAGGACAGAAACGCCTAGTCATGATTTCCCTTAACTCCTCCCACGTTAAGGCCATTGCATCATCAATTCCCCTCTTCCCCTTTTCAGTATTCCACCAGGTGAGAGCTACCCCAAATAGTCTCCCGGTGGCGTATCGAACCTTGCGATCCTCAGGACAATCGCAGTTGAGAAAAGTGTTTTCCATCTCCTCAAACCAGTGGAGAAGAGTAGTGACACCTTCGGTCCCTTCAAATTTAGGAGGATCACAAGACTTGAAATGTTTATATGAGCACTTGCTGGTAGGAGGGTTGTCGATGTCCTGGTCATGTTGTTGGGGAGGGTTAGTAGGATTTGTAGCGAGGGCTTGTTGTACTTGGACCACAATGTTAGGCAATATCGTGGCCATTTGTTTCGCGATTTGTGTGGCCAAGCATTCCTGAGACCTTCCTGATCTTTTACCCCTTCGTTGTTGTCTAGACGACATCTACAGGAACGTACATAAGAAGATTGTGAGTTTATGGAGTCTTTTTAGGTGTCATGTGTCTTTAAGAAAATGAAAATAACATAAATATCAATAATGCAACTACATCCATAGGATGTCTTGGGTTTGCTCATGTTGGGCCTCAAATGTCTCCCATACCTTCACCTATATAGTCATGTGGGCCCCCATGGCTATTGGCTTGGTAGGATTCACATTAGTATTGGCAATTTAACACTCGCATCACCCGAATGCAAACCACAAAATATGTTCATGAGATGTTTGGTCGGAACATGTCCAGGTGTAGACACAATGACAACTCAAAGTGGGGTTAGCTCACACGACGTTTGGTATAGCATGCTTTGGCCTAATAGGTACTTCGTACTCTCATCGTTAGTCCCCAGGTAGGCAAACTGGTCCTTTATTTTGGATTTATACGAATGCCAGCCTAGACAGGACGTTCCGACTACCGGTACTGGTACCCTTCCAGTTACTACATGCCCGTCATGCGAACTCACTTTGATGAGATTTGAAAAACACAAAAATCATTGTAAAAGCAATCATGATGTGGTGTGTGCTTTCATGGATGTGATATGTTATGAGTATATGATTCATAATAGGCATTATATGATAATATATACTTATGAACATGCTTGCATAACATTGAATGTAACATTTAACACAAAACATATAAACATCATGAAATTTGGCATGTAACACACAAAAATCTTATAAGTTTCTAATCAACTATAGTATAGGCTCTAAGGGTCTAATAACCTATCCTATATCCCTATAGTCATGGCTCTGATACCAATCTGTCACACCCCGACCCGCAGCGGAATAAGAGTCGGGGCATAATTGGGTTATCACCAAAGCTCATGACATTTACTAATATGTTTCATATTTATTAAAGTCAAAGTTACATTCCAAATAATCCAAACATGTTCATACAATACAAAGAAAATAAACCAAACATAACAATCCCAAACTCTAAATCATTTTATTCTTCTAATCCAATCCTGTGTTTCTGGCTGCTGCTGGTTCACCTATATCATGTGTAAAAATGGGGGTTTTTGGGTCAACATAAGTTGGCGAGTGAACCTTATTAGATAAACATTTATTAATGATTTACTTGTTAATTTATCAATGAAAAATTGTGCATAAACATAAATGAGCAAATGTAAATAATCAAGCAGTGGCAAATAGCAATCACAACTATAACATACAATAGCATATGATAACATACATTAACATACCAACATCATACAATAAATAACATAATTGGAACTGTGCGTTCAAGGCTCAATCAAACGGAGCCGATCGTATTGCATGTACTGAAAATGTAAAATGTCTGTGCGATCAAGGCTCAATCAAACGGAGCCGATCGTATGTGGGCACGCCAGGTTCAACCTCATAATGAAATGGGGAACATGCTCAACGCTCATAATGTAATGGGGAGCGGCGGCCTATGAAATTGCATGTACTGAAAATAATAAATTGCATCCAACAATAACTACACAACAGTTGAAACAAACTGAATACACATGTTCATGATATGATGTATGCACAATGGTTTAATTATAATATATATATAACAAGACACATGATACACCCCAAAACGTGATTAAAACGGGGAATTTGTAAAGATTCACTCACATTGGGTGCGATTTAATGGAGATGATGAGATGCGCACGAATCGGAAGAATTGAACAACGAGATTTTCTAACCTAAATAATAACGGAAAAATATAGTAAATGAGTGGATTTTATTAAGGATTTTAATGGAATTTTTAGATATATTTTTGTGAGTTTAAGGCTATTTTCTATCTTTAAAAATGTTATTTTTAATATATTTAATTTATTTTTAAATTAAATTAAATAAATAAAAATATAAAAAAAATTGTTTATTTTGCGTTGACCGTTGACTTGTTGACTAGTTGACCAGTTCGGTCAGCGAAATTGTTTGCGCCGGGTGAGGCTCGAACCCGAGACCTCCCGTACGCGTGCACGCAGCTCTACCAACTGAGCTACGTGTCTAACCCGAAATAATCTTGTTTTTAATTATATTTATATATTAATTCGGTTTAACCAAAATTCTTTTAATTTCAAAAACATTTTAATTCAACGAACCGGTGCCAGTATCAGGTTTCGAACTCGTGAGGTGCGATTCAGTGTTGCACACAGTCCACCGCTGGACTGTGTGTCTAACCTGGTTAACATCTCGGTTTTTATTATACTTAACAACTAACGGGATTAACCCGGTTTAGTTTTAAACAAAAAGGCATTTTATTACATAAGGAGTGCGTGTATCAGGGATCGAACTTGTGACGTGCGTGTATATTTTGCACACAGTCCACCGCTGGACTGTGTGTCTAACCCGTTCATTTTACTGGTTTTAAATAAACTTATAACTTAATTAACTTCGTCTTCTACATTCAGATTACAGTCAACTGATTCACTAATCCGTTTCTTGTTTTTACGATTAACAAACATTCTTAATGCTAAAATGAAATGGCAGAGACGGTAATTAGGGGTGAACATACCGATGAACGGTTTATTTCAGAATTCCGGCAATGTGTCGGCCCTGTTTTTATGCTCTTCAACTGAACAAGACAATTAACCGTTTTTATTAGCTAATCGTGAAATTGAAGTGATCAGCAAATGTTAACAGAGGGTTTGAATGCCCTTACTGATTCTTAGATGAATATAGAGATTTTCAGACTCTTTCCGGCGAACTGAAATTAGCTGAATACAGTGCCTGAATTCGATTTCAATTGAGAGGTTTAAGTTAGAAATAGCCTAACAATTGTTGAACTACAATGTTATTTGAAAGTTTTACCGTTTGAGGATGAATAGAAAATTCCGGCGAGTTGATTTAAGCGTTCTGACGAACTGAAAAGTGTGACGAAAGTGAAATGGAATATTGGTATGATGTTTCTGAATCGCGAGAAGGGTCTGGAGTTGAAGTAATCTGGACTTGATTCTTTTCGGTTATAAAAACCGATAATAATGAAAATTGATGTTCAATCACTTCCGAATTGATTAACATCATCGGTTCATCGGTTATAAACGTGAATGTGCGAGTAATCAAACGATTTGACGATTGAATTGCCGATTTCCGTTTCTCAGTTGGCGCACCGGTTTAACCGAGTTTGTGTATAAATGTTATTTGTTTCCTATAGATAACAGAAAACAACAAGTGGCGGAGTGGTGATGTGAGTGTGTGTTAAGTCGTTGGAGTTGTAAACCAGCTGACCTGGGTTCGAGTCCCGGCAGCAACATTTCTTTTTTATTTATTTTGTTTTCACTTTTTATCAAATATAATTTTTATAGTTTAGTTTGTTTATTAATTATGTATCATTAAAAACCAAAATAATCATAAATATTCAACGTGATATTTAAAACTTGATATTCGATTACAAAACGGAGCGGGTTTGGAAACCTGTTTTTGACAAATGTTTCATTAGATGCCCATCTACTTCCTTTGTGAATAGGGTAGAATCTATTGTTCCCCTGATAAAGCCATTGTCCAGAAGATGACTCGATAACATTTCGTACCAAGCTCTCGGGGCTTGTGAAGACCGTATAAAGCATTATTCAGAAGGTAGACTTTATCTTTGTGTACTGGATCAACGAACCCCCATGGTTGGCTGACGTACACCTCCTCTTTCACGTTTCTGTATAAGAAAGCAGATTTAACATCTAATTGGTACATCTTGAACCCTTTCCATGAGGCAAAGGCAAGAATATGCGAATCGCTTTAAGACGAGCAACTGGGGCGTAGACTTTAGTATAATCTATCCCTTGTTGCTGATGAAAACCTTGAACCACAAGTCGAGCTTTGTTGCTTACCACAACTCGTGATCGTCTCTTTTGCACTTAAAGACCCATCTTGTGTTAATCTTTTTGTGATGATCTGGTAGGTCAACAAGCTTCCAGACTCCAAGTTTCTGGAATTGAAGCAACTCCTCCTACATTGCATCCACCCAACTTTCTTCTTTTAACGCATCTTTCCAGCTTCCTGGTTCAACCTGAGAAACAAAACAACTATGAGAAAATCGAGCTTGAAATGGAGCAATACTAGTATAGAAACAACTTAGATCTTTATTGATCTGATTTCGAGTTTGCACTCCAGTTTGTAAGCTGCTATGATGTTCTCTGACAGATGATATGAAAGTGTTCTTGGTATCACTTCAGTTGTAATAACTACTCGTGGTTGCAAATTTGTTAGAATTTCATCGATAACCGGTACCGATGAAGATGCTTTATTCCTAGCATTAGACTGATCAGCCTGTTGTTTCAAAAAGCTTTCAATCTGTTCAGATCCTTCATCAGAACTGGATCCTCCATCATCAAAAGTTGTACCCGATCAGAGTCAGCATCAGCATTTGGTTGGGCAGATGATTCAGCAGTATTGAAATTTGGTGCAAGAACAGGAACTTGAATAGAAGAATTTTGACCGACATCAGACGTGTTGATCGATAATGATGTGGAAATCACCAATGGTCTAGGAACTTGTTCTTGATTAGTTAACTGATGTTGTTGAAATAACATAACAAGTTCTTCTTTTGTTGGCACATCTGGTAGATCAAATGAATCCCACAATCCATCGTAGTTAAACAGCCACGGATCCCCAAGTTTCTGCGTAGGGGTTGTATATCTTTGACAATCTACATGCTGCGTAAAAACTACCTAGTTCAAACTCGGCAAGAAAACATGTTTTTGAGGAGTAGCGTAACCAACAAAAAAACCTTCCAAGGATTTAGCTCCAAATTTACCAACCGGGTCCAAAAACGGTACACGGTGATCCAAAAGGTTACAAAAATGCTAAGTTGGGCTTTCGTTGATTCAGTAACTCGAAACATGTCTTTTGTGAGGCTTAACTGTCAACACACGATTTAGAGTATAGCAAGCTGATGCTACTGCTTCACTCCAAAAACTGATCGGTAATTTTGATTCAGCTAACATTGTTCTTGCAGTTTCTATCAGTGTGCGATTCTTTCGTTCAGCTACTCCATTTTGTTGCGGAGTATAGAGAGCGTTGAATTCATGAAGAATCCCCTTTTCATTGCAGAACTCTTGCATCTTCTTGTTCTTAAACTCCATTCCATTGTCACTGCGAATTCTCTTAATGGGCAAATGATATAAATTTTCGAGTTTTCTGAAAAGGATCATAAGAGTTTCGAACGTTTCATCCTTACTCTCCAGAAAGAACACCCATGAAAATTGAGAATAATCATCTGTAACGACAAGGCAGTATAGATCTCCAGAAATACTTTTGACCTTGACTGGCCCAAAGAGATCCAGGTGTAGCCATTCTAGTGGTAGCTTTATGGAATTCAACAGCTTTCACGGGTGTGATTTCTTATGCTGCTTCCCCTTTTTGCAGCTAAGACAATCATCAGATAGATGAAAACTTTTCAGATTAACACCATCCACTAAGTTGTTATGCACAAGAAAATTCATCTTTCAGAGATGAATGTGTCCCATTTTTCGATGCCATACTATTGACTCTTTCTCGGCAGCTTTGGAAACAAAGCATTGAACTTTCTTTGACGTGGTAGAAGCGATGCTCATGTTAAGAACATATAAAGCATTTTCTCTCGGAGCTCGCATCAAAATCCATTCTTCTGGAATCCTGAAACCGGGTTTTAAGATTAGACATTCTTTATCATTGAAATGTGTCGTGAACTTCTTGTCACAAATTTGCGAGATACTTAGCAGATTGTTCTCAAGTTCAGCAATATAGTTCACTTTATCAAACGATACAACTCCGTTTGAGAGAATCCCTTCTCCGACAATTCTACCTCCTTGCGTTCCAGAAAAACCTATATACCCTCCACGAATAGCTTTAACGTCATTGAGCAACGCAAGCATTCCTGTTATGTGGCGAGATGCTCCACTATCCATTATCCATTTTGACAATGTCGAACATTGGAGCCCTGCACACATGATTAACAAAACTTATTTAAACAAAGAAACCCAAGCCTTTTTGGTCTTGGGTGGGTTTGGAATGTCAAATTTTGGACCCACTTTGTTTTTATCAATCTTTTTAAGCTCAGTTTTGTTTGGAACAGAAGGTTTTTGTTCAACCTTTGATGGTTTGATTTTGACAACTTTAGCAACCCATTTCTGTGTTTGTGGTTTAGCCTTTTTAACATAAAATTTTGAATCTACTTGTCGAATTTTGTGTGATGTTTCACCAATTTCAAATTTAGATTGAGTTTGAATAGTTGGTTTAAAATTTTGATGAGATTCATTATTTCTTTTAAGAATTTGTTTCGGCATGAACATGGGTGCTTTTTTTTTTCATCCTTGGTGAACTTTTTCGGATAAGAAACTGGTTTTGAACTTATTTGTGAGCAATATCGTGCGATATGCCCAACTTGCTTGCATTTAAAGCATGTCCTGTGTCCTTATGAACAGAGGTATCCAAAACATGTTTCTGTTTCTCTTTTTGTTTAAGAAAATCATCATTTGATTGTGTTCCGATGACCTCCTTTTCTTTCTCGGTTGTGGTCCCAAAAACAAAATTGATTTTCTTTGTAAAGTTCAATTTTTGAGACCTGTTGTTTTTATGTTGCTTCTGGAAACCCAACCCCGCTCGTTTGTTTTCCGGATAATCTCCATTTTTACGATAGTAGGGTCGATTGTCAGTTTTTTATTTAGAATAGAAAGATGCATCATGTTTATCTAAATCATCATGACTTACCTCCATAAGCTTGAACATTTTATCTGCACAATCCTTTTTCACATTCTTGATCAGAAAGTCCTCATCTAAAAATAGTTTATCACACCATTTCATTTTGTAAACTATGACATTAGGATCAACATTTAAACTATTTTCTGATATATCATTAGACTTTGACTTCTCAGATTTTTCATACTCAAACACTTCAGATTCATTTTTTAACACTTTTTCAACCACATTATTTACCACTTCAGAGTCACATTCACCATCATTTTTAGTGTAAGTTACATCGATATCCAAAGGCAGTTGTTCAGTTTTCAATTTAAGATTTAGCGCCTTTTCCACCCCAAATGGATTTCTGCGTGCATAACTGTTCCACATGGGTGGTGGAACTTGATCATAACTAGCACTTTTTGTTACACCATTTTTAGATTCTTCAGTATTTTCAATTTTTGGTAAAATGTGATCTATGACGTATGAGCTTGTGGAGTAACTGATTAACAATTTGTTAACCCGTTCAATTCAATTCTCATTTTCTCAAGCTCACTTTTGAGCTCAGCAATAGTGTTTAGATGAATATTAATAGCCATTTGTTTATCCATCACTATTGCTTTAAGCATCATAAGTGTTGCGTCATTTTCTCTGAGTGCTTTATTATATTGTTTAATAGACACAGTCAATTTGTCATAAGCTTCCTTTGTAGATTTATAATCGCTTGACAAATTGCCTGTTAAACTTTGCAATTCAGCAAATCTTTTGTCTTTTACAAGACACTCACCACACAGCTCTGCACACTTTAAACAAGGTTTTTCAACCACAATCTCAGATGTTGACTCGTTTACCTCATTGTCGTTGGCCATGCAAGCTTTAATGATGTCTTCTTTCAACATTTCTATTTTCTCATCAGCTTTGACTTCTTCAACCGGTTTCTTTTGCTCTTCATCTGTTGAATGATGACTAGGTGCGAAATATCCTGCAAAAGTTTTTAAAACATCGTTAGGCAAAAGATGTTTGAATAGACCATTCAAAAGCTCCTCCTCCTCTGATGAAGTATGATAGTAATAATCGTCATCATCAGGTCCTTATTCAAAAGATGCCCCTGATTCTTCTTCCGGTTCCTCGATAATTTCAGCCACCAACGCCAAACTTTCTCCTTTCGAAATAAACATGTTCCAATTAAACCCTTCGTCTTCTTGAGTAACAACCAATGCCTTATCTTTAGTTTCAGGTTGCTTATCTTCAATCGGCACGATTCTTGTTCTTGGTTGAGGTCGGTGGTAAATCGCTCTCTTGTAATAGTCATCGACGAAAGGATTATGATTTCCTTAAACCTCTCAGTTTGGACATTCTCTTTTGAAGTGACCTTTCTCCTGACACTTGAAACAAGTAACTTTGGATTTATCAAATCCAAGTTTCCCATCCAAACCTCCCAAATTTTCTTTACCAGTAATTTTCATAAATCTCTGTGCACGTCGAACGATCGAAGCCATACACCATTTTATATCTATCAACTCCATTTCAACTGGATCAATTTGATCATAATCTTCACGTGTCATTTCAGAATTTCCGATCTTCCCAGCAACGAGGCTATCTACGACTCAAGAACTGAAGCTAGTAGAGACATGTGTTGCTTTGCTGTCTTTTTGTCAAAATTTTGCGCATTCTAAAAGTCAACGGCAATGTTGCATTGCAAAACTCTTTGATTCGGATTAGATGATGAAGTAGTCTGATTGTTCTGAGGTTGGTTTAATTCGAAAGAAGATTGTTGGCTTGAAGGTTTATTTGGATCAACTAATGGAAATGATTGGAAGCCACTTGTCTGAATTGGTGGTGTACTTGATGTACAATATGCACTAAAAGCGGTCTGAATCTTTGGTGCTTGGATTTGAGCAGCAGACCTGTTCTTGAAATAAAGATTAACATCTTCTTGAACTTCATCAATCTTGTTTTTTGCCATCTTTTACATCACTAATTCATGACCCTCCAGCCTTTCAATGAAACGAGGCAGCGAGAAATTGCTATACTCAATTCCATTCTTTAGTATGGTTAAGTAAGTCGACCATTCACCTTGTGGTAGAGAATCAGCTAGTTTGTTAACAAGCTCTTCATTTGTCTTTACAATTCCCATTCTCTTCTTATGAACCACCAAATGACAATATCGCTCAATCAGCTGCTTTACCGTTTCTCCTTTAATCAGTGTGAATACATCGAACTCTTTGCTTAATGACGCCCTCTTGCTTTTGCGAAGTTGAGCACTACCTTGAAACTTAAGTCGAAGAGCATTCCATAAAGATTGAGCATCATCATCATGTTGAAGTAAAGCCAAGATGTCTTCTTTAATCGATTGTTGAAGAATATTCATCATTTTCTTTTCGTTGATAAACCTTTCACGTTCAACATCAGAGAATTGAGCAAGGGTCTTTACAAGACCATTTTCACCAACTGGTGCTATATATTTTACCTCGATTGTAAACCAGCAAGTAAAGTGGTTAGCTTGAACCCAATTCATAAATCTTTCACTCTAACTATCAAAGTCTTCTAGATTCATGAGTTTTGGCAGTTTTGTCATTGTTCCCATCTCATTCTCTAGATTGATATTTTGAGCTGTTGTAGTGGTAACAACTGATGTGGCGAAAGCATTGTAAAATTCCTCAGACATTTTTCCTGTGAAAAATTAAGAACACACTTTTTGAAAACAAACTAACCTCTTCGTGCGAATGACAAGTTGTTTGTACAAAACAAATAATCAAAACAATTTGGTTTTCACACAAACAATGATTCATGTGAATCAAAGAAATTCGTACGAGTAAGATACTCGTATGAATATTGAGTTGGTACGAATTACTTAGAAAATCTGAAAAATTGTGAAATTCTATGAACTTTTAGCACTCATTCGTATGAAATTTTGAATTTGTTCGTACAAAAAGTCAAATCAATATCCCATGCGAAACTCATACGGAATAACTCAGTCTCCAAACTAAAAATTTTATCGATTTCAACATGATTTAGTTCAATTTTAAGTCTGAATTATGATAAGGATTGATTAGATTGAAGATTAACTTGAATTACTAAAATCCTAGTCCATTTTGTCCATGAATTCGTTCAAAATTCGTCCAAAATCCAGTATAGGTAAAGAAAATGATGAAGATGAAGATATATCCAAGTCTGAACACCTAGTAGCCTGTAACTACTTGTCGTCGGTCAGTAGATCAGATCTCAAGGCTCTGATACCACTTGTGAATGGGGATCATGCTCCTGAAATGAGCAATCGATCTGATCTCGCTCAACTAGCAAAGGCGGAATTCATTGCTAGAGAGGTAGACAAGACGAACAAGATAGTACTTACTGTTTCACTGCTTCTGTTATATTAATGACGTTCAAATACAGACGCGAGTAAACAAACTGGCAGAGCTTCACCGTACCAATTGACAAATTACTCACTAGCTCTAACACAACACTTCCCTATTTATAGGTCGACATGACTCGTACCGAAGTGCGTGTTATAATGCTGGCCTGACTATACTTCGTATGAACTTGTGCTTCGTACGAGTGAGATACTCGTACGAATTACATATATACTTCGTACGAAGCAAGCTATCAAAACATATAAAATTTACTTTTTAACAAATAAACATTGACGTGTAAGCTCTTATAAACATTACAGACATATCCTAGACGTAGGCAATAGACATTATGCATCAACAAAAGTCCTCAACCCCCGTACCCGCTGCCAGCTGAGCCGTCTAACGATCAAGAACGTGAGCTGAGGAGAAGTAGGAGACTTCGAGAAAGGTCCCGCGTTGTTGCACAACTAATCTCAGCTGCGGTTGATGAGCCGGAGATACCTACTGAGAGTGAGAGATTAGAGGTTGAGGGGGAAGCACCATGGCAGACAATGACCGACTGAGACCGGCCGTCCGGAGGTGAAGGCGTGTGGCCTAGTATCGCCCAACCTACTGTGGTGGTGCCGAATTTTGAGATCAAATCCAGCATCATCTACATGTTGCAGAATTCGGTGCAGTTTGATGGAAATGATCACGAGGACCTGGTCGACACATTGCTGCATTTCTTGAGGTGTGCTCTACTTTCAAGATACGAAACGTTTCTGATGACGCGATTTGGTTGCGACTCTTCCCGTTCTCTTTGCGAGACAAAGCCAGGGCTTGGCTTTTATCACTTCCTGCAGGATCCATTACCACTTGGAATGAGATGGCAGAGTTGTTTATGTAGAAGTACTTTCAGCCAGAGAAAACGGCCAAGTTAAAGAACCGTATTATAACATTCCGACAGGATGATGGAGAGTCCTTACACGTGGCTTGGGAAAGGTTTAGAGATCTTCTAATTGATGTCCCACATCATGGTTTGTCCAAAAGATAGCTGGTATTAACATTCTACCAAGGACTCAACTATGATTCGCAAGAGCGTTTGGACGTGTACGCAGGGGCTGATCTTGGAACGAAGACGCCAAATGAAGCCTACGGATTATAGAGAAAGCTGCTTTGAAGTCGGGTTCTCGTCAAGCCGGAGAGAGAGCTAGAACATCATCCTGTTCAGGGGTGCATGTTGTTGATACATACACGGCCTTACTGCGCAGATCGGAGCCCTTGCTAAAAAAATTGATCTAGCCCATAATGTTTCATGGGTTCAATCTTCATGTGAGCAATGTGGGTTTTCACATGAGCTAGGTGCGTGCGAGCATGGTGTTATGTTTACAGGCCATGAGGAGGTGGATTATATGGGAAATCAAACTAGACCCCAAAATAACCCCTATAGTAACACGTACAATCCGGGATGGAAGAATCACCCAAACTTTGGGTGGAAAGGTGGTTCAGGTAACCAAAACCCACTCGGGTATGCTTAGCGCGCTCCCGCGCGACAGCAATTCTATGGTCAGTCTTTTCAGTCTCAGAGTCACTCCTACCAGCCGCACTCAAATATGTACCATAATTCGGGTGCCGGGAGCAGTTCCCAGCAACAAGCCCCTCAAAATAACTCGAAGCTGGAGGAAATGATGGCATAGCTTTTAAGCAACTCTAACAATGCGAATCAGTTGGATGAAAAGCGCTATCAGCAGCACGAGGAGCGTTTCATGGCCCAAGAAGGCCATTGAGAATCAGGTTAGCCAATTGGCTAAGATGTTATCTGTGTGGCCTCAGGGCGGTCTTTCGGGCAATACAGAACAAAACCCAAGATGGCATGTTAATGCAGTGATGACGAGGAATGGTAAAGCCACGGGACCTGACATATCGGACTCACCACCGATCACTGAGACGGTCCATACTGGCGCTTCAGACGAGGTGCACGCTAGGTGAGTCCCAGCAAGTACATCACAACTCCAGAAGCCAGTTACAGATTAGACTCCTCCAGTTTCGTACCAGGCAGGTTGAAGAAGCAAAGGAACAAAGAACAATATGGTAAGTTTCTTGAGATGTTAAAGCAATTGCATACAAACATACCATTTGTTGAAGCGTTGGCTCAAATGCCTAGATATGTGAAGTTCTTGCAGGACATCTTCACAAACAAGCAGAAGCTCAAGGACATGTCTTGTGTGTTGTTGATTGAGAACTGCTCAGCTGTTCTCCAAAACCGTTTACCTGAGAAGATGGGAGATCCGGGCAGTTTCACCCTTCCTTGTCTTATAGGAAGCATGTCTGTCAGCCACGCATTGGCTGATTTGGGAGCAAGCATAAACCTTATGCCATCTAAGGTTTTTGCTAAACTGGATCTAGGTGAGCCATCACCAACAAGGATGAGCATTCGACTTGCTTATCGTCCAATCAAATCTCCGCGCGGGTTTTTTGAAAATATGCTTGTTAAGATCGACAAATTCATGTTTCTTGTGGATTTTGTTATTCTGGATATGGATGAAAACTCAAAAGTGCCTTTGATACTCGGACGGCCGTTTCTCAACACCGCGAGGATGGTTGTTGATGTGGCCGCTGGGCAAATCACGCTCTGGGTTAATGATGAGCATGTGACCTTTGACATTAAACGGTCGATGCAGCATCCGCAGAGTCAAGACCATACGCTCTATTATGTCGAAATTGTTGATACTTTTGTGAGCTCTCATTTCCAAGGCACAATTGAGGAGATCGATTTGGACACACACGCGTTGTGTGGGAGCCTAGATGGAAATACGTAGGAAGGCCATGAAATTGAGCAGCCAGTTTATCAAATCGATGAGGATGGTTCCCAGAGTCCGAATAGATTTTTGGAGATTGATCGTGAAGTTGAAGAAAAGTAGAAGCCTTCAGTTGAAGATCCACCATCATTGAGTTGAAAGAACTCCCACCACATCTCGAGTATGCATTTCTAGACGAGGAGTGTCGTCTTTCGGTCATTATTTCATCATCCTTAGAGGAAGAGGAAAAGAGAAAACTTCTCAAGGTTTTAAAACTCCACAAGAAAACCATGGCGTGGAAGATTATGGACATCAAAGGCATCAATCACTCCTTTTGCACTCACAAAATTCTTATGGAGGATGATTACAAGCCTTGTGCGCAGCATCAGAGGTGGTTGAACCCGAATATGCAAGATGTCGTGAAGAAGGAGGTAATTTAGTTTGGGTGAGCCCTGTGCAAATGGTGCCCAAGAAAGGAGGCATGATTGTAGTCTCAAACGATAGGAATGAGCTTATTCCGACCCGTACCATTACCGGATGGCGAGTTTGCATTGACTAACGCAAACTTAAGACGCCACCCGAAAGGACAACTTCCCGCTTCCATTCATCGATCAGATGTTGGAACGTCTGTCGGGGAAGTCGTTTTATTGTTTTCTGGACGGTTTCTCTAGCCACTTTCAAATTCCGATCGCTCCTGAGGACCAGGAGAAGACTACTTTTACCTGCCCCTTTGGCACATTCGCCTACCAGCGTATGCCTTTTGGGTTATGCAATGCACCAGCGACATTCCAGCGCTACATGGTTGCTATTTTTTATGACATGATTGAGGACTCCATGGAGATGTTCATGGATGATTTTTCTGTTTTTGGGAGTTCCTTTGATCATTGTCTTGAAAATTTGAAAAAGATGTTAATGAGGTGTGAAGAGATAAATCTTGTGCACAAATGGGAGAAATGCCACTTCATGCTGAAAGAAGGGGTAGTTCTCGGGCAGAAAATCTCGCAAGCGGGGTTAGAGGTTGATCCAGCCAAAGTGGATGTCATTTCTACACTTCCACCCCTACCTCAGTTAAAGCAATTATGAGTTTCCTTGGTATGTTGGGTTCTACAGGAGATTCATTAAAGATTTTTCAAAAATTACGAGACCCATGACCCGTTTGTTGGAAAAGGATGCTCTGTTTGTGTTTTTGGATGAATGCTTCATGGCATTCAATTTGTTAAAGCAAAGGCTTATCGAGGCCCCTATTTTGGTAGCACCGAATTGGGCGTTGCCATTTGAGATTATGTGCGACACAAGTGATTTCGCGATAGGGACAGTCTTAAGACAGCGGAAGGAAAAGCAACTTCCACCCGATATACTACGCCAGTAAGACCTTGCAGGATGCGCAAGAGAATTCACTACCACAAAAAAGGAGCTTTTGGCTGTAGTTTTTGCGTTTGACAAGTTCAGATCATATCTCGTGTTGTCCAAGACGATTGTATATACGGATCACGCGGCTATCAGATATCTCTTTAGCAAGCAGGATGCGAAACCACGTCTAATTAGATGGATTCTGTTGCTACAAGAGTTTGATATCGAGATCCAAGACAAGAAGGGTGCGTTGAATGTGGCGGCCGATCATCTCTCGAGGCTTGATCGTAGCGATTCCGAGGACGTGCAGGAGGAACCTATAAACGACAACTTCCCTCACGAGTTCCTCATGAGTGTGGAAGTGAGTGATGAGTCGCCTTGGTTTGCTAATTTTGCAAACTACCTCGCCTGTGGAATCCTTGTTAAAAGATTGACGCATCAGCAAAAGAGGAAGTTCTTCACAGACCTTAAGCATTACATTTGGGATGACCCATTCTTGTTTCAAGTTGGAGCGGATCAAGTGATTCGTAGGTGCGTATTTGGAGAGGAGGCAGCCGACATTTTACGCCAATGTCATGAAGGACCCACCGGAGGTCATCACGGGGCCAACTATACTGCGAAGAAGGTGCAGACGTCGGTTTTTATTGACCCACAATCTTC
The DNA here is from genome assembly GCA_947069175.1 of Scalesia atractyloides. Classification (NCBI taxonomy): domain Eukaryota; kingdom Viridiplantae; phylum Streptophyta; class Magnoliopsida; order Asterales; family Asteraceae; genus Scalesia; species Scalesia atractyloides. The sequence goes on from CAMTDV010000022.1 coordinate 65,635,848, forward strand.
CATGATGCGCAAAAGTGGGTGACAGTGTGCGATGCATGCCAGAGGGCAGCAAATATATCCGCACGCAATAAGATACCTCAGAATGCAATTCAGGTCTGTGAGGTATTCGATATAAGGGGTATCGACTCCATGGGCCCGTTCCCATCCTCGCATGGCAATAAATATATCCTGGTGGCAGTGGACTATGTGTCGAAGTAGGCTGAGGCGCAAGCCTTACCCACAAATGATGCCAGGGTAGTCGTGAGGTTTTTGAAAAGTTTATTTGCCCAGTTTGGTGCCCCGAATGCACTCATCAGTGAACGTTGGAACGCATTTCTACAATATGCAGCTGGAAAAGGCCCTGCCCTGATATGGTGTTCATCACAGATTAGCCACACCATACCATCCCCAAACGAGCGGGCAGGTAGAGGTCACAAACAGGGATTGAAAAGGACCCTTGAGCGGTCGGTGGGTCAGAACCGCAAGGATTGGTCAGAGAAGCTGGATGACGCGCTTTGGGCTTTCCGAACTGCATATAAAACGCCTATAGGGACTACTCCATATAGGCTAGTTTACGGAAAATCATGTCATCTGCCGGTCGAGTTGGAGCATAAGGTGTGATGGGCGTTAAAGACAGCAAATTTGGATTTGAAGAGCGGCAGTGAGGCTCGCTTCTTGCAGATCCATGAGCTTGATGAATTGAGAAGTCATGCCTACGAGAACTCTTGCTTATATAAAGAGCATACTAAAAGGTTGCATGACAAGCGCTTGAGAGATCACAAGGAATTTCAAGTAGGAGATCTTGTATTGTTGTTTAACTAGAGGCTTCGGTTATTCCCCGGTAAGTTGAAATCCCGATGGACGGGCCGTACATTGTCAAAGAAGTATTCCCGTACCGCACCGTCGTCATTGAGGATTCGAACGGGGTAACTTTCAAAGTCAACGGTCACAGGTTAAAGCTCTATTTTTAACGGAGGTGATCCGTGATATCGATTCCATGCCCCGCACGCGTAAAAAGTGTGGGGAGGAGAGTCTAGCTATCCGACTCGCTGAGAAAAATTTAGCGGCCGTGATTAGCACGCCAAGGGTAAATTTGTAATTATTTTTATTTTTAGTCTTTATTCTATGTTTTCCGCATTTTTCGATTATGTGTAGTTTCGTACTGTTTTGATTCGTGCGTTATAGACTTCCGAAGTTGAAATATTGTCCAAACAGCTGAAAACTTGAAAAAATGGTGATTTGTGTTGAAAAAAAGAGCTGGGTGCATTCTGAGTAAAATCTGCAGAATGCCAGATGCCGCACGGTCGTGCAACTGATCCGCACGGCCATACACCTCAGATCTGCATCTGTAAGGAACGACCGTGCGGCTTAACTTCTCGGACACACACTACCATGCGGCCAGTGTGCACGACTGTGCGCCCCGAGAACCAGTGAACAAAGTGGGGAAACTTGAATCCGCACGACCGTGCACATCTCCGCACGGCCGTGCACAACTTTTTCTAACAGTTCTTTCAGCTTGTATAAATACGCGTGTTTTAGAAAAAAAAAACCCTTCTCACTTGCAACCCTAGCCGCACTGTCGTTCCTACACCCGCACTCTCTTAAAATTAACCACTTTTTACAAGGATTTCGTTCAATCTTAGGTTAAGGTATGAATCCTTTCATGTTTTTCATTTTTAATCTTGTCTCAGTTGTAGATTAGGGTTCTTGTTAAGAAATTTGGGGTTTTTCTTCATAAATGCCAATAAAACCCTAGTTCTTGACTCATTGAGAAAATCAAAAGCCCAATCACAAACCCTTGTTCCATTCACTGAGAGTAACACTTTCATTTGTGATTAAACGGTCGAAATCAGTGAATGGAACCGATTTTTGGAAACTGCAGACGATGCACGACCGTGCACCTCATCTGCACGGTAGTGTGGCCTTGAGTCGCTGCAGTGAACCAGGCAACAGTGGGCGATTTGGATCCGCACGGCCGTGCACATGAGTCCGCACGGCCGTGCACCACCTGAAAACAGCAAACAAAATGTTCGAAAAACACTCTTCGGGATACCGGGATCGAAATTCTTTAGGTTTGATCTGATTTTTGCTGTTTGACTGCATGTAGATGAATCATCCTTTCTTACAATTTGACGCCGACAAGCAAAAGAGCGACCTTGCATCAATAGACTACATTCACTTTGGAATACAAGAGGCCAGATTGGTGAACCAATGAGGATAAATTGGACTGCATTGCAAGCCCTAAACCAATCCGAGAGGCTTCAAGAAATGATTTCGTATCCGATGGCGAGGTTGTTAAATGTGGAGTGACCCGTCTACCTCGAGCTAACACTAGAGTTCTTCGCTTCGTACGCATAAGATAAACCACGAAGTGAGAACCCGGACTTCACGAACGCAAAAATTATTCAGTTCAGGCTCAGGGGTAGGTGGCACAAATGGACAGTGGCAAAGCTCGGTAAAAAGTTGGGTATTTACAATGATGAAGATATAAATTCCGAGCTTTTTACCAACATATACAAGTTCGACAACGATGAAGATTGAGCATACTTTTGGTCTCACTTGGCAGACGGGCCACCTTACGAGGCCAGGAGAGCCAAAGCGTTGAGATTGAGGGACCCGCTCCTTAGGGTTCCTCACTAGGTAATGAGCTACACCATCTGTGGGCGCATGGACAGTTCTGGGAACTATCCCACACCAGACTTGTTGTTTCTGTACTCTATTATGAATGGGGTGCATGTTAACCTCGCCGCCCGTATGGCTAAATTTTTTATAAATAGTGTGGGGAGTCGACGAGTAGCGAGATTCACAGTGGGGAATATGTGACCCAGCTCTCTCACGCCATTGGGATTATGACCGAGGATGTAGTTAATAATCTGACACTAGTTCACTCCGGAGATGATTTAGATATTCGTTCTCAGCAAGCAATGGGCTTGATTGTGTACACAGGAAACAGCCCAAGGTTGAGGGGCCTAAATGGGGAAATTTAGGACTCACATGCCTCCGCTACCAGAGGACGAGGTGGAAGATGGCGTCGAGATGGAGCATGTCCACGAGGCACATGTTCACGAGGATGCATTCATAGGACCACCACCAGAGCAGCACAGTACCAGTACCAACACCAGCATGAGTATCAGGTGCAACAGGATTGGCCACCTGGCATCCCTTCGTACCCAGAGTTCTACCAGCAGTTCCAACATATGCAGGTGAACCCCAGAACACGATGAGAGATGAGATGCACGCTGGATTCTCATGTGTCTTCGGAGGGCTATACAACGCCTTCCCGAGCTACTTTGGCGATCCTTCGCAGTTCCTATTCGGGAACCCGGGACACAACGAGGCGGGCCCATCGGGGGCGCGCCAAGATGAGGAGGAGGATTAGTGGGAGGACAGAGTGTAGATTCTGAAGATTGCCGGTGTCATTATTTAATTTTTATGGTTTCCTTCGGGTTTTTCATTTTGATAGTACTTTCTTTAAAAACCCCTCGGATATGTATTACTTTTGAAACACTTTATTATTTCTTGTTTTATTTAATTTTTAATTAATGGATGAAACTTTATTTATCTCATCTCTTGATCAATGGTGTTGCCTGCATTTTGCTAGTTTGACAAGTTTTGCAGGTGCATGGAAACGCACGTAGAGTTGAAAAGAAAGCCAGTCAAGCAAAATATCTCCAAGTCTTCTTCAACTCGTGGGGAGTCGCATTCACCCTTTTTCACACTTTAGTTTCGTTAGTAATAGTTGCGTAACTAATTTTAGGTTCACATTGGGGATAATGTGAAATTCAAGTGTGGAGAGGGGTTTAACTTGCATAACTTTGTTTGTCATAATATAAAAAAATCTTTATATAAAAACGGTCAGTTGTGTTTTTAGAAAGCACCAGATAAGATCAAAACCGGCAAGCTAAATTGATATTTAAAAGTAATGATAACTAAAAGCGTGACAAACAAAAAGAAAGACTTACATGTTTATCTTTACATTTATACCCATTCCTTCAATTACGTGAGCATTTTTTAGCCTTTCAATTCTTAACATGCTTGTTTTTGTTCGGAATACGAGTGAGCCGGATGCTTCATGTGATTTAGAACTTGTCATTAGTATACTTTTCAAAACCATGAATATGTGAAAAGGGCATGAATGTGATAGAGGCACTTAGGATACCCCTTATGTGTTAGCCTTTTTCTTTGTTTGTTTTCCGTAACCACCTTCACTTCATTAGTTAAACCATGTTGAGCCTATTTCCCATGTTTTTTTCGTTTACACCCATTTAACCCACTTAGCCTAATTTAGCCTTTTTATTGTTTAACCTTTGTGTTAAAACTCGGTTATCTTTATTATCTAATCTGCGAAGTTTGTAGTAAAAAAACACAGAAAACAGCAACCAAAAATAGAAGAAAGAAGATCAGATCGGAGCAATTTTAGGCAATAATAGTACAATCTCGTCGACTAGCTCAATTGTGACTATAACATTTGTCAAAAACGGGTTTTCCAAACCCGCTACGTTTGTAATCGAATATCAAGTTATAAATGTTTCGTTGCGTATTTATGTCAATTTTAATTTTTAATGATGCATAATTAATAAACAAACTAGAATATAAAAGTTATAATTGATAAAAAGTAAAAATAAAATAATTAAAATAAAAATCAAGCTGCCGGGACTCGAACCCGGGTCAGCCGGGTTTAAGCTCAAGACTTTTCACACACACACATATAACCACTCCGCCACTTGATGTTTTCTGTAAATTCTAGGAAACAATTAAATTTTATGGCCAATCATAAATCAATCTGGTTACGCCAACTGTAACCGAAATCGGTCACCAAACGTCCAAAAACGTTTGATTGTTCGCGGTTTACCGATTATAACCGCTACACCACACCTCCAATCAATTTAGCTTTGAATGGACTTGAATTCAAGAGTGGATCGGTTTTAATACCCGAAAACTTTCAATTCCTGAATTACTCCAATCATAGACCCCTACCTTCAATTTCATTTTCGCACAACTTTCAGTTCATCGGAGCAGCTATTTGAACTCGCCGGACTTTCGTCGGAAAACCGTGTTTTCTATCAAATCAGTGAGTCACTCAATTCTTTCATCGTCTATCAATTGTTAAGCTGTAGCTAACTCAAACCCTTTAATCGAAACCAATTTCAGACGTCGATATCGGATAATTCACGCTCGCCGGAAAACTTCTGAAAATCTCTATCTTCCGCTGTAAAACGGTATAGTCATTCAAACCTTCTGATAACTCTTGTTTAGTACTTCAATTCCACAATTAACTAATCAAAACTATTAATTTGTTCGCTCAGTCGAAGTTCATAAAAAACAGAGCCGACGACATGCCGGAATTCTGAGATAAATCGTTCCTTCGGTATGTTTACTTCCAAAATCGTCTCTGCCATTTTATTATAGTCTTTTGAATGTTTGTCAATTGAATTAAACAAGAAACAATAAAGTAATCGTAGGCTGTAATTTTGTAACGAAAAAGACGAAGTTAAGTTGATTATAAGTTTAATTTAATTTGGATATTATCTCGGGTTAGACACACAGTCCAGCGGTGGACTGTGTGCACACATATATCACACGCCGCGAGTTCGATCCTTGATACACACACACTCTCTGTAATTAAAATGTTCTATTTCTAACTGAACCGGATTAACTTACGTTAGATGTTAAGTATAATAAAAATCGGTATATTAACCATGTTTGACACACAGTCCAGCGGTGCACTGTGTGCAACACTAACTCACAGGTCCCGGGTTCGAGACCTGTAGCACGCTCCGGTTCGATGATTTAGAACACTTTTTGAAAATAAAAGAATTTTGAATAAACTGAATTAGTATATAAATATAATTAAAAACAGAATTATTTCGGGTTAGACACGTAGCTCAATTGGTAGAGCTGCGTGCACGCGTACGGGAGGTCTCGGGTTCGAGTCCTGCCCGGCGCATACATTCACACAATAAAACCGGTCAAACAGTCAAACAGTCAATGGTCAATGGTCAACGCAAAAGTCAAAATATTTTTTTATACTTTTATTTATTTAATTTAATTCAAAAATCAATTAAAAATACTTAAAAATAATGTTTTTAAAGATAGGAAATAGCCTTAAACTCACAAAAATATATCTAAAAATCCTATTAAATTATTAATAAAATCCACTCATTAACTATACTTTCCGTTATTATTTAGGTTAGTTAATCCTCATTGTCAATCCTTCAAACTCGTGCGCATCTCATCATCTCCAAACGAACGCACCCAATGTGAGTGAATCTCTACAAATTCCGCGTTTTAATCACGTTTTTGCGGTGTATCATGTGTCTTACCATTTATTATATTTAAATCATTGTGCATATATCATATCATGAACAAATGTGTTTTCAGCTTGTATCAACTGTTGTGTGGTTATTGTTTAGATTTAATTTATTATTTTCAGTACATGCAATTTCATAGGCCGCCGCTCCCCATTACATTATGAGCGTTGAGCAGTTCCCCATTACATTATGAGCGTGAACCTGGCGTGCCAACATACAATCGGCTCCGTTTGATTGAGCCTTGATCGCACAGACATTCATCATAGGCCGTCCGTTCCCCATTACTTTATGAGCGTGAACGTGACGTTGCCAACATATACAGTTTCATTCATGTTATATATTCATGCAAGTTCATATGTTATTGTATGTTATAGTATGTTATTGTTTGTGGAATGTTATTGTTATTGTTGGATTATTTACATTTGCTCGCATATGACTATTGCACAATTTTTCCTTGATAAAAATAACAAGAAATCAATAATAAATGTTTAACTAACAAGGTTCACTCGCCAACTTATGTTGACCCAAAAACCCCCATTTTTACACATGATACAGGTGAACCAGCTACAACAAGAAACACATAGGATTGGCTTAGAAGAATAAACTGGTTTAGAGCTTGGATTGTTTAGTTGGTTATTTTCTTTGTATTTGTATGGACATGTTGGATTATTGAGAATGTAATTTTATAATAAATATGAAACATATTAGTAAATATCATGAGCTTTGGTGATAACCCAATTATGCCCCGACTCTTATTCCGCTGCGGGTTGGGGTGGACAGTGACAACCGGCAATTTCCGGTTGTAATTAAGCGCGTAATGAACAATAATACCATCATAAACAACGTAATTAGACTTAAATTAACTCAATCAGGCCTCCGGAGAGCCTAGGAACGTCTACTTGATTCACCTTACGCGATTCGACGACAATCGAGAACAATAAAGGCGAATTTGAACGATATGCGAACTGATGCCGAACAAATACTGACAACTTCTAAAAACACGAATTTTATACTTGTATTTATCATACAGTTATAATTACGCAATAAATTTGGATCGTTGAACGTCGCAAAGCACAAGCGGAAGTTACGCGGAAAAATCGAGACGCAATGACAACAAAACAGAAGCAATGGACTCGAGTTACGCCTCGACATTAATATACTATGATATATTTGGCTTCGTTTTCGAATTTTAACGCTCATGGAAGAAACCAGAACGAAAAGCGGACCAGAAAAACAAACAGGGCACCTACGCGATGTTTAACGCAACGAACGGATTACGCGGCAAAACCCGACCCCCAATATAATTTAAAACGTTTTCGAGTCTAGACGAATAAATTTCGATAAATAACAACACTCGGATCGAAAAACGGACTATAAATGGCGATCCTAGAAATTTTACGCAAATTTTGACGCAAACAACGAGCGGGCGCGCCAAACACCGACCTCCGATTTTAAGTATTTTGGATGCTGAATAAACATGTTATGATAATTCACGAGGTTCAGGAGTAAAATCGGGCCGTAGAGATGTGTTTGGGCTTCAATTAACGTTAACGGGCCTGGCCCGACCCACTATCAACCCTAACTTAAATTAACTAACCCTAAAATCCCCTCACTTTTTCAAAATTGAAAACCCTAGCCCCTCTACAAGACCCCAGCTTCTCTCCCCCTCTGCTCGATCGTCGGAGTCCGGCGAAGGCACGGCTGGCGCCGGTAGTCTTTTCGGCGGTTACACACACCCTCACCCTCCCCTTGTCATCTTTCTAACACACACACACCTGTATACATATCTAAGAGCGAGAGAGATGCAGATCGGAGAGATAGAAGGTGTGGCGGAGAGATAAGGGAACAACAGTAGTCGACGACGCGGTATCACGGCAGTGACAGCCGCGTTTCAACGGCGGCTCCGGTTCCAGTTTCGATCAACCGCAGCGGTGGGCGGTGTCAGGTGGTGATTCAAGCAAAAGAGAGACAGATCAAAGCAGCCAGCGGCGGCTGCCGGCTGTTTCTGGTAGGCCGGCAGCGCCGAAGGTGGTGGTGGGTTATGGTGGTTCTCTGTTCAATCCAGTTCAACTGCGGCTCAGGTTCTATTCATGAAACGGCAGTTTGGTTCAGCTTCGGTTCACTTAGGGAGACTCAGTACCACTCGGTTCAGATGCTGGTTCAGGTTTCGGTTTTGGATTCGAATAAAGTTTTGGTTATTTGGGCTTATCTCATTATGTTTTGAACAGATTGTTTCAGGTTCAGTTTCGGTTCGGTGTTCGGTATGGTGTTCGGTTCGGTTCGGTCACAAAAGCCAACTCGGTCAATACAGTCAAACTTGGGTTAAACTCGGGCAACTAGTTAACTGTCGGTCATTGAGTCAACGCGAGACTCGGTAAAATTTAATTACGATGCGAAATTTTAATTATATAGTTAATATAAATCTTAATATTAAATTTGTCGCGAAACCGAGCTCGACCTAACATAACGCCAAAAAGTTAAAATAACAATCGATCCGACTACATTATTTGCGAAAACACAAATAGTTAAAATCGAATCAACGTGTCGTTAAATATAAAAAAACGAAAATTATAATCGGCGAAACATTATATTTGAAACACGACGATAAATTATATATATATTGTTGTTGATATATTGAATATTGCGTTTTGATGAATAAATCGACAACTAGTATTGTCGGGATCGTCCGAAAACAAAGGAAACTCTGCCTGATTTTCGTAAAAATACGCAATACGAAACGCGTGGTATTTCAGCAAACAAAACATCCGATTCAAACGATTATTATAAAATAAGTATAGGTATATTTATTTTGTCGACGTTATCGAAACTTTCAACAACGAGCCGATCACATTTCAACGAGCGCGACTACAAGACAACAAGTTTCGGCAATCCGTTATAATCGAAAATAACTATTTATGTTTAATTCAAACGGCGAATTCGGGAATTAGCTTTCAAACCTCGATAAATTATTCGAACAATGTTATAGAAATAAGTATATTGTTTATATTTATTTCGAAACGCCAAACTTTTACAAGACGAATACAAGTTGCGCATTACTTTAAACGACAGAATTCGGAATCGTATAACACGAATATAATTATATATATTTGAACGTCGAGATTTTGAATACTTTCATAAAATGATGTTATAACATTAATATATTTATGATGTTATAACATTAATATATTATTATATATGATTTCAACGCCAAACGAAGTACGACGCAACTCCGTAAGATTATCGCGCGAATACGAAATGTATTATCTATACGGATATATTTTCGAGTATATATATCATACCTTACGAAACTACAAAGAGTCGTACCATTATCCGTCGATGTGCGTAGCTACTAAATATGATTTCATGAAATATAGTTATGTTTTATATAAACATATATTTCAAGTCGCTCGAAAACTAAATCGTTTCTAAGAGAACCATAGGTTGATTAACCGAGTTAAGACAATAATAATTTCATAGAATCGTATGAGTAACGATTCGGTAGAGCTCGGTATCACGTAGTATAGCTACGTCTTCTTAGAAACTTACAAGTTATTCTATTTTAGGAATACCTTAGATTGCATGCTAGCGAGTCAAGTTGTGGAGACAACACTACGGAAATCACATTAAGCTATCTTTGCATTGGATTATCCAGGTGAGTTCATAACCCCCACTTTTTACCTTTTTACATTTTCATAAATGTTTTCGGGGGTGGAAAGACATGCAAGTTTTGTGAAAGCATAAAATGTTTCGAGGAAAGAAAATCATATATTTCTAAACCATGTTACAAACAGATTTCAATGAACTCAAATGGTTTATGAAAGGTTTCTGCTAAACTTACAGGTTTTCACAGCTGTACAAAGCTTTTCGAAACATGCATGAGTTTTACTACTAGTGACGGGATTGTCATAGTCACAACTAGGGGGCGGGGCCCCAATTTTATTTATAACATGGGCTCGGCCCAATGACAAGAAAACACAGGTTCGGCCCAATGACAAGAAAACACAGGCTCGGCCCAATGACAAGAAAACATGGCTAAGCCCAATGACAAAAGAACATGGCTAGGCCCAAAATCACAAGAAAACATGAGCTAGGCCCAATAACACAGATTTATAACAATTGGTATGTAGCTATGAGATTAGATTATAACAGATCATTGTGCGTAAGTAGGGAAATAACAATAGTAACCATTAATCACGTAGTGACCAAGGTGAAAAAGGTGTAGATCTATCGAGTTTGAGACACGCTCCACTCCTGGTAAGTTAAACGGTTAGGAATGCTTTTGTGGTCCCAAAATGACAAACAAGTCTCGGTTTGGTTACTTACTTATGGCACATAGGTCGGTGTATTAGCTACACACTGACAGATCGTTAGATTTGGTAGGAAAACTACATACTACGATTTCAACACCTGTTTACAAAATAACAGAAAACATTTCAATACCGGTTTACTTACAGATACAATTGAAATCATTTTATCACCGGTTTATAAACATAACAGTTATATGCATGGATTTGCAACAACATGGAAAACATTTCAATACTGTTATTCAGACCTGACATTTCAAATGCTTTGGGATACTATGATCCTACAAACTGGTTTTCAAATGCAAAATGTCAAATGTTTTATGACTCATTTGAAAACAAAACAGACAAACTATGAACTCGCCAACTTTATGTTGATTTTTCGCATGTTCTTTCTCAGGTTATGATTACAAGTATGGCACAGTTGGAATATTGGAACCCATGGGGATTCTAGTAGTTAGCGGGCATTCATTTACTAGAAACCTTAGCACTCACGTCTGCTTCCGCTGTGCGATGAAGATGCCTTTCGGTTCACGCCCCGCTCTGATGTGAACGGATAACATGGGGGTGTGAAAGAGTGGTATCAGAGCTATAGGTTTTAGCGAATTAGGTATCAAACCCGGCTCTGATAACAGATGAATCAGAGCCATAGGTTCCAGCGAATTAAGTTTATATGGAGATACTTTGGGGACATTAGATCATTAAGACTTGAATACATACAGAACGCCTAGCACTCGAATATGGGTTCCAACTGTGGCCGTAAACAGTAAGTCAACACTTTAAATTTAATCATACACTAGTGTTATATTTCATACACGGTACACGAAAACATTACATACCGTAAGCAAAACCTTGAGGGTTTTGGCAACAAGCATTTAGGACCTTTGGAAGACTTCTGACAATATCCATTAAAGGTCAGCACGTAGGAACCACGATTATTAACTCGGGCAAACACATTACATATATTGTCGCTGGTTATTTTATTTACCGAGCAGGTAACCTACGCAAAACGAAACGCTAGTGTGAAAATATACATGAAACTTAAACGATACGACAACAGATGTTGAAGTACGTCACATACGACTTTCGAAGCGCGGCCTTAAGGAAACACGACATTACGACAATGACGCTAATCCCGTCAGCGGGAGAACTACCGACAAGAATGCGACAATTTGTCACGTGGTCCTGTAAGCGACACGAACAAGGTTGAGGTACGTCCAAACGAGAATTCATAGCAGTCGGTACTTATTACAATGGTAATCACAACAATTGGCGCTGTCACAGAAGTCACATGTCTTCTCATTCCCCCTCCTTTATTAATGGCGATTACGCCATATACGACATTCGATGGTAATGTCACGAAACAATAAGTCATCACAGGAAATACCAGGTAAAGTCCTGGAATTCCTTTTGTTGAAATTTCAACTTGGCATATATTGAGTAGGTTTGCACACCTCTACTCCTCATAACGGTCATTGTGTCACGGAAAACTCTTTCTTGATTTGCAAACGCATAATGCATCATTTCTTGACAAATTTATACGATACGAATGCTTTGTTGTTATGCATGTGGTTAACTTGATACGTGGAGACCATCAGGGTCTTCACTTCGAATAGTAATTTCATCAAAAATTCAAAGGTTGGTTCGCTATATTCAAATTTTCGCTTTGTGATCTAAATGACCTGCATTATTGCAAGTATTGACTCCTTGATATCGAGTCAACGAATGTCTTGAAATTAATTTTCTTTCCAAGTTGCATACATGGGTTTTCGTAGTAACTTTATCAAAACTTCTTGGTCAAATCATGTATTTATTGTTGGATTGTGTCAAACCAAGTTCAATTGTTTGAACTTACTCAAAGTATACAAAGTTCAATTCAAGGATTTCATATGATGGATTGAGGCCGTCATATTCAAAGTAATATCCACAAGCAATTAATTTGTTTCGAACCATAGCAGACTGGTTCAGTCTGCACCCTTGTTAAGTCATTTCTTGGTTACGACACCTCGTGGTGGCGTTACACTAGTTGAAGCTTGTGCTAATCTCGCTTTCACAACTCATGTACGGATTTAAATTACTTGATTATGTATCTATTTTTAGATCCCCTTTTTGGATCATTTTCTTAAATCACCCTTAATATAATCGTGTATTAAGGAGATGGTACACAACTTTATAGTCTATTTCAGTGTACCTCGTAACGGTTCTTTCATCATCGGTCGATTTTGGGATATTTATTGTTCTTCCACGAGCGACCGAAAAATTTATATTTATTTGTTCTTTCATTTTCAGTTGAATATCCTATGGGATTTATTTGGAACAAATATTCAGACTTACTTGATTGAACTTTTGTTGTAAACACGGTGAATTTGTTCGATCACTGCTATTATTGAATTACTTCAATGGTGATGACGCCTTATGGCGTCCGTATAAACTATTAGCTTGGGCTAATCATTGAAAGTGGTCTTAATGCAACTATGTATTAAGACAATGATACACTAACTTCGGTTGTAATTTGGTGTATCCTTGCAATTCAATAGTGTTAACTTATGGTTCAAAAAGTTAACAGATCATTTTCATGTTTCTAATTCAGTTGAGCTTGTTGATTTTAAATCTTATCGATCCAACAACCAACGCAGTTTCCGTTGGTAGAGATTCCTATTGTATATGAAATTCATTTACAGACTGTGAACATCTTGGAAATCTAATTGTTGAGATTCTCATTGGTATGACCCATGTAAACTCAGTCACATTAGTGATTATGTCATTACGTTTCGTTCACTTGGCATCGACTCTGAAAACAGATTCAGTTGAACCAGTGGGTTCATATTGTTGTAGTAAATCATTGTATTCATAAAACTCAGATGAGTCTCGATGCAATTACATTGTCATTTACCTGAGTATTATTAATACCTATCTACATATGGCAAAAATCTAAGGAGATAGCATAACTTGAATTTTGAGGACGGATTTTTTATAACAAGAGGAGAATGTGACAACCGGCAATTTTCGGTTGTAATTAAGTGTGTAATGAACAATAGTATCATCATAAACAACGTAATTACAAGTAAATTAACTTGATCAGGCCTCTGGAGAGCCTAGGAACGTCTACTTGATTCACGTTACGCGATTCGGCGACAATCGAGAACAATAAACGCGAATCTGAACCGTAAGTGAACTGATGCGAACAAATACTGACAACGTCTAAAAACACAAATTTTATACTTGTATTTATCATACAGTTATAGTTACGCGATAAATTTGGATCATTGAACGTCGCAAAGCACAACGCGGAAGTTACGTGGAAAAATCGAGACGCACCGACAACAAAACGGAAGCAACAGACTCGAGTTACGCCTCGATACTAATATATTATGATATATTTGGCTTCGTTTTCGAATTTTAATGCTGACGGAAGAAACCAAAACCAAAAGCGGATCAGAAAAGACAAACAGGGCCACTACGCGATGTTTAACGCAACAAACGGATTACGCGCCAAAACCCGACCCCCAATATAATTTAAACGTTTTAGAGTCTAGACGAATAACTTTCGATAAATAACAACATTCGGATTGAAAAACAGACTATAAATGGCGATCGTAGAAATTTTACGCAAATTTTGACGCAAACAACGAGCGGGCGCGCCAAACACCGACCTCCGACAAATTTTAAGTATTTTGGATGCTGAATAAACATGTTACGATAATTCACAAGGTTCAGGAGTAAAATCGGGCCGTAGAGATGTGTTTGTGCTTCAACACACGTTAACGGGCCTTGGGTCCGACCCACTATCAAACCCTAACTATAAATATAACCTAACCCAAAATCCCCTTACTTTCTCAAAAATTGAAAACCCTAGCCCCCCTCTACAAGTCCCCCTGCTTCTTCTCCCCCTCTGCTCTGTACCGGAGTCCGGCGAAGTCACCGGCCGCGCCGGTCGTCTTCTCCGGCGGTTAACACACCCCTCACCCTCCCCCTTGTCATCTTTCTAACACACACACACACACCCTATACATATGTTAGAGCGAGAGAGAGAGATGCAGATCGGAGAGATAGAAGGTGCGGCGGAGAGACAGCGGCAGTCGACGGCGCGATATCGCGGCAGTGACAGCCGCGTTTCAACGGCGGCTCCGGTTCCTGTTTCGATCAACGGCAGCGGTAGGCGGTGTCGGGTGGTGATTCAAGCAAAAGAGAGACAGATCAAAGTAGCCTGCGGTGGCTGCCGGCTGTTTCTGGTTGGCCGACAGTGGTGACGGTGGTGATGGGTTATTATGGTTCAGTTTCTCGGTTCAATCCAGTTCAACTGCGGCTCAGGTTCGGTTCATGATACGGTAGTTTGGTTTAGCTTTGTTTCACTCGGGTTGACTCAGTTCCACCCAGTTCAGATCTCGGTTCAGGTTTCAGTTATGGGTTCAAATAAAATTTTGGTTATTTGGGCTTATCTCGTTCAGTTTTGACACAGATTGTTTCAGGTTCAGTTTCGGTTCGGTGTTCGGTTTTGTGTTCGGTTCGGTTCGGTCAACAAAAGCCAACTCGGTTAATACAGTCAAACTCGGGTTAAACTCGGTCAACTAGTCAACTTTCGGTCATTGAGTCAACTCTAGACTTGGTAAAATTTAATTACTACGCGAAATTTTAGTTATATAGTTAATATAAATCTTAATATTAAATTTCTCACGAAACCGAGATCGACTTGACCCGTTAACAATAACATATCGCCAAAAAGTTAAAAATAAGAATAGATCTGACTGCAATATTCGCCAAAACACAAATAGTTAAAATCGAATCAACGCGTCGTTAAATATATAAAACGAAAATTATAATCGGCGAAACATTATATTTGAAACACGACGATAAATTAAATATATATACTGTTGTTGGTATATTGAATATTGCGTTTTGATAAATAAATCGACAACTAGTATTGTCGGAATCGTCCGAAAACAGAGGAAACTCTGCCCGATTTTCGTAAAAATACGCAATACGAAAGGCGTGGTATTTGAAAAACAAACCATCCGATTGAAACGATTATTATAAAAAAATAGGTATATATTTATTTTGTTGACGCTATCAAAACTTTCAACCACGAGCCGATCACATTTCAACGAGCGCGACTACAAGACAACAAGTTTCGGCAATCCGTCATAATCGAAATAATTATTTATGTTTAATTCCAACGCCGAATTCGGGAATTAGTTTTTAAACCTCGATTAATTATTCGAACGATGTTATAAAAATAAGTATATTGTTTATATTTATTTCGAAACGCCAAACTTTTACAAGACGAATACAAGGTGCGCATTACTTCAAACGACAGAATTCGGAAGTCGTATAACACGAATATAATTATATATATTCGAACATCGAGATTTTGAATACTTTCATAAAATAATTATAGTTATATTTATTTCAAACGTCGACGACTCGAATACTTTCTAACTATATTATAACAATAATATATTATTATATGCGATTTCAACGCCAAACGAAGTACGACGCAACTCCGCAAGATTATCGCGCGAATACGAAAGTATTATCTATAGGGATATATTTTCGAATATATATATATATAATATACCTTACGAAACAACGAAGAGTCGTACCATTATCCGTCGACGTGCGTAACTACTAAATATGATTTAATGAAATATAGTTATGTTTTACATAAACATATATTTCAAGTCGCTCGAAAACTAAATCGTTTCTAAGAGAACCATAGGTTGGTTAACCGAGTTAAGACAATAATAATTTCATAACATCGCATGAGTAACGATTCGGAAGAGCTCGGTATCACGCAGTATAGCTACGTCATTCTTAGAAACTTACAAGTTATTCCATTTTAGGAATACCTTAGATTGCAATGCTAGCGAGTCAAGTTGGGGAGACAACACTGTGGAAATCACATTAAGCTAGCTTTGCCGTGGATTATCCAGGTGAGTTCATAACCCCCACTTTTTACCGTTTTACATTTTTATAAATGTTTTCGAGGGTGGAAAGACATGCAGTTTTTGAAGCATAAAATGTTTCGAGGAACGAAAATCATACATTTCTAAACCATGTTACAAACAGATTTCAATGAACTCAAATGGTTTATGAAAGGTTTATGCTAAACTTACAGGTTTTCACAGCTATACAAAGCTTTTAGAAACATGCATGAGTTTTATGACTAGTGACGGGATTGTCATAGTCACAACTAGGGGTGGGGCCCCAATTTTATTTATAACATGGGCTCGGCCCAATGACAAGAAAACATGGGCTCGGCCCAATGACAAGAAAACGTGGGCTAGGCCCAATGAGAAAAGAACATGGGCTAGGCCCAAATTCACAAGAAAACATGGGCTAGGCCCAATAACACAGATTTATAATAATTGGTATGTAGCTATGAGATTAGATTATAATAGATCACTGTGTGTAAGTAGGGAAATAACAATAGTAACCATTAATCACGTAGTGACCAAGGTGCAAAAGGTGTAGATCTATCGAGTTTGAGACACGCTCCACTCCTGGTAAGTTAACCGGTTAGGAATGCTTTTGTGATCCCAAAATGACAAAGAAGTCTCGGTTTGGTTACTTACTTATGGCACATAGGTCGGTGTATTAGCTACACACTAACAGATCCTTAGATTGCATATGAAAACTACATACTACGATTTCAACACCGGTTTACAAAATAACAGAAACATTTCAATACCGGTTTATTTACAGATACAATTGGAATCATTTTATAACCGGTTTATAAACATAACAGTTATATACATGGATTTGCAACAACATGGAAAACATTTCAATACTGTTATACAGACCTGACATTTCAAGTATGGCACGGTTGGAATAGTGGAACCCATAGGGATTCGAGTAGTTAAGAGTTTTTATGCATGTTGATTTTTCGCATGTTCTTTCTCAGGTTATGATTACAAGTATGGCACGGTTGGAATAGTGGAACCCATGGGGATTCGAGTAGTTAGCGGGCGTTCATTTACTAGAAACCTTAGCACTCACGCCTGCTTCTGCTGTGTGATGAAGATGCCACTAGGTTCCGCCCGCTCTGATGTTAACGGATAACACGGGGGTGTGACATCGACGTGGTCAAAATCGTCCATTTATGCTTTACTTATGTATAATTTAATTCATTTACACTTGTTAGAAATACCGTCAAGTTTTAACCATTTAACCACTTTTAAATATCCCTTTCCTACCCTTAACCATTGCCTATCATTATAACCCTCAAAGACCTCTTGATTTGTGTCTTTTTCGCATGCTAGTTGGTGGAGATTAGATCTTTTGACAAGCTTATGATATTGCATGATTCATCGCCTTGGCATCAAGTGTTTGACACATACACATTACAAGTATGACTCATAAATATAACCGAGTGTGTTTGAACATTGTCAGAGATGTAAGGATTCGCATGTTATGTCGATCGGAAGTGGAATCATTTGTTTTTGGTTATCTTTGCTTATTTTTTTCATATGCTTGTTTTGTTTGAAATCTTTGATGTTGACTTTTTGAATACCAATTGACCGCCGAATATTTATGTAGTGTCTTAAATATTTGTCATTAGGGTCATTTGTTGGCCCGCGTTCGTTTGTTTTAAATTTGCTTGAGGACAAGCAAAAGTTCAAGTGTGGGGAGGTTTGATATACGTTAAAATATACATATTTAAGTCCCCCATTTTGCCCTCGTTTTGTGCGTTTTTGGCTAAAACTTCATCGTTTAGGTACTTAATCGGTCACTTTTATATTTTCAGGTCTAAAACGGCATGAACAGACAAAGTTGGAGAAAAAGTGGGATTGACAACGTTCTGGATGAATTCTGTAGATTCTGTTGAAGTTCAGCTCACACATGGTCGTGCGACCCAAGTGCACGACCGTGCGAGACTTGCGATCTCGGAAGCACTAGCAGTGCGCGAGGCGGTGCAACTCATTTCTCGGCATGCACGGCGGTGCGACCCAAGTGCACGACCGTGCACTTGATGAAGGCTGATCTACATGAAATCTGAAGACCCTGCACGGCCGTGCGACCCAAGTGCACGATCGTGCACATCTAAAGACTTTGCCGTCCAAACGTCCACTTGTCTACCCATACCCTGTAGTGACGTCATGCTGATGTGCACGACGGTGCACATAAAGTGCACCACTGTGTGGATGTGAATTTGTCTATAAAATAGAGCAGACGCTACTGATCGAAAGATCGGGTAATTTTTCAAGTTTCTAGGTGATTTCTGAGGTCGAGAGCTGCCGGTTCTGGTCGATTTCAAGCCTCAAAGTTGAAAGAAGCTCATCTTTCATCCAATCCATCAAATCCTTGCTTGTTTATGGTTTGATTTCTTGTTCTTCACCTACAATTTAAGCACATTTGCAAGCATTGAGCCGATGTTTATGTATTATTGTTATGAATGTTATTAAAATACATGTTTTATGATCAATCGCTAGTTTGTAATCATATTGAAATGAAGCTCAGGCAACTTGTTAATGTATGAATCTTGATGATCATATGGCAAACTTGGTTCATTGATGTTGGATTCTTGATTATGGTTGTTTATCTTGTATGATTAGTAAACGGTTAGTTAGGATAAGTTGATAAAGCCCCTAATTAATCATTGATTAGTAAACTCTTAACTTTTAATGTGTTTACACCATAAAACTAGAAATGGGTATTGGTTTAATAAAAGATAAATCTGATTTTGATCAAGAATGCTTTCTTACACGTAAGGACTCTAACGGGTTAGAAGGTGTTATTG
This sequence comes from Scalesia atractyloides, assembly GCA_947069175.1. Lineage (NCBI taxonomy): Eukaryota > Viridiplantae > Streptophyta > Magnoliopsida > Asterales > Asteraceae > Scalesia > Scalesia atractyloides. The sequence goes on from CAMTDV010000022.1 coordinate 65,655,176, forward strand.
TATGTTCTTAACATGTGTCATAATCTTTGTTGAGTATTTTTTGCCAAATTGACCAACTTGGTATATTTATGTTTAAGACTTGCAAGATGGATAAGTTTGTGATATGATCTATGTTATGCTTGTCTCGGTGGTTGTATTGTGTCTATCGATATTGCTTTCCTTGATAAAGTGAGGTTAGAAAACTCTTAACGGATGACTAACTTATTTTTAAAGATTCGCATGAAAATATATCAATAGCTCGTTAATGAATAATTTAGGTGGTTAAAGTGTGTTTATCGCGTAAGGTTCCGAAGAATTATCATGTTAGGATTCCCGAAAGGGATACTAATTGTCTTTATAATTGGAAAATTGACCAAGTGCCTTTGTGACATTTTTTATTTAGATAGCATGCTTAGGTTGCTTATAAAACAAGCTAAAAGAAAAAGAAATTATATTTTTGTATTTGGAGTCTTATATGTTTTAAAATATATTTTTGGTAAATTTTAGTAAAAAGTCTTTCACATATCTTTTTACCGGTAGATAAATGATGACGGTTCAGTACATAAGCGCCATGCCCGCATCCATGGATCGATATCAGGTTCCTACCCATACTTTACTACATATATGATAGGGTACACTTGTCCTTTTGTGTGTGTTTTAATGTTAAGGTATAAATCATTTTATAAATATTAACACCGAGTTTGTGTGTAAAATTCATTGTAAAAACATGTATATATACGCATACTCAGATGCTTCATCTAGGTTTCAACAAATTCAGATAGAACCATCTGATCAAGCGGATACAACATTCTTAACTCCCATTGGCATATATTGTTATATAGCTATGCGTTTGGATTGAGAAATGCAGGTGCCACTAACCAAAGACTGGTGAATATGATGTTCAAAGATCAACTTGGAGACATTATAGAGGTCTACATTAATGACATCGTGGTCAGGTCCAAGAAACCAGAAGATCGTCTTAAGGATCTTGAAGTGGCATTTAACATCCTTGACCCATACAACATGAAGCTAAATCCTTCGAAGTTCATTTTGGTGTCAAAGCTGGAAAATTCCTAGGATACATGATGACCAAAAGGGGGATTGAAGCTAGTCCTGAATAGATAAAAAACAATTGTGAACATCAAGTCTCCAACCAATGCAAAGGATGTACAAAGGCTAACAGGAAGGATTGCAGCCTTAAATAGGTTCATCTCAAAATCTTCAGAGAAGTGTAAGGATTTTTATGACATACTGAGGATGAATAAAATATTTGAGTGGATTGAGAAGCATGAAGCAGTACTCAAAGCTCTCAAGGATTATCTATCCTCAACGCCAGCCCTGATGAAACCAAAAGATTTTGAGCCAATATCTTTGTACATAGTTGTTTCAGGTAAAGTAGTAAGTGTGGTGTTTTAGGATCATGAAGGAGAACAACATCCAGTATACTATGTAAGTAAAAGCCTTCTTGATCAAAAGCCATGTATTCTCATTTAGAGAAATTATTTCTTGCTTTAATATGGTTTCCACTAAACTTAGGCATTATTTTGGAACACATACTATTATTGTGAAAACTAACTTTCCTATTAAGAATGTTCCCAGGAAGGAAACCTGAAATGTCAGGTAGAATGGCAAAGTGGGCAGTCAAGCTTAGTGCATATGACATTAAGTATGAACCCAGGACTGCCATAAGTCTCAAGCTTTAGCTGATTTTAGTAGTGATCTACAAAGAAAAGCTGAACTATAGGTTCAACAACTTGAGGAGACCAAGGATCCTTGGACACTCTTCATAGATGGAGCCTCAAATGTCAAAGGTATTGGACTAGGCATACTACTAAAGTCGCCACACGGGGACATAATACCACAATCCATTGCCTGTGAATTTCAAACTACTAACAATGAAGCAGAATATGAGGCCATAATAGCAGGTTTGCAATTAGCTAAGCAAATGAGATCAGGTATCTTCAAGTGTATATAGATTCATTGCTAATTACTAACCTTTTTAATGGCTCATATACTGTCAAAGGAGAAAAACTAATCAGATATTTAGAAATAGTCCGGAAACTAGCAAATTCTTTTTATTTTATCAGCTTAACACATGTGCCTAGAGAGAGAATGTAGAAAACCTAGGTGCATCCTTGAAAATACAAGAAGAAGTGAGGACACCTATCATTCATATTCTTACTCCTGCAATTGAGGAAAATGAAGTAATGAAGATAGTAATGGATACTACAATTGTACCTAGTGATGATCCAATTTTAAAGTATATTCAGAGTGGAGAAATTCCCATAGGGGAGAATCCCAAAGCCTTCACGATTAAGGTGTCTCAATTCACTATATTAAATAACATGTTGTATAAGGATCCAAAAATTCAAGAAGTCATGAAGGATTTTCATGAAGGAGATTGTGGAAATCACACTAGGGGCAGAACATTATTCTCAAGGATCCTCAGAATAGGTTACTATTGCCCTACAATGAAGGATGCTGTAGAATACGCAAGGAGATGTGATGCTTGCTAAAGACATAGCAACATCCTACATCAACCAGTAGAGCCTTTATATCCAATAATTTCCTCTTGGCGATTCATGAAAGGGGGGATAGGATATAGTAGGCAAACTCCGAAACGCACCTTGAGGAAAAGTATTTATGCTAGCCATGACATACTACTTCTATAAATGGATAGAAGTAGAAGCTTTGTTTCAAGTCAGGGAAAAAGAAGTCATATCCTCATTTAAAGAAACCTTATTACTAGATTTGGAATTACTTCTGAAATTATTTGTCATAATGGATCTCAATTTATTGGGAATAGAACTACTAACTTTTGTGACATCCGGGGATCAAGATGATAACATCAACACCAGTCAACCCACAAGCTAATGGTCAAGCATAATCAAGCAACAAGATCATCCTCAACAACTTGAAGAAGAAACTAGGATCCAAGAAAGGAAAGTGGGCTGAAGAGCTACCATATGTCCTGTGACAGATAGGACAACTACAAAGAATGCCACATGCCAGACTCCATTCTCCCTAGTCTTTGGAACTAAGGCAGTGATCCCTATAGAGATGGTGGCTCCTACAGCCAGAACAAGCGTTCGTGCTTCTGTAACAAATGCTGAAAACCTAACCCAAGACTTGGATACCGTGGATGAGCTCAGAGATTTGGCAGAATAAGGATGGCTAGCTATTAACAAAGAATGGCTAGAGCATACAACCAGAATATCAGGATCAGAAGATTTTAAGTTGGTGATTTGGTGCTACGGAAAACATTTCAGAACACTACAAATCTAGCTGAAGGTAAATTAGCACCAAAGTGGGAAGGTCCCTATTTAATAGAAGCAAAAGTTAGAAAGGGGGTATATCACTTATTAACTATGGACGGTGGTCTTCTACCAAGAGCTTGGAATGCTATTCATCTGAAGAAATACTTCATGTAAGAAGGACCGAGGATCCTTAAAGACTCTAGTATTCTGACCCAGGATCAAGAATCCTCAAAGGATATATGATCCTTACTTCGGTAACATCTTGCTTTTACTCTCTTTCATTTTATACTTATTATTCATTATAAGGAAAGGATGTTAAACATTTAACATCCATTTTTATCAAGTTTTAAGCTTTTAAAGAGTTTTTGACATTTTATCACAGAGGATTAAGGGTTGGCTACCTTTCTCCCACATTTAAGGTATCTTATACCTTCTAAGGTTTAAAGGTTTTCACCTTTCACACGAATTAGGTTTTGACCCCCCGCCAGTAGCACACGTTTATCCAAGTATGGTTCGAGGCAATAGGACTAGTACACGCTTAGTGGCTGACAATTTCATTGTTGTTGGCCATATGTAGGATCTTAAGTATAATAGTAGACGTACCATACATCCGTTATCCTAAGGTTTCTAACGTGTTCACGTTGGCTAAGGTTTTTGCATTTCATGTCACTTACGTTGGGCTTGTCCCTAGTTTGGGCCAACCCAAAAATGATTTTGGGCTTGTCCCCAACTTATTTGGGCTTGTCCCCAGCTTCTTTGGGCTTGTTACTAGCTTATTTGGGCTTGTCCCCAGCTTATTTTGGCTTGTCCCAAGTTTATTTGGGCTTGTCCCCATTTATGATGGGTTTATCCCCAGGATATTTGGCTTAGTCCCAAGTCGTTTCTTTACAGGTTCTTGAAGCTTTAAAGGTTTGCAAATAAGGATCCTGAATCCTTAAACCTTAACTGATTTATTTGGTTTGTTTATGCAATTGTAAGTCTTAAGGATATAAAATCCTAACTTGGATTCTCTGGTATGTTTTATCCTTTGTTTATTTGCATCATTGGTTACAGCCTAGACCTTTCAATTAATGATATATGATCCTTGATCATATAACTTCTCATATTTTCTAGAGTTGTTGTGATAGAGAATTGGTATATTTTTGACGATCCAAAATTCTCTACATTTTGTAAAATAAAGCTAATGATAAACACAAACATATCATAACAACGTTTCAGAAATAAAAATACAACACAAGATGTAGTCAAAAGGGTGTAACTTTTATTAAAACCCCATTATACGATTACCAAAAATATTAACCCAAGTTTCTACCAGCAAAACGTGGCCCATCCACTTGGGTTGATAAAGGGTGTCCATACTAATTGTTCTTGAGATGCAGGAAAATAAAGGCGAGGGGTGTAAAGGCTTCATCCTCCACAAACAGAAGTATCCATCCACCTTTGCCACCCCCTATTGTTTGAAGGATTAGAGATCCTTAACCTAAAGAAACTATTGTTTAAAGTTATAGACCACAGTTGTTCAGAATCAAAACATCATAAACCAAAAAAACAAACTACATATCCTAAAAAGGTGGGCTCGGGCCTCATCTATATCATCCTTCATTGCCCACTTCTGCAGCACCACCTTCAGCTGCACCTTCTTCACCACCATCCTTAGGATCCTTCACCCCGCTTGGTCCTACTTCCAAAGCCGTCACCTATTCCACCTCAGCCTCACTGCCCAAATCTAGAAGAGTCTGCTTCAATCCATCAACATCCCAGGCAGACCGGTTGAACGCAAGATCCAAAGCCTCTTGGACTATCTTGATCCTTGCTTGAAGAATAGCACGTGCAGCTTAGGCTTTGGCCTTTTCATTAGACTCCATTTCAGCTTCGTGTATACCAACTTCGGCATTCAGCAGTTGCTCTTCCAAGCCTATCTTTTCTTTCTCGAGCGTGGAGATCTTCTTGTCCTTAGCAGCGGCAATGGAGCAAAGGTTGGCCAAGTTCTCTTCGGCATCAGCTAGGCGTTTATCCTGGTTGACCTGGATGCGGATGAATTTCTACAAATTGCAAGGCAGGAAAATCAGGATCACGAATCCTTAGTAAAAGACAAGACTAGTTTTAAGCATCAAGGATCCTTACCTCAACAATGAACTCATGGAATTGTCGTTCAATCTGGAGGTTGTCCTCCGCAGGCCCACTCAGCTTTTTCCTCTTGGATCCTGCCTTAACTCGGGTGATCATTTTCCAGCTCTGGTTGGCTTTGGTCTTTGGCCAGCACTCTCTTGATTGAACGAGGGAGACCTTGCTGTCGATGTCACCAAGATCAAATTTTGAGGCAGATTTGGATGTGGACCTAGGGGCACCTATTCAGCCAACATACAGATAAGTATTCGTGATTCTTTAATTTTATTTTATTTTATAAACATTTCATTATACATGAATACTTACTTGACATTGTGAAGGAGGTGGATGTGGTATCTTCTAAATCCTTTGCTTTTGTGTTCTAACCATTGAATCCAATGCCTAGAATGCAACTACTCTTTATTCAGTTCCAGACAAATTAGCAAGAGAGAAGAAATTGGTCACTTCACAAATAAACATAACAGGATCAGTTATCCTCACAAAAAAGAACTCTCTACAGTCCTAACCTAAGGATCCTATATCCTACCCTTCAAGTTCCACTTTTTGGGATGACTATACCCTAGAGGAATAGTATCCCTTCTCACAAAGAAGAACTGGTTCTTCCATAAGGTATCGTTTTTTGGTGGTTTTGAGGAGTGGGAGTGGCTTCTAAGGTTTAGCTTTGAATAGAAATTGGTGCGATCCATGAGACACAAGATTGTACATGTTGTGAGAGTTTAGAAAGGTTGAAATCCAATCCTTCATCACTTATGATCTGTTCTACAGTGTATAACACCCTCCACAACATCAGCATCGCCTGACTGTAGCACAGACCAGTTAAGGTGAAGAATCATTGGGTGAACTCTGGGAAGGGATAAGTGTAGCCAATTTGGAATGGTGCAGCAGGGAAACAAACCCAAACAGAGGATACAGAATCACTCTTGAGTGAAAAACCAAAAGGTCGAAATAATGTTCTCGGAGGGAAACATGTATACACTCTGGGAAGGGATAAGTGTAGCCAATTTGGGTTTTGGGTGTGCTATCATGATCCTGATCCTTATTCGGAGAGGATTGAGTGACCATTTTTCCATTGATTTGCTGAAGAAAAAGATGAATATAGAAGAAAAGGAGAAGAGAAGAGAAGAGAATACCTGATGAAACTCTGATATGGGTTTATGATTGGCGATCTTTGATCTTAAATAGGATGTACAACTCTATCTATTCCCCTATATATTCGCAATGATAGTTGCAGGGCTATCCCATCAATGACGCAGGAGGCTGTAACGACTAGTTTAATTCGTAACGGCTAGTTTGAAAGTAACTAAAACATGACAGATAAAATCAATATCACCATATTTGGAGGCAATTGTTAGGGGTTAATTTTTAATACTATGGATCGCATATCCTTAGATTGGCCTGGATCAGTAATCACTGATCCTTAACAGATGGTGCAGGAAGTTTGAGGATCACGGATCCTTATTATTGTTTACATTAACTGACAATTGTATCCTTTGTTTAAAACTTGTACTCGCAAGTACATAATGAATGGGACCTGGTCAATACTAGTATTTCGGGGAATATGCTCTCTATTCGCATGAATTTGGAAGCATGTAGCCGTTATGGAGAACGTGGGATACTTGCATCATTTTCCCATTGTTTGTTACGTATTAGTTTCCATTTTTATAAGGGAATTGTGAGCTCATTTTAGATATATCACAATAGAACACTCTTACACACAACTCTAAAATACTCTCTCTCGCAAACTGTACACTAGTCAACATTGTATTGACCTCACAGTTTTCCGAAGTTGTAAAAAGATCATTATTTACTTTTTTTATAAATCTGGTGATTGGTAGTTTCCATCACCCGAGGTTTTTTTGTGATGGAGATCTATCAAAGATCAAGGGCTTTTTCTTCGTATAAATATCGGTGTTCATTGTCATTTTTACATTGTACTTTGATCACTTAATTGTTTATACACATTAGCACTCTACCTCACATTCAAAATTTGGTTACATTATCCTTAAACTGATTTTTGACCAAAACAAGTATATAGGAGGGGTATGTATAGTTATATGACCCTAATTCCTATACATTGTAACTATATATACTAGCTAATCCAAAGCTTAAACCTTCAAGAGGGGATTTCCACAATACGTAATAGTGCATCTAAAGAGTACATTAGTTTAGTTCAAATCTTATTTAAATGCACAATACATGTACTAAACACTATGAAATTCATACTTGTATTCGTGTGTATAATTTCAACTAAAGACAACTTGTGGAGTGTGGTTTCAAATCAACTTTTCTAGATAGGCATCCACGAATGTCTAGAAATGTTTTGGTTAGTTTCGGTCCAAACAATTACGTGAGAATTTGATCCATGTACAAGCCTATGTGTTTCTTGCTTCATGTTTAGGTGTTGAGGGTTTACTTTACATATGATTAATATATACCAAGTTTTGAGAGGTCTTTGAAAGGTGTACTAGCTAGGTAGGTTTGGAATTTTGATGGGGATTGACACTTGATTAAGAATCAATTCGTCTAATAGGGCATAAATATATTGACCATTGTTAGTATTATGAGCTTTACATGTGCCTATGATTTGTGGATTGCTTACACCTTGCTAGACGTTAGGCATTAATAATCTAACTTTGGGTATACAGTGTTGTTTGAGATTTTCTTAGGGACAAGCAAACATACAAGTGTAGGATATTTAATAGACTTGAAAAGTCACATGGGTATAGCCTCATTTATCCCCCTGATTTTGCCCAATTTTACTTGTTTAATTTGATTTTTGGGTTACATTGTAATCTTTTGGTGAATTTGCTAATTTGATACTAAATCGAGAGATACGGGAATAAATTAGGTTTGACTTGGAGATGATACGAAGATAGATCAAGAAAAACTAAGTGTACTACAAATGTCGTGCCTAATGGACCGCTAGGAACGTGGAGGATTGCTAGCAGTCCGCTAATACCCGCGCCACCCTAGAAAAAGATATTGGAGTTACTAGCGGTCACGTACATCATTGGATATGGCACTGAAATCCATATGGCGAGGTAGAATCCAAAGTTGCTAAACCTACTACGAGTGGACCTCTAGGAACTAGTAGTGATCTGCTATACACCCTAGTAGTTACCCGATAACAAGCGGACCACTAGAAGCGAATAGCCGTCCTTTAGGAACCCATCAAGGCAACAATCATTAGGGGTTTCCTATAAAGCCCCGCTTGGCCTTATTTTTAAGGAGATTGGATCAGGTTTTCAACGAAAGGCTAGTACTATGATGGGGAGTTCATAGGACTTGTATTGGGGAGTACGGGTGAAAACTGGAGGTCTTAGGTTGGTTTTCATCCTTGGTTTCTTTTTTCACTAGTTGTTAGATCCAATTCAATTACGTTTATCTTAAACTTTTTTAGATATGATTTAGCAATGTATTTTAGAGCATGATTGGCTAGATCTTTTGTTGACTACCTAGACTTGGGATGAGTATTAATCATTGTTGATTTTTTTTGGGATTTGATACTTGTTTGGCATTCGTTTGTGATAAAATCCAATCTTTATTAGCTTATTGTTACAAAAGAACAGATTATTTCAAAAGCCAAAACATGACTTCCTGATCAAGAAATAAACTAGATAATGATACATTCTCCTCCCAAAGATAGTGAATTCTGAACACTAATCTGAACATTTGTTGATGACATCAAAGATCTATTTGAAGGGATGGAACATCTATTAAAGAAGAAGAAACCTATGTTTGATGGCCAAAGCCCTTTTGAAAAGAAGCATTGATGTGGAAGACCAAACATGTGTGATGGCCAAACAAATGTTCGATACAAGTTAATAGTGGTTTGAAGAACAGTGGTTTAGTCAATGTAGCAGTGTTAGCTTAGAACATATGTTTTATGTAATAGATCATATGATAGATTTTCGCAGATGTTTGCTAAATCTGAGGAATTTTTTCTATTAGGAATGTTAGATTTTCTTATCAGGGTGACGTCAGCTGATTGCAAACACATATTTCGTGCTTGTATAAATATATCTCATGTGTTAGAGATCTATTTTATCACAACATACATTCCTTTTGTATGAACATTTTTGTGTGTTATGAGGCTGAGGGGAAGTTTGTAGAATCATTACTATAATTTCTAATCCTTTGATTATAAATGCAAAATAGTTTGTATACAAATGTCCTCTCTTGTATGCTCATATAATTCTGCCTTTCCATTTATAATTTGATATCACATTCATATTTGTTCATCCATAGCATACAAGTTAAACTCAGATCCTAACAATTGGTATCAAAGCTTGGTCACATTAACTTAATTTCATAAATAGTTTAATATACAAAGATCAGCTCTCTAAGGTATCCAATAGGTTCCTTCTATCTAAAATCAGAGTTTAAAGTGTAAAATTCAAAAAGTTTATACATACGCTGTTTTCGAAAAAGATCAAAAGAAATGGCACAAAACAATCATGATCCCCATAATACCGGTTTCGGCAACAAGCCTCCAATGCTTGTCAGATCTTCATACAATATCTAGTAACGTCGGATGGCACATGTGCTAGCTCAATAGAACACGGGATGTTGGTATTTCCTTATATTCGGACCACATTTCTAATGGTACCTAGTGCCGGAAATCCGAATGTTCAGGAGATAAAGATACTAGAAAATTACTCAAAGCAAGATTTCCAAAAGTTTGAGCTAGATGAAATGCCTTTAGCATTGTGGCCATGGCTCTGTCAAACGAAATCTATGCTGGCCTGTTACATTGTAACAACGCTAAACAGTTGTGGGATTGATTGAAGGAACAATTTAGTGAAACAGAGGATGTGATTGAGAACACTCGAGAAATTCTTAACCAACAATATGAGACTTTCACACATGTTAAGGGAGAAACCCTTACTCAACAGATTGAAAGATTTTCCTGTCTGATAGGTGAACTTAAGTTGGTAAACAAAGAGTTTTCGATCACTTCTTGAAAAATGGGATACAATAGCAGTCGTGATGAGAACAACCCAAGATTTTAAGGACATGGCCTTGACTCAACTTCATGGAAAGCTCTTGACATTTGAAAGAGAGCTCGTCCAAAAAAAAGACGCTCCAGGAATCTGGAAAAATGTCTGATGATTATGTCTTTGGCAACACAACACTTCTAAGTTAAGAAGGATAATCACCAGGAATATCAAATGATCATAGTTATGATCATTATATTGATATATCAACTGGGATCGACTCTGATCAATATTCCTCAAATTGTGCTTTCACAGCAAATAATGATAGTCATAGTTATGATAATCTATCTTTTGTTCTTGATGATCTAAAGCATATTGATCCTATTGATCTTGAGTAAATGGATATTTTGCACCAAGTGACAGTACTTAGTCTTAGAGCAAATAATTTATATAAAAGGACTGTAGGAAATATCCAGGGTTAAATAGCATGTCAATGGTAGAGTTGGGTAAATAAAAGATAAAGTGTTTTAAATGCAACAAATTAGGTCATTTTGCTAGAGAGTGTAGAAGTCAAACATGTCACACCCCGACCCGCAGCGGAATAAGAGTCGGGGCATAATTGGGTTATCACCAAAGCTCATGATGTTTACTAAAATGTTTCATATTTATTAAATTCAAAGTACAACTTAAATAGTCAAATTAAATCCATACGGTTACAAGGAAAATGAAACTAAGTAATACAATCCCAAAGCTTAAACTGAATTATTCTTCTAAGCCTTCCTATGTGTTTCTTGCCTCAACTGGATCACCTGTATCATGTGTAAAATGGGGGAAAGTTCGGGTCAACAAAAGTTGGCGAGTGAACCTTGTTTAAAAACATTGTTATTGATTTCTTGTTGTATTTAATATTGAAAAGTTGTGCAATATTCATATGTGAGCAAACATATATAAACAAACAATCACAAACCACCTTGAATGAGTATATGACATGAATGATAATGTATTGTGAGATCAAGGCTCAATCAAACGGTGCCGATCGTATGAAATGTATGATGATGTATGTGAGATCAAGGCTCAATCAAACGGAGCCGATCGAATGAGGCACCTGTACTCAACCTGTCTCCCACGGGGAGCTGATGGGCCTATGAAATGCATGTACTGAAAATGATAACTTTAATCTAAACATAATCCACACAACAATTGATACATATTGAATACACATTTGATCACGGATATGATGGATGCACAAGTGTTTAAAATATAATAAATAATTATGCGACACATGATACACCCCAAAAATGTGATTAAAACGGGGAATTAGTAGAGGTTCACTCACATTGCGTGCGTTCTTTTGATAACTTGGATGCGCATGAGTTTTGGGATTTGATCGACGAGGAAGACTAACCTAAAATAATAACGAAATGGTTCGGTAAATAAATGGATTTTTATTTCATAATCTTAATAGGGTTTTTAGATTAATTTTTGTGAGTCTAAGGACGTTTTCTAACTTTAAAAATATTATTTTTAAGTATTTTTAAATAATTTTTCAATTAAAAGAAATAAGTAAAAATATATAAAAGTGGGTTGACTTGTCAGGTCTGACCGGTCAGACAGTGATTATTCAGGCGCTGAGCGGAATCGAACTCGGGACCTTTCGTTTGTGTGCATGCAGCCCGGCCAACTGGGCTGCGTGTCTAACCCGTTAGAATTCCTGATTTAAATTATACTTATGCTCTTGTTAGCTTTATTCAGAAATAAATAAAATTAAAATAAAGTTTTTAGACTAAACAACCCGCCGCGCCTACTGAGACTCGAACCCGCAATCGCTATGCTACTCTGCACCCAGCCCAACCAACTGGGCTGGGTATCTAACCCATTATATAATGAAATTACTTTATATTTATATACTTTTTGAGAACTGGTTTAGTTTGGTTCTAAAAAAAACATTCTGATTAGAAAACCGGCAATGAGTAGGGATTCGAACTGGGGTCGTGCATGTTATTTACGCACATATACCACCATTGGACTGTGTGTCTAACTCAGTTAAGATCCGATTATTATTTCTTTTAAATTACTGATCGAGAACCCATCTTCTTCAATGGTTTCAACACTGAACCAGAATTCGATAATCAAATGATTTAAACTACCCTGATGTTATAAATACTTAGCATAATTGAAAATATTACACAGAATAAAATTAAGACGCATACCAAACGGAAGTCGAAGTTCGCTGTTCTGGTGACCAACTCCGGCGATTGCAGACAGTGATTCCGATGAACAGAAGTTAGAGTGAAAAATTGAGGGTTTTGCGAGTGTTTCCGAGATGTGAGGCGATGGTGTTATTAGTGTAAGTTGGAAGTAATTTCATTTCGGTTTTCAATCTCAACAATCATATGTATCGAGTCATTGAAGATGGAATTGATTAAGAACGTGGGTTGTAACTGACATTGTATCATTGGTTACACTCAGAAACTCGCGACCACACCAAAGGTCTCTGGTTATTTGAAAGTCGTTGGGCGGTTTCAGTCCTTGACCCAAACAGATGATTCACAGGTGGAACTTAAGTTTTATTTGATTCATTGATTACACAAACGAGTCAAGTGGCGGAGTGGTATGTTGCTTGTTTAATGAACCGACTGACCCGGGTTCGAAACTCGGCAGCGGTATTTATTTTATTTATTCACTATTTCTTTGTTTTTATTGATTATGTTTTAAAATCTTAACAATGTTTATTAGTTATGTATCGTTTAAAATTAATATGAACATTAAATACGCAACGAAAATTATAACTAAATATTCGATTAATAAACGAAGCGGGTTTTGAGAACCCGTTTTTCGACGGATGTTACAGCATCCCTATTTTTAGAAATTTCGTCCCGAAATTTAAGTAGTAGTGGTAACAGGAAATAGATGCGGGTATTTTTCGCGCATTGAGTCTTCACGTTCCCAAGTAAACTCAGGTCCTCGTTTCGACTCCCAGCGTACCCTAACAATTGGAATACGACTCCGTCTTAAACGTTTTTCTCCGAAGTCCATGATCTCTACTGGTCTTTCAATGAAGTGCATAGATTCATCGATCTGAATATCTTCTAGGGGAATATGGAGGTTTTCATGGGCGAGGCACTCTTTAAGTTTGATACGTGGAATGTGGGGTGAATTCTGTTGAGTTCTTCTGGTAGGTCAAGTTTGTATGCTACAGGTCCTACTCTTTCGAGTATCTTGAAAGGTCCTACGTAGCGTGGTGCTAGCTTGCCCTTCTGGCCAAAACGAACTACTCCCTTCCACGGTGACACTTTTAAAAGCACTTGATCACCAATGTTAAACTCCAAGGGCTTTCGTCGTTTGTCTGCATAGCTCTTTTGTCGACTTTGTGCCGCTAGAAGATTGTTTCGAATTTGATGGATCTTGTCTGTATTTCTTGAATTAATTCTGGACCGGTGATTTGAGCTTCCCCAATTTCGTGCCAACATACTGGAGATCGGCACTTACGACCATATAAAGCTTCGAAAGGAGCCATGTCGATACTCGAATGATAGCTATTGTTGTACGAAAATTCAACCAATGGTAGATGAGTGTCCCAATTCCCTTTGAAGTCTATGACACATGCTCGAAGCATGTCTTCAAGAGTTTGGATGGTGCGTTCCGATTGACCATCAGTTTGAGGATGAAAAGCGGTACTAAGGTCTAATCGTGTACCCAAAGCGGCTTTTACGGCTCGCCATGTTCGTGAAGTGAAACGACCATCACGGTCTGAAATGATGCTTAAAGGTACACCATGACGGCTTACGATCTCGCTGATGTAGATACAAGCTAACTTCTCGTTCTTGAAATCCTCGCGAATCAGAATGAAGTGAGCTGATTTTCTAAGACGATCAATGATTACCCATATAGTGTCATACCCACTATAGGTGCGAGGTAACCCGGTAATGAAGTCCATGGTTATGTTTTCCCACTTCCATACAGGTATTTCAGGTTGGGTTAGAAGTCCTGAAGGTCTTTGATGTTCAGCTTTTACTTTGGAACACGTAAGGCACTTGGAAATAAAAACAGCAATATCCTTTTTCATGCCAGGCCACCAGTAGGTGTATCGAAGGTCTTGATACATCTTGTAGGCTCCTGGGTGTACAGAGTACTGTGTTTTGTGCGCCTCATTCATAAGGAAATCTCGAAGGTTATTGCGATTGGGAATCCATATGCGATCTAGATAGTACAGAATACCGTCGGATTTGGTTTCGATTTTAAGTTCCGCTCCACAAGACAGCTCATCGCATACGTCGTTTTATGTTACAGAAACATGTTGAGCTTCTCGGATTCGATCTTTGATGTCGGTTATGATTTGCGAACATAGAAGACGAATGGAGTTCGCATAACCTTTTCGACTGAGTGCATCAGCCACCACATTTGCCTTTCCAGGATGATACCGAATTTCACAGTCGTAGTCATTAAGAAGTTCGACCCATCTTCGTTGCCTCATATTCAACTCCTTTTGGTTGAAGATATGTTGGAGACTCTTGTGGTCAGTGTATATTTCAAACTTGGTACCGTAGAGGTAATGTCTCCATATCTTAAGGGCAAACACAACTGCTCCAAGTTCCAGGTCGTGGGTGGTGTAATTCTTTTCATGAACCTTGAGTTGCCTAGAAGCATAGGCTATCACTTTTCCCCTTTGCATCAATACATAACCTAGTTCTTGCCCTGATGCGTCGCAATATACTACAAAGTCATCGCAACCCTCAGGAAGTGTGAGGATAGGTGCGTCACAAAGCTTTTGTTTAAGGGTTTGGAAGGCTTCTTCTTGTTTAGGTCCCCATATGAAGGGTTTTCCTTTATGAGTCAAAGCCGTGAGTGGTACAGCAATACGGGAGAAATTGGAAATGAAGCGGCGATAGTAACCAGCCAAACCAAGAAATGATCTTACTTCGGTAGGGGTACGTGGCGCTTGCCATTCCTGTACTGCCTTGATTTTTGAAGGATCGACATGAATTCCCCTGTCATTGACGACGTGTCCAAGGAATTGTACTTCCCTTAACCAGAATTCAAATTTCGAGAACTTAGCGTACAGCTTTTCTGTCCTTAAGAGTGTAAGGATGAGTCGAAGGTGTCGTTCATGATCAGACTTAGACTTTGAGTAGATGAGGATGTCGCCGATGAAGACTATGACAAAGCGGTCGAGGTAGGGTTTGCATACCCTATTCATTAAATCCATAAATACTGCTGGGGCGTTGGTTAAACCAAATGGCATGACCATGAATTCATAATGACCATATCGAGTTCGGAAGGCGGTCTTTGGGACGTCTTCTTCATGTACTCTGAGTTGATGATATCCAGAACGAAGGTCGATTTTTGAAAAACAGGTGGCGCCTTGAAGTTGGTCTAGAAGGTCATCGATGCGAGGTAATGGGTAGCGGTTCTTGACCGTTAACTTGTTGAGTTCTCTGTAGTCGATACACATGCGAAACGTTCCATCTTTCTTCTTCACAAAAAGGACAGGTGCACCCCAAGGCGATGAGCTAGGACGTATGAATCCTTTGTCAGTCAGCTCTTGCAGTTGACTGGCCAGCTCTTGCATTTAGGATGGGGCTAACCTATAAGGAGATTTTGCAACTGGTGTAGCTCCAGGTATAAGATCAATGCGGAATTCGACTTCTCTCACGGGAGGAAGTCCTGAAATGTCGTCAGGAAAAACTTGCGGAAAATCTTTTACTACTGGGATGTCTTCGAGTTTCTTCTCCTTGGTTCCCTTTTTGACGACGTGAGTTAGGAATGCGACATAATTCTTGCGGAGATATTTTCGGGCTTGAAGACAGGACATTAATTTGAGTCCTTTCGAAGGGGTTTCTCCAAAGATTCGTAGGGTCTGACCATTTGCAAGAGGAATGCGAATGAACTTTTCGCGGCATACAACTTCAGCATGATGTTGGCTGAGCCAGTCCATACCAATTATAATGTTGAAACTTCCCAACTTAATAATAATGAGGTCAACTGGAAAATCGTGATCGTTTAGAGTGAGGGTACAATTTCGTATAATAGAGTTTAATGAGACTGGTTTTCCGTCAGCAACTTCCACCGTTAGAGATTCCATGAGGTTGTCACGAGTTTGGTTGAGGATAGGTTCAAATTCTAAGGACACAAAACTCTTATCCACGCCAGTATCGAATAACATGGATGCATAACTACCATTGATGAGAAACGTACCGTTAACCACGTTGTTGTCAGCCCTAGCTTGATTGGCGTTGATGTTGAAAGCTCTTCCTCTAGCAGGTGGAGGAACTTGGTTAGCTTGGTTCACCGGATTTGCTTGAGCTTGGGCATGAATGATGTTCACCAAGCGGGGACATGTGTTCCTGAAGTGGTTTGGGTCTCCACAGTTGTAACAAGCTCGCATAGGTTGCATCATGGGGTAGTTGGGTTGGTAGTAGGATTGGGCTATATGTTGGGCAGGTGGTAGGAGTAAAGGTTGTTGGGCTTATCCCACTATCTGATGGTGGGTTTGGGTTGTGGGTTGATTGCGGTTCATTCGCTGAAGTGTGCGACAGGTTTGGGTGGTGTGACCCGCACGGACACAGCTGGTGCAATGTTGGCAGGGATGTTCAGGAAGGTGATGGTATTGACAACGGTTGCATTTTGGGTATGGGCCGGAGTATGGCTTTTTATATGGTGCAGCTGAGGGAGCAACTTGGGTGATTGGTGCGGCAGTGAGTGGAGGGTTTATTTGTGTGACAGCAAAATTTCTGTTGTTTCGTTTCCTCTTACCAACAAAATTTGAGGAGGAGATGGAATGGTTTGAAGTTTGGGCCTCAATGGGGGATTTCTTTTTCTCATCCTTAAATTTGCCGTTTCGGATGCGATTCTCGGTAAGCTCGATAGCTAGTTCCATAGCGGCTTCAAGTGTTGCAGGCGAAGTGCTTAGAACCGAGTCTTGAATTTTCGAGGGGAGGCCTCGAATATAGTGTTCAACTAAGCGGTACACTGGGGTGAACAAGTTGGGGATCATTTGGTTCAACTCTAGAAACCTTTTGTTGTAGGAAGTATGATCTCCTTCCTTTTGTTTTAACGAGTGGAATTCATCTTCTAACTTTTTGATCTCGCTTCTTGGACAGAAGCGTCTCGTCATGATTTCCCTTAACTCCTCCCATGTTAAGGCCATTGCATCTTCAATTCCACTCTTACCCTTCTCTGTATTCCACCAGGTAAGAGCTACCCCAAACAGTCTCCCGGTTGCGTAACATACCTTGCGATCCTCGGGACAATCGCAATTGAGGAAGGTGTTTTCCATTTCCTCAAACCAGTGGAGGAGAGCAGTGACACCTTCGGTCCCTTCATATTTCGGGGGATCGCAAGACTTGAAGTGTTTGTAGGAGCACTTTTTGGAGGGAGGGTTGTCGACGTTCTGGTCTTCTTGATTTGGAGGGTTGATGGGATTTGCGGTGAGAGCTTGTTGGACTTGAATTACGATGTCAGGAAGCACCGCGGCCATTTGTTTTGCATTTGGGTGGCCAAGCGTTCGTTTGACCTTCCTGACTTTCTACCTCCACGTAGCTGCCTAGCCGACATCTACAGGAACATACAAAGGAAAAATTGTGAGTTTAAGGAGTCTTTTTAGGTGTCATGTGTCGTTAAGAAAAATAAAAAAAAATAACATAATCATCAATAATGCAACTACATCCATAGGATGTCTTGGGTTTGCTCATGTTTGGGCCTCCAATGTCCCCCCTACCATCGCCTGTATAGTCATGTGGGCCCCCATGACTATTGGCTTAGTAGGATTCACATTGGTGTTGGCGGTTTAACACTCGCATCACCCGAATGAAAACCATGAAATATGATTGCAAGATGTATGGTAGGAGGGTGTCCAAGTATAGACACAATGACAACTCAAAGTGGGGTTAGCTCACACGACGTTTGATATAGCATGCTTTGGCCTAATAGGTCCTTCGTACTCTCATCGTTAGTCCCTAGGTAGGCAAACTGGTCCTTTATTTTGGATTTATACGAATGCCAAGCCTAGACAGGACGTTCCGACTACCGGTACTTGTTCCCTTCCAGTTACAACATGCCCGTCATGAGAACTCACTTTGATGTGATTTGAAAAATACAAAAATCGTTGCAAAATCATGGGAATTGTGTGGTGTGTGCTCTCATGGATATGGTATGTTATGAGAATATGATTCATGATGAGCATTGTATAATAATATGTACTTATGAACATGCTTGCATAACATTGAATGTAACAATAAACATAAAGCATATAAACATCATGAATTTTGTATGTAACACATAAACAATTTAAAAATTCTAATCAACTATAGTATAGGCTCTAAGGGTCTAATAACCTATCCTATATCCCTATAGTCATGGCTCTGATACCAATCTGTCACACCCCGACCCGCAGCGGAATAAGAGCCGGGGCATAATTGGGTTATCACCAAAGCTCATGATGTTTACTAAAATGTTTCATATTTATTAAATTCAAAGTACAACTTAAATAGTCAAATTAAATCCATACGGTTACAAGGAAAATGAAACTAAGTAATACAATCCCAAAGCTTAAACTGAATTATTCTTCTAAGCCTTCCTATGTGTTTCTTGCCTCAACTGGATCACCTGTATCATGTGTAAAATGGGGGAAAGTTCGGGTCAACAAAAGTTGGCGAGTGAACCATGTTTAAAAACACTGTTATTGATTTCTTGTTGTATTTAATATTGAAAAGTTGTGCAATATTCATATGTGAGCAAACATATATAAACAAACAATCACAAACCACCTTGAATGAGTATATGACATGAATGATAATGTATTGTGAGATCAAGGCTCAATCAAACGGAGCCGATCGTATGAAATGTATGATGATGTATGTGAGATCAAGGCTCAATCAAACGGAGCCGATCGAATGAGGCACCTGTACTCAACCCGTCTCCCACGGGGAGCTGATGGGCCTATGAAATGCATGTACTGAAAATGATAACTTTAATCTAAACATAATCCACACAACAATTGATACATAATGAATACACATTTGATCACGGATATGATGGATGCACAAGTGTTTAAAATATAATAAATAATTATGCGACACATGATACACCCCAAAAATGTGATTAAAACGGGGAATTGGTAGAGGTTCACTCACATTGCGTGCGTTCTTTTGATAACTTGGATGCGCACGAGTTTTGGGATTTGATCGACGAGGAAGACTAACCTAAAATAATAACGAAATGGTTCGGTAAATAAATGGATTTTTATTTCATAATCTTAATAGGGTTTTTAGATTAATTTTTGTGAGTCTAAGGACGTTTTCTAACTTTAAAAATATTATTTTTAAGTATTTTTAAATAATTTTTCAATTAAAAGAAATAAGTAAAAATAATATAAAAAGTGGGTTGACTTGTCAGGTCTGACCGGGTCTGACCTGTCAGACAGTGATTATTCAGGCGCTGAGCGAAATCGAACTCGGGACCTTTCGTTTGTGTGCACGCAGCCCAGCCAACTGAGTTGCGTGTCTAACCCGTTAGAATTCCTGATTTAAATTATACTTATGCTCTTGTTAGCTTTATTCAGAAATAAATAAACTTAAAATAAAGTTTTTAGACTAAACAACCCGCCGCGCCTACTGAGAGTCGAACCCGCAACCGCTATGCTACTCTGCACCCAGCCCAACCAACTGGGCTGGGTGTCTAACCCATTATATAATGAAATTACTTTATATTTATATACTTTTTGAGAACTGGTTTAGTTTGGTTCTAAAAAAAAACATTCTGATTAGAAAACCGGCGATGAGTAGGGATTCGAACTCAGGTCGTGCATGTTATTTACGCACACATTCCACCATTGGACTGTGTGTCTAACTCAGTTAAGATCCGATTATTATTTCTTTTAAATTACTGATCGAGAACCCATCTTCTTCAATGGTTTCAACACTGAACCAGAATTCGATAATCAAATGATTTAAACTACCCTGATGTTATTAATACTTAGCATGAATTGAACATATTACACAGAATAAAATTAAGACGCATACCAAACAGAAGTCGAAGTTCGCTGTTCTGGTGACCAACTCCGGCGATTGCAGACAGTGATTCCGACGAACAAAAGTTAGAGTGAAAAATTGAGGGTTTTGCGAGTGTTTCCGAGATGTGAGGCGATGGTGTTATTAGTGTAAGTTGGAAGTAATTTCATTTCGGTTTTCAATCTCAACAATCATATGTATCGAGTCATTGAAGATGGAATTGATTAAGAACGTGGGTTGTAACTGACATTGTATCATCGGTTACACTCAGAAACTCGCGACCACACCAAAGGTCTCTGGTTATTTGAAAGGCTTTGGGCGGTTTCAGTCCTTGACGCAAACAGATGATTCACAGGTGGAACTTAAGTTTTATTTGATTCATTGATTACACAAACGAGCCAAGTGGCGGAGTTGTATGTTGTTTGTTTAATGAACCGGCTGACCCGGGTTCGAAACCCGGCAGCGGTATTTATTTTATTTATTCACTATTTCTTTGTTTTTATTGATTATGTTTTAAAATTTTAACAATGTTTATTAGTTATGTATCGTTTAAAATTAATATGAACATTAAAACGCAACGAAAATTATAACTGAAATATTCGATTAATAAACGAAGCGGGTTTTGAGAACCCGTTTTTCGACGGATGTTACAAAACAAACAACTCTGCACCAATGATAATCTATCCAAACCAAAGAACTTAGTAAAAAAATCAACAATAGTTTTATCAAATATACCCCTGGAGAAAGTGTACAAAACACTGCCCATTTTGTACAAACCATGAACCTTGTGCTTGTGCAATATGTTCAAGCAACAACTATTCCTTAGGGTCAATATGTTCAAATGCCCATTGCACAAGTTCAAGCACCTCCAATTGCTCGTGCCCTTTCACCTGCAGAGGCCAACCAGCAAAGCTTTTTCACCCAAGGCTTTCATGACTGGACTACCTTACCAGAGAACTTAACCGATGATAATTTTGCTCTTTTGGAAAAAGAAATGATGAACATGTGGGTTTTTGTTTCATGGCACTTTAATGTATTTTAGGAGAAGGTGATCAAGATAAGGAAAAGACTATTGGTAAAAATGCAGAAAGCCTAGAGCAAACAACTATTTGTGAAGAAGGCAATGTAGAAAGAATTGAAGAAGTTCATCCCAAAAGTTCCATTGATTATCCACATGATGGTGTTGATGAAGCTGTTGCCAAGGTATCCCGTCATATTCTTAAGGAATTATGTTCAGACAAATGCATCATTGCACTTGCAAACATCAAAGAGGTCAATGAAAACCTTAGGGAAAAGGTCCAAGTTAGTGAAATTGTACATGAAAAACTAATAAGAGATTTCAAAACCAGACTAACTGAAAAGGATCAAAATATCAGCAGTTTAAAACATGAAGCATCAATCACTAAACACCAGCTCCAAACCATGATAGAAAAATATCAAGGTCACAAAATGAGCTTGAATCTATCCAAATCAACTGTGAAAATGGGTAGAGTCATGTGCTGGGTTTGAAATGCTTCTTAAAAAACAGATAAAGAGCAATGTGAAATTTGGAATAGGATACAAAGAATTTAAAAAGAAAAATTCCAAGAAAATGATCACACTGATTCTCAACTAGTTGAAGTAATTCCAACAAACTCAGCTGGCAAACAAGTAAAAACACCGATCCAGATGGTAAAAAGATTATTTTTTTGAAAAACCATCAGGCTTATAACCAAATCTTGAAAAGGAAAAAATATTAGTTTAATCCTACTTGGTCTGATGAATGTGATGTGCTTAAACTTCAAACTAGTTGACTTCAAAAACCCTGATGGTCTCAAACCACCAAAGCTAAAAGTAATTCTTGTTACCCACTCTCAAACGTTTGCTCAAACATCTGTTTCAAAAAAGAGAGAAAAGGGGAATAAGAAAGACAAGACCACAAATCTGTACTGTGACTTCTATGAAAAAACAAATCATATAGCCAAAATAAAATGTTTTCATTTAAAAGCTTATGATATAAACAGATGGAACAACATCTGTGAGTCAAAACCTAAGTGCACTATCTGTGGCAAAAACAATCATGTGACTCAACAATGCTTCTATCTTAAACCCTATGACATAAAAAAATTTGGCTTAAGGATAAGGCATCTGTTAATCAAGAAGTTTACCAAAAGAAAACCACAACCAACTCCTGAGGAATTTGAGCTTGTCCAAACTTTGTCACACAAGATTTGAGCCAACACCTTGTTCACAGGGATGTTCAAGTTACAAATGCTCCACCATAAAAAAATGTATCCAAGAGGGTATGGGCAACCATCTTATCATAGAACACCTTATGGGTATAATGAGCTGGTCAAAATGCCCCAAAAAACCAAGAGCAAACAGATACCCACATAGCTACAATCAATTCATTGAGAAAAGTCAACCATTGGTTTATTCAGGTGCTAACATCAAGCTCTTGCAAAAAGTCAACAACAACTAATGGAAATGGTTTAAAAACTGATTCTCACAAAAGATCATTCTCAAGGAGATGACTCCGTGGAAAACGAGAACAAACTAAAGTTGATAAAGCTTTAGTCTCAGTTCCAAATTAACCCATACTAATTATTCA
Organism: Scalesia atractyloides; assembly: GCA_947069175.1. Lineage (NCBI taxonomy): Eukaryota > Viridiplantae > Streptophyta > Magnoliopsida > Asterales > Asteraceae > Scalesia > Scalesia atractyloides. The sequence continues at coordinate 65,678,073 of CAMTDV010000022.1, forward strand.
AGGTACATTTGTTGGGACTTCAGAAGTGTCAACAATGGATAGCTCCTTGCAAAAAGATATAAACACAAAAAATTCAAAATTTCAAAAGTTTTGAAATCCTTTCAATAAAAGCATTGATATGTTGTGTTGAAAGTTCCAAAATTTGTTTAAAATTATTAAAGATTGTTCAAAAATCACAATACACAAAAACTTGTTTATAAGATCAACCAATGTTTTAGTGGTTCAAAAGTTTAATTAACCAAATTCAAAACCACCGTTTGCAAAAAGAAATCACTTTTCCCCCTACAAAACATTGTTTAAACCCAACAGTGGGTTGAAACATCTGTTCTCATCCATTTGTTGACCAAAGTCAAAAGATGTACGGACCACCATTTTATATCCTAACATTTGTTGACAACAAACAAAGGTTTTAAAATATAAAATAGATCTTTGCCAAACAAACGTTTCATTCCTTCATCAAAGGATTTTCTTAGTGGGGCTCAGACGCTGATAAAACAGACCTTTGATAAATAGAGTTTGTCTTACACAAATACACATTTGCAACATCACTCAGAAAGTAACCGTTGGCCACGTGATCACCACTATTACATAAACCCTGTAAACCCCCCTCCCCCATATGAATAAGTTTTTATTTTACCGTTATCAGAATTTGTGAGGATCTGCTCATCCAATAAGCTTAAGTCCTAATATGTTTAACCTAGTTTAATATGCGTGGAATTCATTTTAAACTAGTGACAAGTTCAAGATTTACTGTTTAATCTCAATATTTCATTAATCTAATCATCGTTTACAGCATGAGAGAAATTTGACAGGGCTTCGCCTTATCAGTCAACAAATCCGCTACAGACTCAAGACATAAGCACACCTATTTATAGACTTGGCACTTCGTGCGAAGGTGAGTCTTTACATCGTACGAAGTGGTCGCTTCGTATGAAGTGAACATACAATCAAAATAATCTAACATTTTAGCCCTATTACATACATGACACAAATACATAGGCGATGGATATTCTGCATCAACAAACTCCCCCTTGGATATTGCCGCAGTCTAGGTCAGTTTTCAAACTTCAAAATCTCCATAACGTTAAGCTTTATCTTTCGAAAAAATCTTTCTTGGTCTTCGACATTCTTCGCTCGGAATCGGTGTTTGATCTATCGCTGGAGCCCATTTAAAAAACTCAATTCTTCTGATTGAAGCTTTCTTGATCTTTTCATCAATCTTTTCTTCTTTGCGCATTTGCTTCCTAAATTATTTCCCTTCCAGTTCTCGCCACTTCGATTTCCACATCTTTCCCGAATTCATACCATGTGCATAACAAACGTTAATTACACCTTGGTATTGCATTTCCAGAACTTTCTCTTTTGCCTCGTAGCATATCTTGTTTTAAAATAAACATTCAATGTCTTTTTCTTAGTAGTTAACTAGCCACATCGGGTTTAGTATTCTTATAGCCCTCCATATACCTTCAGACTTCAGCACTATCACTGCTTCACCCATCTCAATATCATATTGCCACCACTTTAAGAATTCGTTGAAGTCTTGTTCAATCTTCATCAGTGGAATATTTTTCATTGCACGTGACCGCTTCACAATCAGAGTAACATCCTTCTCTATAGTGACTGGATCGATCATGATTATCTTTTTCGGAATGTGTGGCTTCCAGTTTAGAAAACCATGAGCAGCTTCAAACTTAGTCAACTTCCACAGCCTTTGATCATTAAACTTCATCTGATAATTGATAGACTTTATCTGGCATAGCTCCTCAACATCCCACCATGGTAAGTCTGGATATCACACAAATATCTAAAATACTGTACTCCACACTCCCGTTTCACTACATACACGTTCAATTCTAGAATCCAACCCCAGCTTAATATATCTCCTAAAGATTTATCTTGATCTCTTGTGAATAATGCTAGTAGTTGTCTGAATTTTCCCTCTTTAGGCAATTCCTTGAACCATATTTTCTTGGCTTCAATAATTTCTTCTTTAGTTAACCGCCTTGGAACATCTTCTTCTTTCACTGTCTTCTCAACTCTTCTTTTTAACAAATCATCCATAGTCTCAGCAAACATTTCCTGAAAGGTTGGGAAGTCATCTATTCCATCACCAGTGTATTTGACAGTTTCATCGTTAGAATCATCCTCCACAACAATCCGATCATAGTTATCAGCATCTACCACATATCTATAAACATAGTCTTCAGGTTTTGAAGCACTTATGTTGTTTAGTTCTTCTTTAAAGTCAAACTCAAAAGAATTCTCATCAACCTCGAGCATCTTAGCACTTATGGTGTAGTTATGTATGAACTCCCCTCTTCCACACCGTGCTCTAAATAGAATACTTTGGGTTGTGGAATTCACGAACAACCGTTATAGGATTAACGTGTGTGAGGATTCCTAAAAGCTCTGCATCGTTAACAGGATCCTTATTCTCCCCCTATCTTTGAGATTCATCTTCCTGATTGGCTTCATCATTCAAGAATGCATCATAATCGAAAGAATTGTTCATCTTAGCTTGAACTACCAATTTTGTACCTCCCTAAGTATTATCGTCGTCATCACCTTTATCATCATCATCTTTCTTTCCATCACCTCCCACATCATCATTCTGATCATCATCATCATCATTATCATCATCCTTTTCTCCTTCTTCCTCATCAGTAAATAACACAATATCTTTGATCATCTTCTTAGTCTTTTCAACATCATAAGGCACATAAATAACCGATCCAATCAACACAAACTTTGATATGTCAATCTCTGGCTCTTGCTCAATAGGCGTAACCACAGGAATAGCATCTATATTTTCCTTTCCTTTTCCTGCCGCTTCAGCATCTTCTTCAATGTTTCTGGCTCTTTCAGCAGACCTAGCCTTTGCTTCTTCTATCTCGATCAAATCATATTCAGCATCAAAGTTTACATTGAATCGCTTCCCCAGTATTTTGTACAGAACATCAAACTTCTTTGATATCACAAATTTTTCAACTTTGAGATCTTGCACCACTCTATGAAGTCTCTCATTCTCAGCAGTGACATTCGTAAGCATCAAGACTAACTACACATTCTCAGCTTCAAGTTGTTTCACTCTATTCTCCAGATTTTGAATCTTCTCATCATTGAAGAAATCACATTCGTATCCAGCAAATTGTAAATAATCATCAAAAGTTGTAGGACCATGTAGGGTGTGATTGGCATCTTGCTGATTGTGGTGTTGATCGTTGTTGTACTGGAGGTGTTGTTTGCTTTGGAGGTGATGGTGGATGTGGTGGTGTTGATTGTTGGACTTGAGATGGTGGACGTTATGGTGAAATTGGTGGTGTTGGAACAACAACAATTTCCGTAATCAATTCCACCTCAGGTGTCTCCTTTTCTGGACCTACTGACTCAACCTCAGTAGTCTTTCTATTAAGATACTTCCTTCTTGCTCTTTAACATTTGGAGACTCTGTTGTCTTTGCAACATCTGAAGCCTTACTTTTCACATGTAACATCCGACGAAAAACTAGTTCTAAAACCCGCTCCGTTTGTAATTCAAAATACGTATGATGTTCGTACGCATTTATGTTAAAAGTTCAAAATTTGTTATATTGTTATTAGTATTTAATATTAAATTATTAATAAATGTTAATAAAAAATATATAATTAATAAAAAACGAAGACCGCGGGTATCGAACCCGGGTCTCCACCCAAACAATGCACACAACACACCACTACACCACACACACATATTTGAAACAAACCCAAAATAAACAACTTTTATTTCGGTTCAACTTCCTGTAATCAAAACCCAAACACCCGCCCAAGAAACGACTGAAATCATCAAGGCATCAAATCCAGTTTTGTTCCTCGAATTAACCCCTTTGTAACTGCATCTAATCATAAACGCGAGTCAATTAGTGAAATCATCAATTCATAAAACGGTCACAAATCATTGCGGCATTAACTCCTTTGACCGAAACCGAAATATAGAAATGCTACCTTCATCAACTATAAATTGAGAGATTGGACTTGTTTAGAACACACATACATACTTCCCAAAAACACTTTGCAAACTCTCTGTCTTCGATTTATACACTCGTCGGAATTTTCTTGCTATCGCCGGAGGAATCAAGCATCTTCATTTCGGACAATCATTTGAATTTTGTTTTCTTTTCAATTACCTTATGACCGGTTAATACAAAACAAACCAGTCCACAAGTTTATCTAATCGGGTTCTGTTCAGTGGGTTTAAACATGAGGATGATGAAGTCGAGTTAGTATATTAATATAATTAAAATCCTAGATTAAATCGGGTTAGACACACAGTCCAGTGGTGGGCTGTGTGCATTACAAACAAGAGTACCCGGGTTTGAGTCTCTTTATGTGCAACGATCCGTTCGTATAACAAACCTTTTTAAATAAACAAAATCATGATTTAATCGAGTAAGTATATAAATGTAATAAGAATCTAGTTTATATCGGGTTAGTCACACAGCCCAGTTGGTAGGGTTGTGTGCAACACAAGTCAGAAGTCGCGAGTTCGAGTCAGGTCTGAGCACGGTTATATGCGTTCTGAAATAAATAAAACCTTTTTAAAATAAAACAAAAATATAATTTAACTCATTTAGTATATATATGTAATTAAAATTCAGATTATTTTGGGTTAGACACGTAGCTCAGTTGGTAGAGCTGCGTGCACGTATACGGGAGGTCACCAGTTCGATTATTACACGCTGCCAAAAACCACATTACTGACAGGTTCGACCACTTGAAAGGGGTATATTTTTTTAATAAATCTTTTCTTTGTTTTTCTCTAAAAATCCTTAAAAATATATATATAAACACAAGACTTTTTAAGCAATAAATATTGTAATAAACACAACATAAATTGTCTTAAAAGTCTAATAAAAGTCCTAAAATAAAAATAATAATTTCAAACAAAAGAAATGTATTTACCAAATTAGTACATGTTTATTTAGGTTAGTTTTCTCGTCGGTTGAATCGTAAATCGTGCGCATTCATCATCAATTCAAGAAAACGCACCCACTGTGAGTGAATTCTTACAAACTTCCCCTTTTTATTCATGGTTTTGGGGTGTATCATGTGTCGTTTCATTTAAATCATTTATTCAAACATTTGTGCAACTACCGTTATATGAATTAACGTGCTATGTGATATTTTGCTTATTGTTATTTGTGGCTATACTTTCTCAATGCAGTCAAGCTGTCACATTAGGCCCATCAGTTCCTTGTTGGATACGAGTTGAGCATCGCGTGCCTCATTAGATCAGCTCTGTTTAATTGAGCTTTGATCTCACAGCTCATTATTTATTTTCTCATTTCAGTGCAATCATTCACATTAGGCCCATCACTTCCTCGTTGGATATGAGTTGAGCATCGCACGCCTCGTTAGATCGGCTCCGTTTGATTGAGCCTTGATCTCACAGTTCATCATTTATCATGCTCATGTGTACATTGTTAGATTCTTATGTGGTTTGTGAATTGTTTACCTATACGTTTGCTCATATTTGGTTTATGCACATTTATTTATATTTAAATTAATCAACATATTTTTTCCATATATTTAAACGAATTCACTCGCCAACTTTTGTTGAGCCAAACCTGTATTTTTACACATGATACAGGTGAACAGGTTGAAGCAGGGAACACATAGGATTGGGCCTTAGAAGAAAAATAAGGAGTTACTTAAATGTCATGATTAGAACATTTTGTGCTTGTATGATTTATGTGTTTGTTGGAATTCTCCCTTTTAATTTGGAATAATAAATATGAAATTTTATAATAGTAAATGTCATCAGCTTTGATGAAAACTCAATCATGCTCCGACTACCATTTCGCTGCGGGCCAGGGTGTGACATCACAGGCTTTGCTTTCTTCGTAGGTCTCATGACAATTTCTTCAGAAGTAGTTTCTGATAGCACATAAGATTCATCGTCATCACCCATTGCTTTTCTTTTTCATAACTATGCTTTCTCCGCTTCAGCTCTGGCTTTATAATTGATACACTCTTCAGAACTCGCTTCAGCCTCTTTATCATGATCAAAAGTCGAAGAAAACACTTCTGTTTCAACGTTTGTATCAACTTCAACATGTTTCTCATCTTCATTTATTTACTCTTTCGTTGAGTAGCTAGCTTCTTTTGGGGAGTTGTCTTCTTTTTTTTTTCCTCTTTCTCATACTAGACACCTCTCTTAGGAACATAATCAGTTAAATGTTCTTCTTCAAAATTCTCAGAATTATTGTCATCATTTCTCCATTGATCCTTTGGTGGTGCTCTATAGTTTTCATCTTTAATTGCTCCAAAAAACTTTTTGCTTACTTGTTCTATCGCTTGCTTCATATATTGGTTAAGACGAATTAAGGATAAATCTGATATATGTTCCAAATTCAGCAAATCTTTTTTATCTTTCACAAGGTCTAGAAACTGATCGTCTAGCATCATCTGAATGAACCTTGGATACTGTAGAAATTTCTGTTTAACAATGTGTGCCTTCATCTATCTGAAGATCACTCTCGTAAAGTTGCAAGGCATGTTTAGAGAAAGAACAGTTATAATGCACATGAGAGTCAAGTAAAACATCAAACCCTCCTTTTCGATAGCTTAGGTCGTGAATTACAGAATGTACAAAGAATTTGTACGGCCTGCCTAAAATTTGGTGCGCCTGCCTAAAATTTGGTGCGTTCACAACTCCTTTGTATCCCAAGCGATAAAAGTATCCTTTACACATTCTTTCAGAATACATGGTAGGATCATCGTCTTTGTTTTTGAAATCCAAAAGCCTATGAATTAATGCCCCAGTGATTAGCACTTCTTTATCTTCGTTACTAATCCATACAAATGATTTGATCGCCTTAACTCTGGTACGAACTTGGCATGATCCCAGAATCTCTATACATGTGAACGATAAGCCTTGTATTGATACGTAAGCGCTTTTTTGATTGGAAGTCGATCTATAAACTTTAAGATATCCTTGAAGGTATCTCTGGAATATTCTTATTGAGCACACAACAGATATTGTGTTTTGGTTCAAAATTCGACTTTGTTCCAGCAAAACACAATAACTGCAAACACTTAGACGAAAATCACAAAAATAACCAAAAATCCTTGTGAGAAGTAGTCTATACGAAGCGAATATATATTTTACTTGGTATGAAGATAACTACAAATTTTTTACCATAATAGAATTTATCTTCATGTGGAGTAAAATCATCAATTCAGAACATTTTCACTTTGGGCGGAATAAACTTTTACTTCGTAAACTTTTACTTCGTATGAAGTTATTTAAAAACAATGTATCTTATCTTCGTACGAAGGTAACTTTTTACCTTCATTAACTTGACTTGGTCAACTGACTGGGTCGTATATTTTGATGTTTTTATGAAATTGATGATTCTCTAACAAGCTAAACACGCCAATTTCACTAGATCTATATTCAATTTTAAGATTTGTCCATTAAATCATTCTAGATCTGAGATTTTATACTTATTTGGCTGAAACATTCAATTTAAGTCCAAACTGGTTCGAGTTTCTACCTTAACCATTGTTAGTGGTGTGCCAATCAACCACTACAATGTAAATTTTGGTAGCATTTCGTCATTTTGGTTTACAATTTCTTTAGTTCGCACAAAGAGAGTTGAATAGTGTTAATGATTCACTTCGTATGAAGTGAGTTATATATAGACATATATTTCTCTTCGTACGGATGTGAACATCTTACTTCGTGCGAAGTGAACATGTTAATTTTCAAAGTTTCAATTTCTCGTCATTTTACCAGTTTTAACGACCCAGTCAGTTGACCAAGTCCAAGTTAATGACCCTGGTTAACTGATTTGTCTACCAAGTCCAAGTTAATGACCTTGGTTGAACACTTTATGAACAAACTAACGTTTTCAAACAATTTTAAGTTTCAATTGAATGAACTTTTGATCACTTCAAATCTTTTTCCCATTTCAGATTAGCTCCCAACCCGTGTCCTCTGGATTTCTCAGCATTCAGCATCTTTGGATTTTGAAGACCAGTTCTTTATCATCGACAGTCGAAACTAAGATGAAAATAAAATCTTTTATATTTTTCCAAAGTTTATGCTAAAACACACTAAAAAGCATTTTGGGTTTTTCTAAAATGAAATATAATAACTATGTACAAACATATTTACAAATATTTTTTGTGAGTTTGTGTTAGAGGATCATATCATTTTTAAGACATATCACTAGTACTATTGATCTTGATTAAAACTCTAAGTTTTAAACAGATTCACTTAGATTTTCAGTATATTGATCCAGTTAAACCTCTACACACTTCTCAATTGTTCCGAGATACGTTAATTAGATGTCTTAGAACTTGACTTAATAATGTTTCCCACCTCAGAATATACTCCCGTATCAAGATTTCATCTTACACGTTAATATATCTGACTGATATATGTATCTGGTTGTGCTAGACCTTGAGATCTTAGGTTAGTATCACCGTACAGACAAAGAGATGAAGGCTCGACTTAAAATTTGTTGCAGTTTTGGGTTTTAAAAGCAAAAGTATTTTACAAGTTCTAGGCCATTGCTGAGCAAAATCAGAAGAACTTGTATAATACCCCAGATATCAATTACCAGATCTTTCGATACTTTCAATTTGTTGCAGTTTTGGGTTTTAAAAGCTAAAGTATTCTACAAGTTCTAGGCCATTGCTGATGCAAAATCAGAAGAACTTGTATAATACCCCAGATATCAATTATTTATAAAGACCTAGTATATTAGAATCCGGCAATCTCTCAAACAAAATTTTGGTGTACTAAGACCATATATTTGAGAGATGTTAACCCACTAATTAAGAAGTTCTCTTTATGTTTATATCTCAGAAACAATTTACTGAATGTGCAAAGCGTACTGGCACATCATTAGTGAGACATGTTTAAACATTTTGACACCACATTTCTTTAGCATACTGTGATAACCCACTAATGTACTATCATTTCCCTCTTTTTACATGAAAACACTTTTTGTCCTTTTCATGTTTTTGTACATTTAAATTTTTATATGTTTTTGTATTTTTCACAACATATTTTGCCCCCCAAAATCAAAAACATAATTTTGGATTTTTGTTTTTAAGAAAGAAATTTGAAAACTAAAGACTTAAAAACTTGACAAACCAATGAGGATCACGTCAACTCGTCATCCATCTCGAATTCAACCTCTAAATCCCCCCTATGTCAGATTTTTCATTTCGTTTAGTTTCAAAAGATAGTTGAATTTAGCTCGATTAAACGGTTTAGTGTAAAAATCTGCATTTTGTTCATCAGTGTTGATCTTTTCTATGCGAACCAACTTTTTCTCCTAGCAATCACGGATAAATTGGTGTCGAATTTCAGTATGTTTAGTTTTAGAGTGTTTAACTGGATTTTTCGTGATGTTAATGGTAGCCTCGTTATCTACATATATAGGCGTATCAAGAAACTACAATCCGTACTCTCTCATTTGTTGTTGTATCCACAAGATTTGGGAACAACAACTAGAAGCTGAAACATATTCTACTTTGCAAGTAGAGAGAGCGAACGTGTTTGCTTCTTGCATTGCCATGTTACTAATTGTGTGCCAAATAATTGGCAACCAGCAGTTGGAGATTTAGCATTTAAGTTGCAACACCTAAAGTCAAAATTGGAATATCAAGTGAGGCTTAAATCATCATTCTGTGGATACCACAAGCCGGTGCTTGGGCAACCCTTCAGATATCATAGAATCCGTTTGACGATCAGCATGTGTGACATTCATGGACTTGACTGATATCGGGCACAGAGGCATGTCAGATACATGATACCCGGCCTTGATGCTGTGAGGTACATTATGTGACAAACGGCAAATAACCAGTAATTCTGTACAACCTAATCACGATTTTTAATTCATAATCTCATGCATATAATCGTAATTTAATTACGTAACTGAGTCATACGTCATATCCTAAGTATTAGGACAAGTAAAAAGGATCATAACATATACTGGTTTCTGTTATGACACCGAACAAACCAAACAATGCCCTAAAAGTGTTGGTAGAAAGTGTTGGGCGCACTATCCGCGGTTGAACTATTTGTGTCAACAAACCGCTAAAACGAAACAGAATAGCATATAACGGCATGCTAATGCCATAATTGAGTCCATATATAGATGAGAACAGTGATATGGGAACACACATTACAAGAATACATAACTTTCAGTACAACGCCTAAATTGCAAAATTGTCCGTTTCGACTAAAAAGGCGACAAAATTCAGTTTGTCCACAACATTAATTCTGTGGATTCCGGATTTCAGAATAATAACAAAACAATGTTGAACTTCCTAAAACAATATGAGAATAGAAAAAATGCACAAAAGACATCGTTTCCGGTCATACGGCAAACAATGCACAACTTGACCGGATAGCGACCGTTTGCCGAACCGACGAACATTTTAGCGGCCGATAGGCTCCTACAAGCATCTAGAGAACTAGTTAAGCCTCAATTGGGACTTGGAATCCTTTCAACTATCTTGAGGCCACGGAAACATAGCTTTCGGAAAAGTTCGACGGCAAGATATATAAGTGTCGATATCGAGCGTACGATCAAACAAAAGGCATTTCGACCATCCTAGCTCAACATATATTCGGCTAGCAAACTAGTTAAGCATATTCTAGATCGGAAGTGCCCTAAATAGACGTCATGACACTTGTGGTGGTCAAAAACTAAAGCTTCCGGTACGAAATGAAAAGTTCGTATATTAGCCAATATTATACCGATGAGCGAACTAGTGACGTTTCGTTATCCGAAACTTATACCAGTTAGTCAAGAGGACTAATTAACATGGATTAACACCCTAAACCCTAATTACTTGCTAACGATACAAGATCAACCCATAATCACCATGTTATAAATAATATTTACACTCAATCCCCCCCCATGTGGGCCCCCATCCACTTGATTATGTTGAAATTATGAAGATTAGGAGTATGGTGGTGATTATGTTGTAACATATGAATGATGGCTAGAATATATAACATAGCCTACACATGATCTTCATTATTTTCACTACAAAAAAAGTTGAAACCATCTCTTCCATCTCTCTCTTCACACGGCTGCCACCACCACCATTAAGCCACCACAAGACCACCATTAACCACCTCATTTCACTCGAAAGCCCTTTCAAGACCATCCAAGATGCTAGCTAAGGTGGAGGACTATTAGGGCTTTCTTGGAGCTTCATTTTCTTCCTTAATCTTCACTAATCTTGTGCAACCATTGTAAGATAAATTCCTTCATATTTTAGTTTCTTACAATGTCTAGTTAAAGGAAGTACAAGTTGATCATCTTGAAAGTGAAGAAAATATAACCCAAAAACCCTAAACCTCACAAGAATAATAACACTAAGTATAGTTATTATGTGTTGATTATGTGCTTATATGTTAACTAGTTAGCATGATGATGTTGTTTATGTTAAAGTAAGTGTATAAGTTAGATGATCTTGTATGAATAAATATGAAAATGATGATTTAAACATGGTAATGTTTAAATCTAAACAAGATCATCAACTTCATCATCCATAAAGATTACTACAATCTAAAAGTAATTTTATTACACATGAGTAACTTTTATAAAGAATAAACACTATGATTTAAGATGTAACCATCTTAAAAGTGTAGTAATAAAAGGGGTTTAAAATAAAGGACTTGATTTAGTGATGTAACCAAAAATGATGGTTTAAAAATGCTAATAAATGTTGAAATCTCATTATATTTTTAATAAGATTTTGACTACCAAAAGCTATGGATGATGATGTACATAAGTTGTAAACAAAATAATATGGAAGCTTTAAATTATTTGTTGATCTTGATTATGAGTTTAAACAGGGTTTAAATACGTTTTAAAAATGTGGAAAACACCATAGTTTAGGGGAACTATGGCGAAATTTTCTAAAAATCTAATTGCGATTAAGGTATGACTAACGGGGTGATTAGCGGGACTAAACGTGATTAGTAACTTAAACCGGCATTAGGTAAGTTCTAATGACACGGGTTAAACCCTAAACACCCAAGTGTTTAGCAAGTATATAAATATATATTTTTACAAGTTAAAAATAAATGATCCTTATAAATATATATATGGATACTTGTGAAATAAAAGTATATATACATATTTTGTCACCAAGAATTATGTGTAAATACATGTGTATTGTATGTGTATGTATTTAGAAGCTTAGGGTATTCACCATAAAATACCCAACTATACACAAATTACTACAAACACTTGAAAATATTACCATGTGTTGGTGACACAAACAAATACATTTTTACAATACGTAGAAACAATAATTGGACAAACGAAGCAATGCAGACGGTGGGCGAATGTACACAAATACACCATCGCGTCGTCGACCATCGAATAAATCGCCGACACGAAGAGTTATTACGATGACGGAGGATTGTCGACCGGAAAAAGCATGTATTAAACGACGACGATGACAAGTCTAAAATATATATTTAGACACTTAACATATATATGTTATCGATATCAAAACCCGGAAAGTTAAAACATAAAGAATTTACTAAGTGAATTTATAAAAGTATACAAAATAAGTGTACTTACAAACCCATATTGGTAAAATTATAAGTATAAGACTTATAAAATAATGGGCTCTTGAAAATGAATTTGGGTTAAGCCCATTTTATAAAAGACATGGGCAAGGCCCAATTGCATAAAATATATGGGCAAGGCCCAATTGCATAAAATATATGGGCAAGGCCTAATTGTATAAATTACATGGGCTAGGCCCAATGACATGAAAACATGGGCTAGGCCCAATGATATAAATTACATGGGCTAGGCCTAATGACATGAAAACATGGGCTAGGCCCAATGACATAAATTACATAGGCTAGGCCCAATGACATAAAAATACATGGGCTAGGCCCAATGACATGAAAACATGGGCTAGGCCCAGGGACATAAATTACATGGGCTAGGCCCAATGACATGAAAACATGGGCTAGGTCCAAGGACATAAATGACATGGGCAAGGCCCAGTTCACACACATTAAGAATAACAAGATATATATATACATATATATATATATATATATATATATATATATATATATATATATTTGAGAAATATATGTATAAAAATATTAATCGAACAAATGAACTACCAACACTATGATAACATTAAAAGTTGTTCTAATGTGATAAATATATACACAACAAGAATTCAAGATGAACAACTAGTACGAGGTCCAACAAGACCTAGGTGTCTAATGAAGTTAATACACATGTAGGTTACACACGTGTACGGACCACCGAACTTTGATAAGTACGACGTACAGAACGCAAAGCTGTGAGTTCATGTCCTTCCTTTCAATTATTTTGAAGTTTTGTTTTTGAAATATCGAGGGGAAACACATGTCATAACAAACGGTATGTTAGCTATGGGGTTAGTTGATAACACGATCAATGTGCGTAAGTAGGATGATGACAAGATTAACCATTAATCACTTAGTGACCAAGGTGCAAAAGGTATAGATCTATAAAGTTTGAGGCACGCTCCATTCCTGGTTGGTATTCCCTTCGAAGTGCTTTTGTGAGCCCAAATGATGTCAAGAGTTGTCTCGGTTTGGTTACTTACTTATGGCACATATGTTAGGGTGCTAGCTACACACTGATAGATCCTTAAACTCCATGAATGCTAATAATATACTCAGATTTCATTACTGGATTACGAGCATGACATTTTATGAGAAAACAATAACTGCATGAACTCGCCAACTTTATGTTGACTTTTTAAAATTACATGTATTTCAGGACACAAGACTTGAGCTGGTGATACACGCCGGGATATGGGAAATGACATGACAACGAATGCCACCTTTTGGAGGATTTGTCTCTTATATCCCAACATCGTATGGGTATATAGGAGTCAAAACCTCAACATGCTTTTACGATGAAAATAATCTTTTATTATGATCTAATGTATTTGAAACCATATTTTTGATGACAATGTGAAATTATTTGGTAACCCATGATTTCACTTTTGGAAACTTGTAAACATTGGTTGCAAGTTATTATAAGCATGGCATCGTTGTTAATTTACAGTTTTTTTACATGATTGGATGCAATGATTACCTCATAGTCACACGGTTGCGCTTCTACTACGACCAGGGTGTGACACATTAAAGATCCGATTATTGTCGATATAAAGTCTAATCAATCTTCACTCCTTTTTAATCTGGTCGATGCCATGATTGAGAGCTAATAGGGTAGACAATGGTAATGATTCCGGAATCTTGAATTTCTCCAAAACATCATGCACATACTTCATGTGATGAATGAAGATTCCATCAGGCAACTATTGACTTGAAGTCCTAGAAAGAACTTCATTTCTCCCATTGAACTCATCTCGATTTTCTTTTGCATGACTTTCTCGAAGTCTTTACACAACACGTCGTTGGTCGAACCAAATATAATGTCATCCACATAAATTTGCACAATTAAAATGTGTCCTTCAGCTATGAAGAGGGTCTTATCTATTGTTCCTCTAGTGAAACAATTCTCTAGAAGGTGTTGAGAAAGCGTCTCGTACCAAGCTCTCGGGGCCTGGTGTAAACCATATACGCCTTATCCAGTAGATAAACCTTTTCTTGGTGTATTGAATCGAAAAACCCCGGTGGTTGGCCGACATACACCTCCTCTTTCACTTTTCCATATAGGAAAGCGGGCTTGACATCCAATTGGTACACCTTGAAACCTTTCCATGACGTGAATACTAGGAAATGCGGATAGCTTCCATCTGGAGACAGGAGTGTAGACCTCAGTATAATCAATTCCCTCTTGCTGATGAAATCCTTGAACAACGAGTCATGCTTTGTTTCGAACAATTACTCCTCTATCATCATGTTTACACTTGAAGACCCACTTTGTACTAATCTTCTTGTGGTCATCTAGTAGATCAACAAGCTTCCAAACTCCGAGTTTCTCAAATTGTATTAGTTCTTCTTGCATAGAGTTATCCTAACTTTCTTCTGTGAGAGCTTCTTTGTATGTTTTTTTGCTCAACCTGCGAAATAAATAAACTGTATGAGACAGTATCTTGTACAGGTGCCCAACTTAGTATAAAAACAACTAAGATCCTTATTGATCTGATTTCTTGTTTTAACTCCAGTCTGCAACTCTCCAATGATGATTTCCGATGGGTGGTAAGACAAAGTCCTCGGCATAACTTCGTTTGCAACGCTAACTTCATGTTCTAGATTTGTGATGTTTTGATCAGCAACTTGATTACTTGTAGATGCTTCGTTCTGAGCACTTGGACCAACTTGATTGTTTAGTAAACTTTGAATATGTTCTGCTCCATCACTGGAAGTAGATCCATCGTTGTCATATGTCGGTTCAGCATCAGAATCAGAATCGCCACTTCAATCAAACGTAGGAGTTGGTTCATTCATCTTTGATTTGCAGTGGGATCAATTGTTCCTGCAGTCTGAGATCCTGGATGTTGAGTACTTGTACTAGCTTCAGCATCATGAATACGAACAGGTTTTTGAGTAATCACGATAGGTCTAGGAACTTGTTCTTGTGATGAAGCTTGTTGTTCCTGATAAAGAACAAAAAGTTCCTCTTCTATTGGTTCGGCTGGAAGCTCGAAGGAGTCCAAGAGATTATCATAGTTGAACAGCCAAGCGTCCCCTGGTTTCTATGTTAGAGACGTGTATCTTTGACAATCTATGTTCTAAGCTTCAATAACCCAGTTTATGCTAGGAAGATATGCTCGAAGTAATGGACTAGCATATTCCACAAAGAATCCCTCCACTAGTTTAGCCCTGAATTTGCCATTTGCATCAATTATGGTGCATGGGGACCTAAACGGTTCTAAATACTTCAGATTTGTCTTTCGCTGGTTAAGTAGCTTGAAACACATTTTCTTATGTGTCTTGACTTTCAATACTCTGTTCAAAGTATAGCATGCAGAAGCCACTACTTCGCTGACAGGTGGTCTTTTGGACAACCCGTAAGTGCGTTAGAATGATATATATTCCATGCTTTAAACGTTTATTTGTTACAATCTGATGTCTATGATGCGTTTGGCTTTTCAGGTACCGAAGAGTGTAATGAGGGGGTTTAAACGTGCTTTAGCGGTTATTTACAAGAGCCTAATCGAAGAGGGGAATTAAGAGATTGCACGAAGGGTAAAAATGGAAAAATGAAGTTGACCACCGTAAGCTACGGTGGCCACTCTTGAATACCACCAAAAGACAGAAGTGTAATGCGTAATGAAATTTTTGCCCACCGTAGCTTACGGTGGTGTCTACCGGAAATGTGTAACTGCCCAATTTAAGCTGAGTTATGGTGGCCTTTCACATTATCAATCATTTGGAACGAAGTACAGAGAAGATATGAGGTGATTTTGGGTGTTTTTCATTGATTATAACAAGTTCTAAACAATATTTGAGTGTGTTTGATTCGTATGAACAAGACAATTGAAGTTTGTTTGATTGTAAGAACATGGAGTGGCTAAACATTTCGGTGATCATCTTGTGTTGAAGGTTCGGTAAACAATTGTGTTTCAATTTTCTTATATCTAGAATAATTGCTATGTTATTGTGATTATGGTGTTGATTGATTATTTGTAAGTTGTTGGTTGATATTTTGCTTATTGCTTATCTCATACATTCTTGGTGTCGTTGACAATCAAGATATTACGGGAAGGTTTACGGGTTAGGTATTGATCAATTGGTCATCGAGTAACGACCTCGCATTTCAATCTGAGTACTTTGTTCCCTTTTACCACAACTAGTTAATCAAACACGAGTCATGTCTATGTGACTCTTTCTAGTAAAATTGGAACACATGCGTTTTGGACTGGAAACTCAAGGTGATCATACTTCTACTAATCTGTTAAAGGAACCAATCTTTGAAGTATTAAGTAGTTAAAATCTAATCCATTAATCGAAAATCTGAAATTTAAATTGTGCAAATTAGGTAATTAGTATAATAGTACAACCATTTGGTAACACTAGTTCCACAAATCCTTGTGTTCGACACCCACTTACCGCTAGCTAATAGCAGTTTTGGGATTAAATTTGCGTGTGACAACGACTACACGTCAAATTTTGGCGCCGTTGCCGGGGATTTGTGCGCAACGTGTGTTATTGTATGTTAGTATAGTTTGTTATTTTTCCGGATTTACGCTGGTTGTGTTAGTGTGCAGGTTCTCACAGGTGTATGCATACTAGAGGATCCAACAAGCTATCACCATTGGTATTTGATCCGGAAATCGAACGGACTTTACGACGCAACAGGATTTTGCTAAGGGAGAATAAAATCAGTGGTTCCCCAACAACACCATCAACACCTATTTCACCACTCCATACCATGGAAAATTTACCTACCACCACGAATCAAACTTCACCATCTACACCTCCACCAAATTCCACCTCTCACCCAACTTCGACACATGAAGTTGACCCATCTAACGCCGCATCACTAGTACCACCATTCTCATCTTTCTTTCCCGCATCCGGTCAATCCTCATCCACCCAATACCCATTACCAAATCAACCTTTAACTAGTTCCACCATTATCCATACTTCACCTACACTTCAACCATCAAACCAACCGGGTTCCCATAACCCTTCTTCACAGTTTGTGCAAACATCGGGTGTAGGAGGAGATGGATATGATGATGGTTATGAAGAGGAGTTAGGAGGTTATGAAGATGAGGGTTTATTATGGGTGATGGAGGTCACTTAGGACCGCAAGGGGGAATGGGTTATCCACCAAGGCAACTTACGGGGGTGCAACAAGTTCGTCCTCAAGGGCCGATATTTCAACAACCAATGCCTCTACAACAAATTCAAGTTCAACATCAGCAACCACAATTTCAAAGACCGATGCATCAACCTCCACCTCAACAACAATTTTTGCCTCAAGGGTTAAGACAAGGTCCGGTGGGCCAACCAAGAGTACCATTGGGTGCCCCGTGTCGACATCATCGAGAAGTAGTGTGGGGGTTGAAGCTCATTTTTGTCCGGTTATTACCAATAACCCTTCTCCGGTAGTAATACCTCAATGCCCGGACGGAAGGACATTTGAAGTTAGGACGACTGCCTTGCAAAGTTTGCCAAAGTATAAGGGTCTAGCAACGGAGGAACCCTATTTCCACTTGGAAACATATGATTCCATTTGCAATACTATCGAGGGGGCAAGGGTTTTCATCGGATGATGTTAAGTTGGTGTTGTTTCAATTCTCATTGGAGGACAAAGCGAAGAGATGGTTCCATACTTTACCGTCAGCATCGATATATACTTGGGCCGATATGCAACAACGATTCCTCGAGGAATTCTTTTCATCCCAAAAGACAAATGAAGCGAGGCGGAGTATAAGGAGTTTCCAAGAACAGCCAAGTGAAATGTTCCATGAGTCGTTTGAGAGATTTAACATGATGTTGAAAAATTTCCCTCACAATGGTATGGCATTGTGGGAATTGTTAAATGCATTTCATGAAGGTTTGAGCTCGGAGGATGCAATGGATTTAATGTCTATCACAAATGGTACATTCAGAACAAATTACGAGCAGGATGATTGGGCATTTCTAGAACAAATGGCAGTCACATAAAAAAGAAAAGCACAATCATCGAGGCGAGCTAGACATGTAATCACAAGGCCACAAGTGTATGCGGTGGAGGATGGAAAAGCACAAGCATATAATCAGGTATATAATGTTTGTACTAATTGTAATGAACTTGGTCATGCAGCAGAGATGTGCTTGGTGGGAGTAAATGCAAATCAAGTAGAGGAGGTGAATGCAATTGGAGGGGGTGGTCGGAACTTCAAGATGAATTCAAACACAAACCACCCCAGATTACGGAATCATCCAAATTTCCTCTATGGGAACCCGGCTAATCAGGCTAACCCTAATTTTCAAGGAGCTCAAAGGAGTTTTGCTCCTCACCCGCAATATAACCAAGGGAATTTTAGAGGCGGAAATAATCAAGGGTATCAAAGTCAAAATCAACAAGGGGGTGACCAAGGTGGAAACATGGGTCAAAATTCATCGAGCGGTAATGAGGTGATGGATATGCTCTGCATGATGCAACAAGACATGCAACGGAGGAATCAACTTGATGAAGCTCGTTTGCAAAAGGATGAAGTCCGGGACAAAAGTATCCAAGCACTCACCACACAAATCAACTTGCATCGGAGGTAGCGGATCTTAAGAAAGGTAAGGGTCAACTTCCGAGTGACACAAAGGTAAATCCCTCTCACAACACGTCACGTAATGTCAACATTAACCATGTAAGTGTTCTATGAAGCGGTAAGGAATTTAAAGCAAATTTAGAACCGGTTTTGGTTGAAGGGGTGGTAGAGGATATTACGGATAATGAGAGTGATGAGGATGATACCTCATCACCAAATGTGTCACGGGAACCTCTTGTTGAAAATGTAACTGATAAACCGGGGTTGGGTGAATTGTTAAATGAACAAAAGGAGGAAGGGGGACCGAGTCAACTCTCGTTTCCTTCCGCGTTAGTTGACCCCGGAAAGAAAAATTTTATTTCAAAACGGTGTCCCCAAAAGGAAGAGCTCTTAGATGCTTTTAAACAAGTAAAAGTGAACCTTCCCTTTCTTGATGCTATAAAGCAAGTGCCCGCTTACGCAAAATTCTTAAAAGAATTATGCACTCAAAAACGACAACAAAAAAGGAAGTTGCCTAAGCGGGTAGATTTGACCGGGCAAGTTAGTGCGGTGCTAAAAGGATCCTTCCTTCAAAAGCGCCAAGATCCGGGAACGCCTCTAATCAATATTTAAGTTGGAAACTTTCCAATGTCAAAAGTGTTGCTAGATCTTGGAGCCGGGGTAAGTATTTTACCGGGTGGGTTATATGATCAATATGATTTTGGTCCATTGGCTCGGGTCGAGACAATGGTAGTTTTAGCCGATTTATCTCACAAACTACCCCGAGGGATGGTCCAATATGTAATTGTAAAAGTTGATGAGTTTTACTACCTGGTGGACTTTTTAGTGCTTGACTACTCGTCCGTCGACCCAAAACAACAACAGAATGTTATCTTGGGCCAGCCATTCTTAAGCACCGCTCACGTTGTGATTGATTGTCGACTTGGTATGGTTGGCATGACATTCGGCAACAGAAAAATGTGTTTAAACATTTTTACTAACATATCTAATTCTTTTGGTGTTGACGAGTGTTTCATGGCAGATTTGGTGGATGGGTGCAACTCACATGAAATATGAAAGAGGATACTTGTGTTTGTGTTTGTGTTTGTGATGTGTTTGAACAGGTACATGCTAATGACTTGCGGGTGGAGGAAGAGAAGCAAGATGTGATGGCGTTAAGAGAGGGGCGACCACCGTGGACTCATCAGTTTGAGAGTCTACCGGCGGAAATTGATTCGGGGACAAAGCCATCTTTGGAAGAAGCCCCTATTTTGGATTTGAAGGAGTTACCGAGCCATCTGAAATATTTCATTTCTAGGGGATAATGTCACATTACCGGTCATTATTGCCTCTAACATAGAGGTGGCTCAAGAGAAGGAATTGCTAAGAGTGCTCAAGGCGAATCGGGCGGCTATAGGATGGACTATAGCTTATTTGAAGGGGATCATCCCATCCATTGTGATGCACAAGATAATCACAAGTGAGGATGCAAAGCCAACGAGGGAAGCACAAAGGAGATTGAATAAGGACCTGCGTGAGGTAGTAAAAAAGGAGGTAATAAAATGGTTGGATGCAGGTATTATCTATCCCATATCTGATAGTGCTTGGGTAAGTCCTACCCAAGTAGTGCCTAAAAAGGTTGGTATTCAAGTTGTTAAAGATGAAAATGGTGAACAAATAGCCACCCGACCGGTCACCGGGTGGCGGGTTTGTATCGATTATAGAAAACTGAATACCGCAACCTCTAAGGACCATTTCCCATTACCTTTTATTGACCAAATAATTGAAAAACTTTCGGGTTAAAAATACTATTGTTTTTTAGATGGGTATTCAGGATATAACCAAATTGCAATTCACCCTAATGATCAACACAAAACTACCTTTACTTGTCCTTACGGTACTTTTGCCTTTAGGCAAATGCCATTTGGCTTGTGTAACGCTCCTGCAACTTTTCAACGATGTATTCTCGGACATGGTTGGAGAGTCGCTTGAAGTGTTCATGGATGACTTCTCCATTTTCGGCACAAGTTTTGAGTCATGTCTCGAAGAATTAGAAAAAGTTTTAAAAAGATGTGTCGAGAAGAATTTAGTGTTGAGTTGGGAGAAGAGTCATTTTATGGTCCAGGAAGGTATTGTGTTGGGCCGATGTTGTGTCCGAAAAAGGGATGGAGGTAGACAAAGCAAAAATTCGGGTAATTTCATCGCTACCTCCTCCTAAAAATGTTAAAGGGGTAAGGTCATTCTTGGGACATGCGGGTTTTTATAGAAGGTTTATTAAGGGATTTAGTGTAATTACCAAACCCTTATGTAATTTACTATTGAAATATGTTCCTTTTGATTCTACTGATGAATGTTTACAAGCCTTTAATGTTTTGAAGGAACAGTTGGTAAAGGCTCCTATCTTGCAGCCACCGGATTGGTCAAAACCATTTGAAATAATGTGCGACGCAAACGATACAACTATTGGTGCAGTTTTTGGGCAAAGGGTTGATAAGAAACCGGTGGTGATCTATTATGCAAGCAAAACTCTATCCGAGGCGCAACTGAATTACACCACAACCGAGAAAGAATTATTAGCGGTGGTGTATGCCTTGGATAAGTTACGGTCATATATTTGGGGGAGCAAAGTAGTGGTTTATTCTGATCATAGCACGGTGTGGTATTTAATGGAAAAGAAGGATGCTAAACCTCAGTTGATTTGATGAATACTTTTATTGCAAGAATTCGGCTTGGAGATTAGAGACAAAAAGGGAAGTGAAAATGTGGTGGCCGACCATTTGTCTTGTATTTTGGTTGAAGAGGTTGATGACCCAAGTGAAATTAATGAACGATTTCCGGATGAACAGTTGCTCGCTGTCTCGACTTCTACGGCTCCGTGGTATGCACATTACGTAAATTATTTGGCCACGGTGCTATTCCCGAACATTGGACAAAGAGAAGACGGCAACAGTTCATGGTACAAGTTAAACAGTATATTTGGGATGAACTGGACTTGTTCAAAATCGGGCCTGATCAGGTAATCAGAAAGTGTGTTCCAGAATCGGAAGTGGTTGAAATCTTAACCCATGCTCACTCCTCCGCTTGTGGGGGACATTTTAGCGGTCATAAGACGGGTACCGGGTGCTCATGTGTGGGTTCTATTGGCCCACAATTTTTAAAGACGCATGTGAGTTTTCTCGGAATTATCTGAATTGCAAGAAGATGGGGAGTATTTCAAACAGGGACGAAATGCCGATGCAACCTATCTTGGTAGTAGAAATCTTTGATGTGTGGGGGATAGACTTCATGGGGCCGTTTCCAAGTTCAAATGGGTTTTTATATATATTGGTGGTGGTGGACTATGTTTCGAAGTGGATTGAAGCCATACTGACGCGGACTAACCATCATTCGGTTGTATGTAAGTTTGTGCAATCGAATATTTTTGCTCGTTTTGGAATTCCGCATGTCATAATCAGTGACGGAGGTTCGCATTTCAAGAATTTTAATTTTGGAAAATTATTGAAGAGATATAATGTGAATCACCGTGTTGCCACACCATATCATCCACAAACCAGTGGACACGTCAAAGTGTCTAACCGTCAGATCAAAGAAATTCTAATGAAGACAGTACGAACAGACAGGAAGAATTGGGCAAGTAAATTGGATAATGTATTGTGGGCATACCGCACGGCTTACAAGACTCCTATTGGTACGACCCCTTATCGGATGGTGTTTGGGAAGGGGTGCCATTTACCAATGGAGTTGGCACATAGAGCACATTGGGCCATTAAGACGGTAAACGCTGATTACGATGAAGCGGGAAAGATCTGGAAACTTCAATTGAGTGAGATCGAAGAGATTCAAGATGAAGCATATGAATGCGCAACTGCGTACAAGGATAAACTCAAGAAGGTTCACGATGCAAATATTCGGAAGCGAACTTTTGAAACGGGTCAGAAAGTATGGTTCTTTAATTCGCAGTTGAAAATGCTCGCGGGCAAGCTTAAGAGCAAGTGGATGGGCCCATATATTGTTACACGTTTGGGAAGGTTTGGAGATGTTGATATCTTGGATGAGAGGACCAATAAGAAGCAAACGGTGAACGAGCATAGGCTCAAACCGTACTTAGAAGGGAATGATATCAAGCATCTTGAACTGGACAAAGTGGGCTACATCTTGCGGCCTTTAAACGAGAATTAATTCAAAAGGCCCAGGTTTGGTATTGTGAAATACTTGTTGTTGTTTAGGAGTTTAGTTGTTTTGTGTCTTTATCTGTACTTGTTTATTTGTGTTTGAAACAAATGTGGGAAAGTTTTTCGGATTTTCTCGTACACGATGTTAACAAGAGATACAAGTGGCGCAATGGTTGAGTGTGTGTGCGATAAGTCTGCTGAACCGGTTACTGACCCGGGTTCGAAACTTGGCAGAAACATATTATTTTTATTTTTTTATTTTTAACAGTTTTTCAAAAACAATTTATATATTCCAATATAATAATTAATTATGTATCGTTTAAAATTATTTTGGGCATTAAATTTGCAACGAAATTTTTAACTGATTGTTCGGTTAATAAACGAAGCGGGTTTGGTAAATCCGTTTTTGACGGATGTTACAGTATCCCATGCTTTTTAGAAATTTCGTCCCGAAATTTAAATAGTGATATATTTGACTAAAAGAATGATGGTGTTTAGTTTGACAGTTACATGCTTAGAAGAAGTAAGGTTTTAAGTTTTTGTTTGAGGCGGTAACGTTTCTTGTAAGGGTTAAGTACCCTATTACAGGAATCGCTTTTTGTTGCCTACTGTAAAAGTATTGATAAGCAGAATTGATTCGCTAAATATGATATCATGCATAAGAGTTTGGGTATGCTTGGAAAGATATGGTTATATCCTAAGGCAAAACTTCTAATACTACAACCTACATGGAACTTCTCATAACCATCTAACAATACCTCTGATCCTTTGACAAGAATACTTATATATAGGAAGTACCAGCGGCGTATCCACCATCTTCTTGTCAAATATTCATTGGTTTTATCAGTAAGTTATGTTTGGTTCTATGACTATAGAACATAAATAAACACAACAGCTCGAAATGAGTATGATGGGAGAGCTCACATTTTTCTTGGGATTGGAGGTGAAGCAACGAGAAGATGGTATCCTCATTCATCAAGCAAAGTACATTAGGGATATTCTCACAAAGTACAGCATGAACAACTACAAAACCGCTAGCACACCATTTGCAAATCAAACAGAGCTCAATCCTGATCTTCAAGGAAAACCGGTGAACAAGTTTTTCTACCACTCGATGATAGGTTCGTTGATGTATCTAACCGCAAGTAGGCCAGACATCATGTGGGTTGTCTGCATCTATGCACGATTTTAGATGAATCCAAAAGAATCTCATGAAACTGCAGTCTAACAAATTTTTCGCTATCTGAAAGGAACACCCAAGCTCAGACTGTGGTATTCTAAAGGTAGTAATTTTGATTTAATTTCTTACTTTAACAGTGATCATGCAGGTTGCAAGTTTGATAGAAAGTAAGTTTCAGGAGGTTGTCAATTCTTAGGAAATCGTCTTATATCGTGGCAAAGCAAGAAGCAGACAACAGTTTCTACATCCACTGCTCAAGCCGAATATACGACAGCTTACAGTTGCTGCTCATAAGTTCTTTGGATACAAAATCAGTTGCTAGATTACGGAATCAACATCATGAAGACTCTGATATTCATTGACAATGAGGCGTGTCTAGGAATTGTGAAGAATCCAATCCACCACTTCAGAACAAAGCACATCAAAATCCGCATTCATGCGATCCGAGATGTGTATGAGAAAGGATACCTTTCAGTGGTGCCTGTGGATACTATGCAACAGAAAGCCAATATCTTCATGAAAGCCTTTGACAAAATTCGTGTCAACCAGTTGGTAACCTGGTTGGAAATGATTAATTTCCTTGAGTGGAAATAAATTGCGTTTTCATAACCAACTTAAAAAAACTACTTTTCTCAATAAATAGGTATCTTAAAACTGTGCCCAACAAAAAGATTTTCTGCAATATTAAAATTTCATTTTCAAGAAATGGACATTCGAAAATAAAATTTAAGGGGGGAAAGTTTTCCAGAAAATGAGCATTTTTAATGTTTTGATGTTTTGATCTTCCGGTTGACACCTGCTTAAGAAATGATAGAAAACTGCTGACACTTTGTTTGTTCTTAAAACAGAAAAAAGATTGGAAAATCAAGATGTTAAGCAAGGAAAATCAGGGTGCCAAGCAACGACGTGTCAGTAGATTCAGCAATACCATCGAGTAAACTGCGATTAGGCGACAAAAATTAATGCTTACACAAGAATTCTAGAAACCCACAATGTTGTGGAACTTGCGGGTAACACGTTGCGGCATATGGCTTAATGGTCTTAAATCTTGCATTGATAGATTGCCAAAGTCTAAGATTTCGGGTCTTTATATTGACTAAGCATTCAGGATATCATAATTGCTCTTCTACTGCATCCAGATGTATGCTGAACTAGACACAATTATGATATCTTTTCAAAAGAGCCAATGTGGCCAAAACCTTACATGGAAGGAGCTCTCATTGAGAGTCACTCAAGTGCATAAATCGTACCATCTATCGTATTTGTCTTTGCCCTCGTTAGACATTGATCTCTCTGTTGTACGAAAGTACTCACCTGATGATCAATTGTCTGTCATTGAAAAATAAAACAAATGAAGTCAATATACTCACCCGCTATGAGGAATCTTTGTGCATACCTTGATCGCGGGGGTATGTCCTGACGTGGGACTCAAGGACACAACATTCTAATCATCTAGCTTGAGTGGGGGGCCATTGAAATTTTTGTCAATATTACCATAACATGATAAAACGCTCACCGAAAGCAAGTTGAAAGAAGGGTGCATGGATTTAAGAGGACAAACATACCGAAAGTTTTTTTTGTGCCTTGATTTTTCAAAATCTTCTTATATATATATAACAAACTGACAAGTGTTGCCAGTATGATCTTTTGAAGGAAAGTCACGGAGTATCAATTAAAAGAAAAATGTGAAAAAGGAAGCTTCGTGGTTCTAAAAATTATTTTTTTTTGGCCAAATTGCAAAATTTTGATTTTGTTAAACCTATTTTCGGCTTTTGCACAATTCTTAGCTAAAAAGGGCACATTTTCGAGAAATTTTAAGATTTTTGAGCGTATTTGGTTTGAACTTCTTAACTTTGAAGAAACCTTCAAATAACTGAAGCGGCATAATTATCTAGCCAACGTACTTAACAAATACATTGGCAGATGTTTGTGTATATATATATCAAATTTGTACATGCTTCGTTTTCAGTCATCTTCTTCTTCAAAAAATTTCAAAAAACCACTTTCAAACACTCATTTTAAACTTCTTCAAAACATCAAAGCCGATTTTTTTGCGTCTGATATCGGTATGTGTTTCATGTTTTCGAGTTGCTTATTGAATGGCCAAGATCAAAAGTACGTGTACTAGGCATAAACAATCAATGGGTTTTGGTTGAATCAGTCTTCAAAGGTTTTAAAAGGGTTTATCAAGAAATCTTTGAATTCAGCGTAGTTAACTTGAATACGGCATATTATGATTGAAGACGGCGTAATACTCACTGATCAACGGATCGCGCATTTAAGTCTTGAACGCGAGTTCAAGCAACCGGCGTATATGACAAATACGCCGGTCAAACCAGTCTAGATAAACATCAATGTTGATTGTTATCTTGAAACAAGACTTAAATACGCGACCTACTATCAGCGTAAATAAGTTACAACTGGCGTCTATATTATTTTACTTCGCTTATATGTGTCTCATGCTCGGTGTATACAACTCATGTTACCGGCGCATTTAACACCGGATATACCAACGTAAATATAATCTTTATGAAAATCTTTTTTTATTTTTATTTTTTTTTATTTTTTTATTTTTGTAAATCCTTTTATTAGTCTTGTATATATATCCTAACTGACTAACAGTTGCATCTCAAAACTCTGATCTAACTTGGCTGGTTTTCATGTCTCAGGATGGCTCAACAAATGATCTGGGATGGTACGAGAAAACACAATCAGCCCATTACACTATTTCCACCAGAGCCTGATTTAGAAGATATAATGGACTGGCTGTCTAGAAGCAAAGTGAGTTATGCTATTCAAGCAAATCCAAAGATCTACTGCATTCACATAGAAGACTTTTGGAGAACAGCTAGAGAAAACAATAAATCAAGTCAAGCATATCACGGCAACACTACGTAACAAAGAGATAAAGGTGACGAAAGAGTGAATATGAAAAGTCCTCAGCCTCGGAGACAAGTCTAGTGACACAATAAAGCTGAGTAAAGAGGTAGTGCTAGAAGGATTCCGTGGAATGAACTATGTAGGTGACTTTCGATGAAAGAACGAGATAAATAAGACTGGTCTTACAAAATATTGGAGATTCATCTTACACGCATTTTGCATGAGCATCTATCACAAAAAGGTGGGTACGACAGTCTCAATCTGGAATGGTCTGCGGCAATGCTAAATCTATGTACCAACCAGCCATTTAACATCTCTGGCCACTGCATGGTCGACAACGTAAACAAAGGTGCATGGGCCATGTATCCAAGATTCGTACAACTACTTATCGACGATCAGCATAAGAATTGCCGCATGACGGAATTTTATACCAATTTCAGCTTCCCTAAGGAAGACAAATTACGGAGCTGAAAACAAAAGAATGGGTAATGCTACATAACTGGATGTATAGAGAAGAAAGACTTCCAACAGTTCTTGCTGCATACAACAAATACCGGGAGGGTGTAAGGCAAGCTCAAGAAAGACAAGAAAAACATGCTGCTGAAGAAGAAGAAGTACAAGTTGAGGAGGAAACACCACTAATACGTAAACGAAAAGACGAAGGGAAGAAACAAGTTGAAGGAGAACCCTCAAAGAAGAAAAGCAAGAAAGACTCCTCAAACCCAGAACGGATTATGGGTGACAGCATTCGTGCTAGGTCAACAAGAGAGGAGATAGAAAGAATGCAAGCTATTCATGTTGTCGCAGAGGCAGAAAAACGAGAACGAAGGATGAAAAGGAGAGGGAGAGATGACTGAGTTGGAGACACCCGTTGTGGTGACATCAGAGCAGGAACAGTTAGATCGGTTTGTTGAAGGGCTGCTAACTGATCCCTCAGAGGGTATTCCAAGCAAGTCCCCTACACACAAGAAATGAAAAACAGGAGAGGGATCGTCCAAGTATGTTCCACCCAAGCCTACCTCAACTGTTCAAGCTCCTCCTCAAAGAGTTCCTTCAAGACCTCGACCGTTTCAAGATCTAATGATCGCTTATCCAAAGAAATTGGATTCTTTCCTGCAAAGGAATTTTGTTTGTTAAAGAATCAGGTCAATGATACCAATGTGCTCAAAGAGAAGCTGAAAGAACAGAGAAAGAAGAACAAAGAATTGCACTCCTACGTCTCCAAGCAACCTGAATTTATAAAGTTTCAACAAGATGGATTGGAAAAATTGTACGAGATGGTGCGAGATCTGTACACTTCAGCAAATCAAAAACCAAACTACACAAGTGAAGAGATCTTCGGTTTTCACAGTTTCAGAGAAAGGGATGAGAAACGCAAGGCTGAAATAGCGGAAAAGAAAAAGAAACGACTAGATTCTGCTATTGATGTAAGTATTGATGGAGACAGTGAAGAGGAAGAGGTCGATCGAATTGAAATGCCAGAAAAATTCCTCGAGTTGAGTCTAGAGGATGATGTGGTCTATGAAACTGACGGTGGAGATGAGTTCGCTCCGCAGCACCCTGAATGGTTCAAGAAGGAAAGAGCAAAATTGCCAGATTTCTATCAAGTCATAACAGTTGATAAAACAGAGGCCACAAACTGAATCATCAGCTAGAAGTACTGCAATCTGACCGGGTGTTTTATCATGAAGCGAAGAGGAGGTGTAATTCAGTACTTTTGAAATGGAAATGACATGCAGAGTCTACCCACATGGGCCATTCGAGAATTGAGCAAGCACGATATGATAAATCCAACCAACAGTAGAATCGGTGGCGACTTTGAAAGATTGATCCATAGAGAATGTGTGCGTGGATTCGTGGTCCTCAAACCGCAACGGCCTAGAAGAAGCGTACCAAAAACAACCAAAGACCCAATCAAAGGAAAAGAAAGAGTGACATGGGTAATCAATCCAGCCAAAGTGGTGACAAGGGTGAAACTTCCTCCAGAACAACCTGTGAGTCTCACCAATTTTAAGAAATGGTTCTATGATGGTAAAACAGGTGAAGCAGTCATCAGATCCAACTCTAATGAAGATATCCGCATTCTGGATCCAATGGACGTATTCATGTTCTGCCTCTCTAATCTGAATACTCTCTATGGAAACAAGATACACGTTGGTGCAGGAAACGAATAACTGGAGGAAGGGATGCTGTTTCAGAGAGCTGTCGAGCGAGCTAGAGCACGAAAGATAGAAATGATGGAGATTATGCTCAGAATAGACACACAAAAAGAAAAGGCTGAATCTAAAAAGAAGAAAGTTGCCGAGAAGTCTGCAAAGCAGCAATCTGTCTCTCCACAACCCAAAGATCCATCCTCTGATTCAAATGTTCAAGTTGTTCCACCACCTCCGACTTCATCCACATATGAAGTCACTATGGAGGTCCAACCAACAATCAGTGAAGCTATTCTTAACCAAACCGCACCACAAAGAAATGATCAAGATGTCGTTGCAAGCCCTGAAGCTCAGAACAAGAATGAAGACTCTTAAGTATGCAGCGGTCTAGGGGGATATTGTTAGGACGTTTTGAGACCGTTGATACTTGAGTTTCATAGTCTGTAGCTTGGTTGTAATAGTTAGTAAAACTAGAAGCGTTAAAAGTGTAATTATGGGTTCTTGTACCTGTAGCAGTGTATTTATAGTCCCAGCGTATTTAATAAATACGCTGGGTAGCTAGATTGTATATATGTGTGATCAATGGAAAACCCTAGTCCAAGGTTCTTGGACAAGTTTTGGTGATTTCTCTTGTGTTGTGAGTATTGTTCTTGTGCTAAATCCGAACATCCAGGTGCTTTTAGTGATTATACATTTTGGGATTCCATATACAACACTTGTTGTTTGATCCATACAAGAATCTTCATCTTCATCTTTTGGTTTTTCTTAACTTTTACACATTCAAGCAACAAATCTATAGTTGTTTGGGTGATAACAATCAAACCACTGTGATCCGAATCTGTTTTGGGACTCACATGCCCACGTGGTTGACAAAAAGGCTGAGAGCTCAAGGTGGAGGACATACCTGTAGTAAAGGAATCCGCGAGGCCTTCCGGGAGACTTGCCGGGGCTACCTCCACAACGACAGGTCGAATTCCGTATTGACCTAGTGCCAGGAGCTGTACATGTGGCGAAAGCCCTATATCGACTAGCGCCCTCGGAGATGCAGGAATTAGCTACTCAGCTTCAGGAGTTGCTTGACAAATTCATAAGACCGAGTTTCTCGCTTTGGGGAGCTCCGATGCTTTTTGTGAAAAAGAAGGACGGAACCTTCCGAATGTGTATCGACTACCGGGAACTAAACAAGTTAACCATCAAGAATCGGTACCCATTACCGAGGAATGATGATCTGTTCGATCAATTACAAGGGTCAAGTTTTTACTCAAAGATTGATTTAAGATCCGGGTATCATCAACTAAGAATCCAAGAGGAAAGTATTCCTAAGACGGCGTTTAGGACTCGCTACGATCATTACGAGTTCCTTGTTATGCCTTTTGGTCTAACAAACGCCCCTGCAGTATTTATGGATTTGATGAACCGGGTATGTAAGCCATACCTCGACAAGTTCGTGATTGTATTTATTGATTACATGTTAATATGTTCGCGAACCGAGGAAGAACACAAACAACACTTGAGGACTATATTGGAACTGCTAAAGAAGGAGCAATTATATCCAAGTTCTCGAAATGCGAACTTTAGATTCACGAAGTACAGTTTCTCGATCACGTGGTGAACGAGAACTGGATACACATCGACCCATCAAAGATCAAGGGTATAAAGAATTGGACCGCGCCAAGACCCCCCACAGAAATACGACAATTTCTAGGTTTGCGGGATATTACAGGAGATTTATTGAGAACTTCTTAAAAGTTGCTAAGCCGCTAACCTCGCTTACACAAAAGGATAAAAAGTTCGAATGGGGAGAAAAGCAAAATTGGCATTTCAACTATAAAGGAACGGTTATGTAAGGCGCCAATATTATCACTTTCGGATGGTACCGATGACTTTGTGGTGTATTGTGATGCATCGCATCAAGGCTTGGGCGTGTTAATGCAACGTGAAAAGGTTATCGCGTACACGTCACGTCAGTTAAAAGTTCACGAAAAGAATTATACCACTCATGACCTAGAACTAAGTGTAACATTTGTCGAAAACGGGTTTTACCAAACCCGCTCCGTTTGTAATCGAATGTTCAGTTATAAATGTTCGTTGCCTATTTATGCTTATTTTAATTTTTAATGATACATAATTAATAAACAAACTAAACCATAAAAGTTATAATTGATAAAAAGTATAAATAAAACAATTAAAAATAAAGTGGGGCTGCCGGGACTCGAACCGGGTCAGCCGGGTTGTAACTCCAAAGATTTAACACTCACACGCATAACCACTCCGCCACTTGTTTGTTTTCTGTCAACTCTAGGAAACAAATAAGTCTTATATACAAACCTAGATGAACCGGTTGCGCCAACTGAAAACTGAAATCGGCTATTCAACCGTCTAAACGTTTGAATAATCGCGAATTCAGGTTTATAACCGATGCACCGACAATTCTAATCAATTCAGACTTGAATTGACTTCAATTCTGATGATGATGGGTTTTATAACCGAAAATATCTCATAACCTGAATTACTGCAATCAAAGATCTTCTCACGACTCAGAAACGTTCCACAAACCTCCAATTACATTTCCGCACACTTTACAGTCCACCGGAGAAGTTTATTTTACTCGCCGGAAATTTCTGCAAGTTCGCCGAAAAACCGTATTCTTCCTCAAAACGGTAAGTCCTTCAATACCGTCGTAGTCTAACAATTGTTAAGCTATTTCTAACTCAAACCTTTCACTTGAAATCGAATTCAGACGCTACTATCGGATAATACCAGTTCGCCGAAAAAGTTCTGGAAATCTTTATTTCATCTGTGAATCGGTAAGGACATTCAAACACTCTGTTAACGTTTGTTTATCACTTCAATTCCACGATTAGCTAATCAAAACGGTTAATTGTCTTGTTCAGTCGAAGTGCACAGAAACAGAGACCGACACCTTGCGGAATCCTGAAATAAATCGTTCACCGTTATGTTTACTTCTAATTATCGTCTCTGCCATTTTATATTAGTTTGTACAATGTTTATCAATCGAACTAAACAAGATATAACGGTGTAATCTACTGCCTGTAAAAACAAACGAAGAAGATGAACTGTGATATCATTATAAGAATAATTAAAATTGGTATTTTGAACGGGTTAGACACACAGTCCAGCGGTGGACTGTGTGCGAACAAAAACACGAATACGTCCCGAGTTCGATCCCTGATACACGCACCCTCTATGTAATAAAATGCCTTTTTGTTTAAAACTGAATCGGGTTAACTCCGTTAGTTGTTAAGTATAATAAAAATTTGTATATTAACCAAGTTAGACACACAGTCCAGCGGTTGACTGTGTGTAACGTTAAAGCACAGGTCCCGGGTTCGAGACCTGTTAGTGGCACCGGTTCGATGAATTAAAATGTTTTTGAAAATAAAAGAATTTTGGATAAATTGAATTAATATATAAGTATAATTAAAAACAGAATTATTTCGGGTTAGACACGTAGCTCAGTTGGTAGAGCTGCGTGCACGCGTACGGGAGGTCTCGGGTTCGAGCCTCACCCAGCGCATTTCAGTCACACAATAAACCGGTCAAACAGTCAAAGTCAAAAAGTCAACAGTCAACCCAAAAAGTCAATATATAATTATTTAATTTAATTTAAAAATCAATTAAAAATACTTAATAATAATGTTTTTAAAGATAGGAAATAGCCTTAAACTCGTAAAAATATATCTAAAAATTCTATTAAAATCCTTAATAAAATCCACTCATTTACTATATTTTTCGTTAATATTTAGGTTAGTTAATTCTCGTTGTTCCGTTCTTCCAACTCGTGCGCATCTCACCATCTCCAATCAAACGCACCCAATGTGAGTGAATCTTTACAAATTCCCCGTTTTAATCACGTTTTGGGGTGTATCATGTGTCTTGCTATATATTATATTTAAATCATTGTGCATACATCATATCATGAACATGTGTATTCAGCTTGTTTCAACTGTTTGTGTGGTTATTGTTAGATTCAATTTATTATTTTCAGTACATGCAATTTCATAGGCCGCCGCTCCCCATTACATTATGAGCGTTGAGCAAGTTCCCCATTACATTATGAGCGTGAACCTGGCGTGCCAACATACGATCGGTTCCTTTGATTGAGCCTTGATCGCACAGACATTTATCATTTTCAGTACATGCAATACGATCGGCTCCGTTTGATTGAGCCTTGATCGCACAGTTTCATTCATGTTATTTATCGTATGATGTTGGTATGTTAATGTATGCTATCATATGTTATTGTGTGTTATAGTTGTGATTGCTATTGCTACTGCTTGATTATTTACATTTGCTCATTTATGATTATGCACAATTTTTCATTGATAAACTAATAAGTAAATCAATAATAAATGTTTATCTAACAAGGTTCACTCGCCAACTTATGTTGACCCAAAAACCCCCATTTTTACACATGATACAGGTGAACCCGCTGCAGCCAGAAACACATAGGATTGGACTAGAAGAATAAAATGATTTAGAGCTTGGAATTATTTTGTTTGGTTATTTTCTTTGTATTGTATGGACATGTTTTGATTATTTGGAATGTAATTTTGACTTTAATAAATATGAAACATATTAGTAAATATTATGAGCTTTGGTGATAACCCAATTATGCCCCGACTTTTATTCCGCTTCGGGTCGGGGTGTGACAGATTGGTATCAGAGCCATGACTATAGGGATATAGGATAGGTTATTAGACCCTTAGAGCCTATACTATAGTTGATTAGAAACTTATAAGATTTTTGTGTGTTACATGCCAAATTTCATGATGTTTATATGTTTTATGTTAAATGTTACATTCAATGTTATGCAAGCATGTTCATAAGTATATGTTATCATATAATTCCTATCATGAATCATATTCTCATAACACATCATATCCATGAAAGCACACACCACATCATTTTCATGATTGCTTTTACAATGATTTTTGTGTTTTCAAATCTCATCAAAGTGAGTTCTCATGACGGGCATGTAGTAACTGGAAGGGTACCAGTACCGGTAGTCGAAACGTCCTGTCTAGGCTGGCATTCATATAAATCCAAAATAAGGACCAGTTTGCCTACCTGGAGACTAACGATGAGAGTACGAAGTACCTATTAGGCCAAAGCATGCTATACCAAAACGTCGTGTGAGCTAACCCCACTTTGAGTTGTCATTGTGTCTACACCTGGACACATTCCGACCATACATCTCGTAAACATATTTTGTGGTTTGCATTCGGGTGATGCGAGTGTTAAATCGCCAATACTAATGTGAATCCTACCAAGCCCATAGTCATGGGGGCCCACATGACTATACAGGTGAAGGTATGGGGGACATTTGAGGCCCAACATGAGCAAACCCAAGACATCCTATGGATGTAGTTGCATTATTGATATTTATGTTATTTTCATTTTCTTAAAGACACATGACACCTAAAAAGACTCCATAAACTCACAATCTTCTTATGTATGCTCCTGTAGATGTCGGCTAGACAACAACGAAGGGGTAAAAGACCAGGAAGATCTCACGAACGCTTGGCCGCACAAATCGCGAAACAAATGGCCACGGTGCTTCCTGACATTGTGGTTCAAGTACAACAAGCCCTCGCTACAAATCCTACTAACTCTCCCCAACAACATGACCAGAACATCGACAACCCTCCTACCAGCAAGTGCTCATACAAACATTTCAAGTCTTGTGATCCTCCTAAATTTGAAGGGACCGAAGGTGTCACTGCTCTCCTCCATTGGTTTGAGGAAATGGAAACACCTTCCTCAACTGCGATTGTCCTGAGGATCGCAAGGTTCGATACGCCACAGGGAGACTATTTGGGGTAGCTCTCACCTGGTGGAATACTGAAAAGGGGAAGAGGGGAATTGA
This sequence comes from Scalesia atractyloides, assembly GCA_947069175.1. Classification (NCBI taxonomy): domain Eukaryota; kingdom Viridiplantae; phylum Streptophyta; class Magnoliopsida; order Asterales; family Asteraceae; genus Scalesia; species Scalesia atractyloides. The sequence continues at coordinate 65,713,535 of CAMTDV010000022.1, forward strand.
TGATGCAATGGCCTTAACTTGGGAGGAGTTAAGGGAACTCATGACTAGGCGTTTCTGTCCTAGGAGTGAAATTAAAATGTTGGAGGACGAATTTCATTCTTTAAAGCAGAAGGAGGGAGATCATACCTCCTACAACAAGAGGTTCTTAGAGTTGAACCAAATGGTTCCTAACTTGTTCACCCCAACTTATCGTTTGATCGAGCATTATATTCGAGGACTCCCCTCGAAAATTCAAGATTCAGTTCTCAGAATTTCAACGGTAACACTTGAAGCTGCTATGGAACTAGTCACTGAACTGACTGAAAATCGCATTCGAAACGGTAAATTCAAAGAGGAGAAAAAGAAAGCCCCCATTGAGGTTCAAACTTCAAACCATTCTGGTTCCTCCTCGAAGTTTACTGGTAAAAGGAATCGAAGCACAAGAAACTTTGCTGTCACACAAGCAAATTTCCCTATTCCTGCTACACCCATTACCCAAGTTGCCCCTTCACCTGCACCATATAAAAAGCCATACTCCGGCCCATTACCAAAATGCAACCGTTGCCAATATCATCATTTTCCTGACCATCCCTGCCAACATTGCACCGGCTGTGGTCGCGAAAGGGTCATACTGTTCAAACCTGTCGCATACCTCAGCGAACGAACCGCCACCAGCCTTCAACCAAACCCACCAACAAATAATGGGTCAAGCCCAACAACCCCTACTACTACCACCTACCCAACATCTAGCCCAAACATACTACCAACCCAACTATCCCATGGTACAACCTATGCGGGCTTGCTACAATTGTGGAGACCCAAGCCATTTTAGAAACACTTGTCCACTTTTGGTGAACATCATTCATGCCCAAGCTCAAGCAAATCCGGTGAATCAAGCTAACCAAGCTCCACCACCTGCAAGAGGAAGAGCTTATAACATCAACGCCAATACTGTTGAAAATAATAACGGCCCAAACGAATCACCCAACTAATTTTTCCTCGCCAAGAATCAAGACTCAACTCCAATCATGTAGTTTTAATGTTTTCTTTATGTTATCTCAATCTTTCCGTATCCCAGTTGTAAAATTTGGAAATTATGTATCCAAGAATTTTAATGCGATTTGATGTTACAGTTTTGTTCTATACTCATTGATTTAACATTCCATATCATCATACATCTCGACGTATCTCAATCTCATCATTTAAAGAAGTTGGGTTGTGTCACACTTTTACATAAACTGACCCCTTCATCATAACAAATGAGAGAGGTACTGTCATCATTCAGTCATGTATCCTTTCAGAATTGAGACTCAAGTTTTGTTCGTTGTGTTTTAGAGTCACATAGAACTGATCATGATTTACTGATAAAGCCAACAAAAATTTGACAAGAATATGGTGGATACGCCGCTGGTACTTCTGATATATAAGTATTCTTGGCAAAGGATCAAAAGCATTACCAGAAAGTTATGAAAAGTTCCGTGTAGGTTTAAATATCGTCATGGTTGAAGTTTTTGTTTTATGATACATACCTTATCATTACAAATGTATCGGTTCCCTCAAAACTATTGTACATAAAATCGTAAGCGACATCAAAGATCAAAATCCGAGAAGCTCAGCATGTTTCAGTAACAGAAAGGAGACGTACGCAAGGAGCCGTCTTGTGGAGCTAAACTTAAAAATTAAAACTAAATCTGACGGTATTCTGTACTATCTAGATCGTATATGGATTCCTAACCACAACAATCTTCGTGAAATTCTTATGAATGAAGCTCACAAAAAGCGATACTCTATACACCCAGGAGCCGATAAGATGTATCAAGACCTACGATATACCTATTGGTGGCCTGGAATGAAAAAGGATATTGCTGTTTTTGTTTCTAAGTGCCTTACATGTTCCAAGGTGAAAGCTAAACACCAAAGACCCTCAGAACTTCTGGTCCAACCTGAAATACCTGTATGGAAGTGGGAAAATATAACCATGGACTTCATTACCGGGTTACCTCGCACTTCTAGTGGGTATGACACTATATGGGTAATAATTGACCGACTTACAAATCAGCTCACTTTATTCCTATCCCGAAGATTTCAAGAACGAAAAGCTAGCTCGTATTTATATCAGCGAAATTGTAAGTCGACATGGAGTACCGTTAAGCATTATTTTTTATCGTGATGGTCGTTTCACTTCACGAACCTGGCAAGCAGTACAAGCCGCTTTGGGTACGCGATTAGATCTCAGTACCGCCTATCATCCTCAAACTGATGGTCAATCTGAACGCACCATTCAAACTCTTGAAGATATGCTTCGAGCATGTGTCATAGACTTCAAGGGAAATTGGGACGCTCATCTACCATTAGTCGAATTTTCGTACAACAACAGCTATCATTCAAGCATCGCATGGCACCTTTTGAAGCCTTATATGGTCGTAAGTGCCGATCTCCAGTATGTTGGCACGAAATTGGGGAAGCTCAAATCACTGGTCCGGAATTGATTCAAGAAACCACAGACAAGATCCATCAAATTCGAAACAATCTTCTAGCGGCCCAAAGTCGTCAAAAGAGTATGCAGATAAACGACGGAAGCCTTTAGAGTTTAACATTGGTGATCATGTACTTCAAAAAGTATCACCGTGGAAGGGAGTAGTTAGTTTTGGTCAAAAGGCAAGCTAGCACCACGCTACGTAGGACCTTTCAAGATACTCGAAAGAGTAGGACCTGTAGCATACAAGCTTGATCTACTAGAAGAACTCAACAGGATTCATCCCACATTCCACGTATCAAACTTAAAGAAGTGCCTTGCCGATGAAAACCTCCACATTCCTCTGGAAGATATTCAGATTGATGAATCTATGCATTTTATTGAAAGACCAGTAGAGATCATGGACTTCGGGGAGAAACGTCTACAACGGAGTCGCATTCCAATTGTTAGGGTACGCTGGGAGTCGAAACGGGGACCTGAGTTTACTTGGGAACGTGAAGACTCAATGCGTGAAAAATACCCGCATCTTTTTCCTACTACTTCTACTACTTAAATTTCGGGACGAAATTCCTAAAAGTAGGGGATACTGTAACATTTGTCGGAAACGGGTTTTACCAAACCCGCTCCGTTTGTAATCGAATGTTCAGTTATAAATGTTCGTTGCCTATTTATGCTAATTTTAATTTTTAATGATACATAATTAATAAACAAACTAAACCATAAAAGTTATAATTGATAAAAAGTATAAATAAAACAATTAAAAATAAAGTGGGCCTGCCGGACTCGAACCCGGGTCAGCCGGGTTGTAACTCCAAAGATTTAACACTCACACGCATAACCACTCCGCCACTTGTTTGTTTTCTGTCAACTCTAGGAAACAAATAAGTCTTATATACAAACCTAGATGAATCGGTTGCGCCAACTGAAAACTGAAATCGGCTATTCAACCGTCTAAACGTTTGAATAATCGCGAATTCATAACCGATGCACCGACAATTCTAATCAATTCAGACTTGAATTGACTTCAATTCTGATGATGATGGGTTTTATAACCGAAAATATCTCATAACCTGAATTACTGCAATCAAAGATCTTCTCACGACTCAGAAACGTTCCACAAACCTCCAATTACATTTCCGCACACTTTACAGTCCACCAGAGAAGTTTATTTTACTCGCCGGAAATTTCTGCAAGTTCGCCGGAAAACCGTATTCTTCCTCAAAACGGTAAGTCCTTCAATACCGTCGTATTCTAACAATTGTTACGCTATTTCTAACTCAAACCTTTCACTTGAAATCGAATTCAGACGCTACTATCGGATAATACCAGTTCGCCGGAAAAGTTCTGGAAATCTTTATTTTCATCTGTGAATCGGTAAGGACATTCAAACACTCTGTTAACGTTTGTTTATCACTTCAATTCCATGATTAGCTAATCAAAACGGTTAATTGTCTTGTTCAGTCGAAGTGCACAGAAACAGAGACCGACACCTTGTCGGAATCCTGAAATAAATCGTTCACCGGTATGTTTACTTCTAATTATCGTCTCTGCCATTTCATATTAGTTTGTACAATGTTTATCAATCGAACTAAACAAGATATAACGGTGTAATCTACTGCCTGTAAAAACAGACGAAGAAGATGAACTGTGATAACATTATAAGAATAATTAAAATTGGTATTTTGAACGGGTTAGACACACAGTCCAGCGGTGGACTGTGTGCGAACAAAACACGCATACGTCCCGAGTTCGATCCCTGATACACGCACCCTCTATGTAATAAAATGCCTTTTTGTTTAAAACTGATCGGGTTAACTCCGTTAGTTGTTAAGTATAATAAAAATTTGTATATTAACCAAGTTAGACACACAGTCCAGCGTGGACTGTGTGTAACGTTAAAGCACAGGTCCCGGGTTCGAGACCTGTTAGTGGCACCGGTTCAATGAATTAAAATGTTTTTGAAAATAAAAGAATTTTGGATAAATTGAATTAATATATAAGTATAATTAAAAACAGAATTATTTCGGGTTAGACACGTAGCTCAGTTGGTAGAGCTGTGTGCACGCGTACGGGAGGTCTCGGGTTCGAGCCTCACCCAGCGCATTTCAGTCACACAATAAACCGGTCAAACAGTCAAAGTCAAAAAGTCAACGGTCAACCCAAAAAGTCAACATATTTTTATATTTTTAATTATTTAATTTAATTTAAAAATCAATTAAAAATACTTAATAATAATGTTTTAAAAGATAGGAAATAGCCTTAAACTCGTAAAAATATATCTAAAAATTCTATTAAAATCCTTAATAAAATCCACTCATTTACTATATTTTCCGTTAATATTTAGGTTAGTTAATTCTCGTTGTTCCGTTCTTCCAACTCGTGCGCATCTCATCATCTCCAATCAAACGCACCCAATGTGAGTGATCTTTACAAATTCCCCGTTTTAATAAGGTTTTGGGGTGTATCATGTGTCTTGCTATATATTATATTTAAATCATTGTGCATACATCATATCATGAACATGTGTATTCAGCTTGTTTCAACTGTTTGTGTGGTTATTGTTAGATTCAATTTATTATTTTCAGTACATGCAATTTCATAGGCCGCCGCTCCCCATTACATTATGAGCGTTGAGCAAGTTCCCCATTACATTATGGCGTGAACCTGGCGTGCCAACATACGATCGGCTCCGTTTGATTGAGCCTTGATCGCACAGACATTTATCATTTTCAGTACATGCAATACGATCGGCTCCGTTTGATTGAGCCTTGATCGCACAGTTTCATTCATGTTATTTATCGTATGATGTTGGTATGTTAATGTATGCTATCATATGTTATTGTATGTTATAGTTGTGATTGCTATTGCTACTGCTTGATTATTTACATTTGCTCATTTATGATTATGCACAATTTTTCATTAATAAACTAACAAGTAAATCAATAATAAATGTTTATCTAACAAGGTTCACTCGCCAACTTATGTTGACCCAAAAACCCCCATTTTTATACATGATACAGGTGAACCCGCTGCAGCCAGAAACACATAGGATTGGACTAGAAGAATAAAATGATTTAGAGCTTGGAATTATTTTGTTTGGTTATTTTCTTTGTATTGTATGGACATGTTTGGATTATTTGGAATGTAATTTTGACTTTAATAAATATGAAACATATTAGTAAATATCATGAGCTTTGGTGACAACCCAATTATGCCCCGACTTTTATTCCGCTGCGGGTCTGGGTGTGACACTAAGCGCAGTGGTATTTGCTTTAAAAATCTGGCATCATTACTTATATGGCACTAAGTGTACCATATTCGCCGATCATAAAAGTCTTCAACACATATTCAATCAAATGAAATAAATATGCGGCAACGACGTGGGTGGAATTGTTGAATGATTATGACTGTGAGATCAAGTATCACCCGGGCAAGGCAAATGTAGTGGCGGATGCCTTGAGCCGGAAAGAACGAGTCAAAACTTTACGAGTACGAGCTTTAGAGATGGCAATTCAGACGAACTTTACGACTCGAGTGCACGATGCACAACAAGAAGCTCTAAAACCGGAAAACATCCAAGCATAATCATTACGGGGAATGGAGAGATAAATGGAACCAAACAAGGATGGAACTTTATATTTCATGGGAAGGATCCGGATTCCCTATTTTTGGCGGTCTAAGAGACTTGGTGCTGGACGAAGCACATAAGTCAAAATACTCGATACACCCAGGATCCGATAAAATGTATCAAGATTTAAAGGAGTATTGTTAGTGGCCTAATCTCAAGGGAGATATTGCGACCTATGATGGGAAATGCCTAACTTGTGCAAAGGTCAAGGCCGAATACCATAAACCTTTTGGTCTATTACAACAACCTGAGATCCCGTTTGGAAGTGGGAACAAATCTCAATGGGTTTTATTACAAAACTACCACGGACCTCTCGAGGTCATGACATGATCTGGGTTATCATTGATCGATTAACCAAGTTAGCTCACTTCTTACCAATCTGTGAGAAAGACAGTACCGAGAAGTTAGCTGACTTGTATCTTAAGGAAATCGTGACGTCATGGAGTGCCAGTCTCGATAATCTCAGATAGAGATGATCACTTTGTGTCGCGGATTTGGCAATTATTTCAAGCTTCGTTTGGTTCTCGCTTAGATTTAAGCATGGCTTTTCATCCGCAGAACGATGGCCAAAGCGAGCGAACCATCCAAAACGTTAGAAGACATGCTTCGTGCATGTGTGATGGATTTGGGCGGAAACTGGATACTCATTTACCATTAGTAGAGTTTTCCTACAATAACATTTATCACACAAGTATCAAGGCCGCGCCATTAAAGCAATTTACGGAAGAAAGTGTCGATCTGCACTATTCTGGGCAGAAGTCGGTGATAAACAGCTCGTTGGTCCCGAACTAGTCCAAGAGACCACAGACAAAATATTCAAAATCCGCAAATGTATCAAAGCGGCCCGGGATAGACAAAAGATCTACGCAGATCGAATACGCAAACCATTATCCTTCGAGATCTGAGACAAAGTGTTACTAAAAGTCTCAGCCTTGGAAGGGCGTAGCAAGGTTCAGGAAGCGCGGAAAGCTAAACCCGAGATACATTGGGACTTTTGAAATTCTGGCAAAGGTTGGTACAATGGCTTACAAGCTAAAACTGCCAGAAGAACTCAACAACGTACACGACACATTTCATTTGTCTAACCTAAAGAAAAGCCAGACTAATGACACGGTTATCATCCCAGCGGATGAAATTCATATTGATGACAAACTCCAGTTACCGAGGAACCCGTTGAGGTTATGGACTGGAAAGTTCAAAAGACAAAGAGAAGTCCATTCAAACTAGTCAAAGTCCGCTGGAACTCCCGTGACGAACTCGAGTATACGTGGGAACGTGAATATCAAATCAAGACAAAGTACCCCCACATGTTCAAGAAGACTCCTTCAGAGGATGCCTCAAAGTGAATTTCGGGACGAAATTCTTTTTAACATGGGGAGTATTTGACAAATGGCAAATAACTGGTAATTCCGTACAGACTAATCACTATTTTTGGTACATAATCTCATGCATTTTATCATAATTTGATTACGTAACTGAGTCGTACGTCATATCATAAGTGTTAGGACAATAAAACATGCCATTACATATATTGGTTTCCGTTACGACGCGAAACGAATCAAACTATGCCCTAAAAGTGTTGGTAGAAAGTGTTGGGTACACTATTCGCGGTTACACTATTCATGTCAGCAAAACCGCTAAAACAAAACAGAATAATGAATAATGGCATATCAATGACATAACTGAGTCCATATATACATGAAAACACTAATGTGGGAACACATCTTGCAATAATACATAACTTTCCGGTACAACGCCTAAATCACAAAATTGTCCGTTTCGACTAAAAAGGTGACAATTTTAATTCGTCCGCAACATTAACTCAGTACTTTCCAGACTCTAGAATTATAATAGAACAATGACAAACACCTTAAAATAATATGAGGATATCAAAAATACATAAAAGACATCGTTTCTGGTAGTACGACAAGCAATGCACAACTTGACCAGAAGGCGACTGATTGTCGAACCGACAAAGATTTCAATGCCCGATAGCCTCATACATTAATCTAGAAAGCTAGTTAAGCTTCATTTGGGATCCGAAATCCTTTCAACCATCTTGAGGTTACGGAAATACAACTCCCAATAATATTCGAAGGTAATATATATAAGTGTCATTTTTGAGCGAATAATGAAACGGGAGGCGTTTCAGTAACTCAAACTCAACTCTACTTGACTAGTGAACTAGTTAATTATATTTTGGTGTCGAAAGTGCCCTAAATAAACGCCATGGCACTTATGGTAAACAAAAACCAAAGCTTCCGGTTTAGTATATCAACCGGCATCATACCGATGAGCAAACTAGTGGTGTTTTTACCATCCAAAACTAATACCAACTAGTCAAGGGGGCTAATTAATAATACTTAACACCCTAAACCCTAATTACTCACTAATGATGCAAGACCAACCCCTAATTACCATACTTAACCTAAACACCTAAATATCTTACATTTTAACACATGTTATAAAATAAGCCTACACTTAACCCCCCACCCACTTGATTTGTGTTGAAAATTTAAAGATCTAAGTAGAAAGATGTGATCTTGACTTGGTAGATTATATAATCATCATCACACCTCAACTTCACATTATCATTTAAAAAAAACAAGAAACCTCCTTGGTCTCCCCCGTCATTCACGCTACCACCACCACCATAAACCACCATCTTTTCCACCATTAACACACATTTTACTCATTTCAAGCCCTCACAAGATAATCTATGGAGTTTGCAAGCATGGGGGAGCATTAGAGCTTTCTTTGGAGCTTCTTGTGCAAACTTGTAAGCTAAACTTTTACCATATTTAAGTTCCTTATGATATATGGTTTATGAAAATACTTGTTGATCATCTTGAAAATAAAGAAAAATCCAACTTAAAAACCCTAACCTCACCTTAATAATCTACTAAATATAGTTTATTATGTGTATTAGTGTTAACTAGTTAACATGATTATGTTGATTATGTTAAAGTAAGTTGTTTAAAATGGATGATCTTGTATGAATAAGAATATAAATAATGATTTAAAAATGGTCATGTTTAAATCTAAACAAGATCATCAACCTCATGATCCATGAACTTTACTACAACTTAAAAATGATTTGTTACATATATGTGACTTTTATAAAGAATAAACACCATGATTTTTGTTATGACCATCTTAATAAGTTGTAGCAAACAAAGTGGTTTAAAGTGAAAATCTTGATTAGAAGATATAACAAAAATGATGTCTTAAATGTTCTAATAAATATGTGAAGATCTCATTATTTTTAAGTAAAGTTGTTAAAATATATATTTACAAAAGACCATGGAAATGAGGATGAAAAGTGTATAAATCATACATACAAAGGTGGTATATTAAACTTGAGTTGATGATTGATTATGATTGTGGGTTTAAACATGATTTAAATACGTTTTTGAAACGTGGAAAACGCCATAGTTTAGGGAAACTATGGCGAAATTTTTCTAAAAATCTAATCGAGATTAGAGTGTAATTAACGGGGTGATTAACGGGGCTAAACGCGATTAGTGACCTAAACCATCATTAAGGAAGTTCTAATGACAAGGGTTAAAGCTTAACCTTCCAAGGATTTAACAAATACTTATACATATTTTTACAAGTTAAAATGAGTATTTATTTAATATATATATTTTTGGGAATAAAAATATATGCATATACTTTGTCACCAAAATTAAATGTGTAAAAATACATGTGTATGTACGTGTATGTATCTAGAAAGTTTAGAGTATACAACACAAAATACCCACTAATACAACACACCAAATACTTGAAGGTTACCAAGAATAATAACATGAACACATACACCTTTACACAATTCGTGAAATAATCGGACGAGCGGACTAGGCAGACAATGGTCGAATTTATATAATACACCGTCACGCCGTCGATCACGAACATATCACCAACATGAAGAGCTACTATGACGCTTGGGCGAGTTTCGATGCGGAAATATATATATTAAACGACAACGACGACACATCTAAAAATAATATATTTTAGACACTTAACGAATATATATATTAACGATATCAAAATCCGGAAAGTTAGGATGTATAAAAGTTACTAAGTGATTTTATAGAAGTATATATAAACATACTTAAAAGTCTATACTTAGTAAAAATTACCAAGTGCAAGACTATAAAAGTTATGGACTCATACAAATTATGTTAGGCTAGACCCATTATATAAAAGACATGGACACGGCCCAAATACACAAAACATATAATTTCATAGGCTAAGAATGTCAATATATATATATGTGTGTGTGTGTGTGTGTGAAATATATGTATAAAATAATAATTGAACAAACGAGCTACCAACACTATAATAACATTAAAGTTGTTCTAATGTGGTAAGTAAATACACAACAAGAATTCAAGATGAACAACTGGTACGAGGTCCGATGAGACCTAGGTGTCTAATGAAGTTAATACACATGTAGGTTACACACGTGTACGGACACCCGAATTCAATAAGTACGACTTACGGAACGCAAACAGTGAGTGCATGTCCCTCCTTTCAATTATTTCAAAGTTTTTGTTTTCAAACTTCGAGGGGGAATACATGTCATAACAAACAGTATGTTAGCTATGGGTTTAGATGATAACACGATCAAATGTGCATAAGTAGGATGATGACAATAGTAACCATTAATCACTTAGTGACCAAGGTGCAAAAGGTATAGATCTATTGAGTTCGAGGCACGCTCCACTCCTGGTTGGTAAACTCTTAGGAGTGATTTTGTGATCCCAATGATGTCAAAGTTGTCTCGGTTTTGTTGCTTACTTATGGCACATATGTCAGGGTGCTCACGACACACTAATAGATCCTTAAACTCCATGAATGCTAATAACATACTCAGATTTCATTACTGGATTACAAGCATGACATTTTATAAGAAAACAATAACTACATGAACTCGCCAACTTTTGTTGACTTTTAAAATTACATGTATTTCAAGACGCAAGACTTGAGCCGGTGAAACACTTTGGGAAATGGGAATGACATGACAACGAGTGCCACCTTTTGGGGGATTTCCTCTTATATCCCAACCTCGTATGGGTATGTAGGAGTCAAAACCTCAACATGTTTTTACGATGAAAACAATCTTTTATTTCGAAGTAATGTATTTCAAACTATATTTTGATGATGATGTGAAACCATTGGAAACTATGATTTTACTTTTGAAAACTTGTTAACATTGGTTGTAAATTTATTTAAGTATGGCATCGTTGTTGATTTACACTTGTTTACATGATTGGATGTAATGATTACCTCATAGTCACACATTTGCGCTTCCGCTACAACCAGGGTGTGACATAATATGTCATCTTTGATGGCTTGTGCAGAATATTCATCATTTTCTTTTCTCTAGTGAATTTTTCTTTCTCTTGTGCAGTAAACTGAGTCAATGTCTTTTCTAACCCATTCTCACCAACCGATGCAAATATTTATCTTCAATGGCACACTGCAATTAAAGTAATTTGCTTATACCCAATTGACAAATCTATCATTCCATCCGAAATAGTCTTCTAAACACATTAGCTTTGGGAGTTTTGTCACAGTCCCCATTTTGTTTTCGAGATTTATGTTTAGGACTGTTGCTGTTGCTGGCATTGCGAATGCTTGAAAAATTCGTTCTCCATTTCGTCACAAAAATTGGTTGAAAATTAGCTTGGTGCGAAGTTGACTTTGTGCGAAGTTAACCCTGGTGCGAAGTAATCACAAAAATAATTAAAATCCCAGTTTGTACGAATTTAAAAATACCAAATCTTAGATCTATCTTCGTGCGAAGATAAAATCCAAAATTCTCAAGAGTTTACTTCGTACGAAGTTGTTTTAACTTCGTGCGAGTGTAACCTTTTAAAACAAAATATTTTCACTTCGTGCAAAGATAATATTATATTTGTGTGAAGTGGAGTTTAAGATCTTGCGAAGGAAGGTTTCAAAATTTCACCTTTTTTGACATTTTTATCATGATTCCTGTTGATTTTAGGTCTGAATCTTTCAAGGGATTATTAGAAGTGAATTTTACGTATTCCTTGAGAAAATCAGGCCATTATGACCGTTAGATCTTTGAAAAATGATTAAAAAAAAAAAAGAGTGAAAAAAGAGTAGAAGAGAAGTAGGATCTTGATGAAATATCTTCCAACCAGGCCTCCAAGCTCTGTTACCACTTGTGAGGATTTTCTCATCCAATAAGCTCAGATCCTAATTTGTTTAACCTAGTTCAATATGTGCGGAATTCATTTTAAACTAGTGACAAGTTCAAGATTTACTTTTTAATCTCAATATTTCATTATCTGATCAACGTTTATAGCCAGAGAGAAATTTGACAAGGCTTCACATTATCAATCAACAAAACAGCTACAGACTCAATACCTAAGCACACCAATTTATAGACTTTGCACTTCATGCGAAGGTGAGTCTTTACTTCGCACGAAGTGAACTAGTCTAACTTCGTACGAAGTGAACATACAATCAAAATAATCTAACATTTAGCCCTATTACATATACGACATGACCCAGAGACATAGGCGATAGATATTCTGCATCAAAAAAATTACCACAAAAGGGTTACAATTCCACATTCATCGCTTTCAATCGAAAAGATCATCTGTTCAAAGGATTTTCTAAGAATAATTTATTACAACCATGGTTCTTATCATGAAAGCACCACACAACTACCTTCCATACTATGTTCTTAGATATGGTTGGAAATATATAAGCCAAGAAGAGAGGTACTACCAAAGCCTTTCTTATGTACCTAAGACTTTAAAGCTATCTCCTAAAAAGGATTTTGAAACAAAATATTTTTGAACAGGGTGAACCCTTGAAAATAAAAGGTCTTTCAAATGAAACATTCATACGCATGATGACTAAAAGTCAAGAAGGTGCAAGTGAACAAAATGTTTTAAAAATCCAAGCAACATATGTGACAACATCTATTGTTGAGCCCCCTACTCCTGATGCCACAATGAACAACCCACCACCATGGTACCCACATCAAAAATTTCCACACACACCATCTCCATTGCATTATCAAATCCAAAAGGAAAACCAAAAAGAAGGTAGCTCTGGAAGTTGAGATGCCAGAGAAACCCGCAGCAACACAAGAGCAACAAACATCTGTTGTTACTTCCTCACAACAAATGTAATGATTTCACCAAATCAAACTCCTCACATATCCTCACAAAAGGATAGTGTTGTAAGCACAGGGGGACCAAATAGAGATAGATGATTCACTTGAACATATATTCTTAAGCCTTTCTCTCGGGGCTGCTTCTCTTTTCACTCAACTACCAAAAACTTCCTCCATATTATTTGCCATAAAACCATTGCTTGATGCAATTGACCAAAGTGAGATGGATATAACTAGTTTCTCCCAACCACCTATAATTGGGAGAATGCCATAAAAAGCGATTGGACCAAGTCATGTCATTGCTAGCCCACAAGTAGAAGAGGGTACACCCCTTGTGTCACAAGTGACACTTGGAGGTTTTTCAAGTGAGCCAACCACTATAACTGTCGAGACAACATTCTCATAGTTGAACAATGGTTACATAGCTAAGACCTCTTTAAAGGCAACAACTATTGAGTCTACAATAGTACACTCTCTATCAGTTGGAAATCCCAAGAACCAAGAACACGAGGCACTTGGTCAAAACCAAGTACAACCACTTCTGGTGGGAACTCATATGATCCTATTAACTTAGGTGATAGGTTAAGATATTAGGAATTGACGAAGAGGGGATATCCAAATTAGAGTCATCAGTAGATGAAATCAAATATATGCTGAACAATTTGGTACAAAACTCCATAATTCCACCCACAAATGCAGAAATTGCAAAACAAATATGAACTCATGCAAGCATTTATCTATAACTTCAAAAGCAATCTTCTAATATAAGTCATAGCATGCACATGGAGCTTATTAGAAACATGGTGGATGCTAGGTACAATAGATTAATGCCATCAAAGACCACCTTCTTCAAACCACCGATACTGCTCCCACTCTCCCTAGATACACAGAAGATGATGCCAAAAGGGGGAGAATAACAGCATGAGAAAGCTTCATCCTCTTGTCAAGAAAGATCAAAAGAGACCTAACACATCTGCAACAAAAAGGCTAAAGCAGATGAACCTGGGAATGAAAAGGGGAAACATATAATTGACAGTGCAAGAGATCCTTGAAAGACAAAGAATTAAAGAGAATAAGGTTTCCTCAACATATGTCTCACAAACCACTATCACCACTCAAACCACGGCTCCCATTGCTCAAATATATGTTAGCACTTCAAAAGTGACAACAGATGTTACATCCACAACATCACTAACCATACCTAAACATTCCCAAAGGCCCCTACAAGTCTACTTATCAAAAGAAAACTACCAACAAAAACCCCATTACCACCAACAAAAACATCCACACCACAAACTAGATCCAAAAAAACAAAATTCATCATCCAAGATGATGATGAAGAAACCCCTAAAGCTTCACCTATCAAAACCACCACTACCATAGAACCATCCATAACCATCACATCCCTTCCATTAACTCTACCATCAACCACCATAGCTAGAAATTCATCAGTACATCCTTTGTAATTAAAAACTGTTTCAAAAGAAATACATTCTTTCTACTCCTCAACAAACCCAAGCCAACTCTCATTTCCATCTCTTCAAAATTATCCAAAGCCTGCAAATGTTAAAGAATATTTGGAGCTAGAACTAAAATAGGCAGAAAGGATTGCAGCAGAAAGAAGTCAAGGAAATGGAGATAAAATGGCTCAGCAGATCTTATCTAAGAATTCACTAAATTGAATGTTTTGGGAGATTTTTCTAAGGATATTAGCAAGAAAGATTCTCAAGGTCCAATTAATGACCCTGGTCTCAGAAGGGCTTTGAGAGAACACTACATGGATACATCATGAAAAACTAGCCCTATAAAGCAACCAAGCTCAATTTACAGGATGGTTGATAGAGGCCTTACTTTATGAAATCTTAAGAATAGAAAGGCTAAAGCTAAATCCTAAGCAAAAACCAACACCTCCCAACTTGAGAGCAGGAAAAGGGCCTAATAATAAGAAGGGCATTGTAGCTAAGAAGGATGAAGGAAGAATGGTTGCTGCAAAGTGTAGTTGTATGAGATGAATGGGAAAATGGGTGAGCCAACAATCCTTGAGAACTAAAAAATGTTAGAAATTTTAAGAGAAAAAGATCCCTCACTTCTAAGAAAGCTAGATTATGAACAAGTAGACTTCCCATCAAAACTTTAGTATATCCTTTAGAGCTTCCATCCTACAAAGAACATCTCAACAACTGCAAGAAGCTGACATGAGTGAGACGTGTATAATTTTTGGATTTATTTTAGGTACTTTTCACTCGTTTATTCAAGCTTAAAATTTATAAAAACACGATATAACACTATCACTCTCTACTTCATGCTAGGGCAAGTGCACCCATCGTTGGTGTAATATAGTGATGGTAAGATACCAAGGTCGTCCAAGGACACAAGAGCTGTTAATACCGGAATATTGTCAACGTCTAATCCAATCAAATTTTAAGGAAAGATTTTTAAATAAATAAACTAAAGAAATAAATTAACTAATAAAAGAAACAGATAAACAAGATAGAATCACTTGGTTCCGACTTATCATTTATGTATCCTTTGATGATTTCCGCACTTTGGGTTTTTTAAGAGATTATCTTGGTTATAGTAGCATGTCCCTCTTTTGGAGGCAACGCTACCCTCGTCCATATTGGTCTGAGTCAGCATGTATACAATCTCGCAAGGCCGGTTTAAGGTTTTAATAGTATTTTATTTATAAGGGATTCAAGTCGTTCTTACTTCCCCCAATTTAATGCTATCTTCCTCATAGGAAGTCCTAATAAGCTTGAATCAAGTCCACGCAGGACTACACATTGAAGGAGACAAGAACTTTACCCATACCACCCTTCTAACCCCCTTCAAGGCAGTTAATCGGCTTTATAAAGATCGTAAAGACACGAATGAGTGAATCAACAAAACATGAAGAGATGATAGAATAAAGTTCACTTTAAATATAAAAAAAACTAGTTATTAAAGTCATTAATAAATACCCAATTAAAAAGTTAACCAAAGTTTGGAATTCAAAAGTAATACATAAATAACTTGTCTTCACCAAGTGATGTAAGATATTAGCCAAGCATGGCCTTTGTTTGAAAAAAAATCTTATGATCAATCTTGGATCCTGAGACTATACACACTTTAGGATGGATGATGGAATGTGGTGGATGATGATGGTATTGTAGTGGTGGAGTGGTGGCAGGTGTGAGAGAAGTGGTTTGCCAAGGGATGAGTTGAAATGGAACCAAGCACCCCTATTTATAGCTGGAAACAGACTGTTCACACAGCCTCGTTCCTGGTGAGCATGGCCCCGTGCCTCCTTTTTCTATGTCTTCATTTAATGATATGTGTCAGTTCGGATACTAACACGACCCGTGTGTCAATAGCACGGCCCCGTGGCCATTGTACTTGTTGTACTATCCAAGATTTATAAATATGGAAGTTAACTACGGCCCTGTGTCTCTTGTCTGCTTCTGCTTGTCTTTTTATTCATGGAATCTGGAGTAGGGCACGTCCCCATGCCTGGGTGGCACAACCCTGTTCCTGTCTTCTGACTTGTTGTTTTTGGTCTTGGAGTGAAGCTCGGAGGGTCGGTATGAAGTGTCAACTTCTCTTCTTTTGTATTTACGTTGGTTTTTGCCGTTAATTTGTTCCTTTTGTACATTTAAGCTCTTTTAGTCCTGAAAATCAAAAGTATACAAAGAAACACACTTTTTCCAACATTAGTACATAAAAGGGTTGATTTTATACCGTATTTGATACAATTTATATGTTGCATTTGGTGCATATCAAAGTTATTTCAAAAGACAGAAATAGATAACAAAAGAAGATATGAAGACATATCAAGATGAGTTCAAGAGAGAAGGAATCATAAAAGAGTTAATATATTGGCATCGTGATGCAAATCAAAAAAATCCACTTAGTAAATTTTGGGAAAACTAGTTTCGCCAGACTCAGTGCAATAACTCTGGTCCCAGCAAACCCTCCTAACCTCAAATATAAAAAATGGAATTCTAGTAAGACGAGCCATGAATTGACTCTGCTCAAGGCTAGTGGGTAAGTGCAAAAGATCTCAATGGATAATGCCTTTAAGCTTAAAGATGCAGATCTGCAAGACTTAATAAGTCTTCTACTTGAAACGGATTCAGAAGACAGTTACTCAATAAACTTTGAATTATAGTACAAGGGCCAAATCAGGGAGAAACTGACAAGGAATAAAATTGATCAAGTAAACATCTATTTTGGCATCATCTATTCTAAGGGGAGATTGTTGGACCCACAAAACAAAAGATGATTTCAAAAGCCAAAACATGACTTCCTGATCAAGAAATACACAGAAATGAACTATGGTTAACTATTCGATCTGGTTAACAGTCCGATCCAAAATACTTGTTAAAACCAGACGCACCGAGCAATGAACACACTTGTAATTTTTGTTAATAAAACTTTAAGGGGCAAAAGGTTGTTAATAATAACCTAAAAGACCAACTCCACACTCTTTCACTGAATATGCAAACCAAAAATCCCAAAGATAGTGAATCTTGAACACTAATCAGAACATCTATTGAACACATCAAAGATCTGTTTGAAGGAATGGAACATTTATTATAAAAAAGAAGAAAGAAGAAAACCTCTGTTTGATGGCCAAAGCCCTATTGAAGACAAGCACTGATCATGAAGACTAAAAATCTGTTATGGCCAAACAGATGTTTGATACAAGTCAATAATGGTTTGAAGAACAATGGTTTAGTCAATGATACAGTGTTAGCTTAGAAATATGTTTAATCCAATAGATCATATGATAGATTTCCATAGATGTTTGCCATCTAAGTAATCTTTTCTATTATGAATGTTAGATGTCACTATTAGGGTGACGTCAGCTCAGCTAATTGCAAA
The DNA here is from genome assembly GCA_947069175.1 of Scalesia atractyloides. NCBI lineage: Eukaryota > Viridiplantae > Streptophyta > Magnoliopsida > Asterales > Asteraceae > Scalesia > Scalesia atractyloides. Next base: position 65,731,640 of record CAMTDV010000022.1, read on the forward strand.
TAGACCTTTCGTACTTGTATAAATATATCTCATGTGTTAGAGATCTATTTTATCACAACATACATTCCTTTTGTATGAATAGTTTTGTGTGTGATCAAGCTCAGGGGGAGTTTGTATAATCATTACTGTAGTTTGTAATCCTTTGATTACTAATGCAAAACAGTTTTGATATAACTTTCCACTCTTGTATGCTCATATAATTCCGTATTTACATTTATAATTTGATATTACATTCATACTTTTTCATCTAAAGTATACAAGTTAACTCAGATCCTAACACATATATTGTGATTTATCACTTGGACGATATTTGTATTATATTTTTTTAGATCTATGTATGATTATATTTTAGAAACTTGGTCTTTTTAAACTAAAAATTGCATTTTTTTTAATCATTTGCTACGTGTGATTGTTTGATAGGTTGACTCATTGACTTAAAATCTAGAAAATGCATGCCTGACTTCATTTTGGGTTTGTCACTTTCCTTGAGATCGAGAGGTCAAATGTGATGGGTAGTTTGGGTTTTTCCGGCTATGGGTCCAAATTTGCATGATAGTGATATTCCCGCCTTTTTACCTGTTTATATCGTTCTTCCAAACACTTACCATAGAGTATTGATTCCCCCATCGACATCATTGGTGTCTCGTCATTCGTGAGACCGAGACGAGATCATATCTTCAGGCATGTAGACATATTATGTTTGGATAAACCCAATGAGTTTCACACGACCTTTTAGGATAGCTTTGGCATTCAATCGAGATCAAAAGGAGACTTTGGACATCTTGCTGATTCCTAACTGACAGTATCTTGAGATCCCAGTAGCCATTCAAGTATCTACTTCTCGTGATCTTTTAGCTTTATATTAGATTTTAGTCTAAGCAGTCTCTTCTCCCTTGCTGATTTCCCATTCGTGAGCAGTCAACTTTTGTTTCCTATGCCTACGTCTTGTTACTTTCTCTCTCTACTTTCTCTTTGCACTAACTCTCTCTTCCCACTTTCGGTTTATTGATTACTTAGCTATCGTTAATACCATAATTTTGATTGATACTAGGTCTTACCAACTTTACCACCTCACGATTGGTATACTTACCATTATTTTGTGGTTTAGTAGTTGACTCTATTTTAAAACCCGTTTGTGTGAGATACATATTCTTCATACATACCTTGACACATTAGTATGTTACCCAAAGACGATTATTCCACCTATTAGTAAGGACGTATCGCATATATTCGTATGTATTATGTATGTATGTATGTATGTATGTATGGTATGTATGTATGTATTAGTATGTATGTATGTATGTATGTATGTATGTATGTATGTATGTATGTATGTATATGTATGTATGTATGTATTAGTGTAGTATGTATGTATAGTATGTCTTTTTATACGAGGTTTCACATGTGAATCGATAATAAAAAAGTCAAGAGTCGCGAACACAATAGTAATTAGATTACATCATGTTAGAAGTAATCATCTTGTAGAAGCTGTCAATGGGTGGTTTAATCAAAGTTAGAAGTTGAACACAACTTGTGAGATGATTGAGATCAAAGTAAGGAGTCAATAATTTTGTCTGATGACCAAACTAGTGAGGACCGCATACAACATAATCTATGCGAAACATCACATCTAAAGTCAGAGACAAGCGATCAATATGTGTGAAGGGATCATAATTATTTTGTTTTCTGTTGTCTAATTCGATCAAAGAGCTAATCAAATCCATTAAGAGTGGAGGCACCTATCCAGGTGAACAACAACGTTCTAATGGAGGCCCAACATGAGTGGTTCTCCTGTCCCGTTTGAAACATATCGACTCAAACCTATGTGGCGCAATCATTGACTCTGTACATATCACAATCAATGTGGTTGGATCATCCTAAGAAAACTCATAATCAATTAGCTATACATGGGAGCCCAAAAGAAGCAAGACATATTAAAATATGCAATCGCAAAGATTTTGGTTAAGAGACTATGTGCTTAGATAAGTGAGATGAGACCGAACCAACTCTAACTAAGACCGAGACAAAGATGACAGTAAGCAATTTCGCAAGGGCCTAGTATCAATTCATGAATAATCCAACATATCTTTGCATGTCCAAGTTGAGAACTACAAATTACGTAAGTTGGGATATTATAATGGAATTAATATTGCAAGCCCATGGTCTTTGGGAAGAATAGACTAGATGCTATGAAGTACAGTCGAGGCCAGAATGAACTTGATTGCCATGGTGTTTATCTTCAGGTCCTTACCCAAGGATATTCTACTTCAGGTGGAAAAATATAAGGATTCAATGGATGTTTAGGATTTAATTGAAGAATGAAAAAAAAAACTGTCTACAAACCCTAATTAAAAGGGAGATGCTAAAGATGAAGGAAAGTGAAAATATTAACAAGTTTGAAGGCAAGGTGATGGAATTCAAGAGTTTTGTACAAATCTTGAAAATGGTATAATAGTTAGAAAGCTTCTACACTCAATTCCAACTAAGTAGTTACTTCTGTCGATTGACCAATACACTGACCTCGAGATACTGTTGTTTAAAGAAGCTATTGGACGATTAAAAGGCCCCGAGGAATGAATTAAAGTACATGACGAGAGTAAAATGAGAATGGAAAAAGTATAGTTTTTTAAATCAAACAAGCAAGCGAGTTTGAGGAATGGTGTGCTCGATCATGAAAACTATGGCCGAGGGTAGTCAAATCAAGACAATCATGGATGTGGTAGAGGAATATGTCAAGATTTTTGTAGTGCCCAAGGAGGCAGGATTCAACCTCATGAAGACGATGAAAACGAAGTGAATAGGGTGCATAACCTTGGTAATGGTATATTAGTTGGTATGCTTGTAATTGAGAGAAATGATAAATGGATATGCTTGTGGTTGAGAGTGAGAGGGGCAAAAGGTTAATATATTATTACAAGACACTTTAATTTTTAATTTTTAAGCTGATTGATTCCAACACATACATGCCTGATTTAAGTATAACTTGAAGGTGTTAATCCAAAATTTCACATGTGAAACCGGTCGGATAAAGATGGTTGAAGTACCGAGTAAGTCAAAAGGGTTTGAAGACAAAGTTAGTTTGAATAATTTGGTATTTATCTATAGTTTGTTTGATATATAAAGTATTAATGTTATAATTACCTCCTAGTAATTGGAAGGTAGAGCTTGAATTTTAGTGGGTATCTTGTTTTTTGAATTAAGTGTCTAGTATAAATAGATTGGGAGGGTTATCGTTGTTGAGCCTATCTTTTTTTATTTACTTGTTTCCAACATAAATCATACATTGTTAAATCATACATTATTAAAACTCAATGTTTTTCTTTGGAAAGTAATAAGAAAGAGTCAAAGCTGGAGTAGAGCCTCAAAACTGTGCATAGTCTTTTATCCAGCATAAATCATACATTATTAAAACTCAGGTGGTGTCTAGGCATGGTGTACATGACGTATTAAACAACTTTGATGATGTATAGATCATTATATCAGCATCCAGAGGAAATTAAATAAAAATTAGGCAACTTTAGGCTTAAATTATATGAGATGATGAATCTGAAAACTAATACATATTGTAAGTCGCGAGACTTCCAAAATATTAATGGAACAGGTAGTTAAGTTACTAACATTTGTTATATTCTATATCTATTGGTGGGTTTTATAACGATCAGTTGTATTTTTATATTTATCATTCTAGTTATTTCCTTAAATTTTGGATCTTAATGTTCCTTCACCCCAATTAAAAGAGAGTAATCTTGATTATATTCAACGCAATTGTTTTAAATTATACAGAAAACTGCCTTTAAAGTCCTAACCAACGAGAGCTTAACATGAAATAAAAATGGATATCCATCTTGCCTTTTCTCTCCTTCTTTTTACCACCTTCATCTTCTTCTTCATTGTAATAATCACTAGGTTGAGAAGCATCAACTCACTTGATACAAAAAGAAACCTTCCTCCACAGCCATGGAGGCTCCCTCTAATTGGCCACATTCATCATCTCATAGGAGGGCTGCCCCAGCATGCTCTTAGCAAAGTAGCCCAAAAACTAGGACCCCTAGTTCATCTACAACTTGGCCAAGTCTCTGCCATCTTAATTTCGTCGCATCTGCTTGCGAAAGAGATCATGAAAACTCATGATATCTGCTTCACAAACAGACCTAAGCTTTTCACCGTTCAGATCATCGAATACAACTGCCAAAACTTATCGTTTTCCCCTTACGGCGATTACTGGAAACAAATGCGGAAGATATGCATCTTGGAGCTTCTAAATGTAAGAAAAGTCCAATCATTTAGATCTATCCGTGAGCAAGAGTCATGGAACCTCATTGAGTCCTTGGCTGCACAAAGATCAAACACCGTCAACCTGTCAGGCATGATTTTCATGATGATTAATACCATCATAAGTAGATGTATGTTGGGAGCAGATGCAAGGATCAAGCGACCCTTAATGCATTAATTCAAGACATTTCAAAATTATCAGGTGGTTTTGATATTTCAGATCTATTTCCATCTGTCACATTACTCCCTCTAATTACAGGCAAAACGAAAAAAATGATGAATATACGGAAAAGGATTGATGCTATTTTAGATAGCATTATCTTGGAGCACCAAGAACTTCGTGTCCCAAGACAAAGTAACAATGAGAATGAAGACCTTGTTGATGTATTATTGAGGCTTAAAGATGATGGTGGTCTTCAGTTTCCATTAACTTTTGACAACATCACAGCAGTCGTCTTGGTTAGTTTCATTTTAACCATGTTAACTTATTCACAGTTCCTTTATCTTACAATTTTATCTTACTATGGCACAGGATATGTTTGTAGCAGGCTCGGATACTTCCTCAATGGTAATTGAATGGGCTATGTCAGAACTAATGAAGAATCCAAGGGTGATGAAGAAAGCACAAGACGAACTCAGGAAGGTACTCAAAGGAAGGACAATGATTCATGAGCCAGATCTTCAAGAACTAGACTACCTAAAACTAGTAATTAAAGAAACTTTAAGGTTGCATCCACCTCTTCCGTTTTTGTTACCTAGAGAGTGTTGGGAGAACTGTGAAATTGATGGATACCATATACCTATCAAAACACAGGTTATACTAAACGTATGGATGCTTGGGCATGATCCGGATTACTGGATTGACCCTGAAAGTTTCATACCAGAGAGATTTAGTGAGAGTTCAGTTAACATGATCGGTACATATTTTGAATATCTACCATTTGGGGCTGGGAGAAGAATGTGTCCAGGCATGACGTTGGGTTTAGCTAAGGTGGAGCTTCCTCTTGCGATGCTACTATACCATTTCGACCTGGAACTTCCAGATGGAGCAACATCTAAGGATTTGGACATGTCCGAATCTTTTGGAGTCACTGTTAAGCGAAAAAATGAGTTGCTCATAGTTCCACATCCTTACGATGCAAATTATTGACGTTCGTGTGTGCTCCACCTGGTATTGAAATCTTCTGTTTATTTTCCTCTTAAGTTGCCTGGATGTTACAACTACGTGCTTGAAGGAATAATTCATAAATATATATATATATATATATATATATATATATATATATATATGTATATACATATATTGTTGGTAATCGAACATGTGAATCACAGGTTTTGAATATAAAGAACTGAGAATCAAAAGATCGATAAACTTGCTTGTATTAAATGAAAAGTGATAAATACAATTGATATACATGAACCCTATATATACTAAACGAATATGTGCGATTGTAGAGACGTGTCTCTTCACGAATGGTTGTGACTCTTGATCTTGTGGATGTAATCAATCTTGAAGAGTCGCGTCCCTTCCTTCTTCCCTTGTAGCCATCGATCCAAAGGGTGTGTCCAAAGAGACACATCTCTTCATTTAGTGAGTTGGTTATAAACTTCTGATCATCTTCAGTCCCCGAACTTCATAACTACCTTCTAAAACAAACTATCTACTATTTATAGAACGACCCCTATATTTAGTTTAAATGTCAATACTCCCCCTTAAACTAAATATAGTTTGACGAAGGTCTTTAACTTGCTTGACTTGCAGTAGCATTGGTTCTTCTTCCAATGCGAGATTGGCTTCTTGTTGCATGTTGTCTTTCTTCTTTTCCTTCCATTGGTGCAATCTTTTGCAAAATGACCAAGTTCTCCACAATCACAACATCTAAACTTGCTCTTGTCTTGGTTTCTTTGACCCATATCTTTTCCACGTCCTCTTCCTCCTTTGAAAGATCCTTGTCCTTGACTTCTACCATGGTTTTGAACACCACGACCCTCTCCATGATGCCAACTTTTAGACTGATTATTCGCACTTGCTATCATGAGTCTTCCTTGATCGTTATCTTCTTGCTTGTCTTGACTTTTGAGACGTTCTTCAAAAGCTATTATTCTTCCCACTACTTCTTCAAATGGCATTTTGTCTATTTCTGAATACTGTTCGATATTTGCCACAATGGGTAGAAACTTCTTCAGTATGGAGATAAATAATTTCCTTACAAGTTTCTTGTCTTTAATGGTGGTACCGAAAGTCTTAAATCTAGCCTTTATACCACCCAACTTACTTGCGAAACTACTTACTGTTTCGTTCTCATCCATCTTTAAAGCTTCTACTTTGCTCCTCAAAGTTTGTAGACGTGCTTTCTGAACCATATCTGCTCCAAGATAGCGAACTTTGATCGCATCCCATACTTGCTTTGCTTTTTCGTATTGCACAACTTGCATCAAAACATCTTCCGGTAGCGTTTGGAAGATAATTTCTTTCGTTGTATGCGCCTTCTTTTCGTTTATCACTTCCGTTGAAACAACTGTTTCCAAAGACTATATGCCTTCAAGATTGTTTCCATCATAACTGCCCATTGGGTGTAATTTGACTCTTTCCATTTTGGGCATTGAAGAGACACATTCCCTTGCTCGTGGAATGACGTTGATGCACTTCCTTCTTTGACTCATGCCTCCTTTCTTTCTCGCCTTGTTTTTCTTGCCTATCTTGCTTGTGATCGGATGATCCCTTTCTTGATCGAGTAGATCAAATTTCTTACTTAGTACTTGCGTCTGGCCAACTTGCTAACCAGATTCTTGCATTTCTGACCGACTTGCTAATCAGATTTTTTTCGTACCCTGACCCACTTGCTAATCAGGTTCTGCCCGACTTGCTGATCAGATTCTTGCTAACTTTCTATTATGAGTGATAAAAAAGTATCCAACCAACTTCCTAATTGGACTTAATTTAATCAACCCAGTTTACTTGCCTTTTCTTGCTTTGACCGAGCATGGTTGTTTCTTGCTAGAGGATCTTGTTGATTCAACGTGATACTTGCTATTTTGAACCAAACGGTCCGGTACTTGCTATTTAAACCAAGAATCGGTTTGACTTGCTAGAACCGATACGGGTTTGATTTCTTGCTATACGAATCGTTTATGATTCGAAATTGACTTGCTTTATCCTAAAACATGCTATTGTGATCCCCTTTCGAAGTATAAGACTTGATTTGAGACTCAAATGAAATTAGAATCTTAAAACAAGAACCTGGTTGTGATGATTCCTTCTAATCGATGATTGCACAGAAACAACACTCCTCGTTCCTGCAGATTTGATTTCGAACTCGTGGCCTTCTTCCAATCAATTACCGTGCTCTGATTCAATCGACTTCTTCTTCTCCCCAGATTTGAAACATGTGCTCTGATGCCACTGTTGGTAATCGAACATGCGAATCACAGGTTTTGAATATAAAGAACTGAGAATCAAAAGATCGATAAACTTGCTTGTATTAAATGAAAAGTGATGAATACAATTGACATACATGAACCCTATATATACTAAACGAATAGGTGCGATTGTAGAGACGTGTCTCTTCACGAATGGTTGTGACTCTTGATCTTGTGGATGTAATCAATCTTGAAGAGTCGCATCCCTTCCTTCTTCCCTTGCAGCCATCGATCCAAAGGGTGTGTCCAAAGAGACACATCTCTTCATTTAATGAGTCGGTTATAAACTTCTGATTTGTCATCTTCAGTCCCCAAACTTAATAACTACCTTCTAAGACAAACTATCTACTATTTATAGAACGACCCCTATATTTAGTTTAAATATCAATATATATGTATGTGTGTTCATCCTTTAATTCTCACCATTTCCAGACTATAAAAAAATGCAATGTTAAGTGATATTCAGGTGTAAAAAGATTGTTGTTCAAAAAAACATGAAGCCAAACAATTAGCATAATTAAACTAGTGATTTTGGTGGAAAACACATAAATAAAACAACAATGTTGTTGAAATATAACACTTTCATAACAATTCAGTTGTTTTTTTAAAGAATATAAAGGTGTTTAATGTATAATGATTCAATGAACCATTCCACTAACTATGAACCCCTATAAATAGTAAAAAGATACAAAATCTTAACTACTGTCGGGTTTTACATATGGGCTAGGATTTACACTTTCACAATAAATAATATAATAAAGATAGTTATCAATAGAACAATCTAAGTTAAGAGGCTTATGTAATTCAATTCATGGGGCTTGGCGCAGGATGGTTGAGTGGAGTTTCATAGAAGCTGAAAAAGAGGAAGGGCTTAGTTACAACTATGGAGAATAAATGATTTTTTTAACTACCAACAAAAAAGTCACTAGAATGCGTCTATGGGCAAAAGGTCGCAACCATTTCAGGGGAAACCCATCGCCTGAAGGCACACAGTGGTAAAACCCCTAGCTAACACATTTTGTCAAGAACAAAATTCCAACCGACGACCTCCCTTAGACAGGGGCGGAGGTAGTGTAGAAGCAGGGGTAGCACGTGCTACCCCTCAACTTCATCTCTCTGTAGTGTAAAAATACTCCTCAACTCTGTCGACGTAGTTTAAAAAAATCGGTTTTATACAAAGGATACCGCTGATCCCAAAAATCAATTTGGGATACATCTGAATTTTGGAGCTGGATCCATCACTGCGCCATAGAGAAAGTCATCAGGATACAGCTAGAACACTACCCTTTGATTATGAGTATAAAAGAATTAGCTCATCAATCAAGAGACCATAATTCAGTTCCATCTCCGTTCTCACATTTCTCAGAGCTCTCAATGATTATGAGTATAGAAGAATTAGCTCATCAATCAAGACACCATAATTCAGTTCCCTCTTTGTTCTCGCATTTCTCGAGATCTCAAGATTCATATGTGTATTTGTCGATTAGTGTTATATTACATCTATTAACAGATATTTCTTAGAGTGGTTATAGTGTTGATTAGTGTTATATTACATGACTGTTAACAGATATTTCTTAGAGTAGTTATAGTGATAAAATAAGAAACTTCTGACTGAAGGACCACAATATATTATATACTTCAAATTCAAATACTATCATCAGTTTGCTCCAGTCATCTTTCCGATTTTGACAGTATCATCACAAAACTATTTTGTTTCACACTTTACCCACTAAAGCATCTTCTCTTCTCTTACTTTACACCAAAATTCACCGAATAAATGAGATTGTCCGTAATAAGAGAGGGATTGGGAGAAGTATGGTGGCCGGCAACCATGTACAATGGTGGCGCACCGCGGTGTAGCCGCCCCTTCCCGTGCTTGCCTAGCCTAGCCTATACACACTAAAAAGAAGATGGGAAATCCAATGATACGGACGGATTAAGCCAAAGTATGGAGGTGGTGTTGGTATTGGTCACCTGAGTTGTGACACAAGTGATTCTACAGTTTCTAGAAGGAGATATATGGAGGTTGTACTGATTTACCAAGGGAGGGTAGTTTTTATGGTCTGATGCAGTGGCGGTTAGGCGGTTAGGGTTGTCGTTCATTTCTGCGACGGCAACGGTTAAGAGGCTAGGGTTCAAAACGGATTTGACGGTGAGGTTTGATTCCTACGGTACTAAAACTGAGAGACAACATGGGTGACTTCAGGTGGTTCAAAGTCATGGCATCGCCGACTCCCAACAATTAAGGTAAGACCGCACCTTCTATACTTGATTTTCCGGCTAGGAGCTCCTTACAGTTTGGTGAGTCCCAATAACTCCTAGACTTTCCTTTTTCCCAATCACATTCTTTAGGTTAAACTTATGGATTGTTAAAGGTTATATTGGCCAACCAGCAACTTTCATGGTGGTAATCGTTTTGGTAGGCATTTAGCAATAGAGATAAGGATATGGTGGTGGTATTTCCGACAGCAACAATGGATGTGTGTACTCCAACACACCTGCTCAAACAGTTTATCTATAGCTATGTTTCGTGTTATCTTTACATAAAGCTATTTGTGTTTGAATGCTTGATGGTATATGTTTTGTTAATTGTTACTCATTACTGGCAGCATTAGCATATCTAATTCAGGTCTTCATTGTTTTCACACTCGGTATATTAACCGAGGAGTGCATGAAAAAAGAGACTGAATTGATGCAAACATGGTTGTTGTTTTTTTTTTTTTGCATGGTACACCACTACAATTAACAATGACAAACTTTCTTATCTATTTGGCGAACTTCAGGTAAAATAATGAGTAAATTGCACAAAACGTCCTTTAAGTTTCACCAATCTTGCTGGTTCACCATCTTTAGTTGTCAAAACACTTTAATAATTTGTCATTCAAACTAACCAGTACAATCCTTTAAGATCAATGATTGTTGAGGTTTAATCCTTTTCACTCCCCTTCTATCCAGTTATGCCCTCACATGTCATACTGTAGTTAAACCTTTCACCTTCCCTTTCCCACTTCTACTTCAACTTCACCTTCCCTTCACCTTCACTTCACCTTCACCTTCACCTTCACCTTCACCATTCTCCAGCCGACAAAAATGGCTTCCAAATCTCAAGATTCACAAAACCCAGATACAAACCCATCAGAACTCCAATCTCACCTTAAAGGACGTTTTGTGCAATTTACGAATCAGAACTCCATTTTCTGGCTTGCATCATGTTTAAAACGTCTATTTCTCATTATTTTCCTGGGCTAAACTGGACTTGTTTGGGTACAGCTATACTCAAGAAAGCCTGTGAAACTACCATACAAGATGAGATGGTTAAATGTTCATTTAGCGACCGAATGGTTTCGCGAAGAAAAAAAAGGTTAATGATACCCCCTTCCTCTCCCACGCCCACGTCTCCCCCACCCCCTACCTTGGCCACCGCCGCCACCTCTGCTGCCATGTGAAATACCCTCAAAAGCCCTGTGCACTAGCTGACTGCCGCCTCCACCACGCCCTCGTTTGTTTGCATAGTTGCCTGAACCATTTGTAGTGCCACCTGCACGTTTCACTCTGTTTCAAAAAAGAAAAAAAATATTTGTGATGAACTGATGATAATTGCAAAAAGGTAATTTTAGTAATAAGAACTTCTGACAAAGAAAATCATACCCAGTGGCATTAGTTGACGGGGCTACGGTCTTGACAGCTTCTTTCCAGGATAAATTAATTTTTTTATCTCCAATAAATGAAGGTGACTTGGAATGCAGCGGCTGGGTTGATAAAAAATAGAGTAAATGTAGCGGCGTCCTTTAAAGAGTAAGTGTTCATCCTTTCCTGCTATCCAACCATTTAACTTTGATGAACCTGGTTTACAGGGTAGCTGATTATGTGGTCACCAATCCAGAACCATTACTCACTGTGTAAGGCACCAACCTTCATTATCTGCTTTCCTTCTTTGTAGTTCTCATTAAACTTTTATACTTTTAAACAGCAGCAGGCGTAAGAAGGCCCCTAAATCTTGTGGTTTCTGGAAGTGGCTATGGTAGGTATCTTATGCTTTTGCAGTCAGCTATGCAAACAATATACAGAACCATTACTCACTGTTTTGCTTTTGCAGCAGCTTCAAGAAAGTGGAGAGAGAGAGATGAAAAGACGGTTTTACCCTCACATGCTATGGATGTGAGGCCATTTAACATGGATTAGTAACTGGGTTAGTGATAAAGGATGAAACCTGCAACAAAATTAATCTTAAAGGCTGGTTTTGGCAACTTTTAAAGATTAAGGCTGAAACAAGCAAGATTGGTGAAACTTAAAGGACGTTTTGTGCAATTTACTCTAAAATAATCTATTGATGCAGTTAAATTTTGATTATCATGGTGGATTTTAGATACATTTGTAACGTTAATTGGTTTAAAGTTTGATTGGACTTTTAAGTTTGACTAGGGTTTAATTTTGATTAAGAAGACAAGGGAAATGTGTTGAAAATTTGGTGAATGAATATTTAATATATTTATAATTTAATGAAATTATAAATATTAATTAGAACATGTGCTGAATAAAAGTGAAACTCTTGAGTAGAGCTTCTTATGACATTTAATTAGTTTTATTAAAGTTTTTAAGTCTCTAATTAAGTGACTAATTAAGTGAAACTTTTCACTAATCCTTAATTCTTGTTCAATTAGTAGGTTATGTGCTTCTTTTTGTGTGTATAAGAATCTAGTATTGCTTGATACAAAAAGAATACTAGAAGGAGGATGAACACCTGAAGAACAACTAGAGAGAAGAGTGCTCTCTACTTGTTTTCCACCACCATCACATCCTTATTTGTTCCATAAGTTCAAACACTACAATTACCCGGTGTAACTTCGGGCGCGTGTGCCATCTTCGGCAGTACTTACTGCTTCGGCTGTTGTACCCTGGGAAACAGTCGCGTTGTCTTTAGTAGAGGCGCGAAATCTGTTTTAAAGGAAACGCCAGAGTCATTCTTTGATAAATGATCACTATGAGTCAGACTCAATAAAATTTGATCAATCCTTTTTTCTGTCGTTAAGGTGGAGAACTGAACCAAGAATTCTCTTTTTTCATCATCAATCGAATCACTGTTTGCAACCCAGGATTCTATTTATCATCAATCCAGTCCCCGTTCACGTTTTTTCTTTTTCTTATCAATGAATAGATCTCTTTACTTGTATGACTTAGATGTCTCGTATTTCTCGAAAAAGTGATTCGATTGATGGGATTTGGTTGCCTCAACCAAAATCATCAACGTATTAGTGTGCTCTTTGTTGCAGTCTAGGATGCTATCAAGTGCGGGTGAAGGACCCACCAGAGATGCGGCTTGAATCAAGATTGGTATATATAATTATAATTTATATTCTGTTTATTTAGTTATTACAACCAATATTGTACTATTATATTTTCTATGAATAACAAGAGTCTCGTTATTATATATTTTTTGTAATTATATTTTATAAAAAATGAACTTAGTTCCTACAAAATAAATGTGACTTAGCTATGGAAGTTTGCAACCAAGCGTGGGCATGATAGATCACTTCTTGGAGATTCAAGAGGTATATTATCTTAACATTTTTATGCGTTTGTAAAGATATAAATATTCCATGATAACCTTATATGTATGAGGTTATGCAGTATTGGTGTAAGCCTTGACATAGGGCCCTGTCATCTAAAGGTTATATAATTTAACCCTAATTCATTTAATTCAAGTTCAGTCAAATAAATGTTTATGGTTTACAGTACATGATTGATGATAGTTTGTACTGTTGGGGGATATCAGTTGTAATTAATTGATTCAAAATGTTAACCGAATTGATTTTGATGTGATTATGAAAACAACTTTTTTTGGTTTACTGGACAGCACTCTAACTTATGAATTGCACCGTGTCACTCCCAACTTTCAACTTATTTTTCTCTATACTTCCAAACTAATTGAACCCAACAAAATAGACCACGTGTTGTATATATAGTTAATTTACAATCCGATTCTAGATTTATGCATAGCATTGATGGATATCAAGGACAGAAACAAACTTGTAATAATAATGAGAAATCGAATGTGGATATTCAACAAACAATAACATAGGTACTTAGAGAATTTAATTATCTATACTATATATATACATAAAATGCATATTCAAAGGATAGTTTTGGTCATCTGCCACTTTTTCAACATGTACAACCCATGATGCTTATTGTACAACCCATTAGAGCTTAACCACTATAACAGGGATTAAATGGGCGGGGACTTGTTTCCAGACTGAAAATTCAAAAAGCCTTCTCAAAATTTGAGTTCCCCAAATTGTATCTGAAAACATTCGCCTTTCTCTCTCACATTTCTCAAGACCTTACTCTTCATCTTCTTCTTCTGTCTCTTTCTCCCACACAAATTCATACTTTTGAAGACTCTAAACACTGTAGATTATCATATATCCTCTTTTGAGAAGATTTTGATGTTAGATCTCACAGCCTCATGGAGTTTGGGGATGGCAGAGAGTGACGGTGGTGATGATCCGGTTACAGCCGGTGGTGGTCCTTAAGAACCACGTAAACACCGTCAAGGGTTCCAAGGTTAAAACGAGTAGGAAGACCATGACAGAAAATTCTAGCCGCCACCTCTTGCGATGGCGGCCTGGGTTCCGACGTAGACTCGACGAAGCTCCGCTAAGTCCTCCTCTAATTTCATCTTCCATCGTTTTTTTAGATTGGTTTGTGTATGGCGATTATGACTATTACTGGTTGTAATGACAGTGGTTCCCACACTTGAGCTCCGGTAGAGGAGACTAGGGTTCCGGCAAAGGTAGAGCCACTGGAGGCTGAACCACCAGTGCAGGTATCGCCTTCATCTTCAAGACTTTTGATTTGCTTCTGATTGTATGTAGGCTAGGTAATTTAGCATTGTTGGGAACGTGGAGGGCTTCTATTGTTCAAGATATAAGACAAAATTATATAAATAAAGATGACAATTATTTGTTATGTTTTTAAACTCACTCATGTTGCAGTTTAGGATTTATTGCAGATTTTATTAGTTCTAGCCTTTATATTTAGAGCTGAAGGTGAGATGTGTCTTTGTTGTTTTTAGGCGGTTGCATTCGTGAAGCAGCACAACGTCAATACATAAGGGGTTGTGTAGGTAATGTACTTTGAAGTTAGCATATTATATTTTCTTTGTTACATGTTTACCTGATGAGTGGCTGCTATGTTTATAAAAAAACAAATATATTCAACAGAAATGAAATCTTAAATCTCTAAAAACATAATCTTTGTTCTTTTTTTTGTTTTTTCTACAAGACAATCACCATGTTCTTAGAAGATTAAAAAATGTGTTGTGCAATCTTATCATAATTCTACAGTTTATTCTGCATCTTTTTAATATTATAGTTATTTGTTCTTCTAAATGAAATATAAAAATCAAAGTTACCCACTTATCTTTTAGCTGTTAATGCGTGTATTTTAATTCAACCATGATAAATGGTGTGTGGTAGCCAGTGAAGACGATAATGGGGTTTTCTAGCAGTTATGCAGTGACATCAACATCACTGTTAAGGCTTTGTGTTGATACGAGCTTCACAGTCCGATTACAAAGTCTTAGTTAGGGCTTAGCATCTCTTATCGGTATAGATGAAGATAATGTATTAATATAATTAATTTATGTAATATTCTTATTTTTCTTTATGGATTTGAAACTTGTAGGTGACAATTATCCGATTTGATTTTGTCTGTAAGAAAATGGAAACCTGCAGCAGAAAGTGAATGAAAAGTCAGCTGAAACAAATGACTGTTTTGGTGTCTGAGAAGAAGATGATGATGAAAGTCATCTGCAAATGGCATGAGCACGTAGTTCCATCATATTATCTTCACATCATTTGGTTTGCAATCTGATTCAAATGTAAGGGCGTAACCGATTGCTCTTTACCGGTACCATTTGCTCATCTCTAGCACTTATGTTAATTGTTTATAAAGGTCGTATATCAGCACCATCGTCGTCGTGAAATCGTTTGAAGCTAGCAGGTAGCCAGGGATTAGTGTCAGATTTTTTTTTCACTTTTAGCCATTCCACTTTGTTGTATTGGCCCAGTAACGTTGTTTGATGATGTTTCGTCTGTAATGTAGCCAAATGGTTGTGCAAGAAGGGTACACAGATCCACACATTATATCTAACCCACTTCAGACAATATGGCACGCCTCAACATCCCATTGCAACCGGGCTTAGTACGGTGTGTTGTAAAACATGATATCGCAGCCAAAGGTAAAGAAAACCTGTTTACTTTTGTTTCACTTGAGTAATGCCTATTGTTTCTAATTTTACCATCAATTCAACTTTAATAGAATCACAGCAGCAACTTCAGTCAACACCAGCCTCAAAAGCATTGACCATCTCTCCTTTCACACCTACCAAAAGACAATTATTCAGTTCCCCTGTTTATATAGAATTTAAATATATATTTATTTTTTTATTGAAATCACCCTCAAACGGTCATCTTGGCCTTGCTTTACAAAAGCGCGCCATAAGCACGCTTAAGCTCAAAGCGACCCTACGCACAAGGAGCTACGCCTTGTGTGACATAAGGCTAGCTCTGTACAAAAAGAGCACAAAAAGTGAGCTTTTTTAGAAAAAAAAACCCACTGAGGCACGCTTTTTGTACCAAAGGTGTTTTTGTTCTTTAAAGTTTTATATATGTAGCTAAAATGGTTGTACATTAAGTGAACTATACATTAAATCATATATAAACATTAATCGCTATATTTTGCGCCTCACGTACGAAAAGCTCGTTGCTTTTGCAATTTGCGCTTCGCGCTTTGATTTTAGACCTTGTCGCTTTTGTGCGCTTCACGCTTTTTTAAACCAAGATCTTGGCGTGATGTCCCACACACCAAACGGCTACCTCTCCACCCCGTGCCAGCAACTGCAGCCCCTCCCCAACTCTGCTCCCTTAGTCTGGCTGATCCTGCCTAAATAATTAAGATGCATTTGAGGACAGTTGTCATTATAGTTGATGGCATAATTTTAATTATGTATATCAGTTACTTATGAGAAATCCAGATTCACTTCTTTCACTTCCCACCTTTTTTCCACTTATTTGATCTAGATTTCTCATAAGTTTACTGATATATTAAGACAACTTAGGATAGTTGTAAAGATTTGAACTATGCTATGATTAACTTTTAGGATAGTTGTAAAGATTTGAACTAAGCTATGATCAACTTTTAAACTGTCCCAAGTTGTTTCATTTTATCTAAAGTTTCTTTTTTTTTTTTTTTACATTTGACCCATTATTGTTATTAATATTCAATGTAAGCTTCTCCATTTTTTGCACCTCTACTCACAAATGTTTTGAATTCTATACATTTAGCCATGTATTTTAAATGCACTAATTTTTTATTACCATATTTGTCTGTTTCTGCAGCTTGCTCATCAAGCTTCGTATCTGCAGGCTTGATTTGATTTATTAACGGATAATAAATACCTAACGCTTTGCAAAATTTAGGCGATTATAGTTCTACACAAATCTTAAATTTATTGTTATTATTGTGCTTTTACCCATTTACTTATGACTCGGTTGGTTTTGAAGACTTGAGCCTCTTAGTTGCGTTTTTATCTCGACGGGTGAAATAAAAATTAGTTAAAAGGGAAACTTGTAATATGGGGTTGAACTCTTGAACTGTTGAATATATCCATTTTGGTGTCTTGCCATTTTATAAACACCCTCGGATGATGGTTTTCAGTAAGCTTTTGTTTAGAACCATGCACTGGTCACAAGTGTGTGATTGGGTGGATGATGTTACCTCAAGCTCTACTCCTAAAGTTGATTCATCAGGTGTTAGTAATTTAACCAAAAGACTAAAGAAGTGAGATTGGTAGAACTGGTCGAAGTGTTGCCAAATATGCAGGTTTTGGACAAAATGGGTTGGGTTGTGTTGACGTGAAACAAATAGGCAGGTTTAGTTATGAAATATGACAATAGATAAATTGCATGTTTATTTATGCAATTTGTATTGTGGATCTTCAAAGTATAAAGCAATTATATGAGTACAATAGAAAAAATCCACCGCATGTATGAGTACAACAGAAAAACCGCGTCGCAAATTGTGTCCACCGCCGCATCGTGCGGGATCTCTGCTAGTATAATAATAATGAACATTAGAATAAGAATTAAGTTTAATTTATTCTAATTCACCTCCCTAACGTTAATTAGGTAAAGGCTTCTTGATGCTTTGATTCTTCAAACGATTGATGATGGACGTGTTGGCTTCGTTAACTGCCTTCTCGGCCTGCTTAAATTCAAACCTTCTCTTCGTCAGGTTGTGCATTCCTATCTGGTCTGAACCGATGAATAATGCATAATCTTCTAGTTATTGTTCTGGCATGCGAGGTGTGTTTGCGAACTCATTCTCTGATCTTGTAGCATGACAACCTGTGTTAAACAGGACCCTCGTGTCATTACCTTCTTCCCATTCCAAAGATAAATCCTTTGCAATTCGTGACCACAAATAAGTCAAGTAGATCAACCTTGTTTCCTTTCTCGGTCATTGGTGGAATAATCGCTTTTCAAGAATTTTCAAATACGAACTCAGAAACCAATCAATCATAACTTTAAACTTATTCGAAATTCATACCTTGGATCACTCACTAAAATGGCATCATCTAGCATAACAATAAACTAAACACAATCATCAAAAGAATTGAATTCTATGGTGTCTAGAATCTTGTTCTTGCGGACTATGTTTTCAACATAATTCTTATCTAAGTCTTCGCAAATTGCAATGATGTGATCTTCCTTATATTTCTCAAATTCCATATTTCTATCAAGTGCAAAAGCCTTTCTTTTTCTTCCGTGCAGATCTTATTCTCTTCATACTCTACTCTAGTAGCGATGAATACATAAGGTTATCATAAAATGATTCAAACAGCCGAACTATTTTGCAAGTATCACCACTTATCTTAAATACAAATCCTTGAATAATCAATTGACCTAGACTTATTACATTTCGTCCAATATCAAAAGTTTAGAATACACTGGCTATTCTAAGTCTATGGTCATTTGTCTTAACATCTACGATATCTATCACCCGAATAAATAGTGTTTCTTTGTTATTGGTTCTAGTTTCAATCCTGTATGATACTTAAAAACATTTTTAAACTAAAGACTTCCTAAATAATGATGTTTAACATCAAATTCACATACCAAATTTCTGACCACAAATCTAATAAGTGCCCTGTACAACAAGATCTTCTCCATATTGATTCGAATTCTGGAAAGCCTGAATTCCCATGTCAATTGCTTGCTTAATCAACACAGCCACTTCATCTTGCTCTTTTGTCGTACATTGCGCAACATAGTGCCCGTACTGATGACAGTAGTAACACTTCCTCTTTGATACTTTGGAACGTCTTGCATTTCTATTGGATTCTTCAGAACATGACTTGGAGGGATTCGTTTTGTTGATGAAAGAAAGGAAATTGTGTGACAACCTAACATGTATCTATTTTTATGGATATCAAGAACACAACAAAAAAGAACTTGTAATAATAATGAGAAATCGAATGTGGATATTCAACAAACAATAAAAGTATTGCTGAAATCTTGGTTATTCTATCAGTTGTAAACATAATGTATATATACATAACAACAGACAGTTACAAACGGTTATGCTTGGAGGTTTTTGGCGCTAAGCTACTGAAGATAATTGTCATATGATAACTAACCTAGATATATATAGCATAGGTACTTATGTGTTGTTTGTTTTCTAAGAGGTAAAATGTCTAGAGTTTGTGGACCACATCTACAGACATCTATTAAAGAAGAGGTGGAGCAAACCTCTCAGTTTGTAAGAAGAAGGTTGTTTATTTTTAACGTATGTAGACTTTAAAATAAACCGGTACTGGTGTACAAACGGTGGTGGTGGGTGGTGGGCGTGGACGGTGGTGGGTGGTGGCTGGACGTGTGGTGGTGTGGTGGGTGGGGGTGGTGATGGACGGTGATTGGTGGTGGATGGTGGTGGTGGTGGGTGGTGGTGTTTAACCCTCTACGAACCTTAGAAGATCTTAGAAGTAGTGAGCCAAGTCTGCACCAAAAAGAGCTCGTGTAGACTTTTTTAATGATATGTATTCGGAAAAATAAACAGTCTGCAGGCAGATGGCAACGTCTGCGTGGGCGCAGACAGAAGAGTCTGCACAATTCTTTTAGAATAAACAAATAATGAACATTAAAATACAAATTAAGTTTAATTTCTTCTAATAAGCATAACAGAAGAAACCATGTCTCTTTATGTCTTTGTGTAGCATAACAGAACAAATACTTTCTTCAAACGAGCACTCTGTAAACAATGGAACCTTAGTGTGTTTATCATAAATCTCCACAAGCAATCAATCGATGGTACCCCGTACTTAGTTTTTTTTTAAACCGTACTCTAATATGAAAATACCACTAGATCATGAATCGTTTTCTTGTATCACATTTAGCTAGCACTCAAAATTGTATGTCGAGCCCATTGACGCACCACAATTCGAGCCTAATTTTCTTTGATTTACTCAATCCATGTGCTAAAATTAGGGTTTCAAACGAACCAAACGTTTGGCGAACAGTTCGTGAACGTTGGCGGAAAGTTCGTTTGTGTTCTTTTGTTTATTAAACAAGCGAACACGAACAAGAAATTCCGTTCGTTTAGTTAAATGAACAAACATGAACAGAGGTCGCATTCGTTCGTTTATGTTTATGAACGTTCGGTAATGTGTTCGATGTTCATTAGTGTTTTTAGTTTTTATGCTATTTAAATACTTCAAAATTCCGATAAATTAAATATATAATAAGTATTATTGTATTATGTATTTTGTTCATGAACAATTGTTTGTGTTCGTTTGTTTTCATTTGTGCTCATTTGTGTTTGTCCATATTCGTTTTTGTTCGTTGCCTAAAATTAACAAACGAACACGAACATGTTCACTTCCTTAACAAACGAACACGAACATAAAAGCTCGTTCGATAAGTGTTCGTGAACGGTTTGCGACTACATATATTTTTTAACAAATGAACACGAAAAAAGTCTTGTCCATATTCGTTCGATTCGTTTGCAGCCCTAGCTAGAATCATCTCTCCAATTTATCTATCATTTGTCATAAGGTTAAATCAATTTCCTCAACTTTTTCAATTTTCTCAAATAAACTGAAAATCTTTTGGAAATTTTCTTGCTATGATATGAACACAAACAATACACTAAAAATATACACAAAATATTCTTGGTTTTTCATATCTCTCCACCATTTTTTGTGGAACTCTTTATTGGAAAAAAAACAATAACAATATAACATAGATTTGCAAGATCACAGGTCTCCCACATTAAACTAATAAAGACATTTGAAATGTGTTATCAAGAAAGTTTAAGTGATTGTGACATGGAAAATCATTGTGCAACATGGCTATCTTTCTCAATTATCAAAATTTTAAATAATGCCATACCCAAACAAATGTGTACCTATGCTGGCCGGCCCAATGAATTTTTTTAATGTTATTATATAGGATAAAATCTCGATCAACTCATAAAAATTTGATATAACACCTAAATAAAAAAAAAAAACGAGTAAAAGACCCATAAAACTGGAAAACGAGTAACCCCGTAAAATTTTGTCTAAGAAAAAGAGAGGGTTTTTTTTTCTTGATTCTTTGTCTAAAACTCCCAATATATATATACTAAATAATCTTCGTTTGTATTTATTTTATACATTTCTTTTGATGACCAACGAACTTTTGTAATATTTGTAAAGCAATTTGGCTCATTACCATATAGGAACGACATTGACACTTATAAAGTTGTGATATGTTTCGAAGGATATCTACACTTATTTCACAAAGATGGGAAATTAAAAAGACGAATATTAGAAATGTGATCCATTAGTACTGAAACCGGTACCGATGTTGTCGGCAAAATCATGTTGTATCAGTATTGTTGGGACAACATGGTTTGATTCATTGTGGTATCGGTACAATACGGGCACTCACTATAGCTTACGATACCAATCATATTGGAAAGTATAAAAACTAATATCTGTAATGGTTCCGTTAGTACCGAAATCCGTACCCGGAATTGGTGTTGTACTAATATTGTTGGACTACATCGGTTCGGTTTATTGCGATACCAGTACGATACTAACATTTTCTATAGTTTGCCATAAAAAAAAGATACTCTTATAAATACTACATTGTTTTCAACAAAATTTATTTCAAATACCACAAATACGAATAATGGTACCACTGCTTAAGCTGTTCGGACGGTATCAGTTGTGTTCGTCACGATACAAAGAAAAAATATTAGTTGTATTTAACCTGTTTAACTTTACATAAAACTTAATCAAAAATAGATAAAAATAACACGTTGCTAGGAACAACCGACTCCCAAAAAAAAATTTCTAACCATGTGGAAAAGCAATTCTTACCTTTTTAAATATGTTCGAGGAACAACCGTTGTCAATAAACTGAGGGTTACTGACATGCCTATTGGGTTGTCCCTTAACATCAAAATAAATAACCTCATGTAATGTTAAGGCTTTTGCTTCACTAATTAAAGAATCAACCTTTGGCTTGATTCACCAACCTTTTGGTTCAAACATCTTTTCTTTGAAAACTTTGAATATTGAAACAATTTTCCATTTAAGTTCGGAAGCAATATAGTTTGGAGCATATCTAATGTACCTTTAAAGAATAAAGATGTCGGAGATTTTGCAGTAAAAACCCCTATGAATCTTTCTTTGTTCGGAAGCCTTGCTTTGCCATGTGCTTTATTCTTGGAACAATCAATGCCTTCTTCGTTGGCATCTTTGAGTCATGTGAAACCGGCTTCACATGTGATGATCCGGATGAAACTTTCTCAAATCTTGTTGCATTTATCGTCTAAACTTTTGGACTCACTAAACGTTTCATGTTAACATATTTTGGTGATTTTGACAAATGAATGCAATGTTTGATCACATGTCCTTCTTTTCCACATAGAAAAGTTGCTATAAACAATTTTGGCTTCTTGAAAACATTTTGTGATTCAATATCAAAAGAAGTTTTTGATGTAGAACCATGTGATGATGAAGCTTGTGGAATTGATTTTGAAATTTTGTTTTAATATTAAACAATTTTAATAAACAGACTTTGTAGACATTTTGTCTTTAAGACAACAACGTTTTACCCATATAGGAACTTGAAAAAAAAATTCACGTGCAATTTTTTTTTTTATTTTGGTTTAGTATCTGATTATGAAGAAAAATAATTGAACATTTTTCTAAATAATGTTCCTATCTTTCTGAAAATGAGTTTGACTTTCAGTAGTCAAAATATGATTTTCTAGTTTGACATTTAATTTGATAGCAACAATATCAAAGGAATGTTAACATCTTCAACTCAATCATGTCCTCAAATTCATTACTATCTTTATAAATCAAGATGTCTCAATCATTTTAAAGTTGTCTATTCCAGAGTCACTAAATCCGATAGTATCCATGTCTTTTGGAACATTTGGTTTATCAGAAAAATCATATTCAAATTGAGGCATTGGTGCATACATATCATTGAAAGGAGGATGAACTTGATTGTATCAGATGCGCTCTTTGGTTTTCTTTTAAATTTGAACATTTTCAATTTGAACCTTAGCTTGTGCAAGCTCCTTCGTGCTTGCTTTTGTAAGTTTTTCCTTAAAATCATTGGTTAAACATTCCTTTACTCCAGTTATGCATATTAATTTTGAAATTTAGTTTTTCCTCATGAACATTTTCTTATGGTTTAAGAAAAATGTAATTCATTTTTTTCAGATTCAGCAATTAGACTTTGATTATTGTTTTTCTATACCTAGCAATCTTTTCAATGCACAAAGAGAACCATAGATGTTTGGTACTTGCGTTCGTTTTAGAATCATTTGCTCCCGATGCTTTTCATCCAGTTGAGCTCCTCGTTAATGAAATGTAAAGAAACACCGATTCAAATTTTAGGGGATAGAACCTAAAGTTGGTATTTCGACCCGAGGTAATCTTCTATTTCTTCTTCAATCGATATAGTGGTGATCTTTTTGTGTATGATCTGCAAAACAGAACACAGTGAGCTCGTTACGAGAAGCAGAGATGAGGGGTTATTCTCGTAACCACCCTTCGGTGTGAGAATAAGTAACTGTTTTTTCTAGAGAAAGAAAGTAAGGCAGTTTGTGTGTTTAGAGTGAGAGAGCAAAAGTTGGAATGTCTAAACCTTTGGTAGAGGTTGGTATTTATAGCCGAAGGGTTGGAGAAGGAGATGGTTCATGGACCAGACGTCGCTTTCAAGGAAAATCCATTTGTTCCCCTCCGACAAGACAAGTAGTGTGCGCAGAGATGGGAGTATGATGGCGTGCCGTGATTGGCTATACGTCGCTTTCCAAATGTAGATCCATTTGTTCCCCTCCGACAAGACAGGCAGTGTGCGCAGAGATGGTAGTATGATGGTGTCTCATCTGTCATCAAGCCCCCCCTAGTGAATATCATGGAGCAGTGAATAAGCGCAAGCTGATAGGCTACATGTCATTGTCCTTTGTACAGTTTGTCCCCTGCACGATTAATCTCGTGAGGGCAAGCCTGGCTCATGCTGATTGGTTGCAAAGTACTACCACTTGTATGGTCGATTTTTTATGAGGTAGCATGGTTGCGCGTCCGTAGGCGTGACTTGCGCGGAACCGAGGAACCAACTTAGTGTTTAAGATCTAGGTATGGGTATGGTCCTGCGCGCGTATGGGCTGGGTCGCGGCATGTGCGGCATTTGAGATCATACCCCTTCAAATTGGTTTTATTATTTTCTTGTATTAGGATGGTTTTAGGCTAAAGGAGGCCATACAGATGGTGTGAATTTAGAAACGTGGTGTTCATAATTTACGAATTTTCAACTTCAACACCCACTGATTGAAGTTCATCGATCAAAGACTTGTGTCGATTGTATTGATCTGTCAACGATTCTATGTTTGCCCATACAAACCTTTTCTTCAGCATTTCTTGTTTTTTTTTCCACGAACTTTTCATCAAGATACCAATATAAAAATGTAATCTTCCACAAATAAAATTCACCAACTTAAAAATAATTGTCACTAAAACTCTGTCACCATGTCCCTTGTTGTCACTAAAACTATTATTAGTAAAAAGCCTTTGTGACTAAATCCCTTTGTCACAATAAGTTTTGTTTTATTTTGTCAAAACAAAAAATGAGTTGTAAAAATTGTGGCAAATAGTCTTAGCATCACGTCAAATCCTCACAAGTAATTGAATAACACCAAATCAATTGTCTTCACACCAAATACATCGTATCCACACCAAAGAAGCCTTTTTTCTTTCAATTCATTTTTGGGTTTTGTTTCTTTTCGTTTCTATGCTTCGATTTGGTGATCCCAGATCACCGTATCTGTCATTGTGTTGTCTTTATGTCTAATTGTTAATTAGTTATAGTATTTCTCTTTGTAGAATTGTATGGTTCAATCCTTGTCTTTCTCATTAATTCATTAACCATATATACACAATATAATCCCTTGACTTGGGAGAAAGTAATTACAAATATTTACACAGAAATATACTTACTAAAATACATGGGAATATATTTTGGTATATTCCATTACAACCCCCAGTCGAAGCAAGAGGTGGCCGAATGTTGAGACTGGATCTGAAGTCTTTGAAAATAATCCATGGCAAACCTTTGGTGAAGATATCTGCCACCTGGAAGCGAGTTGGAGCGTGCATAATGCGGATAGTACCACGCGGAATGTGCTCACGCACAAAATGAATGTCTAGTTCGATGTGCTTGGTGCGTTGAATGCTAAACTGGATTCCCGGAGAGATAAATGGCGCTGATATTATCACAGTAAACAAGGGTGGCCATTTTCAGAGGGTGACGTAGTTCAAGAAGAAGGTTTCGAATCCAGCAAATTTCCGCTACAAATTAGCGACCGCTCAATACTCGGCTTCAGCACTGACCGTGATATAGTGGACTGACGTTTGGAAGACCAAAAAGTAAATTCGGACCCATGTACACACAATATCCAGAGGTGAATCGACGAGTGTCTGGACATCCGGCCCAGTCGCATCAGTATAGGCTCTAAGAGAATAATCGGGACATGCGGATAACGTTAGACCATATGTTGATGTGCCTGTATGTAACGTATGATGCTGTTCAATGCGTTCCAGTGATCTATTTTTGGGTCATGCATATGAATACAGATTTATTGAACGGCTAACTAATGTCAGGTCGGGTGAACATAAGGGACTGAAGTGCACCTGCCTAAACTCAAAGAGTGGGGTTTTCAAATGGAGCACTGGAGGTGGTGCTGAGCTTGGGCTTGCTGTCAGCTGGTGTAGCTACCGGTTTGTAAGATTGCATACCAGCGCGAGCAATAATGTCCAGTGCATAAGAGCGTTGTGACAGAAACATGGAGTCACCTGTGTGGGATACAGTGATCCCAGAAAGTAGCTAAGAGGTCCAAGATCTTTTATAGCAAATTCAACCGCAAGGCTGGACATAAGTTGTAATCGAAGCCTGTTTACAAGATGTAGTAAGAATTATATCATCCACGTAAATGAGTAGGTAAGCAATGTCACCCCCATGGTGATATGTAAAGAGGGAGTTGTTGCAACGGCTTTGAATAAAACCAATTGAAGTAACAAAGTCTGTGAACCTCTGGTACCATACCCGTGGTGCTTGTTTGAGGCCATAAAGAGACTTTTTGAGGCGGCAAACATGATCCGGAAAATCCCTGTGACGTAACCCCATAGGTTGGTACATATAGACTGTTTCAGTAAGGTGCCGTGTAGAAAGGCATTAGTGACATCCAACTGATGAACTGGCCATGACTGTGATAAAGGCCAAAGATAAAACGGCCCGGGTGGTTTCCCCGCAGTCCACACCAATTTCCTGATTACGCCCATCACACACCAACCGTGCCTTGTACCTTTCCAATGTGCCATCAGACCTGTGTTTATAACGAAGTAGCCACATGCTACGTATAACATGCATGTGAGGTTGTCTCGGGAAAAGTTCCCAAGTCTTGTTTTTAATAAGGCATTAAACCTAGTAGCATTACACCAATCCAAGTTAGACAAGGCAATTTTGAGATTTTTGGGGATGGGAGAAATGGTTTCGGCGGAAAGGTTAAAAATCTGTTTAGGTTTGGTGATGCCAGATATGGCTCGAGTATGAATGGTCCGGGTAGGTAGAGGTGGTGGCTGTGGGATTGGGCTGTGGGGAGGTGGTGAATGATGTTGGGTCGATTGTGGGGATGGTACCGTGGGTGTGGTTGGTCCGGGATCTGAAGAGAAGGGAGGTTGTTGGGCCGTGGCAGGGGAAGAGAGGGGCGGGTTTGGGTGTGAGTTATCGGGCGAGTGTGGAGTGGGCGCGGAATGGGCTGTTGGAAAGTTCGGTTGGGTTGGGGTGGGTCGTTGATGTGTAAGTGTGGGATGTAGGTGTGGTGGTCTGTTGATTGGAGATGTGAGAATATGGGCTTAAGGAATCATCTAAAAGGTGTAGGTGTTAAGGTTTGGTTTAGGTTTATTGGAGAATGGAAATATTGTTTCGTCAAAGAGGACGTGTCGGTTGATAATGATTTTATTTGTTTAAAGGTCAAGACACTTGTACCCACAGTGGTTTGGTGGATAGCCGAGGAACACACATGGTGTGGAGCGAAATGCTGGTTTATGGATGGTGGTGTTGGGTCTGAGGGGTAACATAGGCACCCGAACACCCGAAGATGCTCGTATGAGGGAATGCAGTGGTAGAGACGTTGAGTGGGGGTTTGAAAATTATGCAGTTTAGTGGGAATAATGTTAAGGAGATAAGTGGCGGTTTCGAGGGCATGAGGCCAATAAATGTTTGTGTGGATGAGTGGGCAAGTAGGGTTCGCATAAGATTGTTAATGGTGTGAATTTTACGTTCCGCTTTCCAATTTTGGGACGAGGTGTGAGGACATGAAAAACGGAAAGTGCATACCATTTTGGTCACAAAATTGTTGAAATTGATTATTAGCATATTCACGACCATTGTCACATTGTAATTGCTTGATTTTTCGACCAAATTGGGTTTGAATAAATGTTGTAAATTTTGTAAACATGGAGTAAACATTAGATTTGTGGTTATTGGGTAGGTCCATAAAAAATTGTGTAGTCGTCTAAAAACAGCACATAATAACGATGACCCCATTACTAATAATGGAGACGTCCAAACATCACTATGGACAAGATCAAATGGCATTAAGGTACGGGTATAAGAAGTAGCAAATGGGAGACGTGAATGTTTCCCAAAAATACAAGAAGAACAAAGTTTATATCTACCACATTTAATATTATTCGAAGTTTTTAAAGATTGCAAAATGACTAGACCAGGGTGACCGAGTCGTTGGTGTCAAGTGTCACGAGAGATGGCTTCAAAAGTGGAAGCAGATGAGAGATTGGTCATGTTGGATGGGCTAAGAGTGTAAAGGTCCCCGAGCTATTGCACCATAGGATAGGTTTCTTGGTCTTGAGATTCTTCACAGTAAAACCATATGGGTTGAATTCAACATTAATTGATTATCAGTAGTAAACCGACGAATGGAAATAAGGTTTTTGAAAGGTTTGGTGCATAAAGGAATTTTTAAGTTTAAAGGGAGGAAAGGGTGGGGTTAGGGTGATGTCACCTTGTCCTAAGACCGGAATGGTTTTGCCATCACCAACAATTATATTACGAATAATGTCAGAACTAAAAATAGAGGGGAACTTATCAGATTGGGGAGACATTGTACCTGAAGCACCCGTGTAAATGGTCCATGACTGGTCATTGTGATGAAGAGCCAAGTTGTAAAGAGCATGTGCAATGTTTGTGGGTGAGTATCTGTCGTGTATAATTGGGCTGAGTTCTTTTGAGCAGGAGTGGGTCGAGTATCCCTTGGGCCAAGGGGTTGTGATGGGTTGTGTACTTGGATGCGTTGTTTTGGGCCGAGGGATACGGACATGGAGGCATAGGAGGCCAAGCGGCTGATTATAATTGGGAGGGACCGACCATGGAGTTGAGGGCCAATAATTATTTGGGCCGTAGGATGGCTGACCACGAGGACGGTCGTAAGACTGCCGACCTCGGCCGCGGGCACGGCTTCGGTTGCGACCCCTATAACGATCTGTGGACTCCGGCCGATTAGAGGAGATTTCATGGTTGTGGTTTGAGAAGGGGTGCGGTCGGTTGTGGCATTGAGAGCGGTGCCAGCGGCTTGAGCCGAGTTTTTGGCTTGCATATTTTTTGGGTCTTCTACTCGGCATAAGGTAGAGCGAGTATTGTAGAAGTCAGGTAGGGGTTGTGTTTCTTGAAGGATAAAAGAGATGTTCTCGTATTGGTCATTCAAGCCGGCAAGTATTTGTGAAACCAATGGTTTCTTGGTTTGGCGAGACTAACAAGTTGGTCATAGAGTTCCTTCATGGCTTGGCAATATGAAGATATGTCAGGGAATTGGTCTAGGCGAGTGTTGGCGAATTTTTTTTGTAGGTGAATGGTACGTGAGGCTTGGTTCTCAAGAAATAGGTTTTTAATAGTGCACCAAACGGCATAAGCCGTGGTGTCAGTTTGCATGACGGTAAGGAGAAGGTCTTTGGAGACGGTCCCGTAGATCCATTGTAAGACAATCACGTCGATACGTTCCCATGACTCGGTTTGTGTCGATTTAGAGGTTGCGGTTTCTTTATCTTTTTCGGAAGGTGTACGGGGTCATAAACTTCATATGCTTTGCAATGTATCTTGAATAGTTCAGCCCATGTGTTATAGTGACCTGTTTGCATGTCAAGGATAAGGGGAATGAAATTTTTGATGTTGGTGACGGTGACCGCCGGGTGAATAATTGATGAGAACATATTGAATTAGGGAGGGGGAAAATAAATTAAACAAGGTGGTGAGGAAGATGACGGCAAGATGAGAGGGAGGGATGGGTTTATGGATGGCCTGATACCATGTAAAATTGTATGGTTTGATCCTTACCTTTCTTATTAATTCATTAACTATATATACCCCACATAATCCCTTGACTTGGAGAGAAAGTAATTGTAAATATTTACACATAAATATACTTTCTAAAATATATGGGAAATATATTTTTGGTATATTTCATTAGTCTTGATTTTGTGTTGTGTTTATGTCTAATTGGTTTAGAAGATCTGAGTTTGAGGTAATTTCGCATCATGTGCATATACCTACCTGTTTTGTAAAATGCCGAACAGCTTTAGCAAAAAAAACTTTAATAAAGTGTTCATGATTACTTATTCTCATCCATTGCCATAAGATTTCGTCTGTGTAAGAGAAATATGATACTTTTTATCATCTTTGATTACATTTATGTGATCCTCTGATTTTTTTAAAAAACGAATTCCCCTTTATTTCCCATACTCTATTTAAGTTATGAAGATTGAAAACATAAGCTACTAGTAATATAATCTGACTTTTAGTTTTAGACAAGCATAATGTGGAACAATCTAGGGATATTAATATACTTTGTAATTATACATTAGTGACCCACAACGTGGAGTCACAATCCGTAAACACAATTTCTTGCGACAATATGCATTGTATGGAAAAAATATAAAATAATAATCGAGTGAAGGAGATTGTTAAACATGTAGTGAGTGCTTATTTTGATTTGTGTACCTGGAGTGTAATGTACACTAAACGGCATCACAATTTATGTGGTGTAATTTGAACTTTTTCTATTTTATGTAACATGAGTATTACGGATGAAAAAATCATTAATAATTCCGTTAGTGTTGTGAAACAACGGTCTATTAGCAACTAATATATATGTATATAAATACGAGAGCTAGACTATGAAATCATGTATAGAATAGAACATGGAGAATTCTTATTCATTTTGATCTAAAATCATATACAAATATCATTATATATAGGCACTCACATTAGTACAATAGTAAATAAGAGAAATGGGTTATACATGTGGAATGTCACTACATAATGGATGCATTCATAGGGGGTTATATATGTGGAAAGTCACTACATAATGGATACATTCATAACACTCCCCCTTGACTATCCACATGATGGAATACTATTCTTTAATACGCTTAATGATGTTGCCTTATTAAAAACCTTGCTAGGAAAACCCTAATGGGACAAAACCTCAGCTAAGGGAAAAAGAGTGCAACGCGTATTGTCTCTCCTTCAATATAATATGTATCATTTCAAGTAACAAGTGCCAATCTTCTATGAAAGTTATTGAAAAACTTTTGTAGTGAGTGATTTGTCGCTTGATATGCAATCTATTAATGAACTTGATGTATGATCTTCATGTAAAAATTTAATTATCTCCTCTTGTAAGTAGATACCATAAGATCCATGAATGTGTTTTGTTATACCCTGCATTTACAAAACTAACCAAACTTATTGATAGGTTAGTAAAATATGAACCTATACCTTTCGTACCTTAAGGGTATAGAAAATAAATGTTTTACTCATTACACTATCTCCTCGTCGTACATAAGTTAAATCTTGCCAATGACTTTAATGGTATATGTTCGTGTATAGCTAGCAAGATATATTAATACAATTTGTATTGAATTATGGTACTTCATGACCAATGATCTTTGCTTCTTTGATAGAAGATGATAAAAGTCATTTTTATCTATATCAAATATTTGAACATCATTAAATGTACTTACACCAAAAGCTTTGTCCATATGAAAATGGACAATATTTTCTAGATGTATTATGATTGATGGATTATAATATAAACGTATGTCCTACGTATCGAGCCATAAATTTGCAATATTGTATTTCATTTGCAAATTCTTGCTTAAATATTTGAGCTCTTTTTTTCTATTCGGGAGATTCAATGACATCATCAACATATATTGCAATACTTGTAAACCTCATATCGTTCTTTTAATGAAAACAAATGGACCAACTTCACCATATGTATTTCTCGTTTTCGAGCTCACTTGTGAGTCAAATATATCATATTTGACTCGAATATTTTAGTCTACACATATTTTGTCAACTTCATATAGTATGTTCTTGAGGTTTTGACATCAATGTTTCTAGCATTATCAATCCATGAGGGAATTCGTTCCATCTTATCCATATATGCATGTGTTTTCACTCTTTAAGAGTTTTGTTATATAAATTTGCCCATTTAACACATAGATATCTATATCATGTAAAAGTGTCATGAACACTTGCTTTTATCTCCAAAATCCATATTGTACCATGCGTGTACACTATTTATTAAGATGTCACAATCACTGGGTATAAGTTTTCAATGTATGTTTATTGGTGCACAAGAATTACATCTTTAAGATGTTTTGATTCACCTTTAAAGAACTCAATTGCTTTAAGAAACTCATCAGGAGTTCAATCGTATTCAAAAATGAATCTGTATACAACGATCATTTGTTCTCGAGAACTTACTTTACATGAATTACATAATTTAAATCCTTCAAGGACTTGCATGTAAACTTTAATGTCTAAATGATACATAACATTTATAAGACGCATATCAATTCTCTCTTTATATTACTAGACTAATTAAATACTGGAAAGCTATTGCATTCACCATTGGAGAATACATCTCCTCATAATTATCATAGGTCTTTACGAAATCCTTGTGCCATCAATTGTTGATCCACATAAAAGACCTAATTATATTAAATATATTTTACAACCTTTTTTTATGGACTATTGGCCCGTAAGCTTTCCATTTCAATAGAGAATTCAACTCTGCCTCATTTGCGTCGTTCCATTTTGGCCAATCATTTCTTTGTATTTATTCATAAGCAGATTTTAAATCTTGATCCTCATCATTTCATCTTTTCAAGCGCTATATATACAAAAGTATAACGACGTCGATTTTGTTTCGATTCCATACACTTCTAGACATGATATAATTTACTAAGAGCTCTTTATTTTTAGGTATCCGAGGTTCTTCCAGAACCATCATGTCTAATGTCTCTTCAAGAAACCTATAACTTCGACTTGACCATCTTCTTCATTACTTGCTCCAATTTTTCGAGGAATTTTTATTTTCTTGGAATCGACTAGTCTACCACGCTTCAGGCGTGCAATAGACTCATTAATATATGGTTTGACATACTAGAACAATTAACTTAATTGGAGTATTAGCAGTTGACTACGTGACTTACTTAGTCACTGTATTTAGGTCAGTTAACATATCTGGTGATTGATTCTTTAATCTAGGTAACGAATTATCTTTTGAACTTCTTGTTCACACAATTTCGTTTGAGGATCAATGATAATTCATGCATACCCATTCCTTTTTCAACTGCCATTAATCTCCCCCTAATGTTGAAAATGTTAATTTACTTAAAGTAAGATTTAACAAGCCATAAATAAATCTCTCGTTAATTGTTCTAAGTATGTAATCATAAATAGTATTTTCATCCAACATATATTCCCAACATTATTTGAGTTTCAATCTTTATACGTTGTGGTGGATCAATTCCAATGTATACCGCACAATAAAAAGTTTGATGGGAAATATTTGGTTCCTGACCAAAACCAACTATAATGTGGAGAAACTATTACAACATGTTGGCTTGATGTGAAATAATGTTACTACATGTAAAATCACATGTGCTCAAATATGAACTTTTGCTCTCTTGATTATTGGCTTTGCAATCAATTTGTAGACATTTGATCATCGTCTTCAACAAAAGCAATATGTGTCTTAAGCATTTAGAAAGTTCAATACTTATTCCAATAATCATTAGTAACATGGATACTAAATTCAATGTTATAACCACCATAAATATGATAATATGGAATAATATGCTTGTTATCCCATTAGCTAAGCTACACACAACTTCAAGTTGTAAATTTGATGACCATTTAGACGATGCATCGATTTAAAAACACTAAACGGTATCTTTGGATATATACATCTTTCATTCATTCCATAATATTTTAGGGATTTATACCATTAATTGGCAAATAAATAATTTCCCTTAAGAGCAAACATAATATGCTATCAACTAGAAAAATCTTCAAGTTCTTCATTATATTTCACATCATCATTGACTCGGTGTGGTCTAACCGGTCATACCAATAAAGTAAATAATCATGATCCATAAACTTATGGTTTATGATATTGTATATGTATTACTTGCACGTATGTAATACAAAACATTAGATATGAAAGAATGTATTATAACTTCAAAGTTCAAACCATCGTGTTATGTAATCACTAGTTTACCACTTTTTGTGGTCGATCTCATCATGACTATCATTATAATATTGATATTCGATCTCATTGTTAGCTTGCTATCTTATAATTTATGATAGTTTGATATCTTATTAACATGATGATTGTTGCACTTCTGATGGTCAATCTCATTATTAATATGATCATGATTACAACTTTCTCAATGATGCCAATGATCAATATATATTCACTTCATGCATCAGAGTAAAACCATACAATTTTTACGGTTTTTCATTATTTTCTCGAACATATATATACAGTCGTTTCAAACCGTTCATACCCTTTAAATGATATTGCTACTTCAGAAGTATATTTGAGGTTTGATAAACAAAATTTGTTTTATCGAATTTCCCTTATAAATGAACTTCTCTTCGTATAACGTCAATTGAGAAGTAATTATATGTCCGAGTCATATAATATTTCTAGTACATACATCATGTATATATTACCACCAATACAAGCATATATACCTAATACAATTGTATTGTTTAGTCCATAAATATTGAGTTCCATACTTTTTAATATTGAATATTGAATATAATTGTTTTTCATGGATTCTAAAAGCACATATAATATTCTCTAGATTGCAAATTAACTTCCTTAAATCAAAATAATTCAACAATTTTATTTACAATTTAATAAGGTTAATAAAGAAGCATAAATATATGTTTATGGTCGCTCAAAGAATATGTAGATGAGCATCACTAGATTGTAAGAGTCCAAACAACATATATTATAATTAAATTAATTAAATGATAATCCAGCCAATTTAGAATAATAGAAATGTCATTTGTAAAAGAGAAAAATAAAATAAATATTCTAATATCGTCGTCGTCAACGAAAACTATAGTTATTCAATTAATAATGAGTATTAGAAAAAAGATGAATTAGTCAATTGTAACGTCATAATTTATGATGTAACATCTAAATACTTATGAATACCAACATGCTAATATATATGTAATAACTTCTAAAATTAAATGAAAAAATATATAGATAAGAGTTCAATCATGAGACTACATTCTAGAATTTATAGTAATGATCAGTTTTAAGTTTATATATGTATATTAATAAGTGACACCGGTAAGATTGATGTATCATCATCAAATATAAAAATGAAATAATCATACGAAGAATCATACATTTATTAGTAGAGATAGTTGCATCATTATTGGGTTGCTTTCTCAACATTCGAGATTGAGTTAGGTTGGAAAATAATGCACATCAAAGGCAAGGAAAAAAGGGATACCAAGGGTGGCAAAACCCATATAGCACGTTCGTGCTGATAACGTGTTGTGAAACAACGGTCTATTAGCAACTAATATATATGTATATAAACATGAGAGCTAGACTATGAAATCATGTAGAGAATAGAACATGGAGAATTCTTATTCATTTTGATCTAACATCATATACAAATGTCATTATATATAGGCACTCATATTAGTACAATAGTAAATAAGAGAAAAGGGTTATACATGTGGAAGGTCACTACATAATGGATGCATTCATAGATAGAGGTTATACATGTGAAAAGTCACTACATAATGGATACATTCATAACAGTTAGTAACTTTTTAGTTTTAAACCCGTTAGTAAATTTTCCCCTAAAAATTCATGCTTCCATCATCTATTTTTTTTTTCATTTTTACAACAATTTATACAACTAAATATCTCATGGCTTTGTCACTTGCAACGATTTGAACTCAATCTATTGAAAATAATTCGATAACCCACGCCTATACATAGTATTATTGGTGACGAATTGGATCCTTAGTAATACTAATTATTATTCAATCACTAATTATTAGCAAAAGTTGGTGAACAATTATGAAGTTCACTAACAATAATATGATGACCTTTTTTGTCAAACTTCATTATTAGAACTTGATTTTCTAATCAAATTCTCTTCTTAGAAAATATTTTTCAATCAAGCTTTAATTCTGATTTGGAATTTCTATGAAAAATTAAACAGTTAACAAAAAGAAAAGAGGTAGGCTAAATTTGTTCCTCTTTCTTACTTTTTATACCACTCTTACAAAATCAATTTAAAACTTGTCATATTTAGCCCTTTATACTATTATTATTTAAAAAAATTCATAGTAAAAGGTTAAAAACACACTTTGAAGAAAATGTTTTTTTTATAATAAAATTTAAAATAGATTTTTAAATAAGAAGGAAAGTATTTTTATTTTTTACTTAAAATTTCTTTCTTATTTAAAAAACGTATTTTTTAATTATTTTTCAAAAACCTTTTTCTTTTTCACATAAATGTTTTTTAAATCTTTTTCTTAAACTAGTATTTTAAGTTTTCAATGATTGTCTTTAAATAATAATCATATAACTTTTTTTCTAAACGATAAATAAAAGTTGTTTATTTTTTGGTGTACCCTCTACGCAAGTAAACGAGCTAAATGTAGTGAACCGTTCGGAAACCTTCATATAAAAGTTCGTTTATATAATAATTATGAACAGACATGGACAATTTTTTTCATTTTGTTAAATAGACAAATATAAATATATGTTTTTCGTTGTTCATTTGCGCTCGTAAACGTTCTTAATGTTCGTTCATTTATATTTGTCCATTTATGTTCGTTAAATATTAATTCATGTTTGTTTCCTTATGCTCGTAAATTGTTTATTTAGAATGTTAATGAACGAATACGCACACACTCATTTCTAGACGGGCGATCATGAACGCGTTGATTATTAACCATTTTTATTTACTAACAAGCTAAATGATCTAAAAAAACACACTTTCTCATAAAAGTAAAACAACTTTTAGAAACTAGAAACAGTAAAAATGAATACATGTACCGTGAGTATCAATGTTGTTCATCAGTCAGTCAGTATCGATTTATTGAAACCAAAATCATATAAAATTAATATTATTAGCAGTATCGCTATAGTTTGGGTGATATTCGATTTCGTTCATTAAGATAACAGTTAAAATTTATATGAAGGATATACAAATAAAAACTTTTAGAAATGTATAAATAACACTTTCATAAAAAGTAACTTTTAGAAAAAAAAACGTTATTCAAGAAAAAAAACATTTTATAGTAAATTAAAGATAAAACATTTTACAAAAGAAAATCTAATATTAAAAGATTAAAAATGACAAAAAAAAAAATAAAATTGTATTAATTTGAAACTAAAGGGGGGATATATTTAGTAAATTTCAAGAAAAGGGCTACTTTTAGCAGCCAAAGAAAATTATCCTTCTGAACTTAGATAGATTTATAGACCTGAATTTTTGGTTTTTTTTCAAAGTTTTTAATAAATCTAAACTTTGGCCTCTAGATCTCATGTTTTGGATTCGGGATATACAATAATAAAATAAACCTTCAATTATTAATTTTATTGGTAATTTGGATTTCAATATTTGAAAAAAAAAACTAATTGAAAATAAGGGTTAGGACATAACAAAAGTTTTTTTTGAATAGAAATGATAGGATTAATCTTGACCATCAATTAAGTAATCAAGGGTTTGAATTAAATGGATATAATTGAACAAAAACAAGGAGACACGTGAGATTTACAGGGTATTCTAGTCCATCTAAGTCAATAGTTTATCTCTTCTTCAATTTCTCCTTGTTTTTAAAACGTTAATAATTTTTTTTATACTATATTATTTTTTTATAAAAAGTGCACCATAAAAAGGAGCATTTTTATCTTCAAAACGAGCACACTATTGCTATACATTTGAAAAAAAAAGTTTTCGATAACCTAGATGCGTAAAACACAATGGACAAAAAACACAAAAAAATTGATTTTTTTTTCTAAAACGCAACGGACTAAAAACACAAAAGAAAGTATTATTTCTAAAACGCAATGGAAAAAAAACATAAAAGAAAGTGTTTTTTTTCTAAAACGCAATGGACAAAAACACAATAAAAATGTTTTTTTTTCTAAAACGCAATGACTAAAAACACAAAACAAAGTGATATTTCTAAAACGTAATGGACAAAAAACACAAAAAAGATGTTTTTTTTTCTAAAACGCTATGGATCAAAAATACAAACAAAGTATTCTTTCTAAAACGTAATGGACTAAAAACACAAAAGAAAGTGTTCTTCCTAAAACGTAATGGACAAATACATAAAAAATGTCTTTTCTAAAACGCAATTGACTAAAAACAAAAAGAAAGTGTTTATTTTAAAACGCAATTGACTAAAAACACAAAAGAAAGTATTTATTCTAAATGCAATGGACAAAAAGCACACAAAAATGAGTTTTTTCATTACTTTGTAAAACGCAATGGACAAAAAACATACAAAAATGTGTTTTTTTCCATCTTTTGAAAAACACAATGGAAAAAAAAACATTGCTTTTTCATTTTTTTTGTAAAACGCAATGGACAAAAACAAACACATAAAAATATGTTTTTTAATTTTTTTTAAAACACAATTCTAAATGAAAGTTTAAAATGAAAACTGTTTTGTAATTTTCTTTGAGACATTTTGTAACTTTTTACCACTGATTTCTTATAAAATTGGAATCAATAATGGTGCCCAGTCGTAAGAATACATCAAGAGAAGATTAAATCATAGATATCTTTACTTTGCCTAGAAAATGTTTGAGAAATTTGAGAAGAGAAGTACCTATTTCAATCGATTTCTCATCTCATTGCATTATGTTAAATTGAAAAAAAATGAGAAATTGCATAACAATAAACTGGGTTTCTTCAAAGAAATTGAAGAACACATTGATGAGTGTTTAAACCATTAATTGATGAAGAAAATTGCACTGTGATTTAGTAATTCTAGAGAGAAAAAATGAAGGAAAGTTGAAGATGGTGAGTTGAGTTTTGAAAATGCAGAGAAAGAGAAAGAGAAATAGAATAGATGAGAGAAGATTGACTAAAATGCCTCTACTTATGTTTTTTTGTTAACTATCACGTGCGCTCTTATTATTGCTTTCTACACTTACTATTTAAACTAAACTTTTTATTTGATCTTTTCACTTGAAAACAATCAAATAACCCTTTGATTGTTTTAATTCTGATCATATTTGTGTAGAAAAACGATAAGAACATGGGTTTGAAATTTGGGTGATTTACATACTCGAATTGAAATTATTGCAAGTGATTTAATGTGGCTCTGATAGCAATTAACGTATAAACAGAGATGTGTGTTCAAACTGATACACTGATATTAGGTTCTAACAAAACGAGAGTATGCCCGGTATTTATAGTACCAAATGGTATCTCGGATAAAGTTGTTAACCGCTAATACATTGGTTAAAGTAATAATACAAGTAATTACATGAGGATAATATCGTAATATTAATAACAAACAGTTTCATTAAGTTACTTGCTTATACAGACCAGTTGGGGTTTAAACATCAAAAATTAATCAACAAGTCAATAATAATGGATACATTTTTTATTGAAACATGCAGAAAAAGTCTATTTAGGGAGATAAAAACAAGTCGATAATGATGAAACCCAACCAGAAGCCAACCCATTAGTAACGGTTTGGTTTGCTTCATTATGGTTTGGTTTTGGTTTACAATGGTCGAAAACCATTGCTAAAGGTTTGGCTTGTAGTTCAAGGGCTGAAAACAATAATAATCAATTGCATACTTACACTGCAAAAACTTTAATATACGCCATCCTTCTAGTGACATTTCGCACCGTGTGCACCGACCATCACTTTCAGTCCCCTTTAAGAGTATGAGAGGGTGTGGGTGACCATTTAACTGGTGCATGGCTCCTAACTTTATTTTAAATAGAAACGCCTTTAGCACCTGATCCATAAAAGATATGCTGTTTGCTTTGAGGTATTAACAGAGCTCATGCTAAATGCATGGACTGAATACATTCTTCACAGTGATAGAAAGAAGCATTAGGATTAAGTTCCTCTTCGCAAACCTCACAAAAATAATCACCATCGTGGTTTTTAACTGGGTGGTAAGTTAGGGTCATGGGGTGCTTGTCATACATGTGCTTAATTGTCTCTGGTAAAAACAAAGCACACGCAAGATGCAGATGAAAACTACAATCTTTGCAACTCAATGAAGTTTCAGTGTGATGAGAGAAACTAAACAAGCAGATTCGATAATAATCTTTGTGTTGTCTTTCCCCTCAACTCTTGAAAGTTTATGATATGGATGTGACTTATGTGTGATTCCTTTAGATATGAATGCACAACACACGTCGACCTTGTACGTACATTTGCTACAAGAGTAAGCAAATCCATTGCACTGTTTCTTGCACACATCACAACTGAAAAAAGGCAATGAATCACGTACTTTTAGGAAGAGAACAAGTGTATGTTGTGGATGATGTATGTAGCCTCTTATTTGAGCAGGTAACCGAGTGCACCACTCATGAAGAGCATAGCTGCATCCATTAAGTGTTCACTTGTAAAACGGCATGGCCATGATTGGTGTAAGACATCCATCGAATAAATCTTCAACCGTATTCATTGGTGATGTAATATCTCTGTGTCCATTATCCACCAAAATAAGTGGATGTTTATGAGTGTACTCATCAGTCATCACATTACTTTTTCTAAAAAGAAAGTTCGTAAATTTGTTGTATGTTTGATCACGGAGCGGGAGATGGAGAACATTGGGATCATTTTCATAATCCTTTGAGATTGTATTCTTACCGTATAGGGTCGTTATATAATTAATCGAAGAAAAGGGACTGAAACGCTTTTAATTTACAAAAATATTTTATTAAATCAATGTCTACATATTTTTTTTTGCAATAATAGATTTTAATAATCCCAAATATTAGTCCTGGTAACGGTCCCAACTTAAAAAATAATCAGTGTATATATTGTAACTCAAAGTACTTTTATTAACATAACCTTAATTTATTTTTATTCCCTTATCCTTTTCGGTTTAGTAAATATCCACTGGTTTACAATATGTGAAAAGATGGGACCACTATTGATTATTTTTAAAATTAAAGTCATTATCGACTAACAGCTAATAGTTAAAATTATTAAAATCTTTATACTTATTTTTAATACCTTTTTACATCCCAATAGTGCAAGCTAGTATTCTAACATTTTGATGCAATTGTATTATGTAAAATAATTGCACAAACTAAAACATACGTTAACTTCTTTTTCAACTACTTGAGGTGACGATTTTAATGTATAACAAGAATTGATTCTCGTATCGGAGATCGGTTTTCTTTAATGTGATTTGAACATACTAAAATTTTTTTTCTTGATTGTTCAACGATCAAAAGGTATACCAACAAAAAAAAATCCATAAAAATAAGCACGAAAATGTATCATATATGACATGGCTCATCAAATGTCAAGTAACCCTAGTTGATCCGGTTCGTTTCCGAACAAAATTTACGTCGAAAGATAGTTCAACTAAAAACGTACACAAAAATAAGCACAAAATGTATTATATTTGACATGAGTCATTTTTTGATTAAAATTACATTGAAACACAAAATGTCAATTTATATCTGACGTGTAAATAAAATAAGCAAATAAAACTCGAGAGGTTGTCAAAATGACATGTTACAGTTTTTTTAGAAATTTTATAGCGTTTAAATATTAATATTAAAGTTGTGGGGTTAAATTTATAAAAAAATTAAAAATCAAATTAAAGTTAGAGAAGTAAAATTCATAAAAAGACAAAAAAGTTAAATTTTTGTAGCTAACAACTTGGTCAAATGTATATAATGTTTCAAGTTTATAAAATATATTAATATTAATTTTATTCTGATTTAACGTTTGCATTATAAGTTTTTTTTATCATCAATACTTTTCTTTCCTTCCGAGTAATTTTGGACAAAAATAAATATAAAAAAATGCAAATCTGGACTAATAAAGTGATGACACATAACTTGACATTTCTACTCGTATAACAACAAATTCCATTCAATTGATGTTAAAGTGGTATTCTAGTAATTAAATCTAAAATGAATAGTAGTTTAAGATAAAATAAAAAAAAAGAAAACTTAAATGTATTATATTTCTGTAGCTAATTGGTTAACAAATTATATATATATATATATATAATAATAAAAAATAATATAATAGTTCTACCAATTAAGGCACTTCATAATTTATCAGTTTACCATCCATATTCAATAAACTATCCACAAATAAGTCTTATTTAATTATCATCTTCTTTTGTTTCATTTTAAAATGAAAATGTTTTGTAAAAATATAACTAAAAAGTCTTTAGTATTATTTTTTAAAGTATTAAATTTTGTTATCTTTACTGTTTCTTTTTGTCATCAAATTTTAAAAGAAAATGTAAGTTCATAAAATCATCCTTTTTTAAATGTTTATAAGAAATAAAACGGTTTGGTATTTTTATTTATAATCTTTTTTACTTTTATTTTATCTTTTTTATTTATTATGGATGTGCACTACTACAAAATAGGCATTTGTTATGAAATTTTGTTACGGGGAAAAACAGTCGCAAATTTTGCTACGAGTTAGCTATGGATTTGCTACGCACTAGCTACGGACGCCTTTTGCTACAATTTTGCTACGGGTATTCAGTCGCAAATGAATCCATAGCAAAATCTGCAACAAATCCGTAGCAAAATTAAGGAAATAAATATAAAAAATATAATGTAGTAAAATTGGTAGTTAAATTCGTAGCAAAACCATGAAAATAAGTACTTAGAAAATAAAAAAAACAAGTAAAATAAAATCCTAGTAAATCGGTAGCCAAAATTTGAAGATAAATATAATAAAAAAACTTAGTAAAATTGGTAGCAATATCCATAGCTAAATTATGAAAATAAATATTTAAAAACAAGTAAAAGAAGTTAAAAATTTCGGTAACAAAATCGGTAGCAAAGTTGAGAAAATAAATATTGAAAAAATAAGTAAATAAAGTTCTTAGCTAAATTGGTAGCAAAATATAGAAAAAAAATCTTATAAAACTAACATAGCAAAATCCGTAACAACATCCATAGCAAAATCCGTTGCAAAAACAAGAAAAAAATATCGAAAAAACAATTTACTAATATCGATAGGTAGCAAAATACGTTGCAAAAAAAAAAAAACAATTTTTTAAATAAATCCGTAGCAAAATTTGTAGGAAAAGTGAGAGAATAAATATTTAAAAGGTAATTAAATAGTACCCCGTAGCATATTTTGTAGCAAAATCAAGAAAAGAAATATTTTAGAACCAAATGTAGCAAAATTTGTAGCAACACCCGTAATGAAATCCATTGCAAAATGGAGAAACTAAAAATTTTAAAAAGTTACTAAAATAATTTAAGAAAATTCGTAGCAAAATCGAGAAAACAAATATTTAAAAATTTAATTATATCAGTAGTGAATTCTGTAGCAGAATGCATAAGAAATTTTCTATAAAACCTATAACAAATTCCGTAGAAAAAATTGATGTGCTCGTAGAGTAACATGATTTATATATGCATTGACAAGTTTATGTTGTAAATTATATGAGAATATGGTGTTTAATTCATTCATATTGTGAATTTGTAGGCTAGACGATGTTTGTGAAGAGTTTGGATGAAAACCTGAATAAACGAGGCAAAACTGAGCAGAGTAGTGTGGCAGGGAAGAAGCTGAACTTTAAACGGTCATATCTTGAGCTAGGAAATGAATTACAGGGCGTATTATATCTTGTAATGGTTTTACTTATACATTGGTTTTTATGTATGATTGTGTGATTTTAGTAAAGTTAATTATTTGGATCTTATAATGTGTATAATTACTTGTTATATTGGTTTTAGATCTAATTTGTGTGGTTGTATCTTTCTATGAAGCAATGCATGCTAGATTTATCTTATCTAAACTTCTGTCTAAACTGTCGTTCCGGATCCTAACAGTGGTGTCAAGCTACGATATCGATTCAATCAATCTAACCGTTGATTGAATCACCTACGCT
This sequence comes from Scalesia atractyloides, assembly GCA_947069175.1. Classification (NCBI taxonomy): domain Eukaryota; kingdom Viridiplantae; phylum Streptophyta; class Magnoliopsida; order Asterales; family Asteraceae; genus Scalesia; species Scalesia atractyloides. The sequence goes on from CAMTDV010000022.1 coordinate 65,775,401, forward strand.
CATGATTTATGGGTTTTAGACGTAAAACATCAAATTGAAGGTCAATTCATGGATGTAATTTGAAATTGAAGACATTATTACATTGAGAATTGATTTTCATTCATGTATAGTGAAGGACTCATCATCAAATTTGAAGAAATGAAGATTTTAGATCAAAAAATTTGAACAACAGTGTTCGAGCAAATGAGCATTTTCGAACAGATGAGTCAGTCATTCACATGAAAGAGACTTCATTCGCACGAATGAGTCCTGAATAGTCCAATAAATACTGCCATCTGCGCGGATCAGGTTTTCATCCTCACAGATCAAGCCGTCATTTGCACAAATTTGCATATTTTGAGGGGAATGATGATGCTTATTGATTAAGTTGCTGTGGGACTAACAGAGAAGGCTATACATTTGCTATTGTAACAAAAGAGGAAGATGTTTCTTGAAGATCATGGTGTGTTACCAGATGATTTTTGATCTGATGAAGATTTACCGATTGTGTAGATTACCGTTTACACTACTTAGTCATTCAGGAGTGTGCATAAAAGGTGATTACAGAAGACGGGATTTCAGATTTTCATGGGTATTCACAAATTTAAAGTTTACCAAGTGTAGTGTTCGAAGTTTATATCAATTGTCGGTTGGGTTTTTTAAGATTAAGAGTGAGCTATAGAAGTAAATCAAAAACCGAACGCAGATGTGGTAAGAGTAGAAATGGAGAAGCTACATTGTGTCATTTCAAGTTGGTGATTTTTATGAAGATTGCAGTTAAACAAATCAGAGGAGGTCAGGAACCGTGCAAACAAAGATCTGAAGTGTCATTCTAGGAGGAATCATTTCAGGGGGAATATGCTATTGCAAAATGCAAGCTCGAATCATCAATCAAGGGGGAATTATCTACGACATCAACAAATGCTTGATTAAAGTTGCTGTATATTCAAACACGACTTTCATATTTAAAGATCAAGGTTCGATAGTGACGTACAAGGGAAACTGTTAGTGCATATTGTGTGTATCGGCCACTGTACGAATATGCTAGTATAAAGCATGTGTTGACTATTGTGTAGTTGAGTGTGAGATACGAACACTCGAAAGGACGACACCTTTGGAGAGGGACGAGTGCTCATCCGCACGGATGAGGACTCCGCTCCAAAGGGTGATCCACCCTAAAGTCTCATGTCTATAAATAAGAAGTCATGTGTTTAGTAGTTGATAAGTTTTGGGGAAAGGCTGAAGAGACCTCATATTTCTCTCTAGCTTGTAAAATGATGTATGCTCTTTCGGTATTAATGGAAGCTTCTACAATCTTGTTAATCTAAACGTTATGAAGCCGAAATTTCTACTAGAAATTTGCCTCTGAACGGTTAAGCATTATACTGCTCTTAATGGTTTAGACCTCTTATTGGTTCAGCACTTAATGGTTCAGACATTTTTCCGGTTCAATATTTAATCATTCAGAAGTTGCCAAAGAGCCTCTAAATAGTGGTAGCTGTAGACAAAAATAGGGGTGCACAAAAAGTTATGTTAAAAACCGAACCTAATAGTAGGATTGAAATTAGTCAAACTTTAACTGGACCTGTTAAAACCCGGTTTCAAACTGTATCTTTCTCACAAATGTAGGTTTAATCAAAAACCAATTTTAAATTTATTTGACCGAACCTAACCCAATTTTCACCAAACAGTTAGGCTAGGGGTGTATGAAATTAGGATTTGGATCTAGTCTAAACGGGCTCAGGTTAGTTTCAGGATAAATCCGCAAACCCATTTAGCTAAATGGGTCATGTTCATGTCGAACCCAACATATTGGCGGGTTGACTTGCTTAACCCTTTATACAATACTTTAATTTTTCAAAATGTTTTTTTATTTCAGTTAAATTGGTTGGGTATTATCTGTCATGATTATAACTTAAAATAGAAATTGACATAATATTCCTAATTAAAATGTAATTGTTAGATATATATACACACACTTGCCTTTTTTGTTGCGAACTTTTAAATATTAATATAGGAAAAAAATAAAAAAAACTCTGGTTAAACGGGCCATATTCAAGTCAATCTGCAACTTGTGTCGTGTTTGGGTTTATGGGTCTGACATGATATTCGGGTTCGAGTCGTGTTCAGATTTATGTAAACAATCAGGTTGGGTCGAGTTTAATGTTGTACAACAAGATCTAGAAGGTCAAATACTCTCCCCGGTGATCGCTATAATGTAGGCCGAGTACTCATGTAGTTTAACCTAGGCCGAGTACTCGTAACTTCCCAATTGACCGACCTCGGACGCTTAACGACTTCTGTAACCATAGTCGGATTGGGCCCCTTAATCAGTGAATACGACCCGTTTAACAACCTAGGGCCCATATTCCAATTTGTGGACCTCTAGATAAAATAAGTAAATGATAAAAAAAAAGAAAAACTATTAGACAATAGACATACACTATATTAAATAAATTCAATACTATTGAAAACACATATTTTTAAGACTACTCATTTTAGTTTAGCTTATTTTTATTTTCTGTAGTTTAGCTTTTTTATTTTCTCTACAGATTTATCATCGAATTTTTTGTAAATAAGTATATCTTCAAAATGTAAATAGATTAAAATTTAAAACCTCTTAATCTCCCTTGCTTCTATGGTAACTAATAGTAACAACTACACCGGGATGATCGGCAACTGAAGACCACGTTCACATCCAACCTTCCTTCGTCTCCTAAATAACCCTCTATCCCACAACGTTTCTCGCACTCACAAGTTACAACCCTCTCAAGTCTCGCTCTTTGTTTTAGTGTTTTTGTTGTTAACAGTTGCGAAGTAGCCTCCGGCACAATTGGTTCCAATCAGTCTACTTTTGCTCACGAATCGGGTAAGATCCAACAATGATTTGTTGTTGCCCATTTAATTTGTATGATACGTTGTGATTTAAACTATGTTGCGGTTCTACTTTTGCTCAGATATAGATTGTTTTTATCATTAAAACGCTCAGATTACTTGAATATATATGATCCTTTTGATTCTTGAATTGTTTCAGGGGAATGAAATTTTATAACTCAGTGAGACCTCTGCACAACTTCTTTCGGTTATATCATCATCTCTGTCCCTCTGTGTATTAATTGGTGTGTTTGCTCTTATGTGCCCTACTATGTTTTGCGTCTCTGTGTAATATAGTTTTCACATGAACTGTTGCCTTTGATGTTTGAAATTATGTGACTTTACATGACAACAACGCACATATCTGTTACTTCTTCCATTTGGTAATAGATTCAAGTACCTGAACTCATTATCATGAAATAAATGTTGATATGCACTCCAAGTGTTTGATAAAATGTTAGGCTTCTTGATTCTTGGATATCAATCCTATAACTTATCAGATGCAAAATTTTGTGAATTATGTTACTATTTCACCCCTTTAAATTTAAAAATAAAAGTTATGTTTAAGGAGCATTACATTTTAATTATCATTTTCTGGTTTTACACTGTCAATATTAGGAGTGCCACTCAATTCTTCTATATATGTTAATATTTTATTTATATAATAAAAAGTTGTTATAATGTTAATTGCTTTACATTGTTTCCATTTTGTACATTTAATATTCAGGTCAAGATAAGGTTTTCTGGACCATTGGTTCCATTTTGAGGTCTATGTGTTGGGGTCGATGGCAAGGATGGGAAAATGTTCCTTTCCATCACCGTGAACGTATGTTTGAGCATTTTCAGGTGTGTACTTACGACACACTTGTATATCATATAGCATTGCACATTATTTAATTATGAATATATTCATTATTAATAAGTGTTTTATCCTTAGGAATATTGCTTGTGGGAAGATGAGTGGAAATCATTAATTTACACGTGCTAGGAGACGTGCATTATGAGAAATTGTCATGATTTGTTGAAGAGGGCTCGGGATAAAGTCCATCATGTTGAAGAGACCATTTAGCAACATAACGTTTCTCTGGTTGACTTGAGGGAGGGTGAAGCGTACGTAAATCTTGTTACTTTGTAGATGCACTTTTTTTACTACTTAATAGTATAATGTCCAAATACTAATCGTTTTTGTTCCTACCACAGAGCACACGTAGAATGAATATGTTATCAAGAAATATGGAGATTATTCTAGCTTACACCCGGAAATTGATATGGATTGTAGTCACGAATTGCCTGGAGCGGAAAAAGGGTAGATTGTATGGAACTAGCAACAGCTTTGATTCGTATGTCGTGATGACGGGTGCATCGTCAATGCTGCGTACCTTTGGCTTGTATCCACAAGGTGGAAGTGACGAGGTTTGTACTCTCGAATGTCTATATTTTCATGTGATAAAGACTATTAATGGGTTATCTAAATATATTGACTTATATTGAGTTAGGTTTGTTTGAAATGTGTTATAACCTCCCATATTTAGGTACAATGACTTTTATCAAGTTGTATCTGGTTAGAACTTATTATAACCTATCATAACGGATGATAATGGGTCTTGTTGCTTGGAATGTATCATAACGGGTATAAATGGTTCATATTGGATGTAGTAGCTTATATTGAGTTATAATTGTTTTTAATTTGCTAAAACAAGTAATAAGAGAACCTTATGTGTTTGGTATTAATGTGTTATCAAGGTGATGTGCTAACTTTTTAATTATAGGTGCAATAATTGAAGGAATGAATAGTGGAGTTCAAACAAGATAAAGAAGAGAAGCATGCTATGATGGAAAAAATCAAAGAGAATGTGAGGTTATATAGCTGACATGAATGAGAGACTTCAATTGTTGTCACAAATCCCATCCATGACAAAAGTTTCCAGTAACTTAAGATATGTTAAGTTTATTGTATCGCTTTTGAATAATCTTGATCTTTATTGTGATTCATTTGAATAATATGCAAATTTTGTTCTATTTAGATTGAATATTTATCTTTGGCATGATTTTTTTTTTATATTTATGTCGGGATTTGAATATACGATATATGTATATAGGACAAAAATGGGAAATTATAAAAATAGAAAAGCTATGAAAATTTTCGAACCAAATTGGTAGCCAAATTGCAACAAATCCTTAGCAAAACTAGTAGCAAACCCGTAGCAAATTGTCGTAGCCAAATCGTACCTAACATCCATAGCAAAAAGCCCCGTAGCTAATAATCCGTAGCTAAAAAACCGTAGGCAACATCTATAGCAAAAAGTTCCGTAGTAGCCAACATCCATAGCAAAAAAGCTCCGTAGCTAGTAATCCCTATCAAAAAATTGGTAGCAAAGTTCCGTAGCTAAAAATCATAGCGAAATTCCGTGGCAAACTTTTTCATAGCTGATCACATAATTTGTGTTGCGAGTAGTCACACTGATCACATTTATAGTAATACCTATGTAAATATGTGATTTCGTGACTGCAACAATCACATGGATATCGAAAGGTTTGTTTGCTAATCAATTCTTCTTTATCATCATATACTTCATCATGTGGATATTTTGGGTTCAAATCTATAAGTGACAATGAATAATTATGTTCTAACACAACCATTATTATATTTCACTTATTTTCTATATGATATAGGAGTTGACAATTAAAGGAACGAGAGGAAATGTTTTTTGAAGTGAACGTGAGGAGAATATACAAGAGAAAACTTAAAAGGAACTATTGCTTCTTTATTGGTACGAAAAGTAATAAAATTGTATTTTGAGTTTAACTATAACAATTCATTCTCTTTGAAAAGATATCTAAATTAATTAATCTTCAATAAAAGAAGTTTGGTTTGGACACTAAGGCATGTATAAGAAACTGGGTTTATGTGAGGTTATATAACTTGAGTATGTAGTGAGATTATGCCTCTTCAATTATACATATATATATATATATATGTGTGTGAGAGAGAGAGAGAAAAGTAAATGGTGGAAGGTATGGCTCCCGTGAAAATTTTACGGAAAAGGGGAAGATCCAGCCTATAGCGCCCCACGTAGCGGTGTTCGCCAACGCTATAAGGCATTATAAGTGGATGTAGCACTATACCAAGCCCCACTACAAAGGGACTTAAAAGCGTAAAATGATTATTATCATTTTGATGTGTAATTTTCCGTTACGTATTTGAACATGTAGAACTATTACCTAAATAAATGCATCTCATGTTCAGATATGAGCTTCAAAAAGTTAATACTATTGGAAGAAACAAAATATATTACGTGGGAGAGATTTAATGAATCGAAAAGTTAGTGAATTATCAATATAACAAAATACTTATCGTTACAAGGTGTATCATTGTAAGAACTAGCAAACAGAAAGTAGTGCGTTGCGGCGTTAAACTGTGAAAAAAAGTAACGTCGAAATGTTAACATAAACTCGCACGTTAGGGGAGGCATTCAAATCTTTATACAAAACGAAATCTTTACGTAAATCAACGCGATGATTGTTAATATCACTGGTAGCTCTATATTAAAAACGAAACCGTTAGTATCCCTCAAAACTTTTTTGACGAAATTGCTATCACTAAACGACCAGCAACTTCATTAGACATCTCAATCCACCACAAGCTACCATACAGAAACCATCCCACATGTTAGGTTCCGAAAAAACACTTATTTAATGGAAGAAACATAAAGCTCCCATAAAGGTTGAGCTGCAACTCAAGATAGGAAAGGCAATAGGCCGAGTATGATTGATCGCAATCTCACATCCAATTATAAAATTATGTCAAATACAATACCAGGTAATTACTGGTAAGGTATTATGAAATCACTAAGTTACAATTACTGATTATGTTTTAAGATATCTTTCTGATGAGTAATATATTTCTTGGACATCTTATTATATGTGTTAGAAAAGTATAATTTACATGTATATTAGATGGGGCCTTTAGAAAATTTGTAGTCTATTATCTCATATATTAAAAAAAATACGAATATAGCATATTGTCTTGAGTCGGATTGAATAGATTAATGGAAATACGATATATTGATGTAAGTATTGAAATTTCTGTTGGTTATTTTGATGATACTTGTTTATTTAGTAACATATATATAATAAAATCGAATCCTATCATAACTATAGAAGTCACTTTCTTTAATTTATTCATTCCTTGGCAAATTGTCTTTCTTTCTTTGTTCTTTTCTTGAGGTGGTGAGTTTAATTATTATTCATTCTTTGGCAAATTGTCTTTCTTTGTTCTTTCCTTGAGGTGGTGAGGTGAGTCATACAAGAAAAGGATATATTATTAACTAAAACACACAAGATACCAACATTCTTCAATTTTTGTGTTGCTTTTTCTTTTCAGGACCGACCTTAAGTATGTGTTGGGTGGATGACGGCTCAGAGTCAAAAATCTTATGGGTCTCGGCAATAGTGGAATCTCCTTCAGCATAGCAAATTTCGTACCGAACCAAGATCTACGGTTACGTTTATTGATACGTCAACCCTTCAATTGTCGTCCTAACTGATAGAAAAATAGAGAAGAATAAAGTAACGTGGCCCTAATATTATTCTTCGATGAGTTGCGGCGTTGATTTAGCAGTTCACGATGTGCTGTGTTTAGAAGATGACATGATAATAGAGCAACCCTTACTAATACTATTACTGGGTTTTAAATATCTTTATATCTAATAAATGAGAATTAAGACTGATGTCATATGGTCAAATTCACCAAATCTAAGGCTGTAATTTCAAAAAAAAATGATGTCAATTCTTAAATCATGATGTTATCTTTTGTTTGAATTTTAAACAATAAAGATTTTAAAAAATAATTAACTTAATTTTAACTTTTTAAACAATAACAAAGACTAATTAAGATCCGTGCAACAATTCATTGGTCAAATCTTTCCCTCAATCAAACCTACATCTCTGGCCGTTTCTAAGTCCATGGTTTCTTCTTACAACAACAACCTAGATCTGCACTTCCAATCTACACTTGAATCTCTACACTTAATCCCTTTTGATTTAATCTTCTTACAACCAACAACCCTAGATCTCTGGCTGTTTCTAAGTGCCAGAGTTTCTATCTCATTCTTTAGCCATTATTGTTCAATCTACACTTGAATCTCTACACTTCAATCCCTTTTGATTTAATCTTCTTACAACCAACAACCCTAGATCTCTGGGTCTTTTGCATTGTCGATTGTCACTGTGGCGATTTCATCTACAATCTAAATCATCTTGATCATGGTATATTTTCTAAATACATAATTTGTATAGGTTTTTTTACTTTGATTTCATAATTTGCATGTTTCTTTTATTGTTTTGTGTATTTTGTTTCGATATTTTAAGTTTTCTTCTATGTATAACATGTATTTGCAGGTGAAATATGGGGTTGGTGTAGAATACTAGGTGAAAATCTTTTTCGATCTGCAAATTGTTATGGTAGGTGTTTTTTCATAAACCCAATTTTCATCTTCAGAGCATGTTCCATGATTGATTTGCTAAACCTTTTTTTTTAAAATTTGGGTTTTTTTTCCAATACATTCTTTAGTGTTAATCATCAAGATGTTGTTTGTTGACTGAGTAATAGACAACCACATTGGTGAACTGGGTGAAGTCTGCCACATAGTTTTAGATGGCTAATGATTCTCACTAAAAATAGGTTTCTGAAGTAAAAGAGAGGTATGCTTTAACATTGTTTATAATCTTCTTATTCGATTTTCATGTGCGAATGTAAAGCCATAAAGTTTGAAAGCCTTCTTACTTGACAAACATGAGTTTCGCATTGGGGATCCGGTTTCATGGTAAGACTAGTTAGATCTTATGGGTGAGTGAATGTATTGGCTTACTGATCTTTGAAATCGATGATCATATATAAACATGGGATCTTTCAAATGTTTTTTTTTTGTGTTAATCGATGCTAAATGCTTGTGTTATTCATAGGTTAAAGCCAATCTTTGTAAGCACCATATGTCTGAAACAAATGATGGCAACTCCATGCCCTTAAAGAATCAAGAGGTATATACTCAGAACATTATAATTCTATTAATTATATTTTCAGTTATGGATCTATCCTACATTTGGAAAAACAAACAAGTAAGAAGTCTTGATATTCAACATTTAAAAAAACAAACAATGTTAAACGTTCTTGATGTGCTGTGTAGGAAGCCATAATCAAGAAAAAGTATGGAGGGTTGTTACCCAAGAAAAACCGGTTAATCTCAAAGGTAAAAAATAGATTTTTTTTCATTAGCTTGCGTTGGGATGAACAACGGGTGATAAAATTTAGGTTTTGACTTTTGACATCTTTCTTGGTCAATCTTGCACATCACCGTGATCAGTTATCAAATTAGGCAAGGGGCATATAGCAATGTGTATAAAGCTAGAGACATATAGTAATGGGAGGGAAGATCTTAATTAAAAAAAGCTAAAGATGGAGGCTTGGATGTTATTGACACCTATGTGTTTTGGAGTGGCACTGAATCTTCACCTGACAGTGTACTCTCTTCTTCTATTTTTATATTTTATTTTAATTTTTTAGTGAAATAATTTGATAGGCGGTTTTATATCATATGTTAATTGCCAGTTTAATTAAATTTGATAGGTCAAGTCCAAAATTTCCAATTAAGGACCATTAGACCTGGCTCGAAAGTGTTTTGGCCTTAATTGTTTTTTCTGCATTATATTAATGGCAGGCTATGGTAATCTACGAGGTGAAATGGTTTGTAAAATGATCTGTTTGAAAGTTATATTTTTTTATATCTTGGTGGTGCAATAAAAGCATAGTAGTTATATGTAACACAGGATCGTATGTTTCTTTTTGGTTATATAACCAGTTAACTTCAGGCATTTTGGGCTCATTTCATGACCACCACAACACCTTCGAGGCTGCAGCTGGACAATGGGTTTAACTATAGAAAATCATATTTACTAGAAAGAATGTTATGCAAAATAGTAATAAACATAGGTGCTATACATTTGGAAAAAACGACTTGCATATTGAAGTAAAAATAGTATCAAATTTGGCTTTTACAAATAATCACATGATGGAATAGCTCATGCTTTATTAGAGGTGACAAAATGGACAAGCCAAACAACTTGGATAACATATCAAAGCATGTAATTTTGTTTCGATCAAAAGCTATCTAAAGTCAACCTTTGTAATGCTGCACATGAAAACCTTTTTAACATGAATATTAGAAAAAATAAAATTAAGATACCTGCATAATAGTTAAAGAAAACTTCTTGAATCATGATTTTATCCAATTTTATGAACTCTAAATATCTCGTTTGATAAATATGATTGCAAAAACTATATTAGTCCCGAATAACAAATCTAGCTCTTCATAAGTGTAGATTTTAAGTTTTGTTATATGTCTGACATGTATTTGCAGGTGAAACGTGGGGTTGGTATAGAAGACTAGGTGAAAATCTTATTCGATCCGCAAATTGTTACGGTAGGTTTTTTTTATAAACCCAATTTTCATTTTCAGAGCATGTTCCATGATTGATTTGCTAAACTTTTTCTTTTTTCTAAAATTTGGGTTTTTTTTCAATACATTCTATAGTGTTAATCATCAAGATGTTGTTTGTTGACTGAGTAATAGACATCCATATTGGTGAACTGGGTGAAATTTGCCAGGTGTTTGTTAAAATGCTTAAATGAACTCAAGTGTTTATTTTGTTGTTAGTGTAGAATGTCTATCGCCTATGTCTTAAGGTCATGTCATATATGTAACAGGGCTTAGAATGTTAGATTTATTACGTTTTGTATGTATATTGGTCACCGCGTACGAAATGTTACACGCCTCGTACGAAGTGGAACATGTCACTTCGTACGAGGTGCACCTCGCACGAGATGACCACCTCCACCCTTGTGCGAGTTGAGCTTGTCTATAAATAGGATCTCAAGGGTGTGGAGTCCTAAGTTGTTTTCCTGATCCAATAGCGAAGCCCTTTCAGTTTGCTCTGTATTCTTCAAGGTTTATTAATATAAAGAAGCAACAACATTTAAACGGTAGATCTGATCATTGTCAACTTGTTAACGATGAATTCCGTGCACGTTAGTTAGTTCAAGTCCGGTCTGGTGCTTTGGGAGGAAAGCTGTAACACCTCGTAAAATTCACGTTCGGTAATATACCGACACGTGTACATGCCCTAGGACAATACCTCAAATGAGTTAGCCACTCAACTAATCTAAAACATGTCCAAAATTCACAAATTTTTTTATATACCTAACCGTAACCTACGGTCTAGGATCGTAGGCTAAAGGTCTAATGTTGCTGAACGTAAGCTATGGTCGGACGACCGTAGCCTACGCCGAGCTTCCGATATCCTTTATTTTCTTCATTTTAACTTTCAGCAAATGACCTGGAGACCCCTAGACTTTATTATTTTCGTATTTTTGATTAATCAAGACACCTTTCAATCCGAACAACTTCCGGTTGAGGTTATATCTTTTGATTCACCATCCTCGAGTAGTCCACACTATCACCGAACCTTTAACTTTACTAATTTGGGTAATTTAACTCATGAAACCATAAGTATTCGTAGCTATCACGTTTAAGCTAGTAAACACTTATAAATCACAAAAACACATAGTCTAAAACATATTGATGTTCGGTTATTCATACTCTTCTTCAATGCATCACGTGTTGAAAGAAAAGAACTAGTGTGTCATTATGTCATTGAATATAAGTCAAGGAACAATTTATGACATTTAACAAAACTATTTTTGAGGGACTAAATGTGTCAAAACCCCAAAATTCTATCAAGGTGCCACCTAGCCTGCAAATTGTCACACTCTTGCAGCTTTGACACTTTATTAGACACTTGTAAAGATCTTACAACACCTCTAACACCTGGCTTCATCCTCAGACACCCTCTTGCACTATAAATAGCCCACTTAGTTCACTATATTCCTTACTCATTTCCTTTTCTCCTCTCTATTACACTCTTGGAAGTTCCTGGTCATTTAGGAGCTTCCCTTTGAGTTCTAAAGTTTCTCTTAGATCACTTGTAAGTATTCCATCTCTGCTCTTTTCTTTTTATAGACTTTTAATAGCCAAAAGTCAAGCATTTCGGTTAAGACCATTATGGTCTAGCCATTGTTCGAAATGAACATGGCTAAGTGATCGTAATTAGGAAGGTATTAATCCCTTAAAAGGGCACCTCCTAAGGATCACGTTTACTAGGTCAATTGACGGGCCAAAGTTTATGTTTTAAAAAGTCAAACGGGTCAGATTTTATAAATATTATAATTGCGTTTATACATGTTATAAATATGTTTTTGACACTTAAACAAGTGGTAAAATTATTAGAACATGTGGGAGCATGTTCGGCTCGTCAATTCCAGTCCTAGGGTCAGTTCGCAACCGAAAGTCGCAAAGTTTGACTTCTGCTTTGACTTTCGATTCTGACCCGACTTAGATTAGTTTACTACTGACTTATGGTCGTATTATGATGGTAATACAATGTAGCATAACCTCTAAGGTTATATTACATGATCATAATCGTAATTTGAGTCTATGCACAAGTTCTACTAAAATATCAATTTTGACTAAAATGCCCTTTTTACATAAACCAAGGTTTTAATCAACAATGATCTTGCAAAATGGAATACCTGCTGATATGTTAACATAATTAACATATTATGATGTTAATATTCTAATCATAAACTAAGTTTTAATATAATATCGTAAATTATATTTTTAAAGGACCGAAATGCCTTTTCGGTGCATAGTTTAGTCTACACCAAAAATCACACTTATGTGTGCTATCTTACTGATAATAAATTCCAAATTAAGTATTTTTCCAAAGTGTTTATGATCATAACATCAGAATATATGGAAGTTCCTTTTATATGACACATAAGGGTCAAAACGCCTTATAAGGCGTAGTTTCATTTTAAAACTTCAACGGGCATATGAGTTGATATCCTAGTGATATTTCAAATTATTTAAAGTATAATGACATATAGAACTTGTTCATAACTCATCCGGTTACCCGATATCGCTTATATGCGTACGGTTGAGTATATGTAACTAGTTTACGAAAAATTAACCAAAACGGGTTTAACCTTATCATTTTAATCTCAAATTCCAGAATGTTAAGTGTTTACCCATGACATACAAGTCTTAAGTACTTGTTGGGTTTAAACTTACATGCTATCCGGTCATCGCTTAATCTAGTGTATTGTACCGTTTTGATCCTTTAAGCTAGTCGGTCTAAGTCCATGACTTAAATAGGACCGTTAGCATTCTAATTGGTTAGCTTATTCCATTATTCTAGACTAAAGCCTTCCAGTAAATGCTATCTGCACTTATTAATTGATTAAACAGCTGAGTTAATATAAACTTGCATTTAAATCAAGTGCTAGCTCAGGTAAATACTCTTAACTTATTTTCCCTATACGGGCTTGAGTTACGGTAAATTATTACCACTTGGTCCGAAATGGGATCAATCGAATGCCTGATTGTGGCTAGTAAATCCGCATATTCTATTTTGATCAGTTTTGTTTGATACTTAAATATTGGGGGTTAACGACCGTGTCCTGGATATCCTCGACTCATTTAAGTTACTAATGGCCACACTAAAGCACGGGTGTAGCATACACCTGACAAACTCGAATGCCAAAACATTTTTACCCACAAGTTGGGGATAACTCCTTCATGGGTTCACAAGTGGTGTGTCAGTTAATCATGTCTCGGTCTCTGTACTGGGCTCCATATGTATTGACAAACATGTGAATCTGTATAAAGGTTAAAGCTTAACTTTCCCAAGTTATAAAAATTTTAATGTGCCCTATGCACTTAAATCAATTTTTGAAATGTTTTCAAAACGAGTCAATTGATTGTATTTACCAGCGAAAGCTGACGTATTTTCAAAAGACTAAGTTGTAGGTACAATACGAAATAGGCTGGAAGCTGCTTGGTAGTGATGTAAGAGGATCTTGCAAATCCTTAGATCTGCCTAAAGTCTGATGTTCATCTTTTGTATATTTTACGATCTGCCTGTGGATCTTTAGTTACAAACCGTCTGTATATTATTTTCGTACTTTGAACATTTTGGTTTGTAATAGTAATTTAAACTCCAAGACTTCCGCTGTGCTATGTTAATTGACTATGATGATATCAACTTACGTCACGATATTCCCCACTCGGGCCCACGAGGTTTCGTTGGAAATTCGGGTGTGACAAAAGCTGATCCTCCCACAAGTGGTATTAGAGCCTAGAGGCCTGATTTGAAGACAATCAATCATGTTTTAGCAATTGAAGATCTCTATTTCTACTCTTTCTTGTTACGTTTATCAGATCTAGACAATTTCATGGACGAATTGGACTAAGATTCTAGTATAACCCGTTAAAATTAGTTTAAATAAACCCCTGAAACTTTCAGACCTAAAATCAACCGAATTCATGTCGAACATTGCGAAAAACACGAATCTGTGAGAACACCTCGTTCAAAAGTAACCAGAGCAACTCGCACAAGGAGACTAGACACCTCGTACGAAGTGCACATCGTACAAAACAAGTTTTTAGTAATCATAGTTGTCATTTTGCACGAAGCGTACAACACCTCGTACGGAGTGCATAGCGACTCGTACGACGTGTCTTTTTAGCATTTTTCAAAACTTGTGTACCTTTCGCACGAAGCGACACCTTGCACCAAACCAGTGTTTAACAAATTTTTCGATAAAATGGAAGAAGAATTTTACAACGCATTCGCAACAACGACCGACATAACAACCCCCGCAGCCCAAAATATAAAACTTGAAAATGAAATGGGAACTATGGCCAAGCCACCTAAACTTATGTATCTCGAATATTATAAGGGATGGCATGAACGCTTCACCAACTAGGTGCAAGCGAATTATCTCGAGAACTGGTATGCCATTGAAGAGGGTTATGCTACTCCGGTTGGAGAAACGGGTCTTGAAAAAGTGTTGATGCAATACACCGAACAAGAGAAGGATTTGTTTAAACGGGAGAAGAAGATGATGAACATACTACAGCTGGGCATTAAAGAAGACATACTCACTTTACTGCTACATGATAATACTTCTCAATCCTTATAGAACACCCTCAAAGTCAAGTTCCAAGGCAGTACACAGATGATCAAGAGCAAATAGTCACTGCTAAAGAAAGAATTTGATATTTTTCATCCGTTAAAGGGAGAGACATTGAAACAGCTCATCGAAAGATACTGTCATCTGGTCGTAGAAATGAAACGTTTGGGTATTAACAAAGAAAACGAAGATTTAGTAGTGAGTTAGCAGATGCTATGCTAGAAGGCGAATGGTCGACATATCTTACTATTATTAAGAACGGTCCAGATTACGGCAGCACTACCATGACCTTAGCTAAGTTCATCGAAAAGCTCGAATCTCATGAACTAGAGCTATAGAAAATGGCAAAATCCAACGGGTCAAACGCATTGCAAGATGTTAACTTGTGCTACAAGGGAAGTCCAATCACAAACGTTCAAAGTCTAAAGATACAGTACACTTTCAATGCCAACAATGCGGTAAATGTCCAAAATCAATCATGCAGCAGTACTGGTTTTACTTCATTCCAAAGCTATGAACCAAATTCTCCATCTACCCCACAATCTGTCCAAAGCGCCAATAACTTCGAACAACTGCCAAAACAACCATTCTAACCCTACTCAAAGAGTTCTTCAGTGTAACATTGCGGTCAATTTAGAAAAATGCATGGAACTTCAACAAGCAAATGGCTGCACAACACATGGCTCTATTCGCCTCAGTACTTGAATCTTATGAGAGCCTGGTGGCTGGTAAGATTGGGAATCCAAACATGATCAAAGAGGATTATGATCAAATCGACCCCGAAGAAATAGAGCTGATTGACATTAAATGGTGAATGGCAAGTATAGTTAGAAGAGCTCAACGTTTCATGGAAATTACTGGACGTAATAGTTTGGGAGGTTTAGACGGAAAGTTGGATTTCGATAAGTTGAAAGTAACAAGTTTTAAATGCCGAGAAAAAGGGCCTTTCAAGAGAGAATGCCCAAACAGAGAAGTACAGGGTAATCATAATCCTTTCAGAGAAGATTACTATAGAAAAGCGATATATCATAAACTTCTCCTCCTCAAACAACTAATAGAATGGTGAAATTGAAGATGGACCATCAAATTCAAAGAACAAAGCTCTAGTTGTTGCTAAAAAAGATGAGGGATTTGATTGGAACAAGTACATCTCAAAGAACGAGAGTTTGGCACTGCTTGCTGAAATCATAGAAGAACCGGTATTTTATGAAGTGGTTGAGGAGTCAGAATGAAGAAAGTGAGACAGTTTTTGACGAAACGCTTGATCAAAGTGCTGAAGAATGCCTTGATGCACTCTTCTATGATCGTTGTGCCGAGGGGTAACGCCTCGCTTTTTCGTACTTTCCTTAATTAGAAAGTGTAATCGTATTTCTATTTATGGAAACTTGTATTCGTATCGCATTCGTATTTATTTCCCAATTTATAATCCGAGACTTTGATCGTAATAAAATTCATACCTGATACATACTTGTCTTACATGCATTTAATTGTTAAATACGTGTTTACATACAAACCGATACTTGTTATACATGCAAATACTCATACATTCATACTTGATACCTAAAATATACTTACATATACATTATACACTTGAAAACATGCGAAAATATCAAGTTTTACCATGAAATGCAAGATAAACTAAGTTCAAGGACTAAAAATAGCATAATCCACAGATTCTTGTTTTAGCTCATGGATTGGTCAAAAGTGTGTTTGTTGGATTGTGCTTCTTACATTTAATACTCAACTAACAACCCCCCCCCCCCCCCCAATCACCACCAACTTCATTAATTACTAAACCCTAATTCTCATTATAAATAGAAGCTCCTCCACTCTCATTTCACACCTCAATCTTCTCTTCTTTTCTCTAAAAGCTCTAAAGCTCTCTTCTCCTCTCAACGATCAAGGCTCCCAAAAGTTGAAATCGACGCTCAACCCATCCGCCAACCACCTTCGCGAACTCGCCAAGTTTGAAGACTTAGCAAAACCGTGAGTATACATGACCCTTTTTGCTTTTACACTTTTGGGTGCAATACGTTATACTATTAAACACACGCAATCACTTATACTTTATGCAAACACAAACAATCCAATCATACATGCTTAAATACGTGATACTTGATTTGTATTCTTGGAACATTCTTATGTGATCACTTGTCATTAACTTTGTTTAAAGTCTCCTTTAACATGTATAGCGCTATAGGAGTGACGCACCGCCCGTATTCTTGAGGTCATGTTAAGTCATTCAATCATTACGGTCTTATCGTTGCGACGATGAGATAACGCTAGCGGTACACTTTGGGTTGACTAGTATAATTGCATGCCTTGGTACATTAATCTAGTTAACTATTTTTGAGGTCATGTGGATTGTTCAAACCTTCTTTACATATATGTTAGTACTCAAACTTGTATGCTCACCAATACTTTTGTATTGAACTATACTTTAAACCGTATTTGCAAGATTTTGATGATGATGATGCACGAAACCTAGTAGGATGCCTAGAAACGCACCTTAAACTTTAATACTTGTTGTATCTTATTTTGATCCAAACTTGTTGTAATTTCATTTTCAAACAATGTACTTGATATTAGCAATAAAATGAAATTTTATTACTTAAATACGTGTCACTTATTAGCGTTATGAAGTCTCGAGCAATCTATTTCGTCTCACTCCGATGTTTCCGCCATCAATTGGGTGTGAAGATTGGTATCAGAAGCCATAACTATAGGGAATTAGGTAGAATTGCCATGTTCGACCTAGTCTATAGTTTATGTGACTAAACTTGACCATTTTTGTTTCTTGCTTAAAATATTAATTCTTCCTACCTTGTTTCTTCCTGTTTTTTTGGTCTTAATGTATACAATATGTCTTTCCTAAGACATTTACACAATATACACGCTTGAAGACTTAAGACACTCATACAAACGAGACGATCTCACCAAAATAGGGGTGAAACCCGCACTTTGGTGATCACTCTCAATCTGCGTATTCGATTTTTCACGAAATTACACCATCAAGTTAGGAGTGATGTCCATACTTTGATGGAAAATTTCTATTTCATACTCTAGTGGACCCTTACAACGAGTCGGAATTCGCTCCTCATTTGGTAAGTACCAGCCACGCTTAGGGTACGATGTTGTCAAGTTAGGGGTAAAACCCGCACCTTGTCAACTAGTCCCACTCCTCGATTCTTGGATCTCGCCAAGGTTTCAATATTTCGATCAATTAAGACGTGTAGTAACTAGAAGGGTTTAAAATGTCGTTAATCGCTTCTCGACGAGAGCATTTTACCTATAGGCCAAAGCACGTTCCTCTAATTTGAAAAGATCTTCAATTCACTTTGGAATAGTCGACGCTTCTCAACCCAAAACACTCCAATATTTTACTTAGCCTATCTTTTATGCTATCTCAAATTCTATGTGTTTTTATACTTATCACCATGTTCATTTCAAACCCGATGCACAATTCGCACATCTTTCGCAATTAAAAAACAATAATAATTCTTGCTAACCAACTAAATTCATACTCCTTACGCAATCATATGTGTTTATACTATTGAATACTTGTTATGCTTATGTCACCTATGTGAACTCATACATATTATACAATACTTACATGCTCAAACATGATTTTTATTGTCGATCACCTAGATGTCTTTTTTCGCAAAACTCAAGTTGGAGAAATGAGTCGAAGTCCAACTCCAACTCGACTATTTTCATAACAATCACTATATCAAAACTTATACCTACACCTTTTATCATTGTTTCAATTTATATCATTTATGCATAAACCTCGATCCTTACTATTTTATCCAAACGATTTCTCACCCTACAACATATTTACGTAAATTACATAAACGAAACTCCTAATGACACTTTAAATGTTTCTTTCACAATTTTTTCAAAAACTTTATGAAATGCTACCTATCAACTTAGTCGGTCAAACGAACCTCTTGCCCTCGATTTTCATAACTCGTCCTAAACACGCTCACTTTATACTACCATTCTAAAGACATTTTATTTCTAACAAGAAACCAACAAAAACTTTCTCTCACATACGTATAAGTACTTTTCTAAAATACTTTTCAAAATTCAAGTTTTATATAAAAATTTTCAAAACACTACTTTTCTTGCATCAATAAAATAAAATAAAGCAAGCTCACTATTTTACAACCTTTTCAAAAATCGCTAATACGCAAATCTAAGTCTGAACACATGGGCAAGAGAATTTCATATGCGAATATAAATTTTAAAACAAAAATAACATTTCTTTTTACAAACCACATCTTACATAAAAAAATATAATATTTTTCTCAATATTCACCCGACATTCACAATTTTGGTCCTTCATTCCCGACATCCCGACTTATTATATTTTAACCGACTTAATGTTTTGACTCAAGCACCATACACATGCATATCGTCTTACAACGTTTCTATTTATGTTAAATTCCATTTTATTTCACTTATACGCTTGATGCTACATGCTAATGTTATACGTATTTGTCTTCAATCATGCTCAAAATTTATACATTCGCACTACTTGGTAGTCATACTTGAAATCTATAAGTAGGCATGACCCGAGTGGTTTCGCCTATATTCGACACACTTATACATACATACAATCATGCTTACATACTTGATTCTTATACGCTATCTTAAACGTCTTTTGCTTGTAATACTAAATGTAACCTGACCCGTACACTACTAGTACAAACTATGCGGATCATGCAAAACCAAAATAATCGCGGGTGCACACGAGATTATATTGGTAGGCGCATGAAAACCATAGTGGGTTTACTGTGTATCGCAACACGAAACGTAACATGACACCGAATAGCGAAACGACGTAACATGGTTGAACATGGTGGATACGCCGCTGGTACTTCTATATATAAGTGTCCCTACCATGTTACCAAACTTTCGTAAAACATGCCATGAGAAATCCGGTGTTTTCCCCGGACCTTGTTAAATACATTTCATTCATAACAAACTTTGGTGACCCCTACTTCGAAATGATTAGTACTCGATTACCCATGACAAAGCTTCATTCTCAAAATTTGTTAGCTTTAACCACCACAACTATCACTAACATCTCTCAACAATCCATGTTGCATTTTATCCGACATTCATACCATTTTTACCCCTCGCATACACATACCGAATCATTCACTACCATACCATGATTTTCCCAATTCTTCCTTAACCTTTCATCCAAACTTTATTTACAGCAAATCAGTCTAAAACGTTCAATCCATTTTTATAAACGTCCCCACCGGCCCAATTTGGTCAAAATGTCCCTTTTCTTTTAAAACTATCTTTCACTCTCATCTATGCGCAAACTTCAGCCAGTTGGTCTATTATCGCCTAAACCTTTTAGAAACCATAAATATTTACCATCCTAACTCTCTCAATAAACATTTTTTTTCTACAACAAGTGATTTTACTAATACGCCTTAGAACTGACATAACTTTTCTTACAACTTACAATGCGAACCACTCATTTTTATCAGAATACATCCTTAGTCATACTAAAACCCTTTCCTCTTAGGTCGCACTCTTTTAAAATATTCCTTTCAGTGGGTTATCCAGACCCAGTGAAACTTACTTGCTTACACACACACATACACGTTTTTACTTATCCTTATACACGTTTAAGATTGGTGTCTCAAAAACACCTTATTCAAACAAATTCCTTTCACGAACCTACCATTTTTATCCTTCAAGATTTCGATACATATTGACACACTTATACATGAACTCCGCAAAAACTTTAAACCTCAAAATCTTGATTTTGGCCAAACATTTTCACCAAAATGAAATCTTTTCCATAGTCTTCCTCTTGAATAAATTTCGGGACGAAATTTCCTAAAAGAGGGGAGACTGTAACGCCTCGCTTTTTCGTACTTTCCTTAATTAGAAAGTGTAATCATATTTCTATTTATGGAAACTTATATTCGTATTGCATACGTATTTCATTTCCCAATCTTATAATCCAAGACTTTGATCGTAATAAAATTCATATCTGATACATACTTGTCTTACATGCATTTAATTGTTAAATACGTGTTTACATACAAACCGATACTTGTTATACGTGTAAATACTCATACATTCATACTTGATACCTAAAATATACTTACATATACATTATACACTTGAAAACATGCGAAAATATCAAGTTTTACCATGATATGAAAGATAAACTAAGTTCAAGGACTAAAAATAGCATAATCCACGATTCTTTTTTCTAGCTCATGGATTGGTCAAAAGTGTGTTTGTTGGATTGTGCTTCTTACATTTAATACTCAACTAACAACCCCCCCCCAATCACCACCAACTTCATTAATTACCTAAACCCTAATTCTCCATTATAAATAGAAGCCTCCTCCCACTCTCACTTCACACCTCAATCTTCTCTTCTTTTCTCTAAAAGCTCTAAGAGTTCTCTTCTTCTCTCAAAGATCAAGGCTCCCAAAAGTTAACTCGACGCTCAACCCATCCACAAACCACCTTCGCGAACTCGCCAAGTTTGAAGACTTAACAAAACCGTGAGTATACATGACCTCTTTTGCTTTTACACTTTTGGGTGCAATACGTTATACTATTAAACACACGCAATCACT
This sequence comes from Scalesia atractyloides, assembly GCA_947069175.1. Classification (NCBI taxonomy): domain Eukaryota; kingdom Viridiplantae; phylum Streptophyta; class Magnoliopsida; order Asterales; family Asteraceae; genus Scalesia; species Scalesia atractyloides. The sequence continues at coordinate 65,796,965 of CAMTDV010000022.1, forward strand.
TATACTTTATGCAAACCTAAACAATCCAATCATACATGCTTAAATACGTGATACTTGATTGGAATTCTTGGAACATTCTTATGTGATTTACTTGTCATTAACTTTGTTTAAAACCTCTTTAACATGTATTCTTGAGGTCATGTTAAGTCATTCAATCATTACAGTCTTATCATTGCGACGATGAGATAACGCTAGCGGTACACTTTGGGTTGACTAGTATAATTGCATGCCTTGGTACATTAATCTAGTTAACTATTTTTGAGGTCATGTGGATTGTTCAAACCTTCTTTACATATATGCTAGTACTCAAACTTGTATGCTCGCCAATACTTTTGTATTGAACTATACTTTAAACCGTATTTGCAGGATTTTGACGATGATGATGCACGAAACCTAGTAGGATGCCTAGAAACGCACCTTAAACTTTAATACTTGTTGTATCTTATTCTGATCCAAACTTGTTGTAATTTCATTTTCAAACAATGTACTTGATATTACAATAAAATAAAATTTTATTATTTAAATACGTGTCACTTATTAGCGTTATGAAGTCTCGAGCAATCTATTTCGTCTCACTCTAATGTTTCCGCCATCGGTTGGGTGTGACACGGGGAAGACATGATTCATCATGCAATTAAATATTTGATTCCTTTTGATGTTTCTAATTCTTTTGCAGATTTCTTTGAGGAAATTCAAGCCAAATCCAGGATGTACCAACATCAGAAGATTCCAAGAAGCTAGTAGAAGAAATTATCGATGTAACGAAGGAAATGAATGCAAAAAATCTGAAAAAGATAGCCGACAAACCAATGATAGCTAACCTGCATGAGGTAGTTCCCTAACAGAGTAACGATGGAATGAAAGAGTCAGTTGATGAGACGATAAAAGAGATCATGGTTGTGATAAAATAAGTTGAGAAACCATGCACGAAATGCCTAGAGCCGTGCAAGGAATGTTCAGACTAGGACCTAAAATATAACGAATTAAAGAAACACACTGATAAAGTGACAAGTGACTCTCGAAACATGAAAGTGGCTGATGATAAACTAAGCAAATCAATCAAACAATTCCAGGAAGTTAGTAGAGAGGACATGGCTCAAAAATCAATGTCAAAAGCTACTATAATGGACAAACAAATGTCAATTAATATGCACATAGATACCATCGCTAAGCTAAAAACAGAACTCGAAGCCATAATTGAGTCTGAACGAGTTAATAAGTTATTGATTAGTTACTCAACGTCCTCCTACGTGATTGATCATATTCTTCCTCAACAACATTAGAAAACCGAACAGGAAGAAAATGAACCTTAAAAACAAAGCAAAGGGCATGGTTATAATCAATGTCCACCCCAATGTGGAACAAATATGGTAAGAAATATCCAGGTGGGGTAGAAAAGACGCTTAATCTAAAACTGAAAACTGAACAAAAGAAAGATGAGCTACCTGAAAACATTGACATTACCTACGAATGCCAAGCCGATGTTGTAAAACAGTGGTTGAAAATGTGTTAGGAAATGAGTCTGACAACACTGATTTTGAAAGTGCTAAGTCGAATCTTGAAAAATCTGACACAAGTTCACATTCTAAAAACGAAGAAAGTTTTCATAAGAATTATATTTCATCATCAGAAACCAGTTTAAGTGATGATCCAAATGTGGTGGTTTAGAAAATGATTGGATCAGATAAACTGCATTCAGATGAAGAATTCCCAATTCAGAATGCTAACCTTGATCGTGTTGATAAAATTTTTCAAGCTAGTTGAAGTTAGTCATTCTGATCTTGAAAAGCAAGACGCTTCATTCTATTCCAAACCAAAAAGAGTTTACAATAACTACTATCAGAAGGGTAGGGATAATCCTGAAAACAAGAGGAAGGGTTTGGGATATTGTTGATACACTTTTGTGTCTGTCGCTTGTTCTTAGTTATGTCTGTAATTGTACGGTCTTTGTTTAATGTGTTTGTTAGTTTGGTCGTGTCGACCAAATCAAGATATCCTCCTATCTTGGTTTAGTACGACAATTAGTTTGTCTGTGTAAAACAGTTGCATGTGTGCATGCTGTTGAGTCTTGTGTACGTGATGTCTGTGACACGTTCTCCAAAGAAGACTTCTATGTGCGAGTGGGAATGCTTCGTACTAATGAGACCCTCTAAAAAAGCATACTGCTTGTTTCGTACGAGCTAGTTGATGTTCGTACGAGTATCTTTGGAGAATGTTCTTCATGTCTTTCGGTGTTTCGTATGACCAGCAACATACTTCGTACTGTTGCTAGGTGTGGACACTATATAAGCAGACATGCACTTCTCAGTGCATAGTTAGACAGTGAGTGAACTAGAGAGTGAAACAGAGCTAGACATATGAGAGAGAGACACAAGAGCACAGAGTGTGTTGCATGAGTCTGTATGAACATTGTTTGTATATGTTTGTATCAGTTCTCTTCTGTTAATCAAGATATTGAATCTCTGGTTATCCTGTGTTCTTACTTTGTTTTGGTTTGCATACTTACGAGGATTCTACACTCGTATTTGTGTTGTATAAACAGGGAAGCAGGTTAATCTTGATCCTCCAAGTGGACCTACAAGTGGTATCAGAGCTTTGGCTCTCTTCCTTGTTTTTTAAACCAAGCTTAGGGTTATGTCTGAGCTATTTTTGAGGGTTTCTTGAAGTGTTCTTGAACTTTCAGCAGGAATCTTAAGTTTTTAAAAGATAACAAACTTAAAACTTAGTTAAAACTTGTTGTACCCAGAAAATTTTCATTAAGACCATGTTAGAACACATGGAGACATGTTAAAATCTTGTTTTTCTTAAAATTTTCGTATGTTCAAGTTGAACACATTTGCAGGAGAAACTTACCAGAATATTGTTGTAGGGTTGACCAAATCTCTGACATTCTAGACTTGACTGTTAAAACTAAAATGTTGGTATAGAATGTTTGTCTTTTTAACCAAAATTGTGTAGACAACAGACCACTTTCGAAAACTAGTCTGTGCAAGAAAAGGAATTTTTTTCACCAACCAGTCCTGCAAAAAGATTCCTTTGAGAAAAACATCTATGCGAATATCCCATCCGCACGAAGAACTAGACTGTTCGTGCGAAAGACCAGTCATCGACACGAAGAACCTGATTCGCACGAAAGACTAAGTCGTTCGCACGAAAGAGTGTCCCCCATACGAAATACCTGCTTCGTACGAAGGACAACCACTCGTACGAAATGTTGGTTCGTATGAAGAACAACTTAATATGTTTTTCATGGTTCAGGTTTTCAAACTTTGTGATTTTTAAAAGGAGACTGTTGTTTTCATAAATTGAACTTTAAACCTTTTAACTTTCGTAATCATGAAAATATAATGAGTACTAATCCGTGGGATTGGAGTAGTAGTTCAAGCACAAATCAAGATTCTTCACAAAGCTCCGCAACCTCATGGGTTAAATCATTAATGCCTCAACATACAACCATGGTTATTGCAAATTAATGGGCGTGTGTCGCAAATCAGAACCAGAGCATTCACTCTTCTTATAAGCGAGAGTGAAACTGGTAGTAATAATCGTCCACCTAAACTGAACCATATGAACGATTATGCTTCGTGGAAAAGTCGTGTCCATACATTTGTTCTCGGACAAAATACCGAATTATGGACATGTTTTACTACACCCTACAAGGAATCACTCGAAGAGACCGGATCAAATCCAACCTCCTTAGCCAATATAGATGAAGGCGATAAAAAGGCTTACGATCTAGAGAAAAAGATGTTTGCTATCCTTACACAAGCACTCCATAAAGATACTTATCATCAGTTTGTGTACTTACGACCACCAAAAATCTGTGGGATACCCTGGAAGCAAGAGGAGAGGGTAATGCTGCAACCAGAAAAATACGACATGATCTTCTAAAGAAGGAGTTTAAAGGTTTCATGTTCATGGAAAATGAAACACTGAATGATATGATAACACGTTTCTACCATCTGCTCATCAAAATGTACCTGTATAAAGTGTTAGCATCTCCACAAGAAATCGTGATGCGCTTTGTTGACGCATTACCGCCAAAATGGGGTCAATTTATTGACTTACTAAAACATACAGGTGTTTTGGATTCAATCAGTATTTATGAACTTGTGCAGAAATTGGAGAACAAAAATGAAGAAGAACTTCGAAAGGCACAAAGAATTACTGTTCCACAAAACCCTGAGATGTACTTTGGAGGTATTAATACAGGTATTAGTGCAAATCAGCAACCAAAACTTCAAATCGCGTTTGTGTCAAACGTGAATCCCTTTCTACCACAACCTGTTTAAACAAATCAGTCTGCAAGCTCAAGTACTCAAGCCTATGGACAAGTAGATGTACTTTGGAGGTATTAAAACAGGTATTAATGCAAATCAGCAACCAAAACTTCAAATCGCGTTTGTGTCAAACGTGAATCCCTTTCTACCACAACCTGTTTAAACAAATCAGTCTGCAAGCTCAAGTACTCAAGCCTATGGACAAGTATTTGATCCGAAAGCCTTTCTACCACAACCACGAGATTTTGCACCTCAAGTTCCACAACAAGCTTGTCAACAAGCTTTCTATGGAAACAACGTTCAACCTGCAAATCCCAATACAGTCAGACTTGACACATCACATCTTTCCAAGGTCAGCGTAGAAGTTGCTCAGGAACATATGGAACTTCTAAATACCATGGTTAGTGCTTATTGCGGATTAGTCGCTGTAATTGGAAACATCAATTTGACTAATGCAGACCACCAACAAATAGACAGAGATGAGATGGAGCTAATGGTTATCAAGTGGGCCTTTGCAAGTGCGGTGAGAAGAGCTAAGGATTATATGAGCAGAACAGGAAGAACTAGTTTGGAAAGCAAGAAAGATACAAATATGGTTTTGATAAAAATGATGTTACTTGCTTCAACTGCGGTGAAAGAGGTCACTTCAAACGTGAGTGCACGAGACCCAGCAAACAAGGAAATCACAACCCCTACCGAAATTAATCATAACTATCCAACACAGCTCAAGTCAACAATGATAGAAGAATAGTAGCTGTTGGCAACCCAAACAATACCAACCAGTCAGGACCTTCAAACAACACAAACAGAGCTTTAGTAGTTCAGCTAGATGAAGGATGCGATTGATCAGTACAATTAAGAAATGATAATCAAGGAGGAACCGCTGTTATGCCAAGATCATCAATCGAATCAAACATGTTCACAGTATTGATAATTCTAATGATGATGATAGTTCGGGTATAATGGTGGTTCTGATGAAGAATGCTCAAGTTCAGGTGGTTATGGATCTGATTCAGATATCAAGGAAGGAAGTGATGCTGAGGTCAGAAAATTGCTGAAAGAAGCAGAAAAGCTGGAAGGTCAAAGGGCGGGTCTAATGAAGAAAGCAGAAACTGCATCGGAGGAAACAGAAAAATTCTTTACAAACAGTGCATCTTTCCTCATCAACTTCCTTCATGGCGAAAGTTGCCGGTTCGACAAGTCAGGTAAACTCCGACTCTCCTAAAATTTGCAGTGACTGTGCTGAAAAAAAAACAAAATTTGAAATAATAAACAGTCACACTCAAAACCTAGTTGTTGAACTGTCAAAATGCAAAGAGGCTAACTTGGCTTTAACTCGAAACAAAAAAGAATTCAAATTTGTAATAGAACCCTTAAGAAACGCGATTCTGAATTAACAAAGACAGTTTTGAACAAATAAATAGGAATTAATAACTACATTAATCTCCTTGAGGAAACAAAGAAGAGTTAGCCATCGCTAAATACGAACATGATGCGATTAAGCTAAAATTGGAAAGTTATTCTAACTCCCGATATGTGCTTGATCATATCAATGACGTTCAAAAACTAAAAGAAGATGTTAAATGCATTGGGTATAAGTCGTATCCACCTCCGTTGAAACACGACTATACCAAATTGCCTGATGAAGAGGAAATGCCACGCTTTGAACCCTCTGTACCTCTTAATCCTGAAGAGTTTGCAGCAGGATTAGGGTTCAAGCTAGACAATTCCTTAGTTAAATCAAGAAAATCAGAGAACTCATCGTCATTCGTTAATCAGAACCCCTCTACAACAGAGGAGGATGATTCGTCAGATGATGAGTCCGAGAAAAATGATCATGATCAATCTCTTGATAAGGAAAAAGGGATAGAAACGTCTGCTACTCCCAGTGTGAAAACTGTTGAAAATCAAGAGAATGATCCTATGAAATCTGTTAAGACAAATGTGTCTACAGATGAAAATGATAATGTGTTGTATACTTTGGTTGGAGACAAAAAAATCTATTCTGACAAGGAGTTTCCAATAAAAAATGTAAATCCAACCTCTATTAATCAACTTTTTGAAAATTCAACAACCAAATTTTTAGAGAAGAAAAACCCAATCAAGTCACAACCATTATCAAGTTGAAAAGAAAAACACCGAGAAAAGCGAGTTGAAAAGCCTAAGGTACCACAACCGAAGATTGAAGCAAAAGCACTCGCTACAAAAAGAAGTTTAAGAATGTTAAATTTGTGAGTTCTACTAGTACTGATAAAGTCGAGACTTTTGAAGGCATGTCTAATATAGATTTTGTAAACAAAGTCAAGATTTTAAAGCGTAACAGTGAAAACAATTACATCCAACATACAAATGGGTATGAAAATGAACCAAGTACCTCAAGACCCACAAGTTCAACATCAAGTTACAGACAAGATCTCCTAAATTTGTTGAAAGGAGAACTTGTTTTAAATGTGGAGAATTTGGCCAATAAAAATTGTTCAAACCCAGAAAACCTAGAATTGTTGAGAAAGCTCCTCCTGAACCAACTTGCCAACGTCGATCTGTTTCTCCAAACCAAGACAAACGTATTGTTAAAGAACAAGAAGAAAAACAGAGACGTAAATAAGTAAAAATAATTGAAAAAGCGTTAAAACCGAATTCTTCAGAAAGGAAACCAAGTTCTTCAAATTTAATAAAACAGAAGGTGTTAAAAATGTAAATAATAGTCATTCTGGTAAATTTCAAAAGTCTTGGAAACCTAAGACCGGTGATGGTTCAAGAGGAGGTACACAATTTCCAAATTATCAAGAAATAGAAATCACATTTCTTGATGATAAGCGTCGACCCAAGACCACTAAGGCTTGGCTCTCCATCTCAAACTAATCAGGTTTTTGAAACGTGCAGGGTGTTCCAGGAGGAACTGTGAATAGTCATTGGATTGTTGACAGTGGAGCATCGAGGCACATGACAGGCGACTTAAGGCTCCTTTATGATGTGAAAAGCATTCGAGGAGGCTATGTTGCTTTTGCTGGAGACAAGGGCGGATACATCACTAGAGAAGGAATGCTATCCAATGATGTGGTTAGCTTTGATAAGATCAATTATGTTCGACAAATTGATCACAATCTTCTAAGTGTTTCTCAAATCTGCGACAAGAAGTTCACGGTTCACTTTGATGATGCCGGATGTTATGTGCTGAAACCTGGTTTCAAGATTCCAAAAGAATGGATTCTCCTGTCGGCTCCAAGAATTAATGACTTGTATATTCTTGACATGAGCCAAGCCATTACCACGTCTGCACAAGTTACATGTTTTGTCTCAAAAGCCACCGAAAAGGAATCAATCTCTTGGCATAAAAGAATGGGACACATTCACTTAAGGAAAATGAACTATTTGGTGAAGAACAATCTTGTGAATGGTGTGCCCGTGAAGAATTTTCATCTACAAGACGTCTGTGTATCATGCCAAAAGGGAAAGCAAGCGAGAAAATCTGATCCTGTGAAAAATAACAACACCATAAATATGCCTTTGGAACGTCTTCATATGGACCTCTTTGGACCTATGAAACACAAGACTACCTTTGGTGATTCTTATTGTTTAGTAGGTACTAACGACTACTCAAGATTTTCATGGGTGAATATGTTGGCACACAAGAGTGAAGTTCCTGACATCCTCAAGAATCTCCTAACTCTGCTTAATTTATACAATTTGAAGATAAGGAGAATCAGAAGCGACAATGGCACCGAATTCAAGAATCAAGTTATGAAACGAGTTCTGTTCTTCAAAAGGAATTCTGCATGATTGTAGTTCTCGATACACTCCACAACAAAATGGTGTCGCTGAGAGGAAAAATAGAGCTCTAATTGAAACAGCAAGAACTCTGCTAGTAGAATCAGAACTTCCTGTTCAATTTTGGGGAGAAGTTGTGGCTACTACATGTTACACAATGAATAGAGTTCTATCGGTGAAGAGGCATGGGGAAACATGTTTCGAGTTATTACATAAAAGGATACCGGATGTTTCTTTCTTAGAACCTTTTGAAGCGCCATGCACTATGATTGACCCACATGGTAAATTTGGTCCGAAGGCTATCGAAGGTTTCTTTCTTGGATATGTTACTCCTAATTTCAGAGTGTGGAATTTGTCAACAAAGAAGATTGAAGAATGGGGTGAAGTCAAGGTTCAAAGATACACTGAATCAGTAAGAGCTCCTGGTGCTCCTTGGATGTTTGACTAAGATGGGTTGTTTAACTCCTTTAATCTGCCAACTTTTGATGATGCTTCTGCAGCTGCTCAAATGTTACTGGAAAGTGATACTGCAGTTGACTCATCATTAGTTCGACCAATTATTGTTAATCCTCAAGTGTCTACTTCGGTTAACAATCTTGTTTAGAATGAGGAATTCGAAGATGCTGCTGATTACGATATTTCGTCAGACGATGATGAATTCCATGATGCAAATGAAGCTACTTCTGCTCTGGTTCCTGGAATTTCAGACGTCACATCAAATATTCAGAATCTAGGGACGATTGAAGGTTATGCGTCTACATCTTCTTCAAATTCAGAAAACGAAATAGTTGTTGATCTAATATCAACAATTTGGGTACAAATTCTCGAGTTCCTGATGTTCCTGAAACTCGAATCAATAATACCCATCCTTAGCAGAATATTATAGGAGATGTCCAAAGTGGTGTGCAGATTCGTAATCAGCTGAGGAATAACCAGAATGCTGGTTTGTATTCGGTTATTAGGGAATCTGGGGAACAAAATGATTGGCCTTTTGCCTGCTATTTTTGCCAAGTTGAGCCAAAATCTTGGAAGGTGGCGAATGAAAGAAGACTCATGGGTTGAAGCCATGCAAGAAGAAATTCAGCAGTTTCAGAAGTTAGGCGTGTGGAAATTGGTTGACAGGCCTGACAACTACAAGAAGATTGGTACAAGATGGGTTTACAAATGTAAGAAGGATGACCGAGGTGTTGTTATGAGAAAGAAAGCAAGATTGGTTGTCCAGGGATTTAATCAGGTAGAAGGTATGGATTACAATGAAGTTTATGCACCGGTAGCTCGTCTTGAGGCTATAAAAATTTTCTTGGCTTATGCGTCCTACAAGAAGTTTACTAGTTTATCAAATGGATGTAAAAAGTGAATTTCTTCATGGTGTGGTTGAAGAAGAAGTATATGTTGAACAGCCGCCTGGTTTTGAAGATCCAATTCATCCTGACAAGGTTTGGCTTTTGAACAAGGCGCTATATGGTCTTCATCAAGCTCCACGGACTTGGTATGAAACGTTGTCTTCCTATCTTCTGAAGAATGATTTTCGACGTGGATTGATCGACTGTACTCTCTTCATCAAGGAACAGAATAAGGACTTATTGCTGGTATAAGTATATGTTGATGATATTATTTTTGGGTCGACCAACGAGAAAATGTGCAAAGAATTTGAGCAGGTGATGCAAGAGAAGTTCGAGATGAGCGCAATGGGAGAAATGACTTTCTTTTTAGGTTTGCAGGTTCATCAATCTAAGGAATGGATTTTCATCCATCAAACCAAGTACATCGGGGATATCCTCAAACGATTTCAAATGGAAGACTCAAATCCCTTGGGAACTCCATTAGCTCAAAATCATGGTATTACTCCTGATGGAATGGGTGAACATGTGGAACCATCTTTTTATTGTGCTATGATCGGATCTCTCATGTATCTTACTGCTTCAAGACCCGATATAATGTACCCAACAAGCCTTCTAGCTCGCTACCAGTCCAGTCCGAAGGTTTCTCATTTGATGGCTGTAAAAAGAATCTTTCATTATTTGAAGGGTCACCCAGACACTGGTCTCTGGTACCCTAAGGATGATAACTTTGATTTGATAGCATTCAGTGATTCTGATCATGGTGGCTGCAAGATCGATGCAAAATCAACATCAGCGGGATGTCAGTTCTTGGGAAATCGCCTAGCCACGTGGTAGTGCAAATAGCAGACTTGTGTAGTTATGTCAACCTGTGAGGCTGAGTATATTTCGGCTTCTAGTTGCTGCTCTCAGGTTCTATGGATCCAACAGCAAATGCGTGACTACGGTTTTGAATTTCTAAGAACTCCTATTTTTGTTGATAACGAAGCTGCTTTACAGATCACTCGTAATCCTGTACAGCACTCAAAAACCAAACACATTGAGATAAATATCATTTCATACGAGATTGTTATGAAAAGAAACTTATCAGTGTTGTTAAAATCCACATCGATCACCAACGTGCCGACCTGTTTACAAAAGCTTTTGATAAATCTCGTTTTGATTATCTACTTTTGGTCAATGGTATCAAGGTGAAACCTGAGTAATTCATCCTTGGCTAATCATTTTTCGTAAGTATTTTCTTAAAAATCTAAAATTATAAAAAGATTTTTATTTTCTCTTAGCTTTATATTTTAGGGGGAGAATATTTCAAGAAAATACAAAACATGAGAAAATAAAAAAAATACAAAAATATGTCTTTTATTTAGTTGAGTTTTTATTATCTTCTTTAGTTAAGGGGACAAAAATTTTAGAAAAATACAAAAACAATAGAAAAACCAAAAAAAAAAATGAGTTTCTTGGATAGATAAGTGAAGATGATAAAATACACCGGTAATTTGTCATAAACAGTCAAAAACATAAAACGAAAATTGATAAGTAGCTTTTCTAATGATGTATCGGTAGGCTCACAATCAGATTAAAATGTGAAGGTTGATATAAACATAACGGACTGCAAGCCAGGTGGAAACAATTCATTGGCATATGGTCTTGGTATCTAAATTTCGTTTGATAGTTTGCCGAGGTTTTGAGATATGCGGTCTTTATGCTGACTTATCATCTGGGTATCATGGTTGAATCTTTTACCGAAAAATAACGGTGACGCAAGTCTAGAACTTCCGTGATACCATACATACGTGTAAATACTGCATACGACCATCAAAAAGTGATAAACATATCACATCCACCCAAAATAAGTGATAAAATATCACAACTTTATGCGGGAGCTAAGTTCGTCTCTTTGTCGGTACGATGGTACTAACTTGTTCACGAACTTACTCCTGTGCCCTGCATGCATATGAAAATCAAGTTCCTCATGAGTAAGTGATTTAATCACATAGGGCTTGTTTTCAATCAAAATAAGTGAGTATCTCACATCATATACGTCAAACAGATGATAAGTAGTATACTCATCGGTAAGATTTTCTCTCATGCATATCTTGATACCGGAATGTGTCGTGAAGTGGTTGAACACCGGCTAGTAAGTATAATTCATACCTTAATCATATCTCCTAATCATGATTACATCTGATAAGTTGAGCTTACGTGGATAACAATAAAGATAATCATAGTAGAATACTTATTTAATTAATTTGATGTTGTAAACAAAACTCGTTTTTTACTAGATTAAAAGCTGGTATGATTCTCTTACCTTGAAACTCTGAAAAAGATTATCTAGTAAATATATAATTTACCTTATTTGTTAATAGTTATTTTAGTTTAGTTTACTCTATTGATAAATTAAGTTCTTTTTGAATTAGCCAAAGTTGAAGCTCAAATGGTTTTCTACCAAGATACGCCCTAAAAACCATTTGTTTTGATATCATAACTTCATAAAAGTACTTTCTTACAACGAGTAAACTCATCTCACAAGAACAAAATCTGTTTAACAAGCACTTTTCCTAACTGAACTTGTGATTAGTGTGGATATGTGCAAAGTTCTAAACAGGTCAGCGGAAAACCTTAAGTCCTCGAAGAACTGAAAGTCCAGTTTTGAAAAACCTGGACTTGTACGAATCAGAGATCATTCGTACGAGCCATTGTGCTTCGTATGAATGATCACTAGGCTTTGTACAATTAGAGTTCTTCGTACGAAGCTATGGTAATTCGCACGAGTATCATGATGTGGTATAAAAGGTGATGAAGTTCTTTGGTAGAACTTCACTTTCACCTTGCTCACGTCATCTTTACACCTCTCCTTAAGTTGTTTTGATTTCTTTAAGGTATACTTGACTATGTTGGTATACTTTGAAGATGAACAACTTAAACATTATCTGACCATGCGACTTTGACTGACTTGAACAACAAAATTTAAGCAAAGAATCTTTTTAACGAAAAACAAGTAACTTCTCTTGAAGTTGTTTGTACGAACTAGATTCGCACGAATAACACTTCGCTCGTATGAGCCAGCTATTCGGACGAATGAATCAGTTGTTTGACTTAATCAAGAGTTCTTAAAAATGAGTTTTCTTTCGTACGAATAAATTGTTATTCGTATGAGTCAGTAATTCTTTGTTCAGGGAATATATACATACAAAAATTTGGAATAAAACTTTTTGTGTATATTCCCTAATGAATTTGTGTTCTTATCCTAGTTGTTGTATGTGTATAGAATGGAACAAAAGAAACATAAAAGAAAACCCGCAACAAAGAGAACTGACAAGTCAGAAGTGGAAATTATGTCTGAACCGAGACATAACATGGTGGCCTACTTGGATCCGGAAGACAAATTTGTTGAGTACAACGGTATAATGAAGTTTTTGCGCGAATCAAGGATACATTATGCTATCACGCACAAGACTACAGTATACAAGACATTGATCAAGGAATTTTGGGATTCAGCTAAAGTTGTTGAAGTGAATGGGCAGGAACTTATCCGCGGGAAAGTAAATGACTTGAACGTAGATGTCACTATTGAAACCATTAACTCAGTATTACAGCTTGGTGATGATCCTGAAGCTCCATTCTCTGTATCGTTTAAGTGTCAACATGGATGTTTGCTTAGAATAAAATGTGTTGGATATTTTCTGGTAGGACAACTAAACAAAGCATGGTTGCCACTCCGATACAAGTTCTTTCTACATGTTTTAATTCAATGTTTGAGCAACAGACGAAGTGGTTATGACATGCAAATAACGACTTGGTTGGAATAATGATAGCTTTGACATTGAACAAACCATTTAGTGTTTCAAAGTACATTTTTGCAAACATGAAGGAAAACCTGAGAATAACCGGATATGGTGGAAACAAGTTTTGGACGTATCCTCGTTTTCTTCAAAGATCTTGAATGTATAACATCCGAATCTTCCGAAGAACGACAACGATGTTTTAAAAATTGAAGTTATGATGGAATATTCGTCGAATATCTTTAGAGGTGTAGCAGCAAAACGTTACAAGGAAAGCACACCTCCTCGTAAGTTGATCGATTTTCTGGCAAATGATCAATATCCAGAAAAAAACAAGTGGCGCTTTGATGACAGTGATTCAGATAATGAAGAACCAACCTTGAAAAAGATGATCGAAGATGTCACACCCTGACCCGCAGCGGATATGGTTGTCGGGGCATGATTGGGTTTTCATCAAAGCTCATGACATTTACTTTATAGAAGTTTCATATTTATTATTTCACATTAAAAAGAAATATTCCAATCAACACACAAACCATACAAACACCATATGTTCTAAACAAGACATTCAAGTAACGATTTATTCTTCTTCTAAGGCCCAATCCTATGTGTTCCTTGCTTCAACCTGATCACATGTATCATGTGTAAAAATAGAGATTTTGGGTCAACAAAAGTTGGCGAGTGAATCCCGTTTAAATATTAGAAAGAATTGTTATGTTTATTAATTTAGTAAAAATGTGCATAAACCATATATGAGCAAACGTATAGGTAATTCATCCACAAACCACGTAATCATCTAGCCATGTACATGTGAGCACGATAAACGATGTGCTGTGAGATCAAGGCTCAATCAAACGCAGCCGATCTAATTAGGCAACGCGATGCTATACCCGTATAAAACATGGAACTGATGGGCCTAATGTGAATGCTTGACTGAAATGAGAAAATATAACCACAATAACAATAAACCAATATTACATAGCACGTTAGTTCATAGTAGCACGAGTGTTGAATAAATGATATAATAAAACGACACATGATACACCCCAAAACATGAATAAAAAGGGGAAGTTTGTAGAAATTCACTTACAGTGGGTGCGTTCTTGGTTTGATAATGAGCGCGCACGATTTAAAGATTCCATCCGACGAGAAAATTAACCTAAATATTCATGTAATAATTCGGTAAATAGATTTCTTTTATTTAAAATTGTATTTTTATTTAGTGAATTTTATTAGACTTTTTAGATAATTTTATAGTATTTATTACTAATTTTTTATACTTAAAAAGGACTTATTTTATTGTATATTTATAGATTTTGGAGAAAAATAAAGCAAAGGTTAATTAAAAAAATACCCTTCAGCGGGTCGAACCGGGTCAAATCGGGTGTTTTTGGTATTGTGTGAGACTCGAACGCGTGACCTCTCGTACACGTGCACGCAGCTCTACCAACTGAGCTACGTGTCTAACCCGGAATATAACCGAATTTAATTACTTATATACACGTATTAAGTCAAACCATATTCTGATTTTATTTAAAAAGGTTTGATAATTTCATAAATATGTAATTGACCGGACTCGAACTCGTGCCCTTGTTTCGTGTTGCACACAGCCCTACCAACTGGGTTGTGTGACTAACCCGGAATATTTAGGATTTATATAAAATTTATACACTAACTGAGTTAATTTATATGTTAGTTATAAAAACTCTTGGGATAATATAGGAATTCGGCAGTGTAGGTAAAGATCGAACCGGCGACCATTTAGTTATAATGCATACAGTCCACCACCGGACTGTGTGTCTAACCTGGTATAAACTCCGGTTTTTATTATATTTATAAACTGCTTCTACTTCATCTTCTACACTTTATACCTTCTGTTTGATAACCCGCCATGAAACATTTAACTTAACGATTACCCAACTACTGATAAACGTAAATTGAATGGAAAGAAAAGGATTTAAATGAGGTTGTACCAAACACGATGACATTCGGCTTCTCCGGTAACTTTCCGGCAACAAGCTCCAGTCTCCGGCGATGTTAATTTGAACCAGAGAGTGTGCAGAGAGTTTTTGTGAGTATGAGCGAGTGTGTGAGCGAGTTCAAAAGAAGTTTAGGATCGCTATTTATAGACAAAAACTGGTTTGAGTTTTGGTTTCGGTTTCAAAAGATTTCGGTCAAAACATTTAAATGCCACCATGATTACATAACCGAATTAACCATGATTGAGTATTAACACATGTTTGAAAAATAGTTTCTTCGGTTTAATTTGCAATTGAAACATGAATTGATGATGGATTTGGGAGTTACAGTCGTTTACAGGCGGTTGTTTTGAAATGGTCTTAGAGTGTTGTTTCGATATAAGATTTATTTGATTTAGGATTAATTCAGATATGTGTGTGTAGTGTAGTGGTGTGTTGTGTGTGTTGGTTGGGTGGAGACTCGGGTTCGATACCCGCGTCTGCACCCTTTTTTTATTTTATTTTATTACTTATATTATATTTATTATCATTATTATTTTAACCTTCATATTTTATTTGTTATTTAATGCAACTATTATATCAAACTTTTAAACATTTAACAAATTGCATAACGAACATCATAACGTATACTTGTATTACAAAATGGAGCGGGCTTTTAGAACCCGTTTTATGACAAGTGTTACAGAAGATAAGTTTGGTCATAAAAGGGGAAAGGGTAATGATGATGACGGTGATAATGTTGGTAATGATGGTGTAAGAGAACCAGTTGCAGAAGTCCAGCCTACCTTTACAACAGAGGAGACTGAACCTGTAATGACGGAACCCACCACAATTTCTGAACCACAACCTTCAAATACCACAGTAGCTGTAACACCTTCGGCTGAAGATACTCCAGTTCGATCTTAACCTACTACTTCTTTAGCTCAACAATCCCAGTCTACATCTCATCAACAAAATGCAAAACGAAGCAGTCGTTTGTTCTCTGAAATGGAAAAGGATGAGAAAGTAGATTTTATGTTCTCTCAGTTGCAAGCTGCGGCTATCCAGATTAACAAGCAGTCGGAGTTCATATCTTAAAAATCGGAACACAGTTATCTAACAACAGTTGGGGATAAATTCTTTGAAAGAGACTGTTAGAAAACAGGATTGTGAAATTACGCAATTAAGAAAACAAAATGAGTGACTGAAGACTGCAGATGCTGAAAGAGCAACTCAGCTACAACAGATGAGAGCAGCTGATAACTCTCGGGGGATTGAGATAAATAGACTGAAAGAACGTAGTGCGGCTGTACAACGATCTACGGAAACATTAACTGCTAAGCATAACAACTTGAGAGAATGGTATCATTCTCGCAATGCATACACTGGTTGAAGGCTTTAATGGTATTAAAGACGTGTTTGAAATGAGAAGAAAGAGGGTGAACATTCTATGGAATGATAGATGCAAGGCGCAGGAGATCAAGCGTAAACATGATCAGGTTAGTGAAGACACTGGCAATCCTGATGCTTCAGCCTCATCCTCGCAATCAAAAGTTTCTGCTTCAACTCCAATGGTAGAGTCTAATGCACAGTAGATCGTGACCAATCCAGTTACCTCCAGTGGTACTCAAGAGGAAAAGGAAAGGTTTGATGTTTCTAAAAGTTTTGAAGACGTGATACTCTATCAATGATGGATACAGATCTTCAGGGGGAGTTTGTTGACACTCCAGGCCATTCAGAATGAAGACCAAAGACCAAAGACCAAGCAATAGCTAAGGGGGAGTTTGTTGATACACTTTTGTGTCTGTCGCTTGTTATTAGTTACGTAGTTTACTATGTCTGTATTTTGGTCGTGTCGACCAAATCAAGATATCCTCCTATCTTGGTTTGGTACGACGATTAGTTTGTCTGTGTAAAACAATTGCATGTGTGCATGCTGTTGAGTCTTGTGTGCGTGATGTCTGTGACACGTTCTCCGAAGAAGACTTCTATGTGCGAGTGGGAATGCTTTGTACGAGCAAGATGTTGCTTGTACGATCCACTCATCCTTCGTACGAATGAGACCCTCTAAACAAGCATACTACCTGTTTCGTACGATCTAGCTGATGTTCGTACGAGCCAGCTTGTTCGTACGTGTATCTTTGGAGAATGTTCTTCGTGTCTTTCGGTGTTTCATATGACCAGCAACATACTTCGTACTATTGCTAGGTGTGGACACTATATAAGCAGACATGCACTTCTCAGTGCATAGTTAGACAAGTGAGTGAACTAGAGAGTGAAACAGAGCTAGACATATGAGAGAGAGACACAAGAGCACAGAGTGTGTTGCATGAGTCTGTATGAACATTGTTTGTATATGTTTGTATCAGTTCTCTTCTGTTAATCAAGATATTGAATCTTTGGTTATCATGTGTTCTTACTTTGTTTTGGTTTGCATACTTACAAGGATTCCGCACTCGTATTTGTGTTGTATAAACAGGGAAGTAGGTTAATCTTGATCCTCCATGTGGACCTACAGATATGAAGAAGGAGAAATGATAAAAGGTTTCAAAAACCAAACTACAAAAAGAAAGTTGAGTTTGTTTTTGGAACAAGCACTATGAATGAAAAAGAAAGTTTGGGTAAACAATCAAATGAAGAATTTAAGAAGGAAAAAGAACTCCGTGAACAAGCCTTGGATTCCTATGTTGGAAACGAAGTAGGACATGCTACAAATGCAACAAAGTTGGACATATTGCATGACAATGTTTGCAAAACAACCAAAAACCTATTCATTGTGTGAGAAAGACTATAGAAGATGTAAAACAAAAGGGTCCTGAGTTTGTGCCAACACAGATCCTAAAACGAAACAACGAATCCACAAAAAATGTGAAGCCAACAATTGCAAATTTTTCAAACTTTGAAGTTGGAGAATCATCAGCTACAAACGAACTAAAGGATTCAAAATTTTATCCAAAAAGGGCATATTCAAAGGCACAAACTTGGGTGGTTAAATCCAAACCATCTTCTGCAATTAGAAAACAACCATTGTGTCAACCAAAGAGAAAGATAAAATTGAATTAAAGATTGGATAAAAGGTTGAAATCAAAATCCAAAATTTGATGTTCCAAACCCACCCAAGACCGAGAAGGCTTAGGTTTCACTGTTTAAGTAATTACTTATTTACATGTGTAGGGGCTCCCGAGGTCAGTCATTTCAAAGTAAATAATGGACAGCGAAGCTTTTCAACACATGACAGGAATGCTAGCCTTATTTTATGATGTAAAAGCTATTCATGGAGGCTATATAGGGTTTGCTGGAACACAAGGAGGTCGCATAGTTGGTGAAGGTATTCTCACAAACGGGTGGTATCTTTTGATAAGGTCAACTACATCCAAGAATTAGAAAACAATTTGCTGAGCATTTCGCAGATTTGCGACATGAAGTTCACAACTCATTCAACGATAAAGAATGTCTCATTCTCAAGCCGCGGTTCAAAATTCCCGAAGAGTGTATCCTTATGCGTGCTCCACGATAAAATGATCTCTATATCCTTGACATGAGCGTTGCATCCACTACGTCAAAAGCCGGTCAATGTTTTGTTACAAAGGCGTTAGAAAAAGCATCGATCTTATGGCATCAAAATATGGGTCATATCCATGTTAGAAAGATGAACAATCTGGTGGAGGGAGTAAATGTCAAAAGTTTTCATTTGAATGATGATTGTCTTAATTGCAAAAAAGGGAAGCAGTGCAAGAAGTCTCATCCAAGGAAGCTTCTAAACTCGATTAAACTATCACTAGAAAGGTTGCATATGGACTTTATTTAGGTCAGTTAATGTCAAAAGCATATCTGGAGATTATACTGCCTCGTTGTGACTGACGACTATTCAAGGTTCTCATGGATTCCATTTCTAGAGAGTAAAGACGAAACATTTGAAAATCTTATGTCCTCTTTAGAAATTTTGAGAACTTATACCATTTGCTAATCAGAAGAATACGTAGTGACAATGGTACGGAGTTCAAAAACAACAAGATGCTCGAATTCTGCTACGCTAAAGGTGTTCTTAAAAAATTCAGCACCCCTATACTCCACATCAAAATGGAGTAGTTGAACGTAAGAATCGTACTCTCATCGAGACGCATGATGCTCGCCGACTCAAAGTTACTAGTAAGTTTTTGGAGCGAAGCATTGCCTATACATGTTACACGTTAAACAGGGTTTTAACAGTCAAGCCACACAAGAAAACTTGCTTCGAGCTGCTTAACCAATGAAAGTCTAACTTGAAGTTTCTGGAACCGTTTGGATCTCCATGTACGGTCATTGACCCAGATGGCAAATTCGGTGCTAGATCTTTGGAAGGATTCTTCGTGGGATACGCTAGTCCTCATAAAAGAGTTTATCTGCCAAGCTAAAACCAGGTTATCCTAGCTTAGAATGTTGATTATCAAAGATATACATCTCCAACGTAAAAGCCTGGTGATCCCTGGATGTTTTATTACTAGAGTCTGTGGAATTCGTTTGACTTGTGAGAAGAACCAAAAGCTGAAGAACTAGTGTTGTTATATCAACAACATCACGCGTCTAATCAAGAGCAAGTTTCTAGACCGTTGGTGATTTCATAGCCTCAAAACAGTACAAGTACATCTGAAGCAGGTCCGAGCAATTCTCAACCAGAACCTGTCATTGAACTGTCATCGAACCAACTATAAACAAACATCACCCTCTTTCGATCAGTCAAAAGATTCAAATTCTGATGAAGAGCCTACGTATGACAATGCGGGATCCAGCTCAGATGAAGCATCAAAACATATTCAAAGTCTGTTAAACAATCAAGCTCGTGAATCAAGTGCTAGGAATGATGTTGTACTTTGAACAGTGCTGAAGAATGTCAATTAAACGAGTGATTATCTAATGAAGTGATGCCAAGAACTTATTCATACCATCCGTCAGAGAATATCATCAGAGATTTGCAAACAGGAGTTAAAACGCGAAATCAGATCAATGAGGATCTAAGTTGCTTTTACACAAAAGTTGCACCACTGCAAGATACTTTTCTTACAATTGTTTCATTTCACAGGTTGAACAAAAAAATTGGAAGGAAGCTCTTCAGGAAGAAAGTTGGGTCGAAGCTATGCAGGAATAGTTTTTACCATTTAAAAAGCTTAGCATCTGGAAGCTTGTTGATCTACCGGATGACCATAAGAAAATCAATACACGGTGGGTTTTCAAGTGCAAGCGAGATGATAGAGGGATAGTGGTCAGAAACAAAGCTCGGCTCGTGGTCCAAGGTTTTCATCAACAAGAGGGGATAGACTACACTGAGGTCTATGCTCTGTCGCACGTCTAGAAGCTATCCGTATTTTCCTGGCCTTCGTGTCATGGAAAGGGTTTAAGGTGTTCCAGTTGGATGTTAAATCTGCCTTTCTGTATGGAAAAGTTAATGAGGAAGTGTATGTTAGCTAACCACCGGGGTTTGTCGATCCAATACACAAAGATAAGGTTTATCTACTAGATGAGGAGCTCTACCGCTTACACCAGGCCCCGAGAGCCTGGTACGAGACACTTTCTAAATATCTTCTGGAGAACGGCTTCACCAGAGGAATAATAGACATGTAAGACCCTATCTTAATTTATTGAATTTCTATTAAAATTTCGCATTTTGATGTGTGAATACGAATACACGTCACTCATATTTATGAGTTTATTAAAACTTTTTCAACATCTTTAAACAATTTAACATGTTATTGTTGGTTAGTTTTATTATAATCAAAACCAAGTGCGGAAGCTTAAACTTTGATCGTGTTCGGTTCTTCATATAGCTTGATCCACCTCCGGTGCTCCCAAACATCACCTATATTTCATAATTTATGAAATACATTAGTTATAAATAAATTATAACATAACCGAATAAACATGAAGTCTTAAAACAATAAAAAACAAAAACTTTATTTCAGACCCCACCGTAAGCTACGGTGGCCACCGTAGCTTACGGTCCAGCATTACGGTCCTAGCTCATTGTCTTACGGCTAAGACTTCCAACTTCAATCAGCAGCTGTCTACCGTAAGCTACGGTAGGCCACCGTAGCTTACGGTGGGCTGCTGCAGCTTTTCTCTTGTTTGTAGTTTTAGTTATGACATTTTCCGTAACTCACTCAATTCTTCTTCGTTTTACCCGAAACTTGTTTCTAAATATCCGTAGAATATTTTCTTACATAATTTACCCAAAATCCTTGACCCGGATTCTTATTTCTTATGAATTACACATTCACTCTTGATTTATGCGTATATACATTTTGACCCATTAAGTGATTTAAGTGCATAAACTTAAATCTCACTTCCTCTTACTTTGTTTCTCGTTTCCCACCAAAATATCTATTTACATTCCACCACAACTATACATTGTGGTGGATTGGTTAATAAAATGCTATATTTTAAATTCTACCATTCGGTTTGGCGTTTTTACGAAAAAGGTCTAATATGAGGCATTAAGCCAAAACCGCTTATGTTTTTCGCCTTTACATTACCAAAGAGGTCTATCGTATTATAAAACTCATTTTTAAACAAATATTAGAGTCGTTTACCTATTTTGTAATTCGAGGGCATTTTGGTCAACTTAGACCCTTCTTTACGATGAAGGACTTATAATAGTATGTTTTAACCAAAACGAACATTTAACCATAATCTATGTAAAATCATTGTGTTCTTAAGAACATACTGATTACAGATTAGATTATTGGATTTACCTTACCTTAGGTAATCGCTTTTTCATTTATGACTCATTTAACTCTCATCGGACCTTTTAGTCCCGGTTGAGAGTTTGACCCGTTACACGTACCTGGCTCGGGTCATAGCATTGACCCGTTTAATTACTTTGCACTACTAGTTACTAATCAAATAGCGATGCGAACCAAACGCCATTTCCCTGTGATTACAAAAACTCGACAAGTGTTCATTAGATATTATTGTCATTTGATCCATTTGGTCTAAATGACCATTTTATCATTACGAGATGTATTTATTTACCGTCTCATTATGTATCCGTTTCAGTTTACATCACATGATCATTTACTTAAATTTGTTTCTCAATTCATTCGATCCGTTATGGCATACGCCAAAGGGTGTCTATATCAAAATTTAATATTTATTAGTCAACTCGTGACTGAATTACCATTTTACTCTTTTATTTCTTATGGCTTACACCATAATGTAACTTTTTCGAATTCCTTGTTTATTTGTCATTACATGACTAAATTACTGATTTACCCTTTTTACCATCAAATATGGTTTATTACCATTTTCACTTGTTCCGACCCATATCGATTAAGTCGGAACCTTGCATTTCCTATCTCATTCCGACTACCAAATCACTTATTCTTAGTCAATTACATAAGTAGATTTTCTATATTAAGGATGTAAGCTTTACTTACCGTGAAATCCAATTATGCTCTTTCCGCGTACTTGATCCGTTTAACCCGCTTCTTCCCAAGCCTCCACCTAGCTTGTCAAGCGTCAAACTATCATTTATCATTCGCAAGATGGTTAGGTTAGTCATCATTTAAAACGACTATTCCACCTTACGGATTTTATATCAAATTTTTCATTTTATCTTATTATAGGTTAGTTTGACTCTTAAAAGTCAACTGCCCATTTATACATACAAACTCACGGATAAGTTTGACAACTCATTTAAGTATTTCGTTAATTACCGGTTAGCGCTATTCTTAGGACACCATTATAGTTACGTTTTCCAAACCAAGTTCATGTCGTTTCTTTCACTTAGAAAATTCAAGCGATTGTTAACATCAGGTTAACTTAGCTTTTGATCAACAATGCTAATTTATCCGTTAGCTAGGTTTTCATCTTTATGTAGCAATCCATTTCATCATATTATTAGACATTCATCCGAATACCTAATATTACTAATTTAACATCTATTAACATTAACTTAACATCTATTTCATCATATCATACACAACTCATTTCAAGTCATATATGATTACTTACTCGAATCTCTAATTTGTTCGAGTATCTTACACATGCATACAAGTATGATGATCATAAACATTCCTACATTATTAATTTCATCATTTAGTCAAGAACCCATTTCATTATTTACTTGTTAATCACTAACAAGAAATCTTACATCAAATTGTGCATGATTTCTTTAAGTTTAACGAAATCAATCATACACATACACTTAATTTCATCTTTGGATCATAATCCAACTATCTAATTGCAAGTAATCAACATGTCTCAAGTTATGATTTTTATCAAATCTAAGTTTTGAGACATACCTTATGATCCCCTCGATTAGGTGATCGTTTATATGTGTTCATGCACTGATTTGGGATTAGAATTGGCTTTCAATTTGTTGATTCTTGATTGAACTAGGTTTTCCCTAGTCTTCACCTCCTGATGATCGACCAACACACACTTACTATGTGTGTTGTGTCTTAATTTGGTGTTTTAAAACCCAAGTTCCTTTTGTGGCAACTTTAGTCTCTCAAGTTTAGTTTTGATTATATAAGACTACAACTCATTGTCTTGTTACTTGTATACATTTTATCAACTAGGTTAATTTGTTCCTAGTCATTTTGTTATAGTTTAACTTTCACCACTAACGGTTCTTTACCCGTTCTTTAATATTAATGTGGTTTGATTACCAAACCCGTTTTTGGGGTATTACAAGACAGTACCCTCTTTACCAGAGAAGTGGATGGGTATCTGATCATCGTACAAATCTACGTGGATGATATCATCTTTGGATTGACAAATGAATCGCTGTGTAAAGACTTTGAAGAAGTCATGAAAAAGAAATTCGAGATGAGTGCAATGGGGAGGTGAAGTTCTTTTTGGGACTTCAGGTCGATCAGTTGCCTGACGGGATCTTTATCCATTAGACAAAATATGTTCACGATGTGTTGGAGAAATTCGACATGACTGGAACATCACCAGCAACAACTCCATTGGCCATCAATCACGGCTTCAACCGGATCCTAACGTAGTGAAAGTTGACGAAACATTATATCGCTCTATGATCGGTTCATTGAGGTATCTTACAGCTTTCAGGTCAGATATCATGTATCTGACATGCTTTTGCGCCCCATATCAATCTAATCCTAGAGATTCACATATGCTGATCGTCAAAAGGATAATACGTTATCTAAAAGGTTGCCCAAGCATCGGCTTGTGGTATCCTCGAGACAACAACTTCAATCTTGCGGGATATTCTGATTCTGATTTCGGCTGCTGCAAACTTAACGCCAAATCTCAACGACTGGTTGCTAGTTCTGCGGAACTCGTTTGGAAACGTGGCAGTGCAAGAAACAGACCGCAGTCGCTCTCTCTACTTGTGAAGCTGAATACGTTTCAGCATCCAGTTGTTGTTCCGAAATACTATGGATACAACAACTAGAAGAGAGACTTCGGACTGCAATTTCTTGACACGCCTATATATGTAGATAACAAGGCAGCCATTGATATCATAAAGAACCGTACAGCGCTCTAAAACTAAACATATAGAAATTCAACACCACTTTATTCGTAATTACTACGAGAAAAAGTTGGTGCGAATTGAAAAAATCCACATTGATGACCAAAAAGCAGATTTTAACACCAAAGCTTTTGATAGAGCAAGTTTTAAAAATCTTTTGAAATTAAACGGTTTAAGAAATCTAACATCAAGGGATGGAGTTGAGGTTGAATTCGAGAATGACGAGAACTTGACGTGATCCTCAATGGTGTGTTACATTTTTTAGTTTTAAAGTTTTAAAAATTTTCATTAAAATTTTCAAAAATCCAAAGATATATTTTTGATTTTAGGGGGAGAAAAGGTTGTGGAAAATACAAAACCATTAAAAATTCAAAAAAAAAAAACAAAAACATGAAAAAAGACAAAAAGAGAAAATAATAGTACATCAGTGGACTATCACAGTACGCTAAAGAAATGTAATGAGTGTCTAAACAGGTCTTACTAATGATGTGCCAGTAGTCTTCGCACATTCAGTAAATTGATTTCAAGATATAAACTCAAAAGAAAAACTGATTAATCTGTGGTTTAACATCTCTCGGATATGTGGACTTAGTACTTTGAAATTTTGTTTAAGAGAATGCCAGATTCTAAGATACTAGGTCTTTATATTTAGTTGATATCCGGGGTATTATACGAGTTCTTCTGATTTGGCGTCAGCAATGGCCAAGAACTTGTATAATACTTTTCTCATTTTCACCCCAAAGCTGCATCAAAAGATTGAAAGTATCAAAGAAACAACAATTGCAGCATAAAAGATTCCAAATATGGAACACCACCTACAAGTCGAGCCTTCATCTCTTTCTCTGTACGGAAGTACTAACCTGAGCTCTCAAGGCCTCACACTACCCCCTTACATATATCAGTTGGATATATTCAACTGTTAGAATAAATCTAGGGAATCTCGATACGGGAGTATATTCTGAGGTGGGAAACACAATTAATTCATGTGGCTAAATATTACCTAACGTATCTTGAAACCACTGAGAAATGTGTAGAGGTTTAAGTGGATCAAGCATACTGACAATATAAGTAAATCTGTTTTGAACTTAAAGTTTTATCAAAGATCAACGGTACTAGAGATATGTCTCAGAAACTAATATGATCCTCTAGCACAAACTCACAAAAATATGCCTGTAGGAATGTTTGTACAGTGCTTACTTTTTATTCTAGAAAAACCCAAAAAAAATTTCAGTGTATTTTAGCATAAACTTTGAAAATCCAAAAAAAAAAATATTTTTCTATCCTAGTTTTAACTACCAATGATGGAAAACAGATCTTCTAAGTCTAAAAGCGACATTTGCTGAAGAATTACGGGTTGGGAGCTAATCTGGAAAGAGAAAATGTTCTGAAACGTTAAAAAGTTCATTAATTTGTAACTTAAAATTTACAAAAACAACATCAGTTTGGTCATTAAGTGTTCAACCAAGGCCATTAACTTGGACTTGGTAGGCAAATTAGTTAACCGGGGTCATTAACTTGGACTTGGTCAACTGAGTGGGTCGTCAAAACTGATAAAATACGCAAAATTTGAAAAATTCAAAGGTATGATGCACACCTCATACTAGTTGGTGTCCACCTCGTATGAGTTGGACACCTCGCACAAACCAGAAACCAACTCGTTCGGAGTGGCCCCTCTCTATAAATAGATAACAACTCGTATGAGTCGTTTCCTGTTAGTGTGAGTTGAGAGCAGCCCTTGTGTAATTTAACTTTTTTGAACAAATACAAATGAAATACGGTCCATACATACCTGGGGAGGTTGATTTACACACCTCTTACAATGGGAAAGATAATGAACCGCGATTTAACAATTGATTTGATGATTTTCGGCCAAAAAGGACTTAAAAGATAGATCTAGGCTAAACTAACCGGTAAAACTTAAAATTGAGAACATAATAAGGATTAACGACGTTTTTTTAGCTTCTATTAGATCGTTCAATTTCACAAAAATCACAAGTTTCAACATGTGTGTTCATGTCAGTTGTTTTTGTGTGGAGTGTGTCACTCCGTACGAGGTGCATGTACACCTCGTACGAAGTGACTAAGGGTAAAATGTTAAGTTGTACAGACACAGTTCGTACAAAGTGCATATGTACACCTCGTACGAAGTGAAATGGTCAAAAGTTTCTAAGTGCTTATGCACACTCTATACGAAGTGGACCAGGGTTGAAAATTTTGAAAAACAAATTTAAGTGTTGGATTATTGTGTATGTGCGGGAAAAGAAAACGATGTTTGAACCAATCCATAACATATGCTGCCTGCTCGACAAGAATATTCCGGAAATAGCGCCTATTCAATAAAGTGCTTGAATTTATGGTTCGTATACCGATTACAAAGACACCGACAGATAGACATAAGGCGTACAGATCACATATCGAACAGTTTTGGGCACATGCTAGATTTGAGGAAAAACCAAGAGCAATTGTGTCTACTGTTAAGATCGGAGAAGAGGAGTTTGAAGTCAAAATCACGGACGACTTGATCCGCAGAGTGTTGGAGTTTAGAGATAAATATAGTGATCCAACGGGCTACCCTGAACGTATGGTGAAAGGATGCTTCTATCGTATGGGTTACAAGAGCCATGTAAACGCTTCACCATTCAAGAAAGCCAACCTTGGCAGGCCATACAAGTTTTTCACACACTCTGTCATACATGCACTAAGCCATAGAAAAGGAGGTTTCGACGATTTGAGCGACTATCAGATGTGCATGATCACGGCGCTTGTGTTGAACTTGCCTTACAACTTTACAAAGCTGATTTTTGACCAGATGCTGTTGAACATTAATAGAGAGAAGTTTTTGCAGTATCCAAGGTTTATACAAATGATGTTTGACGATCAGTTTCCAAATCTGGCAAAGAATGAAGATGATGAGTTAAAGTTAAATCATATGGATGTTGATACATTGAGCCGTTTGAATCTGTACATGAAGCAAATTGATGTACCAATTGCTAGGCCAGTGTTTGGAGCCAAAGTCAATAAAACTATGTTGCCCAAAAGGGAAGTGGAGAAAGGCTACGAGCGGAGATGAAAGAGATGAGCTTGCTCGTTTAGAAGGGTTTGAGCCTAAATGAAGTACTTGGTACGAAAAGGAAGAGACAAAGAAGCGCAAACGTGCACCTCCAAAGAAACAAGCTACTGAAACTTCATCTTCAGCTCCTCGACGCAAACGTGCTGATGTTCGTACTTTACTGGTTGATGAACCATAGATCGAAGAAGTTCATGCAGAAGAGCCAGTAAATGTTGAAGTACAAGCGAATGTGAGTGTTGAAGTAGAGACTGAGAACGTACACGATGATGTTTTCTCTGCAACTTCAGAACATGATAAAGAAATGGAAAAGAATGTGGTAAGCACAGCTGGTGCCAGTGGAGCTGAAGAGGATAATGAAGAAGATTCTGATGATACGTTTGACAGGGTGGAGAAAGAAGTAAGGTTGGCACAGGCGAAGAAGAAGAAAGTTGTTGGTGAAGATGATGAGGCTTATCCGCTGTCTGATCATGATTCAGAGGAAGATATCTTTGTAGTTAAACCATCACGGAGGCCAGCGAAGCGTGCTAAAAGTAAAGCGTCCGATGCTGCTAAAGCTACTGGTTCTCCGAGTACAAACAAAGTTCGTAAGAAGTTTATCAAGAAGAGAACAACACCACCACCAACCACCATCACCAACACCACAACCTACACCACAACCAACACCATAACCAACATCACAACCATCACCACAATCACCACAAAATATCATTCCTCCTCAACCATCACCACAGCCAACACCGCAATCTGCTCAAAGGCGTAGTCTCATCCTATCGGACCGTCAACTAATGAAGATGATTTGTAGCTTTCTGGTTTCGAAGGGGATCTCTTTAACGATGGAAGGATTGCTGAGTTAGAGAACAAGATCAAAGAGAATGAGAACAGAATAAAGTATCTTGATGACAATAGGAAGAACTTGGAGTCCTTGTTAGTCGTGCTGGTAAATGATAATGTTAAAGTTAATCATGTGGAGAAGAAACTTAAAGAGAATTATGCCCAAGTCAAGCAGCTTCAAATAGAGAACATACACTTGGTTCTTTACTGACAAGTGTGACTACTGAAAATGAGAGACTACATGTCGTAGTTAAAGATCTGGAGACTGAGAAAGCTGAGAATGCAAAGAAGTTTGATATGTTGTTCAAAGTTCTGCATAAAAGATATAGAATCAACTTCCCGGCAGAACATGCTGAGATTGAGATAGAGGAAGCCCAAGCCAGAGCAGCTGAACATGCACGTATAGCTGAAGCTGAGTTTGTTGTTGCTAGTTAAGGGAAAGGAAGATAGACGAGATTCCTTTGATTGTCCAGTCTGCGCTAGAAGCTAAGTCTGTGCCAGATACTAGTTCTATGGTTGGAGGTACGTTACCTAGGAAATATGTCCTTATTAGTAGACAAGTTGATGCTACAGAGATCTCAGAACGATATCAAAAGTATCTAGACAAAAAGAAGTTGCACACAGAGATCGATGCTGAAGTAGATTCTTACTTTGAAGACGAAGATGAGGACGAGGATAAAGAAAAGAATGACGACACAGAGGATGGTGGGAAAGATGATGATGATAATAGTCAGGGTGGAATGGGTTTGATTGTAAATGTTGCTAAAGTTAATGAAAATGTTGATTTTGATGCATACTTGAACGACTCTACTAACCAGGATGATAGAGAACATGTTCAGTGGAGATGAAGGACCCTGTTGTCGATACTAAGAAGTCAGGAATTCTCACAGCGACTCCTATGTCGGTTGTTCCTGATGTGCAAAATCCATGAATATTTTATTTGGAGCACGATGTAGAGGATGAGAATTCATGCACAATTACAATAAGGAAGAAATTGCTAACATGTTGGGTGTTGATGAAGAATCCATCGATTTTGATTTTGATTTTGATTTTGAAGACGAGCTAAACAACATCAGTGCTACACAACCAAATGATTATCTATACAAGTATGTACCAAAAGTTGATGATTACGATCGGGTTATCGTGAAGGATGATTCTGACGAGGACGATACTGCCAAATACTTTGGTGAACGAATAGATGACTTCCCAACCTTCGAAGAGATGTTTGCAGAAGCTAATGATGATTTATTGAGACGTAAAGTTGAAGAGGTAGTAAAAGATGGAAATGTTCCTAAGCGTTTATCAAAAGAGGAGATAGCTGAGTTGAAGAAGTCATGGTTCAAGGAGTTGCCGGTTAAGCATACATTCAGATGTCCCTTAGCTTTCTTTACACGTGATCCTAACTTTTCACTGGGGGATATTATTAGCTGGGGATGGATCGAAGAACTGAACGTTTATGCTTTTAAAGAGAGTTTGGGGTACAATACTTCAAGTACTTAAGTGATAACAAGACACTGCCGTTCTAGGATGTTGGAGAATTAGTGAAGACAAAGTGTATCAACCTAAAGATGAGGTTCCATGATCAACGACTGTGGAAACTGATAAAGTTTGAAGCTGCACACAAATTTAGATACTGGAAGCTGCACATTCCACGTAGAATTGTCAAGTTCGATCAAGTTACTAAGTAGAAAAATGTGACGTTAATCATGAAGCGACCTCGAGTCATGAAGAACATGCCGCTTATAAAGATTAAACAAGACTTCCATAAGCTCTTCAAGTTGTGGCATTATGATTCTAAGACAGGAGAACTGATGATCTGCGTACAACATGATGATAGCTCCTGGAAGATTACTGAAGAATTGTCAGAATCAGTGATAGCTCACAAGAGGATTTATGGTTTATGGAGAGGTATTTGTGTGCTAGACCCGATGTGGCTAGTTAACTGCTCAAAGAAGGATATCGAATGTCTAATCTACAGCAAAATCAGTTACAAATAAAAAGACAAGGAGCGGGCATTGTAATTCCAGAAGGTTATTAACGTTTATTATGCTAATGATATAAATTCAGGTAAAGTCTGGGATACAACATAGAGAAAGCTGGAAGAGAAAGAGCAACGAAAGAAGGATAGAAACGAAGCAAGACTTGTTGAAATCGTCAAGAAGGCTTCCTACCAAAGACTCCAGTCCGGAGATACTTACAACAAACCTCCTCCCACAGATCAAACGCCTATTCTATCCGAGGAGCGTCGAAGACCGAGGAACACATCTTTGGACGTTAACTGTCAAAGATTTTGAAGACTGACCAAGACTGCGGCAATATCCAAGGGGGGGTTTGTTAGTGCAGAATGTCTATCGCCTATGTCTTAGGGTCATGTCATATATGTAACAGGGCTTAGAATGTTAGATTTGTTACGGTTTATATGTATATTGGTCACCATGTACGAGATGCACCTCTCACAAGATTACCACCTCCACCCTTGTACGAGTTGAGCTTGTCTATAAATAGGAGCTTGGGGGTGTTGAGTCCTAAGTTGTTTTCTTGATCCAGTGGTGAAGCCCTGCAGTTTGCGTCTGTATTCTTCAACATTTATTAATATAAAGAAGCAGAAGCATTTAAACGGTAGATTTGATCATTGTCAACTTGCTAATGATGAATTCCGCGCATGTTAGTTAGTTCAAGTCCGGTCCGGTAATTTCGGAGAAAAGCCGACCCTCCCACATTTGTTTTGATTTTAGACAGATGCAAACCCATTTGGTTTTATATTTTTTTCTAATTTTTTTGATGACGAGGTTTAGTATAGAGTTGAATTTCTTTAAAAAAAAGTTATTTTTGTAATGATGGCTTAAAGTGAGAGAAGTTGCTATGGTTTTTACCAGATATTATAACATGACACCTAATAGGCATCTTGGGGCAGCTCAAGTTAACCGACTTCATTTAGACCTTATAACGTAGTAAAATTCAAATTATGTATGTTCTTTTTTTAAAATTATATGCACTTTATTGAATATATTTTAACCCTTTTCATGATAATATGTTTGTTGGTTTATTATAGTGTTTTGGGTTCATTCATTTTCTTTTTATGTTTTTAGGTATATAATTAATAGTGTTTGTTGGTTTAATAGTAAATTTATATGTTTCTATTCATATTTTTAGGCATATAATAAATGAATCGCAATCGATTAATGAATAAAACATAAAGCATTATGAATTTATGATTGAAAGATTAATCTTATGGTATAAAACAAACCCATATAATAAACAAGTCATAACCTAGTTTAGTCTATAGGCCTAACAATAAGAAAAACTATTTTTTTTGGTCTTGAACTAACGGCTTGAAAAACTCATCAAGAACAAGGTAAATTTTTTTTACAATCTACTGAAAAATAATCAACACGAACAATGTATATTTTTTAATATCTATTGACGTGTCGTTTCACTTTTTATTATTAGTTTATTAATTTCTTTGATTTGATGTAGCACTAAAAATGGTATATATATTCTTTTGTTGTTAATTTAATTTTCTACTTACCTTTTATATTAAATTAAATACATTAGTTAATTTGATGTAGAGTACTACCTTTAAAAATAAACTTTAAAAAATGAAAGAAAAATTAAAACAATATTAATAAATACAAAACTCTAGGTTATCGTGACTAACATAACATCGTTACAGTGATCGTTACAGTGATCGTTTTAAAAGACCCACAATTTAAAAACTCTAATATGTTTTATTACTTGAAGTTACAACCATTTTAAAAGGCTCAACACTTAAACCTAAACTAGATACCAAATGGTAAAATGATCCATCGTTTAAAAGAGACAACTTTCGATAATTTTCCTACACTACTTTTGTTTTATTTATTCTATAGCAATTATGGTTGTATTATAGGTTTTTACTTTTTATATATAACAATTATCGTTATATTATTAGTTTTTACTTTTTATACATGTGATTGATGAGTTTATGTTATAAGCTGGGTAGGGCCCGTCTTTTTTTTATCTCACACAGGGCCTAATTTTCTTTTAACATTTTCAGAGACATCCATATTCCTTTCTATTAAAGAACGATACAATTACAAAACTGGGATGTTAATCTCATAATATATATATATATATATATATAGGTAGGGATCAAGAGTGAACAACTTTATAAGAGTGAACTGTGCGAACTGATCTAGGCCGTTGATTTTAATCATCCTTAATTTTTTATAGTGGCATAATTGTAATTAAGTATATATCTTTTTAACTTTAAAATTAAATTAAAAGGGTATATTTGTAATTTTAAAAATGGCGAATCTTTTAAATTAGGAAACATGAAGCGTTTCCTTACCTAGCCGCCTGATTCACACTCCTCCCAAATCGCATAGGTTGTTTTTAAAGAATCTTGTATCCATAATATCTTCCTTTCATCCGAATTGTTCCCCCAATATACTGAGGCTTTCGGTTTTTCCGTATATCAAGAAGCACACAGAGGATTGGGTGAACGGTGTGTACGCATTGGGAAGTTCAATCGAGTGCAGAAGAGGTAATTGTAGTTGATGTAGTAGTTTATTTGATGATTTCCATGTTGTTGTCTGTATTTTAGTATTCGGCTGACAATAAAGAACAAACATTCGTTAGTTAGGGTTTGCAATTTATCGATTAGTATCGATTTGTGCATATTGAAGTTTAAATTTTGTTGAGTTTTGCGGTAGTTTTCTGAGTAATTTTTAAATCTTGCGGACCCGTCTGATGTATAATTTTGTGTATATGACAACGCGGATGGTTATCTGTTTACTCAAGAAGATGATGTCTGCTGATCGACAAGAACATGTTACAGTACACATGTGTATTATGTTATTTTATAAGTGTTTAGGGTGTTAAAACTGTTTGTTAATAAACATGGTTTAGGTATTTTTTGTTATATATTAGTTGTTAACAATGACGTTCTTTGTTCTGAGTTATACTTAGTTCACCCGAGTTGATACTAATACACTTAAGATGTTGTACACATGTTTATGTTGTTGTCGTTTTCGGTTTTTAGGGTTTACCCAACAGTTGGTAATAAAGACTGTATTGTTATCTTTAATAGCATAAGTTAGGTAAACAAGTTAATGCTTTTGTATGCTGTAACCGTAACTGATTGATGTTTGTTATTATATATTCAATTGTTGGTGTACACATGTGTATCTTGTAAGGTAATTTGTTTTTTTGGTTTTTGACAATGTGTGTATCATGGTGTAAGAATCTTATGTGTAGATATTGATTAACAAATATGTTTTTGTGATCTGGTACAGAGAATCACTGGTTGTAAAAAATCTTATGCGATTAGAAAGTTGTTAGAGTGATTGCTTTTCAGAAAGTTATTATTATGATACCTTTTATAGTTTTTGGAGAACTAAAATGTTTGTTAATATGATTGTTCACTGTCCAACAATGTCAAGTTTGTTACATATGTGTATTTTGAGTTGAAGGTGAATGCATTATAACTTTAATGGCGCTTTCATATGATTTTGTTATTTGTTCAGTGGCAATTTGATTTCGTCTGTTGATACAAAAGTACATTCGCAATGAGGAAACGTAAGTTGTTAATTTAAATATGTAAAAAATATTTGTACAACTAGATTACGCGTTCGTGGTATAGTATCGTTAATATTCATGTTTTAATCGTATAGGTCACAGGAGCGAAAGAATAGCACGTTTAAAAGCGAGTAGATTTAGTAATACTATTGATGACCCAATTCAATTTTCAGATGATGAAGCAAAAATGGACAAAATGGAAACAGGTGAATATAATTTTAAGATTCTGTGGAAGAAATTTATTTTCCAAAAAATATTATTGAAAAGTACGCTTAATGGATAATGGAATTTATTTTAATAATGTTGGGTTTTATTTTTTGTTTCGATAGTAACCAAAATGCAAACAGGAGTTGGGTCACCGGTTCACCATTAAGTCGGTAAAGACGACGAGAGACGTAAAGGTGATGTTTAGAACATGTCTGATGGTTTGTGTTTTTTATAGTTGTTTAATGTGTTTTAAGTGCAGGATGTGAGGCTGAAAAACCTCTGCACAGAAAGAATGTTAAAAAGGACGTTAACAAGGGGGAAAAAGACGCATGGTATGGAACCAAGTGGAAGGCACTCGGATGTCAAGGGGATTCAAAAAAGTAAATCATCGAAGAAGAAAAAAAGAGAAAGTGTGCAAGCAGTGAGAGTCCCTTTCACAGACGATGAAGAAGGTTTGATTGTTTTTTTTTTCATTTTGTTTTTTGAAGCATCTGAATGTATAAAAATAAAGAAAAATATGAGCAACTAAAAAGACATTTAAATTATTTGGTTGGTTGTAGATGTTAAACTTAGTCAGTTGAAGCATCACGGGCGGAAACGACTTAAAAAACCAGGGAGTATGTGAGAAAAGAAGCAACAGGTATGGTTTTACAACAAGAGAAGTCGTATGTTTAAAGCGATACGATATGTTAAACATATTGAGTTTTATTTGCAGTGATGCATAAAAAACAGATAGTAAGGAAAATATGGATGAAGATACGAGTAGTTTGTATGAATCGATGAAGACGTAATAGGTATATGTTACATAAATGTCTTTCAGATGATTTCTGAAATTTATGGTTTATGATTTAATGGATTATAGTGTTTTACATTGATTTGATAACATATAGCATTGTACGCATTGAATTTTTTTTATCAGATGATATGAAAGTTGATACACACACGAAACATGGAAGAAGCTGTAACTGGTGACCATGAAAGTGTAGAAGGCGAAGGTAAGGTTTGATTTGATAAGTATACGGCTGTGTACTATGATTTGTGTAGTTATGTTTCATATATTTTTTATGGTAATAGTGATTGAAACAAAGGAAAAGAAGGACAGTTTGAAGGACGTTAGTGAAGGTGGTGAAGAAACTGGAGGTACAATTTTAATCAATCTTGTAATAGTGTATCTGTACAAATTTTCTACAATAAACACTATAATGGTGTTTATTTTTTGTAAGCGTTGAATATTCTGTTGATAATGTAACAGGTGAACTTTTCGACTACCGGAAAAGGCAAACGAAAAAGAAATAGAAAAAAGTGAATGTACAAAGGAAAAAACGGGTGAAAGTTGAAGATGGATTGGCAGGAATCAGGGTGAGAACGTCACCTAGTAAGCTTTATGAATCAATCCGGGTGATGAAACCTTGGAAGAAAAGGATGGTGAAAGATATTGGTTTTGGTAAGTTGTTGATGTTGCAGGTCAGCGATGTACAGCTCATCTAGGGCATTTAGTTATCGATATATTAGACACAAAGAACATGAGGATTATTTTGGGAGAACGACACATTAGGGTGGACAAAGAGTCAGTTAGGAAAATATTAAGTGCCACATCCGGAAATATAAAGGTTTCAAAAGGGAATAAAGATGAACCTGGACATCCTATGAAGGATAAATGGGTTTCAAGATTTGAGAAGCTTCCAATTAGTTTTAAGAATATAGTGGATAAGATTAGGTTAGATTCGAATGAAGATAAGGAGATGTTCAAATAGATTTTGTGCTATTTTTTTTTATATCTACGATGATTGGGTGCACGAACAACGGAAGTGTTATGTATAACATGTTGGATTTGTTTAATCATGAAAATAGTGGATAAGATTAGGTTAGATTCGAATGAAGATAAGAAGATGTTCAAATAGATTTTGTGCTATTTTTTTATATCTACGATGATTGGGTGCACGAACAACGGAAGTGTTATGTATAACATGTTGGATTTGTTTAATCATGAAAAGGACTTCAAGCATCACGATTGGTGCCAATTTGTGTTGGATGCCGTAAAAAAATGTAAAGACGATTGGATCAGATGCGATCCGAAGGTGTACTTCAGGGGGCCTCTCACTTATCTGGTGGTATGTTGTAAATATTTTAAGTATAATATTTTATCAAACTTTTGACAGTTGAATTTGTAGTACACATGTGTTGTTTGGGAAAATACACAAGTGCACTCTGTTAAGTGTCAACATATGTTTTTTTATTTGTTTTTCGGTTTTTTCATTTTAGTGTATTTGATTCTGTATTTTATTATCTCAGTTGATGTATTTAGACTCAATAAATTGTCCTGGATTCGACCGTGAACGTCGGGGAGCTCCCCTAAAATTTTGGACGCATGATTTGATGAACCAAAGAAAGGAGCAGGAGTTAAAGAATGGAGGTTTTGGGTTGGGTGAGTTAAGAGAATTATATCATGTCGAAGAAGATGAGGAAAACAATAGCGAGGAAGGGGCGGCCGATATTTTGAAGGATGACTTCGGGAAAAAAACAATGTCACATGATTGGTCGTCATTAGAGGTATGAGGATGTAAAAATTTGGGGGTTTTTTCAACAATACAATGGTGTTGGGACATGGGGTTAAATAGTTTATTTATCTATTTATTTATTTTATTTTTTGAATGCGTAGTTGAGCATTGCAAGCATCTTGTCAATGTGTGACGAAATTAAGATTTGTAAAGTCCAATTGGGGGATGGAATAAAACAACTTACATCGCAATATCCAACGCACGAGTCTGTTATACCCATTCTAGAGAGATATAAATTTTTTTTAACAAATCAGCTTTTGATGGGTCGGGAGAAAAAGAAGGCTTTGCAAGTCCAGTTATGAAAGTAACTGATAATTAAAAAGTTGTATTTTATTTTTATGGGATTTTATCTTTTACGTATGATTTAGTGTACACATCACTAACATATTAACTATACATGTATTAAGGTGTGGAGGACAAAAAGGGGAAAGCGAAGAGTACCACTGGCCAAGAAATGCGTAGAGATAATGTTACAACACCACACATTGCGTCTCCAACAACACCGTTTTTTTATGAAATCCGCGGAAGTGATTGAGGACATTATTTCTGGTGCATATGATACGCAAAGGTTAGATGAAATCTCATAGTTCAGTCTTGGTAATACACAGGATGAATGTACCAATCAAGCTAATGTGCCAGTAAATGTCCAACATGTAAGACATGTTTCTGAAGATGTTGTATCCGCCGGAAAAGGGAAAAGGAAAAAGATCGGCTCGAAATATGTCAATCCCCATTTTTGGTGCGAGCTGTAAGCATTAATAGCTTGTTGAGCAAGAAAGACAATCTACTATGGAAATATTTGTCGACTTGTGCCGACGACAAGATGTAAGTTTTTTTCTTTTTTTTGTTATGTTGGTATTTTTGGTTTGTCTCTTAACACTATCTAATTGCTTTAGATTGGTGTTGTTATTATAAATTTAATGTCAATTAACAGGGTAGCGAAAGCGAAGAACAAAAAGGTAACTGAAGGGTCGAAAAAAACCGCGATGAAAAAGAAGTCGCGGAGGTGGAAGCGACAGACGCATACGAAATACTTTATCAAATCAGTCTTGTATACATGTATAGAAGATATATATGTGAACTGTATTCAGTGATGCATCATCATATCAGTATACATACGTGTATCGTATATAGGTCTGTTTAATCAAAGCAGTATACACACGTGTACCGTATATAATAATGTATAAGGATAACAGCATGCACATGCATATATAGAAAAGAATGTATAATTATAACAGTATACACAAGTGTACTGTGTTTAGTAATCTATAAACAAAAAAGTATACACACATGTACTGTGTATATGAATGTATAATCAAAACATTATCCACATGTGCATTATGTAATTACGTATTAGGTTATTTAATGTAAGAAAGTATTGTTCACACCTAAATGTCCTTATACGCAAATTAATTTTATAATATATATGAAGTAATAATATTCTTTTGTAAACAGGCGATTTGTGTTTGAAACTGTGTCGGGGGTTGGGTTGTACCATTTCCAGATGAAGGATTTGCAACCTAGTTAGTGGATTAATAGTGGAGTAATAAATTGCTTTGCGTCGATGCTCAATCATGAAGAGAATCAACGAACTTCTGGGGAAAATGTTTTTGAAGGTGATGATAAAGTAAAAGGGTCAAAGTCGCGTTTGTTTTGCCATACAGAATGTTTTGTAAGTTGATCAAAGTTACCATAAAATTGTTTATATTTTTTTTGAAGTTAGAAATTATAGGTTGAGTTTTATTAACTGATGGTTTATTTTTTTGTACAGACGGAAGATGCGTTACAGAATGAAAGGTATGGAGATGTGCAAGTGTTGAAAAGTTAAGAAGTTCGTTATTCCATGTGGTAGAAAAAAAAACCATCTTTGTTGAGTTTGTCCACGTATTGCGTAGTCTGCTTCCCAATTCTTGAGTACGGCCATTTTTATCTTGTTTGTTTTGATCTTGAAAAGCCATCGATAACGGTGATCGATAATATGCTGCATCTAAAAGCCCAGTTCAACTTATAAATAATGAAAATTATTTCAAGAAAAGCACTCCATACAAAGTTGTAAGACATTTCTGAATACACTTTGGTTTTTTAGTTTTCGATTTTGAAAATATTTAATTTAATTTTATCTATTAATTTCAATTGTAGAAGGACATTTTCACAAAGTATATGAAACTAATGAATCACCCAAAAGCAAGATAAATTGAAAATGCAGTGCCGGAAAAGTTAGAACTTGAATGGAAAACTATAGGCAACACGGTCGATTGTGGGGTATTTGTTATGCGGCACATGGAAACTTGGTTTGGAGTCACTGCAGAAAAATGGGATTGTGGATTCCTACTAGACCCTGGACAGAAAAAAGCAACCTTGACAAGGTTAAGTAAGAAATACACCGTGAAGTTGGTGACTTCTAGTGCAAACATTCACCGTGAACGGATATTAGCGGAAGCAGAACAGTTTGAGAAGTCATTTTATTTCTGTTAATGGTTGGAACTTGTTATTTTTTATGGATAATGTTCATAGGGCTATTACTGTTGGAAACATATAATTTGTAGACACTCTGAATGATATATTTTATGTTGGTGCAACTATTTTTTATTTACAATTGTTTTTTATTTACTGAGGCAGCTCACGAATGATGTGCACATTCGAAATGAATCAATTGATGTACATAAGTGTACTGTAATCATTCCCAAGTTCATGGCGTTGTACCTAAAAGACAAAAACGGTATGTTAATTAGTTTTAGTAAGGTATCGTAACATGTACACTTATGTAGTTTTTGCGTTATCGTAGTACATGTGTGTACTACTGTATTTCTGATAATTATCCAGGTTTGTACTAATTCATTAGACCAGGAAACTGACCATGTCAACCATAAGGCATAAAAAGAAAACTTTAATCTTAGACAAATGGTGTTTTTGTTTTTCAGATTATGCAATACATGTGTGTACTACTGAATTTATTGTTTTTATCCAGATGTGCACCAGTTCATATTACGTGAACCTAAAAAAAGTTGAATGTTGTATGTAAATTGAGGTTCATGTGTGTACGGCATGTAAATTTGGGATCGTTTAACTAGCAACTAATTTTAGCATTTTAACAAATACGATGTAAAAAATTAAAAGAAGTCAAAAAACACAAAACATAATGTATCAGTTGCATCAAACCATGGATTATTTATGTTTCAGAAAGTTAAAGTTAAAAATCAATATCATCATCTTCGCTCTCATGCAATTGCGCATCAGTTCCACTGTCGGTGCCGATCATCATCTTCCTCAACATCTTCTTCCATAGACGAATCATCCTTTGAATGTTGCCTTTTTTAGTGGACAATTTCTTTTATCATGTATTCTCACCCTCTTGCCACAATAATTGCATTTTCTTCTATGTTTTTTTCATTTTTAATGCTTTCTCGCGTGGACCAATTGGACGTTTATGCTTGCCACACCCTTTGTTACGTATTTTCTTGGTGAGGTACATGATTCCTCATCTGGTTCAGTGTGATCATGAATTTCCTGGTAAACAAAAACCTTCTTTTTAAGTTCCGGATCCGGTGGAACATTGCTAAATACCTTATCTTTCAACAATTGTACTTGCTCATCTAGTTCCTCTAATTTATCAAGCCTACCACGAACTCTCTCTCGACACATTTCCATATTGTCAAGAATTCTACGCCATATTCTTCCACTACGACTCTGATCTACAGATAACCTATTTTCAACGCTATGTACACTAGTAGGCAAAGCGTCTCTCCTCCATCTTGGGTGAATATACCGACTTGGTATCTTATGTACGTTATGGTGCCCAAATACGCAGAAAATATGCCGGCATAGATATCCGTTTCTAGTATACCCCATGCATTCACACGAAACGAAGACATCTTGTTTGTTAAACGTGACCTGTAATGTAATGATGCAACATGGATAAGTTAGGGGATATATTGAGAATTTAATATACACATGTTTATGAGATAACAAAGCACACTTTACTGTATGTAAATTACAAACCGTGAACTCGTTTATAACTTCTTTCTTGTGGTCTTGGTGAGCAATCACAAAGCTGCTTACACCATCGGATACGGATCGTTCAGCAATATAACAACTTTCCTTGCCGTTCAATATTTCCTTTTGAACATTGAAAAAAATTTTCCTTGTGTAAATATCATTTGCATGTCGTTCAATAAGCCAAGTGGTTTTAAATTCCGGGTTAGTGGTGTCCATTTTATGTGTTAGTTCCCTCTGTTCGTTTCGTATCCCATCAACTGATGTGTCGTAACACAACATGAACTGGACCAATGTATTATGAGGACTAAAGTTAGATTTGAACAAGTGGTTTGCGCTTCCACACCTGGATGTTGTCTTTATTAACGTACACATAGGTATCTCACGAAAATAGGTCGGAATTTCACGAATCGAATACATCTCAGACAACCATGAATGGTCTTCCAACCCGTATTCAGCAATAAGATTGTGCCATCTACCTCAAATGTTTGTGGTTTAATGTAAACATTCCAAACGAGTTTGTGAAACTTCTGCTTTATTCTGCATTTCTCCTGTCGTTCCCCTTGATCTACATTTACAATAGAAAAAGTTAATCAGTCGTCAAGATGGTAAAGTATGTTACATATGTGTACTGATGCGTTTATGTTGGTTTGGAATTCGTACCTTCACCGATAATTTTTGAATAATGTGCCACATACACAACCTGTGGATTGACTTGTGAAAGACTTTTCCCACCGCTTGTTTCATGGCACAATCTTGATCAGTTAGTACCAAAAGGGGTTGTTTCCTGTTGTGTGCCTCAAGGAATTTTTGCAGAAGCCATGTATAAGACTCGATAGTCTCATTATGAGGCAACCCAGCCCCAAAAATTGTGCACCTTTTGTGGTGATCGACTCCAGTAAAAGGAACAAAAATCATATCGTACCTATTTTACGAAAACAGTTAGATAGGTATATTAAAGGAAAATAATAGATTAAAAATTTCATCTAAGACTTACATATTTTTATGATACGTCGTATCGAACACAATAACATCGCCAAATGAGTCGTAGTTTGATTTAGGTACCACATCACACCAAAAAATTAACTGGAGTTCGGTATCAACATTATGGGTGTAAAACGTGTAGTTTTCTTTGTTTTTGCTGCGTTCCTTGAACTTGTCAAGTATCATCTGGGCGTCTCTATCACCTATAAAATCTCGGATATCACGCCCGCAGTTTTTGTAGTCGACAACCGTGCCATGCATGTTATGATGACCACCTTTTAAAACTACGTGTACCTTGTGAGACTTGGTAGGGCCAAGATTTGCGTTTCGGCATTTTGCTATGAACTCTTGGGTAGAAAAGTCAAGCTTCCTCCGCTTCAGTGATAGATCAAGATTTTCGGGGGTAGAAAAACCATGGTTATGTTGTTCTACAAAGTCATAAATCTCGTACTCAGATGAATTTTTTATACGGACAAACTTAATACATGCCTTGCAGTCTGTAACTTTAACATTCGACCGTCTTGGTAGTGAACTTGAATTTACTTGTTCAACCATAATATCTTTACGTTTAGGTTTGTTGGCTCTAGAACATAAGACATATCGCCTATTAGTAACAATTATGTCACCTATTTTTTCCTTTTGCAGGTACCAAGATGGGTTCCAAATCCGGCCAATTGTGTATACTCTTCATACATTGCAATAGCTTCTTCAATGGTACTAAATCTAGCTTTAATAAATGGTTTGAAACCGGAAG
Organism: Scalesia atractyloides; assembly: GCA_947069175.1. Taxonomy (NCBI): domain Eukaryota; kingdom Viridiplantae; phylum Streptophyta; class Magnoliopsida; order Asterales; family Asteraceae; genus Scalesia; species Scalesia atractyloides. The sequence continues at coordinate 65,839,524 of CAMTDV010000022.1, forward strand.
GAACGGTTGGTGTCCAATACCTAGTTCCATTATGAGTTTCGTACACGTTGCTCGCAACTGATTTTGCAATAATTAATAAAAAGGGGTAAAAAACCGTTTATGAAAAAAAAAGATTACCCATATGTGTACTATATATTGTACACTGAATTCTTTTAAAAAAAAGAATAAAATTGCATCCCCGATTTACATAAAAACTGTTCATTTTGAACATTATACACATGTGTACTGTAAACTTTATACCATTTTATACACATGTGTACAGATCTGTAACAACTTGACAATTAACTCAAAACTACAAACTCACATATACAAAGAGCAAACAACAACAACGTGGTTTACACTATACAACTATGCAATGTGTACTGATCTGGAACAAACTTGACAATTACAGGAGAAGTGAAATATAAAAATGCCGAAAAGCAAACTGCAACACGTGGTTTATACTTCGCAGCTATACACATGTGTACTGAATTGTAACACTGGGCGTTCAGAACAAAACTACAAAAGACATAAAAATCCAACAAACAATCAAAAATACGTTGTTTACTGATCTGTAACAACTTGACAATTACATCAAAAGTACAAACTCACATATGCAAAAAGCAAACAACACCAACGTGGTTTATACTATACAACTATGCACATGTGTACTTATCTGTAACAAACTTGACAATTACAGCAAAACTTCAAACTCAAAATATACAAAAAAAACAAACTGCAAAACGTGGTTTATACTTCACAATTATACACATGTATACTGAATTTTAACAACGGTCATTCATAGCAAAACTCCAAAAAAAAACATAAAACCCATCAAACCTTCAAAATACGTTGTTTATGAATTAGATTTTTTGCAATCTTCTTAACAACTAAATGCACAATTAGACACATAAACAGAAATGTTGGATGGAATACGAATACATGTCGATCAATAGTTGTAACAAAATACAAATATAATAATCTTAAAGAACATACTAAATCACACCTGGTCAATCCAAAGTGGTAACAAAAACATTGTCGTTACTCTGCACGTTATCTTCAACAACGTTTTCGGCGACGTTCGTAATATCTACTGGTTGCTCCATTATAATGAGACAATACGATCGAACACTAAATCAAATTCTGGGAAATACGTAACTGTTCGAATGATTTTGAATTCTTTGTTTACGGAACAATAAGATGAATACGAATTGAATAATTTCATGAACTTGTGATATTTCCGTAATATAGGAATTGAAATCAATTTAAAAGATAAGAGATATTTTGAATTGATAATCACTATTAGTTAGGAATCTTGTAACTGAAAATCTAATTTTTAAAATAAAGATTTAAAACTAAATTAATAAAAAATTACAATCTTATCCTTATCAATTAAAAAAGAGATCAATGGTCAGATTAGTTCACATAGTTCACTATGATGATTCTGTTCACAAATGATCCTATATATAGGAAAAGGTTCATTTGAGAAGAAATTTAATGTGAGAAGAAAAATAAGAAATGACATAATGGTAAAATATTAAATAATTTATAACTCCCCTCATTAATTATGTTATCTCTCGTTAATAAAACAAAAACATTATATACTACACATTTAAAATTTATCCTACATATATCTTATACTTATCGGAATTTACCTACACACATGTAAAAATACCCTACACATTTGAAAATTTATCCTACACATACTAAAATTTATCCTACATATGTCGAAAATTATCCTAAACCATAAATTATGTTTCTTAAGAAAGTATATTAAAAAACTGAGTTACAAGTTTAATTAATTAGCTAATTAATCACAATTATGGATTTACCTATATGCCTTTTTTTCATAATATTAAATACACACATTAAATGAAGTAAATGGAGTATTTCTATTAGTTTTAAAATTATTCTTATTATTCTTACAAAATTTTTCTTTTCATTTGAACTCTTTGCTATATCTATATATATATATATAGTGTGTGTGTGTGTTATATATATATGGCTCGGTTTAAATGAGAATCACCACGAGTTGTGAGAACTGTGATAACTTTTTTCTTCCCGCGCGAGTTTGTCCAAAAAGTTTTTGCACATACGTAGATGAAAAATATTATAAATACATCTGTAAAAAAAAGAAAAAAATTTGTCGAGTCGTTAGTTTTGACTGATACCAGTTTTTTTACGCGTTGGTGTAAAGTTTGTACGAAAATAAATAATTTTTTACGCCTCATGTAAATGTGGGTATGCGATATTTTTTTTGCAGAAAAAAGTGATTTTTTAAAGACTTTGAGAAAAACCTTTTGAATGACCTAGTTCTCATGGTTCTTATAATTTAAGGTGGTTCTCATTTTAACTCATCCATATTATTATTATATATATCATATAATATATATAGGTGAAGATAAAACAAAAACCCACTTAAGTTGAGAAAACCCTATGTAATATTTTTATTTTTTTCTAGTAAAAAAGAGGAATGTAACATTTAATGTACTTGAACATTTTTATAAAAAATGTAAAAAGCACCTACTTGTTTTTAAAAAAAAAGTTCAAAATTTGTATGTTACATTTTTTGGTCATATATATTATGTAAAATGAAAATTTTAACATGTTTTAAAAATTAACTACTCGGCATTTTTTTGTGTTTCTTTTATAAAAATGTTCAAATATATGTATGTTACATTTCCTATTTTTTTAGAAAAAAATAAAAATGTTACATGAGTTTTGATAAAGGTTTGAGTTTTTTCAACTCAAGAGGGTTTCGCTTTATCCTTTCCCATATATATATATATATATATATATAATAATATATAATTGTAAAATAGAAACCACATCTTCATGTAAAAACTAAAAAACTAAATTTAGAACATTGATCAAATCTTATCAATGGATGAGATCAAGCCTTTGACTTTCAAGTATCCTTGTGTGGGCCTTTTTCCTTTTTGAATGATTAGATTTGTGCAAGAGGTGTAGAAGGGTAATTTTCACTTTAGGTCATCTCATTGCCTCACATCACAAATATCATCTCTCCTGCTTAAGTTCCTGATTTTTTTGTTTGCAACTTTAAAAACCTCACAGACTAAAAAATTCAGGTAAATATGACCAGATAATAAGGTTTGTAAAATCTGAACATTATATGCAGAATAAAAACCCCCAGTATACATAGACGGATCCCCTAGTCACATACATGTCCAACTTTTTATAGTAACAAACAATATCTAACTTTTGTTCTTTTCTTGATCATTGTGATCTTCGACCCCAAAGCAAACGTGCAACCTGAAAAACCTGAAAAAAACAAACCAATAACTCAACTAAAAAACAATATACAACTCACTTAACAAAAAAATGACAAACAAACCAATAACCAGATACTTATTTACCCAAGTAAAAAACCTTATTTAGATCACAAGTTTTGTATATAAACTACCAAAATATTACACCCATATTTATTTGACCAAGTAATGTACATGATACATAGTCGATATATAAAAATTCTTTGTTTACATACACATCAATCTTATCCAGACTTGCATAAACATTGATGTTGATAATCAACCAAGTAACATGTCAAGTGATGAAAAGGAAAACAAGATAATTATAAGAAAAAATAAGATACTACAGTTTTTTGATACTGTTTCGTACTATATTGTCAAAGGCACAAGGCGCACTCAAGGCGTACAAACCTTGCCAGGAGCCTAGGTGCAAGGCGCTTAAAAAGCAAGGGCGTAAGATAAGCAAGGCGCATATATAGAAAAAATAAAATAGATGTAAAAAGTTAGTAACATAAGTTTTAATAATAACCACCTCATAATCTAACTACAAACAATTTTATAAATTAAAGATAACTTAACTTTTTATACTTATATACAAGATGTAAAATGAAATTTGCATTTCTAGTGTGCTAGGTTCACTTTTAGGGTCAAAATCTATATTTATTAGCACTCTCATCAATCAAAGTCAGGTTTTTTTACTGTTTGTATTCATGAATAGTACTAAATACCTTTTTTTGTTTAAACATAAAAGCAAGTATCATTTTTTAACTCCATCTCTTTTCTACCCTCTTCTCCCTCCACAAATCTGTAACAGTTCCGCAAGTTAAGGCATGCTTTTGGTCGGAATCTGGTTGGAAAGTCGCCGGAAAGTTGTTTTTGGCCAGAATCTCGCCGGAAGAGCGCCTGTAGTCACCTGCGCCTAGCTCCAAACGCGCACCTAGATGCCATTTTTTGAAAAAAAAAGTCGCAGATCTGAGCCTGAGACTCCACCAGGCGGTTTGGACACACCTCCCTGCGCCTAGGCGCGCGCTTAGCGCGCTCGGCTCGCTTTTGACAACATAGGTTTCGTATAATCAACCCTTAATCAACCAAAACAATCCACACATATAGCATATTAAAAATGACAAGCAAACTTAAAAGTACAACAAATAGAAATATAACAAGCTTTATGGGTAAAGAAAAAAGTTAAGCAAAGAAAATAGCTACTACCACATCCTTCGGTTTCTCCATCATCATTTCCGTATGAGTTCCTTCACCGGAGCATCTCGCTGTTGAACCGTCTCATCAAAAGTTGTTTGTAATCTTGTCGAAAACCATAAGCGCCAATTATCAATTATATGCAAAAGCATAACGTCTCATCAAAGAAGTAGCTATCTTTATTCACTTAAAAGCAAATTTTGAAAAAAAAGATCTATAATTAAACAAAAACCATTCACCTATCGTCAAAAACTACCAGTATTGATCTTGGTTTCAGGTCATCGTCCGCGGCAGGGGTGTGCCCTTTCCGTTGCCAGGCCACCAACACCCTATCTGATTTCGGGATTCGAAAAGCCACCAGCTGTTGGTCTTGTTTCAGCCTTCCCACTCGGCTGAAACTACAACTTAGATCGAAAATACACTTCCACACCTAATATCCAAAAATACAAATTTCTTCAACTCAAAACATTAAAGGTGATACGTTTATTTTTTTCTAGAAAAACAAAAAAAAACATTTTTCTGAAAGTTTGAAAGAGCAAAATAAACTTAAACCCTATTCCTTCAAAACCACTAAATTTGTGTCTAGATCCAAACCAACACCCCCAACTGAATTATAAACCGCCAATGTAAAAAAAAACAACACCCCAATTGGATTATCAAATAACCCGATTAACCTCGACACAATGTAAACCGACAAATGCACACCAGAAAGAAACGTTACCTGAAATTCCTCTTATCAAACGGAAATTCCTAACATTATCAGAATACCTAATCATTTATTGATTATTTCACTAGATAATCACAATATAAACACCTTCATCACCTCTTTTGAAATTTCAATCCTCACATTATATCTTCTCCAGAAAATGCAGAATCAAACAAAATTGTTTAAATTCTAATAGTTATGATGTTATACATTCAAAACAAATTGTATTTTGTAAAGTTTCTATACGTACAAAGGTGATCGAATAACAATATTTTAATTTGTTTGAATTGAATACATAAGGGCATTGACTTAAACCCAATTCAAATTTCAGGATTGACAATGTCACACCCCAACCGATGGCGGAAACATCGGAGTGAAACGAAATAGATTGCTTATTGCTCACAACGCTAATAATGACAATATTTAATTAAAGACGAATTTCATTTCAATAACGATTGTAAAGTACAACATTGAAGCCAATTACAAATAACATAATACAACAAAAATTGATACAACAAAGTTAGCTTAAACGTCTACTTGTGTGTATCTAAGTCATTGCTATTTGATATCATAGCATCCTCTTCATCAACCTATAACATGTTTTAAAATACAATTCAATGCAAAAGCAAAGGCGAGTACACAAGTTCAAGCATAGTATACGTATACGATTAACGTTTAAACGAATCCTCATGGCAACTATGATTTTACGAGAGCATATACAAGGCATGCAATACTACTAGCCAAACCCTTAACGCAAACACGCTGTTTTAACATGGCCTCAAGTTTATGCGATGGAGGTGATGCGTGACTTCCTATAGCGCTATACATGTTATACTAAGGCTTCAAACAAGTTAATGACTAAAGTATCACATAAAGTTTAAGTGTTGTGGTTTTTGTATAAGTAAACATGTTACAGCCAAAAGTGTTGTAAATGAAAAGTGGGTTGAGTGTACTCACGGTTTTGCGTAGTCTTCAAACTTGACGAGTTCGCAAAGTGGGTTGACGGGTGGGATGAGCGCCGAATTATCCTACAAGAGGAGAACTTAGGTTGGTAAGTTTTCGAACGATAACGGAGGATTTAGAAATTAAAAGCAATAAAGTAGTTTATACGAGAAAGTAATCACTTAGACTTTATACTCGTTTTTGACACTATAAGACCCATTCGAGTTGATGTGTTTTCATGGGTTAGGATACCTATTAGAATCGTAACGAGAGATTAGGTACTTAGGTGAAGGAACCTAGTATCATGACGAATAATCATTTGATTACCATCAAGAGTTCGGTTAGTATTCATATATATATATATATATATATATATATATTATATATATATATTATAGTATATAGTATAACAATCGGTAATTCATAAACATCATGTAATTTCATAGAAGTCATGCATTGAGGTAGGAGGAGAACCTTCCTTTTAAAACCTCTCGTATAGTATACCAATGCACAAGTCATCACAATGATGACAAGGATGGTCATGAGTACGTTTGAACATATAAGTAAAAGACAAAAAGTAAATGAAAACATCAAGTGAGGTGGTGGATCGAAGTTTAGGATCGCCAAGGCTTCCAAGTGATCACACTTTACCAACTCAAGTCTTGTTTCGAGAACAAGCATGGAAGGATACAACACTTGTGGGTAAAACCCTAATAAAACCAAAAGAAAGTCGTTACCCTTGGAACCTTAGACATGGTGATGTTCCAAGCTAGTCTTCCATGGAAGACTTATGAAACATTCCAAAGGTATTTCCAAGTAGTAAGAAAAAGGAAAGATCCAAAGAGAGAAGTGAGTTACAACTCACTTTTTAGGAGCTTTGATCTTTAAGAGAAGAAGAGAGCTCTTTAGAGCTTTTAGAGAAGAGAAAAGAAGATTTAGGTGTGTGAGTTGAGAGTGAAGGGGAGTGGGGTATTTATAGTTGAGGTTTAGGGGTTGAGTTAGGTGAGTATTAAATGCAAGAAACACAATCCAACAAACACACTTTTGCCCAATCCATGAGCTAGAAACAATTTTCTCTGGATTATGCTATTTTTAGTCCTTGAACTTAGTTTATCTTTATTTCATGGTAAAACTTGATATTTTCGCAAGTTTTCAAGTGTATAATGTATGCAAGTATATTTTAGGTATCAAATATGAATGTATGAGTATTTACACGTATAACAAGTATCGGTTTGTATGTAAACACGTATTTAACAATTAAATGCATGTAAGGCAAGTATGTATCAGGTATGAATTTTATTACGATCAAAGTCTCGGATTATAAGATTGGGAAACGAAATACGAATGCGATACGAATACAAGTTTCCATAAATAGAAATACGATTACACTTTCTAATTAAGTAAAGTACGAAAAAACAAGGCGTTACAGTCTCCCCTCCTTTAGGAAATTTCGTCCTGAAATTTTCAAGAGGAAGACTTTGGAAAAGATGTCATTTTGGTGAAAATGTTTGGCCAAAATCAAGATTTTGAAGTTTAAATTTTTTGCGGAGTTCATGTGTAAGTGTGTCAATATGTATCAAAATCTTGAAGGATAAAAATGGTAGGTTCGTGAAAAGAATTTGTTTGACTAAGGTGTTTTTGAGACACCAATCGTAAACGTTTATAAGGATAAGTAAAAACGTGTATGTGTGTGCGTAAGCAAGTGAGTTTGACTGGGTCTGGACAACTCATTAGAAGAAATATTTTAAAAGAGTGCGACCTAAGAGGAAGGTTTTAGTATGATTATGGATGTATTTTGATTAAAATGAGCAGTTCGCACCGAAATCTGTAAGAAAAGTTTTGTCAGTTCTAAGGCGTATTAGTAAAATCACTTGTTATAGAAAAAATGTTTATTAGAGAGAGCTAGGATGGTAAATATTTATGGTTTCTAAAAGGTTTTGGCGATAATAGACCGACTGGTTGAAGTTTGCGCGTAGATAAGAGTGAAAGATAGTTTTAAAAGAAAAGGAACATTTTGACCAAACTGAGCCGGTGGGGACGCTTATAAAAATGGAAGTTTTAGGCTGATTTGCTGTAAATAAAGTTTGGATGAAAGGTTAAGGGAAGAATTGGGAAAGTCGTGGTATGGTAGTGAATGATTTGGTAGGTGTATGGGAGGGGTAAAAATGGTATGAATATCAGATAAAATGCGACATGGAATGTTGAGAGATGCTAGTGATAGTTGTAGTGATTAAAGCTAACGATTTTGAGAATGAAGCTTTGTCATGGGTAATCGAGTACTAATCATTTCGATGTGGGGTCACCAAAGTTTGTTATGAATGAAATGTATATAACAAGGTCCGGAAAAACACTGAATTTCTCATGGCACGTTTTACGAAAGTTTGGTAACATGGTAGGGACACTTATATATAGGAAGTACCAGCGGCGTATCCACCATGTTCACACCATGTTATGTTGTTTCGCTATTCGGCGTTATGATACGTTCCGTATTGCGATACACAGTAGAACCCACTATGATTTTCATGCGCCTACCAATATAATCCCGTGTGCACCCGCGATTATTTTGGTTTGTGCATGATCCGCATGGTTTGTACTAGTAGTGTACGGGTCAGATTACATCTAGTAAGCAAATGGTATGTAAGATAGCCAAACCTAAAAATTAAGTATGTAAGCATGATTGTATGAATGTATGAGTGCGTCGAACGTAGGCGAAACCACTCGGGTTATGTCTACTTATAGATTTCAAGTATGACTGCCAAGTAGTGCAAATGTATAAATTTTGAGTATGATTGAAGACAAATACGTATAATATTAGCATGTAGTATTGAGCATATAGGTGGCATAAAAATGGGATTTAACATATATAAGTTACCATGAAGTTGCGAGTGTGTAAAATACGAAGTGTAATGGTGATATGCGTAATATTGTCATGTAATATTGACAATGTAAATAGAAACGTGTAAGGCGATATGCATGTGTATGGTTGCTTGAGTCAAAACATTTAGTTGGTTGAAATAAAATAAGTCAAGTTTGTCGGGAACGAAGGACCAAAATTGTGAACGTCGGGTGAATATTGAGAAAAATATTAATTTTTGATGTAAAATGTGGTTTGTAAAAATAAATGTTACTTTTGTTTTAAAATTTGTATTCGCATATGAAATTTCCTTGCCCATGTGTTCAGATTTAGATTTGCATGTTTTGAAAAAGTTGTGAAATAGTGAGCTTGCTTTATTTTAGTTTATTTTATCTTATTGATGCAAGAAAAGTCGTGTTTTGAAAATTTTCATGTAAAACTTAAAATTTTGAAACGTATTAGCAAAGTACTTATATGTATGTGAGAGAAAGTTTTCGTTGGTTTCTTGTTGGAAATAAAATGTCTTTAGAATGGTAGTATAAAGTGAGTGTGTTTTGGACGAGTTGTGAAAATCGAGGGCAAGAGGTTCGTTTGACCGACTAAGTTGATGGGTAGCATTTCATAAAGTTTTTGAAAAATTGTGAAAGAAACGTTTAAAGTTTCATTAGGGGTTTCATGTATGTAATTTAGGTAAATCTGTTATAGGGTGAGAAATCGTTTGGATAAAATAGTAAGATTCGAGGTTTATGCATAAATGAGAAAAATCGAAACAATGATAAAAGGTTTAGGTATAAGTTTTGATATAGTGATTGTTATGAGAATAGTCGAGTTGGAGTTGGACTTCGACTCCAACTTGAGTTTTGCGAAAAAAGACATCTAGGTGATCGACAATAAAAATCACGTTTGAGCATGTAAGTATTGTATAACATGTATGAGTTCACATAGGTGACATTAGCATAAAAGTATTTAATAGTATAAACACGTATGATTGCATAAGGAGTATGAATTTAGTTGGTTTGCGAGAATTATTATGTTTTTGATTCCGAAAGATGTGCGAATTGTCATTGGGTTTGAAATGAACGTGGTAGTAAGTATTAAAACACATAGAAATTGAGATAGCATAAAAGATAGGCTTAGTAAAATATTAGAGTGCTTTGGGTTGAGAAGCATCGACTATTCCAAAGTGAATCGAAGATCCTTTCAAACTAGAGGAACGTGCTTTGGCCTATAGGTAAAATGCTCTCGCCGAGAAGCGATTAACGACATTTTACCCTTCCAGTTACTACACGTCTCTAATTGATCGAAAAATCGAAACCTTGGCGAGATCCAAAAATCGAGGAGTGGGACTTAATCGACAAGGTACGGGTTTCACCCCTAACTTGACGATTTCGTACCCTAAGCGTGGTTGGTACTTACCAAACGAAGAGCATATTCCGATTCGTTGGTAAGGGTCCACTAGAGTTTGAATTGGAAAATTTCCATCAAGATGTGGATTTCACTCCTAACTTGATGACGAAATTTTGTGCAAAAAGAATAAGAATAGCGGAATGAGAGTCGTTCACCAAATTGTGGGTTTCACGCCTATTTTAGTGAACTCGTCTCGTTTGTGTTACGAGTGTCTTCAAGTCTTCAAAGTGCGTATTGTGTAAAAATGTCTTAGGAAAGACATCATTTATATGTGTTAAGGACAAAAGAAAAGAGGAAAGCAAGTAGGAAGCATAAAGTTTTAAGCATAAACAAGAATGGTCAAAACATGTACTTAGAACTATAGACTAGGTCGAACATGGCAATTCTACCTAATTCCCTATAGTTATGGCTCTGATACGAATCTGTCACACCCCAACCGATGGCGGAAACATCAGAGTGAGACGAAATAAATTGCTCATTGCTCACAGCGCTAATAATTATAATATTTAATTAAAGCCGAATTTCATTTCAATAACGATTGTCAAGTACAACATTGAAGCAAATTACAAATAACATAATACAACAAAATTGATACAACAAATTTAGCCTAAACGTCTACTTGTGTGTATCTAAGTCCTTGCTATTTGATTTCATAACATCCTCTTCATCAACCTGTAACATGTTTTAAAATACAATTCAATGCAAAAGCAAAGGCGAGTACACAAGTTTAAGCATAATATACGTATACGATTAACGTTTAAATGAATCCCCATGGAAACTATGATTTACGAGAGCATATACAAGGCATGCAAACCCTTAACGCAAACACGCTGTTTTAACATGGCCTCAAGTTTATGCGATAGAGGGGGATGCGTGACTTCCTATAGCGCTATACATATTAAACGAAGGCTTAAAACAAGTTAATGACTAAAGTGTCACATAAAGACTGTCCAAGATATAAGCATCACGCAATCGTATCAAGTATTCATGTGTATAGGATTGTTTGTGCATTTCATAAAGTTTAAGTGTTGTGGTTTTCGTATAAGTAAACATGTTACACCCAAAAGTGTTGTAAACGAAAAGTGGGTCGAGTGTACTCACGGTTTTGCGTAGTCTTCAAACTTGACGAGTTCGCGAAGTGGGTTGACGGGTGGGATGAGCGTCGAGTTATCCTACAAGAAGAGAACTTAGGTTGGTAAGTTTTCGAACGATAACAGAGGATTTAGGAATTAAAAGCAATAAAGTAGTTTATACAAGAAAGTAATCACTTAGACTTAATACTCGTTTTTGACACTATAAGACCCATTCGGGTTGATGTGTTTTCATGGGTTAGGATACCCATTAGAATCGTAGCGAGAGATTAAGTACTTAGATGATGGAACCTAGTACCATGACGAATAATCATTTGATTACCATCAAGAGTTCGGTTAGCATTCATATATATATATATATATATATATATATATATATATATATAGTATAACAATCGGTAATTCATAAACATAATGTAATTTCATAGAAGTCATGCATGGAGGAAGGAGGAGAACCTTCCTTTTAAAACCTCTCGTATAGTATACCAATGCACAAGTCATCACAATGACGACAAGGATGGTCATGAGTACGTTTGAACATATAAGCAAAAGATAAAAAGTAAATGAAAACATCAAGTGAGGTGGTGGATCGAAGTTTAGGATCGCCAAGACTTCCAAGTGATCACACTCTACCAACTCAAGTCTTGTTTCGAGAACAAGCTTGGAAGGATACAACATTTGTGGGTAAAACCCTAATAAAACCAAAAGAAAGTCGTTACCCTTAGGACCTTAGACATGGTGATATTCCAAGCTAGTCTTCCATGGAAGACTTATGGAAACATTCCAAAGGTATTTCCATGTAGTAAGAAAAAGGAAAGATCAAAAGAGAGAAGTGAGGTACAACTCACTTTTAGGAGCTTTGATCTTTAAGAGAAGAAGAGAGCTCTTTAGAGCTTTTAGAGAAGAGAAAAGAAGATTTAGGTGTGAGTTGAGAGTGAAGGGGAGTGGGGTATTTATAGTTGAGGTTTGAGGGTTGAGTTAGGTGAGTATTAAATGTAAGAAACACAATCCAACAAACACACTTTTGCCCAATCCATGAGCTAGAAACAACTTTATCCGGATTATGTTATTTTTAGTCATTGAACTTAGTTTATCTTTCATTTCATGGTAAAACTTGATATTTTCGCATGTTTTCAAGTGTATAATGTATATGTAAGTATATTTTAGGTATCAAATATGAACGTATGAGTATTTGCACGTATAACAAGTATCGGTTTGTATGTAAACACGTATTTAACAATTAAATGCATGTAAGGCAAGTATGTATCAGGTATGAATTTTATTTCGATCAAAGTCTCGGATTATAAGATTGGAAAATGAAAGACGAATGCGATACGAATACAAGTTTCCATAAATAGAAATACGATTACACTTTCTAATTAGGAAAGTACGAAAAAACGAGGCGTTACAGACAACCCCTTGAATTAAACCTAATTCAAGTTCAAGTTCATTAAACCCATTTTAAGTTCCAGTTCATTTAATTTACAATTTTAGAAATTAAATACAGGATAAATAAATCCTACCAGTTTGTTTAAACATATTGTATGAATAAGTTACGTGGGTGTGGTTTTGGCTTTTATTAAAAAATTATGGCTTTTGTTTCAAGAAGGCCTTGAACATAACAGCAAAAAGCTCCGTGACAACAACAACAACAAACTCAACATAAACAGAAAACAAGCAAGAATTTCAGGACCTTTATGCGCGGAGGTGGTTCAACGGTAGGTGTTGATGACGTTGTTGGTGGCAGACCTGGTGGTTCACCGGTGGTGGTTTGGTGGCGGATCTGGTGGTTCAGAGATGGGGGTGGTACAAGGACGTAACTCTTTTTAGATAAAATCAGCACTCATGTTTTTGAAGAAAGATGATGGCGGATGGGATCATTTTACCGGAAATCTCAGTACACTTTGTTCTGCGCCGGAGTTTCCAATTTTTTGCCGGAGTTTGAACAAGAAAACGAGGGTTAGGGGTTTCCATTTCTACATCGTACATTTCGTGTCTCTTGATCTTGAATGGTGTTTTGAAAGATTAAGATCTTGAAAATGGTGGTTTTAGAGATTTTCAGGTCTTCAATGGTGGTTCGTATGAACAAGAGAGATAGTGGGAGCCTAGAGATTCAGATCTGTTTTTTTTTAATAATAAGAGAGAAAGAGAGATGGAAGGTATAAAAAAGACATGATTTGATTGTAAAGGGTAATTGCCATACTACCCTTATTTGAGGTGTGATAAAGACTAAAACACCCTTTATTCTTTAAATGGTTAATGGTGAGGTGTCACAATCTAGTTGGTTGATATTAGTTTTCAAGTTCTTGCATTAAGGAGATGGTTTTCATTTAAAAATTTTCATATATATATATATATATATATATAATAATAAGGATTATTACAGAATACTAACTATTACGAGAAAAAAATAACTCTAAAATACTAATTTTTGGTATATAAGGTTCATATTTTTAAAAGTTTATGTTTCTTACATTTATATGTGCATTATATATATATAAAAAAATCATATATTTTTACCTACATAGAGCCTACATACATGTTGGTAATTTAACCTACACAACCTATATGTGTAAGTTATACAAAAAGTGAATTTTTTTCTTGTTTTATTTTGAATTCTAATGTAAGAAACAATAAACCTTACTTTTGTAACATTTTCATTTACTTTTTAGGTTTTTCAGTATTGAAAAAATGGATGATTCATTGTGTTCTGCGTGTTTTCGCAATATTTAGTGTTCTGCGAATTATAGAGAGAAAACCCATTTAAGTTACAAAAACTCAAGAAAACCTTATGTAACAATTTTTTTGTAAAAGAATTAGTGAATGTAAGTTACATGTTTATTGAACGTTATGTAACAAAAAAACAAAAAGCGCCGAAGGAAATTTTTATTAAAATTTTTAAAAATTCAGTTTTTTTATACATATGCATAAAAACTGAATTTTTTTAACTTTTTATAAAAAAATCCCTTCGGCGCTTTTTATTTTTTTTAGTTACAAAACGTTCGATAACATGTTATTTACATTTCTTGTTTTTTTTACAAAAAAAAATTGTTTCATAGGGTTTTCTTGGGTTTTCTTAATTCAAGTGAGTTTTCTTTCTATCCTTCCCTATATATATATATAGAGGATACTGTAAAATGGGCCCAAAGTGTGAGAAGTGTGATAAATATTGTGAAGATGACATGTGTCCTCAATCTAAATTAATTCAAAAGGGTAAACAAGTAATTTTCTTATTGATTCAATTAATTGATAACCTTCTATAACCGTCACTCATTATTATAGGAATACGAATTTGTACAGTGTTATATTTTATGTAACAGATCTATGATGGATGTATAGTGTCATTTTCTCTGTAACAAATCTACGATGGATGTATAGTGTTTATAGTTATAATGTAATGTATTCTGTAACAGGACTATGATGGATGTATAGTGTTATATGTTATATATTTTCTGTAGCAGGTCTATGATGGATGTATAGTGTTATATAGTATTTATAGTGTTATGTATCCTGTAACAGATCTATGATGGATATATAGTGTTATACAATGTTATATATTTCTGGTAGCAGGTCATTATTTGCAATGCTATGGTGTCTTATTTTTACATTCATGGTGTTTTACTCTAAAAATACCATGGACTAAAACATCCAATCGAAACGTAATTTTTTTCTCCATAAGTATAACAATATGGTACTCATATTAAAGATAAAAAAACACTTTTATTATGGTGTAATTTTTTTAATAAGAGTTACGTATAAAAAGATATTGACGTTTAAAAAAAAAGAGGAAAACTTGCATGTGACTTTCTAAACTTAAAAATGTTAAATTTACTTTATACCCTTAATTTAGAAAATTAATTATTTTAATAGATACAAGATTGCCATCAAGATTTCAACCATTAGATTAAAGATCTAATGGTTTATATTCTTTCTTACTCTTCTCACAAAAAAACAACTTATTTACAATAACCTCACCATATATATAGGGTAGGGTTCTAGAGTGAACACTAGGTTGAAAGTGAACTGTATGAACTAATCTGAGCCATTGGATTATATTATCTAGAGATTTTTAAACAATGGCAAGATTGTAATTATAATTTTGTAACTTCCCTTTAAATTAATTCACAAAAGGGTATTTGCGTCTTTTGTAAATTGCATTTATTAAATAATATAATCAAAATTACTAAAATCTTACAAGTTTCCGTATATACAAGATATACAGTTGTTAGTGTATACACATGTGTACAGTGTCGATAGTATTAGTATATACAAGATACACAGATGTTAGTTTATACACATGTGTACAGTCTCGTTAACTATCAATTTATACAGATACACAGCTGTTAGTTTATACACATATGTACTTGAATAATACACATGTGTATAAATCTGGTTTATACCGACCTGTGGGAACAAGATATAATTATACACAAGTGTATAAGGCTTGTATATACTGACCTGTATACACATGTGAAAAACATAATTTAATTAGGTTTAATATTTAATTTTAAAAAGAACATAAGAGTTTATTTAAAAATAAACATTAGTCCTTTAATCTCTTATAATTAAAATAATAGAGAAATAATAAAAATGAGAGAGAGAGAGTTAAGAGATGAGAAAATTAAGGAATTTTAGTTAAAAGTACTTGACTAATATCAATTTTACCCTTTTAATCTAAAAAATGATCAAAGGCCAGATTATCACTCAGTTCACTCTCAAGAAGTTGTTCACAAATGACTATCTCTCCTCTCTCTCTATATATATATATATAGTGGAGAGTTCAAATGAAAAGAAAAATTTTGTAAGAATAAAAAGAATAGCTTTTAAATCAATAGAAATTCTCCATTTACTTCATTTAATGTGTTTATTTATTATGAAAAAGGGCATATAGGTAAATCTATAATTGTCATTAATTAGCTAATTAATTAAACTTGTAACTCATTTTTTTAATATACTTTTTCAAGATAAAATAATTTATGGTGAAGGACAATTTTCGACATGTGTAGGATAAATTTTGAAATGTGTAGGGTAAATTTATATGTGTGTAGGGTAAATTCCGATAAGTATAAGATATATGTAAGATACATTTTGTAATGTGTAGGATATAATGTTTTTGTTTTATTAATGAGAGATAACATAATTAATGAGAGGAGTTATAAACTATTTAATGTTTTACCATGATACCATTTCTTCTTTTTCTTCTCAGGAGAAGTTCATTTAAGAAGAAATTTTATGTGAGAAGAAAAAGAAGAAATGGTATAATGGTAAAACATTAAATAGTTTATAACTCCTCTCATTAATTATGTTATCTCTCATTAATAAACAAAAACATTATATCCTACACATTTCAAAATGTATCTTACATATATCTTATACTTATTGGAATTTACCCTACACATTTTCAAAATTTATCCTACACCTACTAAAATTTATCCTACAAATGTCGAAAATTGTCCTTTATCATAAATTATTTTATCTTGAAAAAGTATATTAAAAAAATGAGTTACAAGTTTAATTAATTAGCTAATTAATGACAATTATAGATTTACATATACGTCCTTTTTCATAATATTAAATAGACACATTAAATGAAGTAAATAGAGAATTTCTATTGGTTTAAAAGTTATTATTTTTATTCTTACAAAAATTTTCTTCTTATTTGAACTCTCAACGTAAGAACCCACAACAACCAATCAAATAATGACACATAACAAGACTATTTTTTTAATTTTAAGGACGATATAGTAAATTTCTTGTTCTCTCTTTCTGTCGTTTCTCATTAGCCTATAAGTTTATTTCTTTCTCTTTTTTTAAAATAAAAACTAAGATTCATCTAACATGTAAAAGCAAATGTAAGATTTTACGTTGTTACAATTTTGGGATGGGGATTTTTATTGGTCAAAGCAAAATGCAAGATTGTATGGGTTTGGTTTTTGGGGGTTTGTTTTTTTTGAACGACTTATTTTTTTTATCGGCAAAGGCTTTATCTAACATCATTTAAACCACTGGCACATCTTAAATTCTTACATATTTGCAACTATGAAATATGAAAATTTTGTGGTTTGGCATCATTGCAATTGTATGGGTTTGGTTTTTGGGGGTTTGTTCATGCGAACCAGGACGATGAAGATTTTTTACACTTTGTGTTGGGGGTGATGATTGTAACAGATTTTTTACATTTTGTTTTTCAGATTTTACAGTTTGTGTTTCCAAATTTTACACTTTCTGTAAAAGTTGTATTGATGATTGTAACAGGTTTTTGTATTGAGATTTGCCAGTTTTTGTCGATTTACATGTGTATAAAAATCTTTTGGTGTGGTGAGCAACTAAACACGGATAATATCCATTTTCCATTTTAGTTTTTACTTCATACATGGTTGTTCTTTTATGTTCTATATTTGTTTTAGGTGATAGTTGATGGCACGTATGCTCTCCATGCAATACTACGATCACTGCTAGATATTCGTGTTGCGGTGATAATTACTTTTATCACATTATTATCATCACAATTTACAACAATTAAGTAAATACTAACTTTTATATTTGGCATAAATATATGTTTTTTTACATAGTGTGATTCTTTTTTAGTTTTAGTTTGGGTTTTTTACACTATTGTAAAAAAAATCGATGTAAAAAATTGTCTTTATCTTCCAGATTTACACTTGTGTTATAGGTTTTTTACACCATTGTTATAAAAGTACATAGCTGTAAAAAAGTCGATTTAAAAAATCGTCGCAAAACGTTTGGGATTTGTTTTTTTAGAGCTGAGGTTTTTTTGTTTCAATCTGTAAAAAATATGTAAAAAAATATTAATAATAGAATTCAGGCGTTGTAAAAAAACCCCGTTTTTTGTTCCAGTTTATTCGTTTGATTTTACGGGTGAGAATGAGTTTGTTTATGACCATCGACTATGGACTTTGTGATTTAGCCAAATATTTTTACAAAACACGGATGTTCGCATCGCTACAAAAAAATACAACGGTGTAAAAAAAATTCGATGTAAAATTTTCTTTTGCAAAACTTTACATGATGACCAACTTTTACATTTGACATCGTCCAAAATTTTTTTGTTTAAGATTTAACATTGTTCGTAAAAAAACATTTACATGTGAATTTACACTCGATATTAAAAAATCGTTTACATTCGATAAAGTGCGCAATTTTTTTTACGTTAAACACCGTACGTAATTTTTTTTTTACATTCGACATTGTACGTAGAAAAACATTTATGTGTGAGTTTATATTCAACATCATATGCAAAAAACTGTGACATTCGACACCGCACGTAATTTTTTTGGCACTTGACACCATACGTAAAATAGCATTCTATGTGTGAGTTTACTATTTAGAAAAACCGTTTACATTCGACAACGTGCGCAAAAAAATAACGGTTTAAAAGCGCGGGCAATTTTTACGTACGGTGTCGATTGTCAAACATTTTTTACGCAGGCGTCGAATATAAATGTTTTTTTCAACTGTTGAATTTAAACTCACACGTAAAATGGTTTTTACGTACGATGACGAATGTCATTTTTTTCACGAATGGTGTCGAATGTTAGAAATCTTTTGGCGCACTGTGTCAAACGTGTGTAAAACAAAGCTCTTAAATACTCCATCGTACAAAAAAAAACAATTTTACATTCGACTTTTAAAAAACATTTACATTCAACAAAGTGCGCAATTTTTTTTGACATTCGACACCATATGTAAAAGTTTTTTTGACATTTGAAACCGTACGTAAAAAAACATTTATGTGTAAGTTAACATTTGCGGGTTAGTGACCAGGGGTTTTTCCAAATTTCCCCTTTTAATAAGTATGTGTAAGAGTGTATTATATGTATTTCAAATTTCTAATTAACTTGTTTTTTTCAGGTTGGGATTTTGCGGTTAAAGATAAAATAGAGAACTAGTAGATTTTAGATTTTTCTATTAATAGTTTTTTTGTATTTTTTTATAGAATTAAATTTGTATCTAATTTTAATATATTTAAACTTTGTATCTAATTTTGATATATTTAAACTTTGTTTCATATATTATGACATTAATAATACAAAAGAATTGATTTTAGTTATTTCAAACTATAACCTAGACTGATGGGACACATGAACTTATTAAAACCCACTTGCCAAAAAATTGATATATAAAATGACTAAACCACTTCTCACAATAAAATATATAGTTTCAATAATACAAAACAATGATTGCATGTAATATATTGGGGTGAATCTCAGCCACACAAACAACATTGATCAACGGTTAAGAACGGTACGGTTCCTACGCCACAGTCTCTTTCACCACATGGGGAGGTGAGCGGTGATGATTCAATCGGTGACTACTTATCGCATGCGGGAAAAGGAGGAAGAGAAGATACACATTGGGCCCTACTCTCTTTCAACAAATAATATATTTTTCCTTTTAAAAAAAACAGCTTGGGTGAAACCACCCTTTGTGATTAAGGGCACTCGGTGTGAGGGACGTCCATGCCACGTCCATGCCTGGCGCCGTCCCATCCTCCCATTTCCTCGACTTCGTCGGCGTCCTCTCCGTCTTGCTCAAGCGCTCAAGACGCTCCACCCCCTTCTCACACACACATATACATACAACACATATATACATATATAGGCCCATCCTCCATTTCCCTTGGTCCATCCTTGGAGGGGCATCCTCCTTGGATATTGACGTGGTGGGTGACGTCCTCCACACCGAGTAGCCTAAGTGCTTGAGGAGAGTTAGGAAGGGGAATTGGCATGGCAATATATGATATGGTGGATAGAAGTTTACCCCATCCCATGAGAGGTGCACCTCTTTCGCCCTTACTTAAACTTGTCAGTAACTGCCTCTTAGATTCTAATTGGTGGGGGCATTAGTGGATCTAAAAAATCTTTATAACGGAAACGTTTCAAAAAATGGGGTAACGAAATCGAAAAAACATCATTTTTCCAAAATTTATACTACCGCCGGAGCATAAAGAGAGCTACCCTTATTTACAAGCTATATCCGCCCCTAGACGGTGATGTTATTTTTTGTGACAAATTACCGATAGAAGTTACCGAGATCACCGACGACCTCATTCACAGTCACTACAACTAAAAAAAACATAAGTTTTTATGCAGCCAAAGATATCCGGAACAGGATTTATAGATTATGCATTCATTAAACTGCTTCTTCCTGATGGAACAAACGACTCCAGATTGTAAGTATAATTATTTTATTTCCTTGCAAATGGGCTGGGTCAGTTTGTGATCATGCCTTTTGGTTTTTCTTTTTTTCTATTTAGTGATCAAACTAAAAAGTGTATTAACATAGTGAGCTTCATCTCATCAGTAGACTAATCAACATGCCTAAAATATGTTGAGCCAACAACATATGTATTTGATTTTCTCAAGACCCATAACTCAAATTCCACTTCAGTTGTCATAAAATTTAAAAAATTGAGATAGGTAGCTACGTGAATTGGTATATTATTCACATATTGAGATCAATTCGAGTTTCTTTTAGTCTCTAATTAATTCATGGTTGTAGATCATATTATATACACGTAAGGCTCATATTCAGATGCATCTACTAGCAGTATTCTAATTTTCTGTTCCTTTTTGCAGGTCTTACATATTCAGTCTTGATGTGATCCATTTTAATATTATAAACAGTTTAATCAGCTTGGTAAGTGAAATCAAATTCTTTTTTAATATGACCCATATGATAATTGAACATGTACAAATTTGGTTAACACAAAATATTGAGCGTATGCTAATCCGATACGCTCCGTATAACCCTAAACTCAAAATCATTGATGTCATCATAAATACGGAACTTGTGGTCTGATGACCAACCTATATATTCAAATGTGAACCACCTCTCAGCCATCAGATCTCCTTAATAATGATTTCTTTACATGGTGGCAATTTCGTAATTAACATGAAAACATGTTCAAACTCCTTGATTTTTAGTAAAAGTTAAAAAATTTCAAGTCTAGTTATCAATAATTCATTCTCGTAGTCAGTCTACATGGTTCTTGATAAAAACACATGTATACGTCTATACCCAAATTCCTATATAAACAATATTAAAAACAATGGTTACCAGAAGCAGGAGTATAGAGGTTTTAACATTGATCTCCCAAGGCTCGTCAAGTGCCGATTCTTGCGTTTGGAGAATGGCATCAGCTAAAGGATTAGCAGCAGCATTTGACACTACTACATCTATTTTCTAGTATTTCTGCAATTATAAGCAAAGAAAAAGGCTTCATGATCAACGTTAGCAAAAACCAACATGTTATTGGTTTTCTCAACTTGCACACGTCATGTTCACAGGTTGGCAGGTGAACCTAAACATGACACGAACCTGAAAATCGTGTCACAAACACGAACCAAACACGACATGAGTTTTCGCGGGTTGACACGAATACAGTCCGTTTAACCAAAAAATTGTTCTATTTTTTCACGTATTGATACTCAAATAAAAAAATTACAACCAGAAATAGATTTGCATATAAAAATAAAAACAATTACGTTTAAACTATTATACATGTTTATTTATCTTTTATCTATAAATTTTGCCATAAAATACCTTACACCCAGTCAGTTATGACATGAAACGCATTTTTTATACATATTACGTAAATAAACTGGTCAACCCGTAAACCCGTTAGGTCGACATGAAACTAGCCCGAACCCATTTAAACTAAACCCAAACCTGCGTATCGTGTTAGGATCGTACCATGAAAAAATTCACCTTAAAATCAAGATGCATAACTATTGATAAAGTTTGATAAATAAGTACATAAACAACATAATCATAATCAAGATGAACTGAAACCATGTGATGCATATCAAGAAACACACGTGAACTCAATTGAATACAGACGGGTCATAAGAATACAAACAGGTGAAAGTTAATCCTGACCTGAACAGTCTGATGAATGAGATTCTTTCTCTATTGTGCATTAGAAATATGGCATACCAAACCAACCCACTTCAATTCCTTCTGCCTTGAGTTTCTTCACTGCTTCATCAACGTTTTTCTACAACAAAATAGTTCCACTTCCAACATCAACCATGTAAACAACCGACAAAGAAACAGATCAAAATTGTGTTTGATTCACGTTAATAAACAGAAAAATTAGGAGAACACGTAAACTAAATTTGTGTTTCTGGATCAGAAACACACAACTGAGCTGTGTAAACAAGCAAACAAAGAAACGTATCACAGTTGACTATTCAACCTTAAATTTGTGTTTTGGGATCAGAAACAACAGAAATTAATATAAACAAGAAAACAAAGAATCAGATCATAAATACACTCGATCCATGTTCAGAAACAGAAAGTTCAGTAGAACACATCAGAGACAAATCATCATAATGCTCGATTCACGTTCAGAAACAGTAATTAAGTTGTACACGTAACCTTATATATCTGTTTTCAAACAAACAACTGAGCTTCATCTCAATTCATAAAACAAGCAAGCAAAGAAACATATATAAGACTTACATCTATTCACGTTTAGAAACAGAAATTTCACTAGAAGAGGTAATCGTAAATTTGTGTATTCCGATCAGAAACAAACAGTTGAGCTTCATTTCAGTTCATATAAACAAGCAAACAAAGAAGCACATTATAATCACGCCCGATTCACATTCAGAAACAGAAATTTCTGTAGAAGACGTAACCTTAAATTTGTGTTTTCGGATCAGAACAAACAATAGAGCTTCATATCAATTTGTATAAGCAATCAGATGAAGACTCATATCATAATCATATCCAAATCATGTTCAAAAACATAAATTAATTGAACACGTAACCTAAAATTTTTGTTTTCTGATCAGAAACAAACAATTGAGCTTCATATCAACTCATATAAACAACCAAACGAAGAATCATATCATATTCACGTCCAATTAACATTCAGAACACAAAGGTTCAGTAGAACACATAGGAAACATATCATAATCACGCTCCATTTACGTTCAGAAACATCAATTAAAGTAGAACACGTAGCCTAAATATCTGTTTTCTGACTAAAAAAACAAGCAATTGAGCTTCATTTCAACTCATATAAACTAGCAAACAAAGAAGCACATCATATTCACAAATCTCAGTGCAGCACTCAACCTAAATCTCTATTTTCAGCTTAGAAACAAACAATTGAGCTTCAAGAAGCTCGATTCACCTTCAGATACAGAAATTATAGTACAACACGTAACCCTAACTTGTGCTCTAACAAGAAACAAACAATTGAGCTTCAATGAGTGCTTTCACACTCAATTATTACAAAAAAAAAAAAGCAAACAAATCTCTGTGTTCTCATAAAAAACAAGCATTGAGCTTCATTCAACTCATATAAACAGGCAAAACAAAGAATCATTACAAAATCGCGTCATCACATCAAAAACATAAATTGTGTTCTCTAATCCAAAACAAACAACTGAGCATCAATTACTGTTTTCACACACGATTCTTACAAAAATAAATAAACAAATCTCTGTTCAGAAACAGAAATTCCAATAGAAAACGCAACCTAAACTCATGTTACCCCTGATTAAAAAACAACAAGCAATTAAGCTTCATTTCAACTCATATAAACAATCAAACAAAGAATCATCACAAATTTGCATTCAATTCACCTTAAAAACAGAAACTACAGTACAACACAAAACCCTAACTTGAGTTTTTTTAACCAGAAACAAATAACCGAGCATCAATTAATGCTTTCACACTCGAGTATTGCAGAAAAAAAGTAAACAAATCGATCAGAAATCGAAGAATAACCTGTGGACGAGAGGAGATGACGACCGAAGCACCTTCTAAACCTAACCGATTGGAAACTCTTTAATCATTATGGAATACATAAAGACATTAGGTTCACAAATTTTCTGCTTAATGATGTAACCGACAACAACACTTGATGGCAGTACTCATAGAGTATTCGTTAACAGGAACTCCAACGATGCACATCTGTTTGATAAGATCGATACAAGAAGAAAAATGCTTCATTCTGGATTCAGCATTCAACAGCTGAGAGTAAACTGAACAACAGATTGCAGGAGTTATCTCTTTATCATTTCATCGAACAGGTTCAAGGCATCATCTTTTCAAACTCAGATAGAGATAGAGGACCATACTGTTCGATGAAAAGAGTGAAGAGAAGTTAAGAATGTGGTGTGAGGACTAAATTCTAAAACCTAATCTGGAAGATAAAAAGAGGGCTTCTACTGATTACTTTACATAAGCTGATGATTTACTTAAATCAATACTTATATTATGTGACATATAAGCTGAAAATGATTGATATTCCAACAAGTATCTACCATTTGTGTTTACCGTTAAAAGCAACAACTATCTGTACATACGTACATTTAATGTTAAAAGGGTGTTTATGATTCGATTTTTAGGTTAATTGATAACCCAATCTGTTTCTAACAGCTTTTTATTATTAAAAAATCTAAACCGAATCAAACATTACCAACGATTTGGTTCTTGATTAGTTTCATGATTTAGGCTATACTTAGCCCTTTAATATTGATGCTTTTATATATATATATTATCCTTCACCATTTTTATCCTATAATTTAATTAAAAATCTTACTTATTGTTATGAATATATTTATTATTAATATGGTTATTAGCACCTAAAATAGATTAGGCTTATTATACAAGTTTTCTTCTATTATATAGTCTTTTGTACCTCTTGTAATATACATTTCAATCAATGAAGTATTAGATTCATTCTCCCTATTATTTTCTTGTTCTTCTATTCTTATTGTTTGCTATTAGGCTAGTTTTATAAAATGTTACCCACGAAAGTGGTCTCACAAAAACCCTAATCCCCATATGTGGTCTTCATGCAAACAATGGACGAAGTAAGTAGCTTTTCATCGAGGTGTGTTCAATCAAACTATCCTACAAGTAAGTTTTATATATTCAAATACATGAGATTTATTGTTTATTAATTTTTGTTATTTATTCATATAACTTTTTTTGGATGATTTGCTAACTTTTTATATCTAGTCATCCAAAAGCCACGGTAAATATCACCAATGAAGGCACTAAAACCCGATTTTCTGATATTATAACTAAATAGTTTTGGATCCGAAATCGATGAGATTTTATTCAATCATATCAAATATATTATTTTTATACAACTCAAACTCTTTTGTTAAATGTATGTAATCGTGGATTCATAAAAGATAATAAGGAACATAAAAGTAATCCATTTAAGATTTACTAAAAGTATAATTACTTATTTTGGTTTCATATCCATTCAGTGTGTATATATGATTGTATGGCTTAGATTGTACCAGTATAATAGAATGGATGAGTCTCTCGTTTCTCTCTTGATTTGTTAGAAAATGGTTTGTTAGAAGTTAGAGAGTAATTGCAATTTGGTCTTATTATATCCTCTAATGTTATGTTAGTACTATATATATAATTTCTCATAATATTTGAGGGTTAGTTTTTTCAAGTCTACATGCACCGTGCACGTATTGAATTAGAGACTAGAAATTTCCAAGTTGTTGTTAGGACATGTTTTATTGGCGATAAATTTTAAAAAGTTAAAAGAAAAAAAGAAAAATAAACTTAGTTATTTACAAGGGATGTTGATTTCATCAGCCATACTTATAATTTAATACTTTGTATAGTCATTCATTATCACATCCGACCCGCAGCGGATAAGGTAACCAAGGCATGATTAGTTTTCCATCAAACACACCCCGACCCGCAGCGGATAAGGTAACCGATACATGACTGGTTTTCCATCAAAGCTTATTAAAGTTTCAATATTTAATATTTCAATTTAATTAAAAGGAATCCCACTAACACGGTACTCAAACATATCACAACATAGTTCCAATCAAATGCAAACAACATTTTTATTCTTCTAAGGCCAAATTCTATATGATCCATGTTTCAAACTTGTTCACCTGTATCATGTGTAAGAAAAGTTTGTGTCAACAAAAGTTGGCGAGTGAATCTCTTTGTTATTTGTAAAGATAATATGTTTGAACCTTTTATTTATGAAAATGTGCATTTATCATTATGAATATCGCGTATGTCAAATGTTAACTTCCAACAACAATCTCATACAATAACAAATTAATAGTATACAAGTGTGACACGGTATTATGGTGTGCTGCGAGATTTAAGCTCAATCAAACAGAGCTGATCTCGTATAATTGACAACGTCGAGTTCCGCTCATAGGTAACGGGGAACAGACGAGCCTATGATGATGTGATGTCCAACGTGAATGAAAATGCCGAATGATAAACAACCAAACACACATAAATAGATACCTCACATAATGGTAACTGCATGGAATTGAACTTGTAAAATACGGATAGAATATTCACACATGATACACCCATAAACGTATAAATAAAATAAAAGGGAGAGTTGTAAGATCACTAATAGTGGTTGCGTATAGGATTTCTTGAAGATGTCGCACGAGTATAAGGTTGAGGTACTGCATGAACGAATCGATTATCCTAAATATTCGCATAGCGATTTAGTCAAATAATATTTCCTTCATTCGGAATTTATTTATTAAGTACTTAATTATTTACACGAGTGTTAAAGAATTTAAAATAGTATGTCTACTGTTTTAAGTTAAATTCGTAAATTGAGAATTTTTAAATATAAGAACTAAAAGGTCTATTAAATATTTAGATATGATTTAAAGGTTTTATTATTATTTTAAAAAAATGTTTCAGAATTAAACAGAGGAATTTTGTTCAAAAACCTGCCCTTGCGGGTTTCGACCCCGTGACCTTCCGTAGTGTGCACGTAGCCCTTCGGTTGGGCTGCGTGTCTAACCCGTTCAATATTAAGTTTTTATTCCTTTTATGCTATAACTTGCTTGGTTCATATCTTGGCCTTATTAAAAAGGAAAAACAGTGCACCGTCCGGAGGAAGTGTAAAGGTCGAACTCGTGATCTCTTGTTTACGTGCACACAGCCCGACCAACTGGGCTGTATGTCTAACCTGCTGATGTTGAGTCTTTAATTACTTTTATACTAAAACGGTATTCGCCCAACTGTTGGTTTTAAAAAGAAAGGAAAAGTGCAGCGGCAGAAGCAGGGGCCAGGATTCGAACACTTGACCTCTCGTTTACGTGCACACAGCCCGACCAACTGGGTTGTGTGTCTAACCTGTTGGTATTGAGTTTTTAATTTCTTTTATATCGAAACGAGACGGTCACATACACTGGCCTTGAATTTTAAAAATAAAAAATAAATCCAGTGACCATACCGGAGGCAGAGTTCGAACTCGTGACCTCCTAATTTTAAATAGAATCCTTACCACTAGGCTGCCTTGCCATTTTGTATTTTAAAACAGATTGTCTAAATTTTAAGGTTAAACCGCATCGTATCATCTTCTTAAAAAATGTACAAAACCGAAACCCTAGCATGTTTTGTTTACAATTTACTCAATCACTTCGAAGTGTTTTAAACAATTATATTAGGGGTTTTGTCTAGAAATGAGAAACGAATGAGTGGATGTATATTATACCTTCCGTATGTGAAGGAGGAGAGAGATAGAGCGAGTTCCGACGGGCTTGAAATTCCGGCGAGGTTGCAGGTTTCCGACGAGGGTGTTTGTGTTCGATAAGGGTTTGTGGAGTGATTGAGGAAGGTTGTAAAGTTTTGAGTCTTCAATTGGCACCTCTTATATATATATATATATATATATATATATACACACACGAACTCGAGTCAAATCAACCATATTTAGTTTGGTAGTTTTTTCGATTGATTGATACGTGATTTATTTCCATCAGTAGTCAACGCATTTTGGTGAGGGTTCTTTGCCGAAATCATGACTAGGTTCAGAATCCGGATATGGAAACTGGTCTCACCCATCAATCACGAGAAATCAGAAAGGATTTGAAGATTACCAGGCTGTTCACGAGCTGGTCTTGGGCAGCAGTTTTCTTGATTTAAAAAGGAAGAACGGTAATGAGTGTATAAGACAATAATTGGTATTGTTACTTACAGTTGTTGTGAGGTGGGTGGGTGGAGTGTATGTTGTTTGTTTAGTTAATTGTGAGACCCGGGTTCGACTCCCATGGTCTGCGTGTTTTATTTTTATGTTTCCGTTTTTTATTCTTTTATTACATGGATGAATTTATTTGTTCCCAAAAATATCATAAATGGCCCCTCCCGTATGTGTATATACATTCATACACACACACACATATATATATATATATATATGAGTGTATATATAAAAAATAAAAAGAGATTTAAGGTTCGATTACAAATGGTTCGAGCGTTAGGATACGGTTTTTCAACGGATTTACAGTATCCCCTACTTTTAGGAATTTCGTCCCGAAATTAAGATGAATTATGGTTCTCCTGAAAGAGGTGAGGGTACTTTTCACGCATCGAGTCTTCACCCGTTCCCAAGTAAATTCGGGTCTGCGTCTTGACTCCCAACGAACTCTGACTATAGGGATTCGACTTCGTCTTAAGCGTTTTTCACCCAAGTCCATGATTTCGACTGGTCGTTCTACAAAGTGCATCGACTCGTCGATCTGTATATCCTCTAATGGTATATGAAGATTCTCGTCGGCAAGGCACTTCTTTAGATTGGAAACATGGAAGGTTGGGTGGATCCTGTTGAGTTCCTCGGGTAACTCTAGCAGGTATGCTATAGGACCAACTCTCTCGAGTATTTTGAAAGGGCCAACATAGCGAGGTGCCAGCTTTCCTTTTTGTCCAAATCGAATAACCCCCTTCTAGGGCGATACCTTCAAAAGTACTTGATCACCGACGCTAAACTCGAGCGGCTTTCGCCGCTTATCCGCGTAGCTCTTTTGACGACTCTGGGCTGCTAGCAGGTTATTGCGAATTTAGAGGTCCTTGTTGGTTGTTTCTTGTATCAGTTCCGGTCCGGTGATTTGAGCTTCACCGATTTCATGCCAACATACTGGTGATCGGCACTTACGACCGTATAGAGCTTCAAAAGGAGCCATCCCGATGTTGGAGTGGTAACTGTTATTGTAAGAGAATTCGATTAGCGGTAGGTGAGCATCCCAGTTGCCTTTGAAATCGATAACGCACGATCGCAACATGTCTTCAAGGGTCTGTATGGTGCGCTCGGACTGGACATCAGTTTGTGGATGGAAAGCGGTGCTGAGGTCTAGCCATGTGCGTGAAGTGAAACGCCCATCCCAATCTGAAATAATGCTCAAATGTATACCGTGTCGACTTACAATTTAATCGATGTAAATACGAGCCAACTTCTCGTTTTTGAAGTCTTCACGAATTGGAATGAAGTGAGCGGATTTAGTAAGGCGGTCGATAATAACCCAAATCATATCATGCCCACTGGAGGTGCGAGGTAACCCAGTAATGAAATCCATGGTTATATTTTCCCACTTCCAGACGGGTATTTCGGGTTGAATGAGTAGGCCTGAGGGTCTTTGATGCTCTGCTTTAACCTTCGAACATGTGAGGCATTTGGAGACAAAAACGGCGATATCCTTTTTCATTCCAGCCCACCAGTAAGAGTATCGTAGATTCTGATACATCTTATCAGCCCCTGGGTGTATAGAATATCGTGTTTTATATGTGCCTCGTTCATAAGAAATGTACGGAGGTTATCACGATCAGGTACCCAAATACGATTTAGATAGTGAAGGATACCATCAGAGTTTGATTCTAACTTGGTTTCAGCTCCACAGGATAATTCGTCTCGTAAATCATTTTCTGTAACCGAGGTATGTTGTGCTTCACGACTACGTCTTTGAAGGTCGGTTACAATTTGAGAACACAGTAGATGGATGGAGTTAGCATATTCTCTTCGATTAAGAGCATCTGCTATGACATTGGCTTTGCTTGGGTGATAATGGATTTCGCAGTCATAATCGTTTAGAAGTTCGACCCATCGTTGTTGCCTCATGTTTAACTCTTTTTGATTAAAGATGTGCTGGAGACTTTTATGGTTGGTGTAGAACTCATGCTTTGTGCCATGGAGATAATGTCTCCATATCTTTAGAGCGAACACGACTGCCCCGAGTTCGAGATCATGAGTGGTGTAATTCCTTTCATGGACTTTGAGTTGTCTTGAGGCGTAGGCTATCACCTTGCCCCGTTGCATTAAGACGCACCCTAACCCTTGTCTCGATGCGTCACAGAAAACTACAAAGTCATCACAACCATCTGAGAGGGTCAGGACAGGTGCATCACAATGTCTCTGTTTCAAAGTTTGGAAAGCCTCCTCCTGTTTGGGCCCCCAATCGAAGGGTTTACTCTTATGAGTTAAAGCTGTGAGTGGTAAGGCAATGAGGGAAAAGTTGGCGATAAAACACCGATAATACCGCTAAGCCGAGGAATGATCTAACTTCAGTAGGGGTGTGTGGAGCCTGCCATTCTAGCACTACTTTGATTTTTGCTGGGTCAACGTGAATTCCCTTGTCGTTCACGACTGACCAAGGAATTGGACTTCCTTCAACCAGAATTCACATTTTGAAAACTTAGCGTAAAGCTTGTTAGTATTCAAGAGTGTTAGGATCAGCCAAAGATGTCGTTCATGATCTGACTTAGTCTTGGAATAGATAAGGATGTCATCAATAAATACAATGACAAAGCGATCGAGATAGAGCTTGCACACTCTATTCATTAAATCCATGAAGACAGCTGGAGCATTGGTCAAACCAAAGGGCATGACCATGAACTTGTAGTGGCCGTAGCGGGTTCAAAATGCAGTCTTTGGGATGTCTTCTTCACGTACTCTAAGCTGGTGGTAGCCGGAACGAAGATCATTTTTTGAGAAACATGTCGCACCCTGAAGTTGATCTAAGAGATCATCGATACGAGGTAATGGGTAGCGGTTCTTGATGGTTAATTTGTTGAGCTCCTGATAGTCTATGCACATCCGGAAAGTTCCGTCTTTCTTCTTGACAAAAAGAACCGGCGCACCCTAAGGTAATGAACTAGGGCGAATAAACCCTTTGTCCGTCAGTTCTTGCAGTTGACTGGGTAATTCTTGCAGTTCAGATGGAGCCAATCGATATGGAGATTTTGCAACCGGGGTGGCACCAGGTACAAGATCGATTCGAAATTTGACTTCTCACATGGGAGGAAGTCCTAAGACGTCGTCTGGAAAGACTTGGGGAAAATCTCTAACGATAGGAATATCTTCAAGCTTCTTCTCCTTGCCTTCTTTCTTAACAATAAGGGCTAGAAACGCCATGTAGTCTTTGCGAAGATACTTTCGGGCTTGTAGGCATGACATCAATTTAAGTCCCTTGGAGGAGGTTTCCCCGAATATACGAAGAATTTGACCATCGACAAGAGGAATCCGAATATACTTTTCATAACATACAATTTCGGCATGGTGTTGACTGATCCAGTCCATGCCAATGATGACGCCAAAGCTTTCCAATTTCATTTGGATGAGATCGATTGTAAAATCGTGCTTGTTGAGAGTGAGAGTGCAGTCAAGATAATAGAATCCAACGTAATAGGTTCTCCATCAGCTACTTCTACGGTGAATGATTCAGCTAAACCGACCCGAGGTAACCTAAGATTAGACTCAAACTCTAGAGACACAAAACTCTTATCCGCACCCGTGTCAAATAAAATGGACGCATAGTTACCATTGATGGGAAGCGTAACGTTAACTACATTGTTGTCTGCTCTGGCTTGGTTTGAATTGATGTTGAATGCTCTTCTCCTAGCTGGCGGATCGGCTTGGTTTGCTTGATTCACAGGGTTAGCTTGAGCCTGAGCGTTGATTATGTTCACCAAACGGGGGCATGTCTTGCGGAAATGAATTGGATCACCGCAATTATAGCAAGCCCTCATTTGAGGCATCACAGGGTAGTTGGGTTGGTAAAAAGGCTGGGTGATGACCTGAGCAGGTGACAACATTGGCGGAGGTGGTTGGTAAGGGGCTTGGCCCACAATTTGGTTATTGGGTTGGGCTTGGTGTTCATTTCGGGCCTGCCTTTGAAGAGTACGAAAAGTTTGAATTGTATGGCCTCCTCGGCCGCATCCTGCAGTGTGGACATGAGTTCTCAACTGGGTGGTGGTATTGGCATCGGTTACACTTTGGATGGGTTCGTAAATACTGCCTCCTAAGTGGTGCGGTAGAGAGAGCAACTTGGGTGATTGGGGCTGCCTGGATGGGTTGGTTATGTGGATTTGGCTGATTGGTGTAACATTCGTCGAAAAACGGGTTTTCCAAACCCGCTTCGTTTATTAATCAAATATTCAGTTATAATTTTTCGTTGCGTATTTATTGCTCAAATAAATTTTAAACAATACATAATTAATAAATATATTAGAATTTAAAAACCATAATATATAATTAATAATAAATAATGAATAAAAAAATAAATGGAGATGCCGGGTTTCGAACCCGGGTCACCCGCATGAACAAACACACAACACACCACTCCGCCACACATTGTTTTTGTAATAAACACGGAAACAAATAGGATTTATAATAAAACCGAAAAGTCAAATCTGCAATCAGCGCGCCCAGAACTCTCACTCACCGGAAAAACCGACGTTCCGCGATTTTGGCTACCTTTCCTTTGACTGAAACGCACAATTTAATCTCGACGCCAGTTATAACCGTTGCCGGCAGTCAATTTCGGTCATAACCGCCGGAAAACCTTTGACCGCGAATCTTGACCTCGATTCAAACCCAATTCAGCTGTTCGTCCCTATAAATACTCACTCAAACATCTCGTAAACCTTTCGCTCTCAACTACACTTTCTTTCCGAAGTTGCATTTCCTCAAAAGCTCGTCGCCGGAGATTTCCAATTTCGCCGGAACATCGCCGGAATCGTTGATCAGAAAACCGTATTCGTTCATCAGACGGTATAACTGTCTAAACTTCTCTGCTATCTTTTGATTTATACTTTAATTGTTCAAACCAGTAATCAAAACTGTTAAAACAGTTCATACAGTCGGAAATCGCAAAATCAGAGCCGACGAATACTGCCGGAAATCTGAAGAAAACGCTCCGACTTGGTATACCATATCACTTAATCCTCTTTCCATTTCAAACAAATATAAGTTATGATCGATTAACCAGAACAGTCGGATTTCACTGTTCTGTAATTTTTAAGCGAAGAAGACGAAGATGAAAACGTGTATTAGTATAATTAAAAACGGATATTAAACCGGGTTAGACACACAGTCCAGCGGTGGACTGTGTGCAAATACAATATGCACGTCCCGAGTTCGAATCGCACATGTACCGACTTTCAGAATTAAAACCAACATTTTTAGAACTGAATCAGAACAAGTCACAGGATGTTTATAAGAGTAATATAATCCATTTGTTAAACAGATTAGACACACAGCCCAACTGGTTGGGCTGTGCGCACTCGAACCGAAGGACCCGAGTTCGACTCCGGGTCCCTGCAACCGGTTCGGCCATATAAATCATTTTTAATAAAAAACCAAATAAGTTTAAAATTAATTAGTATATAAATATAATTAAAACAGAGAATATTTCGGGTTAGACACGTAGCTCAGTTGGTAGAGCTGCGTGCACGTATACGAGAGGTCCCGAGTTCGAACCTCACTCAGCGCATATAAAAACACAGTCCGACCGGTCAAGATCCGGTCAACGGTCCACGGTCAACGGTCAAAAGTCAACTATTTTTTTATTTTCTTTTTTTATTCATTTAATTGAAAAATCATTTAAAAATACTTAAAAATAAGATTTTTAAAGTTAGAAAATTTCCTTAAACTCACAAAAATAAATCTGAAAATCCCATTAAGAGTACTAATTAAAAATGTTAATCTCAAATAAAATCCATTTATTTACCGAATCATTTCGTTATTATTTTAGGTTAGTTTTTCCATCGTCGATCAAATCCTAAAATTCGTGCGCATCCAACGTCATCAAAGAACGCACCCAATGTGAGTGAATCTCTACAAATTCCCCGTTTTAATCATGTTTTGGGGTGTATCATGTGTCGTTTAATTCTTTATTTTATTTAAACACTTGTGCATACATCATATCCGTGATCAAATGTGTATCAAATGTGTATCAATTGTTGTGTGGATTATATGTAGATTGGTTTTATCATTTTCAGTGCACGCATTTCATTAGGCCCATCAGTTCCCCGTGGGAGACGGGTTGAGCATCAGGTGCCTCATAAGATCGGCTCCGTTTGAGCCTTGATCTCACATTCATCATCATTCATATCATATACTCATCCAAAGTGGTTTGTGTTTGTTTACTTATATATGTTTGCTCACATGTGATTATTGCACAAATTTTCCATATTAAATAAAACAAGAAATTAATAACAATGTTTTATCAAGGTTCACTCGCCAACTTTTGTTAACCCAAAATATCCCCCGTTTTACACATGATACAGGTGATCCAGCTGAGGCAAGAAACACATAGGAAGGCCTAGAAGAATAAACCAGTTTAAGCTTTGGATTATTTACATAGTTTCATTTCCTTGTAATTGTATGAATTTTGATTTGGATATTTAAGTTGTAATTTGAATTTAATAAATATGAAACATTTTAGTAAACATCATGAGCTTTGGTGATAACCCAATTATGCCCCGACTCTTATTCCGCTGCGGGTCGGGGTGTGACAATTGGGTTGGGTGACGGCATAATTTTTCCCGTTTCGCTTTCTCTTGGCATTGAAACAAGAAGAAGATCCAGTCTGGGTTGGTTTTAGGGGTTCAGTCGAGGTTTTGCTACTCACACTCTTCTTCTTTTCATCATCGAAATCTCCGTTTCGAATATGGTTTTCAGTGAGCTTGGTGGCTAGTTCCATTGAAGCTTCCAAGGTGGCAGGTATGGTGCTCATCACAGAATATTGGATCTTCGAAGGAAGACCCCGAATATAATGCTCAATAAGGCGGTAAAGAGGGGTGAACAAATTCGGGATCATCTGATTTAGTTGAGAAACCTTTTGTTGTATGTCACATGATCCCCGTCTTTTTGCTTCAGAAAGTAGAATTCATCTTCCAACTTCTTGATTTCACTCCTTGGGCAAAAACGCCTTGTCATAAGCTCCCTAAGTTGTTCCCATGTTAGAGCTACCGCAACCTCGGCACCTCTTTTACCCTTTTCAGCATTCCACCAGGTTAAGACTACCCCAAAGAAACGAACATTAGCATAGCGAACCTTACGGTCATTAGGGCAGCCACAGTTTAGAAAGGTGCTTTCCATTTCTTCGAACCATCAAAGGAGTGCAGTTACCCCTTCGGTTCCCTCGTACTTTGGAGGGTCGCAAGAGTTGAAGTGCTTATAAGTGCACTTGGTTGAGCTTGCAGGAGGGTTGGCAGCGTTGGACTCATCTTGGTTGACCTGGTTAACTGGATTAGCAGCAAGAGCTTGTTGGACCTGGATCACAATGTTTGGAATCACGACGGCCATTTGCTTGGCTATCTTGGCATCCATGCGTTCGCCGGACTTTCCGGACCTCTTTCCTTCGCGAAGGTGCCTAGAAGACATCTATAGGAAATAACGTAACATAGATACCTCACATAATGGTAACTGCATGGAATTGAACTTGTAAAATACGGATAGAATATTCACACATGATACACCTCATAAACGTATAAATAAAATAAAAGGGAGAGTTGTAAGATTCACTCATAGTGGTTGCGTATAGGATTTCTTGAAGATGTCGCATGAGTATAAGGTTGAGGTACTGCATGAACGAATCGATTATCCTAAATATTCGCATAGCGATTTAGTCAAATAATATTTCCTTCATTCGCAATTTATTTATTTAAGTACTTAATTATTTACACGAGTGTTAAAGAATTTAAAATAGTATGTCTACTGTTTTAAGTTAAATTCGTAAATTGAGAATTTTTAAATATAAGAACTAAAAGGTCTATTAAATATTTAGATCTGATTTAAAGGTTTTATTATTATTTTAAAAAAATGTTTCAGAATTAAACAGAGGAATTTCCCAAGTTATTAATGATTATTGGAAAAAACTGTTGAAATTCGTATAGCTTATGTTCATATAAGAATAGCCTTGTTGAGACAATCATTAAATATTCACAATTGATTGCAAGTCAAATAATTATAAGAGCAAAAGTTCATTTGGGTACATGTGATTTTACATGTAAAACATTAATTCACATCAAGCCAACAAGTTATAATACTTTATCCCCATATACTTGATTTTTGGTTAGGAACCATAGATGTCCTATCAAAGATTTTGGTTGTGTAACATATAGTGAAATTTATCCACCAAAACACACAATGATGAAACCTCAAAAAATGGTTGGGAATATATGTTTATGTATAGAGCATTAACGAAATATTTTTATGACTCAATTAATTTAGATCCATCTCAATGGATTAACATTCCCAACATTAGGGGGAGATAACAAGCAGTTGAAAAGTGAAAAGTGAAAAGTGGAATGAAATATCATGTCATCTTGATCCTCAGACTATAAACAGTGAACCAGAAATTCAAAGGGATAATTCATTTACCAATATTAAAGAACAAATTACCAGACAAGTTCACTAACCTAAATAGAGTGACTAAGTAAGTCACATAATCAACTGCTTATGCTCCAGTTATATATGTGTCCCAAGAGGACAACCACATATTTTATAACGAGTCTATTGCACGCCTAAAGCGTAATAAGATCTCTTGAAGAAACAGTAGACATGATGGTTCAAGAAGAACCCCAGGTACCTGATAATAAAGAGATCTTGATAAGTCGTGTCATGTATAAGATATGTATGGAATCAAAATAAAATCGACGTCGTTATACATTTGTATATAATGTAGTGCTTGAAATGATTAAATGATGAGGATCAAGATTTGAGATCTTCCTATGAACATAAACATAGAAATGATTGGCCAAAATAGAAAGACGCAAATAAGGAAAATTTGAATTCTCTAATGACATAGAATGTCTCTGGATCAACAGTCCATACAACTGAAGCTGTAAAATATGTTGGATATAAGTGGGTCTTTTATGCGAATTTTGTGAAAATCAAATTGAGTGATATAAGGAAAAAATGGTGGCATAAGAATTTTCGCAAAGACCTATGATTGATTATGAGGGGACATATTCTCCAGTGGTGGATGCATTGACTTTCCAATATATATTCTTGTATTTTTGTCCATCTATCCTTGTGGATAGGTGTATATGTATATAGGGATAAACTCTGTAACGGATTAGGGGACCAGGGGAACCGTATAGCCCTATACACTTACAGACAGAAGAACTGTATTGCCATATACACTTCCTATACTTTACTGACAGAAGAACTGTATTGCCCTATATGCTTCCTATACGACTCCCGAACCTTTCCAGACCTATGGGGATCATATTGCCCCATACGCTTCCTATTGGGGTTACTTTCAATTTTGAACTACCTGCATGTCAGAGAGTAGGTACATCATACCAATAGGAAGCGTATTGCCCTATATGATTTCTATTGGTGTCGCATTTAATGCGTTTAAACCCTATGAGAAGCATATTAGGCTATACGTTTCGTATTGAGGGATGTACAAAAATTTTAGGAGATGTCTAGATACCATCACCCAAAAAGAAATAAATCAAGACATGAAGACAAAAGTCATGAAAACTAAAGATATCGATGAGATTGTTAATGTGGATGAGTCTAAAAATCAAAATATATAGACACAGATGGAAATGTTATATAAAGGATAAGCCTGTAAGGAGTAATCTAGTAAAGTCAGTGTTACCGGCCAGTAAAAATAAGCTAAGTCTAGAGTAAGTTTGTACGTTTGGCCATTACCTTAACCTCATTGTACTTGTGTGTTTTTTTTTGCATGATACATCAGTGCTTATGTCTACCTACTGTGTGTATGCTTTTGCCTTCTGCATGCTTGCCCAATCAGTTTGAGTGATTGTTAGATCCTTACAATGGGAAATCTAACTTTGGGGTATTGCTAATCTTAGACCACCGAATTAATGACAATTGGAAATGGGATAATGATGTCTCACCATTGACTATTTTGAGGCAAGCCAACACAATAGCCATTATTCTCCATTTTTATTAAAAGAAGACTAATAATATATGCTATTTGGGCTTTTTAATCCATCTAAACTTGGGCTTTTTATCAAAGGCGGCGATGGTCAAGCAATGGTGAATCGAACCCTCATTGCCCAAGAGTATGAAAGTTCTCTTTAACACACACAAAATTAGCTAATCGGACTTTAAAAGAAGGAAATATGTTATTGTGAGTATTAACTTGAGTAGTTGAGTTCATTCTGATTTCTGTTGAGTTAATTGTAGCCAATTTGTAATCTGCTGCTAATTTTTATTTGAAATTGAAAGGTCACGGTTTTGATATTGAAAGTCACAGCCATGTACCAGAAACAATAATCAGGAATTACAAACATACACAAGGAACAATCATCATGAATTGTCAATGTATAAACATAGATGTATTCGAACTAATACACTGACATTAGATTTTAATAAAATGAGAGTATGACCAGTAGTTATAGTATCCAATGGTACGTCGGATAAGGTCGTTAACCACTAATACATAGGTTAAAGTAATAATACAAGTACTAACAAATACTTAGGGTAATATGGTATTTATCGTAGCCAATCGATATCTCGGATAAAGTTGTTAACCGCTAATACATAGGTTAAAGAAATAATACAAGTAATTACATGAGGATAATATCATAATATTAATAACAATCAGTGTCATTCAGTTACTTGCTTATATACACCACTTGGGTTAAAATATTAATGGAAGGAAAACATTTTTAAAATAAGTTTTTTCTTTTTATTTCTCTCGAACCCGGGAACACGATATTCAATTAAATCTTTTCTTTCCACTGATTTTCTTTTCTCTCATTAATTCATTTTCTTTTCTTTTGTTTATTAAACTCGGGAACACACAAAAACAATCAACAAGTCAATAATAATGATTACAATTTTTATTGAAACATACAGAAGAAAAAACATCTCTTTAGACTGATCATTAACAAGTCAATAATAATGAAACCAAACCAAAGCCAACCCATTAGTAAAGTTTGTTTGGTTTGGTTTGGTTTTGGTTTACAATGGTTCAAAACCATGGCTAACAATTTGGCTTGCGGTTTAACCTCAAAACCGTCAAGAGTGGATAACGCCTGAAACAATAATTATGAACTGCAAACTTACACTGTAGACACTTAAATACAGACCTCGCGTCCAATTTGTAATAACACTCCAAGCACAGACCATCACTTTCAGTCCCTCTCAGGAACAAAAGAGGGTGTGGGTGACCATAAACTGGAAAATGGCTCCATACTTTATATTATGTTCAACAGAAACACCTTTTGCACCTGATCCAAAAGATATGTTGTTTGCTTTGAGGTATTAACGGAGCACAAGCTAAATGAATGGATTGAACACATGTTTGACAGTGATAGAAAGAAGCATTAGGATTAAGTTCCTCTTCGCAAACTTCACAAAAGTAATCACCACCATGGTTTTCAACTGGGTGATAACTTAGGGTCATAGGGTGCTTGTCATACCTGTGCTTAATTGTCCCCGGTATAAACAAAGCACACGCGAGATGTAGATGAAAACTACAAGCTTCGCCACTCAATGAAATTTCACTGCATGAGAGAAACCAGACAAACATATTCGACAATAATCTTTGTCTAGTCTTTCCTTAACTCTTAAAAGTAGGTGATATGGATGCGATTTATGTGTGATTTGTTTAGGTATGAATGCACAACACACATCGATGAGGTAATCACATTTGCTACAAGAGTAAGCAAATCCATTGCAAAGATTGTAGCAGACCTTACAATAGGAAACCCCAAACAAACCATCACGTATGTTTCGCAAAAGAGTAAGTGTATGCTGTGGGTGATT
Source organism: Scalesia atractyloides (assembly GCA_947069175.1). Lineage (NCBI taxonomy): Eukaryota > Viridiplantae > Streptophyta > Magnoliopsida > Asterales > Asteraceae > Scalesia > Scalesia atractyloides. The sequence continues at coordinate 65,879,785 of CAMTDV010000022.1, forward strand.
AATGTAGCCTCTTATTTCAGCAGGCAATCGAGTGCACCACTCATGGAGAGCATAGCTGCATCCATAAAGTGTGCACTTGTAAAAAGGTATGGTCATGATTGGTGCAGGCATCCATTGCATAATTCTTCAACCTTATTCATTGGTGATGTAATATCACTATGTCCATTATCCACGAGCATTAGTGGATGTTGATGAGTATGCTCATCAGGCATCACGTTTGTTTTTCTAAAAAGAAAGTCGATAAGTTTGTTGTATGTTTGATTGCGGAGCGGGAGATGGAGAACATATGGATCGTCTTCATAATTGTTTGAGGCTATAACCATACCTGATGAACAATGGGGTCATTAGATAATTATTTGAACGAAAGGAAATAAAACGCTTTTAATTTACAATAATAGTTTTTATCAAAGTCTTTATATTTTATATTGGATTTGTTCCATTCAACACTACCTGCTGTATATATAGTTTTGATATATATATATAGGAAAAGGATAAATAGAAAATCCACTTGAGGTGAGAAAACCAGGAAATTCTAAGCTCCCGACATTTTTTTTTGAAAAAAATACATTAACATGCAATATACATGTTTTTAAGGGTTTTGAGCAAAAACAAAAAAACAAAAAAGCGCCGACTAGATTTTTTTTTAAATAGACAATTTTTTGTGTAAGATATGTTACAGTCGCGTTGCGCAAAACTTGTTTTTTTTAAATATCCACTCGGCGTTTTTAGTATTTTTTGCTCAAAACTCTTAAAAACATGTATATTACATGTGTGATTTTTTTTTTAAAATCAAAAAATGTCGGAAGGTTAGATTTTCCTAGGTTTTCTCACTTAGAGAGGTTTTCTCCATATACTTATATTACACATACACACACACACACACACACACACACACACACACACACCCCACACACACACACATATATATATATGTTAATTATTTTGTAACAATTTTCTTTAATTGTGAACACTAGTGAACTAATCCTAGCACTTGATTATCAATAACACGTGTATACAAAAATGTAAATCAATGGCCAGGATTTGATGATGAAAATACGAGAACCCCACCATACAACACACACACACACACACACATATATATATATATATATTTAGAGGCCTGTTAACGTACAATATTCATTAACGTATGAGCGTATGCTATGAAATTACACACGTTATAAAACACAAAACCCTAATCACGCATCTTATACTTATGTAATGAAGCATGTTATAATTAGGTAGAAACCATAACATGTTTCATTACATAAGTATAACATTGCATAATTCTTCAACCTTATTCATTGGTGATGTAATATCACTATGTCCATTATCCACGAGCATTAGTGGATGTTGATGAGTATGCTCATCAGGCATCACGTTTGTTTTTCTAAAAAGAAAGTCGATAAGTTTGTTGTATGTTTGATTGCGGAGCGGGAGATGGAGAACATATGGATCGTCTTCATAATTGTGTTTGAGGCTATAACCATACCTGATGAACAATAGGGTCATTAGATAATTAATTGAACGAAAGGAAATAAAACGCTTTTAATTTACAATAATAGTTTTTATCAAAGTCTTTATATTTTATATTGGATTTTTCCATTCAACACTACCTGCTGTATATATACGTTTTGATATATATATAGGAAAATGATAAATAGAAAATCCACTTGAGGTGAGAAAACCCAGGAAATTCTAAGCTCCCGACATTTTTTTTTGAAAAAAATACATTAACATGTAATATACATGTTTTTAAGGATTTTGAGCAAAAAAAAAAACAAAAAAGCGCCGACCAGATTTTTTTTTAAAATAGACAATTTTTTGTGTAAGATATGTTACAGTCGCGTTGCGCAAAACTTGTTTTTTTTTAAATATCCACTCGGCGTTTTTAGTATTTTTTGCTCAAAACTCTTAAAAACATGTATATTACATGTGTGATTTTTTTTTAAAATAAAAAAATGTCGAAAGGTTAGATTTTCCTAGGTTTTCTCACTTAGAGAGGTTTTCTCCATATACTTATATTATACATACATACATACATACACACACACACACACACACATATATATATATATATATATGGGGTTAGGTTCATTTGTGAACAATTTCTTTAATTGTGAACACTAGTGAACTAATCCTAGCACTTGATTCTCAATACACACGTGTATACACAAATGTAAATCAATGGCCAGGATTTGATGATGAAAATACGAGAACCCCACCACACACACACACACACATATATATATATATATATATATATATTTAGAGGCCTGTTAACGTACAATATTCCTTAACGTACGAGCGTACGCTATGAAATTACGCACGTTATAAAACACAAAACCCTAATCACGCATGTTATACTTATGTAATGAACCATGTTATAATTATGTAGAAACCATAACATGTTTCATTACATAAGTATAACATGCATGATTATGGCTTTTCAATATGCGTTATTAGGGTTTTGAATTTTACAACGTGCACAATTTCATATCTTATGTTCGTACATTAAGCACTATTGTATTTTACACTTTCACCGTGTATAATTCAATATATATTATATATATATATATATATATATATATATATATATATATTGCACCAGATAAAACAGGCGTTTACTTTTCTTTATGCTTGATGTAACGAATTTATGTATATTTGTACGGATATTATAGTATGTTACACAGGGGACATGAGACATTTAATGCAGCCCTCAATAATTCTATTAGTCGCCCACCATAATCATATTCAGTGAATTCATGCAAATAAGGTCTTATTTCATTATCTTCTTATGTTTAATTTTTTAATGAAAATGGTTTTGTTAAAAAATAATTATTTAGAAGATATGTTTGTTTATAAAATCATCCGTTTAAAATGTCTTTCTAGAAACTAAAACTCTTTAATATTTTTATTTCGAAGTCTTTTCCTTTTATTTTTACTGATGTTATTAGTAAGATATATCTAAACACATACGCATAAGGTTATGATAAAATGAAAACCATCTTAAGTTGTGAGAACCATGAGAACTATGCTTTTCAAAAGTTTTTTTTAAAAAAAATTCTCAAAAATCTTTAGAAAAATATATCTAAACACACTCTCTCACATATATACACACATATATATATATATATATGTATATATATTAGAACTTCATATAAGCTACTATAATCAACAACTAATTCAATTCAAACCTAAGCATCAATGAAATCCCTCTTTTTAAACCATAACAATCACAAGAAACTTGATAAAAAGAAACAAAAGTTTATATATATACACGTGCAAAGAGGGGTTCTCCGACAAAGTGAAGATTCCTTAAGACGCTAACGTGTCAACATACGACGCTAAGAGAAAATCAACACTAAGGACATTGAAGCATTTGATTGACCCTTTCAAAATTTTCCACCTTTTAAAAACATTAATAACTTTTTTCATTTGACATTGTCTTCTCTTTTTAAAATTAAACTGTAAAATTAAGTATCTTTTATCTTTATTTGAATACATTTTTTCAAGTACTATGTTTTTAACCATTAACATTTTGTGTTGGTTTATCATTTATAACTGTGTTGTTTAACCATTACAACAAAAAGTGTGTTGGTTTATCACTTATAATTGTAATTGTGTTGATACCTTTACAATGGTAAAATAGTACAATTTTGTTATAATGGTAAAACAAAATAGTTAATATGGTAAACCAACACAATTTCAAACTGGGTTGTTGTAACAGTGATAGTACCATATAAAACTAAACAATTACATGGTAAAAAATAAAATTTCAAACTAAAAAGATATCATTTAAAAAAATACCTGAGTTGGAGGGTTTGCATATTGAACATTTTAGATGAGCATAATATCTACATTTCTCGCATTTATAAACCACTGATTCTTATTATCTGAAAAAGAATTGTCGCACACCTTACATAGTGGATTAAATTTAGCTTCTTGGTCTACTTTAGGAAAGGAGTATGTAAGGATGAGTGGGTGACTATGAAAGAAATAACCACATGTGCCATCTTGAATTAAGAGCCTCTTTGGCTGGAAAACACAATAATTATGGATGAAACAACGAAAACATGTGACACACTGATAGAAGACCCCTACATGTTTATATCCACAAGCATCACATTCTGCCATGATCTCTTTGTGTCTATATGGAATTAATGGGTGTTTGTGACTAGGGTGATAAATTGTATGGTGTTGTACTCTATCTATACCACAGTATAAACATATGTTAAAGATACATTCAGAACATCGATAACATAGTTGTTTATACTGGGGAATGCTTTTACACATATGACATTGTACGTGTGACTTATCTAGAAACAGGGTAAGAGGGTGCGCACTGTGGGATGCGTGTTCCAACTTTCTTGGAAGCTCTACACATAATTTGTGTTGTGAGAATTCACACTGATCACATTTATAGTAATACCTATGTAAATATGTGATTTCCTGACCGCAACAATCACATGGACATCGAAAGGCTTGTTTTATAATCAAATCTTCCTCATCATCATATGATTCTTGATCGTGTGGATATTTTGGATTTAATCTATGAGAGACAATGAATGTTCATAACACCACCATTACAATGATTTTGTTTCACTCTCTTTTCAATATGATATAGTACTTGACAATGATATTAGGAACAAGAGAATGTTTTTCAAAGTGAACAAGAGAACTGAATGGTAAATATAAAAGATGATCGATTATAAGTTGTGGTATAAAAGGTGTATATATATATATATATAAGAGAAACTTAAAGGATCTATTGTATCTTTGTTCGTACTAAAGGTAAAGGTATAATTACATTTTAAGTTAAACTACTAGAATACCTTTCTTTAAAACAGATATTTAAATAACTTGACAACTAATCTTAAAAATAAGACATAGCTTGGTCCGTGCATTAAAATAAGGGTATTATTTTACATGTTTAATTTTCCATTACCTATTTGAGCTTCTGGATCTATTAGCTAAAGGGAGTCCTATACTTGGGTTCAAAACTCACCCAAGATATCGTTCAGAAAAAATAAACATCTAGATCTATTAGCTAAATAAATACATTGCGCGTTCAGAATAGCTTCAAAAAGTTAATAACGCTAGACCAATAAAAATATAATAAGCTTTAAAAGGTTAATAACACTGGAACAATAAAAATATATTAAGTTGCGGAGTTTTTAATAAATCATCATAATATACAAATATAACAAAATATTTATTTTAAAAAAAATTGTATCACTCTATGAATTTTTAGTTAATTGTTTATAATACATCTTTAAATTTAATACATTGCTATGAACCCCTTCACGAAAAGAAGCTCTCCAAACACTGAAAAAATAGAACTATTTCTTATTCTTGGATCACATCTCCTCAACTCTCAATTTCTCAAAATTTATGTCGGAATTTCTACTACCAAACGAACATCATTTGATATCTTGATCCAGCGTAGATCTGCCATACAAATTAAAATTCCACATGTTAGGATCCTAATTAGCAAAAAAAAAAAAAATTTATCGTTGGAAAGAACCCAATTTTGAATCTTCCATCGGCTCCCAAAAGCTTGAGCCGCAACTATAGGACGCTTCATCATCATTTAATACCTGATTGTAAAATCCTATCTCATACTCACCACAATTTTTAACAAGTATTTATAGAGTAATTATGTCATCAACATATTATTATTATGTGTTACACAGCTATTATTAATTTGTATATTGGATTGGACCTTTATAAATTACAAAAGGCTATTATCTCAAAAATTTAATAAATTATCAATACAGTATATTGTTTTCGAGTTCTGACCGATTAGATTAATGAAATAATAATACACTGATGAAAGTGTTAACATATTTTTTGGTTATTTTTGTGATAGTTGTTTGTCACTAACATAAATCGAATCCTATCATTGCTTCATAACTAATCAAGTCATTTCTTTAATTCATTCTTTCCTTAACAAATTCTCGTCCTTTCTTTGTTCTTTTCTTGAGTTAATCCTATCATTGCTTCATAACTAATCAAGTCATTTTCTTTAATTCATTCTTTCCTTGACAAATTCTCGTCCTTTCATTTTCTTTTCTTGAGTAGATGAAATGAGTTATACAAGAAGAGATATTTATTAAAACGCAAAAGATACAACGGTGTTGAATTCATATACGCTGTGACATTTGTGCCTTTTCAATCATTATACAATTACAAACAATTTCGTATTCAATAAAACCCTATGTTTTATTTCCAAATATTTTTGTATTCAATAAAATCTTGTATTTTATTGATGAGAATGCAAAAATGACAATCGTTGCATAATTTCGATCATTTTCGTGTTTGTTAAAGTGTTTTACGCATTTTTGCGAAACGCGTAACCGTACAACCGAACGAACCGACATACACGACATTTTCGGGCGTAATCCAAGTTACACATGTCTTAACACCTTTATATAACCTAAACATTAGGTGAAAGGGGTTAAAAATGACAAACAAGTGAAAATACAAGTCCAAGGGCCAAAAATGTCAAAAAATAATAAATATTTTTTACTTCTTCACCAAGTTTGTCACCTATCTCTAAATTTTGACACCTAGCACTCATTTTGCCACACTTAATTTGGTGTTGACACATGTTAGGATACTAATCCACGCTTGAGGACATTTGTCATCAGCTCCTTAATCCAAAAATACTATAAATACCCTATGATTCTTCCATTTTTTTATACCACTTCAAAACACTTCAAAGCAAAGTGTGAAGTTCTTCTTTCTATCCTTCTTGGAACTTGTTTCCAGCCTTTGGAAGCATCCTATATTGAGTTCCGAAAGTGTTCTTCAACACGAGTAAGTACTCTTCCTAGTTCTTTCATTATTTTAGCTATTTTGAGCTAAAAGTCGAACAGTTTGGCTTCCTGATTGACTTTTGGTTCTGACCATATTTGGTCAAGTCAAAGTTCAATTGAACTTTGCAACGTGATCGTAATCACGAAGGTTATAATCCCTAACTATTTCACCTTCTGATTACCACGTTTACTAGTCGAAGTGACGAGTCAAAGTTTCGGTAAAAAATGCGCATGATGTGCATTTTACGACAAAATTATTTTCGGGTATCAAAACACCAAGTTTTTATACCAAATTAGTTTTATAAACTTAGTTAGACATATTTTGACATGTCTAACTTGTCAGATCTAGTTTAGTGCTTTTTTAGGGTCGTAAGTCGAGCGGTCTTGACCACCGCTTTGACTTTCGAATCCGGCCCGTTTGGTCGATCTTAGGATCCGACCAAACACATATCTATGACCATAGTTGTATAGGGAATAACCTACTGAGGTTATACATTATGGTCACGTTGTTTGGTTAGTGTTATGATAAGTTACTTCTATGTTCTTAAAAAAATAATGACCAAAATGCCCTTGTGCGCATAAATCCATTTTAAACACATCTAACCAAATTTTTGACATATAAAATGATGTTATAACATTTTCAAACATGTTTAAGCATTTAAAACTTATCATAGGACATGTTTAACCATCCAATCACGCGTTTACGCTAATGACCCGTTAACGTAGCTTAACTACCTTAACGAGTCATAATGGGTCAAAAGCACTTAGGATCCTTTCCAAATCAGAATGTTAAGTTTGTTAAACCATATCACATAAGTTCCAACACTCGTTTGGTTTACAAGACTTTATTCTATCCGATCTCCCGTCTTTATTCCCGACACGCTAACATATTTATCTTACACATTAGGACAAGTTTGAGCTTTGTTTATTCCGTTGATCAAGAACACTTTCGCAATCCTAAGTGAGTACATAGTTCCCCTCTTTTACGTTTTAAATGTTTTGGGGTGATTCATATGTGCTAAACTATATTTTCAAATCAAAATATTTACTACGCAAGGCTTATGTGAGTACATAGTTCCCCACTTTTACGTTTTAAATGTTTTTGGGTGATTCATATGTGCTAAACTATCTTTTCAAATCTACATATTACTACATAAGGCTTATGTGAGTACATAGTTCCCCTCTTTTACGTTTTAAATGTTTTGGGGTGATTCATATGTGCTAAACTATCTTTTCAAATCTGCATATTTACTACGCAAGGCTTATGTGAGTACATAGTCCCCTCTTTTACATTTTCTAAATGTTTTGGGGTGATTCATATGTGCCTATAATTATTTTCAAGATTTCAAAACAATATATATGGTTTATAAATATAAAATGATTTTGAAAGTGAGTACATAGCTCCCTCTCTTTTACATTTTCAAAATGTTTTGGGTGATTCATATGTGCCGATAATTATTTTAAAGAATTCAAAAGAATATACATGTATTATACATACAAAATGATTTTCAAAGTGAGTACATAGTTCCCCTCTTTTTACATTTTGCAAATGTTTTGGGGTGACTCATATGTGCTAAATCATTTTCAAGTTTTCAAAAACAATGTCTATGGTTTATATATAAAACAATACGATTTCAATAATGTGAACAACTTGTTGATGCGTTATCCATAACACGAATGACATTCATTAGCTTTGGCCGAGCCGACCAGTAGTATGTTATGGTACCATAGGACTGACAATCCCATTATCGGACTGTTCACTGGATTTGGTGGAAGTTTAGGTAATGACAGAAGCATGTTATGGTACCATAGGACACAGGGCCGTGGTCAACTCTCATATATGCAGAATCTCTCAAATGACAATAAGTACAGACCATGGGGCTGTGCCCTCCGACACACGGGACCATGTGTGCTTACGGACTGACACTGGGCAATTAATGAAGACAGAGAGGAAAAGACACGGGGTCGTGTGAAGGGTCTGTTTTCAGCTATAAAATGGGGTGCTTGGTTCATTTCCAACTCAACCATTGGCAAACCACTTCTTTCTCACTTGCCACCATTCCACCACCATTACAACACTATCATCCACCACATTCTTCCATCATTCACCTTTAGAGTGTGTGTAGTAGTTTCGGTATCCAAGATTGATAGTAAGAGTTCTTGTCAAACAAAGGCCATGCTTGGCTAATCTCTTACATCACTTGGTGAAGACAAATCTTTTATATATTACTTTTGATAATCAAGATTTGGCTACTTTTTATTTGAGTTTGTATTAATGACTTTAGTAACTAGTTTCTTATATTGGAAATGAACTTTACTCTATCATTTCTTCGTGTTTTCTTGATTCGCTTATTCGTGTCTTTACGGTCTATATAAGCACGTTAACTCCCTGGAAGGGGTTAGAAGGGTGGTTTGGGTGAAGTTCTTGCCTCGTTCAGTGTATAGATCCTACAAGGATTTGATTCAAGCTTATTAGGACTTCTCTTAAGTCAGATACGATCAAATCGGGGACGTAAGAACGGCTTGAATCCTTTATAAATAAACTACTATTAAAACTTTAAACTGGCCTTGTGGGACTGTATCCCTGCTGACTCAGACCAATATGGCCGACGGTAGCGTTGCCTCCAACAGAGGGACATGCCACATTTTGCATTAATAACTTACTTAATTATCTTTCAATAATCCGGCCTTGCAGGATTGTTTCCCTGCCGATTTAGATCAATATGGTCGAGGATAGTGTTGCCCCCAAAATATGAACATGCCACAGTAACTAATATACTCTCTTAAAAAGCCCAAACTATGGAAATCATCAAAGGTACGTAAAAAAGGAGTCGGAACCAAATGATTCTATCTTGTTTATTGCTTTTCTTCTAACATTTTACTTTTATTTCTTTTTTTAACTTACTAACTCCTTTTTCTCAAAAAAATAGGTTAGATTAGCCGTTGACGATATTTCGGTATTAAAAGCTCTTATGTCCTTGAACGACCTCGGTATCTTACTGTCACTATACTACGCCAACGATTGGTACACTTGCCTAACGTGTTGTATGAGTGATCATGTTTTATAAATTAAAGCTTGATAAACGAGAAAAAGTGCTAAAAATTATACACGCTTGCACCGCGCCATGTTTTTGGCGTTGTTGCCGGGGATACAAGAATTTTTATAAAGTTTAAAATCGATGGTCTAATTATTTTTATTTTTTCTTCTAGGTTTTTTTTTATTTTCTGCATTTTCTACAGGTTCAGCACGGGCCGTGCCTCATTCCAGTAACATAAAACTTTGTTTTCTGCCAGACAGAAGCTGCAGCATGGGATCGTGTAACACCCACACGGGGCCGTGTCTATCTCCAGTTTATAGAAAACAGAACCATCTGATCCTGACGGTTACCTCGTTTGGTAAATATGGATGTTAATGATTATTTTACCCCCACCATTCTTATGATTAATGCTACCAATTTTGTGGTGGGTTCCATCAAGATTTAGAATCTCCTATCCTAAATTTTGATCCCCATTACTTAATAGACCCATCATTTTCCTGTGACAATCACCTTAAGATGGGCGGGAGTAAAAACAATAACTACCATCATCCTAAATACCATCAACCCTCTTTCCGAAAAGACATAACTTCGAAAGTCAAATAGAAAAGAGGATTCTCCAAAAACTCAAAGAAATAGAATCCATGATTAATACACGATATTTATCAAAGGATAATAAAGAAGGAGAAGAATCGAAAAACGATTCGATGGAACCAGATTCAGAAACAGACAACACCAAAACCATCACGCCTGCTTCAACCCCTTGTCAAACGAAGACGATAGTCGTCCCTGCATCGAACACGCAATGAAGGACTTCTCGGCGGCTTGTACCATTGACCTTATAGACCAGAGAGAGTCGACTCACACTGTAACAGCCCAGCGTAACCGCACCATGTATTGTCCGCTTTGGCAACCAGCACGCCCTCAGCGCCTGCCCTCACGGTTTTAAAACGCGTCATGATGGTGAAGGTATCCAGCCCCTTATAAGGAATCCTTTGTTCCCCTTCACAACCGATGTGGGATGTCACAATCCACCCCCCTTAAGGGGTCCAACATCCTCGCGGGACCTGCCACCACCGGTCCGGCCCTAGCTCTGATACCATCTGTAACAGCCCAGCGTAACCGCACCATGATATTGTCCGCTTTGGCAACCAGCACGCCCGCAGCGCCTGCCCCTTACGGTTTTAAAACGCGTCATGATGGTGAAGGTATCCAGCCCCTTATAAGGAAGCCTTTGTTCCCCTTCACAACCGATGTGGGATGTCACACACACCTTCTTTAACGAGTGCCCACAAAAGGCAAATAAAGGTTGGTTCCGCCCACCTATTTATAGCTTAGGTCTCTTTCTTTCCAACAACCTCTTGCGTTTTCATATCTCTCACAAGAGCCTAATATACATTTGGCACTTTGGTGCTATCCCAACCAGTAAGGAACCTCCCAATAATAAAATAAATGTTCCTTAAAAATCAAACAAAACTTCATAATCCCAAATAAATACGGGGCCGTGCTCCAACAGACAAAAATTCATAATTCAGAATTAACAATAATAATATTATTGATAAAAATGTCAATATTGAATTGTTTCCTATAGTTTTTTGGTTATTTTGATGATAGTAGTTTGTCACTAACATAAATCGAATCCTCTCATTGCTTGATAACTAATCAAATGATTTTCTTTAATTCATTTTTTTCCTTAACAAATTCTCTTCCTTTGTTTGTTCTTTTCTTGAGATGGCGAGTTATAAATAAAATGATATTTATTAAAACATAAAAGATACAACATTGTTAATACATACATTTTTATGCCTATGTTGTTAGATTTAGATGCCTGTTTATCGATTATTTAACATTAAGGTATGATCTAAGGAGCTACACTTTGTACAATGAATAAATATTAATATTTAAATGTTAAATATTATAGATTACAAAAGTGTATTAATTGTGGAGAACGAATATTTGGTGAAATATTAGTGATATTAATTGTTTGTGAAACAATTAATATATTGGCAATAATTGTTGTCGTTTAAAGAGCTAAATGAGAAATAATTTACTATTTAGATAATAAATTAAAAATGTTATTTTACTAAGAATAAATATGGCCAAAGCATGTTGACTAGTGATTTAATTTAGCGGTGAATAATAGTTATTCGACAGAAACGAGGATCGGTTATTATTAGATAAAAACTAAAGAGAATTGGTTTTATTATAGGAAAAGGTCAAATGGTTGAGCGGTATTTAGTAATTAATCTAAGATTAATGACTTAGAAGAAAAGTCAAATGTTGATGGGCTAGAGCGTAATTAAAGGATCTATAAATAGAACTTTAACCAGAAACCCTAATCGCACAAGATACTTAACAAGAGAGTTCAAGTAAAACCCTAGCCCCTTCTCTCCTCCCTTGCGTCGCCGGCCACCCCACGCCATCCGACCACCATCCACAACTGCCGGCCTACTTCGCCACAACCGCCGCCACCAAAGTGGTGCCAAGCTGCACCGCACCCTTGCGTTTGGTGATTTGTATTCGATTTGTTTCGCATGTGGAATCTTATGGTGTCCTTGGAGATTTGTTGTTCGTTTTACTAGTGGAGCCATTCTTTGCATCCATCGTGCGAGTCTTCGGTTTTTGTCAAGGTATAACCCTAAACCCGTTATGGTTATGCGTTTATATACTTTTGTAAATATACTATAACTGGATCATTGGTGGGATAAATGTCGGATCTAAGAGTTAGTGAGTTGTGTGTGTTTATTGATAAAACAGTTACTAAATTAACAAGTATTAAAACAATCTGAGATAATAAACACTACTGGATTTGGACATGATTGTCAATGATTCATATAGTATTCATATGTCAATTACAATCAATTGTACGAAACTATACTCTCCCTCACCAGGCAAACTCTCTCTCGTAGGTTCTTATGCTTTTTCAACTTATAGAGTTAATTCATTGAAAAATGCTAAGTGAACTATATATAGAAGAGAGAACTACTGGTGACATCAGCATGAAAGCAACCCTAAACAACCCTATTAAATGTGTAACTACCAGTAGTGGTGTAGAACTACTAGACAATTGAAGTAACCTACAAGGAGACAAAACTACTGGATAATACAATTTAAAAAACAGAGATTTCTAAACTGTTGGTGCAAACCAATACTTTAGGAATCTATTTCTGGTTTTTACTTGACTTGTTGACTTGGACTTCTTGTCTTCAATCTTCATAACTACTGGATAATACAATGTAAACAACAGAGATTCCTAAACTGTTGGTGCAAACCAACACTTTAGGAATCTATTTCTGGTTTTTACTTGACTTGTTGACTTGGACTTCTTGTCTTCAATCTTCATTGTGCTGACTAGTTGACCAGCACTTTGCATTCTAGCTCTTTGTAGTTGTTGTCTTGTATCTTTAGGCAGTAGTTCTTAATACCAATAGTTTGTGTGGTTGTTTGGATAACTTCAAACGAGGAAACTTCTAATGATTGTACTTCACCTTATTTTATCAGGCAGGGAAGATAGTTCGGTTCCTTGGGATTTTAGCTTTCATCATCAATAGATCTTATATATCCCAACAATCACCCCTAGATCTGTTGATATCAAAATCACATTTATTGAAGCATGTTTTTTATTCTCTTATTTGATTTGATGAAGAGCCATTGAAAAGGTTGTTGCTATAGTTTCTTGGACAATTCCTCTATTTTCATCAAAGTCATCCATCTTGACTTGAGAGAAAGGTTTTCTGTCTTCACATCTTTTAGTATGTCAGTAGCTTGTGATCTCTAAGTCTCTGGGTTAGGGAAGATTAGAGGCTACCCTTTGGACCTCTGAAGAAGAAATAGAATTCCTCTGCTTTTAAGAGATATGGCATGATTTTGTTTTACAAAGCCTTTATCAAGAAATTATAAGATTTAGTAGCTTTTAGTGAATGTTGATAAGGCAGAGACCTTTAAAAACTTATGAAGGATTTTCCATTTGAGCTACTTCAATCTATTGAGAAGTGCTGGATTTTTAAAACTGTTGAATGTGCTATTAATTAAGCTTCCAATTGTTTATCAACCTGACTGATAGTTCCAAATTTCTTTGATTAGTAATGATATGAAGTTTCTGAGTCCATTCCTTATTTGCTTACCATCTTAACTCTATTCTAGATACTCTAATGATTGGTAAGAAGCTTTTAGAAGATATCAGTTGAATTCTTTTTATGCGGTAGGAATAATACTTGCTTTTCTTGAAAGTTTTCTAGATTCTTAAGGATTTTTTTGACAGGTTGGATAAATACATGGTATGACACTTATGATCAATCTCCCACTTTTTGGAATTAGCAAATGTTTTGAATAGTGTAAATAGCACTACTAATAGTTAATAAAGAGGTGGTTATTTCCTCACAAGTAGTGTAGCTCCTGTGATAGAAGTTTGTGATAGTGACAAGCAATTTTAAGAGTTTGAGCTTTTATGTAGGAGGCCAGCTGTTGGGTGTATTCATGGTTCTGCTGAACTTAGCTTGAGCCTGGTGACAATCTACTTGAGATTGGAGACCTCAACTCTCAGCTTGTTTGTTGCCAATTCTAGAAGTTTCAGATATTGGCATCAATCAAACTGGTGAAGTCATATACCCCCACTAAATGTGGTTGTATCACTAGTTTTGACAAAATATGATGTCCTTTTTTCTTGTTACTAGGGACTTCGAGCAATTTTTCCTTTCTAAGAAAGCAAAGCGCTGATGCCTGCAAAGTGGTCTTATTTATGTCCCTACTGTCAATATGTGACCAAATGAGGTCAAGGGAAGTGGTTTTCATAGGATCTAACATGCCTCTAAGTGACGAATTTCTTATTTTAGATATCATATATTTTATATCCTTTGGTACATTGTGGGTACCCTAAGAAAACATTAGGTCTCCCCCTTTCTTCAAATTTATCCCCATTGGTGTCGTTGCTACTATAGTACATTAAGCAACTGAATTTTCTCACGAGTTCGTAATCGAGCTTTTGACCAAAAAGTATCTCATTAGGGGTTTTGTCCTAAAATGTTAAGGAAGGCAATTAGTTAATGATGTATACCGCGGTCAAGACACATTCACCCCAAAAGGTTTTAGTAAAATTGGCTTCAAATCGTAAGCCCGAGCAGTTTCAATTATGTGTCGGTATTTTCGTTCAACCACTCCATTTTTTTATGGACAAGTGGTTTCAAGAAGATTTCCTTGTTCGCTATAAAGTTTCAAATGTCATATGAAGTAAATTATCCACCACTGTCACACTTGATTCTTTTCACCAATTTTCCAAATTGGGTATGGACCATTTTATGATAATATATTAATCACAGGCTAGCTTGATGTTTAACTTTAAGCAAAAACGCCCAAACAGACCTACTAAAATCACCACTGATAGTCAGAAAGTTACCTTGCCCATGTATAAGAAGGGAACCGATATATTCCCCAAATATCGCAGTGTAAAAGTTATGTGACAAACGGCATACACCTGGTAATTCCGTACAACTTAATCTTATTTAATTTCGTGTTAGATTTAATTTTTATTTAATTGAGTTTCATAAGTCTAGGGTTAGGTTCATTTGTGAACAACCCCCTTGATTGTGAACACTAGTGAACTAATCCTAGCCCTTGATTATCAATACACAAATGTAAACACAAGTGTAAATCAATGGACATGATTTGATGATGAGAAATACACTAGTGTATTTTACGATTTGATGATGTAAATCAATGTCCAGCAAATTAGTTCACTCAGTTCATAAATGCACTAGTATTCACTCTAGAACCCAACCCTATACACACCACACACACACACACACTATATATAATATATATATATATTAACAAACAATCGAATATACAAAATTACCAACACATTGAAAAAAAACAACGGTTCCAAATAATCAAAAAATACAAGTCTAAACTAACATTCAAGATGAGCGACTTGTACAAAGTCAAACATAGACCCAAGTGTCCAACGAGATTAGAACACTTGTAAGTTATGCCACATTCACGAACCCCCGATATCTAGAGATTTTGCACCGGAACGCAAATCTGTGAGTTCATGTCCCCTTTTTCTTTAAACGCTTTTCAGATTTAAACTATTAGGGGGAGATGCATGCTACAAATGGTATGGTTAAGCTAGGTAATGAAACAATCATAGATCATGTGCGAATATGCAGCATCTAGGGTAACCATTCATCACCATTAAGTACCGAGGAACGAAAAGGGTAGATCTATTGGGTTTTGGCGAGCCCCACTCTTATCGGCACAATTCCATTGTTAGAGTGCTTTTGTGTCCATTTCAAATGTGCGCGGAAATCGTCTAGGTTTGGTTGCTTCCTATGTCGGCACACATATTAATGTCCTTGCAAAACATTAATGATCAATCAGATTTCATTAAGGCATTACATACAGTTTTTGAAACAAATACTTTAAATGTTTTAAAAATTCATTTATTAAAATAAACACATGAATTCACCAACTTTTGTTGATGTTTTCAAACTGAACATGTATTTTAGGTAACTAGTGGGCTACATTTGGAAAACAAGTCATGGTATCAAGAAGTCAAGCATAGATGCCATCCAATTTTGAAAGGGTTTGGTTTACATGTCTTGCCTTCATGCGAAACATGGAATGCAAAGCCTTGGTTGTTTTAAAAACTTTGTTTTATAAACATGTTTTAGTTTAAAACAATGCAACTTTTGGGTTGTCTTTCTTTTGGAACAACATGTATGGTTGTAAACTTTTTTTAAGTTAATCGTATGGATGAACATCTCTGCACTTTTATTCATTTAGATGTTTACTCAATTGAATGCAATGATTACTGTTTAGATCACATCTTGTGCTTCCGCTACGAGCGGGTGTGACAAGTTCAAAACAACTATTTCTTTTAAGGCCACCAATAGAAAGAGGTTATTTGGTATGTTTTGCTCTTGAATAAGAGTCACGCATTTTATTAAAAGAAATAACCACTAAGAAAATAAATTTGAGAGAAGTTTTCACTGGAAGCGTGTCCTAATATTTTGTACCAAGTATCAATAGTTATCATAAAGGCCTTAGGGAAAAATGATACCATGGTCTTAATCATCAAAATGACGGTAATGGTCATTAAAAAGACAGTGATGGTCATCAAAATGATTATGATGCTAAATTGAAGAATTCCTCTTCACAAACAAATCCAATTGGGCTTCTTGCTTCAGCAGACACAACAAAAAAATATCTGAAGAGTTGGCGAAGGCTCTTCAAACTGACATTCCCTTTTTATGGAACATATCGAAAATACGATCGAGAGCGCCTTCGAGAAGACAATGACAAAACTTATGCTAGAGAATCTAACCAAGGAAACTGGAGATATATTAATTAGAACTAAAGAATAACCCAAGAAGTACATTTGTATATTCAAAGAATTCATGATTTATAAGCCAAGGAATTTGTGGGAAATGTAGAGATGGATTGAAGATATGAAGTAGTGTTGACGAAGTAATCTTTGCTACTTGTCAAATGAAAGATATGGCGAAAGACTAGTGAGAAGTTCAGAGACAAGAGAAAGGAAGGGAATAAATATTAAAGATGACGTGGGAAGAATTCAAGACTATGTTATTGAATAAGTTTTGCCCTCACGCGATAATTGACCAAATCACTTAGGAGGTTCTGCATCTACGCCAGGACGAACAAATCAATTGACAAGATTACATGTATTTTCTTCAATAAGGCACATTTTAATCATGAACTTGTAAAGACAAGAAAATAAAGATTTGGGTATACCACAACATGTTAACAATAGATTATCTATATCTCCCTCAAAGTGTGAAACTTTGAATGAATTAATTAATTATGCAAGGGAACTTGAGCTTGAGCTAAAGAGGCAAGTACATAAAGGAGAAAAGAGAAAACTAGAGAATATAGATTGTTTTGAAAATTGGGTTATCGACATCTTCATCATATAGGTTATCATCATCATATATCTTCATTATCATCAACATCACACCATCAAATGGTTTAAGATGATGATCATCATCATCTTAGTTATCATCATCATATGGTCGGGTGAGCTTCAATGGGTCTTTAAGTTAATTGAGGAGAATGCCACTGCAACCAGGAAGATGACGAATATTATAAGAGGTACAAGTTCACAATGGAAGGCATTTTGTCGATTATCAGGCCTCCAAGTGGGATATTTTTGGGTTTGTGGAGTCTTGATTAGGCTCGAGTTTAATGAAGATAAGAAGACACAAGGCTAGCGGGCTGTAAGGGTCATTCAGACACAAGATGGGGGATCTTTCAACCTTCGCTAAAACCAAAAGAATTATGTCAGCTTTTAAATATATGAAGATAAACAAAACCCCAATATTATATAAGGGAAAAGAAGTTATCAAGTACATTTGTCAAAGAAGAGTATATATATATATATATAAGAAGAAATAAATCTGGAGCACAACTTAATGCATAAATGCTTTGACTTAGGAGATCTTTTAAGAAATTCTGAGATTGGTATAAGACGCCAAAGATCCTTCAACTCCAAATGCTTCATATTCGATAAGTCGGGTAAAGGTTAACCGAATATGCAGTTTAACTAAGAATAAAGCTTTAGTTTGTGCATGATAAATGGAATTCAGTTGTATTGGGGCCCTACTTTGCAATTGCCAAAAAGTTGTTCATTCTCCAATCATTCTTGGCGGCCTTTCTTATATGTGCTGCTTGAATCTGAAAGACCAAAGAAGATTGTTAGTACCTTATATATGTTAACAAATTCACCATAATCCAGGGAAAGCTAGTGTCGTAGCCGATGCGCTAAGTCGAAAGAAGGATTATTGCCCAATAAAAGTGAAATCAATGGTATTGGTAGTAACTCCAAAGTTAAAAGACATAAAAAGAATTGCTCCGGAGAAAGCATTAAAAGAAGTAAACCATAAGCAAGAAATTATAAAATGCCCAGTAAAAGAACTTAAGGAAAATGCTTATGGAATTGAAATGAGGTTCGACATATATCGGTTCTAAATTTCAAAATTTTGGAGGAAACACATAAATCCAGGTACTACCTCTATTCCTCCTGGTGGTATAAAAATGTTCTATGATTTACGAGTCAATTACAGGTGGCTAGGCATGAAGTGGGATATTTTAAAATATGGTGAAAGATGTATGACTTGTTTACAAGTCAAGGCTGAGCATCAAAAGTCTCACGACCTGGAAATGGGAACATGTTACTATGGATTTTGTGACTAAATTTCCAAATATTGCAAAAGGTTTCGACGTCACTTGGGTAATCATGGATTGGTTGACGAAGAGTGCTCACTTCTTACCTACTCGTGAGACTTACTCTTCAAAATGATTAGAAAAATATATTTATTAGAGAGGTGGTGTCACGACATTGTATGCCAATATCCATTGTGTCAGATAGGGATACCCGGTTTACTTCGCATTTCTAGAAGCAGTTTCAACAAGAAATGGGTACAAAGTTGTTAATTATTACTATATATCATCCTTAAACTAGCGGCTAAAGTGAAAGAACTCTCCAAACGTTTGAAGATATGCTACGAGCATGTATAATCGAATTTGGTGCCATTTGGGAAAGATATTTACTGTTGTTAGAATTCTCCTATAACAATAGCTATCATTCAAGCCTTGGTATGCCTCCAAAGAGATGCTTTATGCGAGAAAATGTCATACTCCTATTTGTTGAGGAGAAATCGGTTAATGAAAGCTAGGTAGCAAATAGACTATTAAGGCTACCACATAAGGAATAGACCAAATTAGAGCTCAATTAAAAGCTGCACAAGACAGACAAAAATCTTATGAAGATAAGAGATGAAAAGAAATGGAATTCCAAGTAGGAGACAATGTTCCATTAAATGTTTCTCCTGAAAGTCTAGGATCCAGCGATTCTAGACGGAAGTTTGGGCATAATAGTACTAATTCGGTAGAATGTTAAGAAAAGAGTAGAATCAGAATATGCAGAAGCTTCATTTATTTATACCGAAAGAGTATACATCTTGTCAAAGCTGGCGAAATCCTGGAGAAATTTTACCAGCATTTCCCCTCCGGGAACTCCAAAACTTACAAAACAATGAACACAAACACACACACACATATCATGTATAATAAATATATATATATATATATAGACACTGACCACCTCTGCGAAGTGAGATGTTGACTTCGTGCGAAGTGGGTTCACTTCGTACGAAGTGAGTTCTCTTCATACGAAGTGTCCATTTCATACGAAATGACACTATAAACTCCATTCTCGTTCACACTTGGGCTGTGTGTTCGTATCTAATCCATACAATATTCTACAAACGCTCTATCTAGCCTATTCGTACAGTAACGGACACAAAGTGCATCAATAATTTCCCCCTTGGATGTCACTATCGAAGCTTTGAATATGAGAGTCGTGTTTGAATATTCTGCAACTTCAATCTGGTATCTGTCGATGTTGTAGAACGCGTCAACAAATTCCCCCTTGATAGATTATTCGGGTTTGCATTATTTACTTAAATCACCAATTCCCCCTGAAATAATTCTCTCCAGAAATTACTCTTAGGTCTTTGTTTGCACGGTTCCCGACCTCCTCTGATTTTTTTAATTGACAAATTTTCTTGAATAATCACCAACTCATAATTAATCAAATCAGCATCTTTTTTTCAACTTTAACCACATCCGCGTTTGGTTTTAACACACTCCTCCTATGCTCGATCCTCTATCTTAAAAAACCCAACCGACAATTGATAGAAACTTTCGAAATACCACATCGGTAAACTTCAAATCAATGAATACCCGTGAAAATCTGAAATCCCAATTTTTGTAGTCACGTTTAAGCATACTCCTAAATAATTGATCAACAAATTGGTAATCTTCTCAATTAGAAAATCTTCATCAAAATCAAATCATCTGGTAACACATCAGATCTAAAGAAACATTCTTCCGCAATCAGAATCAGATTCTTCCTTTTTAGTCACAATAAAAGATATATAGCTATCTCCGGTAGATAGGCGCAACTTAATCAACAAACATCGTCATTCAACGGCGGTTAGTCCAAGAAGAACAATTCATCCGCATGAAGACTTAAATAGTGGCACCAAAGACTATCATCAATCACTCGTGTATAAAACATAGCTTAAATGATCTCAAATTTTCTCGGTAGTTTTTTTTTAAACCCTGAGCTAGCCATTAATACCTAAGACCATCATTGACCATTCGTGTACACACAACATATCTTGAATAATCTCATATCCTCACTAGTATCAACAACTGCTAATCCTGCTAACCCGCCCTTCACCGAGGATCAGGACACTAACCCTTAAGCATCAATCTGTATCACGATCTGAAAATTTTGAACCTCCTGTGGTCACGAACTAACAAATCCAGATCTTCTGCATCCCTAGATAAACTAAAGTCGAAAACCACCCGAATATTGTTGGAGTGTCACGAATTTAAAAAACGCCAGAATCTTAATATATACGTGAAATTTTTATTCCCACTCATTTTTGCAAATTCTCACCATACCAAATTTTTCACTGAAATTCCCCCTCAAATTTGGAAAATTCAGTTTTCAACAAATGTAGATGTAACGTTAAGGGCCATTGATAATCACTATACCAAATAATCATCATTCAGTATCGGTATCAATGACTACCCCAATATCTTCAACTAACGGTGATCATATTATCAAATTTGTACTCTGAAGCTCTAGACAGTGTCCCCGAACAACACGAATTAGACGTTAAAATCTTGAAAAAATTTGCAATCACCATATTTTTTCTGGACACTCGTCGTGTCAATACAATCAAAATGTTTTTTTACGCATTTTTGTTCACTTTGTAAGAGGTGGATCCTCACTTTGTGTGAAGTGGATCCTTGCTTCGTGCGTAGTGGAGACTCACTTCATGCAAAGTGACTCTTTTTCACACTTTTCGATCCAAAATCTTTATTTCTTCAAATTTCACGATGATTCAGGCACAGATCTGGTCGAAAATCAATTTCTAAACAATCCTATAGATTCAATTTTACTTTTTTTTCCGTGGATTGTCCATTTATTTGATGTTTTACATCTAAAACCCTCCTAATTCCACAATCATGAGCGTAGGTGATAACATAGCTCTTATACCAATTGAAAGTATAGGATCCAGCGGTTCTAGACAGAAGTTTGGGCATAATAGTACTAATTCGGTAGAATGTTAGTAAGAAAGGAGTAGAATCAGAATATGCGGAAGCTTCATTTATTCATACCGAAAGAGTATACATCTTGTCAAGCTAGCGAAATCCTGGAGAAATTTCGCCAACATGTCCCCTCAGGAAACTCCAAAACTTACAAGACAATGAACACACAACACATATATATAGACACTGACCACCTTGTGCGCACTGAGATTGACTTCATGCGAAGTGGGTTCACTTCGTATGAAGTGACACTATAAACTTTCTTCTCATTCGCACTTCGGTTGTTTGTTCGTATCTAATCTATACAAAATTCAACACACACTCTATCTAGCCTATTCGTATAGTGAAGGACACAAAGTGCATCAACATCTCCATGGAAAGGTGTTATTCTTTTCCGTAAGCGAGGAAAACTAACCCATGCTTTATTGGTGTGAGAGGGGATCAGCTCTTCCTCTAATGAGCACCGGACTGATCTGACTCAGCTAACAGAGGCGGAATTCATTGTTAGAGAGTTGGACAAACAAATAAGAAAGATATACTGCTTAAATGCTTTGCTTTGTATTGATAAATGTGAACGATTACGGAACGAGTAAACAGTTTGACAGGGCTTCGCCGTCGTCACACACCAATAGATGTCAAACACGATACTCAAGCTCCTCTATTTATTGGTCAACATGACTCGCACATGAGGAGTGTGTGTTTGACTCTTGCGAGTGGTGCCTCGTACGAGTGACAGGGTGTCACTCGTACGAGCCACTAAGCTTACTCGTACGAGCCAAGTATAAAACATATAAATCATATATTAACATATAAAATCTGGCATTCTAAGCCCTATATACATAATCAACATTTCCTAGACGTAGGTAATAAACATCATGCACCAACAATTGGACCCTTTAAAATTCTTGCCATAAAAGAGCAAGTGGTATACGATTGCAATTGTCAAAAGAATTAAATGGAACTTATTACACTTTCCATGTATCGCAATTATAGAAATGCTTAGCTAATGAAACGACATAGTACCATTGGATGACATCGAAGTTGATGAGATGCTTAATTATGTGGAAAAGCCGGTCACGATACTCGATCATGAAACTAATCAACTTCGAAACAAAGAACTAAGGCTAATAAAGGTGCAGTGGAAGCATCGAAAGGGTTCTCAAGTTACTTGGGAGTCTAATTGGGAGTCTAAAGATGAGATGAAGGAATATTACTATCACTTGTTTATTGTATAATAGGTTTAGAGGACGAAACCTAAATTAACAGGGTAGATTTGTAACACCCAAATAAATTAATGTTTATTTAAAAAGGGCCAAAGACTTATTATAAGGAATTTTAGTAGTTCTCTTTTAAGTTAAGATTGATAGTACCATTAAGCAAAATTGTGTGTCCATCTTTGCCATATGAATAAACTTGGAAATGTAATTTTTCCAAAGAATCAAGATACTAAAAATCTTGAAACAAAAAATGGCATCTGTGGCAGAAACTGAAACCCTAAATTTCTTACTCAACCCTAAATTTCTGTCAAACTGGAATGAGCTCAATCAAAGTTCGTTTGACCCGGTTTTCTACACTTCCTAGATTAAGGACATGTTGTATTGGATCCTTACCCCAAAATACATATATATAAAGTTGTATACATATAGGTAAATACATATTCCATTATCTGCATGTTAGCATCCATGTATCTATCTATTTAATTGTTTGTTAGTTCATTTTGGGATGTTCGTCGTTGTTTGAATAGGCTCGGCGCAGTCCTTTGCTGAATAATGAGTTTGTAAGAAAATGATTAGGCCAATTGTTTATTGTAACATTCGTCGAAAAAACCAAGTATTCAGTTATAAATTTTCGTTGCGTATTTATTGTTCAGATTATTTTAAATAATACATAATTAATAAACATTTTAGAATTTAAAAACCATAATTAATAAATAATAAAAATAAGTGAATAGAAAATAAAATGGAGCCGCCGGGTCTCGAACCCGGGTCTCCCACAAACACAAACACACACCACACCACTCCGCCACACACATGTTTGTGTTCAACTAATGAAACAAATAACACTTATAATAAAAGCCGATAGTCAAAATCAGTAATACCGCGCACCCAGAACGCGAAATCGCCGGAGAAAAACCAAGACTCCGCTAATGTTGCCTTTTCCCCTTAACTGAAACGCGTAAACTGATTTCGACATCAGTTATAACCGTTTCATAACACCCAATTTGGTCAAAAACCGTTACCCTTGAAGATTGAAATCTTGACCGCGAAATCATGGCTTCTAATTCGAACCAATTGGCCTGTTTCCATTACAAATACCCACCCAAACTCCTTGTAAACTTTTCGCTCAGAATCAAGCTCACTCCTGAAGCTTTAGTCCATTCAGAACACGTCGCCGGAAATTCTCGCACTCGCCGGAATATCACCGGAGAACCGAAGCCTTACTCCTAATCGGTACAATCATCTAAACCTTTCTTGCTATCTCTTGATTAGTAATCTAATTGCTTAACACAATAATCGAAACTGTTAAACAGTTCACTCAGCCGGAAATCGCAAATCAGAGCCGACGAAATCCTGCCGGAAATCTGAAGCAAACTTGTTGTTTTGGTATACCATATCACTTAATTTTCTTTCCATTTCAATCAAGTATAAGTTGTGATCGATTAAACAGAACAGTCGGATTTCACTGTTCTGTATTTTTGTAAGTGAAGAAGATGAAGATGAAAATGTGTATTAGTATAATTAAAAACGGATATTTAACCGGGTTAGACACACAGTCCAGCGGTGGACTGTGTGCAAATACAATACACACGTCCCGAGTTCGAATCGCACATGTTACCGACTTTCAGAATTAAAATCAACATTTTTAAAACCTAACCAGATCAAGTCACAGTATATACATAAGAGGAATATAATCTAGTAGTTAAACAGATTAGACACACAGCCCAACTGGTTGGGCTGTGCGCACTCGAACCGAAGGTCCCGAGTTCGACTCCGGGTCTCTGCCACCGGTTCGGCCATATAAATCATTTTTAATAAAAACCAAATAAGGTTAAAGTTAATTAGTATATATATATAATTAAAACAGAGAATATTTCAGGTTAGACACGTAGCTCAGTTGGTAGAGCTGTGTGCACGTATACTAGAGGTCCCGAGTTCGAACCTTACTAGCCGCATAGAATAAACACAGTCTGACCGGTCAGACCCGGTCAACTGTCAGAAAGTCAACCTATTTTTTTATTATTTTTATTTATTTATTTAATTGGAAAATTAATTAAAAATACTTAAAAATAGGATTTTTAAAGTTAGAAAATTTCCTTAAACTCACAAAAATAAATCTAAAAATCCCATTAAGAGCACTAATTAAAAATATTAATCTCAAATAAAATTTATTTATTTATCAAATCATTTTGTTATTATCTAGGTTAGTTTTTCCCTCGTCGATTGAATCATAAATTCGTGCGCATTCATCGTCATCAAAGAACGCACCCATTGTGAGTGAATCTCTACCAATTCCCCGTTTTAATCATGTTTTGGGGTGTATCATGTGTCGTACAATTCTTTTATTTTATTTAAACACTTGTGCATACATCATATCCGTGATCAAATGTGTATCAATTGTTGTGTGAATTATATGTAGATTGGATTTATCATTTTCAGTGCACGCATTTCATTAGGCCCATCAGTTCCCCGTGGGATACGGGTTGAGCATCAGGAGCCTCATTAGATCGGCTCCGTTTGATTGAGCCTTGATCTCACATACATCATCATTCATGTCTTATACTCATCCAAAGTGGTTTGTGATTGTTTATCTATATATGTTTGCTCACATGTGATTTTTGCACGAATTTTCTTTATTAAATAAAACAAGAAATTAGTTAAAATGTTTTATCAAGGTTCACTCGTCCAACTTTTGTTGACCCAAAATCTCCCCCGTTTTACACATGATACAGGTGATCCAGCTAAGACAGGAAACACTTAGGAAGGCCTAGAAGAATAAACAAGTTTATGCTTTGGAATAATTATGTAGTTTCATTTTCTTGTAATTGTATGAATTTTGTTTTGGATATTTAAGTTGTAATTTGAATTTAATAAATATGAAACATCTTAGTAAACATCATGAGCTTTGGTGATAACCCAATTATGCTCCGACTTTTATTCCGCTGCGGGTCGGGTGTGACATTTATAATGTAAACAATTTGGCTTAATGTTTAAAGTGATTAGCCTTAATGTTTAGCCATCATTATAAAGGGAGGGGGAGAGAGAGAGGTGGACAAAGGGAACTAGGGTTGTTCCAGCGATGACAAGATGCAACAAGGTTGAACAATGGTGGTAATAACTAAGGGTGTTCAGATCTAGAATTTTGTTCTTATAGTTCGTTGGGTTTTTGTTCTTCAATTGAGGTTTCTGTCTTTCTCTTTAGGAAGAATTTGTAGTGGTATTCATTTTTGTGATTACTTAATATATATTATATACATCTTATTTTGGGTTTGCTTTTGTTCCCTGAAGAATACAATCTTTTGCTTGGATTTTTCAGAAAAAGGTAACATTTTTAGGGTACATTAGCTCATTTGGAAGGGTTTCTAGAAGACATCGTTATTTCGTTTCTTGGATTCCATCTCGATTTCATTCTTTTGGGTGTTTTATTAGGCCTTTTTTGGTTGCTGAAAAGGTCTTTAGTTACATTCTCCCCACATAACTATTTGTGATTTTGTAATTATAGTTATTTGACTATTGATATTGTCTTGTAAACAAATAGGTGATTGTGAGACAAACAATACCTTTGGAAAGCATTAGCTGAGAGTAGCAAGTATGCATGATGTGAACACAATTGGTAATCAAGTAAGCTTCCATAAAAGAAAAAGAAACCCTAAGAGAATAAGCAAACTCAATTCATCAATACCCTATTTCGTTCGTCAACCATTGTTTAAGTACAACTAAACAATTAAGGAAAGACCCCATACTATTCAACAAGTACACCACAATTGGTAATCATGTAAGCTTGATAAAGAGAAAAAGAAACCCTAAGAGAAAAGCAAACTCAATTCATCGATACCCTATGTCGGTTGTCAACCATTGTTTAAGTACAACCAAATAATTAAGGAAAAAACCCTATACTATTCAACAAGTACACTTTAGCCCTTACACACTATTATTTTCGTAGCAATACTCCCCCATAAAGAGTTCTTTACTGCAAGAACTTTAATGAAAAGATTACTGAGACAGCGTTAACACATAAGCATAACAGTATGCCATTTTCATAAGAGTACAGAGCTATCATAGTTTGGTTAAAAAAATAGCAGCCACGTGCAAGAGTGATAATCCTTGGTTGTCAGTGTAATGTGCGTCCACCTCCTCACCAAAATACTTCTTGACAAGTGTTTGACATCTGGACAAAACTTCCAACAATGGTAGCATCTTTGAACTTCAAAGCAAAGGTAGAGAGACTAGCATTTAATTACAGTCTGTGATTACCTTTAGTTCACATCACAAGTCTACCCTTTTTACTCCTAAGGCTGTGGGGCATGGAGTCCCATCCCCCCATTTCCACATCACCACCACATCACCTCCACCTCACTATATCCATCTTCCCCTTCCCCATTAAGGGGTTGGTTCCCCTTCACAACCTTCCCCTTCCCCACCAGTGAACAACTAACAAAAATACACATCAACAACAAAAGGAGATCAGGGCTGAGCCCTGAGTACACCAAAAGGCGGATGGGGGCGGTGTTCCCCAAGGGGAAAGGAGCCACCTCAGCATCCTGACCCCTTCCTCTCTCCCTCACCCCATCATCTAGTTGCTGAAACATTACATTTAATTCGCCTTAACATAGAATATACTATAAGAACTACCTTTTCATTCTCCACCTGTCTCCACTCCAACTTTGTTTATTGATGGTATTTTGAAAAAGGTTTGGGTGGGTTGAAATATGCTTTGGGGATAAAAGTTCTAAAAGATAACACCAGTTTGTGTTTGTCTCAAAGGAAGTATTGCATAGAGTTGTTGAATGGTTATGGTATGTTAGGGTCCAAACCTGTTAACTGTCCTATTGAGAAAAATCATTTTGTTGCTAGTATTTGTAAAGAAAAAAGTCAACTTTTGTCTAATGGGACTTATTATCAAAATTGATTGGTAAGCTTATTTAATTGTGTCATACAAGACCAGATGTTGCTTATAATGTGCATTTTTTAAGTCAACATATGCACAATCCTTCAGTTGGATACTTAGAAATCGCTTATAAGGTTTTAAGATATTTAAAAAAATCTCCTGGTAAAGGTATTTTGTTAAAAAAAAAGTGATAGCGTTGATTTAAAAGCGTTTGCTGATTCTGACTGGGCAAAGTTTCTAACTGAGTCTCGTAAATCAGTTACAGGCTTTTGTATTTTTTTTTGGAGATTCTTTGATATCATGGAAAAGCAAAGAAGCAAAATACAGTCTTTAGATCCTCAGCTGAAGCTGAGTATAGAGCTTTATGTGCTGCTGCTTATGAGATTTTGTGGCTCAAAAATGTTTTAAGTGAGCTTGGTGTAACTATGAGTCTTTTGGTATGTTTAGCCTATGATAGCACAGCAACATGGCAACTGCAGCCAATCATGTGTTTCATGATAGAACCAAGCACTTTGAGCTTTGATATATTTTTCTTAAGGGAAAGAATTTCCAAAGGAATTATCAAACTGTTGGTGTTCAGTCTACTGACCAAGTTGCTGATCTCTTTAAGAAAGGTATGTTATCCACTCAACATGATATTTTGTGTAAAAGGCTAAATATGCAGGATTTATTTAATAGTCATTGATCTCAGAGGGGTGATAAAATTATAATATAACATCTTCATATCAATGGCTTGATATTAAATATGTGTATGCTAAAATACACAAACAAATGTTATTTGTTTAACAGTTAATAAATATAAATACTTGCTAATATGTTTTTTTTATATTTCTGGTTTTATTTTGGCGAGGTACAATATATAAATTGGACAAGTCAAGTTACAAATGGATTATAAAGTGGAGTCATGGGCTTGTAGTAGTTATGGGCATGTTATGGATCAGTTGCATGGACCGGTTGATGCAATGGCCTTTGGTTTTTTATATAAAGTGATGAAGGTTCCAGAATTATCATTCACTCAATAACAATTTCTCTCTCTACCTGCTTGGCAATTAGGTTTTCAACAACTTGTAATCACAGATTCATCCTGAATCTGTGAAGTTTTTGTTAAATCTGTTAGTCGTATGAAGATTTTCACATTGATAATCTTTAGTAGTAGTTGAGAGTAGTTTGTGAGTATTTCCTGTTGTAATTTGTTCAGATCTTTCGTTTTAGGGTTACAATATATCTTGGTTTGGTTATTTGTGTTATCTTGAATATCTGAGTTCAGATCCATGTTTTATAACATGGTATTAGAGCTATAACGGCTCTTGGAGTTTTTTTTTTGAAGATCTAGGGTTTCACTGGTCTTTTTTCCTTTGTGTTTGTTGTTAGATATAGTTTAAATCTACTAGATTGTGTACCAGAAGTTAAGAACCTGAGTAGTACTTGCACGTGACAGTTCAGATCTTGAAGATTGGGTTTTCTTGAAGACGTTTGTGTGGTTGTCTGTTGATCCCTTTCGAAGTGAAGAATCTCATTGGTCTTTACAACCCTAGAAGGTTGTGAGGCAAACCAACAGATTATTATTGTTTTCTTGTTTTTTTATCATATCTTGTAACCCTAAAAGGTTACTGGATTGATCTTGCTTGGAGCGCTTCCCCGTGAGTTTGTTCCGATCTATTTCCTCTTTTTTGTTTTGGTTCTATTGTTTTAGATATTTGATGTGAGTGTAGTGACGACCAGTGGTTGATATTGGGGATACAATGAGAGTTCACTCTGTGATTCTGTGTTTGCTTGAGGTATTGGTTGACTTCTTGTTGTTGTGTTCCATACTTTTTTTTATTTTGGTCATTTATTGGCTATCTTAGGGTTGGCATCTGTGCAAAGACTTAGGTAGGCAACGTTGAGTGATGAACCTACCATTTGGCCCCTGGCACAGACTTGTTATTTGTTGATTTGTCTTGTATATTTCTTGTTGTCAACCGGGTTTGTTACTTGTAACTTATGTGTTTTGTTGGTTGTTTTTGTTACTTGTAACTTCTGTGTTTTTGTATTTGCTGATCTGTGCTTTGTTTGAATTTCTTGAATGGATGATTTTGTATATTTGTTTGGTGAAACCTTGATTAGTAAACTTGAACCTGATGATCCTCTGTATTTGCATGCTAGTGTTAAACACATTTAACTGTCATAAATTTAGAACTTAAAGGAACTGAGAATTATACTGTTTGGGCTAATGCTATGATTCTGGCTTTAAGAGTTAAGAATAAACTCGGTTTCATTGGTGGGTCTCTTGTAAAACAAGAAGATAATGAAACTCTTGCTACTTAATGGGAAAGATGTAATTATGTGGTTCTTACTAGGTTGCTAAATTATGTTTCTGAGAAATTATATCTAGGTCAAGTATACTCTAGGTTAGCATCTGAAGTCAGGAAATATTTAAAAGAGACATATGACAAAGTTGATGGTTTTGTTGTGTTTAACATGTATCGGAAGATAAACTCTTTTAGTCAAAGTGGTTTAACAGTTGTGTCTGAGTATTATAATAAGTTGAATATCATGTGGAAACAATTGGACCAGACTTTACAGTTGCCTTCCTGTACTTGTAATTCTTCTACATCTTTTAATAATTTTAATCAGATCATCAAACTTATGAAGTTCTTAATGGGATTATATAGTTCTTATCAAAATGTAAGAACTTTTGTTAATAAAGAGAATTTTCCAACTATCAAAGAAACTTTTGCCATTGTTTCCAGAGAGGAGTCTCATAGAAACTCTAGATCTAATAAGAATAGTCAATCAATTGGTTTTGTTTCTAAGATTAGTCAAATTAATTTGATTAACAAAGGAAATAAGAATTCTAATCAATCTTTGAAATGTACAAACTGTAATAAAATGGATCATACAGTTGAAAAATGTTATGAGATCATTGTTATCCCTCTTGGATGAAACCAGGACGTGAAAAATGTTATGAGATCATTGTTATCCCTCTTGGATGAAACCAGGATGGGGACAAGGAAGAAAGGCAACTGTGAATAATAGTAGTTATGTTAATGCTTGAATGAAACTAGTGGATTTGGTTCTGCTTCTTTAACTGTTGAACAAGTTTTTAGGTTGTTAAGTTTGATTTCTGATAGATCTAGTGAGGCTGTTGGTAGCTGCAATGCGACAGGTATTTGTGCAAATGCGTTTTATAAACCTGTTATAGTTTGCAAACTTGTTTGGTAGTAATGGGGGAAATGAATAGATAATTAACTCGGGTGCAAACCAACACATGGTTAAACTCATGGTTTTCTTACTAAGTTTTTTGATGTGTCAAATTTAAATATAAAAGTTAAACATTCTAATGGAACTAATGCTTTGGTTAATACGATTGGTAGTTTAAAACTAACTCAAGGTGTTGTTTTACAAGATGTGTTTGTTGTACCTGGATATGAAATTCATTTAATCTTTGTGCATAAACTTGCTAAAGATAACAAGTTATATGTTGGATTGGATGAAAATAATTGTTATATTCAGGATTTAACAACAACGAAAATCATGGTGACCGGTAGACAGGTAAATGGATTGTATTTTTGTGGCAATTCATGTAATTCTTTCAAGGTGTGTAGTAGTAATCTTAATTTGTGTAATTTTTGGCATGCTAATTTAGGGCATCCTTCTTTACAAGCTCTTAAATCTTTTTTTGTTAAACTACACGTTAAAGTTGTTGAATGATAGCCCTTGTGAAATCTGACATAAAGCTAAACAACATAGAGAATCTTTTCCTTTGAGTAGTCATAAAACTAATAAACTGGGGGACTTAATTCACTTGGATATTTGGGGACCTTACAACATAGTTAGTAAAGGGGGTTTTAAGTATTTTCTTACTGTATTTGATGATTACACAAGGGTTGTATGAGTATGTTTGATGAAGGATAACACTAAAGCATTTGATTATTTTCAAACTATAACAAATATTATAAAAACACAATTTAGTAAATATGTTAAGTGTGTAAGAAGCGATAATGGTTTGGTAATAAAATGAGTAATTTTTGTAAACCTAATGGTATAATTCATCAAACATCTATTGCTTATACTTCACATAATGGAAATAAAGCATAGGCACCTTTTTAATGTGGCTAGAGCATTATTGTTTCAAAGTAGTTTACCTATTAGATTTTGGGATGAATGTATTCTAAGTGCTGCTTAATTGATTAATAGGACTCTAACTTCTGTGTTAAGTGGAAAACGCCGTATGAGATGTTGTATAAGTTTGAGCCCTTTCTTAAACACTTAAGATTGTTTGGGTGTCTTTGTTTATGTACTATTTTAAATGAGTCAAATAAGTTAAGTAGTAGGGCTAAGGAATGTATGTTTATAGGTTATTTTAACGAAAAGAAAAGGTGTAAGGTGTTTGGGCTAGATAGTAAAACTGAGTTTTATTCCAGAGATGTAAAGTTTTATGAAAACATATTCCCTTTTCAAAGAAAAACTGTTTTTGATACTTTTGATATGAACACACATAATGAAGTCAATACTCTTAACTTCTTTGACGTGCATGATAACTTAGATACTCAACAATTAGTAGGACCCAATGATGAAGAAAGCAATGAGCCTACTGTTAGTCCTTTACCACATCAGTCTCAACAACCAAAGAATCAAACTATCCCTTCTGATGGCATGGCAGAGACTCAGCAGCCCAGAAGTGGTGATGGTGAGTATGGTAGGGTTGAGGGTGTGAGTGAAAGCAACGTAGAGCAATCTAATTCTGAGAGTACTAGTTCTCAAATGAATGTTCAAAATGAGAATAGGAGGTCTAGTAGGGTTACCAATATGCTTCGGAAATTTAGTGATTATGTTCTAAGGGAAAAGTAAAGTGTGGGATAGAAAATGTTGTTAACTACTCAAATTTGTCTATAGAAAATAAGTTTTTTTTGCAACTGGTTCAAATAAAATTAGGGAACCTAGATCGTTCAATGAAGCAGTTAAGGACCCAAATTGGGTTATTGCAAAAAATGATGAAATTGAAGCTCTTAATAGAAATGGGACATGGGATCTTGTAGATTTTCCTAAGGATTGAAGCCTAGTAAGTTTTAATGGATCTATAAGATTACGTATAAGTCTTCCGGTGAGATAGAGCTATTCAAAGCTAAGTTAGTTTCCAAGGGCTATAGTAAAAAAGATGGAGTTGATTTTGATGAAACATTTGCACTCGTTGTAAACATGGTTACTGTTAGGTGTGTGTTGTCTCTTGTTGTTCGAAATAATTGGCTTTTGTTTCAATTAGATATTAATAATGCTTTTCTGTATGGTGAATTAAATGAAGACCTAAAGGTTGTTATAGTTTTCGTATAAGAATCTTCTATTCAACCATCATGCCAAGCAAGCTTTATGTTGAAACTATCTTCCTTCTTTGTCTTTGTGCGAGACTGGGGGAGGAGTTGAGATCCAGTGTGCTAAAACTCTTCTAAGAAGGAATGAGCTCCCACCCTTGATTGGTAAATTTAAGCTATACCCCTAAAGTAGGGTTCTTGCCTTTCTGAGCTACTTGGAAGCTATGCATCGTGAACTGCAGCGTTCATTGAACCCTTTCTTGCTTGAAACCCTTCTTTCTATTCTCTAATCTCGTACGGCAGCTTTCAGTCCATCTTTAGTTTCGGGACATTGTTCCTATAATCAACAAGTTCGTGAAAAGGGCTAGACTAGTGGAATGAGCGGCTCGATCGATAAAAAAGAATTGTAGCCCCCTAGAACCTGGCAAAGTCATTATCATTATCAATGAATTCTCGAGCAATTCTCAAGCAACATATGTAATTCATTCCCGTAAAGATTCTAACACAAAGAAGACTCCTTACCTTAGGAGCGGGATGAGTGTTACATCCGGCGAGCGCTAGTGAAGAACACAAGGAAAGTAGGAGCTCGTGTATTGAGATATTCCATCAAGAGAAAGTAGGCAGATTGGTAATAAGGCCGACCACATAGGGGGGGAACCGAAAAGCTAAGCTTTAGTCTAAAAATGAGTCTAGAGTGTGTAAGTTAAAAAGGTCTCTTTATGGCTTGAAACAAGCACCTAGATTGTGGAATGAAAAACTTGTAAAAGTTCTTGTTGATTGTGGATTTGTGCAAAGCATGTGTGATTATTCCTTATTTGTGAAACAAAAAGGTCAAAGTGTTGTTATTTGTTAGTTTATGTGGATGATATTGTTTTGACTGGTAGTGACATAGATGAAATTAATAGTGTAAAAAGAACCTTGAAAACAAATTTTTGATAAAGGATTTGGGTGAGTTGAAACATTTTTTAGGGATAGAAGTTCTAAAAGATAACACCAGTTTTTGTTTGTCTCAAAGAAGTATTGCATGGAGTTGCTAAATGATTATGGTATGTTAGGGTGCAAACCTGTTAACTGCCCCATTGAGCAAAATTCATGTTGTTGCTATGTGGCTTATTATCATAAGCTTATTTACTTGTCTCATACGAGACCAGATATTGCTTTATAGTGTGCATTTTTTAAGTCAGCATATGCACAGTCCGTCAATTGGACACTTGGAAATTGTTTACAAGTTGTTAAGATATTGAAAAAAAATCTCATGGTAAAGGTGTTATGTTGAGGAAAAGTGATAGCCTTGATTTAGAAGTGTTTGCTGATTCTGACTGGGCAAAGTTTGTAGGCCTTTGTATTTTTTTTATTTGAGATTCTTTGTTATCATGGAAAAGCATAAAGCAGAGTATAGTCTCTAAATTCTCAGCTGAATTTGAGTATATAGCTTTATGTGCTGCTGCTTGTGAGCTTTTGTGGCTCAATAAAGCTTGGTGTAATTGTGAGTCTTCCGGATGTTTAGCATGTGATAGCACAACAACATTGACAATTGCAGCAAATTTTGTATTTCAAGATAGAACCAAGCACTTTGAGCTTGATATATTTTTCTTGAGGGAAAAAATATCCAAAAGAATTATCAAAATTATTAGTGTTCAGTCTACTGACCAAGTTGTTGATCTCTCTACAAAGGGTATGCTATCCACTCAACATGATGTTTTGTGTAAATGGCTAAATATGCAGGATTAATTTAATAATCATTGATCAAAGAGGGAGTGTTAAAATATAATATAACATCTTCATATCAATAACTTGATATTAAATATGTGTATGCTAAAATAAACAAACAAATATTATTTGTTTAACAGTCGGTAAATATAGATGCATGCTAAAATTTTTGTTTGTTTATTTCTGGTCTTATTTTGGTGAGGTTCAATATATAAAGGGGACAAGTCAAGTTATAAATGGATTATAAAATGGAGTCCTGGGCTTGTAACAATCATGGGCTGGCTTGTAGCAGTTACGGGCTTGTTGTGGACAGTTGCATGAACCAGTTGTGTAGCGCATGGACCGGTTGAGGCTTTGGCCCTTATATAAAGTGATGAAAGGTTCTAGAATTATCATTCACTCAATAACAATTTCTCTCTCTTCCTGTTTGGCGATTAGGGTTTCTAACAACTTGTAATCTGAATATGTGAAGTTTGTATTAAGATCTGTTAGTCGTGTGAAGATTACCACATTGATAATCTTTAGGAGTAGTTTGTGAGTATTTCCGGTTTGTAATTTGTTCGGATCTTTCGTTTTAGGGTTTCAATAATGTTTTGTAACAAAATCCGCAACAAATTCGAACTCCATAATATCACCACCGTTAATTGACAAATATGATTATTCAGGTTTGTGTTGTTCAAAGTTTTCTCTAGAAATGAAGTGTTAATATTTTTAGTGATAAAACAAGCAAGAGAATTCGAGAAGCAATCGTCTCCTGTTTGATCTGATGATTTTTGGGTGTGATATTTATTTTTTGTAGAAATTAAGTCTTCATTAATGCCCGTCATGATTTTAGGATAATTTTTTTATTTTTTATTGTAGATAGAGCTCTACATCTCACTTGAATGTGTGCTTTAAGTTATGCTTTGATTTTACAACTCACGTTTAGTCTGCAACATTTGATTTAGGAGCACTGACTTTAGTGATGTTGTTTCAAAGATTTTCATTCTTCATACAATATCTTTGATTGAAAACTCATGTCAAAAGAGGGGTAAGAAAGTATAAAGAATGCAATTGGTATTAAACAGGTCTCTTTTATTATTTCTTTTGATTTAATTAATAAGATCAAGAGACTTGCAAATGATGATGGGATTTGGAGAGAAATACCTTCCTTATTAGCTAGGCCATCCATCTTTCTAATTTATTTATTGCTTTACAAAATACACATGTAGAGTAACAGTTCTCTAATAAATTTTGCTTGCAGCATGAAGTCTCAATCATATTCCAGACCATATGTAAACTTTAAAGAAGAAACATAATGTGAAAAGAAAAAAAAGAAAGAAAGAACGTAATGTAAAAAACAATAAATAATTTATAACTTCTCTCATCGGTTATTTTTTTTATTAATTAGACAAAAACATATTATCTTATCATATC
The DNA here is from genome assembly GCA_947069175.1 of Scalesia atractyloides. Classification (NCBI taxonomy): domain Eukaryota; kingdom Viridiplantae; phylum Streptophyta; class Magnoliopsida; order Asterales; family Asteraceae; genus Scalesia; species Scalesia atractyloides. The sequence goes on from CAMTDV010000022.1 coordinate 65,916,301, forward strand.
AAAATTTATCCTACATTTTATCCCAACACAAATTTATCATATGCTTTATCTTACACATAAAAAATTTGTCATTCGTCATATATTAGGTTGTATTGAAAGACTATGTTTTAAAAAATGAGATATAGGTTTAATTAGTTAGCTAATTTATAGTAATATAATAAATTAATTAAAACTGATATTTGCTTATAAGCCCAGGAATAACATTAGTTACACCTATTACATGAAGCATTTTTATTAGTTTATAATTTTTTCTTATAAAAAATTCTTATTATTTAAATCTTCCACTGTATATATTAAGATTTATATACTAAAAATTTAAATTCTCTTTTCAACTTATTATACAAAATGATGTTGCTTTTTAAATACTACTGTATTTTTTCTACATTGTGTTAGTACTCATCGATGGTTCAGTGTAGGAGAGTTCAAGATCGGATTATCTGGTTTTCGGATATCTAAAAATTTCGGATAGTGAATATTAATATGCGAATCCGTATCCGAAATTTCGGATACGGATTCGGATATCCAAAAAACAAAAAAAAATCTGTTTCGTGCATAGATTAAAACTAAACCTATATTCGATTTTCCAATATTGAAAACTAAAAACATTCATAAATCCACATCCGAAATCGATTATTTACTATTTATTACTATATTTCAAACTAAATATAAGACTTATATAATATATGAGGAGGTATGGTCCCAAGTGACCATATCCTCGACCAAATTGCTACAAAGATAACCGTGCGCGCAACGTGCAATGGTGCGCTTTCTTTGGATTCAGTAGGTCACACAATGAGCCTTGCGCACTCAGCGTAACGCTGAATTACACCAGCTTTTATAGGTCACACAATTAGCCTTGCGCACTCAGCGCAACGGTGAATTAGACAAGCTTTTATAGGTCACACAATGAGCCTTGCGCATTCAGCGCAACGGTGAATTAGACCAATGCAATAAATTCACACAACGAAACTTGTGTACTCGCCACAACAGCAAGTTAGACTCACGCACGTAGACTACTAGACCCTGCACACAACAACATTCCTCTAAGCTGCGAATCCCAAAATCTCGCAAGGACAAGACACACATGAGAAGCGCCTCATAGTCTTGGGACAAAAGGATGTACCCTTGACACCCTTCGCTGGCGGGAAAAACCTTGACAGCCTCGCAGAAGGGGTAAGCACTAAGAGATGTTGACCATACCTCAGAGTACGGAATGGCGAAGCTGTGACCAGGGGTTACTTGGCAGGTTGCGTGTGACAGTGCCCATGACCAATAAGGCAAGTGTCAGACCATACACTAACCACTATTCTGCCAGTGACTGTTCCACTTTCTCCATTTCGGCTGGCAACAGGCCTGACGCTAGAGATGGCTGCCTTTACACGTGGCACCACTCAACATCCAACAAAGCATACCTCCCAACAGTGAAAATTAATTCTCCTGTAGGGAACATTTAATGTTTGGCGCCGAGGGACAAAAAGATGTCTCTGGCGGCATGGGCCGGGCCCAAGGCCCCACCAGCATTTCTCCTGAACATACCTTTCTCGGCTATCAATAAGTATCGGATCTTCAGGTAACACAGACATGCTCACATACTTACAACACTACTTACCACACACATAAGCCCTTGCTTACATCAGCAATCATTTGTTTACTATCCAAGATACTTATTCTCACGTAGGAGTGTAGTCACGGAGAAAACCACCCTTTCCCCGTGGCGAGACTAACGGCGTTGCTAGTTTTGCAGATCAGCCGGAGTGAGCTTGCAAAACCAAAAGTGAAGTGAGAGGTTAACCATTTATGCAGAAACACACTGGTTGTGACTTATATATCCTCGGGTATCTCTAGGTTCAACCGGTGCTTCTTCATTGGCACCATCCGCTATATTTTCACTATTTCCAGTTTCCAACCTCCCATTTTTTCACCTTTCTAAGCCTCATCTCTTGATGGCTGATTTTCCGTCAAACACCTCACGAGGCTCTCGACGTGAAGGCAAGATCCCGGTTTAAGCCTCTCGTGTCGACGGGCAAGTGAGGGAAGATTCCTCCGAGGATACCGGAGCTCAACACGGCTCTGGCCGAATAAACATCCCGGTCACCCCTGGAGCCCATCTAGAGACTCCTTTTGTCCCAATCACATCGGTCTTACCTCCGAGAGAGACACCAATGTCATGGTTCATAAAGTCTCAGACGGCCCTGAACGCCGTCTCTGCGCAACTTTATGCGCAGACAAATACCCCGGCTGTCCCAGTACAGCCCGCCGTTCAGGTGCACGCTTCGCCTGCACCAAGGATTCTGAGCTACGACTCGCCAGCAGGGGCAAGCGTACCATATACTCTCCATCCATAGGAGACGGAGTACACACAACCTCCACCTAAACCGGAGTCTCGCTCTCTTAGACGAACATCTGTCAACTCACAGTTGGGCCGCGTCCTCAAGGGGAACGGTACACCCAGCGTGAGGAAGACAAAACCTACGGTGAAGGTGATAGTGCCAGCGTTTTTCACCGGCTACCCAAAAATCATGCGGCATACGGATCTGCCCCATGCGACGGTTATAACCCGGAGGCCGAGCATGATTAAAACTTGATTTACCGACCGGCGGACACAGCCGAGCACTCCAAGTTCATCAAGGAGATAGCTCTCGCACCCTTGGAGCGTGCAAAGTTGCTCTCCAACGTCGGCAAATTCAACGGGTTGACCGACCCGGATGACCATCTGCGTCTTTTCACCGGCGCAGGACTGATTGGATGATGGACACTACCAATGTGGTGTTACTTGTTTGTTCAAACCCTCACAGGCGCTGCACACCTGTGGTTTGATAACTTGCCCACGGGCAAACTCGCGTCCTGGAACGACTTGAAGGACAAGTTCCTGGCGCATTTCAGCCAGCAAAGGCGTTATGTCAGAGACTCTTCTAGCGTAATGAATATCTGGCGGCGGGATGATGAAAGCCTCGAAGACTTCATTACCCGCTAAACAAAGAGGTGCTGGAGATAGGGGATGTGCATGAAGACCTGATTCGTGCACAGTTCAAGTACGCCGTACGCTGTGACGAGATGATCAAAGTCTTGTTAGGGACTACAGGTCTCCCAAGAGGTGGGAGAAACTTATGGCGGCGACAAAGGTCTACGCGAAAACAGAGCGCAACCTCAACAACAATAGGCTTCCCCTACCTCACCATCGTCCCCAAGACTTGAGCAGGAGTTTTGGGAAAATAATAAAGGGTGGAGGGACCACAGCAAAAACCCTTCCCATACACCCGTCGACGCTCGCGCGACCATTAATAAGCTCAATACCCAGCGAGCAATAAAACAAGATAATCATGATCACCAATGGACCCCACTAACGAAGACACCGACGGAGGTCCTCAGTACAGAAGACCATCAATTTAAACAACCACCGCCCATGCGCAACATGAAGGGTCAAGACCCCAACCTCTTCTGCGATTATCACAAAGACACAGGGCACACAATCGACAACTGCATCTCCCTGTGCATGGAGATTGAGAAAGCACTCAAAAGTGGGAAGCTCACCCACTTATTACAAAACGTGCGCAAGGAGGTGCGCCAGATTACTCGAGGCGGCGAAGGTCTGAGTAACAAAAAACTGAAGGTTGTTCATATGATTCAAGGTGGTCCTTCGCGTAAGCGCAACCACCAGAAGGGTTGCACGTCTCACTGGCGAGAGTAGCAGGTCATCTTCCCCGTCGTCCCCAGGGGTCCACAAGATGACTGACCGGTAGTGATAACTGGCATTTTCGGTCACTACCCCACCGACTACATGTTCATAGACCCTGGGAGCTCTATGGACATTATATATGAACACTGCTTCCAGCAGCTTGACCCGGAGGACAAAGCACGCCTGGAGCCGGTGGATTTCCCACACACTGGTTTCTGTAATGAGGTTGTTTTTCCTTTGGGAGAGATATCTTTTCCGATTACTCTCTCTGATGGGCACCACACTCGCACCGTCCAGGTCAATTTCATGGTCATGCCCGCAACCTCGTGCCATGACGTATTATTAGGACGGTGCGCCTAGCGAGACTTCGTCATGATTACTTCCATCCCTCATGCGCTTGAGGTTTTCCCACAGAAACCGGAGTGGCTATCATGTATTCAAGGAAGGAAATCATGTCTGTGGACGAGGAGCCACTAATAAAGCAACCCAAGCCATCTTCCGACGATGAGTCAGAAAAGTGGGTACTTAACAATAACTACCCGGAACAAACCGTGCTCTTGGGACCTGCCATGACCCCCGCAGTCAAGGCGCGGTTGAAACAGCTGTTGTTCCGAAACTCTGACATTTTTGCATGGTCACCGGCGGACATGACAGGGTGCCAAGGGAATAGCTGAGCAAGCACTGCACACTTTCCCTTCAGTTCAGCCTACCGTTAAGAAGAAGCGCAGCTTTGGGCCTGAAAAGACCCGCGCTCTGAACGAGCAAGTCATGGAGCTTCTCCAAGCTGGAATTATACGAGAAGTGCGTTATCAGACATGGGTAGCCAACCTAGTCATGGTCCAGAAGTCCAAGGGCAGTTGGCGCATGTGCATCGATTTCAAAGATCTAAACAAGGTATGTCCCAAGGACTGCTACGCCTTGCCAAAAATCGACAAAAAGGTGGACTCTCTTGCTTCATTCAGGTGGAAATGTTTCCTTGATTGCTACAAGGGCTACCACCAGATCCAAATGAAGAAAGAAGACGAAGAGAAGACCGTTTCCGAATTGACAAGGGCATCTATTGCTACACAAAAAATGCCCTTCAGACTGTGCAACGGGGAGCCACCTATCAATGTTTAATGGACCATGTCTTTGGGGATGACATTGGTGAACTGTGGAAGTATACATTGATGACTTAGTCAGCATGAGCTCGGATGAGGAGAAGATGTTGGCAAAAATTAAAAAAAAAACATTTGCCTCTTTGCGCAAGGCAAATCTGAAGCTAAACTCCAGCAAGTGCTCTTCTGGAATGGAGGAAGGCAAATTTTTGGGATTCATCGTTAAACGCGATGGCTTTAAAGTCAACCCCGATAAAGTGGAAGCGATTCAGCATATGCCATCGCCCTCAACTATAAAAGAAATGCAACAGTTAGCAAGGCGGCTGGCTTGCACTGAACAAGTTCTCGGCCAACCACGCGATGAAATCTTCCGGAATTGTGTGAAGAAGAACAAGTTTCAGTGGACTCCAGATGCGGAGAAAGCCTTCACCCAAATGAAGGAATGCTTGATTCAGCTACCAACGCTCACCGTGCCGCGAAAGAAGGAGCCACTGATACTCTACCTTTCCGCATCGGATGTCGCTCTGGGAGCAGTTCTGCTAGTAGAGCGCGCAGGAGTTCAAACTCCAATCTACTATGTCAGCAAAATGCTTACCGACCCAGAAACTCGATATCCCATAATGGAGAAGCTAGCTCTAGCTTTAGTCCACGCATCCAGGCGGTTGCGCCGATACTTTTCAAGCCACGAAATAAAAGTTCTCTTGAACTACCATCTAGGCCAAATTTTGTCAAAACCGGAAATCTCCGGTCGCCTAGCAAAATGGGCGATCGAGCTTGGCGGATTCAATGTTGTGTATAAGCCACGACCGGCAATAAAAGGCCAGATATTGGCCGATTTTATCGCGGAAGTCCCACAAAATAAAGCGCAGGAGTGTGAAGAGGTACAGAATCCAGCGTCGGTTACAGATAACCGCGCATGGATACTTCACACCGATGGTGCATCCAACAACAATGGCGCAGGGGCAGGTCTTCGCCTAATAAGCCCCGATGACCAAGAATTCACCTATGCCATCAGGTTGGATTTTAAAAGCACAAATAATAAAGCTGAGTATGAAGCATTCCTGGCAGGTCTTCGGTTAGCAATTAAGATGGGTGCGCAGAATTTGGAAGCCCATGTCGACTCACTTCTAGTCGCCGGACAGGTCAACGGCCTGTACGATGCAAAGGGCAAGGTAATGGCCTTATATCTAGAACAGGCGCAAACCTTAATAACCAAATTCCAATATTTCAAGATAACCCATGTTAACCGAAGCGAGAACAAACATGTTGACGCTCTCAGTAAACTAGCCGCTACAAGCTTCAAGCACCTGGCGCGAGAGGTGCGCATTGAGGTACTAAAAAACCCTTATATTCCTTTGTGACAAGTCAACATCATAGAAATGGGAAACCCATCCTGGATGTCTACCATCATCATGTTCTTGCAACACGGGAGCCCCCCGAAAACAAAACGGAAGCAAGGAAGGTCTAGAACAAGGCACTCAAGTATGAAATGGCGGATGGTATCTTATACAGGAAGTCATACCTTGGACCTCTCCTCCGCTGAGTTGACGCACAAGACGCCAAGTACTTGATCCGTGAAATACACGAAGGGTTATGCGCAATTCACGTCGGACCTTGCATGGTCGTTGCAAAGATCATGAACGCCGGATATTATTGGCCTGGCATGCACCTGGATGCGGTCAAAACATTGTGGAAATGCTCGTCATGCCAGCGCCATGCTCCAAAGACACTGCGCCCCAAGAATCCCTTGATTCTGGTAACAACAGTGTAGCCCTTTCAACAATGGGCAATCGATATGGTGGGACCATTCCAGACTCTCCAGGAGCGGTGAAATTCATAATCGTCGCAGTCGATTATTTCACCAAATGGGTAGAAGCCAAACCTCTCGCATCCACCACAGCAACTGTAGTGCGAAAGTTCATTTGGGAGCATATCATATGCCGCTTCGGGTTACCCCTGCGCATAGTCAGTGATAACGGCCCCAATTTCGCAGCCGAAGAACTACAGCAATGGATGCAAGAGATGCATATCGAACACGTTTTCACTTCGGTCGCGCATCCCCAAGGAAACAGCCAAGTGGAAAGGCTCAACAAAAGCATCGTCGAAGGAATCAAGACAAGGTTGGAAACAACGCGCAGAGGTTAGGTAGATGAGTTGCCAAGCATCTTATGGGCTCATCGAACCATGCGTAAAACTAGCACGGGTGAAACTCCTTTTAGCCTTATGTATGGGACGGAGGCAGTGATTCCTGCAGAAATAGGCCTCCCATCACTGCGCATGTTAGCTGCGCAAAAACAAAACAATGAGGAGGAGCGCAGGCTAGACTTGGACTTGCTAGAAGAAAGGCGTGAAAAGCTGCCATCAATGAAGCAAAATACAAGTCCAAACTAGAGAAATACTACAACGCGCGAGTACGCATATGCACCTTCTTACCCGGAGATTTTGTTCTACGCGACAATGAGGCATCTAATGCCGAACGTCTTGGAAATTAGCACCCAAATGGGAAGGTCCTTATGTTACTCATGAAGTCCTGGGAAAAGGCGCATATACCCGTAAGCGCGTAGACGGAACAAGCATCCCTAGGACATGGAATGCGCAACAACTAAGGCGATGTTACATGTAAATCCCCAAGTACATAGTCTCTTGTCTATCCGGAAATGCGGCCTTTGCGCCCAATTATGTAATATAGATAAGAGTTACTTCACTTCTTTTTTATCTTAATGTTTCGCTACAAATGCGCGGAAACACTTTGAGTACACGAAAAAACAACTTGGTGCACAATGACTCGTAAAACATAAATCACTACTTATGCAGAATGCACAAGAGCTGATACCCAGGCGCGAGTTCATTACCAGTTTCATTCGCTATACTTGCACAAAGTCGTTTCAATCCACGCAATTATTGTAACAGAAAAGAAACATTTCATTAAAAAGATAAAAAAAAGTATGTACATAACCGCGTCACGCGCGGAACAAGCAATGATCCTACAAGAATATTACATCACGGATCCTACACTAGTCTTCGCCTTTAGCAGCGACTTCAGCATCTACCGGGAAGACATCCTTCAAGCGGTCGACGAAGTCATCGTGGGTAAGAGCCTCGCTTACCAATTCCAAGGCAGGGATTTCAAGGCGGTTATACCCCTGCTGCACCTTCTCGAAGACAGCTCCAGTATTAATTTCGTGAGTGGAGGCATGGCTAGAATCCCATGAAGTATCCAAGGCATGAGTGACTTGTTGCGCATACTCAGCATAGCCTTGCGCATGCCCATCATGGCGCGCATCAACCACCAGCTTAGCTACTGCACCATCCAACTCCGCTGAGTTCACAATGGAATCAGCAATCTGCGAATTCAAAGGAAAAATTAAAGTCATTCCACAAAGGTCAGAAAACACAAGTACAAACACTTACATGGCCAATCCCATGCTGTTGAAGCCACATCATGTTGTTGGTGAGCGATTCCACCAACGACTCAGAGATGGCGCGAGAGTTCTCAGAATCCTCCAATTTTTTCTCTCCCGTCTCCACCTTCGCCTCCGCCAACTGCAGCCTACGCACGAGTTCAGCATTCTTCACCGAGGCTGCTTGGAGATCTTTCTTAACGCTTGCTTAAGCAACGCAAGCTTCGACCTATTTGATTTCAACAAGGTTAGCAACATAACTTAGACTTATCAACAGAGTAAACACAAAAGACAAGGAGGTACCTTTCTCTGTTCGCTGTGCTCACGTTCCACACTGGCTTGTGCAGCTGAGGCAGCGCCGCCTCTTTCTCTTTCTTCTCGCGCACCACATCGGCGCGCATCTAGGCCAGCTCATCCCTCAGGGATCTTTTCTACCTGTTATCTCTCTCGCAAGCCTCCTTCCACAACTTGCGTTCCTCAACAAGTTTGGGTTCTGAGGTTTCGGCCCGATTCTTCCACCCCTACGCAGACCACCCTTCAATGCGATGATTATCAGCGAAGGCAGTCTCCCTCGCTGACAATGCAACTTCACTCGCAGCCACTTGGGCTCGCTCCTTACCAAGAGTCTCTTGAGTAGCCTCAAGATTCTTCTTTTCTTTCCCCAGGTGATAAGTCACCAAGGTGGACCTGGCAACTGCTTGTAGGTACGTGTGATACGCCTCTTCTTCTTCACGATCAGAAAGCAGACGTATCTCCGCCGGGGGGAAAGCTCCCTTAAAAACTCACGGCACGCCGGCCAGTGAGAAAAGTCATCTCCTTTCTCAATTTCCACACAGGAGTGTGCATCTCTCCAGCTCGAGCAGAGGATAATGACCTGTAATAATAATTCCCCGGAGTCTCATCCGGACGGATGGGAGACAAACCAAGGGTGGCAGATCCTGCGCCGCCCCCAGGTAATGGTTCCTCCACATGTCCTTGTGGAGCACCGGTATGAACATCTTCAGCGGACGCCGCTCCCGACGGCTCCGCCTCACCAGCATTAACCGCACAACCTTGATGCGCGCGTTCTTCACTCGCCACAACGAGTTCGTGCACAACGAACCCCAATTCTTTCACTTCCACAGAAGGTTCCCCAAGATCCACCCGCGATTCCTCAACAACAACCACAGGTTCTTCAATATCCTGTTGTGGTTGCGTCAATGGAACACCCCAAGTTTTCAAAACCGGGGAACCCACATTAGTACCCATACCAGCACCTTCCACTACCACGTGAGGCCCCTCCTCACGTCGACCGGTTCTTCTGCCCCAGCAGCAACATTTCCTTCTTGACCACTGGCCTGGGTCATCGGGGATTTAGCTTCCCAGCACTTCGGCCAGAATCAACCAACACCGGCTCATCCCCCACTGCACAATAAGAAGGGTTAGTCGGATACAACATAAAAAACGTAAGGAAATATCAAGGGTATAAAGACTTACAAAGGGATATTCTAGAAGTTAGTGAGCCCAAATCCGCCGCTTCCCAAAACGTCTCCGCGCAACCTTCTTAGGGGGTTGCGCGGAGAAGTTCTCCTTCGGGCACCTCTTCAGCTTCAGAGGCACTTCTGGGACCTCTTCAGGCTCCTCCGGGCTAACTAATATAGCGGAAGCAGCAACCGCCTGCTTCGGCGCAACCCTCTTCACACCTACAGGTTCGAGACCCTCCCACGAGTCAGAGATGACCACATAAGTTTTCCACTTGTCAGCGATAACGCGCTTACGTTTGGGAGGGCCCGCCCCGGGTTGAGTTTCCTCCCTACCCACCACCGCGCTCGACCCTGCGCGCCTCTTTTTCTTGTGATCTAGGCCAACGCCCAAATCCGTCAGAGCGCCTACATTTAAACAAAGACAACAAGTAAGTTACATGCAAAGGTGCGCAAACAAACAATAAAGACTCACCAGTCGGTGGCGCAGGAGCCGCTAGATCCGCGTCCTTGATCAGGGCAAAATTGTCAAGGACATGCGTGTACCAAGTAGGCTCATCCGGCTTCAAGGGAATTTTCTCCATCTGCCTTTCCTTCCTTTGGAAGGCGGCCAAGAATAGTGGGGCTCCTGCAAGTAAAACACACATATGATGAGCAAATACATAGCTCCCAATCAAGCAAGAAACAAGGGAACAAGGAATATTTACTGCGATCGCCCTCAAAATACATTGGTCGAGACCGGCGCTCGGGTCCCCACACCAGGCTCATCCCCGCCGCCACCAGTACCCCTCCGGCAACTGGATCGCCGGAATCTCTTTCAAGTCACCATACCAGGCATCCAGCACTGGTATGGGAAGGGTCTCCGCCGGAATCTCTTCCGGCCCGGTATCACGCCGGCCTTACCAAAAAAGAATTTTGCCTTCCAATTGTGGAAGGACTTGGGGGAGAGAGCAAAATTTTTCGTGCCTGTGCACGATGCTGGAAAGAATAAAACCCCATTGAGAAATGGAGTTGATAAAAAATACGAAACCGGTCGACGGTGGGAACAGACCCAGTTGACCGGCAGAGGAACTCAAAATGTCGGATTCTCACCATTCCTATCGGATTCAATTGGGAAAGGCGAAATCCGTAGTACTGAAGCAAATCCACGAAAAACTTGGTGGTGGGCAACCGGAAGTTACCCTCACCAAAAAAGTCAGCAAACAAGGTGATATAGCCCGCCGAGGCATCGACAGCCGTCTCACCTTCTGCCGGCATCCGGGCATCCCAAGAGGGAGGAAACCGGAGGCCGGACAGAATATCATCAAGCAACTGCCGGCTCAACTTTCAAGCCAGCAGCGGAGGCGAAGCAACGACACCAGCGGCAGCCTCAGGCTCTCTGGCCGCCATAAAAGAAGAGAAAATAGAAGAAATCTTTGGAAAAAAATTTCTAACAACGCAAGAAATCAATAAAAAGCAAAGCAAAATTTTTGAAGAAGTGTGAATGAATGAAGAAACCCACCAGAGCACCTCTATTTATAGCGCTCACATTTAATGCGCTCGGAGAACGTGTCTAACACGTGGTAATGGTGACCAATCATAGACGGACGCGTGGCGAGTGAGTGGGTAGTGACGGTTAACGTGCGCGCGTGGCCAACACGCTCTCTGCCAATTCATTAAATGAATAGCAGACGAAGCGGTTGAGCGCTTGCTACAACTGTCAGCGTCTTTTCAAATCCCACTTTTTCTCACCAAACCACGTGCAACGTCAGAAGATCAGATTTTCAAATTCCAAGAGTGAAGATAACACGTTTCCTTCACACAAACGTTTCCTCCAACACTTAGAAAAATTTTCCCCACCCAATTAACGGCGCAAGCAACAACTCTTCTAGTCCAGCACTTCTCCCAACTTACAACATGCGCGTAGGAGAAGCACTGGACTGGGGGGGACTTGAGGAGGTATGGTCCCAAGTGACCATATCCTCGTCCAAATTACTACAAAGATAACCGTGCGCGCAACGTGCAATGGTGCGCTTTCTTTGGATTCAGTAGGTCACACAATGAGCCTTGCACACTCAGCGCAACGGTGAATTAGACCAGCTTTTATAGGTCACACAATGAGCCTTGCGCACTCAGCACAACGGTGAATTAGACCAGCTTTTATAGGTCACACAATGAGCCTTGCGGATTCAACGTAACGGTGAATTAGACCAATGCAATAAAATTACACAATGAGACTTGTGTACTCGCCACAACGGCAAGTTAGACTCACGCGCGTAGACTACTAGACCCTGCGCACAACAACATTCCTCTAAGCTGCAAATCCCAAAATCTCGCAAGGACAAGACACGCATGAGAAGCGCCTCATAATCTTGGGACAAAAGGATGTACCCTTGACACGCTGCGCTGGCGGGAAAAACCTTGACAGCCTCGCAAAGGGGGTAAGCACTAAGAGATGTTGACCATACCTCAGGGTACGGAATGGCAGAGCTGTGACTAAGGGTTACTTGGCAGGTTGCGTGTGACAACGCCCATAACTAGTAAGTCAAGTGTCAGACCATACACCAACCACTATTCTGCCAGTGACTGTTCCACTTTCTCTATTTCGGCTGGCAACAGGCCTGACGCTAGAGACGGCTGCCTTTACACGTGGCACCACTCAACATCCGACAAAGCATACCTCCTGACAGTGAACATTAATCCTCCTGCAGGGAACATTTATTGTCTAGCGCCGAGGGACAAAAAAAGATGTCTCTTGCTGCATGGGCTGGGCCCAAGGCTCACCAGCATTTCTCCTAAACATACCTTTCTTGGCTATAAATAAGTATTGGATCTCCAGTTAACACAGACATGCTCACATACTTACAACACTACTTACCACACACACAAGCCCTTGCTTACATCAGCAATCACTTGTTTACTATCCAAGATACTTATTCTCGCGTCGGCGTCTGGTCACAGAGAAAACCACCATTTTCCCAGTGGCGAGACTAACGGCGTTGCTAGTTTTGCAGATCAGTCGGAGTGAGCTTGCAAATCCAAAAGTGAAGTGAGAAGTTAACCATTTATGCAGAAACACACTGGTTATGACTTATATATCCCCGGGTATCTCTAGGTTAACCATTTATGCAGAAACACCATACAAATTCCAAAAACACCATGAATTAAATCATAATACAGTCATGGTGTTTTAACATTTAGAAAGATTCTATTGCTATTCCAGGCGTTAAAACACCATGACTGTAATCACAATACAATGTTACATACTCTAGATGTAAAACACCATGACTTGAATCATAATTCATTATTTTCAATGTTATGGTGTCTTATTTATGTTCATGGTATTTTACTGTAAAATCCAACAACTTGAATCATAATACAATTAAAACACCATTGTATGAACATAGAAAAAACATCATGGACTAAAACATCCAATCGAGACGTAATTTTTTTCTCTACATAAGTATAACAATATGGTACTCATATTAAAGATAAAAAAACACTCGTTATTATAGTGTAACTTTTTTTAAAAAAAAGTTACGTATAAAAAGTTATTGACGTTTAAAAAAGAAGGGGGAACTTGCATGTCAGTTTCTAAACTTAAAAATATTAAATTTACCTTTATACCCTTAATCTAGAAAATTAATTATTTTAATGGTAACACTATCAAGATTGTTATCAAGATCTCAAGATTGTTATCTAGAAAATTATATATATATATATATATATATATATATATATATATATATATATATATATATATATATATATATATGGGATTAGGATCATTTGTGAACAATTTCTTGAAAATGAACTGAGTGAACTAATCTTGACCATTGATTAATTTTTAGATTAAAAGGGTAAGATTGACATTAGCTCTCTCTCTCTCTCTCTCTCTCTTAATTAAAATCGTTTAATTTTCTCATCTATTAATTCTCTCTCTCTCACACATTTTTAATTACTTCTCCATTATTTTAAACTCGTGTAGAATCAGTTGCTAATAACGTATATGAAACTCCTAACGGAATTAGGTACTAGACACCAACTATCCCTTCCGGATTCAAACCATATATGAAACTCCTAACGGAACTAGGTCTTGGACTACAAAATACACATATGTATCAAAAGTTTGTACACATCTGTATAAACTAACAATTGTGTATCTTATATAAATTGATAGTTAGCGAGACTGTACACATGTGTATAAACTAACAGCGGTGTATCTTGTGTAAATTGATAGTTAGCGAGACTGTACACATGTGTATAAACTAACATCTGTGTATCTTGTATGAACTGATACTATTGAGACTGTACACATGTGTATACACTAACAACTGTGTATCTTGTGTATACGAAAACTAGCAAGATTTTAGGAATTTTGATTATATTGTTTAATAAATGCAATTTACAAAAGATGCAAATACCCTTCTATCAATTAGTTTAAAGGGAAGTTACAATATTATAATTACAATCTTACCATTGTTTAAAAATCTCTAGATGATATAATCCAATGACTAAGATTAGTTCACACAGTTCACTCTCAACCTAGTGTTCACTCTAGAACCAACCCTATATATATATAGTGGAGAATTCAAATGAGAAGAAAAATTTTGTAAGAATAAAAAAGAATAACTTTTAAACCAATAGAAATTCTCCATTTACTTCATATAATGTGTGTATTTAATATTATGAAAAATGGCATATAGGTAAATCTATAATTGTCATTAATTACCTAATTAATTAAACGTGTAACTCATTTTTTTCATATACACTTTCAAGATAAAATAATTTATGGTGTAGGACAATTTTCGACATGTGTAAGATAAATTTTAGTATGTGTAGGATAAATTTTGAAATGTGTAGGGTAAATTTACATGTGTGTAGGGTAAATCCCGGTAAATGTAAGACATATGTAGTATAAATTTTGAAATGTGTAGGATAAAATGTTTTTGTTTTATTAATGAAAGATAACATAATTAATGAGAGGAGTTATAAACTATTTAATATTTTACCATTATGTCATTTCTTCTTTTTTTTCTCACATTAAATTTCTTCTCAAATGAGTCGTCCCATATTATATATAAGAAATATTAGTTTTCGGGTATCGGATGATCAAGTATCCAAACATTTTAAAATTCATACCCAAATTCGAATCCGAATATTCGGATTACCCGGTTGTCGGATATCCAAACTTTCGAATATTTCGGATACGGATTTTTAGATATTTAGTTTCAGATTTAAATTTTTTTGAACACCTAGTTTGATGTTGCGAATAGCACACACTTGTAAAACTATGGATGTTATAATTGTGTCAACTTACGAGTTATACGCGTGTTAATTAATAATTAATATTAATATTAATATTAATAATCTCTTACAAATGAAAATGAAGTCCACGTGGCTGGATTTCAGCCGACACCTCTATTTTTCTCCAATATTTGTGTAATAACCTGCTGCCATGTGGCACTTTCTACACGTATCATGTATTCTTCTTTCCACGTGAATGCTAGTCTTTGTACGCAATAGAAATTGTCACACACGCTGAACTTGGTATCGCAAACCGTAATCCCCCCTTTGATGTCGCCATTCCTTTTCTCCCCCTATCGATTTCCTACTAGCGGCCACTGTCCAATGCTTGACTTTTGAATCACTTTCACAAACCCTAGCGGCCACTGTCCAATGCTTGGTGATTAGTTTTGTCTCGCGGATTGAAGGGATTAACAGGTTAGTACACGATATTCATCTCATATATCTCTTTCCATTCGATTTATTTGAATATAAAATTGTAAATGATTTTGAAACTTGTAGATGATCGAAAAGTGATGTTCTTGGGGTTATTGAGATGTTTTTTGATTTGCGAATTTTATTGCTTGAATTTGATTTTAATTGTCGACTCATTTTAGATATTACAAACTGATCCTTTTCGGAAGCAATAGATTGCATGTGATTCAGATTGTGTTTGTTCATCGGTTTTTTATTCAGTTTGTCTCTATTAATCTGTGTGATTCAGTTTTATGTCATGTTCTACGCAGAAAGTGCCATAAGTTGCATTCATGGTTTGGTAATAAGGGGTCTCATTGGTTGCTCAGTTGGAAGGCCACTCAAAGGTGTTTTTTTATTATTTTAACTTCTTTCAATACCACGCTTCCTCTTTACCCTATGTTGATCAAAAATTTTCTGCATTCAAAACTTGCCACTGTGATTCTCATCAGGTAGGTTCTTAATGTTTGTAGTTACTTTTGTTCGATTTCAAGTTGATGTACGATTTAGGTTTTTTTTTTTGGTCCATTCGATTTGATGGCGATTAAGGGCTTTTTGGGTTGATTAGTAGTTGCTGCGTTGATGTTCCTCCTATTGATAATTTCAGATTTCGATTTACTAAATTAACCGAACCTTTATATGTCCTTTATTAATTCTGCAAAAATAGTATATTGAAATGTAAGGGCTGAAAGGAATTGAGTAAAATAGTACTTTTGTTGTAATCTAAAATCATGCACACCAACTGTTTGCTTAAATGCCTGTATGGGTTCTTGGTTATATTCACTTATATAAATGCATGTTTTCATCTCATAAACCATGTATATAACTCATTGAAGTTATGCTTCTTAGGTTATGTTAAATGTAATCAATTTTCTCAAACCATGTATTGAACTTATCTAGTCAGTGGCATTGCCTTTTGAAAGTAATATATGTCATATAGAACAATGCCTGTGTGATTATAACAAGTGAAATCAATGATCTTTAATCCATCGGTCTAATATAACAAGGTTATCCATCTTTAACTTTGCTTAAAATGAAAAGATGAGACAAAATCAGATCACACTAATGTAGATATGAATCTCTCATTTTATTAGTTATATAAGAGCACCCTATTGAGCAAGCTGACCTTGAATCATAACATGCCCCTTCAAAGGTATTGCTTTGTTACTCATGTAAAAACATTGAAATATTATGGAAGTCTCATGTTGTATACATATTTTGATTAACAAGTACATTGTTATCAGGTGATTAACACTGATTTTGACTAGAAATATTAGCATACTCATCATATGCAACATCTTTACGCAAGTGTATTGTTTCACGTTAAACTTAGCGACTAACATGTTGGAGCGCACATGTCATCCAGAGCTGATTTATACCTCTTGCTTATTTTCATATGTAGGATGACGATTACATTTACCGGACATGCTTATTCACCAGGTATTTTTCCATGTCTGAAATTTCATCTAACAATTCAATTGCCAAAAAGGTTTAAGATGTTGGATCTGTTAGTACTTTAATTACAAATCAAACAAAATTGTATGTTTTCACTAATAAAGTGTTGTATTTTTCAGTATTCCATCTCATGCATCGGTGATAATGTAACGCCTATTTTTGATGCCGCGAAGACTCGACACGTCTAGCCCTGGTGTGAGTCGAGTGAGTTTCATGCGGCTATAATATTCTTAAAAGAAATGCTGTGTAGTGTATCCTGCTATCTAGGTGTTGGGTGCTAGAGGTTTGAGTCATATATAGTCGTTTCGTGTTGGTTTTCGCATTATTCGTTCTGGCTGCAGTTTTACTTCCGGTTTTTTGTAAGTATAAATTATAAAGTGATCACACTATCTGTCTTGAGGTCTAATGGGAGAGGCTGTGCAAAATGATTGTACGTGTAAGGAGGATTGTGGCCATAGGATTCACATCCTGGTTTTAGTGGCGGATGCATAAATTTTTTTGACGGGCGCACAAATTGGTTGAGTTAAAATAAGTCTGGTAACAAACAGGTCTGTTGACCAAATAACAAGTCAAATCATAATATAAATAGGTGATAACCGGATTAATTCAATTATAAGATAAACCGATGATAATTAAATAATAAAATCATATTAACGTAATATTAAATGTTTTACTATAGTGTTCTTAAAATTTAACTTTAACATTAATATGATAATTAGATGATATAATCATATTAACGTAATATTAAATGTGTCACCATAGGGTTCTTTAAATTAAACTATTTGTAATCAATCATGATTAATATGATTTATATCTGATATTAAAACTTTAACTTCAAAAATTTTAAATCAAAGTAAAAGATTTACTTTGTTACTTTTAACTTTGACTTAATTTAAAAATCACCGTATATCTCAACTTAAAAAAATCTTCATTTTCACTTCTACAACCTACAGAGACCCTACCGAGACTTCAATGAAAAAAATTTAGAAATCAAATTCCTTTTCTCCATTGCACTTTTATGGCCCTCTCTTGATGTATAGAGTTAAGAACAGGACTTTTCGATTTACTGGGAAAGGGCACACAAACAAATCTTTCAAATTTTGCAATGTTTTGACAGGTTTCAGTGGAGAAAGTATGAATCCGGTCATGGCCGGACGGTGGACCTCTGCCCACCCTACTCATGCTGTGAATCCACCACTGCCTGGTTGTGTTTGTGGAGGTGGGGTAGGAACAAGTTCATTCATATATATCTAAAAGGGAAGTGGGAGTGGATGTCAAAGATTCGATTCACTTGCAAATGAAATGTGATTTATTATTGTTAGAAATGGAGGGTTTTGGTTGCTGATGCTTTAGTATAAAGATAAAGAAGTTTAAAAAAATACTTCAAGCAAAGCAAAGATGGTGTTGGCTGGTAGCAAATGAGATGATAGTAAAATACATGAGGCTTGATGTAACACCCCATCTATAATCTGGGTGATTTATGTATAATTGATACACTTACAGCGGAGATGACAGTAAAATACATGAGACTTGATATAAAATTTACAAAGACAGACCACAGTTTACATTATATGCATACACAATATGGGCCTATGACAACATTATAGTCAGGTTGGGCCTCATGAAACCTTATTGGCCCCATTTGACTTGTCACAAACCATTGTACAAAGAAACATACGGCCCTCCAGCTGTGCCCTCTTTACGGCCGTCACACAGGTATGAGTGTGTGTCGCTGGACCTTATAAGCACGAAGTGCCTGTGGGTACAACACATTATTACCCTTCTTAGAGTGACACTTCATTAAGCATAATAGGATCTCATATACCCCTATTGACATATGCATACTGCATCATTCTCATTATTAGCAGTCAGGGACGAGTATATTATCACAGTTTAAAAGACGAGTATGATGACTCACCTGATTAACAATTGCTTAACAGCCGCTAGTACGATCGGATTATGTCTCAAGATCCTGACAAATTACATAATCCTAGGTTAGGTAATGGTACACCTAGCTAGTCATTATCATGGTTAGATATTGGTTAACGATGCCTTGTTTAAACATTGATCAGTCCATGCCTAACTAAGGCTAGGTTACCCAATACTTACCCCTAACAATAACCCTAGTACCTAAAAATAATACTAACACTACTAGTAATAATAATATTACTACTAATAATTATACTAATATTAACTACTAACAATAAATAATATATAACTAAACATAAACTTAAACAAGAGAGCATACCTTAAAACTATACACAACATATTAATATAGAGTTTTTCTACTCCTACTCTACTTATGCTCCAAAAACAATACCTAAAAAGATAATGTTGACTCAGAATTCTCTGTACCAGAGTTTTCTCATAAAATTTTGGTGTATCAAAAAGTTACATAAGAACATAATGGACGGTGGGTTTCCCTACTTCAGCGATGTGGGACGAAAGGTGACGTGCTAGCTTGTCTGCTTGGTTACAATTCTACACGATTCATGATATAATATTTATATATTATAATTAATTCATCTGGTTCACTCGTTTTTCTCACATAACTTTCAAAATATGGTGTTTTATAAAGCGATGAATATGTCATTGAAACGAGCTCATTTTATCTACGTTTTAATAAGTTTCGTTAAAAATGGAGTAAGGTCAAATATAATATATATTACTATTAATATTAAATGGTCTCCGATAATAGTAAAGACTCGTCAAAATAGTTCATTGTTCAAACAATCATTCTACTTATTACCGTTCCACAATATACGAAATATAATTTACATATTTCACACGTTTATAACCTAACATTAAGGTTCGGGGTATTACATCCTCCCGTCCTTACAAAAATT
This sequence comes from Scalesia atractyloides, assembly GCA_947069175.1. NCBI lineage: Eukaryota > Viridiplantae > Streptophyta > Magnoliopsida > Asterales > Asteraceae > Scalesia > Scalesia atractyloides. Next base: position 65,935,975 of record CAMTDV010000022.1, read on the forward strand.
CCGTGCTCGAAAATTGTCATAACTTAAAAAGATGAGGGTACTTTTCTTTCATGTCGTTTTCTAATTCCCATGTGAAGTTAGGTTCGTGGCGTGCGTTCCACTTGACTTTGACTAATGGGATTTCCTTTTTGCGTAACTTTTTAATCTTCCTGTCTTCGATCTATAGTTGTTCTTCAATGAAGTTGAGTTTTCGTCAACGTGCACGTCTTCCAAGGGTATTTGTTTGGCTTCATCTACTAGGCACTTCTTTATATTTGATACATAAAAAGTATTATGTAATCCTGCCATCTGTACAGGAAGTTTCAGCCAATAAGCTACTGGTCCTACTTTGCTTGTTACTTCAAATGGCCAATGTATTGGGGTTTCAACTTTCCTTTCTTTCCAAAACGAATCACTCCTTTCAGAGGTGATACCTTAAGCATTGCTTTATCCCCTATTTGGAACTCTAGGGGCTTACGCCTCTGATCTGCGTAACTCTTTTGCCGATCTGAGCGCTTTTCATCCTTTCTTTGATTTGCTGAATCTTTTATGTGGTCTCCACAATGATTTCTGGTCCTGATAGTTGACTTTCCCTTACTTTCGTCCAGTAGATACGAGTTCGACACTTCCTTCCGTGTAAAGCTTCATAAGGTGCAGCCCTAATGCTGGCGTGATAGCAATATTTGTAAGCGAATTCGATAAGTGGTAGATAATTGTCCCAACTTCCACCAAAATCAATTACACATGCTCAAAACATATCTTCTAACGCCTGGATAGTTGTTCACTCTGCCCATCTATCTGAGGGTGATAGGCAATACTCAGGTTAAGCTTTGTTCCTAGCTCCTGTTGGAAACCTTGTCAAAATTTAGATGTGAAATGTCTCTGTCTGATATGATCGATACAAGCACCCCATGTCGTGAGACTATCTCTTTGATGTAAATTTGAGCTAGCTTGTTCATCTTATAGTCCTCACAAATTGGCAAGAAGTGTGCAGACTTGGTCAGTCTGTCCACTATTACCTAGATAGTATCGTAACCGTGACTTGACCTTGGGAGCTTTGTGATAAAATCCATGATGATTTTCTCCCACTTCCACTCTGGAATCTTTGGTTGTTGTAAATATCCAGAGGGTTTTTGATGTTTTGCCTTTACTTTAAGGCATGTAAGACACCTTTCCACATATCGGGCAATAGATCGCTTCATTCTCGGCCACCAATAATCATTCCTTAAATCTTTATACATCTTGTTACTGCCAGAGTGAATGGAATACTTGGACTTATGGGCTTCCTCTAAGATTGTATCCTACAGTCCTCCAAAATTAGGAACCCATATCCTATTGTTGAACCTAAGGATATTATCGTTTCCCACTGTCTGTAGCTTCAGTCTCCCAATCATTCTTTCTTTTACAATATTATCCTCTTCTAAGGCTTCTCGTTGTATATTCTTAACTTGATCTAAGGGACTATTTTTAACCTATATCCTGGTTGCATGAATCCTTATTGGTTGAGGTTTCTCTTTTCTACTTAGAGCATCTGCTACTATGTTTACCTTACCTGGATGACATTGGATCTCACAGCCGTAATCACTTAATAACTTCATCCACCGTCTCTGACGCATATTGAGCTCCTTCTGCTCGAATATGTGTTTTAAAATTTTATGGTCAGTACAGATAGTGCTTTTTGTACTGTAAAGATAGTGTCTCTAGATTTTCAGTGCGAACACTAAAGTGCCAAGTTCTAAATCATGGGTTGTGTAGTCCCGTTCGTGAATTTTCAGCTGTCGAGAGGCGTTGGCAATTACTTTGCCTCTTTGCATGAGTACACATCGCATACCATAATGAGATGCATCAAAGTAGACGGGAAAATCTTCAGTTCCCTCGGGAAGTGACAGTATTGGGGTTCTACATAACTTTTGCTTTAACGTGTTAAAGGCTTCTTCTTGTTTAGGTCCCCAATTATACTTAGAGGCCTTCTGGGTTAGCGTTGTTAATGGTGTAGCAATCTTTGAGAAGTCTTGAATAAACCTTCTATAGTATCCTGCTAACCCTAGAAATCTTTTGATTTCAGTGGGATTCTTTGGTACTTCCCATTTCTTGATGGCCTCAATCTTTGCAGGGTCAACTTGTATTCCATGTTCTTTAATTACGTGACCTAGGAATTGCACCTCACATATCCAAAATTCACACTTAGAGAACTTTGCATAGAGTTTTTCTTTCTTGAGCAATTCAAGGACTGCTCTCAGGTGTTGTTCGTGCTCTTCCTCGTTCTTAGAGTAGATAAGGATATCATTAATGAAAACGATCACAAACTTATCAAGGTAAGGTTTACAAACTCTATTCATCAGGTCCATGAACACTGCATGTGCGTTGGTTAACCCAAATGACATTACCAAAAATTCATAATGACTATGCCTCGTCCTGAAGGCAGTCTTAGGTATGTCTTCCGGTGTAACTTTCACTTGGTGGTATCCAGACCTCAAGTCTATTTTAGAGAAATAACTTGCCCCTTGTAGTTGATCGAACAAGTCATCAATCCTAGGTAAATGGTATTTATTCTTTGTAGTGGCTTTATTCATGTCTCTATAATCGAAGCACATACGCATTGTCCCATCTTTCTTCTTGACAAACAAGATGGGTGCTCCCCACGGCGACGAACTGGGTTGGATAAACCCCTTGTCAAGCAACTCTTGTAGTTGCTTTTTGAGTTCTTGCATTTCTGTCGGGGCTAGTCTGTACAGAGACTTAGTAATCGGTGATGTACTGGGAACTAGGTCAATGCAAAACTCAACCTGTCTATCTAGTGGTAGTCCCGGGAGCTCATTGGGACACATTTCGGGGTATTCTCGTAAAAACCGGCACGTCCTCGACCTTCTGCTTTTCTATAGTGTTTATGACATATACTAAAAAGGCAACATACCCTTTCCTTAGGAATTTATGTGATTGCGCTATCGTGATGAGGTTCTTAGTCTTATCAGTACGTCTCCCGGTACGGTTTAAACGTTTGTCGTTGGATAATCGGAGTCAAACGATCCTTTTATCACAAACAACTTCCGCGTGATATGGTGTCAACTAGTCCATTTCTTTAACTATGTCGAATTCTTCAAGTTCCATAGGCGTTAGGTCTATAAGGATAACATGCTTGTTTAGGCTTATTTTACAATTCTTAACAATGTCAACTCTCTTTTTGACTTCCATAAGCCATTTCTACTATAAATGTATGATCTAGGCTTTGGGGTGTCTAGTTCAAGTAAGGGGATAAAGGTAGTCGACACTGGACTTCTATCTGCACCAGTATCAAATAACACACGTGCATATACATCATTTACGAGATAAGTACCCGTAATAACGTTTGGAGTGGTCTTGGCTTCTTCCGTGGTGAGTACAAATGCACGCCCTTTTGGCATATTTGGTTGTCCTATCGTTACTCTTGAGTTTGGGACATTCAGATCTCATGTGGTTAGGGTCTCCACATTCGAAACACTTCTTCTTTTCCTTACATTCTTGAAGTGCATGACCCGTCTTTTTACAATTTGGACAAGGAAAACGACATTCCCCCGTATGGAAACGTTTGCAAAAGTTGACATTAAGAAAATGTTTTAGGCCTTTTAAAGTTGTTATTCCGGGTGTCCCCCTTTCTTTCTTCCCACTTCGTTTTTGGTGCGGGAGATTCAGCTTGTCGCAGAATCATCTCGGCAGCCATGACGGCGACAGCCTCAATAGTTTCTGCAAATGTCTTGGGCGATTTAGATTTGATAAATACCCTCATTTCGTAGGGTAGACCCCAAATAAACCTATTGATCAGTTGCTCCTCAATCAGGTCTAAATAAGAAACCAATCGAAATATGACGTTGAAACGAGAAGCATACTCTCAGTATCTTTTATTTCCCATTTTAACTGAAGAATTCCATTCCAGTTGCTCTGTCTCACTAGGAGGACAAAACTTAACAAGAAACTTATGTACAAACTCCTCCCACTTCATTTCCTTAACCTTTTCTTTTCCCTATGTTCGAACCACAATGTTCCACCAATGAAGGGTTTCAGCTTCAAACATATGTACGACGAACCGTACTTTGTTGCGGTCATCACACTCACATATGTCTAATACAGACTCCATCCGGTTGAGCCAGTCCCGTGCTTATATTGCTCCCTTTGTTCCATCAAAGGACTGAGGTTTACAGGACATGAAGTGTTCATAAGTACATTCCTTTGATTTGGAATATTCACTTTTTCCTTCTGGTGGCATGGTTACAATAGTCTTTTTCTTTTCGCCCATTCTTTCCCTTTGTACTAGCGTGGAGGCAGCTGGGCTTTCTTCAGGTCGTTCTCCTGACTGGTTAACATTACTGGTTTGTGTATTTGTTATTACCTTAGCCACTTCCACAGCTTGATTGTGGATATCTTCAGCGTTTAGATGCATGCTTATACTAGACCGGGATTTGACACAGTGAGAGGGAGTTTGAGTCCTATGAGAACCTTCCTCTCTCTTTCTATTATTATGTTCATTTCTAGACACTTGTTTATCTCTACGTTCAGACATTGTCTCCTTCCAATAGAAATATGATTATACAAAGTTACTGGTATGTGTGATACATCATTATAATATAACAATTATATATCACACACACATATATAACACATAAAAAGGCATAACATAGTTTACTTCTTCTAGCGTCTCTAAATTGACCATGCAAGAACTTTTCCAAAAAACATGTTATATGGCCTAGTATGAGTGTGCTATTAACCTTTAGAGCAATACTCGTTAAAGCTTAGGCATTCGTGTAATACCTAATTCATTAAAACCTCGGGCTCTGGTACCAACTGTAACACCCACCCATAATCTAGGTGATTTATGCACAATTGATACATTACAGCGAAAGTAAACTAAACTTTCACTAAAACTTATAATAGTCTGAGCACAACATTTTATTTATTTACAAACTTTTAGCAACTAAGAACTCCTTGATCTTTTAAACTCCACAACTGTCAAGTAGTTCCTGTATCTTTCCTCATGGCTCACATGAGATAAGTATACTCAAAACGACGTCAACTATATACTAGTGTGCTCATACTATTTAACATTTTATAAAGACAGACCATGGTTTACATTATATGCATACACTATATGGGCCTGTGACCACATTATAGTCAGGTTGGGCCTCATTGAACCTTATATGCCCCATTTGACTAGTCACAAACCACCGTACAAAGGGACATACCGGCTCTCCAGCTGTGCCCCTTTACGGCCGTCACATAGGTGTGAGGGTGTCGTTGGACCTTATAAGCACGAAATGCCTGTGGGTACAACACATTATTACCCTTCCTAGAGTGACACACCTCATTAAGCATAATAGGATCCCATATACCCCTATTGACATATGCATACTGCAGCATTCTCATTATTACCAGTTATGTACGAGTATACTATCACAGTTTAAAAGACGAATCCGCTAGTACGATCAGGTTATGTCTCAAGGTCCTAACACAATTACATAATCCTAGGTTAGGTAATGGTACACCTAACTAGTTATTATCATGGTTGGATATTGGTTAACGATGTCTTGTTTAAACATGGATGACCATGCCTAACTAAAGCCACCCAATACCCACCCCTAACAATAACCCTAGTACCTAATAATAATAATAATAATAATATTACTATTAATAATAATAATACTAATATTAACTACTAATAAGAAATAATATATAACTAAACATAAAATTAAACAAGAACATACCTTAAAACTATCTAGAGCACGTTGATATAGAACATAACTTAAAACTATCTACGACACATTAATATTGAGTGTTCCTACTTCTGTTTTTACTCGTGCTCCAAAAATGACTAATAACAACACCCGACAAGATAGTATGAGCTCAGGATTCTCTATATACAAGAGCATTACTTTAAATTTTTTTGGTATACTAAAAAGTTAAATAAGAACTTCTATTTAGAGAAATGGACGGTGGGTCTGACTACTGTAGCGATGTGGGATGAAAGGTGACGTGCCAGCTTGCCTGCTTGGTTACAATTCTACACGATTCATGATATAATATATTTATATATTATAATTAATTCAGGTGCTTCACTCATTTTTCTCGTATAACTTTCAAAATATGACGTTTTATAAAACGACTAATATGTCATTGAAACGAGCTTATTTTTATCCACGTTTTAACCTAAATTTCATTAAAAACGGAGTAATATCATATATATATATATATATATATATATATTGGAGGGTTCAAATAAGAAGAAAAATTTTATAAGAATAAAAAGAATAACTTTTAAACCAATAGAAATTCTCCATTTACCTTATTTAATGTGTGTATTTAATGTTATGAAAAAAGACATATAGGTAATTCTATAATTGTCATTAATTAGCTAATTAATTAAACTTGTAACCCATTTTTTAATATACTCTTTCAAGATAAAATAATTTATGGTGAAGGACAATTTTCGACATATGCAGGATAAATTTTAGTATGTGTAGAATAAATTTTGAAATGTGTAGGGTAAATTTACATGTGTGCAGGGTAAATTCCGATAAGTGTAACACATATGTAGGATAAATTTTGAAATGTGTAGGATAAAATGTTTTTACTTTATTAATGAGAGATTACATAATAAATGAGAGGAGTTCAAAACTATTTAATGTTTTACTATTATGATCTTTCTTCTTTTTCTTCTCACATTTATTTCTTATCAAATGAACCTTCTCTCTCTATATATATATATTATTAATATTAAATAGTCTCATATAATAGTCAAGGCTCGTCAAGGTAGTTCATAGTTCAAACAATCATTCTACTCATTACTTACCCGTTCAACAATATATGAAATAAAATATACATATTTCACACGTTTATAACCTAATATTAAGGTTCGGGGTATTACACTTGAAGAGATGATTATTGCTCGGGATTATTTCAATGGAGTTGTTCCTTAATTGGAGAGTCTGTAAGTGCACCATTGATGATAAGTGTTGGATTCTGCATTCAGAAGATTGTTGAGGGTCTATCTTATAACTTGTATTTCATAGTCTTATCTGATTCGAATTTAGTTTATAAATTCGGAAGTTTAGTTTGATTATAATGTCTGAATTTGTAAGTTGGTTTGTAATAGGTTATGTCCGAACTTGTGTTAAGTTCGGATAGAGTATTGTTAGGACTTGTGTGTCCGAATTTGTATTTTGTGAATCCGGAACTGATGTGTTACGGATTTGGTCTTGTTATATATATGCGAAACGTATGCCATGACAAGAAGTTTTTTTGGGAAAACTTTCTATACAAGACGTGTTATAAAGAGAGAAACAAACCCTACTGTTGTGTGTGATTGTTCAGGTGTGTGATATGTGAATACTCAATGTATTCACAGATTGATCGATTTTCTCATCTTCTATTCTTGTACGAGATATACGGAGCGGTGCGATCACACGGTGGTTTCCGTGCATCGCATGTGTGTCGAGTGGTCCGGGTTCGTGTGTACGAGGTGTGTGTGTTCTTTTCCGAGCGAGACACTAGGTTATTTTAATGAAAACTTAAGCATTGCCTCTTCAATATATATATATATATATATATATATATATATATATATATATATATATATATATATCCCTTTTGTTTTAGTGCCCTGTAAACAAATTTAAATGTTTAGAAAACACGTCTTCATGTACGTGTGTATAAGCTAATATTCTTGTCCTTAAAGTATTTGAATTAATAACTCAGATAAACAAACTTATATAAAACAAGACTCACATAAAACACAAAGTGTTTAAAATATTAAACAATTTATATGACAATAAAACTATTTAATAGACAACATCGTATACTTTACGCTCATAGTATACGCCCATTAACGTTTTATTTAGTTTTACTTAAAAGTTATATTTACAAATGAAATTAGTTCAGCCCATGTGGTCATTAATGTTTTGTTTTATGTAGTTTCACTTAAAAATTCTACTTACAACTGAAATTAGTTCAGGCCATGTATTAATACTTTACAGCCATTAATGTTTTATGTAATTTCCCTTGAAAAAATATTTACAAAAGATATTAGCTCAGCCCGTGTATCACACGGGTAACTAACCTAATTAATAATCAACAGAATTGTTTCTGTATGAAGAGCCTCGAATGAATTGGGTTGTTTATGTGTATTTGACATAAAGTCCTTAGCTCAGATCCATAACTTATTTAAGGTTCAAAGTGTTAATTAACTCTCCAAATGGAAATTACATTGAGATAAAAGGTAAACAGACAAGTTACGATGCTACGCCTTTTGAATAACAAAACCAAGTTTTTTAAACCTTAAACGGTTATGGGTGTCATTTCAATAGCTAGATGGTAGAGGCTCTTGCCTCTTGAATAAAAGACTAGGGTTCGAAGTCCTTGTATGGGGTGTAATTTAGTATTTATTGTTGTAGTTTATGAGTATGAGTGATGCAACTTTTCTCATTAAAAACATAGTTATGGACCTGTGGTATAAAAATTACAAGTAAAAAATGTGGATACACACGATACTCCTTTATTCAATATCGTCCAAGTAGAATATAATTGAGATTTAGAGTATATTAAGTGCATGTTACTTCCTTGAAAAACCCTGAACCAAAACCCTAGGGTGAACATGTATGCTCAACCTGAGAAATTAAGTCCCGGACTTTGAAGTCGAAGGTCGCCCTAGAATGAACCGATTTGCAACCACAACCTAGAAGAACAAATGACATTTATAACCTTGAAGGGGCTCCGCCAGCAACCACAATTGTCTCGCCGGTTATATAAGAAGCATCATCAGAAGCCAAGAAAGCTGTGGCTGCAGCCATGTCTTCTGTCGTCCCAAGCCTTTTAAGCGATGTCTGTTCTTCCAGGGACTTTCTCTGAGGGGTATTTTAGACATTTTGTTAAAAGGTCAAAGATGAAAAAAAAAGTTGTACTTGGTGCAAAATTATATGTTACTATTTTTACTTAGGCAAATTGAATAGTATATTCAAAGGAACAAGGGCACTTACAATGGTCTCGTTGTTGGTAATGTATGAAGCAAAGTGTGTAGGTACAAACCCGGGTGCAACACAGTTCACACGAGTATGTGGGGCCAACTCGGTTGCAAGAGCCTAAGCGAGTACCAAAATAAGAAAGAATTAAATTATATGATTTATTCTTTTACTCGAAACATAATGGCAGATGTTAAAGAACGCGCATTGGTACCTTGGTAAGACCGAGAAGAGCAGTCTTTGTGACACCATACATGGCCAAGCCAGCTGGGGGTTGGAAAGCACTGATAGAGGATATGAAAACGATAGATGAACCTTTCGTCAAGTGCTGGGATGCATCCTATTTATAGATTCATATAACAAGAAAGATTACTCACTTATATTTCTTTATTTTTTTTAAAATTGACTATATTCAAATGCGAGCCACCTTTCAGCCATCGGATCTGCTTGATAATGATTTCTTTAGATGGTGGCAGTTTCGTTATTAACATGAAAACATGTTGGACCTCGTCGATGAATATGTGTATTAACTGGTAAATAAAATTTTGAGTAGTTATATTTTCGAGTTAATTACAAACATGTCACCGCATAAAAAAGTAATCCTTAAGCAGATTCAACGGCTAAAAAGAACCAACGGTATGTTCAACATTAACCCTTGTACAATTTATATACACACACACTTTAGAATATCAAAGAATCTAAGAGCTGCGATCAAATTTATTGCTTTTTGATGCAGGAACATCTCAGCATATCTTATATTTTTATTTAAAATTTGAATTTCTTATTTTATCTTTTTCATAGTTATAAATTAGGGTCTAGAGTTTTTTTGTTGATTTTTAATTATAAAGAACTGTGTTCTTGGAACCTTTGATTCGTTTTCTCGGTCTTTGATTACTAATTGTTCTTGAGCCATTTGAATGCTTCCGTAACTGCATCAGTCGGTTTCAGAGCTATGGTTTATCAAATGGCTTGACGTGGAGATGAATACTTTCATGCTCGTAGAGTCGCCGAAGAGGCAACGACATGAGTGTTATCTATTCACGTGCTTGTGGAGAAGATCGACACCCTACTCGTAGATTCACCGACCGAGGCAACAACAGAGTTGATTCCGATCCACGAGATCTTGAAGAGATCAAACGCCTCCGATAACGAGTCCGAGATCTTGAAGAGATCAAACGCCTCCGCCAACGAGTCCGAGATCTTGAGTTACAACGGAAGATGGGCGTTAAGGAAACCGAATCGGGAACCATCGTCCGGGACGATGTTAACGAGGAAGAGGAGCATCCTTTTGGCCATATCCAACCTCGGTTCTACGAGCCGATCTATCAAGCGTGTTTATCGGAAGGCAAACCCGTATTTGATGAAGACGGAATTGTACCTTATGACGAAGCATGTTCGTTTGTGCGGGAGGTTCTAAGCAGAATTACCGTTCAAGATGATACACAAGTGAAAAATAAAGACGATATTGATCGTGATGCCATGGTGGTCGTTGGTTGTGAAACGGTGGTTAAGGGTGGTCATACGCTATCCTTGGATCACACTAAAATATTTTTGGTTAGTTTGATATATTTTAATATTATCGATTTTATAAAGCTATCTCGTAGAAAGGTGTGAATTCAAAGTGGAAACGAGTACAAGTTTTGTGGAAATGGTTGGGTTGCCATGGATAATAATCTGTTTTCTATAGATAAGATTGTTATGCATGATGAGGCTAAATGTTTGGCATCCAAGCATGAGGCATACGCGCTAAATCAAAAAAAACGGGGATTACGTGGAACCTTCACATGCAAATTTGGTTGTGGCTTGGTGTGATGAAGGGCCTGCTCTATATTGCTCTAAAGATGGAGTCTTTGTTCCGCATTTAAAAAAATTGTTTAGTGGCCCAATTAACATGACAAACACTCATGTAGATAATCTTGTGATGGATTCGATGGTGGAAAATGTTAGAGCTTCAATTCTGCTTGGCCCGTCTCACAAGTTGGACAGATGATGAACGAGATGCAGTTCCACGCTCCATTCTACCCAGGTGGTAACGGTCCAAAATTAGGCGACAGCTTGTGAAGTAAAATTGTTTATGCTGGTCAAAATCAATGTGAATAGGAATCGGACTGATGTTCCTTTTGATCCAGTTGGCTTTGACTCAAAGGCAAAACTCGAGGACGGGTTTTTTTTTTTTGGAAACGGGGAGCATGATACAGGAGCTTATCAGCATATCTTATATTTTTATTTAAAATTTGAATTTCCTATTTTATCTTTTTCATAGTTATAAATTAGGGTCTAGGGTTTTTTGTTTATTCAGTTTGTTATTGAGTTTTAATTAAAAGAACTGTGTTCTTGGAACCTTTGGTTCGTTTTATCGGTCTTTGATTACTAATTGTTCTTGAGCCATTTGAATGCTTCCATAACTGCATCACTTTTCATATATAAAATGATTCGTGTTATTGATTCTCAATTTCAAGTAAATGTTAACATCTTCAAGTCTAGTTGTCTACATGCTTCATGATAATTATACATTTATACTTCTATACCCAAATTCCTATATAAGCAATGTTAAAAACAAGGGTTACCTGATGATAGACCATATAATTAAGTTAAAGATTAGTTTTATATATCTTTATATTTAGTGGTACTAAAGTGTATCTTTATGTTTATATATATGACATTCTTGTAATCATTATTCAACAATCAATAACACAATCATTACGTTATATTATGGTATCACAGCCATTCTAACCCTACCCTAACCCTACTGCCGTCGCAGCACCTAACCCTACCCAAACCCTACTGCCATCGCAGCACCTCCTCTCTAAACTTGCTGCCGTCACGCAATTCTGCTCCTTTTTTTTACCTCTAATCATCTTCTAAACCAACCACTCCAATGGCAATGCTCTCACCCTTCACCACTGCAGAGAAAACTGCCCAAATTCGCATAAATTCGCCTTTAAATTAACTCCCACGAACTATGGCTTCTGGAAGAACATGATTCATCCCTTCCTAGTCACTAATGGCCTGTTTGGATACATTGACAGTACCATACCATGCCCACCTTCCAGAACCGCAGCCACCATCGACACAGCTTCTGTTGATAATCCCAGCCACTTGTATTGGATTTCCAATGATGCCCACGTTCGAATGATTCTCATCTCTACCATCTCTGAATCCAGTTTTTTGCATGTCCAGGGTGTAACATCTCGTGACTTGTGGCTGTCCCTTGAAAGAGCCTATGCCCCGAATAGCTCATCCAGGGAATACACACTGAAAACGCAGCTGTTGAAGCTTCAGATGAAGGCTGATGAGACTTCTGCTTCTTATCTGAGCCGTGTGCAGGAATATGCAACAGCTTTGGCCAATATTGGTGAGCCCTTTAAAGACAAAGATATAGTAATGCTTACACTTGCTGGTCTACGAGATGAATACAGCGGACTTAAAGCCAATTTACTTGCTCGTTCACCACCTGTTGCCTTTACTGAATTACACGGCCTGCTGAGTGATCATGAGTTCATGATGACTCGACATACACCAGCCATTCCTACTGCCTTCACAGCCTCCACTTCTCCAGCCCCACCTACGGCCAATAGCATAGCTGGTCTTCTCCCCACCCCGGCACCACCACAGAATCAACTGGCTACTTTACAACAATTGGCTGCTCAACTAGGGCATAACATCAGCCCTGCTTTTACCCAAAACCAACAGCCGCAGGCCTGCTTTACCAACCGTCAACCAACCAATTATCGCGGTAACCGTCGTGGTAATTCTCGTGGCAACTATCGTGGCAATTATAATAGGAACCGTGATGAGTCTCAAGCATTCGGTGCCCAGAACCGTCAACCACAGTTTGCTTGGGCCTCTACTCAGAATACCGTGTATGGTCATTGTAACCGGTGTGGTATTGGCCACATTCCTGCACAGTGTCCTAACAAGGCTGGTCAATCTTCCACACGCGACTCACCCCAAGCAAACTATGAGCCTTTTCTGAAGCTGGCTCTACAACTAGTTCACTCTGGAAACCCGACACAGGAGCAAATGGTCATGCTACACCCGACCTTGCAAGTTTGGACAACTCTGAGGCCTATCTTGGTAACAATTCCCTTCATGTTGGTGATGGTAATCCTCTCCCTATTTGTCATATTGGTTCCTCAAAATTCTATTCTCCTAATAAAACCTTTTCTCTCAATAATATTCTTCATGTACCTGAACTTAAACAAAATCTCTTATCAGTTCAACAATTTTGCTTAGATAATAACGTTTTCTTTGAATTTCACTCCTCGTTTTTTGTTGTGAAGGACGAGTCTACACATACCATCCTACTCACGGGTCCAAGTGAACAAGGTCTCTACTCACTTTATCTTCCAAAATTGAAGTCCCTTCCACATGTTTCCTTCACAGCAACTAAAGCTCCCTCAATGATCTGGCATCAACGCCTCGGCCATCCCAATGCTCGAGTTTTTCAGTCTAAAATGTCTAGTAGTCATTTACCTGTTTCCAATAAAGTGTCTTCTTCTTTATGTTCTTCTTGTCAAATGGGGAAATCCTCCAAATTGTCATTAAAACTATCAAATTTTCGTAGTAACAATGTTTTGGATTTGGTTTATTGTGATGTTTGGGGTCATGCACCCTCTATTTCCTTTAATGGTTGTCGCTTTTTCTTATTATGTGTTGAACATCATTCACGCTATATGTGGTTTTACCCTTTAAGGAATAAATCTGATGTTTTCTCCGTTTTTCAATTGTTTGTTAAAATGGTTGAAAGACAATTCAATACTAAACTTAAAAGAGTTCAATCTGATTGGGGTGGTGAATTTCGTAATCTTGCTTCGTTTCTAACATCTCTTGGCATCATTCACCAACGCTCGTGTCCACATACGAGTGAACAAAATGGTGGCGTCGAACGCCGACATCGCCATGTTGTTGAAACTGGCTTGGCGCTTCTTGCTCACTCTCATGCCCCTGTTTTTGGGAGTTTGCCTTTGAAACCGCGGTTTACCTAATAAATCGCATGCCCTCAAGAATCAACTCAAACAAATCACCTTTCCAACACTTATTCAACCGACCACCTGATTACTCATTTTTACGAGTCTTTGGGTGTGAATGCTTCCCTTTCCTACGCCCGTATAATCATCATAAAATGGAATTTCGGTCCACCTCGTGTGTTTTTCTAGGCTACAGCTCAGTTCATCATGGGGATCGCTGCCTCGATTTACAATCTGACCGGATTTACATTGCTCGTCATGTTCGCTTCAACGAACACATTTTCCCATTCAACCCTCCACTCACTCCCACATCTCCTACACAATCACCTTCCTACTATTCTTCCTACCCCATACCATCAGCGTGTCCTTCCACTTCTACTTCCCAGCCCTCAACCGAACCTCACAGCGTTGAAACACAGCCTTCGGACAACCATCAGACCCATAACCAACAACCCTCGACCTTGTCGCACACAACAGCCCATGAACCCACTCATTCCAGCCCTGAACCGACCCTATCCAGCCCTCCTCTCAGCCCTGAAACACCCCGTTCCACCTCAATTCCTACTACCTCACAGTCCTCAGCTCACATTTCCTCTTCACCACCACGTACCCGTCCGCCTAATCTTCGCCAAAATCCTAAGCCAACCATTCGTTATGATCCTTCAGCTTACCATGTCTCTACAAATTCTTCCGAGTCTATTGAACCTTCCTATTTTACTATCGCCAACAAATCACCGAAATGGCGCCAAGCCATGGCTGAAGAGTTTGATGCTCTTGTTCGGAACGGGACATGGTCTCTTGTTCCCCGTGTTGCGAATACTAATGTTATCGATTCAAAATGGGTTTATAGGATTAAAAAGGATGCACACGGAAAAGTCACTCGCTACAAAGCAAGACTCGTTGCCAAAGGTTTTAACCAACAACCCGGTGTTGATTACCAAGAGACCTTTAGTCCTGTTGTCAAAGCAACAACGATACGGGTTCTTTTGTCACTTGCTGTGACAAATCAGTGGTCTCTCAGACAGTTAGACGTTCAAAATGCTTTCCTTCACGGTAACCTAAAGGAAACTGTCGACCTACGACAACCACAAGGGTTCGTTGACAATTCTAAACCCGGTCATGTTTGCTTGCTGCATAAATCTCTTTATGGCCTGAAACAAGCACCACGAGCATGGTTTGAACGTCTTAGCAGCACCCTACATCATATGGGCTTTACCGGTTCTAAAACGGATCCTTCACTTTTTATACTTAAAGCCCGTGGGACCTTGGTCTACGTTTTGGTCTATGTCGATGACATTATAGTTACAGGGAACACAACAGCTATCATGATGTCATTGCAACATTAGGCACATCATTTGCAGTAAAAGATCTGGGGGACTTACATTATTTTCTGGGTATTGAGGTTATTCGTCATGGCAGCAACTTAATCCTTTCTCAGCGGAACTACATTTCTGACTTGATTCACAAAGCTGGGTTATCCGAATGCAAACCAGTTCCTTCTCCTATGAGCACATCTCAGCTTCTCACCCTCAGTGACAACCCACTTCTTGCTGATCCAACCAAGTATCGACAAATTGTGAGTGCTCTTCAGTATGCATCATTATCTAGACCTGACATCACTTTTGCAGTAAACAAAG
The DNA here is from genome assembly GCA_947069175.1 of Scalesia atractyloides. NCBI lineage: Eukaryota > Viridiplantae > Streptophyta > Magnoliopsida > Asterales > Asteraceae > Scalesia > Scalesia atractyloides. Next base: position 65,951,542 of record CAMTDV010000022.1, read on the forward strand.
TGTGTCAGTTCATGCAGACTCCAACAGAAAACCACTGGTTGGCTGTTAAACGGATCCTGCGGTATCTCCAAGGTACCTCTCATTTTGGTCTGTTTATTCGTCATGACTGTCTCTACTCTTCATGCCTTTACTGATGTCAACTGGAATACCACTTTGCGAGCTTTTCCTGATGCTGATTGGGCCGGCTGTCCAGATGACCGCCGGTCCACGGGGGGGTTTGCCATTTACTTAGGGTCCAATCTTATATCATGGAATGCTCGGAAACAGCGTACGGTGTCACGTTCTTCTACTGAATCTGAATATAAAGCTCTAGCCGACACTGTTGCTGAATTAACATGGCTAGAGGCCCTTCTACATGAACTTGGTGTCATCTCTAAATTACACCTACACTCTGGTGTGATAATCTAGGTGCCACATATTTGTCCGCTAATCTTGTGTTCCATGCTCGCACAAAACACGTTGAGTGTGATTATCACTTTGTTCGCGAGAAAGTTACTCAGGAAAACTTCAGGTCAAGTTTATCTCCACACATGATCAAATAGCCAATGTTTTCACCAAGCCTCTATCGTCTCAAAGGTTTCTAATGCTGAGGTCCAAGTTGCAGGTCGTTACCCGCCCTCAACTTGCGGGGGGGTGATAGACCATATAATTAAGTTAAAGATTAGTTTTATATATCTTTATATTTAGTGGTACTAAAGTGTATCTTTATGTTCTATATATATGACATTCTTGTAATCATTATTCAACAATCAATAACACAATCATTAAGTTATATTACCTGAAGCAGGAGTATAGAGGTTTTAACATTGATCTCCCAAAGCTTGTCAAGTGCGGATTCTTGCGTTTGGAGAATGGCATCAACAGAGGGATTAGCAGCAGCATTTGACACTACTACATCTATTTTCCCATATTTCTGCAACCGTAACCAAAGAAAAAGGCTTCATGATCAATGTTAGCAAAAACCAACACGTTTTTAGTACATATCAAGAAACACACATGAACTCAATTGAATACAAAGATGTGAAAGTTCATCGTCACCTGAAGAGTCTGATCAATGAGATTCTTTCTCTGTTGTGCATTAGAAACATGGCAAACCAAACCAAACACTTCAATTCCTTCTGCCTTGAGCTTCTTCACTGCTTCATCAACATTTTTCTACAGCAAAACAATTTCATCTTCAACATCGATTCGATTTTTCAATTTGTATAAACAACCAAACAAAGAAACAAATCATAATTACGTTAATTCACGTTCACAAACAAAAATTCTAGCAGAACACATAACCTTAAATTTGTGTTTATAGATCAGTAACAAACACTTGATCTTCGTTCCAATTCATATAAACAAGTAAACAAAGAGTTAGATCAGAATTACACTCGATTCACGTTCACAAACAGAAATTTTAGCAGGATATGTAATGTTAAATTTGTGTTTTCTGATCAGAAACAAACAACTAAGCTCCATTTTAATTCATGTAAACAAGCAAACAAAAAATCAGATCATAATTCCCGAATAACGTTCAGTTCACATTCACAAACAGAAATTTTAGCAGAACACATAACCTCAAATTCTTTTTTTCTGATCAGAAACAAACATCTGAACTTCAATTCAAATCGTATAAATAAGCAAATACAGAACACAACATAATCACCGATTTGATTGATGTTCAAATACAGAAATTTCAGTAGAACACGTAACCTAAATTTTTGTTTTCTGATCAGGAACAAACAATGGAGCTTCATTTCAACTCATTTAAACAGTCAAACAAAGAATCAGATAACAATTACACTCAATTCATAAGCACAAACACTTAACTTCAGTAGAACACATAAGAAACAGAACCTAATGAGGCTCGATTCACGTTCGCAAACATCCATTCCAGTAGAACACGCAACGTCGCAACCTAAATTAAGCTTCATTTCAACTCGCATAAACAATCAAACTAAGAAACACATCATAATCACGTCCAATTCACGTTCACAAACACAAATCTCAGTACAACACTGAACCTAAATCTCTAATTTCAGAGAGAAACAAACAATTAAGCTTCAAGACGCTCGATTCACCTTCAAAAACAGAAATTACAGGACAGTACGTAACCCTAACTTGTGTTTTCTTACCAGAAACAAACAATTGAGCTTCAATTACTGCTTTCATACTCGATTATTACAAAAAAAAGTAAACAAACTACTCACATAAACAATCAAAACAAAGAATCATCACAAATTTACGTACAATTCACCTTCAAAAACAGAAATTGCAGTACAACACGTAAGCCTAACTTGTGTTTTCTAACCAAAAACAAACAATTGAGCATCAACTAGTGCTTTTCACACTCGATTATTACAACAAAAAAAGTAAACAAATCGAAGATTAACGGAGAAAAACCTGTCGACGAGAGGAGATAACAACTGAAGCACCTTCTACACCTAACCGGTGAGCGATACTGAAACCTATACCTTGAGTTGAAGCGGTAACGATTGCAACTTTGCCTTCGAATCGTCTTCCGATCTTCGATTTATCCATTGTTGATGATGATGATCAAGTGTTGTTGTACAGTTGAAATTAGGGTTTGTAAAGTTGTGATGAAACTGGTTTGTTGATTTGAAGGATTATATTGGGAATGGTGATTGTTGAAAGGAATGTGTGGGGCCCAGTCTTTGTTTGTTATCTTGAATTTATGATAAACGACGGATAACAAGTTGTGGTTGAAGTGTGTAATTAATTATTTTCCTTTTCGTTTGAAGAATCAACAGGTGATTGTTTGGGATGTACTTTAAGACTTTCTCATGTTACCTCGTTAAAAACGTTCATGTTAGGACAATTAGCATCATTTACGTTAGAACGGTATGCTTACGCAAGAAAGTTACTTTTTTTGGATGGAGGTCGTTATTATTAGGGGCGTTTATGGTTCGGTTAAAAACCGTGAAACCGTTTAAACCGGTCATCAGTTTGGTTCGGTTTACGGTTTGACCTAAAAACCACGAAAATCGGACCATGAACACCCCTTACTATAAAGGATCCCAACGATTGATGCTTTGGTAAGAAGAGGAATTCGAGTTAGACTCATTGTGTGTCTTTTGTGGAGTGGAGTTCATGTTGAGATAGCAAAACGTGTCCTTGTCTTTAGCCTCTTTGCTTCAGCCGTGTGGTTGCAAATCGCTTGATTGGTCTGTCAGATATTTCGGTGTAATCGGGATTAACTTGGTGACCAAAGGGAATTATGATGTACATCGAACAAGTTAAGAGGTGCGGGAGTGCACGCTTGCTCGAGTTGTTATAATTCCAAGGGGGCAACGCCCCCTTGGCGGGGGGTTCGGGGGCAGCGCCCCCGGGAGCAGGGTCCCAGGGGCGGTAGCCCCTGGCGGAGTTCCAAGGGGCAGAGCCCCTGGCTAGGGTCGAGCTGCCAGGTCAGCTGGAAATTTTTTTTATTTTGATTAAATTCCTTTATGGAAAATGGCTTAGAAAAATTATTTTATAAAAATTCGTCACAATTTTGCAGGAAAAAATTAAGGCGGCAATTTAATTAAAATTGAATTTTGAAAATCCAACCGCTAATAACCGCCAATAACTGCCAAATGGCAGTTATCTGCGAATTATCTCAAAAATTCGTAAGGGGTCGTTTTGGTTACAGGGGTTCATACGATTTCACACAAAGACGCACACAGTTGTTCATTTTTCTCCAAGTCAGAGTTGTATCCGATTGGATTATTCGGTAGAACCGCCGAATTAATTTGATCTGAGAGTGACTACACGCCTCTCTGATCATCCGGATTCTGAAAATTCCCCAACATGGTCAAAACTCAATTTCATCCAACAGCTTGCTTGAAAGCATTGTGAACCATCCAAGGACCATTCATCTCCCAATGAGGCAATATACTCAATCTGATTAACAAGATTTTGGTTTCTATGGCTGACACAATGAAACGTTCATTAGTAGACAAGGTGTTGGATGATATAAACCTAAGTTCATTTACATGGATCAAGAAAGTTTAATCTCTTGATTGGATTACTTTGTATGATTGGATAGTTTAGAAATTAGGGCTTGTAAAGCTATAAGTTGTAATGAAATCAATCTGATTTGTTGAGTTGAAGAATCACATTGGAAATAGTGATTGTTTAAAAGTATGTGTGGGGCCTAGTTTTTGTTTGTTATATTGAATCAATGATATGGACAGATAACAAGTTGTTGAGTTGAGTACCATCATCAATTGTAGAAATATCCAACAACTACGGGTTATGTTAAACATCTTACACACTTTCTCTTTTTTACTTGTTGCATTCCTTTTGATCAGAGTAATAGATCTTCTTAAAGTAGCATATGATATATATCTCATGTGACAAAGGCATAGTTTGCCTAGTCCTTAGCCTCCCTAGAGGAGGGGCAAGGTGGGCCACCGCCCAGGGTCCGCTCTTCCCTGGGACGCAAATTAGAGAAAAAAAGGTTATATAAGTTCTTTTAAAATAAAAATTTTTTTGGCCTTCTTTTCTATGCGCCTTGGGCCCAGGGATTTTCGAGGACCATTCTGACTTACCCAGACCCTATAATAGCTTTTTGCTATAAAATGGGACTTTACTTGGCACGGTTGTATTTCCTTTGATGTTTGAAGAAAAGGGGTATTAATGAAATTTTGCGAGAGGATGGTACGTTTAGCCAACCTCTATGTTCAATACTCACGTTTAGTGCTTAACATCATTAATTTCTCTTTTTAAACACATGGTGATTGTTACGTCCAAGTATAGTCATGAGTAATGATTCCACCGTGACTAGTATATTTGTTTGGGCGTGAAACCAGTGTCTGAATGAATCTAGTCGCGACGTCATTTCGGCAACATTTGGTGTCATATCTATGACTGATTTGATTTTTATATCACATTTTTTCGCTTTTCCTAGCGGCCAAAAGGAATCCCCTAGAACAAGGTTGACGACGAACCAGATCACTAGGAAGAAGAGCCGATTATGCCAGATGATGGACAAAGTTAAAGCTTTTGTGCAATGAAAGAAAGCACACAACAAAATGCAGGTTCAAAAGAGAAAAAATATGGTTATAGGTCAATAGCACACACCTATAGGCCTCTTATCAGTCAATGTGTCACAATGTGACATGTCTGGATACATTGACCATAACAACATTTTATCTACCCCCTTGTTGACATAAGTATGTAAACATAAGTAAAATCCAGTATACAAATATATGCACACAACAACTAATAAGATACAAATGCCTCACAGTAGTATTCCTAAAGGACACCTCAGATCACTCCAATATTAGAATGCCATGTGGCGCTATCGCGAATAGGCCATGTGGTAACAAAGCTATGGTTATTTGACAAATTGCAGGCTTGCAGCATGCCAATGGGTGCACCATAACCAGAAGGCCAAGCAGACCATATATCAAAATCTTGATTATTCAGCGACCAATCACAGGATGCCACGCGATAGTAAATGATCGGCATTTCTCGAGCAAAATTTTGAAGAGCAAACTAACTTTGTATTAGGTAGAACCATAGAAAGATTGTTCAAGAGAAATTGATTGTTTTCTTAAGCAACCAGAGAGTGAGTGACATTTCAACCGCAAAGATCATGCGCAGCGATACTCTGTCCAACATGATTCGAAACACAGTGATCCCAGATCTGCTGTTCTCAAAATAAGTCGCTGCAAGAAACCAAAAAACACACATATCAGTCACGTAGGGTAACGCGCCGGGTTGGGTTGTTTCGGCCTACGAATGTTTTTATCATCATTTTATCCACAACTGAAAGTTATTGAACAATGTTTAAGTTATAATTATTAAAACCAGATGGTTTACAAAAAGTAACTTTTTTTTCTAGTATAGCGATTTAGGAGATTTTATATTTCTATGCATTTGTATTTATTAACTGTTCAAATGACTTTTGACCTGTTCCACCCATTTGAGCGGGTTTTTTAGTCATATACTTAAATGATAGAGCCAGGCCCGAAAGTATTGTTTAGTTAATCGAGCTCAGGCTTAAAGATAAATGCACGATCGAGCTTCGAGTTTTATAATTAAATCAAGCTCGAGCTTGGGACTGTGTAGACTTGACTCAGCTTGATTACGCCTGGTGTAAATGAGTTGAGCCGATGAGCTAATCAAAATCGGCTCGCTAAAAGCTCGAACTGACATAAACGAGCTCGAGCCTAAAACTAAGATCGTTTAATAAGCAAGCCCGAGCTTAGGTAGGTTCACAAGCCTGAACAAGCCTATTATTTATATAAATATAATAATATATTGCATAATAAAAATATAACAAGAGTAAAATGTTATTTTCGTCCCCGAGGTTTGGCCACTTTTGCGACTTTCGTCCAAATGTTTGTTTTTCCGCATTTTGGATCCAAAAGGTTTGAAATCTTGCCATTTTCATCCAACTCGTTAACTCCATCAATTTTTATCCATTAAATGAGGGGCATTTTCGTCTTTTTAGACATTTTTATTAAAATAAAAAACACTATAAGAAATAATGATCCGCCTTTGTTGATTTTCTCCCCACCCAAACCTTTAATCATCACAAAAAAATGTCAAAAAGACAAAATTACCCCTGAATTAACGTTAAAAATGGATGGAGTTAACAAGTTGGATGAAAATGGCAACATTTCAAACCTTTTGGACCCAGATGCAGAAATACAAACCTTTGGACAAAAGTCGCAAAAGTAGCCAAACTCGGGGTTGATAATGGCATTTTTCTCTAAAAGTAAATATGTGAAATGTTATGATAAATAACTAAATGATATATATTATGTGATATATATAAAATTATAAATACGGATAGACATATAATTAAATATGTATATTATATAAATTAAAAGTTTAATAAATAATGAACGAGCCGAACCTATCCAAACTTGAAGATTTTCTCAAGCCAAGCACTAGCTTTCAATATCGAGCTCGATACGAGCTAAGCTTGGCTTATTTACACCCCCTAGACTCTAAAAACCCAATAAAACTCACTTAAAGCTTGTCTCTTCTGGTATGAGATTGTGTCCCTATAAACTGGAACCATTTTCGTATTGTCCAACTCGTCTTCCTCTTCTACATCCGTGTCTGAATCCATATGTGCATTGAAATGGTAATCAACCCGGTCGGTTATGTTAGCCACCGGAGTCTCTTCAGTGGGACCCACATTATCAAACGAGTCAATGGTCGCACACGTATGCCATTTAGCTCCCAAACATGTCACAGAATGAACTTTGTGTGTGATCTTTGCAGCGCTGCGTAAGCATATAAATAAACCACTCACAAGGGTCACCGAGCACAGCTGCAACACCATCAAATCCCAAACTTATTATGATGATAATTAAATTTGAGTTTAAAAACCAAAACTATTTAAGAGGATTAAGCCTTTTGAATAAAACTAGGTTGACTTTCAGCATGTTTGACCTGTTCGACCCGTTTAAGCTGTTTCCGTTTTGATCAAACTCTTGAACTTTACCCATTTGACCCGTTGATGACACAAATAAAGACTTGTCCAAACGGTTACAACCCGCCTAAACTGTATATGACACGACACGAATAACACGTTTAAATAATCGCTTTAAATGGATTAACAAGTCAACACGACACCTTTAAGACCGGTTTATCAAAACGATGTATATTTATGATTTTAAAAATAATTAAATATATCACAACTAAATTTCCTCCCCTAACTGGCCAACGTAGTTCGTTAAAGATTTTATCATGTTGGCTATGCCTTATTTTTATTAACCATATTAGGTAAGTCATGCAAATTATCGTCTTAAATGTACCAGGTCATTGGACTGGCAAATCGTGTCTTATCATGTTTAACAGGTCACTGACGATTTGCGAATAACACATGTATTAAGCATGAATACAACTCGTTTAACTATTTCATATCTCATGTCTATACCACAGTTGTGTGTTTTATGTACCAAGATGAAAAAATAATGGATCCTAGCCTCCTAATTTTATTTATTTTTAAAAAGGTAAAAAATCATGTGGTGTACTTTTCAGTAAACATGTCTAATCGTGTCTTATACAGGTGATCTATTACCAGCCCTCGTGTCATGTAACCCACTTTATAAACATGTTCATGTTAGTGTCTAAACAAATGACATGTTTAGACATTTAGTTAAACGTGTCATCTCCAGGTTGAATAAACACGACACGCTTTGCCAGCTCTAACTAAACGCATATATTTAAGTAGATACAAAACATTAACATTACCGCAAGTTCTCCAGCAGTGGAAATATTGACAAGCGACCCGGGCTTAGTTGTAACAAGCAACGAAGCAAATTGACTAGCGGTAACAGAGACCAAAGTCGCCAAAATAAACACACGAAACCTATGACTAATAACACGAAGCATTCTTCTAATCGCCAGGTGTTCCTTCAAGATCGAACCCACATCGGATTGTTTCTCAAACACTTTAGAAAAATCCTGTAACCTTAGTATTTGCAGCGCGCATGTAAGCTTGAACAGAACACACACAAGAAAGAAGAGTGATGTTCTGTACAACCAAGATGACAAAAGCAGAACACAAGCTAAGGTGTGGCTTATGTAAATGTTGTAAATGTAAGGGATTTGGTTTCCAACAGAACTGAACCACCATATCTTGTAAACACAATCAGCAAGAAAACATGGGATGATGAATGAACATAGTAGGTTCAGTGATCTCTGCATGTAGAAACAATCATGTGGTCAATATGTTAGTTTGACCGCGCTAGATAAATATACATATAAATGATTATGACACTACATGGTCGGTTTAGATGAAAATTTTAGGTTGAACTGCTAAATACAGTTTTATAAATTATAAAGGAAACGGTCCGGATGTATTTCGAGCCATTCAAAGTCTTCACATTAGATTTCTACTAGATTTATCCCATGTTTTTTATTTACCCCTTTTTCAATAATAAATCAACAAACAAATAAACCATTAGTTAAAATTAATTTTATAAAATGTTACTTCAAAAAAAACTGGAAAAAAAAACATGTGTATTAAAAAATAACTAAAAAATAATTTAACGAAGAGTTTTTTTGCAGTTTGAATCTAATATATATTTTTAAAAAAACTCATATAACAAAAAAAATCAATATAATCCTCCTTATTTATTTAATTAAATAACTTTATAAGTCTCTTGTATATTTTTAAAACTTGATCTTAAAAAGAAATGTTCCAAAATTTTATATTTTATTACATGCTGGTGTCCTAATTTTTTCGTCTGCTGTCACACCACCTACGCACATGACTACATGATAATTGGAAGAAAAAAATAGAAATAAAAAAAATAGAAAAAAGAGATGTCTAAAACCCAACGGCTCAAATTCCATCTGACCCAACCTACCCTAACTCCCACTTCACCGGTATTTTACTCATCATCAATTTTGACCCATTTTAGTGTTTTCACTTTGAATTAAAAAAAAAAACAAATTCAAAACAATAAAAATAATATTAGCATCTTTAACCCGGTTAGTTAACAAGTCACGTTTGGATTGATTTTGGATTGATTTGTTTAACCTATTTACTTAATTAGATCGAACTGTCAATCTATTTAAACTAGACCAAAAAGGCAAAAACGTATATTTTTGTACGGTCAATCTAATGGCGGAGCTTTAACGAAAAATCAGTGAGGACTGGACTCTCAAAATACGAATCAGTGGGGGCGGAACTCTTAAAAATTCGATATTTACACTATAAAAACATTCGGTAAAATTAACACTACAAACGAAAAAATCATCGGGGGCTGGGGCACCCTTGAGCCACCAAGAACCTCTGCCAATGGGTCAATGTATCAAGCAGTTTCCGACTCGCTCAACCCATTTTATTACAAGTCATTTTATTACTTAAGCAGGTCGACTCATCAACCCAGACAAAAACATATATTTTTGTGAGGTCAACCCATCTATCTATTTACAACCCGTTTAGCCATTATATTACAAACTGTTACAACTTGTTTAACCCATGTAAGACTTAGTTACAAGTCATTCATAACCCGGTTGACTAGTTTATATAAAAGAGTTAAACAGGTTACTTTAGGGTTACATGATTTTAAGTCTAGTTGAACGGGCGCACGTCTTTGACGCTAATAAATACAGGACGATACTCGGGTTATCGATTCAATCCGTCAACCAAAAACCCCTGACCCGACCCAATTTCCACCTCTAAGAAAAATCATATAAAAATTGCAATCAAATGTCATAATTATTCACTATTATTAGTAAAAATACTAAAATCATCCAACGTTTGAAAACCTTTTACAACCATTCAATCTCAAAACCCAGATTACACGATTTTAAGTCTGGGTTGACGTCTTTGACACTAATAAATACACTGATGATATTCAGGTTCATCAATTCATTCTATCGACCCGAAACCCGGGTTACACAATTTAAGTGTGACCCAGATTCGAATTGACGTCTATGACACAAATACACAGATACTCAAATTCATCAATTTAATCTATCAACCGAAAACCTGAGTTACACAAATTTTAATTCCGTCCGTTTAAGGCCAACGTCTTTGACCCTAATAAATATATCAACAGTACTCACGTTCATCAATTCAATCTATCAACCCAAACCCAAAACCCGTCAAGCCAAAATGATTCCCAAATTGCAATTAAAATAATCAATTCAAAACTATACCTAAAAATGAGAAAAACTTACATGAAGTTGATCAGAATACCCATCACGAACTTTAACACTAACATCCGGCAACTTATCAAGAAACAAAAACTAGAGTAGGTTACAAGTTTTGTCATTAAGTTGCAATAGGTGTCCTCATGTTTTAGGAAATGAGATGCGACCCCTTACAAACTAGACTAGGTTACAAGTTTTGTCATTAAGTTATTGCACGTTAGGTTCAAAAGCGCAGGCTTAGCACACATTTTTATTAAAAGTGTATGCTAAATCCTAACAACCAACAGAGCTGATATGATGATTTTTGATTGGAGGAAATGAGGGGTGATTACTTTGGTGATGGCTTAAAATTCATGTTGCTTACAGAAAATTCTTATCAAAGATGACTATTTTGGTAATTTTTCCTTAATGTTAGCGTTAGTTGCAAATCACTTCCTTTACACTAGGGGATGTTTGGCTTAGCTTTTTGAAACAAATTATTGACTTATTGGTTTTTTGAGTTAAAATAATGTTTGGATAGAAAAATACTTTTTGAAACAACTTTTTATATAAGGTGGAAAAGTCATTTTGAAAAGCCAGGAAACCGTGACTTTTTGAAACTGTTTTTAGCTGTTCATGAAATAATAAATTTTTCCCACATCATAAGCTTATCCAAACACTTTTTTTTAAATTCCTTTTGAATAAGTCAATAAGTTTTTTTGTCAAAAAGTCCTTTGTAAGATAAGCAGTCCCAAACGCCCCCTGATTAGATTACTTTCTTGTCTTCCTTATATGTATTAAAATATAGATGTAGATATAAAAATTTGAGTGTGTCATCAGGATGGAGAATCGTGACAACCCCTAAAAATTGATGGTCAAAAGTGGGGCCGAGCTAGGCGGGGCGGTGTTCCGGATCGGAGCTGACCTCGCCAAAGTCCTCCTCGAACCCGTACCATGCACCCTTATAAATTGAACCAGGACGGTGTTTCTTTTTGGTAGGAGTGTTCATGGTCCAAGCCAGCTTTGAAGAATTTTCAAGTCGGACCGGTAAGTATGGTTTTTGGAATACAAGACCATACATGTTGGGCGGCCGAACCTGTGAAAACGGTTTAGTGTTGGTGCTTTGCTAGTTTGGGGTGGTTTTTTTTAGCACATCATTATATTGATTAGATTTTAATTTTTTTAGTAAAATCAACATGTTTATAAAATTTAAAGGCTTGTACCTTTTAAGTATCAAAGAGTAAGAAAACTAATAACATGAGATCAGTTAAAATAATATATACATAGTGTATTAAAAATACTCATAGTATAATTGTTTGGTTCCTTTCGATGAATTTTTTTATTGGTATTAAACTATATAGATTAAATAAATAAATTAATATTTCAAGTAGTTCGGTTTTGACGGCAGGTTTCAAAACCCCGGTTTTCTAAACGTAAGCCGAACTGATTCACACTTAACCTAAACGGTTGGTCGATTTATTTTGATTCAGATGATTTTAACGGTTTTCAGGTTAGTCATTTATCGAAGGACGATGATTGTTGCTAAGGTTTCCAAAATCATTTGTGTTGGATATTTAGTGTAATTTGAGATTGCGTGTGACGTTCAAATAAGAGTGCACGCTTATTTGAATGTCATCGGGACTAACGGGGGATCAAAGGGGGCAGTGCCCCTGGGAGCAGGGTCCAAGGGGCGGCAGCCCTGGCGGGGTCCAAAAATGAAACTGTAAGCAGCTGTGAAAAACTGAAAATACGCTCCCAAATCTTTTAGAGAACACACTGGACGAATTTGGATTCGAAAGAATTCCCCAAAATCTCACAATAAAAAATTGTCATACAAAAATCTAGAATTTTTCTGATTTTATCCGATCAAAGATTGATAGCCACTCCAATTGTTTGATCCGATAGTGATTACACGACTTCAGAGTTATCCAAACATTTACGAATTATTCCTAACAATTTGTGGCGTAAACACATTCAATCAGATATTTTGAAATTCGTAGTTTTAGGAAGTGCGTAGTGTTTTTTCTTTCTTTTTTTTCTCTTATCTTAATTGCTTATAAATTTTATTTATTCTATAAGTGGAAGCTATGTGAGGATATTTTATACCCCCTTGGTCAAACCTCATGAGGGAATTATGCAATTGCCATGTGACCTGTGTTTTATATTATTGGTTTACGTATGTATTGGCCATTATGTTGGACATAAAGTATTGTGACATCTTTAAGATAAATGAGATTTATTATTGAAAAAAAGTTGACATGTGATTTTTTTATTAGAAATTATGAATTAAAATAAAATTGACCGTTCTTCTATTGTTTTGGATCTATATAGAGACTATATTTAAATGCAATTTAATAATTGTTACAACAAAATATATTTACTAATGGATTAGTGTGATTTAATTGATGATTCACAAAGCAAATTAGTGCCCAAAGCATATATGGCATTAAAGATTTAAAGCTCTTAGGAAGAGTGGCTGATTATGAACCAATGTAAGCAAGCTTTTATCTCCAAGGAGTTGCTAGCAACTTCGACCAATCAAATTATATGAAAGACTTGAAGAACTATATGTTCAATGTCTATATTATGTATATATATTTCTTTTAACAACAATTTCTAGATTTTGTAGAACAAATACATCCTAAGTTGTTTTTTTTTCTTTTGAACGACTATAAAGTGCAAGTTCTACCTTAGAAGATTTGAACTCTCAACTTTTTGGTTATCCAATTTAACCACCAAAATGCTCCCTTATGAACTGTATGCCAATATATAGTAAAGTGATCTGTTGATGATAAAATGTTGTTTATATTTAGAAATAGCCATGTACTATAGTCACGCCTTAATCAACATATAAGCTAAGTGCAAACATCATCATTGTAAAGTTGATCATTTGTTGAGTGAGTAGTTTAGGCGTCTCTCACTTAATCTAGTATATGAGTTGTTCGGCTTATATGCTTAGTAGCTGCTTACACTTCGTCAGTTTATATATATCTAAGTGCATCAACTTAGAGGTCCTTCAACTGACATTGCCAAACACTATGCTAGAAGTTTCTGTCAAGCTTATTAAACAACAAAGCATTTTAATCAAGTCAATTAGACGATTAAAGAATAAAGTACGAATACACGCACAAATATAAAATTAAAATATTTATCGTTTTATACATACCGTTGTTTTGGCTTGGCTCATTATTGGAAAATATACAAATATGTTTATAAATAGTAGCCAATCAACCCAATGAAAATTTGAACACTAAATATAAAAGTGAAATCCTAAGCCGTTATGAGACAGCTTTTGACCTTTTTCTCTCATTAGTCGTCAACCGTCTCCTGCTATCACCCTAAGCCACAGTTCGACAATTGTTCTCTGCAATTTGCTCATCACCTCACCGACCTCAACCTGAGCCTCATCCTCGGATAATCGGACCTCAGGCTTAGTGTCGTCCTTGAACACCTTAGTCATGACCCGAAAACGGGAACATCGAAGGAAACATCCCAAGTTTACGGCTGTCCAAATCACTACTCGCCCCTAGGAAAAGTGTGTGCTCGAAAAATGCTCGCTCAGTTTGACTTGACTCGTAAACAGTAATTACTAAGACTAGTGTTAAAATTGGAAACTCTGTAACATGTTAAGTAGTAAAGGCTATTGACACACATAAAAAAGATTCTTAATTAAATGATTAGATTGTCGACAAACTATGGGTACACGCCATGAGATCCATATTTTAAAGGTCGCACTCACCTGAATGTAACTTGATTTATAGACTGCGAACGAAGATATTAGGTATACTCCATGTGAGGTTGTATATAAGAATGCCCACTGCAATTAGCTGGGTCTCAATAAGAGCTTAGTGTTTTCTCTGATAAGTTTCGGTATGTGTACATATTTCTGCTACAATCTATTATAATTTGTGTTATCCGATAGACAAGATGAAATTATCAACCCTTTCAAACCCTTTTGCCTTATATTATAGAATTTTAAATTGTATTTTTATAAGAATTCTGGTTTTATAAATCTTCTTATAGTGATAACTTGTAACTTTGCATCTTTAACCCATTTCTTCACTAATCTTTTATAAGGCTTGAGTTAATTTGTAAGACTTAATGTTTAGTTTATGCACTTTATAATAATGTGTGATTTAAGTGACTTTAAGCTCAATTTAAATACACACCAGGTGACATTTGTCATTATATTGATGTATCTTGAATACCCAAGGATGTGTAGAGTCGTTATTGACTTGAGAAAATCAAAGTTCAACTTGTTTGTTTTACCCATACATTGACAGTTTAGGTGAAGGTTTGAGGATGTTGGGTATTAAATAAATATTAATATTAATATTAATAGTTATATTAAAATGTTATACCACATGTTAACATTTCTATTGTTATGAAAGAATCAGTGCATTACACAATTTGTGACTTGTATGCACTAACACATATAAAAAATATGTTTTCGAACCGAAAATATAGTATATTGAATAGTGGACACTGTTGTGATTATATGAACATACAAATAAAAATAAACGGGTCGAACGTATTCGAATTTATATAAAACATATTATACTAATAATTATAAGCCTAGAACAGAAAAAAAAAATTATATTTTGAATAAAAGTCTAAAGCAAAAAGCCCCATTAATCGGGTATGTGATAGTATTTTTAAGGGTGTATATCGACGAACCCCTTACTTAAGAACAATTTTAGCTTGAAACTACTTTCGACTCACCATGAGTGGATAATAATACCATTATATTGAGATCATACGACCTGATACACTAACACGAACAGAATATCAGTTTTGAGTTATGAATCTAACTCATTTACTAAACCAGTCGTTTTCGGATTGAGATGTTTAACCCGTTTAATAAAATAGTTCGACCCGCTAACTTGTTTAATTAAATATGTCGACCAACTATCCTGTTTATAACCCGTTTAATGGTGTGATTCTAGCCATCACATAGTCAAAACTAAATCAAAATACTGTAATAGGGACTTGTGGTGGTATCTCATATGGGTTTGTGCTCGAATCAAGTCAACCTTTAGGCTTGACGCGGATCCTTTTTATAAAGGAACCGAACAACCCTCCTTCAAGATGCTATTCTCGACTCATCCCATCTATCTCCATCTCATTATTCGCCTGTATAACTCCTACATATATACATGTATGTATCATTGTACAACCGTCAAAGAGTGTTATCCTCGGCTTCAGCTTCATGACACCTTCTAACGGTCTCTTTACCATCGAAGAGTGTATTATCGGGTTACCTTCTTCTAACAGTCACTTTAATGTTTGTAGCTAGATTCAAGCATGTGACTACGAAACTGATCTGGAGCGGACCGCTTTCAAAGAGTTGTTGCAATGATGAATATGGATGTCAATTAAACTATATAACTTGAAGTCATCATAATCAATTTAAAGTGTTCGGAAAAACCATCTTGATTATAATGTCAAAGTAATAAGATTTGACAAAACACATACGAATAAATGTGCAACCTAACTATTCATTTGATTATAATTACTTAATGTCAAAGTAATAAGATTTGAAAAACACATAGGAAGAGATGTACAACCTAACTATTCATGATTATATGGACATGAGCATTATCCTATAAGCTATATTAATCATTTGACAAAACTCTATTATATATAGGATTGTAATGTCGTTTAACGAGCTTTGGTTTGGCGAGTTAAATTGTTTCACTCAAAGACGACCCCTTTATATATATCAAAATATCAGCCCTAACTCACACACACTTATAATCTTGTAACCAAAACACGGCCCGTTTAACCTATCTATCTAAACGTATCAAATGGGTTAATGAGTATTAATCAATTTGCAAACATGCTAATTGGGTTAGTTGGTAGCAGAAAATATGTTAAACAACTTAGGTTAAACAGGTCACCACAAACACAATAAATTATCAAACGAGTTAGACATATAACAACGCAAAACCTAAGTATTTCCAAGTCGAAAGCATCCCAAAAGAGACATTTTACCAAAGTGAAACCATAACCATGCTAACAATACAATATAATTGTCAAACATATAAACGTTTTCTTTGAGTCATTTCATCGAACACCTAACGCTCAATTAAAAACTTGTGGAAAAACACACCAAATGAAATCTATGGTAGCTTATTCAATAATACCCACTTCATACATGAAATCCCTAATTAACTTTCTTCAATTGCTCTGGTTTCCCCGTTGGTTGTTTCGCGGTAGCTAATTTGTAAATGGCAAAAACCTTCAATGATAACCCTTAAGAAATTAGAGATATGATTAACCCAATTAATAATAAATTATAAAAGTTTACGAAGTACCAATGCAATGACGTGAATAGCGATCAAGACAAGCGTCACGAACGTTGTTGCCTCCAGGATCCATGGCTGATCGGAGTTCTTGCGCTGGATTGCCATTTTTATGATTTGTGAGATTAAGATTTAGGATTTGTGTAAGATTTGGAAGTTAGTATATTTTATAATTTATTAAGTTTGTGAAATTATTAACCATAATTAAATTTTTTATATTAATTCATGTTAATGTTGGTAAAAAAAGAAGGTATATATTTTATTTTTAACCTTTGAATTCCGACTTGAAGTTATTGAATAATTATTAAAATTAATTACATGGTTAGTATTTGTGGTTTACCTATTTTGATATTTTTATTTTTTGAAAATTACATCAATGGTACAAACTTTTACAAATTGTTTCACCACCAACACTTGTGGTTGTAGAATTACTTACATGGTCAGCACCTATGATGTACTAATGGTGAAATCA
This sequence comes from Scalesia atractyloides, assembly GCA_947069175.1. Lineage (NCBI taxonomy): Eukaryota > Viridiplantae > Streptophyta > Magnoliopsida > Asterales > Asteraceae > Scalesia > Scalesia atractyloides. Next base: position 65,968,915 of record CAMTDV010000022.1, read on the forward strand.
TTTGTAAACCTTGGTAGCAATGGTGTAACTTTGAAAAAATAGGTATGAAAATGGCAAAAAAGATAAATCACAAGTACTAACCATGTAATTAATTCTAATTGTTATTTGATAAAAGACTTAGTGGTTTAGTGTTATAGTGTTTGTCTATGCACAAAAATGATGCGGATTAAAATCTTGGCAAATGTAAAATCAGATTGTATTTAAATATAAAAGATAGATGGTACAAAAAATTAGGTTTGCATTAGTAATGACTTATTCATGAAAATTTTATCATGGTTAAACACGAAGATGGCAATTTCAAACATAGCATAAAGAAAATAATCATGTTTTGAGTTGTTACATTTGACAAACAGGTTATTCGGTTTACCTATAATTTACAATTATATTACTTGTTTTCTTAAGTTTAAATGACACGTCTAGATAGATGAGTTAAAATTGTTGTGTTATGTTATTCTTTCTTAAGTGTGTAAGTTAGGGTTGATATTGTTAACAATTCAGCCTGCTAACCTAAACCAAACACGGTTAACACCCTGGTTTTATACTTCAGTCAATTTTTTTTCTCATGCTATTTATTGATTCACGCATTATTCATCTTCTTCAAATATGTATCCTTTTAGCATGGCATACATTGTCGGTCCAGTTGAGTGCTTGTGATTTGTGAACCATTTCTTTTTGAGTCTGTCAGTTTCAACGTTGTACAGTTGAACCGGGTAACCAGCCAAGATCAGCAGTACAAACACAATACAAATCTAGTTTGACCGGTTATGTCATCACACAACGGTTGGCATTTGTGAACCATTTCCATTTGAGCCTGTTGATTTCAACAGTTAAAGGTTGAACTAGGCAACCAGGATGAGCAGCACAAACACCACACAATACCACTCAGTTTTTCCTTGATTATTGGCTTACGAGTACATCAAAACTAAGGGCGCCAATCATGTTGGGTTGATGGGTTTAACAAACAGGTTAGCAGAGCATTTCTGTTTCATGTTACCGCCCCTAACTAAAACCAGCTTAACCCAATTGCATCAAAATTCAACCTAACTGCACCAAGCCTGAATTAACAGAAATCAACAATACCCCAAAGATCCACTGAATTTGGAACACAGATTCTCAAATTACAAGGCAAGGAGTTAAAGACTCGTAAATACAGTTTAAAAGTACGAGAATTTTTTAGCAAGGGCATAACATTATCTGTATGTACAAACACCCATAACACATGGTACAACCTTCTTCAACCACAGGCGTAAATCACCGCTTTTGGCGTTTGTTTCCACCTGAAAAACAACCAACCTATAGAAGTTAGAATCAAAACATACAAAACCGCATGGAACAAGCAATATTAACCTGTTTTGAGTCTAAGCTCAAGCTCGCATGACTTAACGGAGCTCGAGCTCGCCCTCGCCTCATCCGGTTGGGTCAGGCAAAAACACTTTTTATTATTTTATTGCAAATACTTAGAAAGCTACATTTTACAATAGTGAACGTAACGTTTTATAACGAAATAATTTAGAATTGCATATAGGATTACTTTAAAGCTTCAACCAGTTTGACCAGCTCGACATTTACATTTAGTTCAAACACCACGCAAATAAAGAATAAATTGGTTTCAAATTGGACTATTATACATGAAGATATGAAACAAGTTCAATCAAAATATGAAGATACGATCATACCTTGCCATTGGCCAGCCCAGACACAGAACTCTTATTGTGAATTCTCTTACCATCTATGGATGAACATTCATAGCACATAAAGCTATCTAGTTGCTTCGCCTGCTCGATAGTCATATTTAAACAGCCCAGATGATACCTGCAAACAAAGAGGCCAGTCAAACTATTATGGGCTATTTATGGCATCGAGGCGATCGGGTCGCCACAGACAATGCAAAAGGCAAACGTGCACGCATCACGTACATGAAGCGCAGAGTATTTATATGATATTTTCTATATTTATGGTAGAATTTTATCATCACTTACCCTAGATTTAGATATAAATAAACCTCTATACATGATTTATTACAAAAACTAGTTTTACTACCCGGCCCGCCACGTGTTGTGGTAGTAGCACCGTACACGACATTATAACGTATAGACTACAATCGACCGGACTCGTTTCCAAACTAATTTTACGTCAAAAAGTATGATAAATCAAATTTATACCTTCGAATCAAAACGTATTACATTTGACCCGAGTTGTTTTCAAACAAAACTTACGGCAAAACGTAGTCCAACTCAAAACGTACATAAAAAAACACTTTATAATTGACCCGACTCGTTTTCAAACATAAATTACGTTAAGGCGTAGACGAACTCGAATTTATACCGACACGTCCATAAAAGTATAAGCGTAAGAATTTAATCTTAGGGTAAGCTCGAAACTTTAGAAATTTGAGGGAGTCAAAGTCACGTTTACAACGTTTAAAGGGTTAACTTTGACATTATAGCAAAGTTCAGGGGTAGAATGGGTTACACGTCAAACGTTTGAGAGTTAAAAAGAAGTTAGAAAGTATGGAGCTCTTTAGTCAAGTTAGAAAGTAGGAGGGTCATTTTTGTCAAGTTAGAAATTTGAGGGGTGAATTTTGTCATTTTAGAAAAGTTGGGGGGTGCTTTTTTTGTCAAATCAGTGGTGAACTTTGTCAATTTAAGATGATATGCATACAAGTGTCATACCAGTCTTTGCAAGCTTCACATTGTACCATCAAGTCATCAGGGTTATAGGGCATCTCGCATTTGCAATACCTTCAAAAGTCAAAACAAAAGTCATAAAAACAATAATCGAAACCCCCATAGCGTAAATGACCTTAATGGATCAACAAACGTGAAAAAGTGAAACACGTACACGGCAACGCGGTCAGGAGTGAACCCTCCAGTTGCAGCCTTATACTGAAACCGACAAAATAGTCCTCCGGTCCAACATCTTCGAGCTTGGCGTAATTCTTGAAAGTATGAACGATACATTTGTCTTCGATTGTATGAGCACTTTGAACATCGTAATGATCCAAAAGAAATAACTCTTTAATTCCATGAAATTGTCTTCTTCCCCCATTGATTCTTCGGGACGATAATACCATCGAACTCGGACCTTCACGTTTCCCTTGACGTCAGCCTCGATGCTCTCGACACGAGCCACGTATGGGGCTTTCTCGTTTTCGGCAGATCTCATCAACACAGAATCCCCGACTTCAAAAACATATGAAAACCGAATGAGCATTCAGTAAGAAGGGTGTATTGTTTACGTAAATAAAGATGCATGTAAAGAACGCTAATGAAGAATACTAATTAATAACCATGTTACAACCATCACTTGTTTATGAACAGTGATGAATGTTTTCCATACATAAAAACAATATAGTGCAGAATCAAGATTATCATTCCGGTCAAGCAATTATTTTAAAGAATGCATGAGAATAACAAATTCTTGTAGGGGTAATTACATAAATAATAACCAACTTTGGTTAGACTTGTGTTTTGGTTAAAAAATATTGTTAGATTAGTTCCCTTTATAGTCAATTTCCTTTAATCCTTTATAATATTTTTCATAACTAGAAGATATTACACCTAAAGTTAAACATATAGATACATTTGCATCATTGCATGTTGTTGTAGCCATTTTGCTACAATAACATGCAATGAAGCAAATGTATCATTGTATCAATATGTTTGCTTTTAGATGTAATATCTTCTAATTATGAAGAATGGATATAAAGGAGTAAAAGAAACTAATCTAACCATAAGTTCTAACTATTGTAATGTCTTCTAATTATGGTAATAATGTTACATAAACCTTAACTGGTACATTCTCTCTTAACACAAACAAATATCATAGATTTTTAAAACACTTCAAACTGAACTTTACACACAAAAAAATATACATTCAACTACCAAAACACATCGATACAAAAATCCATTCTGCAATTAAATGCAATGATGCAAATGTATCGATATATATCTTCCAACTATTATAATATCTTCTAATTATGATAATCATGTTACTACAAAACCCTAAGTAATACATTCTCTTTTAAACAAATAAATACCATAAACCTTTTGAAACACTTCAAACTGAACTTGCACACACAAACATACAGACTTCAGCTACCTAAAATGAATCTTTCAACCCAACAGAAAACCAAAAACTATGCTGCAATTACATGCAACAATGCAAATGTATCTATATGTATCTTCTAACTATTATAGTATCTTCTAACTATGGTAATTATGTTACAATAATTTCAGCTACCAAAATAATCTTTCAACTGCTTCAGGCTTAAAGCACCGCCTCACATCGCTTCTTGTTTATTGTCGCTCCAGAGCAAAAAAAGTGTTCTCTAACACGGCTCAGGCGCGCTTTTTTAAACCAAGAATGATGCAAATGTATGTACATATATCTTCTGTCATATCTTCTAACTATAGAATCATATTACAGTAAACCAGAACTAATACACTTTCTCTTTACAAACAAATACCATAAATCTTTTAAACACTTCAAACTGAACTTTAAACACACAAACATAAAGACTTCAACCACCAAAAATAGATCTTTCAACCTAGCAGAAAACCAAAATCCACACTAAAATCACATGCAATGACACAAATATATCTACATACAAATCTAACATAAACTAGGGCTTTCAAACAATCTACAACCCTATATCCTAAATTTCAAACAACATCAATAACTCATAATCTCACAACTTCCAAAACCTAAAAAAGCATGATTATCGAAATCGGAACACATATCTGATCCAAAAGAACACAAATAACAGCAACAAGTAGCTACTACATGTTGAATAAGTGTGTATTGTACCTCTGACTACTTTATTGGTGCCTCTGATGGTGTACGATTCCAAGTCTCGCTTGCCTGGTCTGGTTTTCGCCATTTTTGACCGAAATTTGAGATCTTTGAGGTGGACATGATTCGGATTGCCAGATTTAGGGTTGGAATGAGGGATTTGAAGGGTTGGATTAATGGAAGAATCGATGATTTAAGAGCATTGTTGTTGTGTGTGTTCTAGGGTTCACAATTTTGTTTTCGGTGGTGTGGGAGTGTGAATGTGGAATTTGTTATTTATAGCCCTAGAGATAACTTAGAATGGGTGTACTTTTTATAGTTAATAAAAATAAAATTATCTCGTGTTAACTGTTATTTTTTTAACAGCAATAAATTTCACAACCACTTTTTGTGTATACACTGAATAAACGGAGTATTTCAAGAGTAACTTGACTCATCTATCACTACTTCCGAAGAAAACTTGGTAACCTACCCGTCCGTAGGTACGACGATGAATTTACCGGTAAAACCCGTTTGACTCAAGAATCGAACCCATGTTTCCCTGAGTCTTCTATCATTGTTCACCAGTGCCTCACTCCTTTTTGCACCAAATGGAAATTTAACATGTTATTACTTTTACTTTGTAGTTTGGTTCACTAATTTTCAGTTGTCACTTAACTAACCTATTTTAACTACACATGTTTTTCCTTACATGCGAGTATTATTTGCTTTTCATCATCTTCCTCCTTTGTAGTTTTGTCGTGATTTAAATTTTCTGGATTTCTACTGTACATATGTGATCCTTATTCTTTTTATTTTATGTTTGTTATTGGTTCTTTGTGTCACTTTAGTGATGATCAATGTTTTGGGTTGATATATTATTTGCATGACTTCAGTGATGATCTGGGTTTTTTGCTTTGCATGTTTGAATTTCATATTGTCTACATTTCTTCATGATTCACTTGGTGTGATGAACTCTGTTTTTGTAACACCTCGTAAAATCCGTGTTCGGTAATATACCGATACGTGTACATGCCCTCGGACAATACCTCAAATGAGTTAGTCACTCAACTAACCTTAAACATATCCAAAATTCAAAATTTTATCTTTTTGACCTAACCGTAACCTACGGTCTAGGACCGTAGGCTATGGTCTATAGCTGCGAATGAATTCTTCATTGACCGTAAGCTACGATCTGTCGACCGTAGCCTACGACGAGGCCTGAAAACCTCTTTTTTTCACTATTTTAACTTTCAGTAAATGACTCTAATGCCCCTAGGCTTCATTATTTTCGTGTTACTTGTTTAAACAAGTTGTTTCTCGACCCGAACAACTTCCGAGTGACGGGATATTTCTTGATTTACCATCATTGAGTATTCCGCTTCTTCACCGAACCTTTAACCTTACTAATTTGGGTAATTTAACCCATGAAACCATAAGTATGCGTATCTTTCACGTTTAAGCTAGTAAACACTTATAAGTTATAAAAAGACCTAGTGTGATGCCCGTTAACGTTCGGTTATTCGTACACTTCTTCAATACATCTCGTGTTGAACGAAAAGAATAGTTGTGTCATTATGTCATGGAATAAAAGTCAAGGGACAATTCATGACAATCCATAAAACTATTTTGAGGGGCTAAATGTGTCAAAACCCTAAATTTTTGTCAAGATGCCACCTCTCCTGTAAATTGCCACACTCTTGCAGCTCTTGACACCTTGCTAGACCTTGTGAAGATCCTACAACACCTCTAACACCTGGCTTCATCCGCACACACTCTCTTGCACTATAAATAGCCCACTAGTTCACCTTATTCTTTGCTCATTCACTCTTTCTCCTCTTTATTACACTCTTGGAAGTTCCTGACCGTTTAGAAGCTTCCCTTTGAGTTCTAAGTTTCCCTTGGATCACTTGTAAGTATTCCATCTCTGCTCTTTTCTTTTTATAGGCTTTTAATAGCCAAAAGTCAAGCATTTTCGACAAATGCCTTGACTTTCGGTTAAGACCATTATGGTCCAGACATTGTTCGAAATGAAAATGGCTAAGCGATCGTAATTAGGAAGGTATTAATCCCTTAAAAGGACACCTCCTAAGGATCACGTTTACTAGGTCACTTGACGAGTCAAAATTATTGTTTTAAAAAGTCAAACAAGTCAGATTTTATAAATATTATAATCTGAGTTTATATGTTAAAAATATGTTTTTGACACTTAAAAAAGTTGATAATAATTATTAGAACATGTGGGAACATGTTCGATCCATCAATTTCAGTCCTAGGGTCGGTTCGCAACCGAAAGTCACGAAGTTTGACTTCTACTTTGACTTTCGATTCTGACCCGACTTAGATTAATTTACTACTGACTTATAGTCGCATTATGATCGTAATACAATGTAGCATAACCCTCTGAGGTTATAGTACATGATCATAATCATAATCTGAGTTTATGCACAAGTTGCGTTAAAATGTCAAATTTTGACTAAAATACCCTTTTTACATAAAACAAGGTTTTTATCAACAATGAACTTGCAAATGAATTACCTACTGAAAATGTTAATGTAATTAACATATTATGATGTTAATATTCTAATCATAAACTAATTTAGTATAATATCGTAAACTGTCCTTTCAGTGCACAGTTTGGGCTTAAACCATAAATCACACTTATGTGGACTTCTTACTGATAATATATCACAAATTAAGTATTTTTCCAGAATGTTTATGATCATAACATCAGAATACATGCAAGTTCCTTTTATATGACACATAAAGGTCAAAACGCTTTCTAAGGCGTAGTTTCGTTTTAAAACCTCAACGGGCATATAAGTTGATATCCTAAATGATATTACAACTTACTTAAAGTATAATGACATATAGAACTCGTTCATGACTCATCCAGTTACCCGATATCACTTATATGCGTACGGTTAAGTATATATAACTAGTTTACAAAATTAACCAAAACGGGTTTAACCTTTTCATTTTAATCTCAAGTTCCAGAATGTTAATTGTTTACCCATCACATACAAGTCTTAAGTACTTGTTGGGGTTAAACTACATTATATCCGGTCATCGCTTAATCTAGTGTATTGTACCGTTTTGATCCTTTAAGCTAGTCGGTCTAAGTCTATGACTTAAATAGGATCGTTAGCATTCTAACTGGTTAGCTTATGCCATTATTCCAGACTAAAGCCTTCAGTAAATGCTATCTGCACTTATATAATTGATTAAACGGCTGAGTTAATATAAACTTGCATTTAAATTAAGTGCTAGCTCAAAAATACTCTTGACTTATTCCCTATACGGGCTTGGGTTACGATAAATTATTACCGCTTTGTCAGAATGGGATCAATCGAATGCCGGATTGTGGCTAGTAAATCCGCATTTGTTTGATAACTTAAACATTGGGGGTTAACGACTATGTCCAGGATATCCTCAGCTCATTTAAGTTACTAATGGCTACGACCAAAGCACGGGGTGTAGGCATACACCCGACAGATGCGAATGCTAAAATATTTTTACCCACAAGTTGGGGATAACTCCTTCGTTGGTTCATAAGTGGTGTGTCAGTTAATCATGTCTTGGTCTCTGTACTGGGCCCCATATGTATTGACAAACATGTGAATCTATTAACAAGGTTATAAATATAACTTTCCCAAGTTATAAAAGATTTTTCGTGCCCTGTGCACTTAAATCAATTTTGGAAAATGTTTTCAAAACGAGTCAGTTAATTGTATTTACCAGCGAAAGCTGACGTATTTTCGAAAGACTAAATTGCAGGTACAATACCGGAAATAGGCTGAAAGCTGCTTGTAGTGATATAAGAAGATCTTGCAAATCCTTAGATCTGCACTAAAGTCTATTACACATTTTTGTATCTTTCATTACAAGCCTTCTGTATATTATTTTCGTACTTTGAACATTTGGTTTGTAATAGTAATTTAAACTCCAAGACTTCCGATGTGCTGTGTTAATTGACTATGATGATATCAACTTACGTCACGATATTCCCCACCCGGGCCCACCAGTGTTTGGTTGAAAATTTGGGGTTTGACAGTTTTTGCATTGCATCTTTAAATTTCTGCCTCTATGCCTCTCTTTCTCTCTCTCTCTCCAGCTTTGCTCTAGCAAAGTCGTTACAAGTTCGCGGCTTATGTGAAATTTTGTGTTTTTCAATGTAATTTTGACGTTGTGTTGTTCGTTAGTTAATTCTTTCCTAATTTTATATGGTTTTGTGTTTATTCCTTTTTGGGGGGTTTTGGTTTGTGTCGATGGCTGATGTTTGGGATGTTGTAGTAGATGTTACTCTAATGATTTTACCTCTTCTTTCTTTTCATGTTTGAAATTTGCCTTTGATAGTTATACATGTTTATTGTATTTGTTTTTTATGTTATTGTTGTAGCTTTATAATATTGGTTAATGTTGGAGCTTTAGGTGATTTATGACTTAAAGTCAAAGAAGATGGGATTAGCTCAGTTGTCTGTTGTTATGCAGCCATGGTGTAGTTGTCTTAAGGCTAGGTATCTTGACGAGGCATGTTACAAACATTCGGTATTACTAAATGTGACACCCGAATTTTCAAAGCATAGTTTTTAATACTTCACGAAAAAATAGGCTTATTTTTTTTTTTCAAACTTACATGATAAAGGACATTACTCCCAAAATATATTAACCACATAAACCAATTCATTTTACACATTTGTAAACACACATGTTTAAAAAATTTCACCATGACCCGTTTGCATAACGGGGAATCCTTACGGAACAAAACCTATTTGACAACCAAGGGTTGTAAAAAACAAACATAACCCATTATCACATTGACATACTAGCATTTCTCTAAAACAAACACTAGAATTAAACTCCAACATACAAACAATTAAGTCCAATTGACCCAATAAAAAAACCCATGTGTTTAATGAACAAAACATCACTAAATCCTTTTATCATTGACCTGCTCCCAATACTTTATCACTTTCGTCTTTCTACTACACAAATCTGTCATATAACACCAAAAATTATATATTTATGTGGTATGCATAACATTAACTAATTATATTGCTTAACCGGAATTTTAGTGAATGACACATGGTTTCTTTTCTTTTTTCATGTTAGCAGTGTAAGCTACCCCATTGTTCATCATGACATGTCCACACCATTAATTAATCTTTTTAGTATTACCTCACGAAGACACCACCAAAGTTAGCTATAGCTAAGTGAGGACTCATAACATTATAATTATGTAAACCAAACAAGTTTTTAACACTTAGGATGTCCGGCAATAAGACATTGAGTTACAGTTATACTATTTAAACCACCGGTCTTATAACATTTCTAAACTTTGAGCCAGTAGCTTCTTCCCATTTCTCTTAACCATCCCTTCTAAAGTGGAGTCAAGAACACTTCAAGAACACAATTACTAGGTCAAGTCATACCATATAAATAAAACACCATTCCACCTCATACCTATGTATCAATCCATCAAAACAACATACATCATTACCAACTAATACTTATCACCTCATACCCCCTTATTAACCATGTAACATAAAGCCGCTACAACAAAATAGCCCATACAACTATAGGTGGGTACATATACATACATGGTTATTAACACACAACGCTATAATCACTCCTTTACCATTTATAATTTTCAGCGCGATATTAGCTTTTAACCAAAATAACCCATACATGGATTATAACCTCGACTATCGTTTTAAAACAAGAAAAAAAGAAACCGTAAGGTTACAATGATACAAAAACCATGTCCAATGAGTTCTCTGTTAATTCCCAATGGTTATGTAATATATTATAAAAATTATGTTTCAAAACAGCTTTGCGCCGCTGTAGTTATTCAATATACCACACCCTCAATTTCCACTTGCGGAGTTTTACTGCGAGGCGCGTGACATATCAGGATCTAAGACACCAGTCATATAGATTGACCTCTATATGAATTAAAATACGTTTTCAAAAAGTTTAATAAGTTGCAGAAGCGTAAAGTAAAATGTAAAGTAAAGTATGTGCATAAAACAAACGCCCAAAATAAACCAACATAGTTTAAATGTAAAACCATGCAAAATGTAAAATATAGTTTTGACATTCCATGTTGTGCATCCTAGGTGGTTGATGATACCTTAGAGACCTGAGAAAGACATGCAAGAAAAGGTGTCAATATAAAGGCGGTCAGTGAGTTCACAGATTTTGTTACAATTGTAAATAGTTCACTGTTTCAGTTATAAGTAGTAGTGAGTAGTTATTACCAGTTATTGTCATATCTATAGGTAGCTAACCCGAGTATTATGTAACTAGGTGTTCGTAACTGAAGCTGACTGTGTTATGCGTTGTTTGCCTTGTTACCATGTCTATCACTGACAATGGTGGATTGTTAAGCTAATTTTACACTCGTTCAACCTTGACCGGTCGGGTTAGCGTGACTAACTTGGGTGGGGCTTATCAAACCCAGTAGTACTACTAAAAATTCCTTCAATATCCAGTACTAAAGGTTCGAGAACGTAAGGAATTTACTTGTGATATGTGCACTTTCGTGACCATAATTGATATAACAAAAACCCTAACTATTGTTGTATTACTTTACGTAATATGGTGCATGCTTTCTTCCCCTGTTTTAAATAAATTAAAAAGTGTAGGGGCCGTGAGCTCACCTTAGTTCTGCTCGGTAAGAGTTATGTTACTACAGAGTGTTACAGGTCAATCACGACCTGATATGTTTACCAATTTGTTGTTAGTTAAGTTGCTAGAATATCACAATGTGGTTTCCTGTATGTCATTTATAGTAATGCATGCACACACTTTTCAGGTTTTCATGTTACACACGTACGTTACCATGCAGATTATTCTACAACAAGAAATAAGGTAGGTCTCATGTATACACATTTCACGCATTCACACATACATGTTCAATAACATGCATTTGGGTTTTGCATGTCCTAGGACAACTTGTATAACCAATTCGATGCCTTTTTTTCTATTAACACAGAGTTTCAGCAGTTCAGCTTAACATCAGATTTTCAGCCATTTTGTGGATTTTATTCATAATACTAAACTGATCAGAAAAATTATGAAACTTTTATGAGACGTGTCAAATAGTCCAAACTGGTTTATGTAATTTTCTTGGATCCTCAACACTTATAGAAATATCGTGAAAAATACTTTTCCACTGATGCGAGTGGAGGGTGTATGATTTTTAATATATTTTTAAGCACTTTTACTCGTTTATCAAGCTTTAAATTTATAAAACACGATATAACACTATCACTCTCTACAACACGCAAGGGCAAGTGCACCCATTGTTGGTGTAGCATAGTGATGGTAAGATACCGAGGTCATTCAAGGACACAAGAACTTTTAATACCGAAATATCATCAACGTCTACTCTAACCAAATTTTGAGAAAAGATTTATAGTAGCTAAATTAAAGAAAGAAACTAAAGTAATAAAAGACACAAATAGACAAGACAGAATCACTTGGTTCCGACTCATCTTTTACGTGTCATTTGATGATTTCCACACTTTAGGTTTTTTAAAAGATTATCTTAGTTATAGTGGCATGCCCCGCACTTTGGGTTTTTTAAGGAACTTTACCCAAACCACCTTTCTAACCCCCTTTCAGATAGTTAACGCGTTTTATATAGATCGTAAAAACATGAATGAGTAAATTAACAAAACATGAAAAGATGATAGAATAAAGTTCACTTTCAATATAAAAAAATAGTTATTAAAGTCATTAATACAAACCCAATTAAAAAGTTAGCCAAAGCATGGACATCAAAAGTAATACATAAAAGACTTGTCTTCACCAAGTGATGTAAGAGATTAGCTAAGCATGGCCGTTGTTTAACAAAAAACTCTTAGAATTAATCTTGGATCCCAAGACTACTACTCACTCTAAAGATGGATGATGGAGAATGTGGTAGATTATGGTGCTATTATGGTGGTGGAGTGGTGGCAGATGTGAGAGAAGTGATTTGCCAAGGGATGGATAGCAATTGAACCAAGCACCCCTATTTATAGCTGGTAGATACTGTTCTCACGACCTCGTGTCTCCTTATTCTCCGTCTTTATTTAATGAGTTGTGTCAGTCCGTATGCTCACACTTCCCTGTGGCCCTTGTACTTGCTGTAGTATCCAAGATTTTGCATATCTGGGAGTTGACCACGGCCCGTGTCAATGGGACACGACGCCGTTGTCTCTTGTTTGCTTCTGTTTGTCTTTTTCTCCTTGGAATCTGGAGTGGGGCACGCCCCCATGCTTGTCTTCTGATTTTTTTGGGTCTTGGGGTGAAGCTCGGAGGGTCGGTATGATGTATCAACTTCTCTTCTTTTTTTATGTTGGTTTTTGCTGTTAATTTGTTCCTTTTGTACATCTAAGCTCTTTTAATCCTAAAAATCAAAAGTATATAAAGAAATACACTTTTTCCAACATTAGTACATAAAAGGGTTGATTTTATACCGTATTTGATATACTTTATATGTTGTATTTGGTACATATCAAATACCCTCACACTTGAATCTTTGCTTGTCCTCAAGTAAAACTCTTTAATATTGCTTACACACCCTAATCGGATAGGTAGAAAAGAAGTTTTCGGGTCTGTTTTAGTGTGTCGGGAATTCAAGTTCTTTTTATTCTTGTTTTTATTTTAAATTACAATCCTATTCAACATGATTTATTTAGAACTCTTTTTAAGAAAAAAACAAATATTTTTAGGCATAGCTTGCCTTTTAAAATTTCATTAAGCTATATAGAAATTCACATACCTCATAAGTGATCACTAAATACTCGGCCGAAGATATATAAGTGAAACGCTCGGTCCTGGTATGGGACTTACTCCTACTATATGCTTGACAAGTAATCAAACCTCCTCCTTTTTAACATAATCTTTGTAAATATCAAGAGGGCTTTTAAAAAGGTTAGGTTTTAGTAGGGGTAGGGTATTTTTATTTGAAAAGTGGCTAAAGGTGTAAAATGTCGGTTTTCTTTTGAAAATTTATTTACTTGTGATTTAGGTCTGCTTTTTTGTATAGAATTGATGTATTGAATAATATATCTATTTATCATGTATAGTTTGTAGTAGTTTCGTGAATATTCATTTCGGTTTTACAAGAATATATCTACTTTTAATCCAAGTACATTTCGCAGGTCTTGGTTTGTGGAAGTAGCTGAAAAGATGAGAAAATGAGCTGAAGAGTGTTGAAAGAAACCAAGCCGGATCGTAATTAGAAGCCGAGAGAAGAAACAAATCGCAAAATGGGGAAAGCCATCCTCTGGCAGCCTGCGACCGGCCCAAGGTGTCCTTCTCGCGGGTGGCGAGAAGGGGGAATTAATCGGAGAAATTATACCCGGTCGCGGCCCGCGACCGGCTGCTTAATCCCTCTCGCGGGTGGCGAGAGGGTTGTTTGGTCAGAGAGTTTCGAATTCTTATCAGATTTGTGTTGGAAAAGTTTATATAATTAGAGTTTAACTCTAATTACAATATTGGACGAACTTGGGAGCTTTAGAGGCAAAATTCTAGAGATTTGGAGCTAAGTTTTGAGTTCAAGTTGCTGGAGAATCATCAGGTTGAAGCTAAGAACATAGAGATCGAAGCAATCACGGGCTTTATTGCCGATTTATTTAATCTTCATACATCAACTTGTCAACACAGTCGTGATGACGAGGATGCGCCGCCCGCCCACATTAACCGCCTTACCCGCCTCTGTCACACCTTTAACATGGAAGGTGCAGGGCAACGATGCCGGTTTCCTTCAAGTATTTCCCTTCTCTCTTGGAGGTCGAGCCACCGTCTGGCTTGACTCTCAACCGACTGGTACCTTCACTACTTGGCCGGCCCTACGAGATGCTTTCCTTAAGAAATACTTTCCACCCGTCAAAGCATCTCGTCTTTGCGATCAGATCCATTCGTTCTAGATGGAACCTGACGAACCTTATCATTTAGCATGGGAGAGTTTCCAAACCTTAGTGTCCTGTTGTTCTCAACACGTCTGTTTGATTGGGCACTTGTAGAGAAATTCTACAACGGTCTCACCCCTGAAACCCGAGTCCGATTTAACACTTCTGCTGGCGGGCACCTAATGGGAAAGAAGACGTTGTTGAGTGTAACGACATCTTCGAGAGTTTTGCGCATTCTGACATAGACTACAACACTACCGACAGAATTCAATCCCTGTTTCTCGTACCACTCGGTCAATCGGGTTTTACACCAAGTTAGCTTAGAAACTACGGTAGCGGCTTCATTAGATAGCTTTAAGCGAGAGGCCACGAAGGAGATCCAAGAGTTGAAAAAGAAGGTAGATAGATGTGAGGTGTGGAGAGGAGGTCATGATACGATAGAGTGTCTTCACGCTCACTGTCGAGCAAGTAGAGTTCATTACGGGTCAGGGTCGAGGCCAAACGAACCCCTATAATAATAATAAAATTCTTATTATAACCCTAACTGGCATAATAATAATAACTTCCGTTCTTCCGGTAACCCCCGTGGTTTCCAATCAGGTTAATATCAGAGTAGGGGGTAGGGTCATTATTCTAGTGGAGGTTCAGGTCATCCAGGTTAGTTTAGTAGTAAGGGTTCAAACCAAGAGGGTCAAAACAGGAGTAGAAGTTCGGGAGGTAGTTATGGATAGGATTGAGGAACTTCTTTATCAATTAGTGGTTAAGGATCAAGCTACTCAGAAAACATTAGCGAAACATGACCTTCTTTAAAGAATCAACAATCTGCACTCTTAGATCTTCAAAGGTCCGTAGTAGTATTGCTAAGCAATTTCAAGAGCAGCCACACGGTCAGTTCTCGGGTAACACTCAACCTAACCCGGCGAACCAACATGCAAAAGTGATAACCACCCGTAACGGTAAGAGTCTAGGAGAAGTGGTTAGAGAGAGGGTAGAGGTAGAGGTATAGAGGGATAAGGATGCAGAGGTAGATGAGGAGATAGAGATGGTGGCTCCACCTAGGGTGCAAAATAGCTAGACCCAGCAAGTACCGCATCGAAAAGTGGACCTTCAGTCAAGAGTGAGCAGAAAAGAAACCAGTAGAGGCTAGGCCGTCACCATACGTAGATCCTTCGCACTTACCCTACCCCGCACACCTTATAAGCAGCAAAAATATGCTAAGGAACACGGGAATTTTCTCGACATGTTCACCCAGTTGAAAATCTATTTTCCTTTCATTGAGGCCCTCCAGCATATGCCAAAATATGCCAAGGTTTTGAAAGACCTTCTTAAACGAAAAGATAGGCTGGGGCCCGCTTTCAAACGTTCCTTTGACTGGAGGATGCCCCCCGTAGTGCTAAATAAGTTACCCCAAAAACTCACTGATCTGGGTATCTTCACTATTCTGTGTCTCTTTGGTGGTTCCATCGCTTCTGCTCATACGTTAGCAATCTAGGTGCTAGCATTAATTTGATGCCTTTTGTCACTCTATGAGAAATTAGGTCTAGGGGATCTTACTCCTACTCGTATATCACTATCTTAACTGATCGGTCAGTTAAGTATCCTCGGGGAAACATAGAGAACTTGTTAGTTAAGGTTGATAAATTTGTTTTCCCTATGGATTTTGTTATCGTAGATATGGAGGCTGATGAAAAAGTGCCCATCATCTTAGGTCGTCCATTCCTCCGTACTGCGAAAGCAATTATTGATGTTCATGACGGAAAAATCACACTTCGCGTTGGGATGAGAACGCCACTTTCGAGATCGCTAGGTCAATGCAACACCCTAGTAGTGGAGATAGCCATAGTGGCCCATGTCATTCCTTCTACTTTCTCAATTCATTCATTTCATGCATAAATCATTGTCTCGAGTATATTAGTGGAGCCGATTTAGTGAATGAGGGGGTAGTAGACGAGGAGAGTGAGGAAGAGGACATAGAGGATGACCCACTTTGGGTCCCCGAGACATTAGACTTTTGTGAGATTAGTGAGGAGAGTGAGAGCAAACTTGTCGACAAGGTCCTTCCTCCCACCTAGAGTATGCTTTCCTAGGTGAAAATTCAAGCTTACCCGTCATAATTTCTTCGAAATTGTCGACGGAGGAGAAGGTGAAATTGATAGATGTTCTGAAAGAGAATAGAGAGGCCATCTCGTGGAAACTATCCGATATCAAGGGAATAAGCCCAACTTTCTGTACTCACCGGATCCTCATGGAGGATGTCTATAAGCCGGTGGTACAACCTCAACGACGCCTCAACCCGAATATGCAAGAAATCGTCAAGAAAGAGGTGCTCAAGTTGATGGAAGCCAACCTAATCTATCCTATATCCGATTCTGGTTGGGTGAGTCCTACTCAGGTTGTTCCCAAGAAGGGGGAATGAAAGTGGTCATGAATGAGAAAAATGAACTCATCCCATCGCGTACGATCAGAGGTTGGCTTGTGTGCATTGATTACCGAAAATTGAATGACGCCACCCGAAAAGACCATTTCCCACTTCCGTTCATTGATTAGATGCTAGAGTGTCTCGCGGGTCAATAATTCTCTTGTTTTCTCGACGGGTTTTCGGGTTACTTCCAGATCCCTATCGCTCATGAGGAACACGAGAAGACAACCTTTACATTCCTTACGGTACATATGTGTACCGCCGCATGCCCTTTGGATTATGTAACGCTCCAGCAACATTTCAGTGATGCATGGTCGCATTTTCCAAGATATGATCGAGAATTCCATGGAGGTTTTCATGGATGACTTTTCTGTCCATGGAAATTCCTTCGATCAGTGCCTTCGTAATCTTGAAGCGATGATGAAGAGATGTGTGGAGACTAGGTTGATGTTGAATTGGGAGAAGTGTCACTTCATGGTGACAGAGGGGATCATTTTAGTTTACAACATATCTTGAGCCGGTATAAAGGTAGATAGAGCTAAAATCGATACTATTTGTAGACTTCCTCCACCGGCAAGTGTAAAATCCATCCGTAGTTTCCTTGGTCATGCGGGTTTCTATAGCCGATTTATTAGGGATTTCTCTAAGATTACACGAACCATGACGGGGTCATCCTAGAGTAGGATGTTCCCTTCGTCTTCGACGAAGAATGCCTCAAGGCCTTTGCATCTTGAAAGAGGAACTCGTGATGCCCCCATTCTCGTCTCACCCGACTGGAGCTTGCCTTTTGAGCTCATGTGTGATGCGAGTGATTATGCAGTTGGTGTAGTTTTGGGCCAAAGACGAGATAAGCACTTCCACCCTATCTATTATGCTAGCAAAACCCTTAATGACGCCTAAGAGAATTATACCACTACTGAGAAGGAACTCCTAGCTGTAGTTTTTGGATTCGATAAGTTCCGCTCATACCTTGTCCTTTCCAAGACCATAGTCTTTACCGATCATGTGGCTTTGCGTTACCTCTTCCAAAAGAAGGACGTGAAGCCTCATCTTATTCGGTGGATTCTCCTACTCTTTGAGTTCGATAAAGAAATTAAGGATAAGAAGGGAGCGGAGAATGTAGCCGCCGATCATCTATCCCACCTAGAGGATCCGAGTAGAGAAGAAATTCGTGAGGAGGAAATAGGTGATAGATTCCCTCATGAATCGATAGAGTTTGTGGCGGCGGAAAAGGAGGGTATGACATGGTTTTCGGATTTTACAAACTACCTCGCATATGGAGTAGTTCTTAAGGGTATGACCACTCAACAGATTAAGAAATTCTTTAGGGATGTCAGGAGGTATATATGGGATGACCCGTTTCTATTTAGGGTAGGAGGAGATAGAATTCTTCGACAATGTGTTAGTCGAGAAGAGGAGATAGAAATCCTTAGGCATGTGCATGAGGGATTGACGGGTGGTCACCATGGTCCACACGTTCCGCATAAAAAGTCTTCGATTGCGGTTTTTATTGGCCCTCGGTAGTTAAGGATGCTTTAGAGTTCATTAGGAAGTGCGATCGTTGCCAACGTACCAGAAATATCTCATCTAAGGACGACCAAAACCCAATCTAAATTCTTGAAATCTTTGATGTTTGTGGGATCAACTTCATGGGACCATTTTTTGTCTCTAGCGGGAATCGGTACATCCTCGTGGCAAGTGACTTGTCTCTAAGTGGGTGGAAGCTCAAGCTTTACCTACAAATGACGCCCGAGTGGTGGTGAGATTCCTAGGAAGCTGTTCACTCGATTCGGTACACCTTGAGCCATCATTAGTGATGGTGGCACTCACTTCTGTAATGCCGTCATGGAGAAGGCATTAGCACGCTATGGTGTCACTCATCGTTTTTTCCACCGCTTATCATCCTCAAATAAGCGGTCAAGTGGAGAATGCGAACCGAGGGGTGAAGAGGATTTTAGAGAAGAGGGTAGGCAAGAGTAGGAAGGATTGGTCTGACAAGCTTGACGCTGCATTATGGGCGTTTAGGACCGCCTATAAGACACCTTTAGGTACCACTCCTTTCATGATTGTCTATGGCAAAGCTTGCCATCTTTCGGTAGAACTTGAGCACCGAGCATTATAGGCTCTTAAAACCGTAAACTTGGACCTTACCGAAGCGACTAGGAAACAGTACTTCCAAGTTCATGAGTTAGAAGCGCTTCGAGATGCAGCCTATGAGCGATCATGAAGTATCAAAGAGAAAACAAAGGCATTGAATGATAGGAAGTTGAAGGGTTTGAAAGAGTTTAAAGTCGGCGACAAAGTGCTTTTATACAATTCGCAACTCAAATTATTCGCTGGAAAGCTGAAGTCCAAGTGGACGGGACCTTATGTGGTGAATGAAGTATTTCCGTACGGGACAGTAGAGTTGAGAGATGGAGCTGATGGAGGCACCTGGAAAGTAAACAACCATAGGTTGAAGCATTTTTAGGAGGCCCGGTCGATTCTACCGAGATGGAGGTAACTCCTCTTGAAGTTCCACCTCGCACCACCGCATAGGGTCTTGAGTGAAAACTCAAGTGTAGAGTTTGTATTATTTAGTAGTAGCTTACGTTTCATGTTTTTATAGTGCTAATTCTTGTTTCTCGTAGTGTGTGTTTTGTTTGTTTTTGTGTCGTTTAGTCGTTTGCAGGGTTATATCACCGACACAGAGCCACAACCCACGAAGAATTGGCGTTGCAGGTAAGTTTTTGTACATAATCGGGTGCCATGAGGGTGTTTCACAAAGTTGCATTGAATTAAAATATTTTTCTAAGGCACAAACCTGGCAAAAATTGCAAAACTATCTGTGAAACCACCCTTCTGGCGGGCCGCGAGAGGCATGCACCAAGCCGGTCGCGACCCGCGAGAGACCAATAATCCCGGACACTTTTTACTCCATCACGGCCTGCGAGAGGTTTCCTAACCTCTCTCGCGGCCTGCGAGAGGCATAAACA
The DNA here is from genome assembly GCA_947069175.1 of Scalesia atractyloides. Classification (NCBI taxonomy): domain Eukaryota; kingdom Viridiplantae; phylum Streptophyta; class Magnoliopsida; order Asterales; family Asteraceae; genus Scalesia; species Scalesia atractyloides. Next base: position 65,988,987 of record CAMTDV010000022.1, read on the forward strand.
CCAGACCTGCACTTCTAAGCACCCAATTCCTTCACTTTTCTAACCTAATTTCTCTATTTTCACACACGGCCACCACTCCAACTACCACCATAATCCGCCTACATTCACTTCCATTCACATTAATCTTTCACCACCACTTCACCGCATCATCCTTAACTGATTTCCAACCTAAAGTTTGCACCTTTCACCATTTACATGAGCTTTTCAAGGGATTTGCAACTTACACCTTATTTTCTTAGTTCTACTTGTAGATCGACGCTGAGGTATGTGTTTCTTGTAACTTTTGTGCTTTAATTTCAGTATTTTACCAAGTTGCTTCATATGTTTTAGTGTCGGGTCTTTGTTAGGTTGCATGGTGACTCTGGTTGAGATAGCCTCTAGGTTATGTATGCAAAAAGAAATCAAGTGCTAAAAGAAAAAGAAAGAAAAAAATGAGGAAAAAAGTTTACTTGGTTTTTAATTCTCTTGATTTTGGTATAAAACGGTTAGGAAATGGGTCGAATGATTCGTTCCTTTTGTTTCATAAGCTTGAAGTGGGATTAGGTGTACTGTGTTTGCTAGTGTGAGACCTTAGGTAGATTGACAAACTTAAACTAAATGCACATGATAAGAACTTTGAACCGAGTTTGAGTTTAAGAGGACGAAAGTACTTGCAATCGCAGTTAATAAAAATTTCAACCTTAAAAAGTAATCCTATTTTTGAAATCAAATAATTACTTGGCTATAATTCCGTTTGCATAATCCTTTTTCGAGGACGAAAAAAGTGCAAGTGTGGGGATATTTGATGTACTGAATAATACTTCTATTTATTATGTATAGTTTGTAGTAGTTTCATGAATATTCGTTTCGGTTTTACAAGAATATATCTACTTTTAATCCAAATACATTTCGCAGGTCTTGGTTCGTGGAAGTAGCTAAAAAGATGAGAAAATGAGCTGAAGAGTGTTGAAAGAAACCGAGCCGATCGTAATTGGAAGCCGAGAGAAGAAACGGATCGCAAAATGGGGAAACCATCCTCTGGCGGCCCGCGACCGGCCCAAGGTGTCCTTCTCGCGGGTGGCGAGAAGGGGGAATTAATCCGGAGAAATTATACCCAGTCGCGGCCCGCAACTGGCTGCTTAATCCCTCTCGCGGGTGGCGAGAGGGTTGTTTGGTCAGAGAGTTTCAAATTCCTATCAGATTTGTGTTGGAAAAGTTTATATAATTAGAGTTTAACTCTAATTACAATATTGGACGAACTTGGGAGCTTTAGAGGCAAAACTCTGGAGATTTGGAGCTAAGTTTTGAGTTCAAGTTTCTGGAGAATCATCAGGTTGAAGCTAAGAGCATAGAAATCGAAGCAATCATGGGCTTTATTGCCGATTTACTTAATCTTTAGTTTCTTTGTTCTTTGATCTTGATGAATTCAATTTATCTTCACTTTAATTATGTTTAAACCAATGATACTTGGCTAAATTCACTGTTGCGACCTATGTTTTGATGACTATTTAAAAAGTTCGGATTTTATTGATTATTTAATGTGTTAATGGGATTTTTAATAAAGTAGTGAACTTTGGTTATTTGATTTGGTGTATTTGGATGTATTGATCTAATTATTGATTATTTGATTATTTTACATGAACCTAGTTGGATGTCTTTCATAGAATAGGCTTATGTTGATTGTCGAGTCTTAACGGTTTCGGGTAATCGTTCGGTGAAATTGGACAATAAACCATAGAAATAATTAAGTGAAACATATAATTAAATCTTAACATTATACTAAATTTAATTATTGAGAAATAATAATTTATTAACTGAATTAAATAGGTACATTGCTAGGATTAGGTTTTAAGAAAAACCCTATTTTAGTTTAGTTGCCATATTGGAGTCGGTTAAACCAAATCAAGAACAATAGTTTGTCTAGGCTTCCTATTGAGAGATAGTTTGCTAATTTAGACACTTTATTGAACATTAGATAACCGAAATGAAGTCTTACAAAGTGGTAAACATAGCTATCTTTAGGATGCCATAGGTGTCTTTCTGAGAAGGGTCGGGGGTCCTGAACCCTGTATTCCTTAGGATTTAGTATTTTAAGATCCCGGTTCCCTATCACATTATTAATCAATTAAAAAACCCATCCAATAGTAATAAGGAATCTAACCTAGGTAGCCATTCCATAATCATTGAATTAAATCTCTGAGTCAAAATTTCGTCTTAATTCATCTTAGTTAAATTAATATTAATTTAATTATAAATTTAAGATTTTTAGTAAACCCCCCAAGACATAAAATAAATTAGGTGTGTCAATTTAGCTTAGATAGATTCGTTAACGTAATTAGAGAGTCTTGTGGGTTTGATATCCGAACTTACTTAAGCTTTTCTACAATTGATCAGTCCGCTTGCCGGTTAGTAGTTTAGTCGAGTTTAGGAGTCTAGAGTATAACTTTGAGTCTAGAATTAGGTGAATTTCAATTGTTTTTGTTAGACTACTTTTATGACATCAAGACTATTCATATTGTGGCTAAGTCACATATTTTATGCAATTCAAAAGAACCGAAATTTTACAAAAATAAAAGGGTGTAAAAATAAAGGTTTAGGGTGATGGGTGCTTGTTGAAAAATTTCTATTTTGCGGGTTTTGAAACGAAAGGAATTAACTAAGGGATTTTGTTAGAACATTTTGAGACCGTTGGTACTTGAGTATTAATAGTTTGAGCTGGTTTGTAATAGTTAGGTAATCTAAAAGGGTCAAAAGTGCAATTATGTGAAAGTTGTAAGCTGGCGGCGTAATTAATAACACAGCGTATTTGTTAAATACGCTTGGTAGTCAGTCTGTTATATGTGCTTCAATGAATGTATTATGTAAGTTTCTTGGACAGATTTTGGTGATTACTCTTGTGTTGTGATTCTTGTTATTGTGCTTACATCCGAATATCCAGGTGCTGTTATTGATTCCATCTTTTTGGGATTTCATATACAACACTAGTTGTTTGATCCATTCAAGATTCTTCATCTTCATGGTTTGGTTTTTCTTAATTTTTACACATTCAAACAACTAATCTATAGTTGTTTGAGTGATAAAAATCAACCACTGTGATCCGAATCTGTTTTGTAACTCACAAGGGAGATAAAAAAAGGAAAATAAGGTTGCAACGAAAAAGGGTTTACAGTCCTAATGCCTCAATCATACACTTACTTATATTAGTCGGTAAGGACCGGGAATGTATTGTCTTTTCAAGTTCTAGATTTGCAAGAACCATACGGGTGATGTATAAGAATTTATACATTTTTTAAACGTAAAATATTCCCCACTTATACGAAAACTCGTTATATTTTCATTGATCTTGATACTCATTTGAGTTGTTTGTGAAAATACAGGTCCGGGTTTCGGCCCGGTGAAGAAACGAAGGCTTTTGGAGTGATTTGGAGCAAATATGGAACATTTCAGCCAAATTGCCAGATATGGCACGACCGTGCCAACCCTTGGCACAACCGTGCCAAGCCTTCGGAAGCCGGCACTACCATCAGTCTGCACAAACCAAGCCAGTCCAACATCTGGGACGGTCGTGCCAACCCCAAGCACGACCATGCTCGTGCTATCACAAGTTCTGATCAGCTAATTTCCGAGATCAACATAATCATTTCCGAGTACGATATCGATAAGCACGACCGGCCACCTTTTGGCATGGTCGTGCACCTTGGGGAAATTCTAGCGGGATCTTTCCGGATTTGGCATCAAACTTGGTCAACAACTCAGAAAGGCACCTGCCAATTACCAAGCACGACCGTGCCAAAAGGTGGCACGGTCGTGCCAAATGTCCAGTAGCTTAAATACGTGAATTTAGCTCATTTGAAGGGGAGTTGGATCATTTGGGTGAACTTCTCTCTCAAGAATCTGATCTTGGAAGCTTGGAGATTGAAGAAGGAGCCTTTAGGAAGGTTGTATCACTTGATATTCAACTCATTTTATTGATTATCTTGTCTTAAACTCTAGTATTCCACTTGCTATTTATGAACAATCTACATTATTTTGCATTTGTCTTAGTTATTATGAGCCTTCTAGGCTAAACAATTGTGTTGCTTGAATTTTGTTGAAGCTAATGAACATTTGACAACATAGAAATAGATGTGGTGATTGTTGTATGTTAATCTTCATGATGATATTTGATCTTGTTCTTGGAATGCATGTTCATGTTTAAAGTCATTATTCTTGAATGTTTGGTCATAAGTATTTACATGTAGTGTTGGAAAGCCCATGTAGAGATCATGATTGTTGAATCTTGTTTGTTATTGATTTGATTCATAGCATGAAACTAGGAATGGTAATTGCTAACATGGTTAGAATGATGATTTGAATATGAGTATGAATTCTTGCATTTGGATTTGGAAAGATCATATGCATGTTTATATGGATTCTATGGTTTGTGTTCATGTTGGGTTGATGATTTAGGCCAAGGTTGTTATCTAGCATGACCATGCTTGTGATTCATATCAAAACTTGTTGAAAATGTCATTTACTTGAAACAAAGTTAGGGTGATTAATGTGTTGTTCATATTAGTTTTCTTAATTTGTAGAGTTAGGAGTTTTGACAAACAATTAACTCATTATTAAAGATTAACATCAACTTAGCAAGAGAACTTTAAAGAATGAATCTTAGGTGATTAAAATGTTGTTTCATTATAGTTTTCCCAAGATTTATAAAACTAGGAGACCTTGAATGGAAACTTAGTTGAATCTAGAACTTGCATCACCATTAGTTTTCCTCAAATGTTGTCATTTGTTTATTAGTGGATACTTATTTAAGCAACCTTTCTTAATTATTGTTCTCTGTTAATTCAAATAGTTAATTGTTATCTTATCATAATAGTTAAAAAAGGTCAAGAAATCAATTCATTCATTGAACCAGGTTTAAAAGTAACAAAGATCTAGTATTGAGACACCGAGTCCACGGATTGATATCCAGTTCTTACCGACCGACTGTACTACCACCTGATGGGTACACTTGGCCCTTTGTGTGTGTAGTTGGTTTTAGGTAAATACCATTTTAAAACCTAATATGTGTGAACGAAAATTATAGTCATAAAAATATATTTAATTCACGCACATCAACGGGCTATACACAAGAAATGAAAAGTGAACATTTATTAAAGATATGATATTGAATGCTCGGTAAAGGCTCAAAACTCACACTTTGAGGGAAAGGGTAAAAATTGTGAATATATATATACAATCAAATTTAAAAAAGTTTGTTATGCCTTTTTATAAAAAAATTCTTATAAGGTTCTTTTTATCATGGTGCTACCGGTTGTAAATTTGTAAAAACAAAATTTTTAGAACTTAATTTCTAACTTAAACTAAAAAAAGACAAAATAAGCTAAAAAAATATTTTGAAAAAGATTTGGGGTGTTTTAGCGGTTCCAAGTAGAGTTTTATGCAAGGCTTGTTTTAGGACAAACAAATTCAAGTCCCCACACTTAAATTACACATTATCTCAATGTGACCAAAATGGGTTAAATTTGATTAAATGTGTAAACGTGGGTTAAAAACAACAAATTTATAAAAAAATCAAACACTAGGCACGGGGGCATACCAGGTGCCCCGCGTAAATAGTGCCAGTATCATGGTTTCTGTGAAAATTTTTCAGAAGGCAAACATGGGGGTTCTGTTTCAATGTGCTTTCATCTTTCCACACAATTCCATAAGTTTTAAAAGACCATATCATTCCATTAAAACCATTCACCATCCGGTTATAACTAAAAAAAGACAAAGATAGAAGAAAAATATAAACTTGATAGATAGATTTTAGTAGATACCCCTAGAGATTTAAACCCAAATAGCTCTTCCCCTAAATAAAACAATAATAGATCCACAAAAACCCGAAATAGTTTTCAATCAACAAGGGCTTCGAGCTACTTTTCGGGTGTGCCCCCTCAAAGATCGTTGAGCATCTCCTCAATCTCCCATGGTAGGAAGATGGAGGGCTCATCATCAATGTCCTCTTGCGGGAGAGGAGCAGCGGCTACCGGAATTCTCATAATAGGCGCCACGGGAGGTTCCGTGGGTATCTCATCCCACCCGGTAGGGTTAATAACTTCATGAGCAAGGTTCCAATCATCTTGTGGAGTAGGTTGATTTCCCTAAAGCTACTCTCCAAGGCTAGTGTGAGGTAATTTACTTGGTCTATGAGGACCTCCTCCACCATCGTCATCTCCTCAATGGACACTCGTAGTGCTCAAACGTAGCGGACAAGGGTGACCTCGAGAGAGAGCCTTCTTCCTCTTCGATTGTTGCGTGAGCTTGTTGATGAAGTACCACTATGCTGGCTCGACATGCTAGTTTAAAACAAGACAAACCATTAAAGTTTGGACTTGCAGACAAGTCACGCGGCCCCGTGCTTGTAGGGCAAGGCCCCTTGTTGCTCAAACAACTTTGATATTTCAGCCCAACAACTCTTATTTTAAGTTAAAAACTTTTGGTTTTTTCACTTTTCTGTATGTAAATAACTTAAAATAATGTTGTAAAATAGTAGTTTTGCAAAAGTTTGGGCTAATAATCATACTTTTCACCCCATAATTGAAGCTTTAAAGCTTGAAGGTTCAAGCTTCAATGGAGGTTGTTGGAGGTTGAAAAAGAAGAACATGACTAAAACTGGCAAAGAAAAGAAGGTTTGACGAAACATTTTTAAGAACATACCTTTTTGGTATATGTGTGAGATCTTGGCCTTTTAGGAATGGGTCCAAACATTCTCCTCATGGCTGACTTTCTAGAAAGTGACAACGCGTTAACACGACCATGTGTCTAGGAGGCACGACCCCGTGCCATCTGTAATGAGTCAGAGAATGTTGTCCGTTAGTAAGCACGGGCCATGTCAAAGGAGACACAACCCCGTGTTGGAGAGTAGGTGAGGCATGACCCCGTGTTTGAGGAACACGACCCCGTGTCTGTTTAGGGATTATGAAGTCTGTCTAGTTTTTAGTGATTTATTTTATTATCAGGGGGTTTTTTACTGGTCGGGGTAAAACCCAAGTGTCGTATGAACCTTAGGCTCTTGTGCGGGATACGAAACGCAAGAGGTTATCGGAAAGCAAGAAACCTAAGCTACGAATAGGTGGGTGGAACCAACCTTTTTATTCCTTATCCGGGCTCTTGTTAAAGAAGGTTTGAGTCGATTTGCTATGGTCTATGGAGTCGTTGGCACAGGCCGCTGGGAAGTCCTTCATTGTGTGGTCAATACATGGACGACCATCACTTTCGTATTCAAAGGGTTTGGGGCAGATGTGACGAGCCTGGTGTTGGCCTCTCCTGAATATGTTTCCATCAATTCTTCTCCATCTTTATTATCCATAGATATATATCGTGCCTTTATTATGGATTCTATTACTTTGACTTTTTTGAGAATTATCTTTTCTATTTGACATAGATCTTCCAAAGTTATGTCTTTTTTAAAGAGGGTTGATGACATTCAGTTGGATGGTAGTTATTATTTGTACTCCTGCCCATCTTTAGGTGATCGTCATGGCGCCAAAAACTTGACGTGAGTGGATGGTGTATAATTTTTAATATATTTTAAGCACTTTACTCGATATCAAGCTTTTAATTTATAAAACATGATATAACACTATCATTCTCTACAACAAGCTAGGGCAAATGCATCCATCGTTGGCATTAGCATAGTGATGGTAAGATACTAAGATCGTCCAAGGACACAAGAGCTTTTATTGTCGGAATATCTTGAATGTCTAATCTAACCAAATTTTGAGAAAAGATTTTTAGTAGCAAAATTAAAGAAAAAACTAAAGTATTAAAAGACACACATAGACAAAGATAGAATCACTTGGTTCTGACTCATCTGTTAAGTATCCTTTGATGATTTTCGCACTTTGGGTTTGTTAAGAGATAATCTTAGTTACAGTGGCATGTCCCTCTTTTGAAGGCAACACTATCCTCAACCATATTGGTCTGAGTTAACAAGGATACAGTCCCGCAAGGCTGGAATACTGAAAGATAATTAAGTAAGTTATTAATGCAAAATGTGGCATGTCTCTCTTTTAGAGGCAATGCTACCCTCGACCATATTGGTCCGACTCAGCAGAGATACAGTCCCACAAGGCCGGTTTAAAGTTTTAATAGTAGTTTATTCATAAGGGATTCAAGTCGTTCTTACTTCCCCCTATTTGATGCTATCTGCCTCAAAGGAAGTTCTAATAAGCTTGAATCAAGTCCTTGCAGGATCTATACACAGAACGAGGCAAGAACTTTACCTAAATCACCCTTCTAATCCCCTTCCAGGTAGTTAACGCGCTTTATATTGACCGTAAAAACACGAATAAGTGAATCAATAAAACATGAAGAGATGATAGAATAAAGTTCACTTTCAATATAAAAAACTAGTTATTAAAGTGATTACAAACCCAATTAATAAATTAACCCAAGCTTGGAAATCAAAAGTAATACATAAAAGACTTGTCTTCACCAAGTGATGTAAGAGATTAGCCAAGCATGGCCTTTGTTTGACAAAAACTTTTACGATCAATCTTGCATCCCGAGACAATTTGTTTGACAAAAACTCTTACGATCAATCTTGCATCCCGAGACAACTACACACTCTAAAGATGGATGATGGAGGAATGTAGTAGATGATGGTGGTGGAGTGGTGGCAGGTGTGAGAGAAGTTGTTTGCCAAGGGATGGATATCAATTGAACAAAGCACCTCTATTTATAGCTGGTAATAGACTGTTCACAAGGCTCCATGCTGGAAGGGCACGACCCCATGTATCCTTTTCTCTTTCTTCATTTAATGAGTTGTGTTAGTCCGTATGCTCACACGGCTCAGTGTGTCAATGGCACGACCCCGTGGCCCTTGTATTTGCTGTACTATCCAAGATTTTGCATATCTGGGAGTTGACCACGACCTGTGTCCATGGGACACGACCTTGTATCTGTTGTCTGCTTCTGTTTATCTTTTTCTCCATGGAATCTAGAGTGGGGTACGACTACCTGATTGTCTTCTGATTTGTTGTTTTTGGTCTTGGGGTGAAGCTCGGAGGGTCGGTATGATGTATCAACTTCTCTTCTTTTGTATTTGTGTTGGTTTTTGCCGTTAATTTGTTTCTTTTGTACATTTAAGCTCTTTTAATCCTAAAAATTAAAAGTATACAAAGAAATACACTTTTTCCAACATTAGTACATAAAAGGGTTGATTTTATACCGTACTTGATATAATTTATATGTTGCATTTGGTGTATATCATCCACACAAAGGTCAAAACTGTCATTTTCTGATCACAGTTTACGGTTTAATTCATAGAAAATATTCATTAATCCAATTGACAAAAATTCAGTTTCAGTATCCCATAAACTCTTCTAGTTATCTACAGTAAAAATTCAAGTCTTAACTCTAAGTATTGGCCAAGTTATAATTATCGTCATGTACCCTATTTTTCTACACAAAAACTTAGCTTTCACTTTTGATTTTGTTTTAACCTTTATGTTGACCAAAAGTCATCGGAAAAATATGAAACCAGTTGGTTTGAAAGGAACTACCTTGAACTTGACCGTAGACTCAAAAACTACTCAGTTTCATTATGTTTTGGCCAAGATATGGCCTTTACAACATGACACAAGATTCTGATTACAAGCTAATCACTTATTGTAGTTAACAAAACGTGAATAAGATCATCTTTAACCTATTTTACACTATCCTAACATGCATATATCTTGATAAATAAGATTTAATACAATTTCCTATCAAGATCTTGCTTCTTAATCAAAGTCTTTTATCATGCATACATGTCATCGATTTATACATACAAAGATCATAAACTTCAATACAAACCGCACTATACTAACCGCTTATACAAATGCATTCACATATTCATACGAATCATCACAGCATGTATATGTAGCCTTACACATCAAGTGTTCCATAATAATAACAAAGCTAGGGCTTACCGAGATATGGGATTTCTAGAGAGGGAGACCGTGAGAGATGAGAGCCGTGAAAGTATGAAATTATGTGTGTGTGTCACAAGTTGAGAGAATTGAAGGAGGGAGAAGGGACGTTGCAGGTTATGGGCGAATTTAGGTTTGGTTTGTTTTAAATTTTAGTTTGCTAAATGACACAACTAGTCCCTTAAGCTTTAATCTCAAACTTGTATGGAAAGTTATAGTTTCTAGTTTGTTATTTCACACATCTAGTCCTCCAAGTTTCTAAACCTTGAAACTTTTATAGAACGTTAACAATTTACCTTTGGTAATGTACAAGACTAGTCCCACTAGTTTGTATTTAGTTCTATATGTTATAAATTTACCCGTGTGACACACATGCTGTCACACCCCATCCGATGACGGAAACATCAGGGCGAGACAAAATAGATTGCAAGAGATTTAATAAAGACTAAATGTGACAAGTATTTAAAAGTAAATTTTCATTTCATTGCTAACGGTTCAAGTACATAATTTGGAAACAAAAGTACAAGTAACGTATGACTAAACTAAGAAACATGAATTAAAGTTTGGTGCGCTTGTAGTCCTTCCTGCTAGATTCTTGTCAACGCGTCATGATCATAATCCTACAATACATATTAAAGTAACATGTCAACACATAAAGTATTAGCGAGCATACAAGTTTCTAGTGTACTAACATATGTATAAAAGAGTTTATCGAGATCCACATGACAATAACGCATACTAAGGCATAAGCATAATATAAGCTAGCATGCAACATCTACTTGTCAACCCAAAGATTCCCGCTAGCGTAATCTTGTCATAGCAACGACAAGATCGTTTTGTTTACTTTATATGACCTCAAGAATATAGGCAGTGCGTTAATCCTATAGCACTATACATGTTAAAGAGGCTTGTACGAAGTTAATGACAAAGTATCGTGCAAGTAAAGTTTCTAGCATGCATGCATTTTAAAGTATAAACGTATAAAACATGTATATTGGATTTGATTGTATGAATAATGTGTTTGGATATAAGTGTTTGTGTGAGTTTTTATATGATATATATTATATATATACATATATACATATATATACATACATATACTTATATATATATATGTATACATATATATACATATATATATTATATATTATATGTATATATATATACACCTAATATGTACAAAAGAAAATAGTCATGTATATATGTTAAGTTATTGTTTATGTATGTTAGATGGCAATGTATAGGTTAGATATGGGTTACTTTAAATTATTGTATAGTTTGATTACATTTTAAATAATATATATATGTATATACATATACATATATATGTACATATACCTATACATATACATATATACATACATATACATATATATATATATACCACACCCAAAAGTGTAAAAACGAAAAAGGGGTCATGTATACTCATGGTTTTGCTAAGCTTTCTGTTTACCCGTGAGTTGATGAGTTGTTGAGAGTAGGGCGCCAAAGTTACTATGCGTTAAGGATATGAGGGCGTATGAGCATTCAAAGTTTTTGTAGGGAGTTTGGATTCGGAATTTAGCACAAAAGTATATGTACACAAAAATATATCTTGTCTAAATACTCGTTTGGACACTAAGTTTGTATGTGTTTTCATGGGTCATAACTTGCCCATTAGAATCACAAACAAGAAGTTTAGAACTAAGATAATATAACCTAAGTCCTTAACATCTAACCATAATTCAGTTAGTATCAAGAATCAGTTAAACATATGTTATATTTTATATAGTATAGTACAGTACTAGTAAGTACAGTACAGTATAGTACAGTACAGTAGATAATAGTAGTACAGTATAGTAAGTATAGTATAGTATAGTATAGTATAGTATAGTATAGTATAGTATAGTAAGTATAGTATAGTATAGTATAGTAAGTATAGTATAGTATTAGTATAGTATATAGTATAGTATAGTATAGTATAGTATAGTATAGTATATAGTATAGTATAGTATAGTATAGTATAGTATAGTATAGTGTAGTGTAGTATAGTGTAGTATAGTATAGTGTAGTGTAGTTAGTATAGTATAGTATAGTATAGTATAGTATAGTATAGTATAGTATAGTATAGTAGTATGGTAGTATGTATTAGTATAGTATAGTATAGTATAGTATAGTAATAAGTAAGTATAAGTATAGTATAGTATAGTATAGTCATCATGTATAATCATATAAATCATGTAAGTCAAGCATGGAGGTAAGATTAACCTCTTAGTATGATTCACCAAAGCACAAGTTTATCAACATAGTTGATAAACCGGTTGGTCATGAATGAAAAATAAAAAAATATAACTAACTAGTTCGTCAAGTAGCCAAGTCCTTACCCGAGCGTGTCATACCCAACATGGCAAATGTTGGAGGCGAGCTGAGGTTATGTTACTTTGATTCTTGGAAACTACTTGATGTCATTAGTCAAAAAAGTGTGAACAAGTGAGATTTTTGGAACTAATTTGGATAGCCAAAGCTTCCATGGTATATTCATAACTCATGCACAAGCTTTCAACATGGACGATTGAAGCTTGGATGATTTTCAATCACTTAGAACATATGTGGGCATAATTTAAAGAAGGTTTTAAGTTTGTTTCTTGGTGAAATCAACACCTAACCACATAAGTTAGAAGCAATGTGGGTACAAGATTCCACTAAGTTTTAAGCATTATATTAAGAAACAAAAAGATAAACTAGAGCAAAATTTTATACTACTTTGGACCTCAAATGTGGTGAGGTCTACATTAGTTTGCCATGGCAAACATGTGGAAACCTTCCTAGAGGTTGCCCAAGTAGTTTGAAAGAAGAAATGAAGAAGAAAGATGAAGAAAAGTGAGTGAAAACTCACTTAGAACACTTAGAGTTTTCTTCCTTGCTTGGAAGACTTGAGAAAATTTAGAGTTCGAGAGAATATTTGGTGTGTGGAAAATGTTTAGGAGGTGGTGGAGACTTGTATTTATAAGTGGGGATTAGGGTTTGGGAGTTAATGAAGGTGGTTGGGAGTTAGGAAATTAAAGAAAGTGGTTGGTAATGTATGAATGTGATTCTAAGAAAATATAATCTCGATGTATGTCTCGGTTTTAAATTAAAACGTGTATTACGTGACTGATTACATATTATGCATGTATAATTAAACCAGGTTGATATAAAAATACAATTTCCATTATGATCAAAGTCTCGAGATTACAAGGATTCAAATGAAGTAAGAATACAAGTTTCTAAAAATAGAAATGCGAATACAACTTTCTAAATATGGAAAGTACAGAAATGTGAAGCGTTTCACATGCATGTACGAGTGTTCTATAAATCGTAAGGATTTAACTGATAAAAAGTTAATGGTTTAACCAAAAGTGTGAGATGTCACATTATCCCCATGTTAAAAGAATTTCATCCCGATAATTGAGCAAGATGGAATCGTGTCACTTTGTTTGAGTGAAATTTTCCAGGTTGTCACATCATCCCCTTGTTAAAGGAATTTCGTCCTGAAATACAGTTGGTACTATCTATGTTTTTGTTTTGTGTTTCTGTTCTGAATAGGTGAGGGTATTTATGCTTCATTTGGTTCTCTCATTCCCACGTGAACTTCGCACGCTTAGAGTTCCAACGAACTTTGACTATGGGTATTTTGCTATCACTTTGAGTCTTGACCCCTCGGTCCATGATTTCTATTGGCTCTTCCACAAACTGTAGTTGCTCATCAACTTGAATCTTGTCCAACGGAACAACTAACGTGTCTCTACACACACTTTTTCAGATTGGAGACGTGGAAGATGTTATGAACTCCACTTAATTCTTCAGGAAGATCTAGCTGATATGCCACTAGCCCAATTTTCTCCGTGATCTTAAACGGGCCCACGTAGCGTGGGTTAAACTTGCCACTTTTCCCGAACCGAATTACACCCTTCCAAGGTGACACCTTCAATATGACCTATCTCTTACTTGGAATTTTAATGGCTTGAGGCGTTGATCGTATAACTCTATTGACAGTCACGAGCTGCCGCCATACAGTTTTTGAATTGTACAACCCTTTCAGTCACTTTGAGTACCAACTCTGGATCAGTGAGTTGACTATCTCCAACTTCTACCCATCATACAGGTGATCGATATTTTCGTCCGTATATAGTGCTTTGAAAAAGCACTGCTTGGATACTTGTGTGATAACTGTTGTTGTATGAGAATTCTACCAAGGGCAAGTGACTTTCCCAACTATTTCTAAAATTAATTACACATGCCGGAGCATGTCTTCCAGTGTCTGCATTGTTCACTCACCCTAGTCGTTCGTTTGTGGATGGTTGGCCGTACTGATGTCTAGATGCGAGCCTAGAGCCTTTTATAATGATCGCCAGAAGTGTGAGGTAAGTATGGGATCCCAATCAAGATAATAGATGTTGTCACTCCATGCTGGGAGATTACTTCCTTCATATAGATGCGGGCCAACTTCTCTATTTTATTAGTTTCCTTAATAGCAAGGAAATGAGCGGACTTTGTTAAGTGATCCACTATCACCCAGATTTTAGCATTTCCACCCTATGTTTTGGAAAGTTTGTGATGAAGTCCATGTAGATTTGCTCCCATTTCCATACTAGGATCTCCGATTGTTGCAGTAGTCCTGACGGTTTCTGGTATTTAACCTTAACCTTGGAGCAAGTCAGGCACTTGTGGCGATTTCAGCCTTCATATTCGGCCACCAGTATGTTGCTTTGAGGTCGTGATAGATCTTATCCGAGCCTGGATGGACAGAGTACCTAGACTTATGAGCCTCATCCATAATAAGTTCCCTTAGGTTTCCGTAGAGAGGTACCCAGACACTGTTCATAAAATATCGAATGCCATTCGATTTCACTTCCCAATCTCATTCCAATTTTGCGTAGGGACTCTACCTTCAAGTTCTCTTCTTTCGCTACTTCCAACTAAGCGTTTCGGATTTGTTCGGGCAATCTGAATGAATTGTAAGTTGTAACGCTCGGACTCATCTAGGTTTTGGGTTCTCCTTCCGGCTGAGGGCATCGGCTACCACGTTAGCCTTTCCCGGGCGGTACTTGATGGCACACTCATAATCGTTCAGGAGTTCGACCCAGTGATGCTGTCGCATGTTTAACTCCTTCTTGGCGAAAATGTGTTGGAGACTTTTATGATCCGTGTATATGGTACACTTGGTGCTATACAAGTAGTGTCTGAGACTCTGATTACCAATTTAACCCATTGACATCCAAACTTTGTCTCGTTTATATTGACAACAAAATCAAGCATGCAAACCATTCAAACACATAACATAGGCATTCATCCCTCAATACACAAGTATATATCCACCCTCCTCCAATCATGTGTTCTAATCATTCTTTTACCCCCCAAACTTGTAATTGGTTTAATACCGTTCATTTGACATGTCATCACCTATGTTGTATAGCCACAAGTTACGAGTCAATACTACCATATTAAGATACAAAACCATACCTATATTCACAAATTAACAATAACACACAAGTTATGGTTCTAAACAAAACTATATAAATCCATTTACCCAAATAACTAGGGATGGCAATCGAATCCGACCGATGGGCCAACTTTAAAGCTGACACATTGAGGATGGGTTTAGGGTCATGTAACCGGTTCATGAAAAATGCATTTTAGTTATTTCAAACTGAGAAAGCAGGTTGTTGGATGCACTTACATACTTCTTAAACCCTCCCTTATGTTGGTTGGCAAAGCATGCAACTTTGTTACTATTTTGTTAGTCTGTTGTTATTGTTTGTTCTTTACTTCATTTTAATGGTACTAAAGACGTAATAAACTATTGGCATGGTAGCTTTGTTTGTTACACGTAGCCAGGAGTTTCAGCCTATATAAAATAAATTTTGCTGGAAACAACGCTACGACTTTGGCTTTTAAGATGGGCCATTAAGGTCGTGATCAAGTATCAGGGTTTTTTCATAAACAACAAGTTTTTTTTCATAAATAAGCTACCCATACTTTCTTTGTTTCATTTAATGTTGATTTGTTGTAATTTTGTTGCTTGATGATTATTTGTTGCTTGATGATTAATGAAAGTGAAGAATAATTATGGTGGGCTTGCCAAGGTTGGGTCAAATGCAATATAGGTGACAAGAAAGAAAAAAAGGTAGACCGAGAAAGCAGGTGCCAGCCGGTGCAACAGCCATGACGAAAAAGAAGAAAAGAGGCAGGACCAGAAAGTATTGTCTAGATGGGTCTGTCGAAAGGGCTAGATTTTCAAGGCCGGTCTCATCTGTTGCTCCACATACCGCGGTGAAAGTTGACCACCAACTTCTATGTAAAGATGTGGATGCTCTAGGCAATAAAAAATGGTTCTTTTTATGTTTGAATTGAGGATTTTATTTGCTATTATGTTAATAGATAATTGTAGATGTTCTTTGTTTTTTTTGTCTATGTGAACTAGGAGAGTCTCGAAAAAAAATTCTAATTTGGTTGCTTACTTTTGGGATATAGTTGAGTAGTGTGCTTACTGCTATAGATTCTCAATGCAATGTGTACGATTCTTTTATCATGTGCCCATAGATATGTTTTTCTCCACCAAAACAATTTTTTAGAACTTACTAGGACATTTCCAGCCTTTTTCTTGAGTGTTACATATCCTTTCTCATCTTTTGTGGTAAAAATAGCGATAAACTTTTATATTGGCGTATGTTTGTGTATTTATATGTATACATATTATAACCTCATAAAGCCTTTGGGGTTTTCCTTTATGCTAATAAAGACTTCATTTGAACAACTTTTCGATGGGCCCAGTCATCATGACTACGAGTCAGGGTCAACATGGAGATTGATGATCCAAAAGGAAAATAAGTTCTTATATCTTAGCAGGAGAAGATGGTAAATGACCGTGGTATGGATTTAGGTTGGTCCCTCGTATAAAAATTGACTCATAGTTATATTTGACATATAAGATTTCGGTGTAAGTGGCATCCTACGGTTTCCTATTGAGCTAAGTGACGTATCAATAGAAGATGAAGGGCCGCACAACAAACAATGATGTCATTGTTCTTGAAAGTGATGCTTTTGTTAATGATGAAGATGATGGCAACCCTTTATTTGTTATATGTGATGGGTGCAAATAGGGAGAATTTGAGATAAAAGCAAATAGGGAGAATTTGAGTATATGAAGCATGAAATCAAGAATGGTCAAGTATGGGTACTTAGACTATAGACTAGGTCAAATCATGGCAATTTTTCCTAATTCCCTATAGTTATGGCTCCGATACCAATCTATCACACCCCAATAGATGACGAAATCATTGGGGCGGACGTAGTTAGATTGCTCGAGAATTCATAACACTAAATGTGACAAATATTTAATAAATAATATTTTATTTCATTGCTAATCGTTCAAGTACATGAATTGGAAAACAAAAATACAACAAATCTTGCATGATTAATCTATAAACATGAATTTAAAGTTTGGTCCGTTTCTAGTCCTTTCTATCAAGTTCCATTCGTCGTCATCATCATAGAATTCATGCAATAAGTATTAAAGTATAGTTCAATACAAAAGTATTGGCGAGGATACAAGTTTGAATACTAGCATAACTATAAAAGTTTAAACAAATCCACATGGCATAATAGTTAACTTAAATTATCATACAATACTAGCATGCAACTATATGTGTCAACCCAAAGCTTACCGCTAGCGTAATCTAATCATAGCAATGACTAGACCGTTTTGTTTACTTAACATGACCTCACAAATACGAGCGGTGCATTACTCCTATAGCGCTATACATGTTTAGGGAGGTTTGAAACAAGTTAATGACAAAGCATAGCACATGTAACGATTCTAGCATATATGAATTCTAGCATAACGTATTAAGCACATATGACGGATTGTTTGATTATAAGCATGCTTGTAAATGTATGTGTGTGTTTTTAGTAAGGAATGAGTATTGCACCCAAAAAGTGTCGAAAAGTAAAAAGGTCATGTATACTCACAATTTTGCAAAGCTTCCCGATTATCCGTGTTTTGGCGAGTTGATGTGAATAGAGAGTGAAAGTGTGTGAGTATTCGGAGGATTTGGATTGGAATTTAAAGTACAAAAGTATGTATACACAAAGTAATTATCTAGTCTTAAACACTCGTTTTTGATACTATAAATCCCGTATGGGTTAATGTGATTTCATGGGTTAAGATACCCATTAGAATCGTTAACGAGAGGTTCAAGACTTAGATAATATAACCTATTACCATGACAAGTAACCATGTTGATCATCGTCAAGGATTCGGTTATGTATATATATTTACCGTATAGTCTATATAATAATTCTAAGCTAAGTTTATCAAGGATATCATAGATTGTCATATAAGCCATGCATGGAGGTAGGAGGATAACCATCCTTTAACCTCATTGTAAGATTCACCAATACACAAATTATCACAAGGATAATTCGGATGGTCATGAATGAAAAGGAAATGTACCATACTTACTATACCAAGTAGCCAAGTAACCTTTAACCCAGTGAGGCGGCACCGATATAGAAAGAGTTAACTAAGTGTTGGAGGCTTGACGGGGTTATGTCACTTTCAAGCTAGCAAACCACTTGGGATAGCAATTGTAAAACATCAAGTGAGGTGGTGGAATGAAGGTAGGATAGCCAAGGCTTCCAAGTATTCACACCTATACCAAAACACAAGTCTTGCCATCAACTTCATGGCAAGCTCGGATGGTTTCATCACTTGTGGGTTGTATAAACCCTTGCAAAAATAGAAAGTTTAGAGGTGTTTGCATCTGTTAAACTCATAAGAATCTATTCCTAACAAGTTTCATAACCTTAGATAGGTTTAAGAACAAGTAGGCACAAGATTCATGTCACACCCCGACCCGCAGCAGATAAGGTAACCGAGGCATGATTGGGAGTTCATTAAAGCTTATGACATACTATTAAAAGTTTTGATATTTATTATTTCAATTTAAATAAAATCCCATAAACACAATATAAAAAAAATCAACTACAGAATTCGAAATAATTTCAAATAACTTATTTATTCTTCTAAGGCCCAATTCTAAGTGATCCATTCTTCAAACCTGTTCACCTATATCATGTTTAAAAAGAAAATTTTTGGGTCAACAAAAGTTGACGAGCGAACCTTATTTTTTTTAGAAAAATTGTATGTTTAAATTTGAATTATTAAGAAAACGTGCGTTAACCAATGTAAATATATATGTTGTATGTCATATGTCAAACCTCCATAAACAATCTCAAACAATAATCACATCAACTATATGTAAATGTGCACGGTATTATGGTGTGCTGCAAGATCTAAGCTCAATCAAACAAAGCTGGTCTCGTGTGTTGGCGACATCAAGTTCCGCTCATAGGTATTGGGGAACAGACGAGCATATGATGATGAAATGTCCAAATGAATGTAATGCACCAAATGATTAACAACCAAACAACACATAACATAGATACTTCACATAATGGTACTTGCATGTAATTGAACTTTGTAAAATGGAATAAAGATACACGACACATGATACACTCAAAAACGTATAAACAAAAAGGAAAGGGGGGAATTGTAAGATTCACTGACAATTTTTGCGTATAAAGATTCCCTCAAGATAACGCACGAGGAAAGATAGAGTTCCGGAAGAATGAAAACGATTACTCAATATGTTAGAATGCCACACAACGATCTAGTTATTATTTATAGATTTAAATAAAATTCCCAATATTCATGGTTCTTAACTTAATTATTTAGATATCAAAGTTTATCTCATTATTAACTCTCTTTTTTATAAAAAGGAATATAATAAAATTTTCTTTCTTTTTTTTTACTTATTTATGGTATAAATAAATCTAGAGATTTATTATAAAAGAAAATAATTAAAGATAAAATAAATTTTTCACTATTGAGTTTGTTATAAAAAAATGAATTAAAAATAAAATCCCAAAAAAAAAAAAACAGGTCTGCCCGGATTCGATCCGGGGACCTCTCCATTGCTTGCACAGGTCCCTTCCACTGGGCTATGTGTCTAACTCAGTTATATGTCGGCCGGTAATTATTCTTATACAGAAACACAAGACTCCCATATACTGGTTTTTTTTAAAAAAAGATGTAGTTGCAGCGGATAACAAGGGGTCAGAGGCTCGAACCCGTGGCCTCTTGTATGAGAGAACAAGTATCAACCACTGCTCTACAACATCAAGATCTGAAACGTTTGGATTTTTATTTTATTTGTACAAGATGTAACAGTCATCTTCTTCATTCAATACTTGAAACCGAATACTGCTAATAGTATTTTCCGGCAGGTCAGTTTTGTTTAGGTGAGTATTAACGTCGAAAAAGTAAAGTTTTCATCCGAAAATTAACAAGGAAATAAGAGGATAAAGATAGGTTACCGAGACGAACGTGGCGCGATTTTGTCGTGAACTCCAAATATCTTTGGCAACTGGTACCGTCACATACGAACGTGAAAGGTGTGTGTTTTCTTTTGTGGTGTCACCCTTCAAGGGAATGAATAGGCTCTCTATATATAAGATTTTGCTAACCAAAGGCAGTATCCATGGGTCTATATTTGATTTCTTTTTGTGAAATTTCAAAACTAGGAGATTTGGTTAAATAATTTGCCAAAGTTGCGAGATTGTATTGATCTAGTTTTACGTCCAGGTTCATGTTTTTGTAAGTAAGGAAACCTCCTTCAAATGGAAACACAAATAATGAGGTTGCTGTGTTTAGTTTGGGCGGCAAACGAGTTGCAAAGCACTCGATCGCAACTTCATATATAATATGTATACATGTGAGTCTTGCACCAAACCTACAGGTGGTGCAGTGGTGCGTGTGGATTTGTTTAACTAGGTAGACGTGGTCCACCTGTTTACATATTTTTTTTCTTCGTATTATTTACATCAAAAGGCTCCAAGTTTCAATTAATACACGAAGGGTCCCTCTACATTAAAGTTATATTTTTGTTACTACATGTTATAGTTTATAATTTCGTTATTCATTATAGAGATAGCGTATATATGTATGTATGCGTATAACAATAAATAAAAAAATCCTCGTTCATTCATTTGAAGTTTGATTCAAAACGGGTCGGATTTGGAAGCCCATTTTGACGGATGTTACAGTCTCCCCTACTTTTAGGAATTTCGTCCCGAAATTAAGAGGAAATAGGGTTGCCTTGAAAGAGGTGAGGGTACTTTTCGTGCATCGAATCTTCACGTTTCCAAGTAAACTCGAGTCCACGTTTTGACTCCCAGCAAACCCTGACTATAGGGATTCGACTCCGTCTTAAGCGTTTTTCACCGAAGTCCATGATTTCAACGGGTCGTTCTACAAAGTGCATCGACTCGTTGATCTGTATATCCTCCAATGGTATATGAAGATTCTCGTCAGCAAGGCACTTCTTTAGATTAGAAACATGGAAGGTTGGATAGATCATGCTGAGTTCCTCGGGTAATTCAAGCTTGTATGCTGCAGGACCAACTCTCTCGAGTAATTTAAAAGGGCCAACATAGCATGGTGCCAGCTTCCCTTTTTGTCCGAATCGAATAACTCCCTTCCATGGAGATACCCTTAAAAGCACTTGATCACCAACACTAAATTCTAGGGCTTTTGCCATTTGTCTGCGTAGCTCTTTTGACGACTCTGGGCTGCTAGAAGATTATTGTGAATTTGGAGGATCTTGTTATTGTCTCTTGTATCAGTTCAGGTCCGGTGATTTGAGCTTCACCGATTTCGTGCCAACATATTGGTGATTGGTACTTACGGCCGTATAGAGCTTCAAATGGAGACATCTTGAGGCTGGAGTGGTAGCTGTTATTGTTAGAAAATTTGATTAGCGGTAGATGAGCATACCAGTTTCCTTTGAAATCGATGACGCATGATCGCAACATGTCTTCAAGGGTCTGTATGGTGCGCTCGGACTGACCATCAGTTTGTGGAAGAAAAGCGGTACTGAGATCTAGTCGAGTGCCTAATGCTGACTGTACGGCTTGCGATGTGCGTGAAGTAAAGCGTCCATCTCGATCCGAAATAATACTCAAGGGAACATCATGTCGACTTACAATCTCATCGATATAAATACAAGCCAACTTCTCGTTTTTGTAATCTTCATGAATTGGAATGAAATGAGCGGATTTAGTAAGGCGATCGACAATAACCCAAATCATATCATGCCCACTGGAAGTGCGAGGTAACCCAGTAATGAAATCCATGGTTATATTTTCCCACTTCCAGATGGGAATTTCGGGTTGAACGAGTAGACCCGAGGGTCTTTGATGTTCTGCTTTGACCTTCGAACATGTGAGGCATTTGGAAGCAAAAACGACAATATCCTTTTTCATTCCATGCCACCAATAAGTGTATCGGAGGTCCTGATACATCTTATCAGCTCCTGGGTGTATGGAATATCGTGTTTTGCGTGCCTCGTTCATGAGAAAAATGCGGAGATTATCACGACCGGGCACCCAAATATGATTTAGATAGTGAAGGATGCCATTGGATTTTGATTCTAATTTGGTTTCAGCTCCACAGGATAACTCATCATGTAAATCGTTCACTGTTACCGAGGTATGTTGGGCTTCACGGATATGTCTTTTAATGTCGGTTACGATTTGAGAACACAAGAGATGGATGGAGTTTGCATACTCTTTTCGGCTAAGAGCATCTGCTACAACATTGGCTTTGCCTGGGTGATAACGGATCTCGCCTTCATAATCGTTTAGAAGTTCGATCCATCGTCGTTGCCTCATGTTTAGCTCTTTTTGATTGAAGATGTACTGGAGACTCTTATGGTCAGTGTAGATCTCACACTTTGTGCCATAGAGATAATGTCTCCATATCTTTACACGATTGCCCTAAGTTTGGGTCGTGATTTGTGTAATTTCTTTCATGGACTTTGAGTTGTCTTGAGGCGTAGGCTATCACCTTGCCTCTTTGCATTAAGACACACCCTAACCCTTGACCCAACGCATCATAAAAAACTGCAAAGTCATCACAACCATCTGGGATGGTAAGGATAGGTGCATCACAAAGTCTCTGCTTCAAAGTTTGGAAAGCCTCCTCCTGTTTGGGCCCCCAATCGAAGGGTTTACCCTTGTATGTCAAGGTTGTGAGTGGTAAAGCAATTTGGGAAAAGTTGGCAATGAAACGCCGATAGTAGCCTGCTAAGCCGAGAAAAGACCTGACTTCAGTAGGGGTGCGTGGAGCCTGCCACTCTTGCACCGCTTTGATTTTTGCTGCATCAACATGAATTCCCTTGTCGTTGACAACATGACCAAGGAATTGGACTTCCTTTAACCAGAATTCACATTTGGAAAACTTAGCGTAAAGCTTTTCAGTATTCAAGAGCGTTAAAATAAGCCGAAGATGCCGCTCGTGATCCGACTTGACCTTAGAATAGATAAAGATGTCATCAATAAATATAATAACAAAACGATCATGTTGATGCACTTTATGTCCGTCACTGTGCGAATAGGCTAGAAAGAGTGTGTATTGAATATTGTATAGATTAGATACGAACACACGTCCCAAAGGCGAACGAGAACCGGCTCGTACAAGTGAAAATGTCACTTGTATGAGTAACAATGTGCCTCGTACGAGTGATAAACATCTCACTCATACGAGTGAGCTTATGTGGTTCGTACGAGTAACATCTTTTCACTCGTACGAGCAACCATTCTCATGAGCTGGTCATGTCTATATATAGGTGTTGTGTGTTCATTGTTTGTAAGTTTTGGAAGTTTTAGAAGTTTCCTGAGGGGAAACGCTGGCGGATTCTCTCCAGGAACTCTGCTAGCAAGACAAGATGTATACTCTTTCGGTATGAATGAATGAAAGCTTCTGCTGATTCTGTTCCTACTCTCTGTTTATATCGTTCTACCGAATCGGTACTATCATTCGCCCAAAACCTCCGTCTAGAACCGCCGTCACCGGGACCACAAGTGGTATCAGAGCCTTGAGGCCTGATCTGAGGACAAACTTCAAGTTTAGCAGTCTACCAATAGTTTTAGGTCCAGATTCAACCATTGGAGTTTTCTACATCTACACTTTCTCATATAGATCTCAGATTTGGACGAATTCATGGAAAAATTGGACTAGGATTTTAGTATATCATGTTAAAATCAACTCTAATAAATCCTTGAAAATTTAGATCTAAAATCAAACTTAATCATGTCAAAAATTGTAAAAATCATCCGTATGGTGACCTGAGCTGATTCGTATGAGTAGAGAGACAACTCGTACGAACGGACATCCGTACAAATTAAGTCTTTCGTACGAATGGGCAAACAAGTTTTTCTTGAAAATTTACAAGTTAAAAAAATTGCCCTTCGCACGAAGCAGTGATTCGCACAAAATGGTCACTCGCACGAGTAATCTTTTTAGTCGTATGAATATCTCGCTCGCACGAATCCCTTAATTCACAAGAGTATCTTACTCGCACGGAACAACTGAGTCGCATGAGCAACTGGTCACTCGCACGAAGAACATTTTGTCGTATCTTTTGTCATTCTAATAAGTGTTTTCCAAAATAGTGTTTCTGGAATTTTGCAGAAAAAATGGAAGAAGAATTTTACAATGCTTTTGCTGCTTCAGCAGTTACAACCATCACAGCTTAGAATATGAACCTTGAAAACGAGATGGACACGATGACAAAGCCTCCAAAGCTGATGAATCTTGAAGACTATGATAGATGGAGTGAAAGATTTATGAACTGGGTTCAAGCGAATCATTTCACCTGGTGGTTTGCCATTGAAGCGAAATATCAAGCTTCAATTAGAGAGAATGGCCTTGAAAAAACGTTAGCTCAACTCTCGGAGTTCGAAAGAGAAAAGTTCATTAACCAGAAGAAAATTACGAACATCTTGCAGCAAGCCATCAATGAAGAAGCACCGGTTGAACCTAGGGATATCCGGGAATATATAAGTTACAACCAAGGTATTTCTACATAAAGGGGTTGTCCTTTCGCTTCACTCTCTGGGGTGAACTCACTTAAGCTGATCTTCAAAACTAGCAGCGCCGTTAGTCTTGTCACGGGGAAATGGTGGTTTTCTCCGTGACCACACTCCAGCGTGGGAATAAGTACTTGAGGATTGCAAGTAAGGTAGTAAGTAAGTTGTATGTGAGTGGGTGTGTATGCGTCTCCTTTACCTGGAGATCCAATACTTAACTATAGCCGAAAAGATATGTTCAGGAGCTGGGCTGGTGGGCCTTGGGCCTGATCCATACAGCCAGAGATGTCCATTTTGTCCCTCTGCGTCAGACATTAATTGTTCCATGTAGGAGAATTAATGTCCTCTGTCAAGAGGTGTGCTTTGTCGGATGTTGAGTGGTGCCACGTGTAAAGGCAGCCGTCTCTGGTGTCAGGCCTTCTACCAACCGAAAGTGGAGAAGGTGGAACAGTCACTGACAGAGATATGGTTGGTTTGCAGTCTGACGTCTGCATTACTGCTCATGTGACACTGTCATACGCAACCTGCCGAGCAACTCTTGGTCACAGTTCTGCCACTTTGTACCCTTGAGTATGGTCAACACCTCCTAGTGCTTACCCCTTCTGCGAGGCTGTCAAAGTTTTTTTCGCCAGCGCAGGGTGTCAGGGGTATATCCTTTTGTCCCAAGAGTATGTGGTGCTCTCATGTGTGTCTTGTCCTTGCAAGGTTTTAGGATTCATGGTTCAGAGGGATGTTGTTCTGCGCAGTGTCTAGTAACATGTGCGCATGAGTCTAACTTGGGGTTGTAACAAGTACACAAGGCTCGTTGTGTGATTTGTATTATTTAGTCTAACTTGTCGTTGCGCTGAGTGCGCAAGACTCGTTGTTTGACTTGATTACCTTGATCTAATTTACCGTTGTGCTGAGTGCACAAGGTTCATTGTGTGACCCATCAGTGTTGGTCTAATTCACCATTGTGCTGAGTGCGCAAGACTCATTGTATGACCTATTGGTGTTGGTCTAATTCACCGTTGCTCTGGGTGCGCAAGGCTCATTGTATGACCTATTGGTGTTGAAGAACACGCACCATTGCATTATGCATGCAAGGTTAACTTTCGTAAAAAGTAGTTAAGGGTATGGTTCGTTACGCAGACATAGGGTTTTGGGACCATACCCCCTCAAGTCCCCCCCAGTCCAGTGCTGCTCCTACGCGTATATTTAAAATGGGAGGAGTGATGGACTAAAATAATTGTTGCATGCGCTGTTATTGTAATGGCGAAAATTTAACAAGGGTTGGGGGAAAACGTTTGTGTGAAGGAAACTTTTTGTAATCCAGACCTTGGAATTTGAACTTCTGCTTTTCTGACGTTGTAGGCGGGTTGGTGAGAAAAAGTGGGATTTGAAAGGACATCTGGCAACTCTGCCGTTTCGCCTGCCATTCATTAATGAATTGGCAGGGAGAGTGGTGGCCATGCGCGCATGTTAACCGTCATTGGCAACTTGTTTTCCACGCGTCTTTTCAAGGTTGGCTGTTATTGCCAAGCGTGTGTCACGTTCTGCAACCGCGTTAAATGTGAGCACTATAAATAGAGGTAGTCTGTTAGGGTTTTCATCACTCACTCACTTGTCTTTCACCTTCTTCTCAGCATTCTTTGAGTTCTTGTGTTTTCTTCTTCAAAGTTTTCTTCAAAATTTTTTCTTTTCTTTGCGTCTAATGGCTTGTAGAGGGCCTGAGTCTGCCTGTAGTGTTGGGGCTCCGCTCCCCTTGCCGGCAGGTTTTTGAGGATATAGTTTCTGGTTTCCGGTTTCCCCCCAACTAGGGGCTCGGCTACCGGCTGACGGTGAAACAGCCGCCGATGCTCCGGCGGGTTATATCCCCGTTTTTTATGATTTTTTTGGTGAAGATAACTTCCGGTTACCTGTCACCAAGTTTTTTCTTGAAGTTCTACAGTACTACGGCTTCCACCTCTCCTAGTTGAATCCAATGGGGATGGTGAGAATAAAATACTTTGAGTTTTTGTGCTGGTCGACAGGGTCTGTTCCCACGTCGACCGTTTCCGCATTTTTTACCAACTTCATTGTTCAATGGGATTTTATTCTTTCCAGCACCGTGAGCAGGCACGGAAAATTTGCTATCTCCTACCAAGTCGGTGTGAAAGCCGGTGTCAAACCTGTGCCTTTGGCATTCCAGGGGCCGAATGAGATTCCGACGGAGACCATCCCAATACTAGTGCTAGACCCCTGGTATTGTGATCTGAAGGAGATCCCAGCGATTCAGTTGCCGAAGAGGATACTGGTGGCGGCGGGATGAGCCTGTTGCGGAAACCCGACTGCCGGAACCTGCCAATGTACGTGGAGGGAATCGGAGTAAGTGTTCATATTCCGTTGTGTATCCTTGACTTTGAGTTGTTTATAGGCTAACATGCATGTGTTTTCTTGCAGGAGCGCCATTGTTCTTGGCCGCCTTTCAGAGGAAGGAAGGGCGGATTGAAAGGCTCCCCTTGGGCCCGGATGAGCCCACTTGGTAAGCGCAATTCCTGGTAAATTTTGCCCTAATCAACGATGCGGACCTGGATGTTCCCGCGCCTTCAACTGGTAAGTTCCTGTTGTTGAATACTACAACTTTTCAAGTGACTTATGCGCTGTTATGATGTGATACAGGCACGCTGGGGGATTTGGGCATTGGCCCAGATCACAAGAAGAAGAGGTGCGCAGGGTCGAGCGTGGTGGTTGAGAAGGAGGCGACTCAACCCAGGGCGGGCCCTCGCAAAGGTAAGCGCGTTGTATCTGACAAGTGGAAAGCTTATGTAGTCGTGTTTGACTCATGGGTGGGTCTTGATCCTGTAGGTGCGAAGAAGACTGCACCAAAGCCGGTGGTTATCCCGACCACCAAACTTGCTAGTCCTGTGGACGCTGAGGCCAGCCCAGAAGTGGCTGTTAAGTGAAAGAGGCGTCCGAAAGAGGACTTCTCCGCGCAACCACCTAAAAAGGTTGCGCGGAAACATATGGGGAAGAACATCTGATAACTGTTGCGTGCACTCAGCCGTTTCGCCTGCCATTCATTAATGAATTGGCAGGGAGAGTGGTGGCTACGCGCGCATGTTAATCGTCATTGGCAACTTGTTTGCCACGCGTCTTTTCCTGGTTGGCTATTATTGCCACGCGTGTGTCACGTTCTGCAACCGCATTAAATGTGAGCACTATAAATAGAGGTAGCCTGTTAGGGTTTTCCTCACTCACTCACTCACTTGTATTTCATCTTCTTCTCTGCATTCTTTGAGTTCTTGTGTTTTCTTCTTCAAATTTGTTCTTTTCTTTGCATTTAATGGCTTCTAGAGGGCCTCAGTCTGCCTCTGGTGTTGGGGCTCCGCCCCCTTGCTGGCGTGTAAGTTGAGCCGACAGGTTTTTGAGGATATAGTTTCTGGTTTCCCCCAACTGGGGGCTCGGCTACCGGCTGACGGTGAAACAGCCGCTGATGCTCCGGCGGGTTATATCACCGTTTTTTATGATTTTTCGGTGAAGGTAACTTTCGATTGCCTGTCACCAAGTTTTTTCTTGAAATTCTGCAGTACAACGGCTTCCACCTCTCCCAGTTGAATCTAATGGGGATGGTGGGAATAACATACTTTGAGTTTTTGTGCTGGTCGACGGGGTCTGTTCCCACCGTCGACCGTTTTCTGCATTTTTACCAACTCCATTGTTCAATGGGGTTTTATTCTTTCCAACACCGTGCGCAGGGACGGAAAATTTTGCTCTCTCCTCCCAAGTCCTTTCATGATTGGAAGGCAAAATTCTTTTTTGTGAAAGCCGGAGTCATACCTATGCCTTTGGCGTTTGAGGGGCTGAATGAGATTATGCGGAGACCATCCCAATACTAGTGTTAGACCCCTAGTATTGTGATCTGAAGGAGATCCTGACAATTCAGTTTCCGGAGAGGATATTGGTGGTGGCGGGATGAGCCTGTTGCGGAAACCTGACTGCCGGTACCGGCCAGTGTACGTGGAGGGAATCGTAGTAAGCGTTCTTATTCCGTTGTGTTTCCTTGACTTTGAGTTGTTTGTAGGCTAACATGCATGTGTTTTCTTGCAGGAGCGCCATTGTTCTTGGCCGGCTTTCAGAGGAAGGAAGGGCGGATTGAAAGGCTCCCCTTGGGCCCGGATGAGCCCACTTGGTATGCGCAAGTCCTGGGCAACTTTTGCCCTAATCAAAGATGCGGACCTGGATGTTCCCGCGCCTTCAACTGGTAAGTTCCTGTTGTTGAATACTGCAACTTTTCAAGTGACGTATGCGCTGTTATGCTGTGATACAGGCGCGCAGGGTCGAGCGTGGTGGTTGAGAAGGGGCGACTAAACCCATGGCGGGCCCTCCCAAAGGTAAGCGCGTTGTATCTGGCAAGTGAAAAGCTTATGTAGTCGTGTCTGACTCATGGGAGGGTCTTGATCCTGTAGGTGCGAAGAAGACTGCACCAAAGCCGGTGGTTATCCCGACCACCAAACCTTCTAGTCCAGTGGACGCTGAGGCCAGCCCAGAAGTGGCTGTTAAGTGAAAGAGGTGTCCGAAGAGGACTTCTCCGCGCAACCACCTAAAAAGGTTGACGGAAACATATGGGGAAGAACATCTGACAACTATTACATGCACTCAGCCGTTTCGCCTGCCATTCATTAATAATGGCAGGGAGAGTGGTGGCCACGCGCGCATGTTAACTGTCATTGGCAACTTGTTTGCCACGCGTCTTTTCCTGGTTGGCTATTATTGCCACGCGTGTGTCACATTCTGCAACCGCATTAAATGTGAGCACTATAAATAGAGGTAGTGTTAGGGTTTTCCTCACTCACTCATCACTTGTCTTTCATCTTCTTCTCTGCATTCTTTGAGTTCTTGTGTTTTCTTCATCAATTTTTTTCTTTTCTTTGCGTTTAATGGCTTCCAGAGGGCCTAAGTCTGCCTCTGTGTTGGGGCTCCGCCCCCCTTGCTGGCTTGTAAGCTGAGCCGGCATGTTTTTGAGGATATAGTTTTTTGTTTCCCCCCAACTGGTGGAAGGCTCTGGTATGGGTACTAATGTGGGTTCTGTGGCGGTGGAAGAACTCGCTCAGGGGGGAGGGGAACCACAGGTCATGGTGGAACGGCCTGTGGTTGTTGTTGCGGAATTGCGGGTGGAATTCGAAGAGCCCACGGTTGATATGGAGGAAACAAGGTTCATTGTGGAAGAACCCGTTGTGGTGGTGGGAGAACACGCGCCTCTGGATGGCGCAGTTCTAGTTGGTGAGGCGGAGCCGATTGGAACCATTTCCTTCCAGGATGCTCAGACCGGTGCTCCACAAGGGGAGCATGCAGAGGAAACGGCACTCGGTGATGGCAGGGGGTTCTGGTAGAAGCCCTTCCGCTGAAGAGTCTCCAATCCGCCCGGATGAAACTCCAAGGGATTATTCTTACATGTCATACTCCTCCTCTCAAGCTAAAGAGATCCACACTCCTGTGTGGAAATTAGAGAAAGGAGATGACTTTTCTCACTGGCCGGCGTGTCGTGAGTTTTTTAAGGGAGCTTTCCCTCCACGGAGGTACGTGTTCTTTCTGGTCATGAGGAAGAAGAAACGTACCACACGTACCTCCAGGCAGCTGCAAGGTCTGCCTCTGTGACTTACAAGATTGTTCATGAATGGCGGGGCTTGCTAAAGCAAAAGAAAGATCTTGAGGCTGCCCAAGAGGTCCTTGGTAAAGAGCGAGTCCAAGTGGCTACGCGTGAAGCTGTGGTGCAGGCAAAGGAGACTGCCTTGACCGACAACCAGCGAGCTGAAAAATGATCCGCGCTAGGGTGGAAGAGACGGGCCAAAGCCTCGGACGCCAAACTTGCGGAGGAGCGCAGGTGGTGGAAAGAGGCTTGTGAAAGGGATAAACAAATCCCTGAGGGATGAACTGGCCCGGTTGCACGCTGATGTGGCGTGGGAGAAGAAGGAGAAGGAGGCGGCGATTGCCTCGCTGCACAGGCTAGTGTGCAATGAGCACACAGTGAGCAGAAGGAGGTAACCCCTTGTCTTTGTGTTCACTCATTTTTGATATTACTAAATTATGATGCTAACCTTGTTTGTGAACAAACAGGTTGAAGCTTGCGCTGCTCTGGAGAGCGCCAAGAAAGACCCCCAAGCAACCTTGGTGGAGAAGGCTGAGCTTCAGCGCAGGCTGCGGTTGGCGGAAGCGAAGTGGAGGTGGGCGAGAAAAAATTGGGGGATTCTGAAGATGCCCGCACCATCTTCGAGTCGTTAGTGGAGTCGCTGACCAACAACATGCTGTGGCTTCAACAACATGGAATTGTCAATGTAAGTACTCCGCTTGCTCTTTGATCATTATGTGATGGCTCTGAACTATTCTTTGAATTTGCAAATTGCAAACTCCATTCTAAACTCTGCAGAGTTAGATGGCGCAGTGGTCAAGCTCGTGGTTGCTACGCGCCATGATGGGCATGCGCAAGCCTATGCTGAGTGTGCGCAACAGGTCACTCATGCATTGGACATTCCATGGATTCCAGCCATGCTTCCACTCATGGAGTCAATACCAGAGCTGTTTTCTAGAGAGCACTGCAAGGGTATAACCGTCTTGATATCCCAACGTTGGAATTGGTAAGCGAGGCACTCACCCACGATGACTTCGTCGACCACTTGAAGGATATCTTTTCAGAAAAAGCCGAGGCTGCTGCTGATGAAGACTAGTGTAGGATCCTTAATGTAATATCTTTGTAGGATCTTTGGTTGTACTGCGCACTGCGCGGTTTGTAAATATTTTTATCCTTAGTGAAATGTTTCTTCCTTGTTACAATATTTGCGTGAAAAGGACCATCTTTGCGTAGGTTTAGTGAATGAAACTGGTAATGAACTCGTGTATGAACATCAGCTCCCATGCGCGTCTACATAGGTAGTGACTTAGGGTTCAAGAGTCATTGTCTACCAAGGTGTTTTCACGTATGCCCAAAGTGGTTCCGCGCATTTGTAACGAAACATTAAGATAAACATAAATCATGTAACTCTTGTCTTTATTACACAATGGTGCGTAAGAGCCATATACAGAGTAGACAAAAGATAATGAACTTGCAGGTTTACATGTAGCACCGTCTTAGCTGCTGCGCGTTCCATGTCCTAGGGATGTTTGTTCCATCTAGGCGCTTAAGGGTGTATGTGCCTTTTCCTAGGACTTCATGGATAACATAAGGACCTTCCCAATTAGGTGCCAGTTTTCCAGGACGTTTGGCATTAGACGCCTCATTGTCACGTGGAACAAAGTCACTAGGTAAAAAGGTACTATGCGGACTCGCGCATTGTAATACTTTTCAGCTTGGACTTGTATTTTGCCTCGTTGATGGCAGCGTTTTCACGCCTTTCTTCTAGTAAGTCCAAGTCAAGTGTGCACTCGTCTCATTGTTTTGGCCTTGCGCAGCGAGCATGCGTGGTGATGGGAGGCCTATCTCTGCGGGAATTACTACCTCCGTCCCATACACAAGGCTGAAAGGGGTTTCGCCCATGCTGTTTTAGGCATGGTTCGATGAGCCCAGAGGATGCTTGGCAACTTGTCTACCCAGCCTTTGCGCGCTGTACCCAACCTCGCCTTGATCCCTTCGACTATGCTTTTGTTAATTCTTTCCATTTGGCCGTTCCCTTGGGGATGCGCGGCCGAAGTGAATACGTGTTCGATATGCATTTCTTTCATCCATTGCTGTAGCTCTTCAGCTTGCGAAATTGGGATCGTTATCGCTGACTATGCGCAAGGGTAACCCGAAGCGGCATATAATGTGTTTCCATATGAACTTTCGCACTAGTTGCTGTGGTGGATGCAAGGGGTTTGGCTTCTACCCATTTGGTGAAATAATCGACTGCAACGATTATGAACTTCACCGCTCATGGAGCGTCTGGGAATGGTCCCACCATATCGATTGCCCATTGTTGAAAGGGCCACGCTGTTGCCACCGGGATCAGAGGATTCTTGGGCGCAGTGTCTTTGGAGCGTGGCGCTGGCATGATGCGCATTTGCGTAGTGTTTTGACCGCATCAAGGTGCATGCCAGGCCAACAGTAATCGGCGTTCATGATCTTTGCCACAACCATGCGCGTGCCGGCGTGAATTCCGCGTAACCCTTCATGTATTTCGCGGATCAAGTACTACGCGTCTTACGGATCAACGCTGCGGAGGAGCGGTCCAAGGTATGACTTTAAGTATAAGATACCGTTTGCCATTTCATAGTTGAACGCCTTGTTCTGGACTTTGCTTGCTTCCGCTTTGTTTTCAGGGAGGCACCCGTGTTGCAAGAACATGATAATGGGGGACATCCAAGACGGATTTCCCACTTCAACGATGTTGACTTGCCGCAAAGGAACATAAGGGTTTTTGAGTACCTCAATGAGGAACTCGCGCGTAAGATGCTTGAAGCTCGTAGCGGCTAACTTGCTGAGAGCGTCAGCGTGTTTGTTCTCGCTTCGATTGACATGGGTTATTTTGAAGTGGTGGAATTTGGTTATTAAGGCTTGCGCCTGTTCTAGAAACAAGGCCATTACCTCGCCTTTTGCGTCGTACAGGCCATTGACCTGTCCGGCGACTAAGAGGGAATCGATGTGGGCCTCCAAATTCTGCGCACCCATTTTGATTGGTAACCGAAGGCCTACCAGGAACGCTTCATAGTCAGCTTCATTATTGGTACTTTTAAAATCCAACCTGATGGCATAGGTGAATTCTTGATTGTCGGGGCTTATTAAGCGAAGACCTGCCCCTGCGCCATCATAGTTAGACGCGCTGTCGGTATGAAGTGTCCATGCGTGGTCATCAGTAACCGACGTTGGTATCTGTACAGCTTCACACTTTCGCCTTTATTCTGCGGCACTTCCGCAATAAAATCAGCAAGTATCTGGCCTTTTATTGCGGGGCGTGGTTTATACACGATATTGTGTCCACCAAGCTCAATCGCCCATTTTGCTAGCCGACCAGATAGGTCTGATTTCGACAAAATCTGGCCTAAATGATAGTTCGAAAGAACTGTTATTTCGTGCCAGATAAATATCGGCGCAACAGCCGAGATGCATGGACCAAAGCTAGAGCAAGCTTTTCCATCATGGGATATCGAGTCTCTGGGTCAGTAAACATCTTGCTGACATAGTAGATCGGAGTTTGAACTCCTGCGCGTTCTACTAGCAGGACTGCTCCCAGAGAGATATCTGATGCGGAAAGGTAAAGTATCAGTGGCTCGTTCTTCTGCGGTGCGGTGAGTGTTGGTAGCTGGATTAAGCATTCCTTCATTTGGGAGAAGTCTTTCTCCGCATCCGGAGTCCACTGAAACTTGTTCTTTTTCACACAATTCTGCAAGGTGCTAATGAATGGGAAGGATTTCATCGTGTGGTTGGCTAGGAACCTGTTCAGCGTAGCTAGATGCCCTGCCAACTGCTGCATTTCTTTGATAGTTGAGGGTGATGGCATACGCTAAATTGCTTCCTGTTTATCAG
Organism: Scalesia atractyloides; assembly: GCA_947069175.1. NCBI lineage: Eukaryota > Viridiplantae > Streptophyta > Magnoliopsida > Asterales > Asteraceae > Scalesia > Scalesia atractyloides. Next base: position 66,023,322 of record CAMTDV010000022.1, read on the forward strand.
GATTGACTTTGAAGCCATCGCGTGTAATGATGAATCCTAAAAATTTGCCTTCCTCCATTCCAAAAGAGCACTTGTTGCGGTTCAGCTTCAGATTTGCCATACGCAAGGAGGCAAACGTTTTTTGAATGTTTGCCAACATCTTCTCCTCATCCGAGCTCATGATGATGAGGTCCTCAATGTATACTTCCACGGTTTCACCATGTCATCCCCAAAGACATGGCCCATCAATCGTTAGTAGGTGGCTCCTACATTGTCTGTTCGGAATGTGGTCTTGTCTTTGTCTTCTTTCTTCATTTGGATTTGGTGGTATCCCTTGTAGCAGTCAAGGAAGCATTTCCACCTGAATGAAGCAAGAGAGTCCACCTTTTTGTCGATTTCCTGTAAGGCGTAACAGTCCTTGGGACATGCCTTGTTGAGATCCTTGAAATCGACGCACATGCGCCAACTGCCGTTGGATTTTTGGACCATGACTGGGTTGGCTACCCATGTCTGATAACGTACCTCTCAGATGATTCCTGCTTGGAGAAGCTCTGTGACTTGCTCATTCAAGCACGGATCTTCTCAGGACCGAAGCTGCGCTTTTTCTGAACTGTGGGCTGAACTGAAGGGAATGTGTGCAATGCATGCTCAGTGATTTCCCTTGGCACTCCAGTCATATCCGTAGGTGACCATGCACAAATATCAAAGTTGCAGAACAACAACTGTTCAGCCGCGCCTTGATTGCGGGAGTCATGGCGGGCCCCAAGAGTACAGTCTGTTCCGGGTACTTGTTGTTGAGCACCCACTTTTCTGGTTCATCGTTGGATGGTGGCTTTGGTTGCTTTATTGGCGGTTCCTCTTCGACATACATGATTTCCTTCCTTGCATATATAATGGCCACTCCGGTTTCCGTTGGAAAACCGCAAGCAGCGTGGAGAGTGGAAGTAATCAGCTGAAATCCCGTTGAGCATGTTGTCCTAGTAGCACGTCATGGCGTGAGGTTGCAGGCATGACCATGAAGTTGACATGGACCGTGCGAGTGTGGCGCCCATCGGAAAGAGTCATCAGGAAAGAAATTTGGTCCAAAGGAAAAATGGCCTCGTTGTAGAAACAGTGAGTGGGAATTCCACCGGGTCCAGGCCTGCTTTGTCCTCTGGGTCTAGCTGCTGGAAGCACTGTTCATAGATAATGTCCATAGAGCTCCCAGGGTCTATGAACATGTAGTCGGTGCGGTAGTGGCGAAAGATGCCAGTTATCACTACGGTCGGTCTTCTTGTGGGCCCCCGGGGACTACGGGGAAGACGACCTGCTGTTAACGCCAGTGAGGCGTGCAACTTTTCTGGTGGCTACGCTTGCGCAAAGGACCACCCTGGATCATATGAACAGACTTCATTTTTTTGTTACTCGGGCCCTCGCCGGTAAGTGGGTGAGCTTCCCACTCTTAAGCGCTTTTTCAATCTCCATGCACAAGGAAATGCAATTATCCATTTTGTGCCCTGTGTCCCTATGATAATCGTAGAAAAGGTTGGGGTCTTGACCATTCTTATTGCGCATCGGCGCCGACTTTTTGAACTGATGGTCTTCAGTGTTGAGGACCTCTGCTGGTGTCGTTGTCAGTGGGGTCCACTGACGATCGCGATTATCTTGTTTTATGCTCACTGGGTGGCGAGCTTATTGGTGGTCGCGCGAGCGTCGACCGGTATGTGGGGAGGGTTCTGGTTGTGGTCCCTCCACCCTTTATTCTTCTTCCCAAAACCCCTGCTCAAGTCTTGGGGACGGTGATGAGGTAGGGAAGGTCTATTATTATTGAGGTTGCACTCCGTCTGCGCATAGACCTTTGCCGATGCCGTGAGTTTCTCCCAGCTTTTAGGGAGGCTTGTAGCTCCTAACAAGACTTTGATCATCTCGTCACAGCGTACGACATAGTTGAACTGTGCGCGAATCAGGTCTTCGTGCACGTCCCCTATCTCTAGCACCTCCTTATTATAGCGGGTGATGAAATCTTCAAGACTTTCATCATCGCACCCCAGATGTTCATTACGTCAGAGGAGTCTCTGACGTAGCGCGTTGTTGGCTGAAATGCGTCAGGAACTTATCTTTCAAGTCGTTCCATGACGCGAGTTTGCCCATGGGCAAATTATCAAACCACAGGCATGCAGCACCTGTGAGGGTTTGAACAAACATGTGACACCACATAGGTAGTGTCCATCCTCTAATCAGTCTGCGCCGTGTAGAGATGCAAATGATCGTCTGGGTCTGTCAACGCGTTGTATTTCCTGACATTCGCGGGAAGTTTTGCACGCTCCAATGGTGCGAGCGCTATCTCCTTGATAAACTTGGAATGTCCGGCCGCGTCAGCCGACCGGTAGATCAAGTTATAATCATATTCTGCTTTCGGGTTGTAGCCACCCTGTGGAGCGGATCTGTACACCGCATGATTCTTTGGCAGCCGGTGAAAAACGCTGGTGCTATCACCTTCGCCATAGGTTTTGTCGTCCTCACACTGGGTGTACCGCTCCCCGTGGGGACGCGGGCCCAACTGTGAGTGGACAGATGCTCGCCTAAGAGAGTGAGACTCTTGTTTAGGCGGCGGTTGCGTGTACTCCGTCTCTTGGGGACGGATGTCATATGGTACGCTCGCCCCAACTGGCAAGTCGTAACTTAATATCCTTGGTGCAGGCGAAGCATGCACCTGAACAGCGGGCTGCACTGGGGCAACAGGAGTGTTTGTTTGTGCGCAGAGCTGTGCATAAATGGCATTCAGGGCCGTTTGAGACTTTATGTACCAAGACATTGGGGTCTCACTCGGGGGTAAGACCAATGTGATCTGTACAAAGGGAGTCTCCAGTTGGGATCCGGGAGTGACCGAGATGTTTACACGACCAGAGCCATGTTGAATTCAAGCATTCTCGGAAGAATCTTCTTCCACTTGTTTGTCGATTCGAGAGGCATGAACTGGGTTCTAGCCTTCGGCTCGAGGACCTCGTGGGGTGTTTGATGGGAAATCAGCCATATGACGTGAGGCTTGCGGAAAAAGTGAAAATGAAAGGAACTATTTGGTAAAAAGAGAGTAACTAGCGATTGGCGCCAATGAAGAAGCACGGTTGAACCTAGGGTTATCCGGGAATATATAAGTTACAACCAAGGTATTTCTACATAAAAGGGTTGTCCTTTCACTTCACTCTCTGGGTTGAACTCACTTAAGCTGATCCACAAAACAAGCAGCGCCGTTAGTCTCGTCACGGGAAAAGAGTGGTTTTCTCCGTGACCATACTCCGGCGTGAGAATAAGTACTTGAGGATTGCAAGTAAGGTAGTAGTAAGTTGTATGTGAGTGGGTGTGTATGCGTGTCCTTTACCTGGAGATCCAATACTTATTTATAGCCAGAAAGATACGTTCAGGAACTGGGCTGGTGGGCCTGACCCATACAGCCAGAGATGTCCGTTTTGTCTCTTTGCGTCAGACATTAAATGTTCCCTGAAGGAGAATTAGTGTCCTCTGTTAGGAGGTGTGTTTTGTCGGATGTTGAGTGGTGCCACTGTAAAGGCAACCGTCTCTGGTGTCAGGCCTACTGCCAACCGAAAGTGGAGAAGGTGGAACAGTCACGGGCAGAGATATGGTTGGTGTGCAGTCTGACGTCTGCATTACTGTTCATACAACACTATCACACGCAACCTGCCAGCAACGCTTGGTCACAGTTCTGCCACTTTGTATCCTTGAGTATGGTCAACACCTCTTAGTGCTTACCCCTTCTATGAGGCTGTCAATGTTTTTTCCGCCAGGCAGGGTGTCAGGGGTATATCCTTTTGTCCCAAGACTATGAGGTGCTCTTATGTGTGTCTTGTCCTTGCAAGGTTTTAGGATTCATGGTTCAGAGGGATGTTGTTCTATGCAGGGTCTAGTAACCTGCGCCCATGAGTCTACCTTGCCGTTGTACCAAGTACACAAGGCTCATTGTGTAACTTGTATTATTTAGTGTAACTTGTCGTTGCGCTGAGTGCGCAAGACTTGTTGTTTTACTTGATTGCCTTGGTCTAATTTACCTTGTGTTGAGTGCGCAAGGTTAATTGTGTGACCCATCAGTGTTGGTCTAATTCACTAAGTCCACAGTCTAGTCAACACAGTGGACTTCAATCTTTTGCTTCTGCCAACCCAAATACGCGTCCAAGCCCACAATCACCACATAGTTCAAGTCATCCCCAGATCAACCAGAACAATCAATCTAATCCCAATCAACGGGTTTTACAGTGCAATATTGCTGTTGATTTCCAAAATGCTCAAAACTTCAACGAGAGCACCGTGAAACAACATATGCCATTATTAGCCTCAGTACTCGAATCATACGACAGTTTAGTAGCAGCAAAAATTGGGAATTCAGAGATGACGAGAGAGGAATATGATCAGATTGATCAGGTCGAGATGGAATTGATTGACATTAAATGGTGTATGGCTTCTATAGTCAGAAGAGCGCAATGTTTCATGGAGATTATCGGAATAAGAGAATTTGGGAGAACTTGATAGGAAACTTGGCTCGACAAGTCCAAAGTTACATGCTTCAAATGTCGAGAGAAGGGGCATTTCAAATGAAAGTGTCCAAATAGAGAACTCCAGGGCAATCAGAACCCTTTTTCTGATGATTATTACAAGAAAGCCATCTATCATCTCCTCAACCCAAAACAAGAATGGTACAAATCGAAGATGGACCATCAAACTCCAATGACAAAGCTCTAGTAATTACTCAAGAGGACGAAGGTTTCAACTGGAACAAGTACATCACGAAGAATGGAAGTTTAGCTTTGGTCGCAGAAGTCATTGAAGAACCTGAAGAATATGTAGTGGCATCTTTTGATGAAGCCCCTGAAGAATATTATAACACATCGTCAGGAGAAGAGGAATTGTAAAATAGTGCTTTTAAACATCTCCTGCCTAATGATATTCTTAAAACTTTTGTAGGTTATTTTGAGCCAAGCCATCGATCGTCTTGTGAAGAAAAGAAAAAGCCTAAAGAAAAAGAGAGAGTTGATGAGACATTGGAAAAGGAAAACCAACAAAGCTTGTATGGCAAATGTGAATGAGGTAAACATGTCGGAAAATGAGTCTGTGACAGAAACACCTTGCATGAAGTGTCAAGAACCATGCATTGAATGTGCTGAAAAAGAAACACGATACAAGGAGCTAAAATGTCTAACAGATAATTTGTCATGTGACTGACTATAAATCACAAAAGAAGCTTATGACAAGTTAAGTAAATCTATTAAACAATTTGAAAAGGTGATCAGAGAAAATGACGGAACTCTTTCAATGCTTAAGGCAACTGTAATGGACAAACAAATGGCCATTAATATTCATTTGAATCCAATTGCCGAGTTAAAAATGAACTTGAAAAAATGAAAATAGAAACAGAATGGGTACAAATTGTTAATCAGTTATTCTACAAGTACATACGTCATTGATAACATTCTTCCAAAAATTGAAAATAAGGAAGAAAATCAAATTGATGAAAACAAAGGTGCAAGTTATGATCTTGTTCCACCACCCATGTGGAATAGCTACGCTAGTAAAAAACCATATGGGGTGGAAAAGGCCTCAACTTAAAGTTGAAACTGAAAAGACAAACGAGCTGCCTGCGAACATTGATATAACTTACACCAAACCAGAAAATGAGTGTGAGTCAGATGTGGTTAAAACTGTGGTTGAAAGTGTTCTGAAGAATGAATCTGCCAAATCCGAATTGGATGTTGAACCATCAGAAAATAGTTTAAACAATGATCCAAACGTCATTGTTTACAAAATGCATGGATCTGATAAACTATATTCCGATGAGGATTTTCCAATTCAGAATGTCAATCTGGATCGTGTTGAAAAGTTGTTCAAGCTTGTTGAGGTGAGCCATTCTGATTTAGAAAAAAACAAGATGCATCATTTTATTCTAAAGTCAAAATGTGTTAACAAACCCTACCACTAAAGGAACAGAGATTATCCTGAAAATCAGGAGGGCTGGGTTAGGTTTTCAAAAGAAAAGAACAAACAAAAGTTTCAAAAGTTGAACTTTACAAAGAAAATCAAATTTGACTATGGAACACTTCTTGGAGAAACTGGAGGAGATCGAGCAAAGAAAGAAAGATAATAAAGAAGAAAGAATTGCCGAGCGAGCACGAATTGCTTCCTAAGGAGCTTTTGGTTTGGCAACACATGTAATCGGCCTGCTCCTACAGATCAAACAGCGATATCTTCTTAGGAGCGTCGCAAGCCACCGAAATGTTTCTTTGGTCGTAAATTGTCAGATCTTTTGAAGAAGTTTTTGAAGACTATCCAAAACTGCGATAACATCCAAGGGGGAGTTTGTTGGTGCACAATGTCTATTGCTTACGTCTAGGATATGTTGATTATGTATACAGGGCTTAGAATTTTGAACATTGTATGTTAATATGTGTTTTATTTGTTTTGTACTTGGCTCGTACGAGTGAGTCTTGTGGCTCGTATGAGTGACACTCTGTCACTCGTACGAGGCACCACTCGCACAAGTCAAACACACATTCCTCCTGTGCGAGTCATGTTGATCTATAAATAGAGGAGCTCGAGTGTTGTGTTGGATATCTATTGGTGTGTGATTACGGCGAAGCCTTGTCAAACTTTTTACTCGCTCTGTAACTGTTCACGTTTATCAATACAATTCAAGGCGTTTAAGCAGTATATCTTTCTTGTTTGTTTGTCCAACTTGCTAACAATGAATTCCGCCTCTGTTAGCTGAGTCAGATCAGTCTGGTGCTCATACGAGGAGAGCCGATCCCCTCTCACAAGTGGTATGTTAGCATTGGTCAAACCAAAGGGCATGACCATGAACTCATAGTGACCATAGCGAGTTCGGAATGCGGTCTTTGGGATGTCTTCTTCACATACTCTAAGCTGATGGTATCTGGAATGAAGATCAATTTTTAAGAAACATGTCGCACCCTGAAGTTGATCTAAGAGGTCATCGATGCGAGGTAAAGGGTAACGGTTCTTAATGGTTAGTTTGTTGAGCTCCCGATAGTCTATACACATTTGGAAAGTTCTATCCTTCTTCTTGGCAAAAAGGACAGGCGCACCCTAAGGTGATGAACTAGGGCGAATGAACCCTTTGTCTGTCAGTTCTTGCAATTGACTAGCCAATTCTTGCATTTCGGATGGAGCCAACCGATATGGGGACTTTTCCACTGGGGTGGCACCAGGTATGAGATCAATTCGAAATTCGACTTCTCGCATGGGAGGGAGTCCCGAGACGTCATCTTGGAAAACTTGGGGGAAATCTCTAACAATAGGAATATCTTCGAGCTTCTTCTCCTTGCCTCCCTTCTTGACAATATGGGCTAGAAAAGCCACATAATCTTTGCGGAGGTACTTTCAGGCTTGTAAGCACGATATCAACCTAAGCCCTTTGGATGAGGTTTCACCGAATATACGAAGGGTTTGGCCATCGGCGAGGGGAATTCGAATATATTTTTCATAACATACCACTTCGGCATGGTGTTGACTGAGCCAGTCCATGCCAATAATGACATCAAAGCTTCCCAATTTCATAGGGATGAGATCGATTGAAAATTGTGCTTGTTAAGAGTAAGAGTGCAGTCACGAATAATAGAATCCAACATAATAGGTTCCCCATCGGTTACTTCTACTGTGAATGATTCGGCTAAACCAACACGAGGTAAACCAAGAATAGACTCGAACTCTAGTGACACAAAACTCTTATCCGCAACCGTGTCAAATAAAATAATGCATAGCTACCATTGACGTGAAACATATCGTTAACCACATTGTTATCTACTCTGGCTTGATTGGCATTGATGTTGAATACTCTTCCCCTGGCTGGTGGGTTGGCTTGGTTTGCTTGATTCACAGGGTTAGCTTGAGCCTGGGCGTTGATTATGTTCACCAATCGAGGGCATGTGTTGCGGAAATGAGTTGGGTTACCGCAATTATAGCAAGCCCTCATTTGAGGCATCACAGGGTAGTTGGGTTGGTAAAAATGTTGGGCTACAACCTGGGCAGGTGGTAACATGAGTGGGGGTGGTTAGTAAGGGGCTTGGCGACAATTTGGTTATTGAGCTGGGCTTGGTTTTGATTTCAGGCCTGCCTTTGGAGTGTATGACAGGTTTGAACTGTCTGGCCTCCTCGGCCACACCCTGTACAGTGTGGGCATGGGTTTTCAACTGGATGGTGGTACTAGCATCGGTTACACTTTGGCTAGGTTCTAGAATACTGCTTCCTATGTGGTGCGGTATGAGGAGCAACTTGGGTGATTGGGGCTGCCTGGATGGGTTGGTTAGGTGGGTTTGGCTAGTTGGTTTGAGTGACAACATTGTTTTTCCCGTTTCTCTTCATCTTGGCATTGAAACGAGAGGAAGATCCAGTCTGGGTTGGTTTGGGGGGTTCGGCTGATGTTTTGTTACTTGCACTCTTTTTTTTCTTCATCAAAATCTCCATTTCGAATGTGGTTCTCACTGAGTTCAGTGGCTAGTTCCATTGCAGCTTCTAAGGTTGCAGGTACAGTGTTCATCACAGAATCTTGAATACTAGAAAGAAGACCCCGGATGTAATGCTCAATAAGGCAATAAAGGGGGGGTGAATAGATTCGGGACCATCTGGTTTTGCTCGAGAAACCTTTTCTTATATGCCACATGATCCCCATTATTTTGCTTCAAGAAGTAGAATTCATATCCAACTTCTTGATTTCACTCCTGGGGCAAAATCGCCTTATCATAAGCTCCCTAAGTTGTTCCCATGTTAGAGCTATCGCGCTTCGGCTCCTCTTCTGCCCTTTTCGGCGTTCCACCAAGTTAAAGCTACCTCAAAGAGACGACCAGTAGCATAGCGAACCTTACAGTCATTAGGGCAGTCACGGTTTAGGAAGGTGCTTTCCCATTTCCTCGAACCATCGAAGGAGTGCAGTGACCCCTTTGGTTCCCTCTATTTTGGAGCGTCGCATGAGTTGAAGTGCTTATAAGAGCACTTGGTTGAGTTTGCAGGGCGTTGACAACATTTTATTCATCTTGGTTGATCTAGTTAACTGGGTTAGCAGCGAGAGCTTGTTGAACTGGATCACAATGTTTGGAATCATGGCGGCCATTTGTTAGCTGTCTGTGCAACCATGCGTTCGCCGGAGTTTCCAGACCTCTTTCCTCCGCGAAGGTGGCTAGAAGACATCTACAGAAATAACGCAACAACGTTGTGAGTTTGGTTAGTAGGTGTAATGGGTGTTTATAAAATTGGAACTAAAAAAAATAAGCATCCACAAAATGAAAGAGAAATATAAATCCATGCATCAATAGGATGCCTTGGGCTTTGCTCATGTTTGGGCCCCATATGTCCCCATACTTCACCTATGTAATCATGTGGGCCCCCATCACTACTGGGCTTTGTAGGGTTCACATTAGTTCGGCCTGTTAACATACGCACAACCCGAATGAAAATCGAGAAACATGGTTGCGATGTATAAAGTCGGAAAGTATCCTGGTATGGACACGGTGACAACTCAAGTGGGTTAGTTCACACGACGTTTGGTGTGGCATGCTTTGGCCTAATAAGTCCTTCATACTCTCATCGTTAGTCCTCCATGTAGGTAAACTGGTCTGTTACTTTGGATTTATACGAATGTCAATCCTAGATAGGACGTTCGACTACCGGTACTTGAACCCTTCCAGTTACTACATGCCCGTCGTATAAACTCACTTTGATGAGATTTAAGAACAAAACATCACAAATTTTCAAAAAAGAAAAGAAAAACATGTACAAGTAAATGAAAACAGGAACTTGCACTATAATATATATATATATATATATATTGTATTGGCAAAATTTATAACACGTTGTATGTATTACATAATCAAGTAGCGATCGAAGTGCTTTCATGCAATTGTGTGTGAAAGGAATTTAAAAATGTAAAATAGATGAATGCCATAAGTTCGAACATAACCAATTTAGCATGTAAGCAAATAAGTCCTAGTTGACTATAGTATAGGCTCTAAGGGGTCTAATAACTATCCTATTCCTATAGCTATCTGCTCTGATACAAATCTGTCACACCCCGACCCGCAAAGGATAAGGTAACCGAGGCATGATTGGGTGTTCATCAAAGCTTATGACATACTATTAAAAGTTTTGATATTTATTATTTCAATTTAAATAAAATCCCATAAACACAATATCAAAACAAATCAACTACATAATTCGAAGTAAATTCAAATAACTTGTTTATTCTTCTAAGGCCCAATTCTAAGTAATCCATTCTTTAAACTTGTTCACCTGTATCATGTGTAAAAAGAAAATTTTTAGGTCAACAAAAGTTGGCGAGTGAACCTTATTGTTTTTAGAAAAATAGTATGTTTAAATTTGGTTTATTGAGAAAACGTGCGTTAACCAATGTAAATAAATATGTTGTATGTCATATGTCAAATCTTCATAAAAAATCTCAAACAATAATCAGATCAACTATATGTAAATGTGCACGGTATTATGGTGTGCTGCAAGATCTAAGCTCAATCAAATGGAGCTGGTCTCGTGTGTTGGCAACATCAAGTTCCGCTCATAGGTAATGGGGAACAGACGAGCCTATGATGATGAAATGTCCAAATGAATGTAATGCACCAAATGATTAACAACCAAACAACATATAGCATAGATCCTTCACATAATGGTATTTCACGTAATTGAACTTTGTAAAATGGAATAAAGATATACGACACATGATACACCCCAAAACGTATAAACAAAAAGGAAAAGGGGGGCGCTGTAAGATTCACTCACAACCTGAAGATAACGCATGAGGAAAGATAGAAAATTCTGGAGAACGAAAACGATTACCCTATATGTTAGAATGCCACACAACGATCTAGTTATTATTTATAGATTTAAATAAAATTCCTAATATTTATGGTTCTTAACTTAATTATTTAGATATCAAAGTTTATCTCATTAACTCTCTTTTTTTTTATAAAAAGGAATAGAATAAAGTTTTCATTCTTTTTTTTACTTATTTATGGTATAAATAAATCTAGAGATTTATTATAATAGAAAAGAATTAAAGATAAAATAAATTTTTCACCGTAACATTCGTGTAAAACGGGTATCAAGAACCCGCTCCTTTTGAAATTCAAGTAATTATTTAACGTTTCGTTATGTAATCATTAGTATTGAATAATTTGTTTTATAACAAATATTTATAAATAAAATAATATTTTTTGAGAATAATAAGTGAATTATTATAAAAGGGAACAACAAAATAATAATAATAAAACATGGGGCAGCCGGGTTTCGAACCCGGGTACCCCTCAACCGCACACACCATACTCACCGCTGAGCTACACATATTAGATTCGATAACATCCAAGTTAAATAAATCTAATACACACGCAAGGTTAAAACCTGCAACTCTAATGTCAGAGCTTGTAACTAATTCAAGGGATAATCACTATTATTAGTTTCGCAAATGATTGAGAGTAACTGATGTTAGACATAAGTTTTAACCGAAAGTTGAAATTAATTTGATGCAAAACTTACCAAAATCAATGATTGACTGAGAGATGTTATAACCGAAATCGGTGAATCACCCTATAAATAACAGAGCTTACAACCTCAATCGAACTCACCATTTCCTTTGAATTCCTCTCGGATACTCTCTGTTTTCTTCACTTTGCCGGAGTATGTTCTCAGCCGTCGGAATCCCGCTGGAAACATTCAAGATCACCGCCCTCGGTATTATCATTTGATTTATTCTTTTTCCTATCTATTATTTTGTTAATCAGTAAAGAAACAATTGTGATTTAACAAATCAAATCACTGAGCGGGTGTTCTGAATTTTAATTTCGAAGAAGATGAAGTTCCAATACTGTATTAATATAATTAAAATCCTAAGTTTAACCGGTTTAGATACATAGTCCAGTGGAGGACTATGTGCAACACGAACGGAACTGCCCGGGTTCGAATCCCTTTACATGCAGATCTTTTAACAAACCTTTTTAATTAATAAATAAAATACCAAGTCAGGTAAGTTCATAAAAGAAATAAAATGTGATTCAAACCGGATTAGTCACCCAGCCCAGTTGGAAGGGCTGGGTGCAACAACATCGAAGGTCACTAGTTCGACCCTTGGGTGTGGCAGCGGTTGAATGTGTTTTATGGAAAATAGAAATCTTTTTAAATAAATCAGATTATGAATTAACCTAATAAGTATATAAATATAATTAAAAACAGAATCCTAACGAGTTAGATACGTAGCTTAGTTGGAAGAGCTGCGTGCACGCAACCGAGAGGTCACGAGTTCGAGCCTTACCACGCTGCCAATATCACTCAAAAATCGGTCAGAACCGCCCTCTTGTCAGGTCTGACAAGGGTTTTTATTTTTTTAATTATTTATTTTATTTTATTTTAAAATATTAATTTTGGTATATTTATTTTATTTAAAATTTATTTAGAAGCACTCAAAGACATGAATTTGGAGGCTTAAAAAATTCAAATAAATCTCTCAAAAATAACCTAAAAATCTATCAAAAAGTATTTAATCAAAATAATGATTTGTTTATATTTATCGAATTATTACGTTATTATTTAGGTTAGTCTCCTTTGTCGGTTAAATCCTCAATTCATGCGCACCTCTCTCCAATCAAGGAAACGCACCCACTGTGAGTGAATCCTTACAAATTCCCCTTTTTATTCATGTTTTGGGGTGTATCATGTGTCGTATCATTTATTATGTTTATTCAAACACTTGTGCTCTTACCATTATATGATCTAACGTGTGATGTAAATATTACTTGTTGTATTGTGTGCTTATATTTTTGTCAGTTGTGTGCAAATAATTCATTAGGCCTATCAGTTCCTCGTGGGAGACGAGTTGAGCAATAGGTGCCTCGTTAGATCGGCTCCGTTTGATTGAGCCTTGATCTCATTGTTCATCATTTGATATGTGTGTGTGTGTGCATTAATTAAATTATGTGGTTTGTGGTTAGATTTACATAGCGTATACTCATATTTGGTTTATGCACATTTTTATTTACATAACCAATATAACTAATTCGTTCAAATGTTTAATTAAGATTCACTGGCCAACTTTTGTTGACCCAAAAACCCTATTTTTACACATGATACAGGTGGACAGGTTGAAGCAAGGAACACATAGGAATTGGCCTTAGAAGAAAAATAAAGAGTTCATGAAAGTTGTGTTTAGAACATGTTGTGCTTGTGTGTTATTGCAATTTCTCCTTTAAATTTGAAATAATAAATATGAACTTTATAGTAAATGTCATGAGCTTTGATGAAAACCCAATCATGCCCCGACCACCATTTCTGCTGCGTGTCAGGGTGTGACAGATTGGTATCCGAGCTTTTGACTATAGGGATATAGAATAGGTTATTAGACCCTTAGAGCCTATACTATAGTTGATTAGATTTTAATTACTTATGTGGTTACATGCAAACTTATGATATTTATTTGTTTCATATTTATTACATACACAAATGCATGCAAACACTTCCACTATCATTTTGTGTGATACTTAATGAGTTATACATATTGTCAAACATAACATGCTTACATATACATTGATCACGCATGTTTCAGTTCTCACATTAAAATCATTCTCATATTTTTCTTTATTCAAGATTTTGTGATGTTTTCATTTTTTATCAATCTCATCAAAGTGAGTTCTACGACGGGCATGTATGTTTATTCAGATTCTAGTCAAAATGCGTTGGGAGTCAAAACGAGAACCTAAGTTCACTTGGGAATGCGAAGACTCAATGCCTGTATGTTTTCCCTATTACAACTTCTACCTAAATTTTGGGACGAAATTTCTAAAACTAGGGGATACTGTAACATTCGTGTAAAACGGGTATCAAGAAACCGCTCCTTTTGAAATTCAAGTAATTATTTAACGTTTCGTTATGTAATCATTAGTATTAAATAATTTATTTTATAACCAATATTTATAAATAAAATAATATTTTTAAGAATAATAAATGAATTATTATAAAAGGAATAAAAAAATAATAATAATAAAAAAATGGGGCAGCCAGGTTTCGAACCCGGGTACCCATCAACCGCACACACCATACTCACCACTGAGCTACACATATTAGATGCGATAACATCCAAGTTAAATAAATCTAATACACACGCAAGGTTAAAACCTACAACTCTAATGTAAGATCTTGTAACCGTCAACTAATTCAAGGGATAATCACTATTATCAGTTTCGCAAATGATTGAGAGTAACTGATTACGGGTCCATTGGACAACCCTCAAGTGCTTTAAAACAATCAATATTCCGCACTTAATTAGGTTAATTATTATGATTTGATAACTACGGTGTATATAGCTTTGCAGGTACCGAAGAGCATAAACAAGTGATTTTAACGTGCTTTGATGGAAGCTTGCACTTGACCAAGAGAAGATGAAGACATGGAAAGTTGATAAAAGAACAAAAATGGGAAAACTGCTGACCACCGTAAGCTACTGTGGGCACCGTAGCTTACGGTGGTGTCTGATCCTTCTATGCACCGTAAGCCAGTCTCTTGGGGCCGTAAGGAAATTCTGACCACCGTAGCTTAGCTTACGGTGGTCAGCACTATAGCTTATGGTGACCACCGTAGCTTACGGTGGTCAGCAACGAGAAAAGTGTAAGTGCCCATTTTAACTCGTTTTTGAAGGGTCTTTTGACATCTCAATCATTGTGAATGAACAAGAGAGCTTGGGAGGCGATTTTAGGGTCTTATTATTGTTTCTAAACATTTCTACAACATTGTTTCGGTGATTTGATTATATGAACAATCTAAGTGGAGTGATGATGAATTGCAAGAACATGAGAGGCTAAATCTCCTTGTGATCATCTTGAGTGGAAGGTTTGTTGGACAAATTGTGTTTCAATTGATGATTTCTAGAATAATTGCTACTTTGTGGTTGTTATGGTGTTGAATGATTGTTTGTTAATTGTTGATTGATAGTTTTACGGGTTGGATATTAATCAATTGGTCATCGGGTAACGACCTCGCATTGTAGTAATCCGAGTACTTGGTTCCCTTTTATCACAAACAATTAATCAAACACGAGTCATGTCTATGTGACTCTTTCTATTTGAATTGAAACACATGCGTTGTTGAACCGGAAACTTAAGATGATCACTTCCTTTAAAATCTGTTAAACAACAAATTTTTGAGTCATTAGTAGTTAAAATCTAAAAGCACACAACCAAAATCTTAGACTAAATTTATTGCAATTTAGGTAATTTTAGTTAAAGTATCACAACCTTTAGATAACGCAATTTCCACAATTTCCTGTGTTCGATACCCACTTACCGCTAACTAGTAGCAGTATTTGTGTTGATACAGTTTTGTGTATGTCGCTTGTTCTTAATTACAGTTGTAATTGTACGGTCTTTGCTTAAGTGTCTGTATAGGTTTGGTCGTGTCGAATAGATCGAGATATCCTTCTATCTTGATCTAGTATGACATCTTAGCTTGTCTGTGTTAATCAGTTGCATGTGAGCATACTGATAAGTCTTGTGTACGTCATGTCTGCACATGTTTTCCAAGATTAAGGATTCTGTGCGAGTCAAAGAATTCGTATGAATCATATGATTCGTACGAAATACTTGAGTAATAAGTGTGTTACTTGTTTCGTACGAAACAGGTATTTCGTACGAAATAGTTAACTCGTACCAAATCTTTGGAGATGTGTCTCTTGTGTAATAGTGTGTTCCATATGTCTGTCAACGTGTTTTCGTACAAGTGACCAGCTTGGACACTATATAAGCAGACATGCACCTCTCAGTGAGGGTTAGCCTTTGAGCCCTTTGGTCCAGAAGTTAATAGAACGAGCTAGTTGGTCTAAGTGAGCCTCTTAGCATTTCTGGTGAAGATGAAGACATAAGAACACAACAAGTTTGTTTGAGTCATACGAGCATTGTGTGTATATGTTTGTACTTGTTCTCAATCATTAATCAAGATAGTTAATCTTTGGTTACCCGTGTTCTTTACTTTGCTTTGGTTGAATGCACACTTGGATTCCGCACTTGTGTGTATGTTATATGAATAAGGAACTGGTTTAACTTGATCCTCAGGTGGACCTACAAGTGGTATCAGAGCTTTGGCTCTTTCCTTGTTCAAAACCGGGCTTAGTTTTGTCTGAGCTAGTTTGAAGATTTCTGAAGTGTTCTTGCATCTCCAGCAGAAAACATAAGTTTTGGATAGTTAACTAACTTAAAACTTGGTTAAAATCTGCTGCATGCAGAAAATTTTATGGTAAAATTTTTCTGAAGAACACCCTTGAAGAAGAAATCTGCAAAAATTTGAATCTGATTAGTTTTGGTAGGGTTGACATTTTCTGACTTGGATCTGGACTTGGACCTTTGACTGATATAACTGTTAAAAATCTGTGTTTTAACTAAAAGTGGGTAAGACAACATGTATTTTCGAAAAGGCAGGTCTACACAAGAAAGGAAATCTCTCACCAAACCATTTCTGAAAAGATTCCTCTGAAAAACACTGAACCAAAACAGTTTGTGCGAATGAGCTATTTCGTACGAATTATCTGATCTGCACGAAACAACTGTCTCGCACGAAACATCATTATTTCGCACGAAACAGGTGTCTCGCACGAAACAGTTGTTGTTTGTTTTTCGTGTTTTTCAAGGCTTTGTGATTTTAAGAATTTGTCATATTTTCAGATCTGTGAACTTTAAAAGGTAATTATAATTGTGAATTTTTTTTAAAAAACCTTTAAATTTTCATAAAACTAGAAAATATAATGAGTTCTAACCCGTGGGATTGGAGTTGTTCAAGCTCAAATAAGGATCTTCGCAAAGCTCCAAAACATCATGGGTAAAATCTTTGATGCCTCAACATACAACAATGATCTCTGCAAATCAGTGGGCGTGTGTTGCGAATCATAATCAAAGCATCCAAACTCTGTTAATGAGCGAAAGTGAAACAGGGAGTAATAACCGACCGCCGAAGTTAAATCACATGAACGATTATCCTTCATGGAAAAGTCGTTTTCATACGTATGTTCTCGGTCAAAACACGGATTTGTGGACGTGTTCCACTACCCCCTACAATGAAGCACTTGAAGAAGCTGGATCAAATCCAACCACATTGGCAAATCTAGTCGAAAGTGACAAGAAAGCTTATGATCTAGAGAAAAAGGCATTTGCTATCCTCACACAAGCTCTGCATAAAGATATTTATCATCAGTTTGTGTATTGTACTACAACGAAAAATTTGTGGGACACTTTGGAAGCAAGAGGTGAAGGTAACGCTGCTACCAAGAAGATTCGGCATGATTTGCTCAAGAAAGAGTTTGAAGGTTTCATGTTCATGGAGAACGAAACCTTGAATGATATGACCACTCGGTTTTATCATCTTCTCAGCAAAATTTACTTGTATAAAGTGTTAGCAGCACCACAAGAAATTGTGATGCGATTTGCTGATGCTTTACCACCAAAATGGGGTCAATTTATTGATCTTTTAAAACATACAGGTGTTTTGGACTCAATTAGTATTTATGAATTTGTGTAGAAACTGGAGAACAAGAATGAAGAAGAACTCCGGAAGGCACAACGAGTCTCTGCTCCACAAAACCCTGAAATGTATTTTGGAGGTATAAATGCAGGTACAAGCTCAAGTCAGCAACCGAAGCTGCAGACCGCGTTTGTGTCTACGTGAACCCTTTTTTACCCCAACCAGTTCAATCAAGTCAGTCTACAGGTTTGAGTAATCAAGCCTATGGACAAGCTTTTGATCCGAAAGCCTTCCTTCCACAGCCAAGGGACTTGGCGCATAAAGCTCCACAACAAACTCCTCAACAAGCTTTCTATGGAAGCAACAGTCAATTTGCAAATCCCAACACTGTCAAACTTGACACGTAAAATCTTTCCAAAATCAACGTTGAAGTTGCACAGGAACATGCGGAACTTCTAAATACCATGGTCAGTGTGTATTGTGGTTTAGTTGCAGGTCAAATAGGGAACATCAATTTGACAAATGAAGACTATGAACAAATTGACCTAGATGAAATGGAGCTGATGGACATCAAGTGGGCATTTGCAAGTGCTATGAGAAGAGCGAAGGATTTTATGAGAAGAACAGGTAGAACCAGTTTGGAAAGCAAAAAAGGATACAAAATACGGCTTTGACAAAACCGTCGTTACTTGCTTTAACTGCGGAGAAAGAGGTCACTTCAAACGGGAATGCACAAGACCCAACAAGGAAGGAAATCACAACCCCTTTCGAAATCAGTCGCAACCATCCAACACAGCACAATACAACAATGAAAGAAGAATAGTAACTGTTGGCAACTCTAAGAACACCAATCAATCAGGACCTTCAAACATGCACAGAGCTTTGGTAGTTCAGTCTGATGAAGGATGTGATTGGTCAGTACAGTTTGGAACTGATAACAATGAAAGAACTGCATGTTATGCGAGGATCGTGGATCAAATCAAGCATGATCATAGCATCAATACTCCAAATAACGATGATACATCTGGGGATGCTGGTAGTTCTGATGAAGAATGTTCAAGTTCAGATGGTTATGGATCTGATTCTAGTGAGAAGAAAGGAAGTGACGCTGAGGTTGAAGAGTTGCTGAGTGAAGCTGAGATCTTGAAATCTGGAAAGGTAGGTATGACGAGGAATGCAGAAGCTGGGGTGAAAGAGACAGAGACACTCTCTACAGATGGTGCAGCTTTTCCTCATCACACTGCCTTTATGGTAAATGTTGAAGGTTCTTCAAAACAGGTAAATTCTGAACCTCCTACTGTTTGCAATGACTGTGTTGAGTTGAAAATAAAATATGAAACCGTCAACAGTCATAATCAGAATTTAGTTGTTGAGTTATCAAAATGCAAGAGGCGAATTTGGCGCTAACCAGAAATGAAAAAGAGTTCAAATCTGTAATAGAAACCCATAAGAAAAGTGTTTCTGAATTAACAAAAATAGTTTTCAATAAACAGGTAGGAACTAATAACTACATTAATCTCCTAGAAGAAACAAAGAAAGAGTTAGCCATCGATAAATGCGAATATGATTCGATCAAACACAAATTGGAAAGTTATTCTAACTCCCAATATGTGCTTGATCATATTATTGAAGTTCAAAAACTAAATGGAGATGTTCAATGCATAGGGTATAAGTCGTGTCCATCCCTAATGAAACACAACTATACCAAAATTCCCGATGAAGAGGAGATGCCTCGCTTTGAACCCTTTGTACCTTTGAATCCTGAGGAATTCGCAGCAGGGTTAGTGTTCAAACTAGGAAATTCCTCTCAAGAACCATGCACGCCAGAAAGTTCATCATTTGTTGAGGAGGAGGATGATACATCAGATGATGAATCAATAAATGATGAACAAGATCAGCCTCTTGATGAAAGGAAAAGAGTAGAATCTTCTGCTACTCCTAGTACACAATCTGTTGAGAATCAAGAGACCGTTCCTAAGAAATCTGTCAAGACACGAGTGTCGACAGATGAAGCAAATAATGTGTTGTATACTTTGGCTGGAAATAAGAAAATCTATTCAAAAAAGATTTTCCAATTAAAAACGTAAATCCAATCTCTATAGATCAGGTGTTTGAAAAGTCAAAAACCAAACCTTTAGAGAAGAAAAATCCCACCAAATCACAACCATTATCCGCTTCAAAAGAAAAACAATGGAAGCGAGTTGAAAAGCCTACAGTTTCTCAACCGAAGGTTGAAGCAAAAGGCTCTTGTTACCAGAAAAAGGCCAAAACAGTTAAATTCGTGAGTTCTAAAGGTACCGATAAAGTCAAAACTTTTCAAGGAAAATCTAATGTTGATTTTGTAAAGAAAGTTAAGATTTTGAAAAGAAACAGTCAAAACAATTACACCCAACACACTGATGGATGTAATGAAAATGAACCCAGTACCTCAGAACCCAGAAGTTCAACGTCAAGCCAAGAAACACGATCTCCTAGTTTTGTTGAAAGGAGAACTTGTTTTAAATGTGGAGAATTTGGCCACATTATAAAGGATTGTCAAAATCCAGCCAAATCAAGATGTATAGAGAAAACCCCTCATGAACCAACTTGCAAACGTAAATATGTTTCTCCGACACAAGATAAATGAGTTATTAAAGATCAAAAAGAGAAGCAAAAACGTAAACAAGTAAAAGCAATTGAGAAAGCTTTAAAATCGGATTCTTCGAAAAAGGATCAAAGATCTTCAAAGTCAATAAAACCAGACACTTTTAAAACTGTAAATAATAGTAAATCTGGTAATAAACAAGGATCTTGGAAACAGAAGACCAGTAATGGTTCAAAAGGAGTTTCTCAGTTTGTTAATCATCAAGAAATTGAGATTACATTTCTCGATGATAAGGGACGACCCAAGACCACTAAGGCTTGGGTCCCCATCTCAAACTAATCTTGTTTGTGCAATGTGCAGGGTGTTCCAGAAGGAACTGTAAACAGTCATTGATTGTTGACAGTGGAGCATCAAGGCACATGACGGGCGACTTGCGGCTCCTATATGATGAGAAAAGCATAAGGGGTGGTTATGTTGCTTTTGCTGGTGACAAAAGTGGATACATCACTGGAGAAGGAATAGTCTCCAATGGTGTTGTGAGCTTCGACAAGATCAATTATGTGCGGCAAATTGATCACAATCTTCCTAGCATTTCTCAAATCTGTGACAAGAAGTTCACGGTACATTTTGATGATGCCGGATGTTATGTGTTGAAGCCTGAATTCAAGATCCCCAAGGAATGGATTCTCCTGTCGGCTCCAAGAATTAACGATTTGTATATTCTTGATATGAGCCAAGCTATTACAACATCTGCACAGGTCACATGTTTTGTCTCTAAAGCCACCGAGAAGGAATCAATCTCTTGGCATAGACGTATGGGACACATTCACCTGAGAAAAATGAACTATTTGGTGAAGAACAATCTAGTGAAGGGTGTACCAGTGAAGAATTTTCATCTTCAAGACGTTTGTGTATCATGCCAGAAAGGGAAGCAAGCGAGAAAATCCCATCCCGTGAAGAAGATCAACACAATGAATATGCCACTAGAACGTCTTCATATGGACCTATTTGGACCTATGAAACACAAGACAACCTTTGGTGATTCTTATTGTCTGGTAGTTACTGATGGCTATTCCAGATTTTCATGGGTAAACATGTTGGCACACAAGAGTGAAGTTCCTACTATCCTCAAGAATCTCCTGACTCTGCTAGAAAATTTGTACAATCTGAAAGTAAGGATAATCAGAAGCGACAATGGCACTGAATTCAAGAATCAAGTTATGGATGAGTACTATTCCTCAAAGGGTATTCTGCATGAGTACATTTCTCGCTACACTCCACAACAAAATGGCATCGCTGAGAGGAAAAATCAAACTCTTATTGAAACTGCAAGAACCATGTTAGTAGAATCAGAACTTCCCGTTCAATTTTGGGGAGAAGCTGTTGCTACTGCATGCTACACGATGAATAGAGTTTTGACGATGAAGAGACATGGGAAGACATGCTTTGAGTTGTTACATAAAAGGAAGTCGGATGTTTCTTTCTTAGAACCTTTTGGAGCTCCATGCACTATGATCGACCCACATGGAAAGTTTGGTCCGAAGGCTATCGAAGGATTCTTTCTTGGATATGCTACTCCTAATTTCCGGGTGTGGAATTTGTCTTCAAAGAAGATTGAAGAATGGGGTGAAGTTAAGGTTCAGAGATATACAGAAGCGGTAAGAGCTCCGGGTGCTCCTTGGATGTTTGACTATGATGGGCTGTTTGACTCCTTTAATCTGCCAACTTTTGTTGATGCAACAGCTACTGCTCAGATGTTATTGGAAAGTGATACTGCAGTAGACTCGTCATTAGTTCGACCAATTATTGTTAACCCTCAAGTATCGACTTCGGTTAACAATCTTGTTCAAAATGAGGAATTCGAAGACGCTGCGGATTATAATGTTTCATCAGAAGAAGATGAGTTTCATGATGCAAATGAAGCTGCCTCTGGTGCTGTTCCTGGATTTTCAAATGATACGTCAAATATTCAACCTCAAGGAACGACTGAAGGTCAGGCATCTACAACGTCATCAAATCCATTTCTCGATTTAACAGTTGATCTGAATATCAACAATTTGGGTATAAATTCTCGAGTTCCTGATGTGCCAGAAACTCGAATTCATAATATCCATCCTCAGCAGAATATTATTGGAGATGTCCAAAGTGGTGTGCAGACACGTAATCAGCTTCGAAATAACCAGAATGCTGGATTGTATTCGGAAATCAGGGAATCTGGTGGTCTGAATGATTGGTCTTTTGCCTGCTATGTGTGCCAAGTAGAACCAAAATTTTGGAAGGAGGCAATGAAAGAAGACTCGTGGGTTGAAGCCATGCAGGAAGAACTTCAGCAGTTTCAGAAGTTAGGCGTTTGGAAATTGGTTGACAGGCCAGACAACTACAAGAAGATTGGTACACCATGGGTGTACAAGTGCAAGAAGGATGACTGATGTGTTGTTGTGAGAAACAAAGCGCGATTGGTTGTTCAAGGTTTTAATCAGGTCGAAGGCATCGATTACAATGAAGTTTATGCACCGGTTGCACGACTTGAGGCCATAAGAATCTTTTTGGCTTATGCGTCCTTCAAGAAGTTCACCGTTTATCAGATGGATGTGAAGAGTGCATTTCTTCATGGTGTGGTAGAAGAGGAAGTATATGTTGAGCAACCGCCAGGTTTTGAAGATCCTCTCCATCCTGACAAGGTTTGGCTTCTCAACAAGGCGTTATATGGTCTTCATCAAGCTGCGAGGGCTTGGTATGAAACGTTGTCTACCTATCTATTGAAGAATGGTTTTCGATGAGGCCCGATCGATTGTACTCTCTTCATCAAGGAACGGGACGAGGACTTGCTGCTAGTACATGTTTGTGTTGATGATATTATATTTGGGTCTACTAACACTCGAATGTGCAAAGAATTCGAACATGATATGCAGGAGAAGTTCGAGATGAGCGCAATGGGAGAAATGACTTTCTTTTTAGGTTTGCAGGTTCAGCAATCAAAGGAAGGGATCTTTATCCATCAAACCAAGTACGTCGGAGATATTCTCAAACGATTTCAGATGGACGACTCAAAGTCTTTGGGAACTCCATTAGCTCAAAATCATGGTATTACTCCAGACGGAATGGGTGAACATGTAGAACCATCTCTCTATCGTGCTATGATCGGATCTCTCATGTATCTTACTACTTCAAGACCCGACATAATGTACCCAACATACCTTCTGGCGTGCTATCAGTCTATTCCGAAGGTTTCTCACTTGATGGCTGTAAAAAGGATCTTTCGTTATTTGAAGGGTCGCCCTGACACTGGTCTATGGTACCCTAAGGATGATAACTTTGATCTGACAGCATTCAGTGATTCTGATCATCGCGGTTTTAAAATAGATGCAAAGTCAACAACAGCAGGATGTCAGTTCCTGGGAAATCGCCTAGTCACGTGGCAATGCAAAAAGCAGACTTGTGTAGCTACATCAACATGTGAGGCTGAGTTTATATCAGCTTCTAGTTGCTGCTCTCAAGTTCTATGGATTCAACAGCAAATGCGCGACTACGGTTTTGAATTTCTTACTACTCCTATTTTTCTTGATAATGAAGCTGCTTTATAGATCACTCGGAATCCTGTACAGCACTAAAAAACAAAACACATTGAGATTAAATATCATTTCATACGAGATTGTTATGAAAAGAGACTTATCGATGTTGTTAAAATCCACACTGATCACCAACGTGCCGACCTTTTTACCAAAGCCTTTGATAAATCACGTTTTGATTATCTGCTTTTGGTCAATGGGATCAAGGTGAAGCCCGAGTAACTCAACCATGGCTAACTATTTTTGTAAATACTTTTCTAAAAATCTAAAACTACAAAAATATTTTCAGTATTATATTTTAGGGGGAGCAAATTTCAAGAAAATACAAAAATATGTCTTTTATTTACCTTCTTTGCTTAAAGGGAAGAAAATTCCGAAAAATACAAAAACATTAGAAAAATAAAAAATGAGTTCTTGGATAAGTTGAAGATGATGAAATTCACCGGTAAATCTGTCAGAAATGGTCAAAGGCATTAAAAAGAAGATTGATAAGTAGCTTTACTAATGATGTATCGGTAGGCTCACAATCAGACTAAAATGTGCAGGTTGATATAAACCTAACAGACAGAACGCCAGGTGGGAACCAATCATTGACATATGGTCTTGGTATCGAAATTTCGTTTGATAGAGTGCCGAGGTTCTGAGATATACGGTCTTTATGCTGGCTTATCATCTCGGTATCATGGTTGAATCTTTCGCCGAAAAATAACGGTGACGCAAGTCTAGAACTTCCATGATACCATACATACGTGTACATATTGCATAAGACCATCAATAAGTGATAAAAATATCATATCCTCAAAATAAGTGATAAAATATCATAGCTTTACGCGGGAGCTAAGTTCGTCTCTTTGTCGGTACGATGGTACTAACCTGTTCACGAACTTACTCCTGTGCCCTGCATGCATATGAAAATCAAGTTCCTCATCAATAAGTGATTAAATCACAAAGGGATTGTTTTCAATCAAAATAAGTGAGTATCTCACATCTTCCGTATACGTCAAAACAGATGATAAAGCAGTATACTCACGGGTAAGATTTTCTCTCGTGCATATCTTGATACGGGAACGTGTCGTGATGTGGTTGAACACCGGCTAGTAAGTATAAATCCATATCTTAATCATATCTCCTAATCATGATTACATCTGATAAGTCTGAGCTTACGTGGACAACAATACCGATAATCATAGTTGAATACTTATCTGTTTACTTTTGAAGTTTAAACCAAATATCATTTTTGACAAAGATTAAAATGCTGGTATGATTTAGTTACCTTGAAACTCGGAAAAAGATTGTTCAATAGATATATAGTTTATCTGTATATTTAGTTTTTAAGTCTAGTTTACTTAGTTGCTTATGTAATTACTTTTTGAGAGTTAGTCAAAGTTGATACTCGAAAGTTTTTCTACCAAGATACGCCAGAAAACCATTTGTTTGATATCACAACTTCATAAAGTAATATCTTGCAACAAGTATCTCATCAAAAGAAATCCAAAATCTAAAATTCGTTTGAGTGTGTGTATCTCATACGAATGAACCTAGTAATTTAATTGACTTGGTCACTTGTCTTTCTCAAATCTGCTGCTGGAATTCATACGAGTGTGTGTATCTCGTTCAGGGAATACAATCATACGAAGAATTTATCATAAGTCTTTCGTATGTATTCCCTGAGAAATTTGTGTTCTAATTATATTTGTCTATTGAGTATAGATTGATACAAAAGAACATGAACAAAGACCAGCAACGAAGAAATCTGACAAGTCAGAAGAGAAAACAAGAAAGATTTGAAGTTTCTTAGAAGTTTGAAGACCTGATGCTCTAATCATTGGATAGCAGATCTATCAGTGGATAGCAGATCTTCAGGGGGAGTTTGTTGATACTCCAAACCATTCATGTGAAGACCAACATATGAAGACCAAAGACCGAAGACCAAGCAACATCCAAGGGGAGTTTGTTGATACAGTTTTCTGTCTGTCGCTTGTTCTTAATTACAGTTGTAATTGTACGGTCTTTGCTCAAGTGTCTGTATAGGTTTGGTCGTGTCGAATAGATCGAGATATCCTTCTATCTTGATCTAGTATGACATCTTAGCTTGTCTGTGTTAATCAGTTGCATGTGAGCATACTGATAAGTCTTGTGTACGTCATGTCTACACACGTTTTCCAAGATTAAGGATTCTGTGCGAGTCAAAGAATTCATACGAATCACATGATTCGTACGGAATACTTGAGTAACAAGTGTGTTACCTGTTTCGTATGAAATAGGTATTTCGTACGAAATAGTTAACTCGTACCAAATCTCTGGAGATGTGTCTCGTGTTTAATAGTGTGTTCCATATGTCTGGCAACGTGTTTTCATACGAGTGACCAGCTTGGACACTATATAAGCAGACATGCACCTCTCAGTGAGGGTTAGCCTTTGAGCCCTTTGGTCCAGAAGTTAATAGAACGAGCTAGTTGGTCTAAGTGAGCCTCTTAGCATTTCTGGTGAAGATGAAAACACAAGAACACAACAAGTTTGTTTGAGTCATACGAGCGTTGTGTGTATATGTTTGTACTTGTTCTCAATCATTAATCAAGATAGTGAATCTTTGGTTACCCCGTGTTCTTTACTTTGCTTTGGTTGCATGCACACTTGGATTCCGCACTTGTGTGTATGTTATATGAACAAGGAATTGGTTTAACTTGATCCTCAGGTGGACCTACCATTTGGATTAAATTTATGTGAGACAACGACATCACGTCAAATTTTGGCGCCGTTGCCGGGGAATTGTTCGCAACGTGTGTTATATTTGATTTATTTTAGTTTGTTATTTTTCCGGGTTTACGCTGGTTGTGTTGGTGTGCAGGTATTTACAGGTGCATGCATACTAGAGGATTTAATTGGCTATCACCATTGGCATTTGATCCGGAGATCGAGCGAACTCTACGACGCCATCGGGTTTTGTTACGAGAGAATAAGATTAGTGGTTCCCCAACAACACCATCCACACTTATTTCACCACTCAATACCATGGAACAATTGCCTACCACCACAAACCAAACCTCACCATCTACCCCTCCACCAAATTCCACCACTCACCCAACTTCGACACATGAAGTTGACCCATCTAACGCCGCATCACTAGTACCACCATTCTCATCTTTCTTTCCCACATCCGGTCAATCCTCATCCACCTAATACCCTTTACCTAGTTCCACCATTATCCATACTTCACCTACATTTCAACCATCTAACCAACCGGGTTCCCATAATCCTTCTTCATAGTTTGTGCAAACATCAGGTGTAGGAGGAGACTGGTATGATGACGGTTATGAAGAGGAATTCGGAGGTTATGAAGACGAAGGTTACTACTATGGAGGTGAAGGAGGTAACTTGGGACCGCAAGGGGGAATGGGTTAACCGCCAAGGCAACCTATTGGGGTGCAACAAGTTCGTCCTCAAGGGCCTCCATTTCAACAACCAATGCCTATACAACAAATTCAAGTTCAACATCAACAACCACAATTCCAAAGACCGATGCATCAACCTCCACCTCAACAACACTTTGTACCTCAAGGGTTAAGACAAGTCCGGTGGGCTGACCAAGAGTACCATTGGGTGCCCCGCGTCGACATCATCGAGAAGTAGTGCGGGGGGTTGAAGCGCATTTTCGTCCGGTTATTACCAATAATCCCTCTCTGGTAGTAATACCTCAACGCCCGGATGGGAGGACATTTGAGGTAAGGACGACTGCCTTGCAAAGCTTGCCAAAGTATAAGGGTCTAGCAACGGAGGAACCCTATTCCACTTGGAAACTTATGATTCCATTTGCAATACTACCGGGGGGCAAGGGTTTTCATCAGATGATGTTAAGTTGGTGTTATTTCAATTCTCGTTGGAGGATAAAGCAAAAAGGTGGTTTCATACTTTACAGTCAGCATCTATATATACTTGGGCCGATATGCAACAACGATTCCTCGAGAAATTCTTTTCAGCCCAAAAGACAAATGCAGCAAGGCGGAGTATAAGGAGTTTCCAACAACAACCAAGTGAGATGTTTCATGAGACATTTGAAAGATTCAACATGATGTTGAAGAATTGTCCTCATCATGGTATAGCATTGTGGGAGTTGTTGAATGCGTTTCATGAAGGTTTGAGCTCGGAGGATGCTCGGGATTTAATGTCTATCACAAATGGTACATTTGGAACGAACTACGAGCAAGATGATTGGGAATTTCTAGAACAAATGGCGGTTACATCAAAAAGGAAAGCACAATCGTCAAGGCGAGCTAGACATGTAATTACAAGGCCTCAAGTGTATGCGGTGGAGGATGGAGAAGCACAAGCATCAAACCAGGTATATAATGTTTGTACTAACTGTAATAAACTTGGTCATGCAGCGGAGGTATGCTTGGTGGGAGTAAGTGCAAATCAAGTCGAGGAGGTGAATGAAATTCAAGGGGGTGGTCATAATTTCAACATAAACTCGAACACATACCACCCCGAGTTAAGGAACCATCCTAATTTCCGCTATGGGAACCCGGCGAATCAAGCGAATCCAAATTTCCAAGGAGCTCAACAAAATTTCATTCCATGTCAGCCATATAATCAAGGTCAAACTTCATCATGTGGCAATGAAGTTATGGATATGCTCCGGATGATGCAACAAGATATACAAAGGAGGAATCAATTGGATGCCGCTTGGGCACAAAAGGATAAGATTCGGGACAAAGCTATCCAATCATTGACCACACAAATGGGGCAGCTGGCTAGTGAGGTAGCATCATTGAAGCAACAGGATGGGAAGCTTCCCAATGATATAAAAATTAACCCGAAGAATACAAAGAACATACCGATCAATGGGGTAAGTGTCATTCCTAAGAATGACAAATGTTTAACTGCTTCTGTTGTTCATGTGAGTGCAGGTTTGAATGAAATAAGTGTCGAGAGAGTTGGAAGTGATGCAGGGGAACCAGTTATCCCGATTCAAGTTGGGAAGTTCAAGATACACAAAGCATTGTTGGATTACGGAGCAGGGATGAACGTTCTCCCGGGTAGCTTGTATGACCAGTACGACTTTGGTCCGTTACACAAGATTGATAGCATGGCGGTGTTCGCAGATGCTAGTTGGAAGCAACCCCGAGGGGTTGTAAAAGACGTAGTGATACAATTGGGCGAGTTTTACTACTCGATGGATTTTATAGTGATCGACTACACACCGTCGAAGAATTACGAGCAACCGCAGGTCGTGTTGGGTCGTCCGTTCTTATATACGGCAAATGCTCTAATCGATTGCGGAAACGGAATGGTCACCATGAACTATGAGAATCGTAAGTTGTACTTTAATGTGTTTTTAAAAACAATTCATTACGATCTTGTGACTTGAGTCACACAGTTGCTACTAACGAACATGTTTCAAGTGTTAGCACAGTTAGGTCAATTGCAAGTGGTGTTGATGTGTATAGGTCTGAGTTGAAGAATGGTGAAAATCAGGCAAGGGAGAAGGCTAGTGTAAGCAGGAAAGCGGGCAAAGGAAACCACCCGATGGTGGGATTAGATGGGGTGTTGAGGCTGAATTTGACCCCAATTGGCGTGAAACTGCAAACTTTCCAAGAAATTGGATGGAATATGGAGATAAATGGGGAAGCAAGGGTTCATTTGAACCACCTTGAGTATGTCAGGTGGTGTTTTTTCCTTGTATATTATTGTAGACATTATATGGTTTTGTTTATGGTTGGGTGGAAGGGTGGCGTATTGTGTTTGATATTCATGTTATGGGTTGGTGGTATATTGGTGGTGTTTACATGTTTCATAAAAATAGAAAAAACAAAAAGAAATTTGGGATTTGAGACTTGAGCTGTAGGTGAAGTTGAGGTAGCTTTAGTGATCGTTTCCTTCAAAACCATACATTGGGGTCAATGTATCTCAAATGTGGGGATGGGGGAAATTTTTGGGATTTTGAAAATTTTTAAACCAAGCCAAACAATTGTCAAATTTGAATATGTTACCTTAATCCGCATGACACATCGTTATCCCTTTTTATCCTTTCTTTGTGAGTTTTTGAGCCACATTAATGCTTTCTAGAAATTAATTCTTTGGTTGAGTGGCAGTGTGTATATTGTGTTAATAGAACTTGGATAATTCATGCTTGTCAAAACCTAAGTTTACATGCTTGTGAATATGATGAGGGCATTTAGGTAGCCTCGTCTGGATGTGTGTTGAGTGAGGGTTTGGAGGGTTGGACCTCATAAGTTACAAATATGAGCTTGGTAGTGAGCGGGACGGGGGTTTGGACATTAGTAGCCCAATTTGAGCTTTTAACCATTCAATTGTCACCCAAGCCTATGTCCTACAAAATTCTACCTTTTAATCGACCCGGTTTAGATAGTTTGATATTGTTATGATTGTATTTTTTTTCTTTCAATAGTTGTAATGCGATGGTTGCTATCTTGATGCAATATTGTCTTGCAAAAAAAAGAAGAAAAGAAAAAGAAAAAGGAAGAAGAAAATGAAAATGAAATGAAAAAAAAGAGGAAGAAGAAGTTAGTTGTACAAATAGAGTTAGTTATTTATGTTGATTGTAATAATAAATCGGGTCGATTAAATGAGCTACATGAATCTTTCCCACCAATTCTCACCCTTACACATAGCCTAGTTACAACCCAAAAGTCCTTTTGATTCAGAAGCATGTTATACAATTTGTAGGTAAAGATTTGATTATTATCCAAGCTTATTGTCGCACAGTTACACATTTGCATTGAGTGATCTAGCACAATCTTGCTAGTGCCATTTTTGTCACCGAGAGGAGAGTATAGTGAGGGGTGTGTTATGTAATATGAAGGTGAAGTTGATAATGGGGCACTTTGTTTGTGTTTGATTTACATGAGGATCACTTGGTCATTTGAAACTTTTGTGAAAGTGTTGCTTGGGGCAAGCAACGTTTAAGTGTGGGGATGTGACGGGTGGTCCATTGGACAACCCTCAAGTGCTTTAAAACAATCAATATTCCGCACTTAATTAGGTTAATTATTATGATTTGATAACTACGGTGTATATGGCTTTGCAGGTACCGAAGAGCATAAACAAGTGATTTTAACGTGCTTTGATGGAAGCTTGCACTTGACCAAGAGAAGATGAAGACATGGAAAGTTGATAAAAGAACAAAAATGGAAAAACTGCTGACGACTGTAAGCTACGGTTATGGTGGTGTCTAGTCCTTCTATGCACCGTAAGCCAGTCTCTTGGGGCCGTAAGGAAATTCTGACCACCATAGCTTACGGTGGTCAGCACCGTAGCTTATGGTGACCACCGTAGCTTACGGTGGTCAGCAACGAGAAAAGTGTAACTGCCCATTTTAACTCGTTTTTGAAGGGTCCTTTGACATCTCAATCGTTGTGAACGAACAAGAGAGCTTGGGAGGCGATTTTAGGGTCTTATTATTGTTTCTAAACATTTCTACAACATTGTTTTGGTGATTTGATTCATATGAACAATCTAAGTGGAGTGATGATGAATTGTAATAACATGAGAGGCTAAATCTCCTTGTGATCATCTTGAGTGGAAGGTTTGTTGGACAAATTGTGTTTCAATTTATGATTTCTAGAATAATTGCTACTTTGTGGTTGTTATGGTGTTGAATGATTGTTTGTTAATTGTTGATTGATATTTTTATTCATTGCCTTATTCGTACGTTCTTGGTGTCGTTGACAATCGAGATATCACGGGGAGGTTTACGGGTTGGATATTAATCAATTGGTCATCGGGTAACGACCTCGCATTGTAGTAATCCGAGTACTTGGTTCCCTTTTATCACAAACAATTAATCAAACACGAGTCATGTCTATGTGACTCTTTATAGTTGAATTGAAACACATGCATTGTTGAACCGGAAACTTAAGATGATCACTTCCTTTGCAATCTGTTAAACAACCAATTTTTGAGTCATTAGTAGTTAAAATCTAAAAGCACACAACCAAAATCTTGGATTAAATTTATTGCAATTTAGGTAATTTTAGTTAAAGTATCACAACCTTTGGATAACGCAATTTCCACAATTCCCTGTGTTCGATACCCACTTACCGCTAACTAGTAGCAGTATTTGGATTAAATTTATGTGAGACAACGACATCACGTCATTAGACATCAGTTATAACCGAAAGTTGAAATTAATTTGATGCAAAACTTACCAAAACAATGATTGACCAAGAGATGTTATAACCGAAATCGGTGAATCACCCTATAAATATCAGAGCTTACAACCTCAATCGAACTCACCATTTCCTTTGAATTCCTCTCGGATACTCTCTGTTTTTCTTCACTTCGCCGGAGTTTTTTCTCAGCCGTCGGAATCCCGCCGGAAACATTCAAGATCACCGCCCTCGGTATTATCATTTGATTTATTCTTTTTACTATCTATTATTTTGCTAATCAGTAAAGAAACAATTGTGATTTAACAAATCAAATCACTGAGCGGGTGTTCTGAATTTTAATTTCAAAGAAGATGAAGTTCAAATACTGTATTAATATAATTAAAATCCTAAGTTTAACCGAGTTAGACACATAGTCCAGTGGAGGACTATGTGCAACATGAACGGAACTGCCCGGGTTCGAATCCCTTTACATACGCCAGTCAGATCTTTTAACAAACCTTTTTAATTAATAAATAAAATATCAAGTCAGGTAAGTTCATAAAAGAAATAAAAATGTGATTCGAATCAGGTTAGTCACCCATCCCAGTTGGAAGAGCTGGGTGCACCAACATCGAAGGTCACTAGTTCGACCCTTGGGTGTGGCAGTGGTTGAATGTGTTTTAAGGAAAATAAAAATCTTTTCGAATAAATCAGATTATGAATTAATCTAATAAGTATATAAATATAATTAAAAACAGAATCCTAACGGGTTAGACACATAGTTCAGTTGGAAGAGCTGCGTGCACGTAACCGAGAGGTCACGAGTTCGAACTCACCACACGCTGCCAATATCACTCAAAAATCGGCCAGAACTGCCCCCTTGTCAGGTCTGATAAGGGTTTTTATTTTTTAATTGTTTATTTTATTTTATTTAAAATATTAATTTTGGTATATTTATTTTATTTAAAATTTATTTAGAAGCACTCAAAGACATGAATTTGAAGGCTTAAAAAATGCTAATAAATATCTCAAAAATAACCTAAAAATCTATCCAAAATTATTTAATCAAAATAATGATTTGTTTATATTCATCGAATTACTACGTTATTATTTAGGTTAGTCTCCTTTGTCGGTTAAATCCTCAATTCGTGCGCACCTCTCTTCAATCAAGGAAGCGCGCCCACTGTGAGGGAATCCTTACAAATTCCCCTTTTTATTCATGTTTTGGGGTGTATCAGGTGTCGTATCATTTATTATGTTTATTCAAACACTTGTGCTCTTACCATTATATGATCTAACGTGTGATGTAAATATTACTTGTTGTATTGTGTGCTTACATTTTTGTCAGTTGCATGCAAATTATTCATTAGGCCCATCAGTTCCTCGTGGGAGACGAGTTGACCAACAGGTGCCTCATTAGATCGGCTCTGTTTGATTGAGCCTTGATCTCATTGTTCATCATTTGATATGTGTGTGTGTGCATTAATTGATATTATGTGGTTTGTGGTTAGATTTACATACGTGTATACTCATATTTGGTTTATGACATTTTTATTTACATAACTAATTCGTTCAAATGTTTAATTAAGATTCACTCGCCAACTTTTGTTTACCCAAAACCCTATTTTTACACATGATACATGTGGACATGTTGAAGCAAGGAACACATAGGAATTGGCCTTAGAGGAAAAATAAAGAGTTCATGAAAGTTGTGTTTAGAACATGTTGTGCTTGTGTGTTATTGTAATTTCTCCTTTCATTTTGAAATAATAAATATGAAACTTTATAGTAAATGTCATGAGCTTTGATGAAAACCCAATCATGCCCCGACCACCATTTCCGCTGCGGGTTAGGGTGTGACATTCACTGTTGAGTTTGTTATAAAAAAATGAATTAAAAATAAAATACCAAAAAAAGCAGGTCTGCCCGGATTCGATCCGGGGACCTCTCCATTGCTTGCACAGGTCCCTTCCACTGGGCTATGTGTCTAACTCAGTTATATGTCGGCCGGTAATTATTCTTATACAGAAACACAAGACTCCCATATACTGATTTAAAAAAAAAAGATGTAGTTGCAGCGAATAACAAGGGGTCAGATCAACCACTGCTCTACAACATCAAGATCTGAAACGTTTGGATTTTTATTTTATTTGTACAAGATGTAACAGTCATCTTCTTCATTCAATACTTGAAACCGAATACTGCTAATAGTATTTTCCGACAGGTCAGTTTTGTTTAGGTGAGTATTAACGTCGAAAAATTAAAGTTTTCATCCAAGAATTAACAAGGAAACAAGAGGATATAGAAAGGTATACCGAGACGAACGTGGCGCGATTTTGTCGTGAACTCCGAATATCTCCAGCAACCGGTACCGTCGCAGACGAACGTGAAAGGTGTGTGTTTTCTTTTGTGGTGTCACCCTTCGAGGGAATGAATAGGCTCTCTATATATAAGATTCCGGTTACCAAAGGCAGTATCCATGGGTCTATATTTGATTTTTTTGTGAAATTTCAAAACTAGGAGATTTGGTTAAATAATTTGCCAAAGTTGCGAGATTGTATTGATCTAGTTTTACGTCCAGGTTCGTGTTTTTGTAAGTAAGGAAACCTCCTTCAAATGGAAACACAAATAATGAGGTTGCTGTGTTTAGTTTGGGCAGCAAACGAGTTCCAAAGCACTCGATCGTAACTTCATATATAATATGTATACATGTGAGTCTTGCACCAAACCTGCAGGTGGTGTAGTGGTGTGTGTGGATTTGCTTAACTAGGTAGACCCGGGTTTGATACCCGTGGTCCACCTGTTTACATATTTTTTTTCTTTTTATTATTTACATCAAAAGGCTCCAAGTTTCAATTAATACACGAAGAGTCCCTCTACATTAAAGTTATATTTTTGTTACTACACGTTATAGTTTATCATTTCGTTATTCATTATAGAGACAGCGTATATATGTATGTATACGTATAACAATAAATAAAAAAATCCTCGTTCATTCATTGAAAGTTTGATTCAAAACGGGTCGGATTTTGGAAGCCCATTTTGATGGATGTTACAATTCAAACAAGTTTTAATCAAGAAAAGCAAGATACAAAAGTATAAATGAAAGCCGAATTTTAATCCTACTTTGGACCTCAAATGTGGAGAGGTTTCACCTTAGTTTGCCAAGGCAAGCTTGCGAAAACCTTCCTAGAGGTTATCCAAGTAGAAAGGAAGAAAAAAACATAAGAAAATAAGAAGAAAAGTGAGCTAAAACTCACTTAGAATGGTTGCAACTTTCTGCCAAATCTTGGAAATTAAAGAGTAACTAACAAGATTTGAGTGTTTGGAGTGTGTTTAGGAGTGTATGGAGGCTTGTATTTATAAGTGAGGATTAGGGTTTGGGAGTTAATGAAGGTGGAGGAGAAAGGAGGTGGAGAAGGGTGAAATATGATTGGCTTAAAAAAGGTGGAAGGTGATTGAAGGAAAAAAGAGGTGGAAAATCTTTTGGTTTGGTTCACTTTAAGTTCTTGCACTTTGTAACTAGGTTATTTTATGCCATTTTCTTGCATTTTAAATTGTTTTTAGGTATCCAAAGTGTATTATAAGTCTCAGTTTTGCCTATAAACACGTATCTAAATATTGATTATGTATATAACACAAATATGAAATGTAAAACGTATATGTATAAAATGAATTTCCACTATGATTAACGCCTCAAATTGTGATAACAGAGATGAGTACGATTGTAAGGTTATAGAATGCGAATACGAAGTTTCTAAAAATAGGAATATGGAAATACGAGGCGTTACATGATACATCATACCGACTCTCCGAGCTTCACCCCAAGACCAAAAACAACAAATCAGAAGACAAGCACGGGTCGTGCCACCAAGGCATGGGGTCGTGCACCATTCTAGATTCCAGAAAGAAGAAGACAAACAGAAGCAGACAAGAGACACGAGCCATGGTCAACTTCTAAATATGCAAATCTTGGATAGTACAACAAGTACAATGGCCACGGGGTCGTGCCGTTGACATAGGGGTCGTGCATGCATCCGGACTGACACAACTATTAAACGAAGACAGAGAAGAAGAGGCATGGGGCTGTGTAAAGCTTCTGTTTCCAACTATAAATAGGGGTGCTTGGTTTAATTGCATCCCATCTCTTGGCAAACCACTTTTCTCACACTTGCCACCTATCCACCACCACAATACCACCATCATCCACCACATTCATCCATCATCCATCTTTAGAGTGTGTGTAGTAGTCTCGGGATCCAAGATTGATCTTAAAAGTTTTTGTCAAACAAAAGCCATGGTTGGCTAATCTCTTACATCACTTGGTGAAAACAAGTTATTTATGTATTACTTTTTATTTCCAATCTTTGGTTATTTTTTTTAATTGGGTCTGTATTAGTGACTTTAATATCTAATTTTTATATTGAAAGTAAAGTTTATTCTATCATCTCTTCATGTTTTGTTGGTTCACTTATTCATGTCTTTACGGTCTATATAAAGCACGTCAACTGCCTAGAAGGTGGTTAGAAGGGTTGTTTGGGTAAAGTTCTTGCCTCGTTTAGTGTATAGATCCCGTGAGCACTTGATTAAAGCTTATTAGGACTTACTTTGAGGCAGATAGCATCAAATCGGGGAAGTAAGAACAGCTTGAATCCCTTATAAATAAAGTACTATTAAAACTTTAAAATCAGCCATGCGGGCCTGTATTCCTGCTGACTCAGACCAATATGGCCGAGGGTATTGTTGCCTCCAAAAGAGGGACATGCCACATTTTACATTAATAACTTATTTAATTATCTTTCAATATTCCGGTGTTGCGGACTGTATTCCTGCTGACTCAGACCAATATGGCTGAGGGTAGCGTTGCCTCCAAGAGAGGGACATACCATTATAACTAAGATAACCTTTTGGAAAAACCTAAAGCGCGAAAATCATCAAAGGATATGTAAATAACGAGTCGGAACCAAGTGATTCTATCTCGTCTATTTGTTTCTTTTATCACTCTCTTTTATTTCTTTACCAAAAATCTTTTCTATAAAATCTTGATTAGAATAGATGTCAACGACATTACGGAATTAAAAGCTCTTGTGTCCTTGGACGACCTCGGTATCTTACCATCACTATATTATGCCAACGTGAGTGCACTTGCCCTAGCGTGTTGTAGAGAGTGATAGTGTTATATCATGTTTTATAAATATAAAGCTTGAATAACGAGTGAAAAGTACTTAAAAATATAATAAAAAGATACACACCCTCACTCACATCAGTCATAAAATGTTAATTACGATAAAAATGAATTGATATTAGTACAAAATATATCACTTTAATTGATTTATATTTGATAGGTCATGAATAAAATCATGATAAAAACTATTGAATAAATAAAATAAATAACCTTATAATGGGAAAACAATATATATGACTACATGATTAAATGGTTTATAGCATGCCATGTGGAAAGAAAAAAAGTATTATGATTATTAATGGTATTTATAGATTGCAACTGGTAATCGATTAGATTAGTTGGAATTAGTATGGAATTTGAATACTTGCAATTAAAGTAACTTAGACATAGACTAATTATATTTATTTAATTAAAGTGCATATGGGTTGAATTCTGTCTAAAATAAATAAAATATATCTTGGTTGTAAGTTTGCAACAAAGGTTAGTTGGGCTGAAATATTAATTCACGGGCCGATGGAAAGATTGGGGAATAAAAATGACATAAGGAAATTAAAAGGGGATTGCATGATTTTGATGGTTGAAAACGGTTTAGAGGGTGGATGCATGGATTACGAGCCGCTTTTTGTGGGTCACGAGGAAACAAAAGCACAAGATTAATGGTGCGGATGCAAGGCTAGTTCACTTATCATCTCGGGACTAAAGTTTGTGTTAGTGATCGAGTTAAACTAGTTCGTTACACACTTTTGGAATCAGTTTTGTTTTGATCATTCGGTTAGTCGAATCTTTATGCTTACTTGTTTTGATTAGACAGTTTTTGGATTATAAACATACATTCGTTTTCATTAGTTATTTCGTTTTGTTCATCAACAATGGAGATTAAATTCTAAGTTGTCATTGTTTCTTTAACCTTTAAACATTGAATTTGATTATGTTTGTGATACACAAGATTAGTATTTAATTAAGTTACCATTGCAACCAAATATATTATCTGTTAATTATCAATCTAAACATGTAGGTTAACAAATCATGTCTATGTGATTTCCAATTGGTAATAACTAGGTTATTCGATTTGCTTCACAACCCGAAACCCAGAGATTGATATTTTTTCTCCATATTGTTTACAACTCAATTTAATTTTTCATTACTTTTAGTTAATCAATAAGAAAGCAATCGTTAGTTTTAAATTAAGTTTGAGATTAAATCTTTCAACAAAACGTGTAATAATGGCCACATGCTTCTCGTGGAATACCTTACATACCTGAACTACCTAGGTTATTTAGGTTTTTGCATGACCCCAATTACATCAAATAACATTATTGCTAGGGAGCTTGTGCGCTTAGTATTGCATTTTTTGTTAGATTTGTTTTTTTAATTAATTTAGGCCCTATAAATCCAAAAATATCTTTCTTTTAGTTTTTAGTTTTTTTTTAAATGTTAGTTTTCTACATGGGGTATTTTAGCGTGTTTGCATAGTAACTGAAGTTTTCTAATCACTGATAGAACTTATCAGTCATGCCCTTGTTGTGGGAAAATTCACATGTTTTGGAAAGAAAAAAGCCACCTTCATATCAGGGATCCTATCAGTCAATTGTCAACTACAATTATGAGTCAAATACGCAGCAAGTTATGACTTAAAAAATAACATGAAAAATCTGTAGAAAAACGCAGCTTAAATTGCTGAAATGAAATAATTTATTTAAAATATCAAACAACGTCCAAAAATCATGATTCCAGTGCCATTTGAATCGTGTTTCGAAATAGCCCGTTATAGGCTCAAGAAAATCCAAATTTTGTTAAATACTGGCCCGGTTACAGCCGATTAAAGTCGGTTGTAACTGTCGGACAACATGTTGTTTACGTTTTCGATCCCGCAACCGATTAACTAACAGTACCCGTGACACTAAATCATTAACCACAATAGGTTGTATGTCATTTATATCAGATTTAACACTCTAAACTCTCAGGTCATCAAGATTATTAGCCCTAACTATCCTTCATGTGTCTATGCAAACCAAACCGATCATATCAACATACGTGATATCCATGCATTCTACACTATGAGTTAACTTTGTAAGCAATCAAGATGGCCACAGGAATACACAAACAAAGCCACTATGATTGGATTAAACAACCGAAGACACACACATATAAACATCTAGGACATATAATGTAATAAGAGAAACATGGCGAGTTACTTGGGTGCTAACCGAGAGAACAAGAAAGAGAACGAAGGAGAGCCGAGAGTGAAGTAGGTCGCTGGTGAGGGAGGGGTCGCTGGTGGGAGGGATTCGCCACTGAGGGGAATAGTTGAGCAGTTAGGGTTATTTTTAAGGTGAGGATATAATAGTGCATGCATATATACATACATTTAGTTCAAAAGGATAAGGATTCGGTTTCTAGTTAATCGCTTGAATAATATGAACTTATATTATAATTTAGTTAAGTAATAATTAACTCGTCAAATAAACGTATAAGACTCGATTTATAAATATGAAAACAAAAGGTTCTAACCTCGAAATTACGAGTTGTCACATTATCCCCAAGTTAAAGAAATTTCGTCTCGAAATTTGCAAATAGTTGCTGAAGAAGCTAGTGCGGTTGAGCGTTTTCGCAGGGTGTCACCTCAACCCCAAGTTGATTTGGAATTAGTCCCGAAATTCAGTTGTAGCCTCAACACTGGATACATTATTCTTGAGCAACTGAGATACTTGCGCATCATTTGATCTTCCCATTCCCAAGTAAACTCTAGGCCACGTTTTGAGTTCCATAGAACTCGAACTATCGGAATCTTGCTGCGCCTGAGTGTTTTGATCTCACAATCCATGATTTCAATTAGTTCTTCAATGAAACAGAGCTGATCATCAATCTTGAGCTCTTTGAATGGTACAACGAGTGTCTCATCAAATAGGCAGTTCTTCAATTAGACACATGAAAGACATTGTGCACACCACTGAGTTCTTCTAGTAAATTCAGTCTATACGCCACTTTGCCAATTGTTTTCGTAATTTCAAATGGTCCAACATAACGGGATTGAGCTTGCCTCATTTACCAAAACAAACAACACCCTTCCTAGGTGAGACCTTCAACAAGACCCTGTCACCAACTTGGAATGTCAATGGTTTTCTACGCCTATCAGCGTAGCTCTTCTGGCATCACGAACTGCCGCCGTCTGGTTTTGATTTGAGCAATCTTTTTTGAGGTTTTGAGTACGAGTTTTGGGCCAGTGATTTGACTATCTCCAACTTTAGCCTAGGAAAGAGGTGATCGGCATTTTCGTCCGTACAATGCCTCGAACGGAGCAGCCTGAATACTGGTCTGGTAACTGTTGTTATAAGAGAATGTTACCAGAGGTAAGTGTCTTTCCCAACCATTACTGAAATCGATGACACATGCTCGCAGCATGTCTTCTAGGGTTTGAATGGTGCGCTCAGTTAGACCATCGGTTTGTGGATGATAGGTTATGCTCATGTCTAGACATGAGCCGAACCATTTGTGCACAACTTGCCACAGATTTGACGTGAAACATGGGTCATGATTAGAGATGATGGAAATCGACACTCCGTGTCTAGCAACTACATCCTTCAAGTATATGTTGGCAAGCTTGGAAAACTTATCGGTTTCTTTAATCGCGAGGAAGTGAGCTAACTTGGTTAGGCGGTCCACGATCACCCAAATGGTGTCGTTCCCACTTTGAGTTCTGGGTAGACCGGTAATGAAATCCATTGAAATTTGTTCCCATTTCCACATTGGTAGCTCTGGTTGTTGCAGAAACGCTGATGGCTTTTGATATTCTATCTTGACCCTAGCACAGTCAAGCACTTGCTAATATTGGTGGCTATGTTAGCTTTAATATTCAGCCACCAGTATATGGTTTTCAGGTCATGATACACTTATCAGAACCAGGGTGAACAAAGTAGTGAAGGTGGACCGTTGGTAACCCTTAAGTAATTTAAACGATGTAAAATCACATAATTAATGGGTTTTTGTCTAGAATTACATAACTACAATTCACTTGTCTTTACATGTATAAAGAGCATAAACGAGTGGAAATGAAGTGCTAAAAGGAAGGTATGGACACATGCGAAAAAAGGACTCGGTAGAGAGTGGAATGAAGAAAATCAAGAAGGCTGAGTTGGGCTCTACCGTAGCTTACGGTGCCTACTGTAAGCTACACGGTAACCTACGGTAGTCATTGAGTTTATATTATTCACCTTAAGACAGTTCCATACCACCGTAGGCAACTTGAGGACCACCCTAAGCTACAGTGGTCACCATATCTTACCGTGGAACCTGACAAGAAAAGTGTAACTCCCATTTAGATTGTTGGTTGTTGTGACTTTTGGACATCTTATCATTGTTTTTCGGTTCAGATAGTTGAGGGCGAATTTTGGGTGACAAATCACTATTTTAGGTGTGTCTATCATTGCTTTTCCATATTTGATTTGTATGAACAACGAAATCGAAATGATGATCTACCGAACAATGTGTGGCCAAGTTCTTGTATGTTTCCCCCAGATTGTAAGGTTATATTTGAATGATTGTTGACGTTTATGTTATTTGTCGGATAATAATTTGATCATTTTGGTTATTTTATTTTGATTATTATAAGTTTGATTAGTAATTGTTTATATTGTTGAACATTGTATTCTAAACCATCAGTTCTGGTGCCATAGGCCGCCATAGGCAATAAGGATTTATTGGAGGAATTCGGGGTTGACTATATTGAACTGGTTATCGAGTGACCACCTTGTGTTCTTGTAATCCAAGTACTTGGTCCCTTTTATCACAATCAAACATATATTCATGAACTATGTCTATGTAGTTCATCCCAATTAAACTTCAACACTATCGTTCATAGAAACATGAAACCGATGGACAACATATCCTCTCATTTATGAATTAAATTTAGTTATACAAACCAAACAACCAACTCTTGAAGTTAATTTTCTGCATTTTAATTTAGTAGACGTAAATTGTAAACTTCTTAGTGAACATACTTTCCACAAAAATCCCTGTGTTAGATATCCATTTACCACTATCTAATTAGTATATTTGGATTATTTTTGAGTGAAACTTCGACTACACATCAAATTTCGGTGCCGTTTTCGGGGGGGGGGGGTAGTGCGCAACACGTGTTAACTTTTGTAGTTTTTGTTTGTTATCTTCGGGTTTACGCTTGCTGTGTGAGTGTGCCTGTACTTACAGGTGTATGCATACTAGAGGCTCTCATAAGTCATCACCGCTAGCCTTTGATCCTAAAATTGAATGAACATTGAGAAGAAACCGAGTCTTACTTCGAAGAACAAAATCATTGGATCTCCTGCTACACCGAAAAACACCATGGATCCACCAACTCCGATTACGGGTCAAACAATGCCAACCACTCCTCCTCCAATTTCTACACCATCAAACGCGAAGTGAAACCTACCAACACCACGATTCCTATGAGCACCCATCATACTTTTAGTTACCAACCTTCATCCACCGTTACACCTCTTAGCCATTTTTCCCAACATCCAGTCAATTATCATCCCAACATAGTTAACCACTCTCAACAAAACCCACAAATAGTCCATGCCACACCAAGTTTTCAACAACCACAACCGCAACCAACGTTGCAATACCAACAACATTCCATTATACAACCTATGGGTACGCGACATAGGGTTATGGTTATGGGTTTGAGGATGAATTCAAAGGGTATGATGGGGAAGGATATTTTATGGGGTGATGGAACTCAAATGGGAACTCAAGGGGGAGTTGTTATGCACCAAGGTAGCAATTGGAACCTGTTCAAGAATTTGTTGGACAACCACAAGTTATCCAACAAGAAATTCCTCAACAAGGGCAACAATTTCAAAGGATAATGCCTCAACACCAAGTGCTTCAAACCACCTCTTCAGATTAGACACATGAAAGACATTGTGCACACCACTGAGTCTTCTAGTAAATTCAGTCTATACGCCACTTTGCCAATTGTTTTCGTAATTTCAAATGGTCCAACATAACGAGATTGAGCTTGCCTCATTTACAAAACAAACAACACCCTTCCTAGGTGAGACTTCAACAAGACCCTGTCACCAACTTGGAATGCCAATGGTTTTCTACGCCTATCAGCGTAGCTCTTCTGGCAGTCATGAACTGCCGCCATCTGGTTTCTGATTTGAGCAATCTTTTCCGAGGTTTTGGTATGAGTTCTGGGCCAGTGATTTGACTATCTCCAACTTTAGCCTAGGAAAGAGGTGATCAGCATTTTCATCCGTACAATGCCTCGAACGGAGCAGCCTGAATATTGGTCTGGTAACTGTTGTTATAAGAGAATGTTACCAGAGGTAAGTGTCTTTCCCAACCATTACTGAAATCGATGACACATGCTCGCAGCATGTCTTCTAGGGTTTGAATGGTGCACTCAGTTAGACCATCGGTTTGTGGATGATAGGTTAGCTCATGTCTAGACATGAGCCGAATGATTTGTGCACAACTTGCCACAGATTTGACGTGAAACATGGGTCATGATTAGAGATGATGGAAATCGGCACTCCGTGTCTAGCAACTACATCCTTCAAGTATATGTTGGCAAGCTTGGAAAACTTATCGGTTTCTTTAATCG
The DNA here is from genome assembly GCA_947069175.1 of Scalesia atractyloides. NCBI lineage: Eukaryota > Viridiplantae > Streptophyta > Magnoliopsida > Asterales > Asteraceae > Scalesia > Scalesia atractyloides. Next base: position 66,066,853 of record CAMTDV010000022.1, read on the forward strand.
CAAGGAAGTGAGCTAACTTGGTTAGGCGGTCCACGATCACCCAAATGGTGTCGTTCCCACTTTGAGTTCTGGGTAGACCGGTAATGAAATCCATGGAAATTTGTTCCCATTTCCACATTGGTAGCTCTGGTTGTTGCAGAAACTCTGATGGCTTTTGATATTCTATCTTGACTCTAGCACAGGTCAAGCACTTGCTCATATTGGTGGCTATGTTAGCTTTCATATTCGGCCACCAGTATAGGGTTTTCAGGTCATGATACATCTTATCAGAACCAGGGTGAAAAAAGTAGTGATAGGTGGACCGTTGGTAACCCTTAAGTAATTTAAATGATGTAAAATCACATAATTAATGGGTTTTTTTATAGAATTACATAACTACAATTCACTTGTCATTTAATGTATAAAGAGCATGAACGAGTGGAAGTGAAGTGCTAAAAGGAAGTATGGACACATGCGAAAAAAGGACTCGGTAGAGAGTGGAATGAAGAAAATCAAGAAGGCTGAGTTGGGCTCTACCGTAGCTTACGGTGCCTACTGTAAGCTACACGGTAACTACGGTAGGCATTGAGTTTATATTATTCACCTTAAGACAGTTCCATACCACCGTAGGCAACTTGAGGACCACCCTAAGCTACAGTGGTCACCATATCTTACCGTGGAACCTGACGAGAAAAGTGTAACTCCCATTTAGATTGTTGGTTGTTGTGACTTTTGGACATCTTATCATTGTTTTTTGGTTCAGAGTAGTTGAGGGGCGAATTTTGGGTGACAAAACACTATTTTGGGTGTGTCTATCATTGCTTTTCCATATTTGATTTGTATGAACAACGGAATCGAAATGATGATCTACCGAACAATGTGTGGCTAAGTTCTTGTATGTTTTCCCCCAGATTGTAAGGTTTTATTTGAATGATTGTTGACGTTTATGTTATTTGTCGGATAATAATTTGATCATTTTGGTTATTTTATTTTGATGATTATAAGTTTGATTAGTAATTGTTTATATTGTTGAACATTGTATTCTAAACCATCAGTTCTTGGTGCCATAGGCCGCCATAGGCAATAAGGATTTATTGGGAGGAATTCGGGGTTGACTATATTGAACTGGTTATCGAGTGACCACCTTGTGTTCTTGTAATCCAAGTACTTGGTCCCCTTTTATCACAATCAAACATATATTCATGAACTATGTCTATGTAGTTCATCCCAATTAAACTTCAACACTATCGTTCATAGAAACATGAAACCGATGGACAACATATCCTCTCATTTATGAATTAAATTTAGTTATACAAACCAAACAACCAACTCTTGAAGTCAATTTTATGCATTTTAATTTAGTAGACGTAAATTGTAAACTTCTTAGTGAACATACTTTCCACAAAAATCCCTGTGTTAGATACCCATTTACCACTATCTAATTAGTATATTTGGATTATTTTTGAGTGAAACTTCGACTTCACATCAAATTTTGGTGCCGTTGTCGGGGGGGGGGGGGTAGTGCGCAACATGTGTTAACTTTTGTAGATTTTGTTTGTTATCTTCGGGTTTACGCTTGCTGTGTGAGTGTGCCTGTACTTACAGGTGTATGCATACTAGAGGCTCTCATAAGTCATCACCGCTAGCCTTTGATCCTAAAATTGAATGAACATTGAGAAGAAACCGAGTCTTACTTCGAAGAACAAAATCATTGGATCTCCTGCTACACCGAAAAACACCATGGATCCACTAACTCCTACTACGGGTCAAACAATGCCAACCACTCCTCCTCCAATTTCTGCAACCATTTCTACACTATCAAGCGAAGTGAAACCTACCAACACCACATTCCTATGAGCACCCATCATACTTTTAGTTACCAACCTTCATCCACCGTTACACCTCTTAGCCATTTTTTCCCAACATCCGGTCAATCATCATCCCAACATAGTTAACCACTCTCAACAAAACCCACAAATAGTCCATGCCACACCAAGTTTTCAACAACCACAACCGCAACCAACGTTGCAATACCAACAACATTCCATTATACAACCTATGGGTACGCGACATATGGTTATGGTTATGGGTTTGAGGATGAATTCAAAGGGTATGATGAGGAAGGATATTTTATAAGGGTGATGGAACTCAAATGGGAACTCAAGGTGGAGTTGTTATGCACCAAGGTAACAATTGGAACCTGTTCAAGAATTTGTTGGACAACCACAAGTTATTCAACAAGAAATTCTTCAACAAGGGTAACAATTTCAAAGGATAATGCCTCAACACCAAGTGCTTCAGCCACCACCTCAACAGCTTGCACCTCAAAGGCCAATGCAAAGGCAAGTGGGTCAACCAAGAGTACCATTAGGTGTCCCGAGATGGCATAATAGAGAAGTGGTACAGGGAGTTGAAGCTCATTTTTGACATCTTATTACCAACAATCCTTCTACAGTGGTGATTCCTCAAAATCAACAAAGAAGAACATTTGAGGTTAGGACCAACTCGCTCCAAAGTGTACCGAAGTATAAGGGGTTGGCCATGGAATAACCTTACTTTCATTTGGACGCTTATGACTCCATATGCAACACTATTGGAGGCCAAGGTTTTTCGTCCGACGATGTTAAATTGGTTCTTTTCCAATTTTCTTTGGAAGATAAGGCAAAAAGATGGTTTTATACGTTGCCTTCTGCATCTATTTATACTTGGGCTGATATGCAACATAGGTTTTTGAAGAGTTTTTCACGGCTCAAAAGACCAATAATGCAAGGCGGAGTTTGAGAAGTTTTCAACAACAACTGAATGAGATGTTTCAGGAGGCGTTCGAAAGATTTAATATTATGAATAAGAATTGTCCTTATCATGTTATTTCTCTTTGGGAATTATTGAATGCTTTTCATGAGGGCTTCACTTCAGAAGATTCCCGTGATTAATGTCAATCACTAACAGTACATTCGGTACCAATTATGAGTAAGATGATTGGGCGTTTTTAGAGCAAATGTCAGTCACATCGAAGAGGAAAGCACAATCATCACGGAGAGCAAGGCATGTTATCACGAGACCGCAAGTACATGCCGTGGATGATGGAAGAGTTCAAACCACTAATCAGGTATACGATGTTTGTAGTAATTGTAATAAATTGGGTCATGCAGTGGATAATTTTTTGGTGGGTCAAGAGCAAGTGGAGGAGGTGAACGCGATTCAAGGCCAAGGGGGAAGTGGTAGGAACTTTAATATGAATTCAAACACCTACCAGCCCGGGTTGAGAAATCACCTAAATTTTCGCTATGGAAATCTAGCTAATCCTAATTTCCAAGGAAATCAACGAAATTTTGTTCCTCGCCAACAATTCAACAATCAAGGTACGTATAGGGGCAGGAACACTGAAGGATTTTAAAGGCCATTTCAACCAGGTAATGATCAAAGTGGGTCTTCGAGTCAAGTTGCTTTTAGTGGAAATGATGTCGTGGACCTGTTAAATATGATGCAACAAGATATTCAAAGGAGGAATCAACTTGATGAGGCTCACATGCAAAAACATGAAATCCATGACAAAACTATCCAATCATTTAGCACTCAAATGAGTCAACTTGCAACCGAAGTGGCAGATTTGAAAAAGACAAGGGCCAATTACCAAGTGACACCAAGGTAAATCCTTCCTATAACTCTTCTCGAAATATTCCAATTAATTATGTTAGTGTTTTGAGAAGTGGTAAAGGGTATAAAACCAACCCATCGCCGGGTTTGGTTGATGGGGATGGTTGAGGATATTACAGGGATGGAAAGTGATGAGTAAGATGCCTCACCTACTAATGTTTCTAAATAACCTACTTTTGAAAAAATAATTGAAAAACCGGGTTTGAATGAGTTGTTAAATGATAAAGACAAGGGAGTGGGTTCAAGTCAAATCCATTTCCTTCAGCTTTAGTCAACCCGGGTAAGAATTTTTTTTTTCAAAAAGGGGTCCTCAAAAGGAAGAAATGTGGGAGGTATTTAAACAAGTAAAAGTAAATCTTCCTTTACTTAAGGCAATAAAACAAGTACCCGCTTACGCCAAATTTTTAAAAGAATTGTGTACTTAAAAGAGCAACAAAAAGTGCCTAAACGGGTTGATTTAATCGAAAGGGTAAGTGCGGTTTTGAAAGGGGTTCTTCCACCTAAGCTCCAAGATCCAGGAACGCCATTAATAAGTATTCAAGTTGGTGACTTTCAAATGTTAAGGGCAGAGTAAGTATTTTACCGGGGGGCTTATATGACCAATACGATTTTGGTCCATTGAAACGGGTTGAGACAACGGTTGTTTTAGCTGTCTCATAAGCTCCGCCGAAGGATTATGCGGGATGTGATAGTAAAAGCGGAAGAATTTTACTATCTTGTTGTCTTTTTGGTTTTGGACTACTCATCGGTTGACCCAATTCAATAACAAAATGTCATATTGGGTCGACCATTTTTGAACACCGCTCATGCCATTATTGATTGTCGATATGGTACAGTCAACATGGCATTTGGAAATAGGAAATGAGATTAAATTTTTTTACTAACGTTTCTAAGTCTTTGGGTGGTGATTAGTGTTTCATGGAAAATTTAGCTGACATGTGTGACCCGCATGAATATGAGGAAGCTGCTTTGGAAACGTGTGTTTGTGATGTTTCTAAACAGTACATCTATTTGCTTTGAGGTGGAAGAGCAAAAGCAAGAGGCTTTGACGGTTCGAGAGGGGCGAACACCATGGACCCATCAAATTGAAAGTTTATCGGCTGAAATCAACTCAGACACGAAGCCTCATTGGAATCCGCTGCAGGTTGAGTTGAAGGACTTGCCGAGTCATTTGAAATACACATTTTTGGGGGACAATGAGACATTACCGGTCAACATTGCCTCCAACTTGGACGCGGCTCAAGAGCAAGGCTTTTTAAAGTTGTTGAAGGCTAATAAGGCGGCTATAGGATGGACGGTTGCCGACTTGAAAGGCATTAGTCCATCTATAGTCATGCACAAAATCATTACCACCGAGGATGTAAAGCCAACCCGAGAGACACAAAGAAGGTTGAATCCCAACTTAAGTGAAGTTGTCAAGATAGAGGTAATTAAATGGTTGGATTGTTGATACAGTTTTGTGTCTGTCGCTTGTTCTTAGTTACATTTGTAATTGTATGGTCTTTGCTCAAGTGTCTGTATAAGTTTGGTCATGTCGACCAAATCAAGATATCCTTCTATCTTGGTTTCATACGACATCTTAGTTACTCTGTGTTAAACGGGTGCATGTGTGCATACCGTTGAGTCTTGTGTACGTCATGTCAGTGACACGTTCTCCAAAGTAAGCATTCTATGCGAGTTAGAATGCTCCGTGACGAAGGAATCATTGTAAACAAGTTGGTTTACATGGATTGTACGAACCATTCGCTTCGTACGAACCAATTGCTTCGCACAAGCCTCTTTGGAGAAGTGCTTCATGGGTAATAGAATGTTCCGTATGTCTGGTAACGTGCTTCGTACGAATGACCAGCATGGACACTATATAAGAAGACATTCACCTCTCAGTCTGGGTGTTGTCTGTTGTTCAACTTGTTGGTGAGTTGAGTAGTTAGCATCTCTGGAGTAGACGAAGACACAAGAACATAGGCAGTTTGTTGAGTCGTATGAGCATTGTTTGTATATGTTTGTACTTGTTCTTATCTCTTAATCAAGATAGTGAATCTTTGGTTACCTCGTGTTCTTACTTTTCTTTGGTTTGCATGCATACTTGGATTCCGCACTCGTATGTGTGTTGCGTGAACAAGGAATAGGTTTAACTTGATCCTCAGGTGCACCTACAAGTGGTATCAGAGCTTTGGCTCCCTTTCTTGTTCAAAACCAAGCTTAGTGTTTTGTCTGAGCTAGTTGGAAGGTTTCTTGAGGTGTTCTTGAACTCCCAGCAGAAAACTTAAGTTTTGAATAGATAACTAACTAAAACTAGGTTAAAATCTATTCATCTGAAAAACACTGAGAAAAACAGACTGTGCGAATAACCCATTCGTACGAAGAACCAAGCTGCTCATGCGAAAGAAACTCATCCACATGAACAAGTTGGTTCGCATGAAGGAGCTCATCCGTACGAAGCAAGTTGCTCGTACGAAGAACACTTATCCGTACAAAACATTGGTTCGTACGAATAATCTTCGTTATTTTTTGTTTTTTCGTATTTCAGATTTCCAAAGCTGTGTGCTTTTCAAATATTTTCAAAATTGTGAATTCTTAAGAGGGGAACTGTTATTTTCAAACTTTAAACCTTTCAATTTTTCATAATCAATAAAATATAATGAGTTCTAATCCATGGGATTGGAGTAGTTTAAGCTCAAATCAGGAGTCTTCGTAAAGCTCCCTAACATCATGGGTTAAGTCTTTGATGCCTCAACATACAGCTATGATCTCTGCAAATCAGTGGGCATGTGTTACGAATAAGAATCAAAGCATCCAAACTCTGTTAATGAGCGAAAGTGAAACAAGGAGTAGTAACCGTCCGCCGAAGCTAAACCACATGAACGATTATCCTTCATGGAAAAGTCATTTTCATACGTATGTTCTTGGACAGAACACAGAATTGTGGACCCTTATAAAGAATCACTTGAAGAAGCCGGATCAAATCCAACCTCCTTAGCCAATCTAGACGAGAGTGACAAGAAGGCATATGATCTAGAGAAGAAGGCATTTGCTATCCTCACACAAGCTCTTCATAATGACATTTATCATCAGTTTGTGTACTGTACAACCACGAAAAATCTGTGGGATACTTTGGAAGCAAGAGGAGAGGGTAATGCTGCTACCAGGAAAATTCGGCATGATTTACTCAAGAAGGAGTTTGAAGGTTTCATGTTTATGGAAAATGAAATGTTGAATGATATGATCACACGATTTTATCATCTACTCAGCGAGATGTACTCTTACAAAGTGTTAGCAGCACCATAAGAAATTGTGATGCGATTTGCTGATGCTTTACCACCAAAATGGGGTCAATTTATTGACTTATTAAAACATACGTGTGTTTTGGACTCAATTAGTATTTCTGAATTTGTGCAAAAATTAGAGAACAAGAATGAAGAAGAACTCCGGAAGGCACAACGAGTCTTCGTTCCACAAAACCCTAGGATGCACTTCGGAGGTATTAATGCAGGTACAAACTCAAGCCAGCAACCGAAGTTGCAAACCGCGTTTGTGTCAAATGTGAACCCCTTCCTACCACAACCTGTTCAATCAAGTCAGTCTGCGGGCTCAAGTACTCAAGCTTATGGACAAGCATTTGATCCGAAAGCCTTCCTTCCACTGCCAAGAGATTTAGCACATCAAGCTCCACAGAAAGCTCCTCAACAAGCTTTCTATGGAAACAATTGTCAATCTGCAAATCCCAACACTGTCAAACTTGACACGTCCAATCTCTCTAAAGTCAGCGTAGAAGTTGCACAAGAACATATGGAACTTCTCAACACAATGTCAGTGCTTATTGTGGTTTAGTTGCAGGTCAAATAGGAAACATCAATTTGACAAACGAAGACTACCAACAAATTGACCAAGATGAGATGTAGCTGATGGATATCAAGTGGGCATTTGCAAGTGCTGTGAGAAGAGCGAAGGATTACATGCGAAGAACAGTTTGGAAAGCAAGAAAGATACAAAATACGGCTTTGATAAAACTGTCGTAACTTGCTTCAACTGTGGTGAAAGAGGTCACTTCAAACGGGAATGCACAAGACCCAGCAAGGAAGGAAATCACAACCCCTTTTGAAATCAGTCTCAACCACCTAACTCAGCTCAGTTCAACAATGAGAGAAGAATGGTAGCTGTTGGCAACTCTAACAATACCAATCAAGCAGGACCTTCAAACACACATAGAGCTTTGGTAGTTCAATCTGATGAAGGATGCGATTGGTCAGTACAGTTGGGAACTGAGAACAACAGAAGAACTGCATGTTATGCAAAGATCGTTGATCAAATCAAACATGTTCACAACATCAATACTCCATATAATGATGATACTTCTTGGTATGCTGGTAGTTCTGATGAAGAGTGTTCAAGTTCAGGTGGTTATGGATCTGATTCTGATATCAGAAACGAAAGTAATCCTGAGGTTAACAAGTTGCTGAGTGAAGCTGAGATGATGAAGTGTGAAAAAGTGGGTATGATGAAGAATGCAGAAGCTGCAGTGAAGGAGACAAAGACACTCTTTACAGATGATGCAGCCTTCCCTCATCACACTGCCTTTATGGCAAATGTTGCAGGTTCTACAAGTCAGGTACATTCTGACCCTCCTATAGTTTGCAATGACTGTGTTGAATTAAAAATAAAGTATCAAACCGTCAACAGTCATAATCAAAATTTAGTTCTTGAACTATCAAAGTGCAAAGAGGCGAATTTGGCTTTAACCCGAAATGAAAAGGAATTCAAATCTGTAATAGAAACCCTTAAGAAAAGTGTTTCTGAATTGACAAAAACAGTTTGGAATAAGCAGACAGGAATTAACAATTATATTAATCTCCTGGAATAAATAAGAAAGAGTTAGCCATCGCCAAATGCGAATATGATTTGATCAAGCTCAAATTGGAGAGTTATTCTAACTCCCGCTATGTGCTTGATCATATCCATTGATGTTCAAAAACTAAAGGGAGATGTTCAATGCATAGCGTATAAGTCGTGTCCACCACCGATGAAGCACAACTATACCAAAATGCCTGATGAACAGGAGATGCCTCGTTTTGAACCCTCAGTACCTCTGAATCCTGAAGAATTTGCAGCAGGATTAGGGTTCAAACTAGACAATTCCTCTCAAGAACCAAGCAAGCCAGAAAATTCATCATCTGATGTTGTTCAAAACCCATCTGATGAAGAGGGAAATGATACATCAGATGATGAATCAAGAAAAGATGATCAGGATCAGCTTCTTGATGAAAGGAAAAGAGTAGAACTTTCTGCTACTCATAGTACTCAATCTGTTGAGATCAAGAGACCGTTCCTAAGAAATCTGTCAAGACAGAAGTGTCGATAGATGAAGCAGATAATGTGTTGTATACGTTGTTTGGAGATAAGAAAATCTATTCGAACAAAGATTTTCTAATTAAAAACGTAAATCCAATCTCTATAGATCAGGTGTTTGAAAAAACAACCAAAGTTTTAGAGAAGAAAAAGCCAACCAAATCACAACCATTATCCGCTTCAACAGAATAACAGTGGAAGCGAGTTGAAAATCCTGCAGTTTCTCAACCAAAGGTTGAAGCAAAAAGCTCTCGCTACAAGAAAAAGGTTAAGAATGTTAAATTTGTGAGTTCAAAAGGTACCGATAAAATCTAAGCTTTTCAAGGAAAATCTAATGTAGATTTTGTAAAGAAAGTTAAGATTTTGAAAAGAAATAGTCAAAATAATTACACCCAACACACGGATGGATATAATGAAAATCAACCCAGTACCACAAGACCCACAAGTTCAACATCAAGCCGTGAGACAAGATCTCCTAACTTTGTTGAAAGGAGAACATGTTTCAAATGTGGAGAATTTGGCCACATTATAAAAGATTGTAAAAATCCAGCCAAACCAAGATTTGGGAAAAGAACCCCTCACGAACCAACTTGCAAAGGTAGATCTGTTTCTCCAACACAAGATAAACGAATTATTAAAGATCAAAAGGAGAAACAAAAACGTAAACAAGTAAAAGCTATTGAAAAAGCTTTAAAAACGGATTCTTCAGAAAAGAATCAAAGATCTTCAAAGTTAATTAAACCAGAAACTGTTAAAGCTATAAATAATAGTCAATCTGGTAATAATCAACGATCTTGGAAACAGAAGACCGGTAGTGGTTCAAGAGGAGGAACTAAGTTTGACAATCATCAAGAAATAGAGATCACATTTCTTGATGATAAGGGACGACCCAAGACCGCTAAGGCTTGGGTCCCCATCTTAAACTAATATTGTTTGTGAAATGTGCAGGGTGTTCCAGGAGGAACTGTAAACAGTCATTGGATTGTTGACAGTGGAGCATCAAGGCACATGACAGGCGACTTGCGGCTCCTGTATGATGTGAAAAGCATTAGGGGTGGTTATGTTGCCTTTGCTGGAGATAAAGGTGGATACATCACTGGAGAAGGAATAGTCTCCAATGGTGTTGTGAGCTTCGACAAGATCATTTATGTGCAGCAAATTGATCACAATCTTCTTAGCATTTCTCAAATCTGCGACAAGAAGTTCACGGTACATTTTGATGATGCCGGATGTTATGTGTTGAAGCCTGGATTCAAGATCCCCAAGGAATGGATTCTCCTGTCGGCTCCAAGAATTAACGATTTGTATATTCTTGATATGAGCCAAGCTATTACAACATCTGCACAGGTCACATGTTTTGTCTCTAAAGCCACCGAGAAGGAATCAATCTCTTGGCACAAACGTATGGGACACATTCACCTGAGGAAAATGAACTATTTGTGAAAAATAATCTTGTGAATGGTGTACCAATCAAGAATTTTCACCTTCAAGACGTTTTTGTATCATGTCAGAAGGGAAAGCAAGCAAGAAAATCTCATCCCGTGAAGAAAATCAACACTGTGAATATGCCACTGGAACGTCTTCATATGGCCTCTTTGGACCTATAAAAGACAAGACAACCTTTGGTGATTCTTATTGTCTGGTAGTTACTGATGACTATTCCATATTTTCATGGGTAAATATGCTGGCACACAAGAGTGAAGTTCCTAACATCCTCAAGAATCTCCTGACTCTGTTAGAAAATTTGTACAATCTGAAGGTAAGGAGAATCAGAAGCGACAATGGCATCGAATTCAAGAATCAAGTTATGGATGAGTACTGTTCTTCAAAGGGAATTTTGCATGAGTATAGTTCTCGCTACACTCCACAACAAAATGGTATCGCTGAGAGGAAGAATAGAACTCTAATTGAAACATCAAGAACCATGTTGGTAGAATCAGAACTTCCTGTTCAATTTTGGGGAGAAGCTGTTGCTACTGCATGTTACACGATGAATAGAGTTCTAACGGTGAAGAGACATGGGAAGACATGTTTTGAGTTGCTACATAAAAGGAAACCAGATGCTTCTTTCTTAGAACCTTTTGGAGCTCCATGCACTATGATCGACCCACATGGAAAGTTTGGTCCGAAGGCTATCGAAGGTTTCTTTCTTGGATATGCTACTCCAAATTTTAGGGTGTGGAATTTATCTTCGAAGAAGATTGAAGAATGGGGTGAAGTCAAGGTTTAGAGATATACACAAGCAGTTAGAGCTCCGGGTGCTCCTTGGATGTTCGATTACGATGGGATTTTTGACTCCTTTAATCTGCCAACTTTTGATGATGCATCAGCTGCTGCTCAAATGCTACTGGAAAGTGATACAACAGTTGACTCGTCATTAATTCGACCAATTATTGTTAACCCTCAAGTGTTGACTTTGGTTAACAATCTTGTTCAAAATGAGGAATTCAAAGATGCTGCAGATTATAATGTTTCATCAGAAGAAGGTGAGTTTCATGATGCAAATTAAGCTACCTCTAGTGCGCTTACTGGAATTTCGGATGTTACGTCAAATATTCAACCTCAATGGACGACTGAAGTTCATGCATCTACATCCTCATCAAATCCAGCTCTCGATTTGTCTGTTGATCTGAATATCAACAATTTGGGTATCAACTCTCGAGTTCCCGATGTTCCAGAGACTCGAATTCATAATACCCATCCTCAGCAGAATATTATTGGAGATGTTCAGAGTGGTGTGCAGACTCGTAATCAGCTTCGAAACAAACAGAATGCTGGATTGTATTCGGAAATCAGGGAATCTGGTGGTCTGAACGATTGGTCTTTTGCCTACTATGTGTGCCAAGTTTAACCAAAATCTTGGAAGGAGGCAATGAAAGAAGACTCTTGGGTTGAAGCCATGCAGGAAGAACTTCAGCAATTTCAGAAGTTAGGCGTCTGGAAATTGGTTGACCTGCCTAACAGCTATAAGAAGATTGGTACACAATGGGTGTACAAATGCAAGAAGGATGACCGAGGTGTTGTTGTGAGAAACAAAGTGCCATTGGTTGTTCAAGGTTTTAATCAGGTCGAAGGAATTGATTACAATGAAGTTTATGCACCGGTTGCACGACTTGAGGCGATAAGAATCTTTTTGGCTTATGCGTCCTACAAGAAGTTCACCGTTTATCATATGGATGTGAAAAGTGCATTTCTTCATGGTGTGGTGGAAGAGGAAGTATATGTTGAGAAACCGCCAGGTTTTGAAGATCCAATCTATCCTGACAAGGTTTGGCTTCTCAACAAGGCGTTATATGGTCTTCATCAAGCTCCGAGAAATTGGTATGAAACGTTGTCTGCCTATCTGTTGAAGAACGGTTTTCGACGAGGCTTGATCGACTGTACTCTCTTCATCAAGGAAAAGAACGAGAATTTGATGCTAGTGCAAGTTTATGTTGATGACATTATCTTTGGGTCTACCAATGATCGAATGTGCAAAGAATTCGAACAGGTTATGCAGGAGAAGTTCGAGATGAGCGCTATGGGAGAAATAACTTTCTTTTTAGGTTTACAGGTTCAGCAATCATAGGAAGGGATCTTTATCCATCAAACCAAGTACATCGGAGATATTCTCAAGCGATTTCAGATGGACGACTCAAAGCCTTTGGGAACTCCATTAGCTCAAAATCATGGGATTACTCCAGACGGAATGGGTGAACATGTGGAACCATCTCTCTACCGTGCTATGATCGGATCTCTCATGTATCTTACTGCTTCAAGACCCGACATAATGTACCCAACATGTCTTCTTGCAACGCTATCAGTCTAGTCCGAAGGTTTCTCATTTAATGGCTGTGAAAAGGATCTTTTGTTATTTGAAGGGTCGCCCTGACACTGGTCTATGGTACCCTAAGGATGATAACTTTGATCTGACAGCATTCAGTGATTATGATCATGGCGGCTGCAAAATCGATGCAAAGTCAACAACAGCGGATGTCAGTTCTTGGGAAATCGCCTAGTCACACGGCAATGCAAGAAGCAGACTTGTGTAGCTACATCAACATGTGAGGCTGAGTATATTTCAGCTTCTAGTTGCTGCTCTCAGGTTCTATGGATTCAACAGCAGATGCGTGACTAGGGTTTTGAATTTCTAACTACTCCTATTTTTGTTGATAACGAAGCTGCTTTACAGATCACTCGGAATCCTGTACAACACTCCAAAACAAAACACATTGAGATTAAGTATCATTTCATACGAGATTGTTATGAAAAGAAACTTATCAATGTTGTTAAATCCACACTGATCACCAACGTGCTGACCTTTTTACTAAAGCCTTTGATAAATCACGTTTTGATTATCTACTTTTGGTCAATGGCATCAAGGTGAAACCCGAGTAACTCAACCATGGCTAGTCATTTTTTACATATTTTTCTAAAAATCTAAAACTACAAAAAGATTTTCCGTTTATATTTTAGGGGAGAAATTTTTTCAAGAAACTACAAAAATATGTCTTTTATTTATTTACCTTCTATATTTAAGGGGGAGAAAATTTAGAAAAATACAAAACAATAGAAAAATAAAAAATGAGTTTCTTGCATAAGTTGAAGATGATTAAATACACCGGTAAATCTGTCAGAAATGGTCAAAAGCATAGTAAGAAGATTGATAAGTAGCTTGTCTTATGATGTATCGGTAGGCTCACAATCAGACTAAAATATGCAGGTTGATATAAACTTAACAGACAGAACGCCTGGTGGAAACCATTCATTGGCATATGGTCTTGGTACCGAAATCTCTTTTGATAGAGTGCCGAGGTTCTAAGATATGGTCTTTATGCTTGCTTATCATCTGGGTATCATGGTTGAATCTTTTGCCGAAAAATAACGGTGACGCAAGTCTAGAACTTCCATGATATCTACATACGTGTACATACTGCATATAACCATCAATAAGTGATAAAAACATCACATCCCCAAAATAAGTGATAAAATATCACAAGCTTTATGCAGGAGCTAAGTTCGTCTCTCTGTCGGTACGATGGTACTAACCTGTTCACGGACTTACTCCTGTGCCCTGCATGCATATGAAAATCAAGTTCCTCAACCATAAGTGATTTAATCACATAGGGCTAGTTTTCAATCAAATAAGTGAGTATCTCACATCATATATACGTCAAAAAAGATGATAAAGCAATATATTCACCGGTAAGATTTTCTCTCGTGCATATCTTGATACGGGAATGTGTCGTGATGTAGTTGAACACCGGCTAGTAAGTATAATTCATACCTTAATCATATATCCTAATCATGATTACATCTGATAAGTTTGAGCTTATGTGGACAACAATACCGATAATCATAGTTGAACACTTATCTATTTAATTTTGAAGTTTAAACCATATATCGTTTTTGACAAAGATTAAAAAGCTGGTATGATTCTCTTAACTTGAAACTCGAAAAAGACTGTCAATAGATAAATAGTTTATCTGTAAATATTTGATTTTAAGTTTAGTTTACTTAGTTGCTTATAAATATTACTTTTGAAAGTTAGGCAAAATTGAAACTCGAAAGTTTTCTACCAAGATACGCCATAAAACCATTTGTCTGATATCACAACTTCATAAAGTAATATCTTGCAACAAGTAACCATCAAGGAAAACCAAAATCTGAAATTCATACGAGTGTGTGTATCTCGTACGAACAAACCTAGTCAAGTGATTGACTTGGTCTCTTGTTTTTTCTCAAATCAGCTGCTGGAATTTATACGAGTGTGTGTATCTCGTTCAGGGAATACCTTCATACGAAAAAAATGTACTACATTTTTCATGTGTATTCCCTGATAAATTTGTGTTCTAATTATATTTGTCTATTGAGTACAGATTGAAACTAAGAGAACCTAAACGAAAACCAGCAACGAAGAAATCTGACAAGTAAGAGGAAACAAGAAAGATTTGAAGTTTCTTAGAAGCTCGAAGACCTGATGCTCTATCAGTGGATAGCAGATCTTCAGGGGGAGTTTGTTGATACTCCAAGACATTCAAGTGTGAAGACCAAAGTATGAAGACCAAAGACCAAAGACCAAGCAACATCCAAGGGGGAGTTTGTTGATACAGTTTTTTGTATGTCGCTTGTTCTTAGTTACATTTGTAATTGTACGGTCTTTGCTCAAGTGTCTGTATAAGTTTGGTCATGTCAACCAAATCAAGATATCCTTCTATCTTGGTTTCGTACGACATCTTAGTTAGTCTGTGTTAAACGGGTGCATGTGTGCATACCATTGAGTCTTGTGTACGTCATGTCTGTGACACGTTCTTCAAAGTAAGCATTCTATGCGAGTTAGAATGCTCCGTACGAGCAAGGCGAAAAGAAACTCTATTTTTAATTGTCAAGCATTCTATGCGAGTTAGAATGCTCCGTACGAGCAAGGTGTTGCTCGTACGAGCCACATGCTCCGTACGAAGGAACCATTGTAAACAAGTTGGTTTACATGGTTCGTACGAACAATTCGCTTCGTACGAACCATTCGCTTCGTACAAGCCTCATTGGAGCAGTGCTTCATGAGTAATAGAATGTTCCGTGTGTCTGGTAACGTGCTTCGTACGAATGACCAGCATGGACACTATATAAGCAGACATGCACCTCTCAGTCAGGGTGCTGTTGGTTGTTCAATTTGTTGGTAAGCTGAGCAGTTAGCATCTCTGGAGCAGACGAAGACACAAGAACACAGGCAATTTGTTGAGTCGTATGAGCATTGTTTGTATATGTTTGTACTTGTTCTCATCTCTTAATACAGATAGTGAATCTTTGGTTACCTCGTGTTCTTACTTTGCTTTGGTTTGCATGCATACTTGGATTCCACACTCGTATGTGTGTTGCATGAACAAGGAATAGGTTTAACTTGATCCTCAGGTTGACCTACATGGATGCGGGGATCATCTATCCCATCTTGGATAGTGCTTGGGTGAGTCCTACATAGGTGGTACCAAAGAAAGCTGGTATTGAGGTAATTAAAGATGAAAGCGGTGAACAAATTGCCACATGACCGGCTACCGTGTGGTGAGTGTGCATCGATTATCAAAAATTGAATGCCACAACCTCGAAAGACCATTTTCCGTTACCCTTTATTGACCAAATTATTGAAAAACTTCCCGGTCAAAAATACTATTGTTTTTTGGATGGGTACTCGGTTATAACCAAATTGCAATTCACCCGGATGACCAACACAAGACCACTTTTACATGTCCTTATGGCACTTTTGCTTTTCGTTGAATGCCATTTGGATTATGTAATGCCCCGACCACTTTTCAACGTTGTATGATGAGAATTTTTCGGACATGGTCGGGGTTCACTTGAAGTATTCATGGATGACTTTTCCATTTTTGCCCAACTTTTGAATCTTCTCTTGATGAATTGGAAATTTTTAAAAAGATGTGTCGAGACAAATTTGGTTCTGAGTTGGGAGAAAAGTAATTTCATGGTACCAGAGGGTATTGTGTTGGGTCATGCCATTTCGGATAGGGGACGGAGGTAAATAAGGCAAAAGTAAGGGTAATTTCATCTTTGCCTCCACTGAAAAATGTTAAAGGGGTAAGGTCATTTTTGGGACACGTAGGTTTTATCGAAGATTTATTAGGGGATTTAGTGTAATTACTAAACCCTTATGTAATTTGTTGTTAAAGGATGTTCCATTTTATTTTACTAATGGGTGTTTGCAAGCTTTTAACATTTTGAAGGAACAGTTGGTGCAAGCTCATATTTTCCAACCAAAGGATTGGACAAAGTCGTTTGAGATTATGTGTGATGCTAGTGATAGCACTATTGGAGCGGTTTTGGGGCAAAGGGTTGACAAGAAGCCGATGGTGATCTATTATGCAAGTAAGACACTATCCAAGGCACAACTTAATGACACCACCACGGAAAAGGAATTGCTTGCGGTGGTGTATGCCTTGGATAAGTTTCGGTCTTACATTTGGGGGAGCAAGGTGATAGT
This sequence comes from Scalesia atractyloides, assembly GCA_947069175.1. Lineage (NCBI taxonomy): Eukaryota > Viridiplantae > Streptophyta > Magnoliopsida > Asterales > Asteraceae > Scalesia > Scalesia atractyloides. The sequence goes on from CAMTDV010000022.1 coordinate 66,083,804, forward strand.
GTATTCGGATCATAGTGCAATTCATTGTTTGATGGAAAAGAAGGATGCTAAACCGCGTTTGATTCGTTGGGTATTGCTTTTGCAAGAGTTTGACTTGGAAATCCGGGATAAGAAAGGTTGTGAAAATGTAGTGGCGGATCATTTATCTCGGATTCCATTGGAAGGTGTTGATGACACGACCGAAATAAACGAAAGGTTTCCTGATAAGCAATTGTTAGTCGTGTCCACCGCACCGTCGTACGCTCATTATGTTAATTATCTAGTCACGGGTGCAAGCCCAAGTCATTGGACGAAGAAAAGAAGACTACAATTTATGGTCCAAGTGAAACAGTACATCTGGGATGAACCAGATCTCTTCAAGATCAGAGCGGATCAAGTTATTCGGAGGTGTATTCCCGACAGCGAGGTATTGAAGGTGTTGACCCATGCGCATGCATCGGCTTGTGGGGTCATTTTAGTGGCCAGAAAACAGGATACTGGGTTCTCTAATGTGGGTTTTATTGGCCTACAACTTTCAAAGACGCGTGTGGGATTATACCCGGCATTGTCTAATTGCCAAAAAGTGGGGAGTATCTCAAAGAGGGATGGAATGCCTTTACAACCCATTTTGGCAGTGGAAATTTTTTATGTATTGGGTATTGATTTCATGGGCCCTTTTTCCGAGTTCGAATGGGTATTTGTACATCTTGGTTGCGGTAGACTATGTTTCGAAATGTATCGAAGCAATAGCTACAAGGACCAATGACCATTCGGTGGTATGTAAATTCCTTCAATCTAACATATTTGCTCGCTTTGGGATCCCGCGAGTTATTATTGGTGATGGTGATTCACATTTTAAAACTTCAAATTCGGGAAGTTATTAAAATGTTGCATGTGAATCACCGGATTACCACCCCGTGTCATCCACAAACGAGCGGGCAAGTTGAAGTGTCCAATCGGCAAATCAAAGAGATCTTGATGAAGACGGTGTGGGTCGACAGAAAGGATTGGTCAGGGAAATTGGATGATGGGTTGTAGGCGTATTAGACAGCCTAGAAAACTCCTATTAGTACAACTCCTTATCGGTTAGTGTATGGGAAGGGGTGTCATTTACCAATGGAGTTAGCACACCGTGCATTATGGGCAATCAAGAATGTAAATGTGGATTAGAATGAAGCAGGTGAGTTGAGAAAGTTGCAATTAAATGAGATAGAGGAATCCAGGATGAAGCTTATGAATGTGCATCTGCATACAAAGACAACCTAAAAAGGGTTCATGATGCAAAGTTGAGGAAAAGAAGTTTGAAGTGGCTCAAAATGTGTGGTTGTATAATTCAAGGCTCAAGTTGTTCTGGGTAAATTAAAGAGCAAATGGATAGGGCCTTACGTTATTACAAGAGTGGGTCGGTTTGGCGATGTGGAAATTGAAGATGTTCAAGATCAAACAAAACAAGTGGTGAATGGACATCGACTCAAACCATACTTGGAAGGCAAGGATATCAACATGCTTGATGTTGATGAGGTGGGCTACTTTCTATGCTCACCGGATGAGGAAACAACTTAAGAGGCCCAGGTTTGCTTAGGTAGTTATAGTTTAGTTTAGTTTAGCTTAGTTTTGTCTGAAAATTTTACCAGTCTCTTCATGGAGTGTGTTTGGCCCAAGTGTGGGAAAACTCTTACGAATTTTTCTTTAACACAGTGTTGATGACAACACAGATTTTTCATGGGGGTACGGTAATATTTGAGTTTAAAAAAAATAAAAAAATAATTTAAAAACCCTAAAAATTAAAAAATTTGAAAAAAAATTAAAAATCCAATTTGCCCAGAAACCACCGTAGCTTACGGTGGTATCTAGGAGAATAAAAGCCTTATGGTCCATCCTTTCTGTCTTACGGAACCAATATTTTGCCATAAGCCACCGTAGCTTACGGTGTCTACGATAGGCTCTAGCATGAGAGGTCCGAGTTTATAAAAAATGAAAAATCAAAAAATACACACACCACATACGAGTTTAATTCTATTTTTCACTACATATCTCTCTTTTACTCTTTTTCATCTTCTCCAAAGAAACCCTAACTTCTATACCTTCATCCTTTTGCCGAACTTTCAGCACTCAACCAAATCGAGTGATTCTTAGGTCAATCTTGATTAGAATTTCATAAAGATTCTGAATTTGTGCTGCATATTGAAGAATCGCGTGTTTAGACAGTCAATTTTGTACATTTTGGTCCGAAAATTTTGTGGGTCTTTGTAGGTTTTGGCCAATCTTGAAGTTCTTGTCATTCTTACATTCTACAAGGCAAAGGTATGCGTTTTGCTTACATTATCTGAGGTACATTTCAGAATTGTAAGTGATTCATGTTTATATTCTTGCACACTTGCTTATAGTTGTTAGGATAGTATGAACTTGTTGAGTTTTGAATGTGTTGTGGTTATGGATGCTAAGTTATGTGGTAAAAACATAAAGTTGGGCAGAATTTTACTAATTTAGTCAAAATGATGCCCAAATTTTTACACAAATTGAATATCATATGTTACCTTACATCCATATCCATAGTAATAAGCAAGTGTGGGGATGTTGTGCTTAATGAGAAGAGGAATAACTTTGTTTGTTTGCTTGTTGTGATTTGCAGAAATATGGGTCTCAAAGGTAAAGAAGCAGCTAGTTCTTCTAGTCATCTGGAGGACCAACCGAAACGCAGGCGGCTGGTGTTACAATGAGACTTGGAAAAAGAAGAGAAACAATAGCAACAACAAGAAGAAGAAGATGTGGTTAATTTGAAACCAAAGTGGACATCCGGTGTTCTATCAGATCAACTGGAAAGATGGCAACCGAAGCTCTTTCATGATCAAATGAACTCATTAACCAACTGGAAAGAGGCTATGCAAGAAAGAAGTCCCAGGAAAAGTTTTTGGTCCATTTAGGGTTAATGATAAGTTCAATGCTTTGGGTTGGGAAGCGGCTTTGAAGTTATGATCGCGATAATAAGAACTTGTTTGCGGACGAAATACAAGAGTGGATGGCCACCTTGAAATGCCCACCTTATAAAAGACCGTCACCAATGAAATTATTTGAAACGGTGAATGGCATCAAGGTGGAGATGTCTTTTGACACTTTGATGCGAGTGGCGAAGTTCGATAGTAAACCCTTCAACCAATACATGTTTCCAAGTCTAGATGATCTTTACTTTGATGCGATGCTAGAAGCTTTGTTTTTGCCTGGTACGACACAAGGGAAACTTGTAGGTCCCCTAATCCGTATGGATCATCAGGGAATCGTCTATCCAATATAGAGTGTGGAATCCCCTAGATCAGATATCACAGAAAACTGAACAAGAACACAAACACGAACAAATACTTTCAAACTGTCTTCTATTGATTATCTAACACAAGTGTTTACAATCAATTCAAGACTCTCTCTTTCAACTCTCTCTGAAGCAATTAGCTAATTCTCTAATCAACTGAACAAGCCCCAAACCAACAACCTTAACCCTAATGACAACCTCCCTTTATATAGAGACAATTTATGCAACTGGGCTAGGGTTCACCACATGGACTGCTATTAGGTCTAGGCCAAATTCGCCTACTATATGCTATATGGTGTCTGGATTAGCCCAATTACTTCTAATTAACTATTACAAAACTAAACCCGCTAACCGTTTATCATTTTACTAACTACAAGATATCCAAAGACCAAATCTAAGCTGTTGTCACAAATATGCACCAACAAACTCTCTCTTGACAATAGCTTCATAAAATAACTTAGTCTTCAGTCTTCTTGCAATCTTCAACATCTTTGAAAAATGTTGGTCTTTCGATAGCTTCAGCTTTAATAGCTTCTGTCAGTAACAGACTCCCCCTAAGCTGATATATCCAATCACCAAATCTTCTAAATCGTTAGCGTTTGAGTAAACTCCAGTTTAGTACTTGCATAGCAATCTTCAAACACTTCAACTTTGTCTGCAATGTAGAAAGGAGGTTCTACCATCCATCTAAGCAAACTCCTCTTTACCAAACTTCTCAGCAACACACTGCTACAATCTGTATACTATAAAACAAACATCTCGAGAAACCATAAGAATTTTTCAACACAAGTTGACAAATTATTATTATTCAAGAGATAGTAAAACTGTATCACAGATTAAGCACTTCTCAACTCAAACCACATACATAAAATTTTAAGCACATTGAACCTGCAAGATCTTAAAATTTGAACTCATCTTCTAACATCTGTCTCCCCCTATCGGTAACAGCTCCTCCATGAACAACCATATTCCATACATTAAGAATATACATGAAAATGAAATATTTTGGATTTTTATATTTTCTGAAAGCAAATAAAGAACAAACTAATAAACACTCTGTTTTTGTGAGAATCACCGTTAAGAAGATCATATCAGCAACATCAAACTGTTTGCACACTATTTGATAATTCTATATGCAATATTCATGAAAAACAGTTCAAGACGATTACAAGTATTGTTTATCCACTTAAACAAACTACATGAACATTTCAAGTACCAGTACCTAGTGATAGGATAAGATAATTTATACTGATATACCAGTGTATCCCACTTCAGGACATATCCCCAGATCAAGGTATGCACAAGAATTCCTCGTAGTAGGTGAGTATACCGAAATTCATCCTTTTGATTTACAACGTTAGATAATTGGTGATCAGTTCGGTACTTCCATATAGCAAAGAGACCAATATCTAAAGAGGGTTAGGGCAAATACCAAATTTTGGTACGATTAATGCAATTTGCACATTTGAATGACTCTCTAGGAGAGCTTCTTCAACATTTGTGATTTGGCATTTTAGCTCTTTTAAGATATCCTGGTTATGCCTAGGTCAGCATATATCTGGATGCAGCAGAAGGACAACCTTGATATCCCGGATGAAATAACGATATAAAGACCTAAAACCGTAGATTTTGGCAATCTATCAACGCAAGATTCAAGGTTATAAAACCGTACGCCACTGATATGTTACCCACTCATACACAGTTCGGTATTTTTATATCACCAAGGTAAGTTGATTATTTCATGCTTTTTGCTTACTGGTACATCATATGATGAAGCTGCTATCACACTTAAGCAATTTAATTTTAAATATTAGTGTGACAGTCTAACTTGTTGATGTGCTATCATTTCTTCTTTTTCACACAGTGAAAACTCATTTTTGATTTTCTACTTTTTTATGTTTTTGATTTTTGAAAAGCAGTAAATTTATTTACAGAAATTTTATGAAAAACTGGTTATTTAGGATTTCTCATCCCGTTGAGTTCGACTAAATGCTCAAAACGAGCCCTGTCAAATGCTTTTGTGTAAAGATCTGCTAGATTATCTAGTGTGTCGACTCGATATAGTTCAATCAATTTCTTTTCAGTACAATCCCGTATAAAATGATGACGAATGTCAATATGTTTTGTGCGACTGTGTTTTACGGGATTGTTGGTGATTGAAATAGTGGCATTATTGTCTATCATACGAGTGAAATTTAAACCGTAATCGCGCATCTGCTGTTGGATCCAGAGAACCTGAGAGCAACAGCTACCCTCAACAATATATTCAGCTTCACACGTCGAGGTAGACACGCAAGATTGCTTCTTGCATTACCATGACACGAGCCTCCCTCCTAAGAACTAACAACCACTTGTGGTAGACTTCCTTGTTGATTAACATCCTCCAAAGTCTGAATCAGTGAAAGCAACAAACTTCAAGTCACTAGTAGCTGGATACCATAACCCAAGTTTAGGTTTCCCTTTCAAGTAAGGAAGAATCCGCTTCACTGCTTTCATGTGGGACTCTTTTGGACGCTTGATATCTGGCACAAAGACACACTGCGAACATGATATCGGGTCTTGAAGCAGGCAATTACATTAGAGAACCAATCATAGCCCTGTATTGAGTAGGATCAACATCCTCCACAACTCTCATGATCTGGACCAAGATTGTGATTCTCACAGATAGGTGTATTGAAAGTAGCGTAATCCTCCATTTTGAAACGAGACAAAATGTCATACACATACTTTGTCTAATGTATAAACATCCCATCCTTCTTCTGTTCAACTTTAAACCTAAAAAGTAGGATAGCTCACCCATCGCACTCATCTCAAACTTGCTCTTCATTACCTCCTTGAAATCATGACACATGTTCTCATCTGATGACCCAAAAATGATGTCATCTACGTATACCTGTACCAGCAGAAAGTCTTCCTTCTTCCTTTTAATGAAAAGCTACTATCAATCTGACCTCTTTCAAAACCATTCTTTAACAAATGTGCTGACAGTATCTCATACCACGCCCATGAATCTAGGTACCAATTAGGATCATACAATGCCTTATCAAGTCGATAGACTCGATCTGGATAGTCTGGATCAGTAAACCCATCTGGTTGTGAGACGTACACCACTTCTTGGACTTTCCCGTAAAGAAATGCATTCTTCACGTCAAGTTGGTAAACTTTGAAGCCCTTGAATGAAGCAAAAGCTAGGAACAAACAAATTGCTTCCAACCTTTCTACTGGTGCAAACACTTCATTGTAATCAATCCCTTCTTGCTGATTGGACCCTTTCACCACTAACTGAGCCATATTCCTATCATGATCCCTCGGTCGTCTTTCTTGCACTTGAACACCCACTTAGTGCCTATTTCCTTCTCTCCTACAGGCAAGTCAACTAGCTCCCAAACTTTCAACTTCTTAAACTGAGCTAGTTCCTCTTGCATAGCTTCAACCCAACAATTGTCTTTTAGAGCCATATAAACATTTTTCGGCTCCTCTTGGGCAATAAAGCAGCTATACAAACACTCATGAATCAACCTAGTCTTCTGAATAGAAGTAAACAAACAAGAACTTTCGATCACACTTCTTCTTGTCTGAACACCTAGCCGCAGCATCACCTATATATATTCAACTGGATGATCTTTATGTACACATGTGATAGCAATGGTGTCAACAACTAGATTATCTCTCAGATTAGATCCAACCTCCCCCTGAATGTTAGCATTAGCAAACGGATTAGTGAAGTCCTCCCCCTGAATAGGTTCAGACTCACTATCGCTGGAGTTCTGTGGAGCTGCACTGGAAGAAGTTTCTGGTGCATCTGTCATCAATATACTCGATCTAGCATGAAGTCACCCTCTCCATCTTCACTGATCATATTTTGGATCAGTTGAGACTCATCTGCATTGGAAAAATCAGGAATATTAAATGATTTAAAAACTATGTCATAATCATATAATATAGCAGGACCACTAGTTGATTGTTGAGTTGAATAACTAGTGATTTCCATGTTAAACACAACCTCAATTTTACCAGTTTTTATATTAAAAACCCTTTTATTTGGTGTTCCAGGCATATAGCCTAGAAAGTAACCCTCATCAGCTACCTCTCCGAATTTTTGCTTATCTTTATTTCGCACAATGGTGCAGGGTAATCCAAATGGTTCAAAGCCTTTTAAGTTTGGTTTTTGGTTAAACGATAGTTCGTGACAAGTTTTGTTAAACCATTTAACCGTCAAAACTTTATTCAGGACATAACAAGCTGTGTTCACAGCTTCTCCCCAAAAAGAACTGGAAGCTTTGAATCAGAAAGCATAGTCCTTGCGGCTTCAATTAACATCCTGTTTTTCCTCTCAGCGACTCCATTCAGTTGAGGTGTATAAGGAGCAGAATATTGATGTTCAATTCCCTTGTGAAGACAATAGAGATCCAGAATCTGATTCTTGAACTCCGTGCCATTATCACTCCTTATCCTCTTGATCCGTGCATCATGGACATTTTCCAATTTTGTAAAAAGGTCTATCAGCATCTCTGCTGTCTCATCTTTTGTACCTAAAAAGAAAACTCATGAATATCGTGAGTAATCATCTGTGACAACTAAACAATGTAGTTTCCACCTATGCTCCTTATGTTCACCGGACCGCATAGATCCTTATGAAGTAATTCATATGGGGCACCTATGGAATTTACTGTTTTAGACTTGTGATATTTCTTATGTTGTTTTCCCTTTTGACATGGAAGACATTTATCTTCCACGTGAAACCTCTGCTACTGGCACCCCTTCCACTAAACCATTGTTGAGAATATAATTCACTTTTCGGTAGTGGATGTGGGCCATGCGTCTATGCCACAGCAATGACTCAGCGTCAGATGCTTTGATAGTAAACACGCCACCACAGTGGAAGAATCCTTAGCACCCATGTCCATGACATAAGTGTCATCTCTCCTTGGCGCTCTCATCACTATCCAATCATCTGGTATCACCAAACTAGGTTTCAACACCAAAGCTTTAGACTTAGTAAAGTGGACCGAGTGACCCTTGTCACAAACTTGAGACACGCTCATCAGATTGTGCTTCAGCTGCTCAACATAGTTCAATTTAACCAATGTGATCTTCCCGTTAGTAACTTTTCCTCGACCTGTAATGTGCCCTCCTTTAGCACCTGCAAAATTCACATAACCACCATCTATATTCTCAAACTCTGTAACAGCCTCGCATCCCCCGTCATGTGCCTGGAGCAGCCACAATCAACATACCAAAGTTGATAATCCTCCTTAACAGCTCCTGCACAAGCCAACAAAATTACTTAGATTGGGGGACCCAAGCCTTAATGGTCTTGGGTCTTCTAGATTCATCAACCACAGGAACTCCATCCAATATCCATCTCTTGGATCTTAGAACTGTTGATGGAAATGGTTTTTGATTTCCACTAGGTCTCTGGTCCCGAGGTTTCCTAAACATGTTTGGACTTTACGACCTTTGGAAATTACGATTTTGGTTCCATGAATTTTGATGATAATAATTTCTAAAGCCATTGTTATAAAAATTTCGACTACCAACATTCTGGTATCGAGTTTGATATTCACCTTGACTTCTGAAATTACTTGAATGACCATTAAAGTTATTCATTCTTGGTGAACTAGTTCTAGGTCTTTCATATCTGCCTGATGTAGATGCAGGCTAAAATCTTTGTTGATTTCTTTGAAAACGCGGAACTTGGTGAGTTCCTTTTTCAGCCTTATCTACACCAACAGCAATACTTTGTTGCTTCGTAGCAGATATCATTGGCGAGTTAGAAACTTTCTTCTCACCATCACAAAGTTTTTTGGTGATTTTTCTTTCTGTCTCTCACTCACCTGTGCTTCATTTTTTTGGTAGGACAGCAGCTAGCTACATGTCCCTTTTCGTGACATTCGAAACACGATTTTCTAGCCGAAGACTTCTTAATTGAATTCTCTGGTTTAGATTCATTAGGTGACGATGATGATGATGATGCCTTTGAAGAATCTTGTTTAGTTTGCTTAATTTCTGATTTTTATTTATCTTTTATTTTTAGCAAACTGCACATTTGACTCTTTTGTAATAACAGTGACCTCTTCTTTCATATCACTCCCTTTAACAAAATCAACCTTTTTAACAAAAATTTGTTTTTGATTCTTAGGGTGTGTATTTTTTGTTTTCAGAACTGGTTCCCTGTTATTATCCTTCTTGGCATTCTCAGTCACATCAACATCCGCTGATGTGGAACTACCAGGTGTAGTTGACACAAAGTCTGTTAGCTCTTCCTCGTCTGGCAAGAAAGAATAGTCATGACGAAGAGGTGGTGGAACTCATTTAAACCTTTGAATCCCACACATGTCTTGTCATTACTCTTCTTCAGGCCATTCATCATGTGTTTCATAACAAAAGATGAATCTCTGAATTGATTTAATTTCTTTTCAAGTTCACAAATTTTAAGTTGTACTTCAGACAACTCTTTGCATTTTTCAGAATTTCTTTTGTTTTCTCACTCATCGTATCATGAGCTAAGTCAATAATTTGAAGCTTTTCATTAAGCTTACAGGTTAGAATATTGATTTCTTCTTCATAACCTTTAATTTTCTTCAAATATAATTACTCATTTCGTTTTATGAAAATGTTTGATTCTTTTAGGTTCGAGAGCTCATTTACCAAACTTTGGTTTTGTTTTGTTAACGTGTCAACCTCACTTTGCAGTTCACGACATTTTAAACAAGCAGAACTACCAGAGTTAGAATGTACCTCTCATGTTGATTTGCTTAGATCGGCCACGAAAGCAGCAAAATCAGCAGCCATCTTCTTCTCTATAGCATTCTGTTCACCATCAGCTTTTTCAGCTACCTTCTCTCGCTCTACTTCAGCATCAGCCTTCACTTCCGCATAATCAACTGGAGCTATCTCAGCCATGAACGCCTATGAGGCATTGTTATCTCCCTCCAGATGAACACTCCAATCATAAGAATCCTCTCTAGCAGTAGAGATCAGGGCCTTTGATCTAGTGTTGGTTGACGCATTCTTGTTGCTTGAACCATGACCAGGAGAATCTTGAAAGGATGAGTTAGAACGAGATTCAGTTTTGGTCGTTGACATTCTCTAGCAAAATGTCCATAGTTTTGACAATTATAACACTTCACTTTAGACTTGTCAAAACCCACACTCTTTCCAACGAACTTCCTGCCCGTTCTGTTCATGAACATCTTCACTCTTCTAGAGATCATGGCCATCTCCCATTGTAAATCCATCTCCTCTAGGTCATCAGGGTCGATCTTATCATAATCTTCATCAAACGTAGCAGGATCAGTTATTCTTCCTTGAATGTAGTTCTCGTAGGAAGCAACGAAAGAAGCAAGCAATGCTAGATGATCTTCAGCACTTTTGACAACTTAGAGGCAAGACCTAGTACATGCTGTTACTATTACTTGATTGTTGTCTCTTTGCTCCATACGAGCCTCCTGAAGCAGCAACAAAATATACTTCACCATCAGAATTTGTCACGATCTGCTCATTTTCACATGAGAGAAACGCAGTTGCAATATCACTTGAAGCATTGTTGGTAGATGAAGGTGTAAAGCCCTTTATAAATCCCTTGATCTTGAACCTGATCATATCCAGTCTCCTTCTTCTTCATGTTAAGCTCATAAGCTCTCAGTTACCCAACAACCTCTTCCAATTCTTTAGTTTCATAGTCAGCTTCACCCTTTATCATCAAAGTATAAATATCCCACTTTGCAGGTAAAGCATCCAACAACTTATCGTTTGTCTCCACATTCGTGTATCCCTCTATGTCATAGTTGTCCATTTCTGACATCAGATGATAGTATCTAGTGATAATATCTTCAAGGGACTCACTCCTCATGCCTTTAAACACAACAAATTGTTTCTTCAGCAGATCAACCTTGTTCTTCTTCACATCAGTATTGCCCTGATACATCTTCTCTAGGGCATCCCACATCTCCTTTGCCGTAGTATAACGCTTGAATGTATGTTTGATGCCATCAGGTAATGACATCTTTATAGCAGCTAAGGCTTTCTTCTCAGACTCATACATCCTTTTTTCAGCTTCTGACATGTTTACATAAGCAGTAACACATTGTCTGCCCTCAAAGTCATGAGTGGGGTTAGCATGCCCATCTTGAATACAGATCCACATCCGTGTGTCCTGATATTCAATGAACGACTGAAACCTATCCTTCCAAGTAAGATAATTTTTTACTTTTAGCATTTTTGAGGTTTGTTAGTCGTGCCAGCCTCGTACTCCATTCTTAACAGTTCATTTAGGTTAGACATATTCGACATTTTTACCGAACCGGCTCGTTAAAAGCGTTAAAACTTGTCCGAAATGAGTGGTCGCCAAATTATACTGTTAGACTCGTCTCGACGATACGATTCTAATGATGTATATTGTCCGATTATGATTTTAGGAATTTCCGTGCATTTTTTGTCCTAAAAATCACACGAGTCTAACTGTGGAACCAGTTTGTCAAGATTGTCTATGGATCAAATTCTATGTCCGAAAACGTTTAACTTCAGTTACGTCAGCTGTAACTTTCCACTTTCTTTGTCCTAACTTGGAACAGTGCTGGATCCGAGACAGTGACTCGGATAGTCAATCTGAGATGGAAACCCGGAACAGTAATCTGAATTGCTTATCCGAGATGGTGATTCGAATAGTGATCCGAGATGGAATCTGGAATGTACTATTCTGATTCGAGATGGAATCTGGAATAGAATATTCTGATCCGAGATGGAATCCGGAATGTACTATTCTGATTCGAAATTCAATCCGAGATGGACTGATCTTAATCTGAGATAGACTGTTCTAATCCGAAATGCAACTCTGATGATCCGAATTTCACTTTAGTGGTCTGAAATTCAAGCTTTCAATCCGAAATGCTTCACTTTTGATCAAAGATATCCGAAATGCTTAGCTGTTTATCCGAAATAGTAGCAAACCCTAGAACAGCCGTCACAAACTTCAAAACAGCCTCCAAAACATCCAAAAACCCAACTTTTTCTATTGTTACGATTCTGAACCGAGCAAACACAAGAGCCGAATGCTCTGATACCAATTGTAGGCCCTAATCCGTATGGATCATCACAGAATCGTCTATCCAATCTAGTGTGCGGAATCCCCTAGATCAGATTTCACAGAAAACCGAACAAGAACATGAACACGAACAAATACTTTCAAATTGTCTTCTATTGATTATCTAACACAAGTGTTTACAATCAATTCAAGACTCTCTCTTTTAACACTCTCTGAAGTAATTAGCTAATTCTATGATCAACTGAACAAGCCCTAAACCAACAACCTTAACCCTAATGACAACCTCCCTTTATATAGAGACAGGTTATGCAACTGGGCTAGGGTTTCACCACATGGACTGCTATTGGGTATAGGCCCAATTCGCCTACTATATGCTATATGGTGTCTGGATTAGCCCAATTACTTCTAATTAACTATTACAAAACCAAACCCGCTAACCATTTATCATTTTACTAATTACAAGATATCCAAAGACCAAATCTAAGTTGTTGTCACAAATATTCAGCAACAAAACTTTATTAGAAAAATTTAAAGATCGAAGTAAAGCTGATGTTAGTGATTTGTCTACAAAATGTCATCCCAAGACGGGGTGACAAGGTTGAGGTTCCTTACCCGGAGGTGCCCATTCTTTATACATTTCTAAATGGGGCACCACTTATTCCACATCATTATTTGGTATTAAACAATGTGTGGATAAGTAGGAATACTGGGGGAAGAAAAATCATACCTCATTGTAGATTGATCACGGCATTGTTGAAGATGTATGGGGGTATCGGTGCAGACGATAAGGATTCGGTCAAGTAACATAAACCGTTCGAATTAAAAAAAACTTGGGGTTGGTTAGGAGTACAAAGAATTGGAACGGTACCACAAGTTAAAGAATGACGGTCCAAGGTGGAGAGCATTAAAGGTAGATGCGACGCCATTGCTTCCGGGTGAAGTAGATGAACCAGATAGTGAAGAAGACCCCCAAAGTGGGGATGATGATTATCAGGATGATCCCAATGTGGTAGCAATGGAGACGGAGGAAGCTGGTTCAAGCTGAGGTAGGCGAAGAAGGGGGCCAACTCGGCCTGTGTATGCGAGAGGGGCATTTGATTATGCACGACAGTCATTCGACCCAAATTAGGCCCATCAGGGGACTATGCAGGAGTTGGTGGATCATGCGCGACCGCCCAGTTACATGGGAGCGAGCATGGAGAGAGCGCTGAAACGGAATTATGATAGGCAGGAGCAATGGAATCACATGCATGCATATTCATTCAAACAAGAAATGAATAACTGGTACATTGATGATAGAAACCGACGGATGCATGATGCATGGCATGCGGGTCAGCCGGTTATGGTCAACCCGCTAGTAGTGAACTACACGACTTTGCCACCTTATATACGCCACCATTGCATCACTCCATGTGGGTGGAACAGGATCAGGTCATGCATGGCGCCTAATGTATTGAATAATACATCTATTTATCATGTATAGTTTGTTGTAGTTTCGTTAGTATTCGTTTGGTTTTACAAGAATATATCTACTTTTAATCCAAATACGTTTTGCATGTCTTGGTTCGTGGAAGTAGCTGAAAAGCGAGAAAATGAGCTGAAATGGTGAAAGAAACCGAGCCGGATCATAATTGGAAGCCGAGAGAAGAAATGAATCGCAAAATGGGGAAAATCACCCTCTGGTGGCCCGAGACCACCCTAGCTCATCCCTCTCGCGGCCAACGAGAGGAGGATAAGTTCCCGAAGAAACAAGACCCGGTCGCGGGGCGCAACCGGTTGCTTGATCCCTCTCGCAGGTAGCGAGAGGCTGTTTGGTTAGAGAGTTTTGAATTCTTATTAGATTTATGAAGATAAGTTACATAATTAGATTTAACTCTAACCACAACAGATTGGACGAACTTGAGAACTTTAGCGTCAAAATTCTGGAGATTTGGAGCTAAGTTTAGAGTTCAAGTTGCTGAAGAATCATCATGTTGAAGCTAGGAGCATAAGATCGAAGCAATCACGAGTTTTATTACCAATTTTCTTAATCTCTAGTTTCCTTATTCTTTGGTTTGATGGATTCTGTTTTTTTTTTCATTGATTACGTTTAAGACTATGATTGTTGGCTAGTTTTACTTTTGCTACCTGGGTTATGATGAACTATTATGAAAGTTTGGATCTGTATTGACTTGATAATGAAGGGATTTTTTATAAAGTAGTTAACTTTGGTTATTTGATTTGGTGTATTTGCATGCTTTGATCTAATTGTTGATTAGTTGATTGTTTCACATGAATCTAGTTGAAAGTCTTTCACAGAATAGGTTTATGTTGGTTGTCGGGTGGGTAATCGTTTGGTAAATTGGCCTATAAACTGTAGAAACAATTAAATGATATATATAATTAAATCTTAACATTATACTAAATTTAATTATTGAGAAATAATAATTTATTAACTAATTAAATAGGTAAATTGCTAGGATTAGGTTTTGAGAGAAACCGGGTTTTAGTTTACTTGCCATATTCGAGTCAGTTAAACCAAATCAAGAACCATAGTAAGTCTAGGCTTCCTATTGAGAGATAGTTAGCTTACTTAGACACTTTATTGAATATTAGATAACCGAAAGGAAATCTTATAAACCGGTAAGCTCAACTTCCTTTAGGATATCATAGATGTCTTCCCGAGAAGGGTCGGAGGTCCTGTTCGGTATTCCTTAGGATTTAGTATTTTAAGATCCCAGTTCCCTATCACTTTATAATCAATTAAAGACTCATTCAATAGTAATAAGGATTCTAACCTAGGTAGCCTTTCCACCATCCTTGAACTAAATCTCTGAGTCAAAAGTCCGTCTTAATTCACCTTAGTTAAATTAATATTAGTTAAATTATAAATTTAGGATTTTTAGTAACCCTCCCCCCAAAACATAAAACAAGGGTGTCAATTTAGTCTAGATAGGGTAGTTAACGTAATTAGAGAGTCTCGTGCGTTCGATATTACTTTGTTTAGGCTTAATTGATTCATACGTGTTTTCCGTTTTGTTTGCGTCGTAGGAGTCTAAATAGTTTAGTTAATTTAATTTTTTAGTTTTTTATATTTTTTTAGTTAAGTGTCTTTTCTGAATTTTCTTACTTCTCTCGTTTTCGGTTTTTAGTGGATGCCCCATACACGTTCGCAAGGACCTCCGCCGAAGCCGCCAACGAACACGTCTCTTTCTCCCGCGCAAAAGGTTAGTACTTCTTCATCCTCATCTTCCGGTTTTTCCGATTCTTTCCGCCCGTTTATACCACAAAACTTTGACTTTACACCAAAGCCCTCATTGCACAATTCCCCACCTCCCCGTATAATTCAGCGTGACACTAGCCCACCACTGTTTTCCACATGGCTCATAATCAAACCATTTACCGACAAGCAACCACCGGTTTCATCGTGCGAACTTACCCATCACTCTTCCCCAATGAATAATGACAAAGCCTGGTAAATCCCATCTTACATCATGACCGCCATAACCAATTCGTGTCAATTCCACGGTGGTGATCACGAGGATGCGCCGCCCACATTAACCGCCTTACCCGACTCTGTCACAACCTTTAACATGGAAGGTGCGGGCAATGATGCTCGTTTCCTTCAAGTATTTACCTTCTCTCTTGGAGGTCGGGCCGCCGTCTGGCTTGAATCTCAACCGGTTGGTACCTTCACTACTTGGGCCGCCCTACAGGATGATTTCCTTAAGAAATATTTTCCACCTGCCAAAGCATCTCATCTTCGTGATCAGATCCATTCATTCCGGATGGAACCAGATGAGCCTTACCATTTAGCATGGGAGCGTTTCCAGATCTTAGTGTCCCGTTGTTCTCAACACGGTCTGTCTGATTGGGCACTTGTAGAGAAATTCTACAACGGTCTCACCCCTGAAACACAAGCCCGATTTGACACTTCTGTTGGCGAGCTCCTAATGGGCAAGAAGACGGATGGTTTAACGACATTTTTCGAGAGTTTCGCGCATTTCGATATAGATTACAACACTACCGGCAAGAATTCAATCCATGTTTCTCATACCACTCCGGTCAACCGGGGGTTACACCAAGTTAGTTTGGAAACTACAGTAGTGCTGGATTAGATAGCTTTAAGCGAGAGGTCACTAAGGAGATACAAGAGTTGAAAAAGAAGGTAGGATAGATGTGAGGTGTGTAGAGGAGGCCATGATACGATAGAGTGTCTTACGTTCACTATTGAGCATGTAGAGTTCATACGGGTCAGAGTCGAGGCCAAACGAACCCCTATAATAATAATCTAATTATAACCCTAACTGGCGTGATAATAATAACTTTCATTCTTCCGGTAACCCCTGGTTTCTAATCAGGTCAATATCTGAACAGGGGGCAGGGTCATTATTCTAGTGGAGGTTCATGTCATCCAGGTCAGTTTAGTGGTGGGGGTTTAAACCATGAGGGTCAAAACAGGAGTGGAGGTTCGGGAGGTAGTTTGCATAGGATGGAGGAACTTCTTTCTTACTTAGTGGTTAAGGATCAAGCTACTCAGAAACCATTAGCGGAACATGACCTTCTTTTAAAGAATCAGCAATTCGTACTCTTAGATCTTCAAAGGTCCGTAGGTAGTATCGCTAAGCAATTGCAAGAGCAGCCACACGATCAGTTCTCGGGTAACGCTCAACCTAACCCGGCGAACCAACATGAAAAAGCGATAACCATCCGTAGCGATAAGAGTCTAGGAGAAGTGGTTAGAGAGAGGGTAGAGATAGAGGATAAGGATGAAGAGGTAGATGAGGAGATAGAGATGGAGGCTCCACCTAGGGTGCAAAATAGGCTTAGACCCAGCAAGTACCACACCAAACAGTGGACCTTTAGTCGAGAGTCGAGAAGAACAGAAACCAATAGAGGTTAGGCCGTCACCATACGTAGATCCTCCGTGCTTACCCACCCCCCGCCCGCCTTAAGCAACAAAAATATGCTAAGGAATACGGGAATTTTCTCGACATGTTTACCCAGTTGAAAATCAATCTTCCTTTCATTGAGGCCCTCAAGCATATGCCAAAACATGCCAAGTTTTTGAAAGACCTTCTTAAACGAAAAGATTGGCTGGGGGAGCTTTCAAATGTCCTTTGACAGGAGGATGTTCCGCCGTAGTGCTAAATAAGTTACCGGAAAAACTCACTAATCCGGGTATCTTTACTATTCCATGTTTGTTCGGTGGTTCCATCGCCCCCGCTCATGCGTTAGCCGATCTAGGTGTTAGCATCAATTTGATGACTTTCTCGCTCTATGAGAAATTAGGTTTAGGGGATCTTACTCGTACTCGTATGTCACTGTCTCTAGCTGATCGGTCAGTTAAGTATCCTCGGGGAATCATAGAGAACTTGTTAGTTAAGGTTGATAAATTTGTTTTCCCCGTGGATTTTGTTATCTTAGATATGGAGGAGGATGAGAAAGTTCCCATCATCCTAGGTCGTCCCTTCCTCCGTACTGCAAAAGCAATTATCGATGTTCATGATGGTAAAATCACACTTCGCGTTCAGGATGAAAACGTCACTTTTGAAATCGCTAGGTCAATGCAACACCCTAGCGGTGGAGATACTGATAGTGGCCCATGTCATTCTGTCTACTTTCTCAATTTATTCACTTCGTGCATAGATCATTGTCTCGAGTATATTAGTGGAGCCGATTTAGTGAATGAGGGGTAGTAAACGAGGAGAGTGAGGAAGAGGAAATTAGACTTCTGTGAGATTAGTGAGGAGAGTGAGAGCAAAGATGTAGATACTCGGCCCCGTTAGAGCTTAAGGTCCTTCCCTAACAACTAGATTATGCTTTCCTAGGTGAAAATTCGAGCTTACAAGTTATAATTTCTTCGAAATTGTCGACGAAGAAGAAGGTGAAATTGATAGATGTTCTGAAAGAGAATAGAGAGGCCATCGCATGAAAACTATCTGATATCAAGGGGAAAGCCCAACTTTATGTACTCACCGGATACTCATGGAGGATGTCTTTAAGTCGGTGGTACAACCTCAACGACGCCTCAATCCGAATATGAAGGAGGTTCTAAAGTTGATGGAGGATGGGCTAATCTATCCTATATCCGATTCTGCTTGGGTGAGTCCAACTCAAGTTGTTCCCAAGAAGGGGAGAATGACAGTGGTCATGAATCAGAAAAATGAACTCATCCCATCGCGTACAGTCACCGATTGGCGTGTGTGCATTGATTACCGAAAATTAAATGACGCCACCCAAAAAGACCATTTCCCACTTTCGTTAATCGATCAGATGCTAGAGCGTCTCACGGGTCAACAGTTGTATTGTTTTCTCGACGGGTTTTCAGGTTACTTCCAAATCCCTATCGCTCCTGAGGATCAAGAGAAGACAACCTTTACATGTCCTTGTTGGTGCATAATGTCTATTGCCTATGCCTAGGATATGTCGTTTTTGTATATAGGACTTAATACGTCAATTTGTAAATGTTATTGTTTGATTTATGTATTTTGGAGTAGGCTCGTACGAGTGAGTCACCTTGACTCGTACGAGGCAGCCACTCGCACGAGTCACAGTCTCTGTTTCACACTCTCCTGTGCGAGTCATGTCGACCTATAAATAGAGGAGTGTTGTGTCAAAGCAAAGGAGTGTTAGTCTAGTTGGTACGGCAAAGCCCTGCTGAATTGTTTAATTGCGTTATACTTTGCACGTCAATCAATATATTCAAAGCAGTTAAACAGTAGATCTCACTTGTTCGTTTGTCAACCTCACTAACAATGAATTCCGCCTCTGTTAGCTGAGTGAGATCAGTCTGATTGCTCATCGGAGGAGCCGATCCCCCATTCACAAGTGGTATCAAAGCCTTGAGGTCTGATCTGCTGACAAATGTCAAGTTTCTGCTGGCTACCAACTGTTTCAGATTCAAATTCACTGTTGCAGCTTTTTACTTCTACACTTTCACAAACTGATCTCAGAATTGGACAACAGTGAATTTGAATCTGAAACAGTTGGTAGCCAGCAGAAACTTGACATTTGTCAGCAGATCAGACCTCAAGGCTTTGATACCACTTGTGAATGGGGGATCGGCTCCTCCGATGAGCAATCAGACTGATCTCACTCAGCTAACAGAGGCGGAATTCATTGTTAGTGAGGTTGACAAACGAACAAGTGAGATCTACTGTTTAACTGCTTTGAATATATTGATTGACGTGCAAAGTATAACGCAATTAAACAATTCAGCAGGGCTTTGCCGTACCAACTAGACTAACACTCCTTTGCTTTGACACAACACTCCTCTATTTATAGGTCGACATGACTCGCACAGGAGAGTGTTGCAGCTTTTTACTTCTACACTTTCACAAACTGATCTCAGAATTGGACGAATTTACGGACAATATGAACTAGGATTCTAGGATATTCCGTTAAAATCCATCCTAATCAATCCTTAACAATTTCAGATCTAAAATCGAGCTTAATCATGTCAAAATTGATAAAATTCATCCGTTTGGTGACCTAAGTTGTTTCTTACGGGTAGAGAAACCACTCGCACGAAAGACTGACCATACAAGTTATTTCATTCGTATGAACGAGTAATCAGAAGTTCTTAAAATTTACAAGTTCAGATTGAAACTATGATTCGCACGAGATATCACTCATACGAGCAACTTACTCATACGAGCCAAATTTGTCATTTGTACGAACACTTTGTTCGCACGAATACCTCCTCCGTACAAATTAATTCATTCGCACGAATCTTGGTCGCACGAACTAATCTATTTTCCGCATGAAGAAATTTTTTCGTACTAATCAGTTTTTTCGGAAAGTGTGGTTCTAAATTTTTTCAGAAAAATGGCAGAAGAATTTTATAACACATTTGCTGCATCAGCGGTCACGACTACTGCAGCACAAAACATGAACCTCGAGAACGAAATGGGTACGATGACGAAACCGCCAAAGTTGATGAACCTCGAAGACTTCGATAGTTGGAGCGAACGTTTCATGAATTAGGTTCAAGCAATCATTTTACCTGTTGGTTTGCTATCGAAGAAAAGTATCAATCTCTTGTTGGTGAAAATGGTCTCGAAAAGACATTGGCTCAACTTTCTGATTTTGAAAGAGAGAAGTTTATTAATGAGAAGAAAATGATGAATATTCTACAATAATCCATCAAGGAAGATATATTGGCGCTGTTACAACATGATGATGACGCACAATCATTATGGAACGCTCTTCGATTAAAATTCCAGGGAAGTGCCCAGTTAGAAAAAAGCAAAAGGGCGTTGTTGAGTAAAGAATTTGACATCTTTACATTGATCAAAGGTGAGACGGTAAAACAATTGATTGAAAGATACTGTCATCTGGTCGTGCAAATGAAGCAAGTGGGAATCATCAAGACGAATGAAGAACTAGTTGAGAAACTCGCCGATTCCTTACCACAAGGCGAATGGTTACCTATTTGACCATTTTGAAGAATGGAACTGAATATGGTAATCTCTCATTACCACGTTTCATTGAGAGATTGGAGGGACATGAACTTGAAATGCAGAAAATGGCGAAGAACAAAAACGTCCAAGTGCAACAAGATGTTAATCTTTATTTCAAGAATAGTTATGCTGCTCAAGTACAATCTCCAAAGATCCAGACTGCCTTTACCGCTTACAGCACACCGAGTCCCCCGTTAACTCAAAACAGTAGTTTTCAATCATTTCCTACGGTCAATCCGATGATGTCTCAAAACCCACAGTCATCACATGGATCAAGCAATCCCCATATCAACCAGACCAGTCAATCAAATCCTACTCAGAGGGTACTACAGTGCAATATCGCTGTTGATTTTCAGAATGCACAAAACGTTGATGAGAAGACCACAAAGCAGCATATGTCACTATTAGCATCGGTAATTGAATCTTATGATAGTCTTGTAGCAGGAAAGATTGGAAATTCTGAAATGACCAGAGAGGACTATGATCAGATTGGTCCGGTAGAGATGGAGCTGATCGACATCAAATGGTGTATGGCATCCATTATTAGACACGCACAACGCTTCATGGAAATCACGGGGAAAGAGAAATGGGATGATTAAATGGAAAACTTGGATTCGACAACTCCAAAGTTACTTGTTTCAAATGTCGGGAGAAGGGACACTTCAAACGTGAATGCCCAAACAGAGAAGCTCAGGGTAATCAGAACCCATTTGCCGATGATTACTACAAGAAGGCTATCTACCACCGTCCCCAACCAAGAACTTGAATGGTGCAGATCAAAGATAGACAGCCAGAGACGAAAGACAAAGCACTAGTGGTAACTCAAGAAGATGAGGGATTTAACTGAACAAATATATTTCCAAGAATGAGAGTTTGGCGTTGGTTGCTGAAATAATCAAAGAACCTGAAGAAGAATCAGAAGCATCGTTTGATGAGGCTCTAGAAGATGATTATTACTATAATACTTCATCAGAAGAGGAGGAAATTTTAAACAGTGCTTTTAAACATCTCCTGCCTAACGATATCTTGAAAACTTTGCAGGTTACTTTGGACCAAGCATCGATCATCTTGTGGAGAATAGAAGACGCCTGATGTTGAATAGAGAGTCGATGAAAAGATGGAGAAGTTGATTGATAAGACTAGAAAAGCGTGTATGGCAAACGTTAACGAGGTAAATGAGTCTAACTGTGAGTCTGTGGTAGAAAAACCATGTTTGAAATGTGTTGAGCCATGCAATGAATGTGTTGTAAAAGACCACGATATAATGAGCTCAAAAGTTTAACAAATAATTTGCCGAGTGATTACAATCAACTAAAGAAGTATGGGACAAATTAAGTAAATATGTGAAACAGTATGAAAAAGCACTCAGAGAAAATGATGGAACACTTTCTATGCTCAAAGTGACAGTATTGAACAAGCAAATGGCCATTAATATTCACTTAAACACTATCGCTGAGCTGAAAAGTGAGCTTGAGAATGTAAGAATACAAATGAACGGGTTAAAAAATTGTTAATCAGTTATTCCACAAGCTCGTACGTCATTGATCATTTTTACCAAAAATCAAAAATAAAGAAGAATCTAAAAATGTTGAAAACAAAAGTGCGAGTTACGATCGTATTCCACCCCCTATTTGGAATAGTTATGCTTCTAAAAAGCCATCAGGGGTGGAAAAGACGCTCAATCTAAAACTGAAAACTGAACAATCAAACGAGCTGCCTACAAACATCGACGTAACTTACACAACATCTGAAACTGAATGATATTCTGAAACTGTGGTCGAAAATGTCTTAAAAAGTGAATCTAACAAGTCTGAATCTGATGTTGAAACATCGGAAGATAGTTTAAACAATGATCCAAATGTCATAGTTTATAAAATGCATAGATCTGATAAAGTATTTTCTGATGAGGACTTTCCCATCCAGAATGTGAATCTGGATTGTGTTGATAAATTGTTCAAGCTTGTGGAGGTAAGCCATTCTAATTTAGAAAAAACATAAGCATCATATTACTCTAAATCAAAATGTGTCACCAGACCCTACCATCAAAGAAACAAAGATTATCCTTAGAATAGGAGGGCGGGTTTGGGTTTCCAAAAGCGAAGAATGAACAAGTCCCAAAAGCTAACTTTACTAAGAAAATCAATTTGGTTTTTGGGACAACAACAAAAAAGGAAAAAGAAATCATCAGAACACAATCAAATGATGATTTCAAGAAAGAGAAAGAGAATAAGAAACAAGTTTTGGATTCCTCTGTCTATGAAGACAGTAGAACATGCTACAAATATAAGAATGTCGGGCATATCGCACGATTTTGCTCACAAATAAATTCAAATTTGTTTCTAATTCTAAAAGGTTTACCAAGGATGAGAAACAAAAGGCACCTATGTTGCACCTAAGCAAATTTTGAAAAGAAACAATGAATCCTATAAAAATGTTAAACCATTTCATCAACGTCATTCTAAATTTGAAATTGGTGAAACATCAACTAAATTTCGTCAAATGGATTCAAAATTTTATGCTAAAAGGGCTAATTTAAAAACACAAACATGGGTTGCAAAAGTCAAACCATCCAATGAAGAACTGAAACCTTCTTTTCAAACAAAACCGATCCTAAAAAGAACGTTAAAAACAAAGTAGGTCCAAAATTTGACATTCCGAACCCACCCAAGACCAAGCAGGCTTGGGTTTCTTTGTTTAAATAGTTTCTTCTGCATGTGTACAGGGGCTCCCGAGATCGATTATGACTAAATGGATAATGGATAGTGGAGCTTCCAGGCACATGACACGGATGCTTGCGTTGTTAAACGACGTTAAAAGCTATCCAAGGAGGGTACATAGGCTTTGCCGGAACGCAAGGAGGAAGAATTTTCGGTGAAGGAATTCTCATGAATGGAGTTGTTTCGTTTGATAAAGTGAACTACATCGCAGAAATTGAGAACAATCTACTCAGCGTTTCGTAGATTTGTGACAAAAAATTCACAACGCACTTCAATGATAAAGAATGATTGATCTTAAAGTCGGGATTCAATATTCCGGAGGAATGGATTCTTATGCGGCTCCAAGAGAAAACGATCTTTATGTTCTCGATATGAGTGTCGCATCAACAACATCAAAAAGGTTCAATGCTTTGTTTCTAAAGCTACCGAGAAAGAGTCTCTTCTATGGCATAGAAGATGGGGCACATTAATCTGAGAAAGAGGAATTATCTTATGCACAATGACCTAGTGGAGGGTGTTAATCTGAAAAGTTTTCATTTATCCGATGATTGTCTGAGGTGTAAAAAGGGGAAACAGCATAAGAAATCACACCCACGAAAGCTGTTGAATTCTATCAAGCTACCACTAGAGAGGCTTCATATGGATATTTTCGGGCCAGTAAACGTCAAAAGCATTTCTAGTGATCTATATTGCCTAGTCGTTAGAGATGATTTCTCAAGATTCTCATGGGTTTTTTTTCTGGAGAGCAAAGATGAAACATTTGAGACTCTAATGATTCTCTTCAGAAAATCAAAAACCTGTATCACTTGCCAATCAAGAGAATCCACAGTGACAATGGTACAGAGTTCAAGAACAAAAGCATGCTCGAATTATGCAATGAGAAGGGGATTCCTCACGAATTCAGCGCTCCTATACTCCATAGCAAAACGAAGTTGCTGAACGTAAGAATCGCACACTGATCGAGACTGCCATAACCATGCTCACTGGTTCGAAATTGCCTATCAGTTTCTTGAGTGAAGCAGTCGCATCAATGTCTTACACCTTGAATCGTCTGTTAATAGTTAAGCCTCACAACAAGACTTGTTTCGAGTTACTTAATCAGCGGAAGCCTAACCTTGCGTTTCTGGAACCTTTTGGATCACCGCATACTGTATTGGACCCGGATGGTAAATTTGGTGCCAAATCCTTGGAAGGATTCTTCGTGGGTTATGCTACTCCACAAAACGTGTCTTTTTGCCGAGTCTGAACCAGGTTATTCTTGCACAGCATGTTGATTGTCAAAGGTATACTACACCAACGCAGAAACCTGGGGATCCATGGCTGTTCAACTATGAGGGTTTGTGGAATTCTTTCGACCTACCAGACGTGCCATCAGAAGAAGAAGTTGTTATGCTCTTTCAACAGCATCAAATTTCTAATCAAGAACAAGTTACTAGACCGTTGGTGATTTCCCCGTCACTTCCTATCAACACGTCTGATGTAGGTCCGAGCTCTATTCGTCAAGAATTTGTACCTGTACAAATTGTCAACACTGCTGAATCATCTGCCCAGCAATAGCCAAATGCCGACTCTGATCGTGAACCAACTTTCGATGATGGAGGATCTAATTTCGATGAAGGTTCTGAGCAGATTGAAAGCTTCCAGAATACTCAAGCAGATCAATCAAATGTCAGGAATGAAGCTTCTTCTTCTTCACCGGTTATTGATGAAGTCATCACAAATTCGCAAACACAAGTAGATGTTCTAAGTGAAGTAATGCCGAGGACGCTTTCATATCATCCTTCAGAGAATATTATTGGCAGCTTACAAAACAGGAGTGCAAACTTGCAATCAGATCAACAAGGATCTAAGGTATCTTTATACTCATATTGCTCCACTACAAAGCAGACTTTCTAATACTTGTTTTGTTTCTTAGGTAGAACCCGGGAACTGGAAAGATGCGTTGAAAGAAGAAAGCTAGGTGGATGCAATGCAAGAGGAATTGTTTCAATTCCAAAAGCTGGGAATCTAGAAGCTTGCTGACCTACCAGATCATCACAAAAAGATAAACACTAGATGGGTCTTCACGTGCAAGCGTGATGATAGAGGAATCGTGGTCCGTAACAAAGCTCGACTCGTGGTACAAGTCTTTCATCAGCAAGAAGGGATAGATTATACTGAAGTCTATGTCCCAGTCGCCCGTTTTGAAGCAATCCGCATATACTTGGCCTTTTGTTGATACACTTTTGTGTCTGGTGCTTGTTCTTAGTTACGTCTGCAATTGTACAGTCTTTGTTTACAGTGTCTGTATAGTTTGGTCGTGTCGATCAAATAAAGATATCCTCCTATCTTGGTTTAGTATGACGATTAGTTTGTCTGTGTAAAATAGTTGCATGTGTGCATATTGTTGAGTCTTGTGTACACCACGTCATTGGCACGTTTCCGAAGAACACATCTATGTGCAAGTGGGAAGTCCTTCGTACGAGCAACATGTTGCTCGTACGAGCCACTCATTATTCATACGAGTAACTCCTTAATCGTACGAGTGAATTCATCTAGACAAGCTGATTGCTTGATTCGTACGAGCCAACTTATTCGTATGAGCATCTTTGGAGAATGTCCTTCGTGTATATTGGTGTTTCATACGTCCAGCAACATACTTCGTACTGTTGTTGGGTGCGGACACTATATAAGCAGACATGCACTTCTCAGTGTGGGTTTAGAGACAAGCGAGTGACATACCAAAGAGACTAGAGATATACTAAAGAGAGACACAAGAGCACAGAGAGTATTGCATGAGTCTGTATGAACATTGTTTGTATATGTTTGTACTAGTTCTCTATTGTTAATCAAGATATTGAATCTTTCTTTATCCTGTGTTTCTTACTTTGCTTTGGTTTGCATACATACAAGGATTCTGCACTCGTATTTGTGTTGTATAAACAGGGAAGTAGATTAATCTTGATCCTCCAAGTGGACCTACAAGTGGTATCAGAGCTTTAGCTCTCTTCCTTGTTTGAAACCAAGCTTAGTGTTGTGTCTGAGCTAGTTGTGGGTGATTCTAGAAGTGTTCTTGAACTCTCAACAGGAAACTTAAGTTTTTGAAAAGATAAACAACTTAAAACTTAGTTAAAACTTGTTGTATCCAGAAAATTTTCATAAAAACCTTGTTAGAACACATGGAGACATGTTAGAATCTGGTTTTTGTTAAAATTTTCTTCTATTCAGATAAACATATTTTCATGTTAAACATTGCCCGAAAAACTCATCGGAATATTGTTGTAGGGTTGACCAAATCTCTGGACATTCTGGACTTGACTGTTGTAACTGAAAAGCTGACATGGAATGTTTGTCTTTTTAACCAAAATTGTGTAGACAACAGACCACTTTCGAAAACCAGTCTGTGCTAGAAAAGGAAATTTTCACCAACCAGCCCTGCAAAAAGATTCCTCTCTGCGAAAAACATCAGTGCGAATAACCCATCCACACAAAGAACTAGACTGTTCGTGCAAAAGACAAGTCATCCGCACGAAGAATCTTGTTTGCACGAAAAACTAAGTCGTCCACACGAAATAGTGTCCCTCATACAAAGCACCTGGTTCGTACGAAGGATAAACACTCGTACGAAACTTTGATTCGTACGAAGAACAACTTAGTCTGTTTTTCGTGTTTTTCAAACTTTGTGGTTTTTAAAATTGTGAAGTTTAAAAGGAGACTGTTATTTTCAAAAATTAAACTTTAAACCTTTTAATTTTCATAATCAAGAAAACATAATGAGTAATAATCCTTGGGATTGGAGTAGTAGTTCAAGCACAAATCAAGACTCTTCACAAAGCTCCGCAACCTCATGGGTTAAATCATTAATGCCTCAACATACAGCCATGATTACTGCAAATCAATGGGCGTGTGTCGCAAATCAGAACCAAAGCACTCTAGACTCTTCTTATAAGCGAGAGAAAAACTGGGAGTAATAACCGCCCACCTAAACTGAACCATATGAACGATTATCCTTTGTGGAAAAGTCACTTCCGTACATATGTTCTCGGACAAACTGAATTATGGACATATTGTCCTACACCCTACAAGGAATCACTCGAAGAAGCAGGATCAAATCCAACCTCCTTAGCCAACCTAGATGAAGGCGATAAAAAGGCTTACGATATAGAGAAAAAGGCGTTTGCTATCCTTACACAAGCACTCCATAGATATTTATCATCAGTTTGTGTACTGTACAACCACCAAAAATCTGTGGGATACCCTGAAGCAAGAGGAGAGGGTAATGCTTGTTGGTGCATTATGTCTATTGCCTACATCTAGGATATGTTAGTATTGTATATAGGGCTTAAGAGTCTAATGTATAAATGTTAATGTTTATTTTATATGTTTTGTAATGGCTCGTACGAGCGAGATTGATGGCTCGTATGAGTGACTCACAGTCACTCGTACAAAGCAGCCACTCGTACGAACCACGTCTCTGTTTAACACACACTCCAGTGCGAGTCATGTCAACCTATAAATAGAGGGGTGTTGTGTCAGAGCTAGTCAGTGATAGTTCAGTTGGTATGGCAAAGCCCTGCTGATTTGTTTACTTCGCGTCTGTACTTGCATGTCAATTAATTCAATTCAGAGCAGTTAAACAGTAAGATCTTTCTTGTTCGTTTGTCATCCTCTCTAGCAATGAATTCCGCCTCTGCTAGCCGAGTTAGATCAAACCGGTTGCTCATCGGAGGAGTCGATCTCCCGTTCACAATGCTGCAACCAGAAAAATACAACATGATCTGCTAAAGAAGGAGTTTGAAGGTTTCATGTTCATGGAGAATGAAACACTGAACGATATGACAACACGTTTCTGCCATCTACTTAGCGAAATGTACTCGTACAAAGTGTTAGCATCTCCACAAGAAATCGTGATGGTTTTGCTGATGCTTACCGCCAAAATGGAGTCAATTCATTGACTTATTAAAACATAAGGTGAATTTGTGGAGAAATTAGAGAACAAGAATGAAGAGGAAATTCGAAAAGCACAAAGAGTTACTGTCACACAAAACCTGAAATATACTTTGGAGATATTAATACAGGTATTAGTGCAAGTCACCAACCAAAACTACAAACCGCGTTTGTGTCAAATGTGAATCCCTTTCTACCACAACATGTTAAAACAAATCAGTCTGCAAAGTCAAGTACTCAAACCTATGGACAAGTGTTTGATCCTAAAGGCCTTTCTACCATAACCACGAGATCTTGCACCTCAAGTTCCACAGCAAGCTTCTCAACAAGCTTTCTATGGTAACAACTTTCAACCTACAAACCCCAATACAGTCAAACTTGACACGTCACATCTTTCCAAGGTCAGTGTAGAAGATGCTCAGGAACATATGGAACTTCTAAACACAATGGTTAGTGCTTATTGTGGATTAGTCGCTGGTCAAATTGGAAACATCAATTTGACTAATGAAGACTACCAACAAATAGACAGAGATGAGATGGAGCTACGTTTGCAAGTGCGGTCAGAAGAGCAAAGGATTACATGAGCATAATAGGAAGAACAAGTTTGGAGAGCAAGAAAGATACAAATTATGGTTTTGATAAAAATGTTGTTACTTGCTTCAATTGTGGTGAAAGAGGTCACTTCAAGCGTGAGTGCACTAGACCCAGCAAACAAGGAAATCACAACCCCTTTAGAAATCAATCACAACCATCCACTACAACTCAAGTTAACCATGATCGAAGGTAGTAGCTGTTAACAACCCAAACAACACCAACCAGTCAGGACCTTCAAACAACACATACAAGCTTTAGTAGTTCAGGCAGATGAAGGATGTGATTGGTTAGTCAATTGGGAAATGAGAATCAAGGAGGAACTGCATGTTATGCCAAGATTTTCAATCGAATCAAACATGTTCACAATATTGACAGTTCTGATGATGATGATAGTTCGGGGTATAATGGTGGTTCTGATGAAGAATGCTCGAGTATAGGTGGTTATGGATCCGATTCAGATATCAGGGAAGGAAGTGATGCTGAGATCAGAGAGTTGCTGAAAGAAGCAAAAAAGATGAAAAGTCAAAAGGCTGGTTGATGAAGAAAGAAGAAACTGCATCGAAAGAAAAAGAAAAATTATTTACAAACAGTGCATCCTTCCCTCATCATACTGCCTTCATGGCTAATGTTGCTGGTTCAATAAGTCAGGTAAACTCCGACCCTCCTAAAATTTGCAGTGACTGTGTTTGAATTAAAAACAAAATTTGAAATAATAAACAGTCACAATCAAAACCTAGTTGTTGAGCTGTCAAAATGCAAAGAGGCAAATTTGGCTTTAACTCGAAATGAAAAAGAATTCAAATCTGTAATAGAAACTCTTAAGAAAAGCGTTCTGAATTAACAAAGACAGTTTTGAATAAGCAAACAGGAATTAATAACTACATATATCCTTCAAGAAACAAAGAAAGAGTTAGCCATTGCCAAATGCGAACATGATGCGATCAAGCTAAAACTGGAGAGTTACTCTAGCTCCGATATGTGCTTGATCATATCATTGACATTCAAAAGCTAAAAGGAGATGTCAAATGTATAGGGTATAAATCGTGTCCACCTCTGTTGAAACACAATTATACCAAATTGCCTGATGAAGAGGAAATGCCACACTTTGAACCCTCTGTACCTCTTAATCTTTAAGAGTTTGCAGCAGGATTAGGGATTAAGATGGACAATTCCTCAGTTGAATCAAGAAAATCGGAGAACTCATCATCTATAGTTGATCAGAATCCTTCTACAATAGAGGAGGATATTCATCAAATGATGAGTCCGAGAAAATTGATCAGGTCAATCTCTTGATGAAGAAAAGGGATAGAAATTTCTGCTACTCCCCCAATGTGATAACTGTTGGATATCAAGGGAATGATCCTATGAAATCTGTCAAGACAAATGCGTCTACAGATGAAAATGATAATGCGTCGTATACTTTAATTGGGGACAAGAAAATTTACTCAAACAAAGACTTTCCGATAAAAAATGTAAATCCAACCTCTATTGATCAAGTTTTTGAAAATTCAACAACCAAGTTTTTGGAGAAGAAAAACCCAATCAAGTCACAACCATTATTCATTTCAAAAGAAAAACAAAAAGAAAAGCAAGCTGAAAAACCTAAGGTATCACAACCAAAGGTTGAAGCTGCAGGCGCTCGCAACAAAAAGAAATTAAAGAAGGTTAAATTTGTGAGTTCAACTGGTAAAGATAAAATCGAGACTTTTGATAAAATGTCTAATAATGAATTTGTAAACAAAGTCAAGATATTAAAGCGTAACAGTCAAAACAATTACACCGAACACGCAAATTGGTGTGAAAATGCACCAAGTACCTCAAGACCCACAAGTTCAACATCAAGTCATAAACACAAGATCTCCTAAATTTGTTGAGAGGAAAACATGTTTTAAATGTGGAGAATTTGGCCACATAATCAAGAATTGTACAAACCCAGCAAAACCCAGATTTGTTGAGAAAGCCCCTCCTGAACCAACTTGCCAACATCGATCTGTTTCTCCAAAACAAGACAAACATATTATTAAATAACAAGAAGAAAAACAGAGACATAAACAAGTAAAAATAATTGAAAAAGCATTAAAACTGGATTCTCCCGAAAGAAAACCAAGTCTTCAAGAATAATAAAACCAGAAGTTGTTAAAAATGTAAATAATAGACATTTTTGTAAATTTCAATAATCTTGGAAACCTAAGACCGGTGATGTTTCAGGAGGAGGTACCAAGTTTCCAAATCCTCAAGAAATAGAGATCACATTTCTTGATGACAAAGGTCGACCCAAGACCACTAAGGCATGGGTCCCCATCTCAAACTGATCGGGTATTGAAATGTGTAGGGTGTTCCAGGAGGAACTGTGAATAGTCATTGGATTGTTGACAGTGGAGCATCGAGGCACATGACAGACTTAAGGCTCCTTTATGATGTGAAAATCATTCAAGGAGGCTATGTTGCTTTTGCTGGAGATAAGGGTGGATACATCACTAGAGAAGGAATGGTATCCAATGGTGTTGTTAGCTTTGAAGATCAATTATGTTCGTCAAATTGATCACAATCTTCTTAACATTTCTCAAATCTGTGACAAGAAGTTTACGGTTCATTTTGATGATACGGATGTTATGTGATAAAACCTGGTTTCAAGATTCCCAAAGAATGGATCCTCCTGTCACCAAGAATTAATGACTTGTATATTCTTGACATGAGCCAAGCTATTACCACGTCTGCACAAGTTACATGTTTTGTCTCAAAAGCCACCGAAAAGGAATCAATCTCTTGGCACATACGAATGGGACACATTTACTTGAGGAAAATGAACTATTTGGTGAAAAACAATCTTGTGAATGGTGTACCAGTGAAGAACTTTCATTTACAAGACGTTTGTGTATCATGCCAAAAAGGAAAAGCAAGCAAGAAAATCTCATCATGTGAAGAAGATTGACACGATGAATATGCCTCTGGAACGTCTTCATATGGACCTTTTGGAGCTCCTTGTACTATGATTGATCCCCATGGTAAATTTGGTCCAAAGGCTATCGAAGGTTTCTTTCTTGGATATGCCACTCCTAATTTTAGAGTGTGGAATTTGTCAACAAAGAAGATTGAAGAATGGGGTGAAGTTAAGGTTCAAAGATACACTGAATCAGTAAGAGCTCCGGGTGCTCCTTGGATGTTTGATTACGATGGGCTGTTTAACTCCTTTAATCTGCCAACTTTTGATGATGCTTCTGCAGCTGCTCAAATGTTACTAGAAAGTGATACTGCAGTTGACGCATCATTAGTACGACCAATTATTGTTAACCCTCAAGTGTCTACATCGGTTAACAATCTTGTTCATAATGAGGAATTCGAAAATGTTGCTGATTATAATGTTTCGTCAGAAGATGATGAGTTCCATGATGCAAATGAAGCTACTTCCGGTCCGGTTCCTGGAATTTCAGATGTCACATCAAGTATTCAAAATCAAGGGCGGCTGAAGGTCATGCGTCCACATCTTCGTCAAATCCAGCAAACGAATTAGTTGTTGATCTAAATATCAACAATTTGGGTATAAATTCTCGAGTTCCTGATGTTCCTGAAACTCGAATCCATAATACCCATCCTCAGCAGAATATTATAGGAGATGTCCAAAGTGGTGTGCAGACATGTAATCAGCTCAGGAATAATTAGAATACTGGTTTGTATTCGGTTATTAGGGAATCTGGGGAACAGAATGATTGGTCTTTTTCCTGCTATGTCTACCAAGTAGAACCAAAATCTTGGAAGGAGGCAATGAAAGAAGACTCATGGGTTGAAGCAATGCAAGAAGAACTTCAGCAGTTTCAAAAGTTAGGCATGTGGAAATTGGTTGACAGGCCTGACAACTACAAGAAGATTGGAACTAGATGGGTTTACAAATGTAAGACTGGTGACCAAGGTGTTGTTGTGAGAAACAAAACAAGATTGGTCGTTCAAGGCTTTAATCAGGTAGAAGGCAATGATTACAATGAAATTTAAGCACCGGTAGCACGTCTTGAGGCCATAAGAATCTTCTTGGCTTATGCGTCCTACAAGAAGTTTACCGTTTATCAAATGGATGTGAAGAGTTCATTTCTTCATGGTGTGGTTGAAGAAGAAGTATATGTTGAGCAACCACCGGGTTTTGAAGATCCAATCCATCCGGACAAGGTTTGGCTTCTAATAAGGCATTGTATGGTCTTCATCAGGCTCCTCGGGCTTGGTATGAAATGTTGTCTTCCTATCTTCTGAATAATGGTTTTCGACGAGGATTGATCGACTGTACTCTCTTCATCAAGGAAGAAAATGAGGACTTATTGCTGGTACAAGTATATGTTGATGACATTATTTTTGGGTCGACCAACAAGAAAATGTCAAAGAATTTGAGCAGGTGATGCAAGAGAAGTTCGAAATGAGCGTAATGGGATAAATAACTTTCTTTTTAGGTTTGCAGGTTCATCAATCTAAGGAAGGGATTTTTATCCATCAACAAGTACGTCAGGGATATTCTTAAACGATTTCAAATGGAAGACTCAAAGCCCTTGGGAACTCCATTAGCTCAAAATCATGGGATTACTCCTAGTAGAATGGGTGAACATGTGGAACCATCTCTTTATCGTGCTATGATCGGATCTCTCAGGTATCTTACTGCTTCAAGACCCGATATAATGTACCCAACATATCTTCTAGCTCGCTATGAGTCCAGTCCGAAGGTCTCTCACTTGATGGCTGTAAAAAGAATCTTTCATTATATGAAGGGTCGCCCAGACACTGGTCTCCGGTACCCTAAGGATGATAACTTTGATTTGACAGCATTCAGTGATTCTGATCATGGTGGCTGCAAGATCGATGCAAAATCAACATCAGCAAGATATTAGTTCTTGGGAAATCGCCTAGTCACGTGGCAGTGCAAAAAGCAGACTTGTGGTAGCTACGTCAACCTGTGAGGCTGAGTATATTTCGGCTTCTAGTTGCTGCTCTCAGGTTCTATGGATCCAACAGCAAATGCGCGACTACGATTTTGAATTTCTAGCTACTCCTATTTTTGTTGATAACGAAGTTGCTTTACAGATCACTCGTAATCCTGTACAGCACTCAAAAACCAAACACATTGAGATTAAGTATCATTTCATACGAGATTGTTATGAAAAGAAACTTATCAATGTTGCCAACGTGTCGACCTGTTTACAAAAGCTTTTGATAAATCTCGTTTTGATTATCTACTTTTGGTCAATGGAATCAAGGTGAAACCTGGGTAAATAATCCTTGGCTAATCATTTTTCGTAAATATTTTCTCGTAGTGTTATATATTAGGGTAAAAATATTTCAAGAAAATACAAAAATATGTCTTTTATTTATCTGTTTAAGTTTTCATTTATTTATCTTCTTTATTTAAGGTGGGGGGGGGGGGAATTTAGAAAAATACAAAAACAATAGAAAAAACAAAAATCAAAAGGAGTTTATTGGATAGATAAGAGAAGATGATGATACACACCTGTGTTTATCAAAAATGGTTAAAAACATAAAACAAAAATTGATAAGTAGCTTTACTAATGATGTATCGATAGGCTCATAATCAGATTAAAATGTGCAGGTTGATGTAAACATAACGGACTACAAGCCGGGTGGGAACCATTCATTGGCATATGGTCTTTGTGCCGAAATTTTTTTTGATAGTATGCCAGGTTCTGAGATATACGGTCTTTATGCTTGCTTATCATCTGGGTATCATGGTTGAATCTTGTATCGAAAAATAACCGTAACGCAAGTCTAGAACTTCCATGATACCATATATACGTGTAAATACTACATACGACCATCAATAAGTGATAAAAATATCACATCCACCCAAAATAATGATAAAATATATCACATCTTTATGCGGGAGATAAGTTCGTCTCTTTGCCGGTATGATGGTCCTAACTGTTCACGGACTTAATCCTGTGCCTGCATGCATCTGAAAATCAAGTTCCTCATCAATAAGTGATTTAATCACATCGGGCTTGTTTTCAATCAAAATAAGTGAGTATCTCACATCATATACGTCAAAAATATGATAAGCAGTATACTCACCGGTAAGATTTTCTCTCGTGCATATCTTGATACGGGAATGTGTCGTGAAGTGGTTGAACACCGGCTAGTAAGTATAAATCATACATTAATCATATCTCCTAATCATGATGATAAGTTGAGCATACGTGGAACAACAATACCGATAATCATAGTAGAATACTTATTTATTTAAATTGATGTTTTAAACAAACTCGTTTTTACAAGATTAAAAGCTGGTATGATTCTCTTACCTAGAAACTACGAAAAAGAATGTCTATAGATACATAGTTTATCTTATCTGTTAATAGTTACTCTATTTTATTTTAGTCTAGTTTACTATGTTGTTAAATTAAGGTCTTTTTAATTAGCCAAAGTTGAAGCTCAAAAGTTTTCTACCAGATACGCCCTAAAAACCATTCGCTTTGATATCATAACTTCATAAAAGTACTTTCTTACAACGGGTAACTCAATTCAGGAAACAAAATTTGTTTAAACAAGCACTTTTCCTAACTTAATTTGCGATTAATGTGGATATGTGCAAAGATCTAAACAGGTCAGCGAAAAACCTAAGGTCATCGAAGAACTGAAAGTCCAGTTGTGAAAAACCTTGACTCGTACGAATCAGATATCACTCGTACGAGCCATTGTGCCTCGTACGAATGACAACTGGGGTATTGTGTGATTGGAGTTCTTCGTACGAGCCTTGGTAATTCGCACGAGTGTCTTGATGTGGTATAAAAGGAAATGAAGTTCTTTGGTAGAACTTCACTTTCACCTTGCTCACGTCATCCTTTTACCTCTCCTTAAGTTGTTTTTGTTATTTTTAAGGTATACTTAAAATGTTGGCATACTTTGAAGATGAACAACTTGAACATTATCTGACCATGTGACTTTGACTAACATGAACAACAAAATTTAAGAGAAGAATCTATTTAACGAAAAACGAGTATCTTCTCTTGAAGTCGTATGAGTGAAATATCACTCGCACGAGTAACATATCGCTCGTACGAGCCAGTTACTCGTACGAGTGAATCATTTGTTTGACTAAATGTAGGGTTCGTAAAAATCAGTTGTTCTTCGTACGAATAAATTGTTATTCGTATGAGTCAGTAGTTCTTTGTTCAGGGAATTAATACATATAGAAAGTTTGAAATAAAAGTTTTTGTGTATATTCCCAAATGAATTTATGTTCTTATCCTTGTTGTCTTATGTGTACAGAATGGAACAAAAGGAACATAAAAGAAAACCCGCGACAAAGAGGACTAACAAGTCAGAAGTAGAAATTATGTCGAAACCAAGACTACAGTATACAAGACGTTGATCAAGGAATTTTGGGATACAGCTAAAGTTGTTGATATAAATGGGTAGGAACTTATCCGCGGGAGAGAGTAAATGACTTGAATGTAGATGTCTATGTTGAAATCATTAACTGGGTATTATAGCTTGGTGATGATCCTGAAGCTCCATTCTCAGTACGTTGAAGTGTCAACGTGGATGTTTGTTTAGAATGAAATGTTTTGGATATTTTCTCGTGGGACAACTAAACAAAGCATGGTTGCCACTCTTATACAAGTTCTTTCTACATATTTTAATTCAGTGTTTGAGCAACAAACGAAGTGATTATGACATGGCAAATAAAGACTTGGTTGGAATGATGATAGCTTTAACATTGAACAAACTGTTTAGTGTTTCAAAGTATATTTTTGCAAACATGAAGGAAAACCTGAGAAGTAGCGGATATGGTGGAAACAAGTTTTGGATGTATCCTCGTTTTCTCCAAATGATCTTGAATGTGCAACATCCAAATATTCCAAAGAACGACAACGATGTTCTAAAAGTAGAAGTTATGATGGAACATTCGTTGAAGGTCTTTAGGGGTGTAGCAGCAAAACGTTACAAGGAAAGCACACCCCCTCGTAAATTGATTGGTTTTCTGGAAAATGATCAATATATTGCACCAGAAAACGACAAGTGGTGCCATGATGACAGTGAGTCAGCTAATGAAGAACCAATTTTGAAAAAGATGATCGAAGATAAGTTTGGTCATAAAAAGGGAAAGGGTAATGATGATGACGGTGATAATGTTGGTAATGATGGTAAAAGTGAACCAGTTGCAGAAGTCCAGTCTAGTTTTACAACAGAGGAGACTGAACCTGCAATGACGGAACCCACTACAATTTCTGAACCACAACCTTCAAATACCACAGCAGCTGAAACACCTTTGGCTGAAGATACTCCAGTTCAATCGCAACCTACTACTTCTTCAGTTCAACAATCCAAGTCTACATCTCATCAACAAAATACAAAATGAAGCAGTCATTTGTTCTTTGAAATGGAAAAGGATGAGAAAGTGGATTTTCTGTTCTCTCAGTTGCAAGCTGCAAACAATCCAGATTAACAAGCATTCGGAGTTTATATCTTCAAATCAGAACACAGTTGTTAAACAACAGTTGGAGATAAATTCTTTGAAAGTGACTGTTAGAAAACAGGATTCTGAAATTGACAGTTTAAGAAAAGAAAATGAGCGACTGAAGGCTGCAGATGCTGAAAGAGCAACTCAGATACAACAGATGAGGGCAGCTGATAACTCTCGGGGGATTGAGATAAATAGGTTGAAAGAACGAAGTGCGGCTGTGCAACGATCTGTTGAAACATTAACTGCTAAACATAATGACTTAAGAGAATGGTATCATTCTCGTAATGCTACACTGGTTGAAGGCTTTAATGGTATTAAATACGTGTTTGAAATGAGTAGAAAGAGGGTGAACATTCTATGGAATGATAGATGCAAAGCACAAGAGATCAAACGTAAACGTGATCAGGAAAGTGAAGACCCTAGCAATCCTAATGCTTCAGCCTCATCCTCGCAACCAAAAGTTTCTGCATCAACTCCAGTGAAAGAGTCTAATGTACAGTAGATCGTGATCGATCCAGTTACCTCCAGTGGTACTCAAGAGGAAATAGGAAAGGTTTGATGGTTCTGGAAAGTTTTGAAGACCTGATGCTCTATCAACGATGGATAGCAGATCTTCAGGGGGAGTTTGTTGATACACCAGGCCATTCAGTACATGTCGCTTGTTCTTAGTTACGTCTGTAATTGTACGGTTGTGTTTACAGTGTCTGTATAGTTTGGTCGTATCGATCAAATCAAGATATCCTCCTATCTCGGTTTAGTACGATGATTAGTTTGTCTGTGTAAAACAGTTGCATGTGTTCATATGTTGAGTCTTGTTTACGTCATGTATGTGGCACGTTCTCCGAAGAACACATCTATGTGCAAGTGAGAAGTCCTTCGTACGAGCAACATGTTGCTCGTACGAGCCACTCATTATTCGTACGAGTGACTCCTTAATCGTACGAGTGAATTCATCTAGACAAGCTGATTGCTTGATTCGTACGAGCCAGATTGTTCGTACGAGCATCTTTGGAGAATGTCATTCGTGTATTTTGGTGTTTTGTACATCCAGCAACATACTTCGTACTGTTGTTGGGTACGGACACTATATAAGCAGACTTGCACTTCTCAGTGTGGGTTTAGAGACAAGCGAGTGACATACCAGAGAGACTAGAGATATACTAGAGAGAGACACAAGAGCACAGAGAGTATTGCATGAGTCTGTATGAACATTGTTTGTATATGTTTGTACTAGTTCTCTATTGTTAATCAAGATATTGAATCTTTGGTTATCCTGTGTTTCTTACTTTGCTTTAGTTTGCATACATACGAGGATTCCGCACTCATATTTGTGTTGTATAAACAGGGAAGTAGGTTAATCTTGATCCTCCAATTGGACCTACACCTTTGCTTCTTAGAAAGGTTTCAAGGTGTACCAGTTGGATGTCAAATCTGCTTTCTTGTACGGAAAAGTCAAAGAGGAGGTGTATGTCGGCCAACCACCGGGGTTCGTCGATCCCATGCACAAAGACAAAGTTACCTTCTGAACAAAGCCTTATATGGTCTACACCAAGCCCTGAGAGCTTGGTATGAAACGTTGTCACAACATCTTTTAGACAATGGCTTGTCAGAGGAACCGTAGATTCTACTCTCTTTACAAAGGAAGTGGATGGGCATCTGATATCGTACAATATATGTGGATGATATTATCTTTGGATCGACAAATGACAAGTTGTGTAAAGACTTCAAAGAGGTCATGAAGCGCAAATTTGAAATGGGCGCGATGGGGGAGATGAAGTTCTTTTTAGGACTTCAGGTTGATCAATTGCCTGATGGGATTTTCATCCATCAGACGAAGTATGTTCATGACATATTGGAGAAATTCAATATGACAGGAACTAAACCAGCATCTACCCCATTAGCTCCTAATCACGACATTTGTCCAGATCTTAATGGAATCAAAGTTGACGAAACATTATACCCTCCATGATTAGATCCTTGATGTATCTCACTGCTTCTCGACCTGATATCATGTATCCAACATGCATGTGCGCCCGTTTTCAGTCTAGCCCAAGAGATTCGCACTTGCTTGCCATCAAACATATTATGAGATATTTGAAGGGATTTCCAAGCACTGGCTTGTGGAACCCTCGGCACGACGACTTCAATCTTGCGGGTTACTCAGATTCTGATTTTGGTTGCTGCAAACTTAACGCCAAATCTATGATGGCTGGTTGCCAGTTCTTCGGAACCCGTTTGGTAACGTGGCAATGCAAGAAACAGACCACGGTCGCTCTCTCTACCTGTGAAGTTGAATACGTAAGCATCCAGCTATTGTTCCCAGATACTCTGGATTCAACAGCAGATGAGAGACTTCGGATTGCAACTTCTTGATATGCCCATATATGTAGATAACAGGCTGCGGTTAATATCACTAATAACTCATATCAACACTCGTGTACTAAACATATTGAAATTCGACACCACTTTATCCGTGACTGCTACGAGAAAAAGTTGGTTCGAATAGAAAAAATCCATACTGATGACCAAAAAGCAGATTAATATACCAAAGCATTTGATCGTACAAGATTTAAAAATCTTTTAAAATTAAATGGTTTAAGAACCCTGACATCAGGGAATATACATGAGGTTGAGTTTGAGGATGACGAGGACTGGCGTAATTCTCATCGGTATAATGAATTTTCTGTACATTCTTTCTTAAAAATTCTAAAAATACAAAAATATGTTTTTGATTTTAGGCGGAGAAAGTTTGGGAAAATACAAAAACATTTTAAAAGTCAAAAAGAGTTTTTTGTGAAAAAAGAGATCATATTACATCAATATGACAGTCACAGTATGCTAAAGATATGGAATGATTAAACAAGTAAATAAACAGATCTTACTGAGGATGTGCCAATAGGCTTCACTCGTTCAGTAAATTGTTTTCAAGATATAAACCTAAAAGAAAACTGAATAACTTGTAGGTTAACATCTCTCGGATATATAGACTTAGTACTCTGAAATTTCGTTTGAGAGAATGCTAGATTCTGCGATACTAGGTCTTGATATTTAATCAATATCTAGGGTATTATCCGAGTTCTTCTGATTTTGCGTCAGCAATGGCCTAGAACTTGTATAATACTTTACGCATTATTCGCCCATTCAAGCTGCATAAAAAATGAATATGTCATAAATATTTACGACATCTGCTGTTCAAAAGATTCCTTTAAGGAACACCACCTAAAGACGAGCCTTCATATCTTTGTCTGTATGGAAGTACTAACCTGAGCTCTCAAGGTCTCGCAATTCACCCTATTTACAGATATCAATTGGATATATTCACCTGTGAAATGAAATTCTGGGAATCTCGATGCGGGAGTATATTCTGAGATGGGAAACACAGTTACTTCATGTTCTTAATATTACCTAACATATCTTGAAACATTTGAGAAACGAGAAAAGGTTTAAGGAGATTAGTATATTGGCAATCTAAGTAAATTTGTTT
This sequence comes from Scalesia atractyloides, assembly GCA_947069175.1. Taxonomy (NCBI): domain Eukaryota; kingdom Viridiplantae; phylum Streptophyta; class Magnoliopsida; order Asterales; family Asteraceae; genus Scalesia; species Scalesia atractyloides. Next base: position 66,124,753 of record CAMTDV010000022.1, read on the forward strand.
AAAAACTTACAGTTACTACCAAGATCAACAATACTTGTGATTTGTTTAAATACTTGATATGATTCTCTTAACACAAAACTCACAAAAATATGCATGTATATACATCTTTACTTGTGATTTCGTTTTGATAAAATCCTAAAACCTAAAAAGATTTTCAGTTTTCTTAGCTTTTTAGTTTAAGTTTTAGTCTACCAATGATGAAAACATTGATAGTTCAAGACATGGCGACATTTGCTGAAGGAAAACTGAAGACCATGGGTTGGGAGCTAATCATGAGAAAGTTGTACCTGAACGTCAATAAAGTTTATTAATTTGAAACTTTACATTTTTAAATAAATTTTGGTCAAACAAAGGTCAACCAAGGTCATTAACTTGGACTTGGTAGACAAATCAGATAACCAGGGTCATTAACTTGGACTTGGTTAACTGAGTGGTTTTAAACAGATAAAATTTCATAAAAAAATAAAATAAAAAAATTAATCAAAAAGTTTAAAAAAGTATCAGAACTGACTCGTACGAGTGACATTTGGTTTTCATTCGCACGAGCCATTGGTTCGTACGAGCGACACTTAATTAGTATAAAAGGCTCCTTCAATCGCACGAGTCAACCTAATGTCACTGTGCGACTGAGAGAGAACTTTGTGCGAACCAGTTCTATACTTCAATTTTTTGACATATATTGTGTACCAATACATTGGGGAGGTCGATTTGCACACCTCTTATGATGGGAAAGGTACTACTGCTTGTTCTTAGCCATTATAATGCCGGATTTGGACCAAACGACATAAAACGTAGATTTAAGGAAATTGGACCAGTAAAACTTAAAATTGAATTCAAAAACGTTAATATCAGCACCAATAGCCTATATATCAACCTTCAATTTGTAAAAAACAATATGTTTCAAGTTCGGTTTAAACTTGATGTTATTTGGTACAATTTACAACTCGTATGAATGTTCACTCGTACTAGCGAAGGTTTTCAGAATGTTATATTTTTTCACTCGTACGAGTAGAATCCTTTAAAGATAAGTGTTAAAATTTGTTAAGTGTTGTTGACTCGTACGAAGCATTGTTTGTACGAAGCAGTTTGATCAAACATCTTGAAAATTTTCTAAGTATTTGGTCACTCGTACGAAGTAGTGACTCGTACGTGTGAAGATTGATCCAAACTTGAATTTTGTCTAAGTGTTGACTCGTACAAAGGATTGGATCGTACGAGTGTCTTTGAAAGTTAAATGTTTGAAAATTTTTCTGACGGTTAGAAATATCTATGTGTACAGGTCAAGAAATCTTCTTTTCTCCGTTTCACAACGTATGGTGTCTTCTTGATGAATCGATTCCAGAGATTGCTGCCTACCTGGAAGTGTTAGAGTTTTTGGGCATGAATTCGTATTACGAAGGCTCTGACAGATCAACATGTCGCTTATAGATCATATATTGAGTACTTCTAGAACGCTGCGGAGTTTGATTCTGAAGAAAATGTGATTGTCTCAGCTGTAAAAATTGGCGACGAAGATATTCAGGTGAAAATTACAGAAGAGTTGATCAGAATGGTGTTGGATTTTAAAGACCATGAAGATAATCCGACTGGTTTCTCGGAATATATGGTAAAAGGCTGTTTTTATCGTATGGGTTACACCGGATTCGTGAATGCCGCTCCTTTCAAGAAGGGTAACCTAAGTGCGCCTTTTCGATATATCGCACACGTTCTTATACATTCTTTGAGTCATCGTAAAGGAGGTTTTGATGATTTGATTGACTACCAGATGTGCATGATTACCGCACTTGTTCTGAATCTTCCGTATAACTTTTCGAAGGTTATATTCACTCAGATGGTGCAGAATATTCAGAGAGAAAAGTTTCTGTAGTACCCGCGTTTCATTCAGATGCTGCTAGATCATCTGCATCCAAACTTGCAGAAAAAGAAAGATGACATGCTAAAACTGGAACACATGGATGTCTCTACCTTGAAGAAGATGAATTTACATCTAAAGACTTTCCAATGCCAAGCCAGTGTTTGGAGCTATCGTTGACAAAGATTATATTGCTCCGGCACCGGGAAAGTGGAGAAAGGATGATAGTGATGATGAGAATGAAGAGTTGACTGCGCTTGATGGTTTTGTTGCTAAGCGTAGTGCATGGTTTGTCAAAGATGGGGTAAAAAGAAAGGCAATGGCTACATCTTCCATATCTACTACTCAGAAGAAAAAGAAAACAACTGAAAGTTCTAGATTGAGAGATGAACTAGAGATTGAAGAAAATATTGAAGACATAGTTGCTGATATAGAGAGGTAAGCATTTGGTCGTGAAAAAGTGGCTGAAGAAGCGTCGTCTTCTAGCACCGACTCAGATGATAGAAGAGCTGGTGAAGAGAGAGAGCTAAAAAGATTGAAGCTGAACGACTCACAGAGAAAAAGCGTAAGGCTGGAGAAAGAAAGAGAAAAGCGACAGGAGAGGACGAAACAACTTATATACCTTCGGGTTCAGATTATGATACTCCTGTACGCAAGCCTGCAAAGAAGAAGTCTCGACGTCTGAAACGATCAGCTGAGAGAAGCACTGATTCACCTACTGTCAAATCAAAAGAAAAAGTGCAAACACAGACTGACGAAGAGGTACATGTTGAGCCAACTCCACCAACACCACCATCTCCGGCTCGTCAACAAACACCTCAGCCAGAACCATCTCCATCACATCAATCTATATCACAGCAGCAAGCAACACAACCGACACCGCAACCTCACCGCAACCCTCGCAGTCACAGTCCACTTTGATTTCGATTTTGATTTTGGTGACATTCCAGGGGGCGAAGACTTTACTGCTGACATGTTTAATGACCCACGCGTTGAAGAGTTACAGAAACAGGTCATGTTAAACACTGTTAAGATAGCAGAGTTACAAGAACAGCTCAATAGACTAAATGAAGACAAACATCAGCTCGAAGCTATGCTTGCTAGCGTAGTATCAGAAAATGAGCGTTTACGACTTCGCATGGCTGAATATGAAGAGGAACGACTCAGAAGCGATAGAAGGATGAATCTTTTTGAGAAGATACTGACGAAAAATTTGGGTGTTAATATTGCTATAGAGATAGATGAGATCGAACGAGCTAAATCCAGAGAGCGTGTCGCTGAACATGAACGTCTTGCTAAGGAATTATCAGATGCGCAAGGCAAGGGCAAAGCCAAAGTGGTTGAGGATCCTGTTAATGTCACAACTGAGCCAGAAGCTAAAACTGCGCTAGTTATTACAGATATCGTGGTGTATACAGTCTCGTATAAGTTTGTTCTGGTAGGAAAGACTAAGGATGTGGATATTGACACGAAAGATCTTTCAGATAGACATCAAGAATGGCTGCAGAAAAAGAAGTTAGAGAGAGAGATTGAAGCAGCAGCTGATGAGTTTGATGAAGACGCTGAGAAAGAGACTGAAGAGTTTGATGATTTATTGTCTGGTGAGTCTGATTCTGATAGTGTTGATGATGATGATAATGTAGGTGGTACGGGTGTTCGTGTAACAGAATCTGTTTTAAATGAAGATATTGATTATTCTTCTTACTTGGATGATTCTGTGAATCAAATGACAGAAGATAGAGATCAGGGCAGATATGAAGACCCTACTGGTGCTCAGCATGCATGAATCCTCTCGGTAATCGATACTCTACATTCCTATCGTGCAAAAACCAAAGATATTGTACTTGAGCACGATGTTGAAGAGGGTGAGTATGTCCATAGCTATACTAAGGAAGAGATTGCCAAGATGTTAGGCGTGGATGAAGAAAATTTCGAGTTTGATTTTAAAGACGATTTGAATGAGATTAGCGCTTCCAAGCCAAGTGATTATGTTTTCGAGCATGTTAAAGAAGCGAATGATTATGATAGAGTTGTCGTGGAGGATGATTCTGATGACGATGTTACTAATCTTGCCGATCAGGGTACAGATGACTCGCCAACTTTCACTGAGTTGTTTGCAGCAGAAAATGCTGATGTTCTCAAATGAAAAGTTGAAGAAGCTGCTAAACAGGGTACCATTCCTCAACAGTTGAATAGAGCTGAAATTACAGAAATGAGGAAGAAGTGGTTCAAAGTTTCACCAGTGGAGCACAAGTTCAAACGTCCTCTAGCATTCTTTACGGTGATGCAGATATCTCTCTAGGGGACATTATCAGCTGGGGTTGGATCGAAGAACTTAATGTTTACGCTATCAAAAGGGAGTTTGGAATCCAGTACTTCAGATATTTGAGCGACATCAAATCCTTGCCATATTGGGATATCAAAGAGCTCGTGCAAACGAAGATGATAAATCTAAAGATGAAATTTCAGGACCAAATGCTATGGAAGTTGATTAAGCTTGAAGCATTGCATGGTTTTATACATTGGAAACCTCATTTTCCAAAGTGTATTATGAAGATTGATCCAATTACTAAAGAAAAAGATGTTATGCTCATCATGAAGAGGCCAAAGGTAATGAAGAATATGCCTATGATTCAGACGGAGCAGGATTTCCACAAAATCTTTAAGTGGTCGCACTATGATTCTAACACGGGAGAAGCTTGATTTGTGTAAACCCTGATGATGATTCGTGGAAGATAACTGCGGATCTTACCGAAGCCGTCATAGCACATAAATGAATATATGGGCTGTGGCGTGGCATTCGAGTACTAGACCCAATGTGGCTAGTAAATTGTTCGAAGAAAGATATAGATTGTTTGTTCTATAGCAAAATCAGCTACGAAGAGAAAGACAAAGAACAAGCACTCCAGTTTCAGAAGATTGTTAATGTCTGTTTCGCTAATGATATACATTCTGGATCGACATGGAACACTTCATGGAGGAAACTGGAGGAGTCAGAGCAAAAGAATAAAGAAAAGAAGGAAGCACGGATTGCAGAGCGAGCTCTATAGCATCGCTGAGAAGTTTTCGGTTTGGCAATACAGTTAACCGACCTCCTCCAACATATCGAATGCCTATAGCTTTTGAGGAGCGTCGCAAGCCACCGAAGCGGTTCTTTGGTCGTTAAAGTCAGATCTTATGAAGATTTTTGATGACTATCCAAGACTGCGGCAATATCCAAGGGGGAGTTTGTTGGTGCATAATGTCTATTGCCTACATCTAGGATTTTTGTTTTTGTATATAGGGCTTAATACGTCAATTTGTAAATGTTATTGTATGATTTATGTATTTTGGAGTAGGCTCGTACGAGTGAGTCACCTTGACTCGTACGAGTGACTCTCTGTCACTCGTACGAGGCAGCCACTCGCACAAGTCACAGTCTCTGTTTCACACTCTCCTGACGAGTCATGTCGACCTATAAATAGAGGAGTGTTGTGTCAGAGCAAAGGAGTGTTAGTCCAGTTGGTACGGTGAAGCCCTGCTGAATTGTTTACTTGCATTGTACTTTGCACATCAATCAATATATTCAAAGCAGTTAAACAGTAGATCTCACTTGTTCATTTGTTAACCTTACTAACAATGAATTCCGCCTCTGTTAGTTGAGTTAGATCAGTCCGATTGCTCATCGGAGGAGCCGATCCCCCATTCACAGTCCTACGTCACATACGCATATCGCTGCATGCCCTTTGGATTATGTAACGCTCCAGTGACATTTCAGCGGTGCATGGTCGCCATTTTCCAAGATATGATCGAGAATACCATGGTGGTTTTCATGGATGACTTTTCTAGTCTATGGAAATTCCTTCGATCAGTGCCTTCGTAATCTTGAAGCGATGATGAAGAGGTGTGTGGAGACTAGGTTGATGTTGAACTGGGAGAAGTGTCACTTCATGGTGACAGAGGGGATCAGTTAGGTACAAGATATCTCGAGCCGTATAGAGGTAGACAGAGCTAAGATAGATACCATTAGTAGACTTCCTCCGCCGACGAGTGTGAAATCCATCCGTATAGGCGATTTATTAGGGATTTCTCTAAGATTACACGACCCATGACCCGACTCCTAGAGAAGGATGTTCCCTTCGTCTTCGACGAAGAATGCCTTAAGGCCTTTGCTATCTTGAAAGAGAAACTCGTGAGTACCCCCATTCTCGTATCACCCGACTGGAGCTTGCCTTTTGAGCTCATGTGTGATGCGAGCGATTATGCAGTTGGTGCAGTTTTGGGCCAAAGATGAGATAAATACTTCCACCCTATCTATTATGCTAGCAAAACCCTTAACGCCGCCCAAGAGAATTATACCACTACCAAGAAGGAACTCCTAGCCGTAATTTTTCATTCGATAAGTTCAGTTCATATCTCGTCCTTTCCAAGACCATAGTCTTTACCGATCATGCGGCTTTGCGTTACCTCTTCCAAAAGATGGACGTGAAACCTCGTCTTATTCGGTGGATTCTCCTACTCTCTGAATTTGATATAGAAATTAAGGATAAAAAGGGAGCGAAGAATGTAGCCACCGATCATCTATCCCAATTAGAAGATCTGAGTAGGGAAGAGATTCGTGAGGAGGAAATAGGTGATAGATTCCTTCATGAATCGGTAGAGTTTGTGGCGGCGGAGAAGGATGGTATGCCTTGGTTATCGGATTTTGCAAACTACCTCGCAAATGGAGTAGTTCTTAAGGGTATGACCACTAAGCAGAAGAAGAAATTCTTTAGGGATGTCAGGAGGTATGTATGGGATGACCCATTTTTATTTAGGGTAGGAGGTGATAGGATTCTTAGTCGATGTGTGAGTCGAGAAGAGGGGGTAGAGATCCTTAGGCATGTGCATGAGGGGTTGACAGGAGGTCACCATGGTCCACACGTTACCATCCAAAAAGTATTCGATTGCGATTTTTATTGGCCCTCGGTAGTTAAGGATGCTTTAGAGTTCGTTAGGAAGTGCGATCGTTGCCAACTACCGGCAATATCTCATCTAAGGATGAGATGCCCCAAAACTCGATCCAAATTCTTGAAATCTTTGATGTTTGGTGGATCGACTTCATGGAACCATTTCCCGTCTCTCGCGGGAATTGGTACATCCTCGTGGCAATTGACTATGTCTCTAAATGGGTGGAAGCTCAAGATTTACCTGCAAATGATGCAAGAGTGGTGGTGAGATTCCTAAAGAAGCTATTCACTCGATTCGGTACACCTCGAGCCATCATTAGTGACCATGGCACTCACTTCTACAATGCCGTCATGGAGAAGGCATTAACACGCTACGTGTCACTCATCGTTTTTCCACCTCTTATCATACTCAAACAAGCGGTCAAGTTGAGAATGAGAACCAAGGGGTCAAGAGGATTTTAGAGAAGACTGTAGGCAAGAGTAGGAAGGATTGGTCCGATAAGCTTGATGATACATTATGGCATTTAGAACCACCTATTAGACACCTTTAGGTACCACTCCATTCATGATTGTCTATGGCAAAGTTTGCCATCTCCCAGTAGAACTCGAGCACCAGCATTATGGGCCCTCAAAACCATAAACTTAGACCTTATCAAAGCGGCCAAGAAACACTACTTCCAAATTCATGAGTTGGAAGCCCAAGATGTAGCCTATGAGTACATGGAGTATCAAGGAGAAAACAAATGCCTCGCATGATAGGAAGTTGAAGGGAATGAAAGAGTTTAAAGTCGGCGACAAAGTGATTTTAAACAATTCCCGACTGAAATTATTCGCCGAAAAGCTGAAGTCCAAGTGGATGGGTCCCTATGTTGTAAATGAAGTATTTCCGTATGAACAGTAGCGTTGAGAGATTGAGCCGATGGAGGCACTTGGAAAGTAAATGGCCATAGGTTGAAGCATTACCTAGGAGGGCCGACCGATTCTACCGAGATGGAGGAAACTCCTCTCGAAGTTCCCCCTTGCACCACCGCATAGCGTCTTGAGTGTAAACTCAAGTGTAGAGTTTGTAATATTTAGTAGTAGTTTACGTTTTTTTAGTGTTAATAATTGTTTCTCGTAGTTTGTGTTTGTGTGTTTTTGTGTCGTTTAGTCGTTGCAGGGATAAATCACCAACACGGAGCCACAACCGACGAAGAATTGGTGTTGCAGGTAAGTTTTCGTACAAAATCGGGTGCCATGAGAGTGTTTCACAAAAATGCAATGAATCAAAATATTTTTCAAAGGCAAGAACTGGCTGAAAATTTCGTCCTTAACTGATTTCCCACTTAAATTTTGCACCTTTCACCATTCAAACGAGCTTTCCAAGGATTTTGCAACTTACATACTATTTTTCTTAGTTCTTCTTGTAGATCGACACTGAGGTATTTGTGTTTTTTTTGCAACTTTTGCACATTAATTTCAGTATTTTACTTAGTTGCTTCATATGTTTTAGTGTCGGGTCTTGTTAGGTTGCATGTTAGTGTCCTTGAGGGTTCGGGTTGAACTTGGTTTGGGTTGAGTTTTTGATGTAGAGGCTGAACACAGTTCTGGGTGCTTATGGGTCCATTTTTCGGGTGGATTGGTTTGGTAGGGTTCAACATTAAGTTTATGGATTCGGGTTAGTAATGGTTGTTATTAAAATCATATTTTTAACAAGAACTTAACCCGTTTTTCTGCATTGATTATAAAATTTTATCTTATGTTTGGAACTCAATCTTGGGCTGTTTTTCGGCAATTGGGTATTAATTGAGGTCAATTAAAGTGTCGGGAGGGGGTAGTTTTGTGTTTTTAGGTATTTTTGGGTTAAGGTTGGCAATTTGGGCATTCATGAATATAAGATCTCTCGCACATACTCAATCTCCATTCGGGCAAGATTGTCTAATAAATTGAAATTTATGCTAACGGTCACTCAAAATATATCTAATAATTTTGGTAAAGTGTTTTTCTGGTCATGATCGTGAATGTAATGCTATACGGTCATTCCTCAAACATGGTTTATTTTTTCTGATGGTCTTCCTGTTTTTGCTTGTGAATTGAACGTTTTTGCAGATGTCATGTGAAGGCAGTTCGAGCATATCAGGGGAAAAGAAGAGAGGGCCCGCAGCACGGCCCAGAGGAGACCAGCAGAAACCCAATTGCTGCCCCTAAATTTTTGTCAGAGAAGGAGAGTCTGATATAGAGGGGACAGTGTAACATCCGTCGAAAAATGGGTTTCCAAAACCCGCTTCGTTTATTAATCGAATATCAAATTATAAAATTTCGTTGCGTATTTATGATTAATTTTAATTTTAAACAATACATAATTAATAAACATTTTAGAATTTAAAAACCATAATTATTAAAAAGTAAAAATAAAGTAAATAAAAAAGAAAAGAGGCTGCCGGGTTTCGAACCCGGGTCAGCCGGAAGGAACAAACCACACTCAACCACTCCGCCACTTGACTCGTTTGGATATATGTTGAAACAATTAATACATATAATAAAACTCAAAACTCAAATTCGGTAATCAGCGCGCCCAATTCGCAGTCGCCGGAAATACCGACGATTTCGCCAATTGTCGACGGTTTCCTTTGACTGAACGCGTATATTAATTTTGACATCGGTTATAACCGATGTCTAATCCCGCGATCTCAGTCATAACCGCCGGAGAAAAACTTGACCATAAATCAAGACCAAATTCGGACTCAATTCATCATGATTCTTCCCTATAAATACACACCCAAGTCTCTGGTAAACTTTTCACTCAAAATCGCACAAGTTCTCGAAGCAATTACACTCGCCGGAGATATTTCTATATTGCCGGACTGTCACCGGAAAACCGAGACCTACATCAATTCGGTAAATTTCTCGACTCTTTCGTTTTCAATCCATTGTTAGGCTTATACTAACTTCAATCCATCAACCAGAATCAATCACAGACGACGTTGCCGGAAATTCTGCACTCGTCGGAAAATCACTGAAAATTCCGAAATCACGCTGTGAATCGGTACAATCATCTAAACCCCCTGATATCTCTTGTTTAGTAACTTAATTTCACAACTCATCGATCAAAACTGTCAAACATTTCACTCAGCCGAGAGTCACGAATCAGAGCCGACGACTCCTGCCAGTCATCTGAAGTAAACGCACTATTTGGTATAATTCTGTTCTTTAATCTCATTATCTAATACTTTCCAACCAATTATAAGTTTCAATAATCGAATTAAACAAAAACAGTCGGGCATCTGGTTCTGTGTCTTTATAATGAAGAAGACGAAGGCGATATGTGTATAAGTTTAATTAAAACTGAATATTATACCGGGTTAGACACACAGTCCAGTGGTGGACTGTGTGCAAATTTAATATCATGGTCCCGGGTTCGAGTCCAGGCCCTCACACCGGTTCAATAATTTAAAAACCTTTTTAAATTAAATAAAATTCCGAATAATCTAAATAGTATATAAGTATAATTAAAATCAGAAATATTTCGGGTTAGACACGTAGCTCAGTTGGTAGAGCTGCGTGCACGCGTACGAGAGGTCTCGGGTTCGAACCTCACTCAGAGCATGAACAAACTGAATCCGACCGGTCAAACGGTCAACGGTCAACGGTCAACAAAAAGTCAAAAAAATTTTAATTTTTTTAATTTTTATATTTATTTATTTAATTTAAAAATCAATTAAAAATACTTAAAAATAATATTTTTAAAGTTAGAAAATGACCGTAAACTCACAAAAATAAATCTAAAAATCCTATTAAAATTGTTAATAAAATCCACTTATTTACCGAACCATTTCGTTATTATTTTAGGTTAGTTTTTCCTCGTCGATCCAATCCCAAAACTCGTGCGCATTCAACACCATCAAAAGAACGCACCCAATGTGAGTGAATTTCTACCAATTCCCCGTTTTAATCACATTTTGGGGTGTATCATGTGTCGCTTATTATTTATTACATTTAAACACTTGTGCAGCCATCATATCCATGATCAAATGTGTGTTCAATATGTATCAATTGTTTGTGTGGTTTATGTTTAGATTAAATTTATCATTTTCAGTACATACATCATCATAGGCTCGTCTGTTCCCCATTACCTATGAGCGGAACGTGACGTTGCCAACATACGATCGGCTCCGTTTGATTGAGCCTTGATCTCACATACATCATCATAGGCTCGTATGTTCCCCATTACCTATGAGCGGAACGTGACGTTGCCAACATACGTTCGGCTCCGTTTGATTGAGCCTTGATCTCACAATAAATTATCATTCATGTCATATACTCATGCAAGGTGGTTTGAGATTGTTTGTTTATTTATGTTTGCTCACATATGATTATTGCACAATTTTTTTTCCATATTAAATACAACAAGAAATCAATAACAAATGTTTTTAACAAGGTTCCCCTCGCCAACTTTTGTTGACCCCAACTCCCCCATTTTTACACATGATACAGGTGATCCAGTTGAAGCAAGAAACATATAGGACGGCCTAAAGAATAAATCAGTTTAGGCTTTGGATTGTTTACTTAGTTTCTTTTTCCTTATAATTGTGTGAACTTTTTTTGAATATTGAAGTTGTAATTCGAATTTAATAAATATGAAACATTTTAGTAAACATCATGAGCTTTGGTTATAACCCAATTATGCCCCGACTCTTATTCCGCTGCGGGTCGGGGTGTGACAGATTGGTATCAGAGCCATGACTATAGGGATATAGGATAGGTTATTTGACCCTTAGAGCCTATACTATAGTTGATTAGAATTTTAAAATTGTTTATGTGTTACATACCAAATTCATGATGTTTATATGCTTTATGTTCATTGTTACATTCAATATTATGCAAGCATGTTCATAAGTACCTATTATTATACAATGCTCATCATAAATCATATCCTCATAACATACCATATCCATGAGAGCACACACCTCACAATTCCTATGATTTTTGCAACATTTTTGTATTTTCAAATCACATCAAAGTGAGTTCTCATGACGGGCATGTAGTAACTGGAAGGGTACGAGTACCGGTAGTCGGAACGTCCTGTCTAGGCTTGGCATTCGTATAAATCCAAAATAAAGGACCAGTTTGCCTACCTGGGGACTAACGATGAGAGTACAAAGGACCTATTAGGCCAAAGCATGCTATACCAAACGTCGTGTGAGCTAACCCCACTTTGAGTTGTCATTGTGTCTATACCTGGACACCCTCCTACCATACATCTCGTAAACATATTTCATGGTTTTCATTCAGGTGATGCGAGTGTTAAACCGTCAACACCAATGTGAATCCTACTAAGCCAATAGTCATGGGGGCCCACATGACTATACAGGCGATGGTATGGGGGACATTGGAGGCCCAAACATGAGCAAACCCAAGACATCCTATGGATGTAGTTGCATTATTTATGATTATGTTATTTTAATACTTTTAACGACACATGACACCTAAAAACTTCTTAAACTCACTATCTTCCTATGTATGTTCCTGTAGATGTCGACTAGGCAACTACGTGGAAATAGAAAGTCAGGAAGGTCAAACGAACGCTTGGCCACCCAAATTGCAAAACAAATGGCCGCGATGCTTCCTGACATCGTAATTCAAGTCCAACAAGCTCTCACCGCGAATCCCATCAACCCTCCCAACCAAGAAGACCAGAACGTCGACAACCCTCCCTCCAAAAGGTGCTCCTACAAACATTTCAAGTCTTGCGATCCCCCAAAGTATGAAGGGACCGAAGGTGTCACTGCTCTCCTCCACTGGTTTGAGGAAATGGAGAATACTTTCCTCAATTGCGATTGTCCCGAGGATCGCAAGGTACGTTACGCAACCGGGAGACTGCTTGGGGTAGCCCTGACCTGGTGGAACACAGAGAAGGGTAAGAGAGGAGTTGAAGATGCTATGGACTTAACATGGGAAGAGTTAAGGGAAATAATGACAAGACGCTTCTGTCCAAGAAGCGAAATCAAGAAGTTGGAAGATGAATTCCACTCGTTAAAACAAAAGGAAGGAGATCATACTTCCTACAACAAAAGATTTCTCGAGCTAAACCAAATGATCCCCAACTTGTTCACCCCAGTGTACCGTTTGGTTGAACACTACATTCGAGGCCTCCCCTCGAAAATTCAAGACTCGGTTCTAAGCACTTCACCAGCAACACTTGAAGTCGCAATGGAACTAGCTACCGAACTTACCGAGAATCGCATCCGAAACGGTAAATTCAAGGAGGAGAAAAAGAAAGCCCCCATTGAGGCTCAAACTTCAAACCATCCTGGCTTCTCTTCGAAGTATACTAGCAAAAGGAAGCGAAACAACAAAAACTTTGCTGTCACACAAACAAACCCCCCTATCACTGCTGCACCTATCACCCAAATTGCCCCCTCATTTGCACCATATAAAAAGCCATACTCCGGCCCATACCCAAGATGCAACCGTTGCCAATACCATCACTTTCCCGAACACCCCTGCCAACATTGCACCAGCTGTGGCCGTGCAGGTCACACCATCCAAACATGTCACACACTTCAGCGAATAAACCGCAACCAACCCTCAACCCAGACCCACCATCAGATAGTGGGTCAAGCCCAACAACCTTTACTCCTACCACCTACACAACATACGGCCCAACCCTACTACCAACCCCACTACCCCATGATGCAACCCATGCGGGCTTGTTACAACTGTGGAGACCCAAACCACTTTAGAAACACTTGTCCACGCTTGGTGAACATCATTCATGCCCAAGCACAAGCAAATCCGGTGAACCAAGCTAACCAAGCTCCTCCACCTGCCAGAGGAAGAGCTTTCAACATCAACGCCAATCAAGCTAGGGCTGACAACAACGTGGTTAACGGTACGTTTCTCATCAATGGTAGTTATGCATCCATGTTATTTGATACTGGCGCGGATAAGAGTTTTGTGTCCTTAGAATTTGAACCCATCCTCAACCAAACTCGTGATAATCTCATGGAATCCATAACGGTGGAAGTTGCTGACGGAAAACCGGTCTCCTTAAACTCTATTATACGAAATTGTACCCTCACTTTAAACGATCACGATTTTCCAGTTGACCTCATTCCTATGAAGTTGGGAAGTTTCGACATTATAATCGGTATGGACTGGCTCAGCCAACATCATGCTGAAGTAGTATGCCGCGAAGAGTTCATTCGCATTCCTCTTGCAGATGGTCAAACCCTACGAATCTTTGGAGAAACCCATTCGAAAGGACTCAAATTGATGTCCTGCCTTCAAGCCCGAAAATATCTCCGCAAGAATTATGTCGCATTTCTAACTCACGTCGTCAAGAAGAGAAACAAGGAGAAGAAACTAGAAGATATACCTGTAGTGAAAGAATTCCCACAAGTCTTTCCCGACGACATCTCAAGACTTCCTCCCATGAGGGAAGTCGAATTCCGCATTGATCTTATACCTGGCGCTACACCAGTCGCAAAATCTCCTTACCGGTTAGCCCCATCAGAAATGCAAGAGCTGTCCAGTCAACTGCAAGAGCTGACTGACAAAGGATTCATACGTCCTAGCTCATCGCCATGGGGTGCACCTGTTCTGTTTGTGAAGAAGAAAGATGGGACGTTTCGCAAGTGTATCAACTACAGAGAACTCAACAAGTTAACGGTCAAGAACCGCTACCCATTACCTCGCATCGATGACCTTCTAGATCAACTTCAAGGCGCCACCTGCTTTTCAAAAAGTGACCTTCGTTCTGGATATCATCAACTCAGAGTACATGAAGAAGACGTCCCAAAGACCGCCTTCCGAACTCGTCATGGTCATTACGAATTCATGTTCATGCCATTTGGATTAACCAACGCCCCAGCTGTATTCATGGATCTAATGAATAGGGTATGCAAACCCTATCTCGACCGCTTTGTCATAGTCTTCATCGACGACATCCTCATCTACTCAAAGTCTAAATCTGATCACGAACGACACCTTCGGCTCATCCTTACACTCTTAAGGAATGAAAAGCTCTAGCCAAATTCTCCAAATGCGAATTCTGGTTAAAAGAGGTACAATTCCTTGGACGTGTCGTCAATGACAAGGGAATACATGTTGACCCACAAAGAATCAAAGCAGTACAGGAATGGCAAGCGCCACGTACCCCTACCGAAGTAAGATCATTTCTTGGTTTGGCTGGTTACTATCGCCGTTTCATTGCAAATTTCTCCCGTATTGCTGTACCACTCACGGCTTTGACTCATAAAGGAAAACCCTTCATGTGGGGACCTAAACAAGAAGAAGCCTTCCAAACCCTTAAGCAAAAGCTTTGTGACGCACCTATCCTCACACTCCCCGAAGGTTGCGATGACTTTGTAGTATATTGCGACGCATCAGGGCAAGGACTAGGCTGTGTATTAATGCAAAGGGGAAAAGTGATAGCCTATGCTTCTAGGCAACTCAAAGTTCATGAGAAGAACTACACCACCCACGACCTGGAACTTGGAGCCGTTGTGTTCGCTCTCAAGATATGGAGACATTACCTCTACGGTACCAAGTGTGAAATATACACTGACCACAAGAGTCTCCAACATATCTTTAACCAAAAGGAGTTGAATATGAGGCAACGAAGATGGGTCGAACTTCTTAATGACTACGACTGTGAAATTCGGTATCATCCTGGCAAGGCAAACGTGGTGGCCGATGCGCTCAGTCGAAAGGGTTATGCGAACTCCATTCATCTTCTATGTTCGCAAATCATCACCGACATCAAAGATCGAATCCGAGAAGCTCAACATGTTTCTGTAACAGAAAACGACGTACGCAATGAGCTGTCTTGTGGAGCAGAACTTAAAATCGAAACCAAATCCGACGGTATTCTGTACTATCTAGATCGCATATGGATTCCCGATCACAATAACCTTCGTGATTTCCTTATGAATGAGGCGCACAAAACACGGTACTCTGTACACCCAGGAGCCGACAAGATGTATCAAGACCTTCGATACACCTACTGGTGGCCTGGAATGAAAAAGGATATTGCTGTTTTGTATCCAAGTGCCTTACCTGTTCTAAAGTAAAAGCTGAACATCAAAGACCTTCAGGACTTCTAACCCAACCTGAAATACCTGTATGAAAGTGGGAAAACATAACCATGGACTTCATTACCGGGTTACCTCGCACCTCCAGTGGGTATGACACGATATGGGTATTCATTGATCGTCTTACAAAATCAGCTCACTTCATTCCGATTCGCGAGGACTTCAAGAACGAGAAGTTAGCTCGTATCTACATCAGCGAGATCGTAAGCCGTCATGGTGTACCTTTAAGCATCATTTCAGACCGTGATGGTCATTTCACTTCACGAACATGGCAAGCCGTACAAGCCACTTTGGGTACACGATTAGATCTCAGTACCGCTTTCCATCCTCAAACTGATGGACAGTCTGAACGCACCATCCAAACTCTTGAAGACATGCTTCAAGCATGTGTCATAGACTTCAAAGGGAATTGGGATGCTCATCTACCATTAGTTGAATTTTCGTACAACAACAGCTATCATTCAAGTATCGGCATGGCACCCTTCGAAGCTTTATATGGTCGTAAGTGCCGATCACCAATATGTTGGCACGAAATTGGAGAAGCACAAATCATCGGTCCAGAATTAATTCAAGAAACAACAGACAAGATCCATCAAATTCAAACAATCTTCTAGTGGCACAAAGTCGTCAAAAGAGTTACGCAGACAAACGACGAAAGCCCTTGGAGTTTAACATTGGTGACCAAGTACTTTTAAAAGTATCACCGTGGAAGGGAGTGGTTCGTTTTGACCAAAAGGGCAAGCTAGCACCACGCTACGTAGGACCTTTCAGGATACTCGAAAGAGTAGGACCTGTAGCATACAAGCTTGACCTACCAGAAGAGCTCAACAGAATTCATCCCACATTCCACGTATCAAACTTGAAGAAGTGCCTCGCCGATGAAAACCTCCATATTCCTCTAGAAGACATTCAAGTCGATGAATCTATGCATTTCATTGAAAGACCAGTAGAAATTATGGACTTCGAAGAGAAGCGTTTAAGACGGAGTCGTATACCAATTGTCAGGGTACGCTAGGAGTCGAAACGAGGACCTGAGTTTACTTGGGAACGTGAAGACTCAATGCGCGAGAAATACCAGTATCTTTTTCCTGTTACCACTACTACTTAAATTTCGGGACAAAATTTCTAAAAGTAGAGGATACTGTAACATCCGTCGAAAAACGGGTTTCCAAAACCCGCTTCGTTTATTAATCGAATATCAAGTTATAAAATTTCGTTGTGTATTTATGATTAATTTTAATTTTAAACAATACATAATTAATAAACATTTTAGAATTTAAAAACCATAATTATTAAAAAGTAAAAATAAATAAATAAAAAAGAAAGAAAGAGGCTGCCGGGTTTCGAACCCGGGTCAGCCGAAAGGAACAACCACACTCAACCACTCCGCCACTTGACTCGTTTGGATATATGTTGAAACAATTAATACATATAATAAAACTCAAAACTCAAATTCGGTAATCAGCGCGCCCAATTCGCAGTCGCCGGAAATACCGACGATTTCGCCAATTGTCGACGGTTTCCTTTGACTGAACGCGTATATTAACTTCGACATCGGTTATAACCGATGTCTAATCCCGCGATCTCAGTCATAACCGCCGGAGAAAACCTTGACCATGAATCAAGACCAAATTCGGACTCAATTCATCCTGATTCTTCCCTATAAATACACACCCAAGTCTCTGGTAAACTTTTCGCTCAAAATCGCACAAGTTCTCGAAGCAATTACACTCGCCGGAGATATTCTGTATTGCCGGACTTTCACCGGAAAACCGAGACCTACATCAATTCGGTAAATTTCTCGACTCTTTCGTTTTCAATCCATTGTTAGGCTTATACTAACTTCAATCCATCAACCAGAATCAATCACAGACGACGTTGCCGGAAATTCTGCACTCGCCGGAAAATCACTGAAAATTCCGAAATCACGCTGTGAATCGGTACAATCATCTAAACCCCCTGATATCTCTTGTTTAGTAACTTAATTTCACAACTCATCGATCAAAACTGTCAAACATTTCACTCAGCCGAGAGTCACGAATCAGAGCCGACGACTCCTGCCGGTCATCTGAAGTAAACGCACTATTTGGTACAATTCTGTTCTTTAATCTCATTATCTAATACTTTCCAACCAATTATAAGTTTCGATAATCGAATTAAACAAAAACAGTCGGGCATCTGGTTCTGTGTCTTTATAAATGAAGAAGACGAAGGCGATATGTGTATAAGTTTAATTAAAACTAAATGTTATACAGGGTTAGACACACAGTCCAGTGGTGGACTGTGTGCAAATTTAATATCATGGTCCCGGGTTCGAGTCCAGGCCCTCACACCGGTTCAATAATTTAAAAACCTTTTTAAATTAAATAAAATTCTGAATAATCTAAATAGTATATAAGTATAATTAAATCAGAAATATTTCGGGTTAGACACGTAGCTCAGTTGGTAGAGCTGCGTGCACGCGTACGAGAGATCTCGGGTTCGAACCTTACTCAGAGCATGAACAAACTGAATCCGACCGGTCAAACGGTCAACGGTCAACAAAAAGTCAAATTTTTTTTAATTTTTTAATTTTTATTATTTATTTAATTTAAAAATCAATTAAAAATACTTAAAAAATAATATTTTTAAAGTTAGAAAATGACCGTAAACTCACAAAAATAAATCTAAAAATCCTATTAAAATTGTTAATAAAATCCACTTATTTACCGAACCATTTCGTTATTATTTTAGGTTAGTTTTTCCTAGTCGATCAAATCCCAAAAATCGTGCGCATTCAACACCATCAAAAGAACGCACCCAATGTGAGTGAATTTCTACCAATTCTCCGCTTTAATCACATTTTGGGGTGTATCATGTGTCGCTTATTATTTATTACATTTAAACACTTGTGCAGCCATCATATCCATGATCAAATGTGTATTCAATATGTATCAATTGTTTGTGTGGTTTATGTTTAGATTAAATTTATCATTTTCAGTACATACATCATCATAGGCTCGTCTGTTCCCCATTACCTATGAGCGGAACGTGACGTTGCCAACATACGATCGGCTCCGTTTGATTGAGCCTTGATCTCACATACATCATCATAGGCTCGTATGTTCCCCATTACCTATGAGCGGAACGTGACGTTGCCAACATACGATCGGCTCCGTTTGATTGAGCCTTGATCTCACAATACATTATCATTCATGTCATATACTCATGCAAGGTGGTTTGTGATTGTTTGTTTATTTACGTTTGCTCACATATGATTATTGAACAATTTTTTTCCATATTAAATACAACAAGAAATCAATAACAAATGTTTTTAACAAGGTTCACTCGCCAACTTTTGTTGACCTAAACTCCCCATTTTTACACATGATACAGGTGATCCAGTTGAAGCAAGAAACATATAGGACGGCCTAGAAGAATAAATCAGTTTAGGCTTTGGATTGTTTACTTAGTTTCTTTTTCCTTATAATTGTGTGAACTTGTTTTGAATATTGAAGTTGTAATTCGAATTTAATAAATATGAAACATTTTAGTAAACATCATGAGCTTTGGTGATAACCCAATTATGCCCCGACTCTTATTCCGCTGCGGGTCGGGGTGTGACAGACGGTGTTCCCCATGGGCAGAGTATGCGATTACGGGATAGTCCACTGCTACAGTTCGATCTAGACTCACACGAGAGTGAGCGACTGGCCAATCTGATTATAGTAGACTTATTGCCGTACCGACGGATAGACTGGGATATGATAGATCCTCTGGGTCAGCCGGGTAGGATCGAGCAGCTGTTGGGCGATAAATTCAGGAGAGTGCTAGATTGTGACGAGCGCCAATACATGGAAATTACTCTTGAATTTCATTCAACCTTCGAGTACCAGCAAGGGCATTTTTCTGAAAGTGATGTTGTGTCTTTTGCCTTGGGAAGGCATGTCTACGAGATGACCATCCCTCAGTTCACAGTAGCTACCAAGTTTTATATGGTGGATGAGGTTCAATCGCCTGAGTTCTTTACTAGCCTGCAGGGGTTTTCAAGAGGAGGCACCCACACAACGTTCAAACAGACGAGTTGGTTAGGTTCTAGGGTACAATTTCATCCGCGTCGTACTCCAACAACACGGTTGCCAGCGAAATTATCGATCGGGTTTACCAGTTTATACACAAGATTTTTGCAGCCACATTAGTCGGTGGGGGCAGGGGATAATAAAGTGAACCAAGTCAGCTTATTCAGTTTGATGTGTATGGTTGAGCAGCGACCCAAGAACTTGGCGAGTATGTTCGCATGGTCTATGAAGCGCTTATGGAGAGGAGGTCTGGGGGCTCGGATGTACTGTGGGCCTAGCGGAAATTCTTGGGGTATTCGATAGGTACCACGAGACAAGATGAGAGAGGGGCCATCTCCGTGCTTCATGGGTGTGCGGGATTTACTGGCTGCCGGGATTCTGACTTCTCATGAGCCTATCACCTGGGAGGCTATTAGGCACGATCCTCAGGTTCAGCCTCCTCCTGGTTCTGAGGTTGCATTGTCAATGCAATCCGTGGTTCCTCCACGATATCAGAGACCAATGACTCATCAAGAACTATCGGGCAGGCAGTATCCTCTTAAACAGCCTCGTCCTGCCCCACTCACATTGGAATCTTTGTATGACAGGATGGAGACTTGGCTCGGAGACTTGAGGGGTTATGTGGACGAGCATGTGGGGTTCGGCTGGTGATGATGGAAAGCAGGAGGATGCAAGAAGAGGGTCAGCGAGGTTGGAAGATGGAATGAAGTATATGATAGAGAACCTACACATGGGGGTTCCATCCTACTTTCAGCATCGAGGGCATCCGAGTCAGTCAAGCAGTATGGAAGATGTGCAACCATACCAGGTGTTTGAGCAATCAGAGGAAGAAGAGGAGGATGACTAGTCAGAGCAGCTGTTCTTTAATGATTTTTATTTTTGTTTTATGCTGTTTTTATCCTTCTATTGGTCTGTATGAGTATTCTAAACACTTTACATTTGGGATATTTGGGTTGGATTGGTATGGTTGTGGTAAACTTCTTTAAACAATTTATTTATTTACTATTTTATGTTTGGAAGTTATCTATGTTGGTTATAGGTTGGTGTTTATTTTGCCGCTTCTATTCGTGTGTGAGAGTTGAGAATTGTTTGTTGAGCGTGTTCGGATTGGAGGGCATGGGTGGAATTGACTGGCACATTGACAGTCTTCCATATCAGCTAAGTTGTTTCACTTGTATAGTTTGTATTTTATTTATTTTTCTGTTTGGAGTGTTTAGTTAGCAGTGAGTCTTCTCATCCTTACATTAGGGAGAACACAAAATTTAAGTGTGGGGATGGGATAGTTGAGTCGTAGAGTAATTTAATTTTATTTCGTATTGATTAAAAATATTAAAAAAATCAGAAAATGTCTTTTGAAGAAGAAGTTTGCAAAAAAAACTATAAACGGAAAATGATAGAAAAGTAGAGTCTTTTTCTTGGTTTCAAATAATGATAATATGAGCTAAGAAAAGGTTGAGTTTGTGCCTAACTTGGAGTATGTGAGTAGGCTCGATTCGGTTCTTAGTTTCTTTGAGATTAATATACCTTAAATGTCGGTCTACTAGTGGGTACTCATCTAGGAAAAATGAGAAGCCGAAACCGCCAAAAATAGTATACGGAATGTCGTTATAAGCTAAAATCTCTAGAATTTTTTTATCATGTAAAAGAAGAAAAAAATAGAAAAATTGAGCTTGATTGGAAAAAGTAGACGAGGCCTATTGAATCTCCCTTGGGAATGGTAACTCTGATCGAGAATCCCTCGATAAGTTGAAAAAATTGCCTTATGCCGAAGCCCACGTTGTCGCTCTTGGGGATGATGACACTGGTTGAAACAGCCTCTAGGTTAGGTATGCAAAAAGAAATCAAGTGCTCAAAAGAAAAAGAAAAAAAAGAGAAAAAAGTTTACTTTGTTTTTAATTCTCTTGATTTTGGTATAAAATGGTTAGGAAATGGGTCGAATGATTCGTTCCTTTTGTTCCATAAGCTTGAGGTGGGATTAGGTGTACTGTGTTTGCTAGTGTGAGACCTTAGGTAGATTGACCGAACTTGAACTAAATTTACATGATAAGAACTTAGAACCGAGTTTTGAGTTAAGTGGACATGTATACTTGCAATCACAGTTGATATAAATTTCAACCTTAATAAAATAATCTTATTTCTTAAATCAAATAATTACTTGGCTATGATTCCGTTTGCATAATTCTTTTTCGAGGACGAAAAAAGAGTAAACACCGCCCAGCAACATGGAGGTGAGGGTAGTAGTAGTAGTAGTATAGTGGTCAAGGTACTTTAGGCTTTGGAGAATTCCTGGACATGATGGCGTTTATCTTCGGCCCACCTCATCCGCGCTATTATTAGTCAGGTTGTTTCTCTCCTATCTTGTATAGTTGTTTGTATTTACTTTCTTGGGATTTGGGTGGAGTTTTGATGTGTTGAGTTTTGAGGGTTGTGAAGTATGGTGGTGTGCTAGTTTTAGATGTATATATTGTGTTTAAAAAATCAGGATTTGAGAAAAGAAGCAAATTGTGTTTTGAGTTTTGTAAGCGATCTTTCCTTCCAAAGCCGTACATTGGGGACAAGTATCCCAAGTGTGGGGATGGGGGAAATTTTGGAAAAAAAATTAAATTGAACGCTTGACATTAGACCGCACGACACACCGACAACCCTTTGTACTTTCATTGGTGAGCATTTGAGCCACACATTTATATTTTTAAATATTTTTTCTTTGATAACAATGGCAATGTGTGGTTTGTGTATTAGAACTTGTGCTTTAGAAGCGTATCGAAGCCATAGCTTAGCACATATGTAAAGATGATAAAGGCATTTATGTGGCCTCGTCGTGATGTGTGTCAGTGAGGGAATTTGGGGGTTGGCCTCATACGTTATATATATATATATATAAATAATATATATATTTATATAATATATATGCTTGGTAACGTGAGGGGCGGGGGGTTTGGTCCATTAGAAGCCATATTTGAGCTTATTGCCTATCATTTGATAACCCGTGCCTACTCTCCAAAAATTTACCCATTTGAGAAGATCTGGTTTAATAGTTTTAGTATTTAGTGTTCTTGTGGTTTGTTTATGCATTATGATGAAAAAACGTGAAAATACAAAAAAGAATGAGAATAAATGTCGTAGAAGTTTGAAAGAAAAAGAAAAGAAATGGAAAAAAAAGAGATGCATGGTTTTGTAGACAGTTAGTCATGTTGCTTAGATGTAATATTAAGACCGGGTCGGATCATTGCGCTACTTTATACATATCCCTCCATTCCCTACCTATACACTTAGCCTCGTTACAACCTGTTATAGTCCTGTTGATTTGCATGCATGCTTTAGGGTTATCTAGGTGAAGGTTTAATTTATGCACAAGCTTATTATCGCATGATCACACATTTGCGTTGAGTGTTTTCTAGCACATTTTTGTTAGTTATCATTAGTCACCAAGAGGAGTGTTATGGTGAGGGGTGTGTCGTGTGGTTTGCTATAGTAAGTTTGTAAAAGACGATGGTTATTTGTTTGGTTTGTTTAGGATCGCTTGTTGAGTATGTTAGTCTTGTGGATTGTGATGATGGTGTGTTTGAATGAGTTGCTTGGGGGCAAGCAACAGGTAAGTGTGGGGATGTGACGGGAGGACCATAGGACAACCTTTAAGTAGTTTAAACGACATATAAATCACGTAATTAATGGGTTTTTGTATAGAATTAGATAATTACGGCTTACTTGTCATTTCAGGTATAAAGAGCATAAACGAGTGGAAATGAAGTGCTAAAGGAAGTATGGACAAATGCGAAAAAAGGACTCTGTGGAGAGTGGAATGAAGAAAATCAAGAAGGCTGAGTTGGGCTCTACCGTAGCTTACGGTGCCTACAGTAAGCTACGGTAGGCATTGAGTTTATATTATTCACGTAAGACAGTTCCATACCACCGTAGGTAACTTGAGGACCATCGTAATCTACGGTGGCCACCGTACTTACGGTGGAGCCTGACAAGAAAAGTCTAACTAACATTTAGATTGTTGGTGGTTGTGACTTTTGACATCTTATCGTTGTTTTTCGGTTTAGAGCAATTGAGGGCGAATTTTGGGTGACAAAACACTATTTTGGGTGTGTCTATCATTGCTTTTCCATACTTGATTTGTATGAACAACAGATCGAAGTGATGATCTACCAAACAATGTGTGGCTAGTTCTTGTATGTTTTCCCCCGGATTGTAAGGTTTTATTTGAATGATTGTTGACGTTTATGTTATTTGTTGGATAATAATTTCATCATTTTGGTTATTTTATTATAATGATTATAAGTTTGATTAGTAATTGTTTATATTGTTGAACATTGTTTTCTAAACCATCTTTTCTTGGTGCCATTGGCAATAAGGATTTATTGGGAGGGATTCGGGATTGGCTATATTGAACTGGTTATCGGGTGACCACCTTGCGTTCTTGTAATCCAAGTACTTGGTCCCCTTTTATCACAATCAAACATATATTCATGAACTATGTCTTATGTAGTTCATCCCAATTAAACTTCAACACTATCGTTCATAGAAACCTGAAACCGGGGGAGAACATATCCTCTCATTTCTGAACTAAATTCTTGATTAAGTGATTTTTAGTTAAATTTAGTATTACAAACTTAACAACCAACTCTTGAAGTTAATTTTCTGCATTATAATTTAGTAGACGTAAATTGCAAGCCACTTAGTGATCATACTTTCCACAAAACTCCATGTGTTCGATACCCATTTACCACTATCTAATTAGTGTATTTGGATTATTTTTGAGTGAAACTTCGACATCAAGTCAAGTAGCGAGATTTTGAGCTTCATCCATAACGAGATCCCTCATATTTCTGTGTAACAGGACCCATATCCGCTCCATGAAATAGAGAATACGTCTGATTTAGTTTCGAGTTGTTTTTCCATGCCCTACATGAACTCATCTTGAAGGTTTTCCTCCTTCAATGCTTCGGTTTGTGCAGCACGGATCTGATTAGGAAGGTTGGAATGAATGGTGAGTTGCAAGGCTTGAACACGCTTGGGTCTGGTTTCGTTCCGACTGAGGGGATCAGCTACAACATTTGCTTACCCGAATGACATCTGATAACGCATTCATAATCATTTAGAAGTTCAACCCATTGGCGTTGTCGCATGTTTAACTCCTTTTGGTCGAATATGTGCTAGAGACTATTCTGATCGGTGTAAATTGTGCACTTGGTACCATACAAGTAGTCTCTCCATATCTTGAGTGCAAAGAGTACAGCTCCCAGCTCCAGGTCATGGGTAGTGTAGTTCTTTTCATGGACCTTGAGTTGTCGAGATGCGTAAGCAATAACCTTCTCGTGTTGCATCAATACCCAACTGAGTCCTTGAATGGATTCGTCGCAAGAGACAACGAAATCATCGGTGCCTTCTGGTAGAGATATAATAGGTGCGCTATAGAGTTTTTCATTCAAATACTGAAATGCGGATTCCTGAGCATCACCCCACGTATAGGTGATACCCTTTTGGGTAAAAGTAGTTAAAGGTTGTGCGATCTTTGAGAATCCTTCGATGAATCTTCGTTAGTAACCCGCCAGGCCAAGGAATTGGCGGATTTCAATTGGAGTTTTAGGTGCATGCCAATTCTTAATGGAGTTGATCTTGGCTAGATCAACATGAATCCTAGCTTCATTGACCATGTAACCGAGGAAATGGACTTCACAAAGCCAAAACTCGTATTTCGAGAATTTTGCGTAGAGTTGTTCATTCCATAAGAGTTCCAAAATAAGTTGCAGGTGTTGCTCATGTGCCTCCTGGCTTTTAGAGTAGATTAGGATGTCGTCAATGAAAATGATGACGAACTTGTCAAGGTAGGGCTTGCACACACGGTTAATAAGATCCATAAAAACCACGAGTGCATTCGTTAACACAAATGGCATAACAAGGAACTTGTAATGGTCGTATCGAGTCCTGTATGTTGTTTTGGAGATGTCTTCATCTCGGACTCTCAATTGATGATAGCCCGATCTAAGGTCAATCTTGGAGTAAAAACTTGACCCTTGCAATTGGTCGAATAAACCATCAATGCGCGGAAGTGGATAACGGTTCTTGACATTCACTTTGTTGAGTTCATGGTAGTCTATGCACATACGAAAAGTATCGTCCTTCTTCTTGAGAAAAGTACCGGGGCTCCCCATGGTGATGAGCTGGGCCGGATAAAAACCTTATCCAGGAGCTCTTGTAATTGTGTCGATAATTCATCTAGTTCGATCGGTGCTAGTCTATAGGGTGCTTGAGCTATAGGTGTCGCTCAAGGATTAGCTCTATTTGGAATTCGACTTGACGATGAGGTGGGAGGCCAGGTAGTTCTTCGGGAAAGACTTTGGGAAAGTCACGAACAATAAGAATATCTTCGACCTTTTTCTCTTCGGCTTGTACATCGGTGACAATAGCTAGCATAGCGGTATGGCCCTTTCGCAGACACTTCTGAGCCTTCATGAATGAAATAATGCTTACCACAGCGCCACCCTTCTCACCTCGAATATCCAAGGTTTCACCATGAGGTAACAACCGTTTCATGGTAAAGTATCTCCATGTGATTTAGGGATAGCCAATCCATCCCGACAACGACATCAAAACTACCGAGAGTGATAGGGATGAGGTCAATAACAAATTTGTGGTCAGATAACTCCAAACTACAGTCACGATGAATAGGTGTCGCCTCAAGATTGGGGCAGGCTTAAGAAATGCACTAAAGTTTGTGGAAACATAACTACGGTTCGTGCTAGAATCAAAAAGTACCAAAACAAATGAGTCGTTCAGAAGAAACTTAACCGCCACCACATTGGGATCGTTCCTTGCTTCACCCGAGCCAATCGCAAAGGCTCGACCTTTTGCACCACTCTCGCCATTGTGGTTGTTGTTCTTGTTGTTGTTGTATCTAGTGTCATTGTTGTTGTTGTTGCAGTTTTGGTTCAGTTGGGGACAATCCCTCCTGAAATGCCCTTCAGCTCCATATTGATAACATCCTTTATCATTTCCTGTTGTTGTTGTTGTGGCCTCTGATTCTAGTGGGCTGGCTGTTGTTTTTGCTTATTCTACCTTATCGGGTATGGGCTTCTACAATCCTTTGTCACGTGCCCCGGCTTACCACACCGCTAACAGTGGTTCCTCTCACATTGCCTGTTTATGGTGTAGATTACACTTGTCACACTTAGGCCGATTCCCTTGATAACCATTTTGACTCTGATTGGCCGAAAACTGCTGACTAGGGTTTCTGTTGTTATCAAACTTTCTTTGTTGCAATTGAGGTTGAGAGGAGCTAGAACCCTTGCCTTGGTTGCCATCCCACTTGCGCTTATTGGGTCTGTCGGAGTGTTTGTAGTAGCACTGTTCCGCTTGGGCAACTTGCCCTGCTCGACCGTTTGGTCTGTGAGTCTGTGAGTTATCCTGATGACCCGTTGAATCGTGGGCAAGTTGGCCGAGGTCACCAAGCTTTGAATTTTAGGGGTTAAACCTTTGAGATAAAGCTCGATTCATTTGTAAGCAGGCTCGGGCATATTAGGACAAATAGCAGCCAAGTCGTTGGACCTTTTAGTGTAGGCTTCGATTTTAGAACCGGCCATCTTAAGATTATAATACTCCACCTCAATTTTCTGTATATCGTCCCTGTGGCAATATTCCTCCTTTATCAAATCCTTGAAGGCATTCCACAGGGTGGCATTGGTAGCCACCAATCCAAGCATCTAGACCTGCGCGTTCCACCAGGACCCTAATGGTAAGAAACCGGTCAACCCCTCATCACCTTTCTATACTAGATCTTTCCCTGGTTCGAGGAGAATCATGCTTAAGAAACATCGCATGTTAGTGCTTGAACCTAGCAAGTCTTCAGAGAGTCCTAGCAAGAAACTTCATGAGTTGACTCTCGAGGAGGCACTAAAGGAACTTTAACTTCTTAAGGAACACCAGGCAATCATGACTCGACAACACACTAACCTGACTGAGTATTCAAAGAAGACGCAAGCAGAGGTGGTTACTGTGAGCTACCAAACCGAACATAACAGCGATCATACTCAGGCTGTGGATGCAAGGCTTACGAGGAACTGGAAAACGTCGTGGAACCGGAGCAACTCGAAGAAGACCCGGAGGAGGATCTGGAGGAAGAGCCTAAGGAAGATCCGAAGGAGGCGCCAGAGGATAGTGATGAAGAAGGTTTTGTGATCTCTTTTGTTGGTGATGATAACTGATGTCACACCCCGACCTGCAGCGTAATAGGTAATCGGGGCATGATTTGGTTGTTCCAAAGCTTATGACTTGCTATTACATGTTCTAAATAGTCATTAATCTATATTGAAGGTTTTCACATAGCAAATAATCCAAATAAAAACAATTACATATATGAGACAATATTCATAACAAATAAACTACATTAATTCGTTTCTTGTTAACAAAGGCCCATCCTATGTCCAAATCTTCTCTTATGCTTGATCACCTGTATCATGTATAAAATAGTTTTTGGATCAACAAAAGTTGGCAAGTGAATCTCTTTATTATTAGGAAAATAATATGTTCAAATTCTATATTGAGAAAACGTGCATTAACCAATGTAAGTAAATATGTTGTATGCCATATGTCAAACCTCATAAAACAACCTCAAACAATAAACCAATCAAATGTAATGATTCCAATGAATGTATGCATGTTGCACGGTATTACAGTGTGCTGCAAGGTATAAGGTTAATCAAACGGAGCTGGTCTCGTATGTTGGCAACGTCACGTTCCACTCATAGGTATGGGGAACAGACGAGCCTATGATGATTTGATGTCCAACGTGAATGAAATTTACCAAGTGATAAACAACAATCCACACATAACACATATACTTCACATAATGGTGATTTCACGTATTTGAATTTGTAAAATGAAATTAAATATGCGACACATGATATAACCCAAAAACGTTAAATAAAAAGGGGAGTACTAACTAAATGGAACTTATAATTAACTTAGTTGTATTTTGTGTTTGTACATTTTATTTAGTTTTAACTAACCTAAAATATATAGCCTTTCACAGAATAATATGCTTTAGTAAGTTAGCTTAAAATAATATTTCAATTCAATTATAATCGTTTAAATAATTTGATGTAACCAATTAAGTTGTTTTTAAATGTAATACCCTTATAAAAATAGGCATATACCATATAAATATACATCCATCTATACAAACCTTCTCTTTCAACGCAACTCTAGAATTAAAAAGGAAAAAATAAATAATATATGAAAGTTGATTATTATTTAATTAAGTTATTTATTTAATTGATTGAATAACCAAATCATGTTTTCTATTCTAAATTATGTTATTATTCTTTTAAATTATGTTGACTTTTGAAAGTGAAGAGATTAACTTATCAGTATGTTAGTTTAAATAATTAATATAATAAGATTTTGGTACCCTTATCTTCTCGCACACAATCATAATTCATCAACTCAACGTCACCTCCATTTTCGTCGTACCCACAAACCCATGATCAAAAAAATTAAACGAACTACCCAAGATTTTAGGATTGCTACTTATCACTGTTCCTTTTAAAACCTTTCATAATGAATTGGATATTGTGCTCCGTTCATAACTTCGGTGCCACACCTCCGTTCGCTCCCACCAGTCCCGTCGCTGTAATTCTCCGTTCTTGATCAGGTCATCGCTGCCACACCTCTGTTCATCACCACCGGTTCAGTCGTTTCGGATATCTAAACCACTCTGGTGCAGGTACAACTCTGATTCGGAACCGACAACCGCCACCACAACTCCGTCGTGATGCTCCTCACAACTAGATTTTGTTCAAGTTAGTACCATCAGGTACCGTTAAACTATTTTATCTATTTCACTCTATCAAATCTCGCTTTGACATACATCTGACCCAGAAGGTAGTTGTTTCCGACGATTATGAAAGCCACCAACTTCGCACCTTGACTTGTTTCCAACTACGTGCAACAAGCACCAGCCCAATCTGAGTTTGTTTGTTCCTTATTAAGGTAAGAGTTCCGATACTATTTACAGTTAGTGATGTTGTGATCATGACTTTGAGTAAGAAAGATGATGTCCATATGTTCTTTCTACCATGAAGATATATAAAAAATATAATTATGACATACAATTAATAAGTAATATTGAGACTAGAAATATAAGTTATTCTGTATATATATGATGTTATTAGATTGGTTTTTATAAATTTAAAAATCAGAACTTTTGGTTTCTTAGAACATGTTTTCCCAATTCAGGTAACTCACGAATGGAAACATAAGCTATACATGAATTGAGATTTCTATTGGTTTTGCAATCACAACAAAGCAAATCAATTAAGCCGACCTTGAAAAAAAAATATCAAGAACCTATAATCCCGATACAATCAAAACTTTATAAACTTAAACAATAATTAGAACATGTTTATAAATTTAAAAATCAAAACTTTTGGTTTCTTAGAACATGTTTCCCCAGGCTCTTTCTTGTAGAAACTTAAACAATAATAATCAAACACGTGAGTTAATGGGTAGATGTCGGGTTAAGGTTCCATCCGTGTCATCTTCCGCATACTTTGAAAACTTTCCTCACTCACGTGTACATCTTCATTTCAGATGCCTCCTCGAAGAAATGTGAATAACAACAACGTCCCTATTGAAAATCTCATTGCTAATGCTGTTAATACATCCATTGCGGGTTTGGTTCCTAACCTTCTACAACAGTTGCAACAGAATAACGTCAATGTACAACAACCGGGAGAAATAACAACGGTAACATTAACGCTCCTGTTACTATCCTTGATTGGCTTGAGCGCTTCTGAAAGGAAAAGCCAAAATAGTTTAGTACCGCAGCTTCACCAATTGAAGCAGAAAACTAGATTGCTCATATCAAAAAGTTGTTTGAAGTGATGGGCGTGGGTGATGCATTCAAAGTTAGGCTTGCTAGTTATAAACTGGAGGACGATGCTCATAGGTGGTGGAAGACTTTGAACGATGCTCGTGGAGGAGATGTGTCACACCCCGACTCGCAGCGGAATAAAAGTCGGGGCATAATTGGGTTATCACCAAAGCTCATGATGTTTACTAATATGTTTCATATTTATTAAATCCAAATTACATTTCAATGTTCCAAGTCAAATTCATACAATACAAGGAAATGAAAAATTAACTAAAACAAATCCATAATCTAAACTGGTTTATTCTTCTAAGCCGCCCTATATGTTTCTTGCTTTAACTTGATCACCTGTATCATGTGTAAAAATAATTTTGGGTCAACAAAAGTTGGCGAGTGAACCTTGTTAAAAACATTTGTTATCAGTTCATTATTGTAATTTATTTAGGAAAATTGTGCAATAATCATATATGAACAAATGTATGTAAACATAACGATCACAAACCACCTTGCTTAAACATGAAATAAGAATGACAAAGTATATATTGGCAACGTCCCGTTCACGCTCATAGGTAATGGGGAACGGACGGCCTATGCTAATGTATGTGAGATCAAGGCTCAATCAAACGGAGCCGATCTTATGTTGGCAACGCCTGGTTCACGCTCATAGGTAATGGGGAACTGCTCACGCTCATAGGTAATGGGGAGCGGCGGCCTATGAAATGTATGTACTGAAATGATAAAATTAATCTAAACTTCAACCACACAAACAATGGATACACATTGAATACACATTTGATCATGAACATGATGGATGCACAAATGTTTAATTATAATAAATAAATAACGACACATGATACACCCCAAATGTGATTAAAACGGGGAATTGGTAGAGATTCACTCACAGTGGGTACGTTTGTTTGAAGATGTTGAATGCGCACGAGTTTAGGGGATTGATCGACGAGAGATAACTAACCAAATAAATAACGAAAAGGTACGGTAAGTATGTGGATTTTATTAATTATTTTAATAAGATTTTTGGGTATAATTTTGTGAGTTTAAGGCTACTTTCTAACTTTGAAAACGTTATTTTTAAGTATTTTTAATTGATTTTTAAATTAAATAAATAAATAAAAATAAATAAAAAATGTTGACTTTGACCGTTGACCGTTGACCGTTAACCGGTTCGGTCGGTTATATTGTTGCACTGAGCGAGGTTCGAACCGGTGACCTCCCGTACGCGTGCACGCAGCTCTACCAACTGAGCTACGTGTCTAACCCGAAATAATTCTGTTTTTAATTATACTTATATACTATTTAGTTTAATCCGAAAATTATTTATTTTTAAAAACGTGCTGACCATAGGTATCGAACCCGGGACCTGTGGGTTAGCGTGCACACAGTCCACCGCTGGACTGTGTGTCTAACTTGGTTAATAACTCGGTTTTTATTATCCTTAACATGTTTTTGGTAGTTAACCCGGTTCAGTTAAAAAGGCATTTGTTTATAACAATAGAGTAAAGCTGGGACAGGATTCGAACTCGCGTCGCAGGTGTTATGTGTGCACACAATCCACCGCTGGACTGTGTGTCTAACCTGTTTATAAAACTGATTTTAATTAATCTTATGATACAACCCGACTTCGTCTTCTTCGTTAGATTTTACCCAGAAAATAAGGTCCGACTGTTTGGTCTGGTTTATGCCTTATCTGGTTTTTAAACTTTATAAGTAACTTAAAGGTAACGAATGGAGAGCGTTTGGGGGAAAAAGATATACCGATCAATGTTGTTCACAGAATTCCGGCAGAGTCCGTCGGTTCTGAAAGTGAACTACGGCTGTCGACATCAATTAACAATTCTGTTCGATTATTACGAAGTTGAGATACTTAATCAAAGTTTAATAGGAGTTGGAAAGATCATACCAGCTCTCAGTGTGATTTCGAAGTTTCAGAAATTTTCCGGCGAAGGTGGAATTTCGACGAACGTTGACTGGGATTGCTTCTGATGGTGGAGTTGTGTTAGTGACAGATTATTCGAATGATTGAAACAGAAAGAGTCGAAAGAATTACCGTGTGGATGTGAGTCTCGGTTTTTCGGCGACTTACAGATGTTTTCCGGCGATTGAATTTTCGTCGAGAAGAGGTGCGATTTGTGAGCGAAAAGGTTTCCGGTGGATTGTGGGTGAATTTATAGGGAAGTATCGAGACGTATGGGGTCTGAATTCGGTCTCAATTTAAGGTCAGCCGTTCTCCGGCGGTTACGACTGATGTCGCGGGTTCAGACGTCGGTTATAACCGTCGTTAGAGTTAATTCTTCGGTTATCTTGGACGAAAACGTAAATTATCGGCGAAGTCGTCGGGATTTCCGACGACTGCTATTTGGGCGCGATTTTGACTGAATTTGACTTCTGTGCTTTATTATTTGAATTAATTGATTCAATATGATATCAGAAAATCAAAGTGGCGGAGCGGTTGATGGTGTGAAGGTTAAGTCTTCGGGGATTTCCGGCTGACCCGGGTTCGACTCCCGGCAGCCGGTTTTCCTTTTTAATTAATTTATTTTTATATTTTTACAATTATAATTTATATCTTCTGATTTGTTGATTAATTATGGATCGTTTAAAATTAAAATAAGCCATAAATGAACAACAAAAATTTAAAACTGATTGTTCGGTTATTAAACGAAGCGGGTTTCGAAAACCCGTTTTTCGACAAATGTTACAGTGTTCCCTACTTTTAGAAATTTCGTCCCGAAATTTAAGTAGTGGTAGTTACAGGAAAAAGGTGTGGGTATTTCTCGCGCATTGAGTCTTCACGTTCCCAAGTAAACTCAGGTCCTCGTTTCGACTCCCAGCGTACCCTGACAATTGGGATGCGGCTTCTTCTTAAACGTTTTTCCCGAAGTCCATAATTTCAACGGTCTTTCAATAAAATGCATAGATTCATCGACTTGAATGTCTTCTAGAGGAATATGGAGATTTTCATCGGCGAGGCACTTCTTCAAGTTCGATACGTGGAATGTGGGATGAATTCTGTTGAGTTCCTCCGGTAGGTCAAGCTTGTAGGCTACAGGTCCTACCCTTTCGAGTATCTTGAAAGGACCTACGTAACGTGGTGCTAGTTGCCTTTTTGGCCAAAACGAACTACTCCCTTCCACGGCGATACTTTTAAAAGTACTTGATCGCCAACGTTAAACTCCAAGGGCTTTCGTCGCTTGTCAGCATAGCTCTTTTGACGACTTTGTGCCGCTAAAAGGTTGTTTCGGATTTGATGAATCTTGTCAGTTGTTTCTTGTATTAATTCTGGACCGGTGATTTGAGCTTCTCCAATTTCGTGCCAACATATTGGTGATCGGCACTTACGACCATATAATGCTTCAAAAGGTGCCATGCCGATACTTGAATGAAAGCTGTTGTTGTACGAAAATTCAACTAATGGTAGGTGAGCGTCCCAATTCCTTTTGAAGTCTATGACACATGCCCGAAGCATGTCTTCAAGAGTTTGAATGGTGCGTTCAGATTGACCATCAGTCTGGGGATGATAAGCGGTGCTGAGATCTAATCGTGTACCCAAAGCGGCTTGTTCAGCTTGCCATGTTCGTGAAGTGAAACGACCATCACGATCTGATATAATGTTAATGGTACACCATGACGGCTTACGATTTCACTGATGTAGATGCGAGCTAGTTTCTCATTTTTGAAGTCTTCGCGAATCGGAATGAAGTGAGCTGATTTTGTAAGACGATCAATGATTACCCATATTGTGTCGTACCCACCAGGAGTGCGAGGTAACCCGGTAATGAAGTCCATGGTTATATTTTCCCACTTCCATATGGGTATTTCAGGTTGGACCAGAAGTCCTGAGGGTCTTTGGTGTTCAGCTTTCACTTTTGAACAGGTAAGGCACTTGGAAACAAAAACAGCAATATCCTTCTTCATGCCAGGCCACCAGTAGGTGTATCGAAGGTCCTGATACATCTTGTCGGCTCCTGGATGTACGGAGTATCGTGTCTTGTGAGCCTCTTTCATAAGAGCATCGCGAAGGTTGTTGTGATCAGGAATCCATATGCGATCTAGATAATACAGAATGCCGTCAGATTTTGTTTCGAGTTTAAGTTCTGCTCCACAAGATAACTCATTGCGTATGTCGTATTCTGTTATGGAAACATGTTGAGCTTCTCGGATTTGGTCTTTGATGTTGGTCATGATTTGCGAACATAGAAGGCGAATGGAGTTCGCATAACCCTTTCGACTGAGTGCATCGGCCACCACATTTGCTTTGCCAGGATGATACCGAATTTCACAGTCGTAGTCATTAAGAAGTTCGACCCATCTTCGTTGCCTCATATTCAACTCCTTTTGGTTAAAGATATGTTGGAGGCTCTTGTGGTCAGATTAAATCTCACACTTGGTACCATAGAGGTAATGTCTCCATATCTTAAGAGCGAACACAACGGCTCCAAGTTCTAGGTCGTGAGTAGTGTAGTTCTTCTCATGAGTTTTGAGCTGCCTAGAAGCATAGGCTATCACTTTTCCCCTTTGCATTAAAACATAGCCTAATCCCTGTCCTGATGCGTCGCAATACACTACAAAGTCATCGCAACCTTCGGGGAGTGTGAGATAGGAGCGTCACAAAGCTTTTGCTTAAGGGTTTGGAAGGCTTCTTCTTATTTAGGTCCCCATGCGAAGGGTTTTCCTTTATGTGTCAAAGCCGTGAGTGGTACAGCGATACGAGAGAAATTCGATATGAAACGACGATAGTAACCAGCCAACCCAAGGAAAGATCGTACTTCGGTTGGGGTACGTGGCGCTTGCCATTCTTGTACTGCTTTGATCTTTCCGGGGTCGACATGAATTCCTTTGTCATTGACGACATGACCAAGGAACTGTACTTCTTTTAACCAAAATTGCATTTGGAGAATTTAGCGTAAAGCTTTTCGGTCTTCAAGAGTGTGAGGATGAGTCGAAGGTGTCGTTCATGATCAGTCTTAGACTTTGAGTAAATGAGAATATCGTCGATGAAGACTATAACAAAGCGATCAAGATAGGGTTTGCAAACTCTGTTCATTAAGTCCATGAAGACGGCTGAGCGTTGGTTAGACCAAATGGCATAACCATGAATTCATAGTGACCATATCGAGTTCGGAAGGCGGTCTTTGGGACGTCTTCTTCATGTACTCTGAGTTGGTGATAGCCGGATCGAAGGTCGATCTTTGAAAACCAAGTGGCACCCTGGAGTTGGTCTAGAAGATCATCGATGCGAGGTAAAGGATAGCGATTTTTGACCGTTAATTTGTTGAGTTCCCTGTAATCGATACACATGCGAAAGGTCCCATCTTTCTTCTTTACAAACAGAACAGGTGCACCCCAAGGCGATGAGCTAGGACGTATGAATCCCTTGTCTGTCAGTTCTTGCAATTGACTGGCCAGCTCTTGCATCTCGGATGGGGCTAACCTATAAGGAGATTTCGCGACGGGTGTAGCGCCAGGTATAAGGTCGATGCGGAATTCGACTTCTCTCTTGGGAGGAAGTCCGGCGATGTCGTCGGGAAAAACTTGCGGGAATTCTTTCACTACGGGTACATCTTCGAGTTTCTTCTCTTTGTCTCCCTTCTTGACAACGTGGGTTAGAAATGCTACATAATTCTTGCGGATATATTTTCAGGCTCGAAGACAGGACATCAGCTTGAGTCCTTTCGAAGGGGTTTCTCCAAAGATTCGTAGAGTTTGACCGTCTGCAAGAGGAATGCGAATGAACTTCTCACGGCATACTACTTCAGCCTGATGTTGGCTGAGCCAGTCCATGCCGATTATAATGTCAAAACTTCCCAACTTCATAGGAATGAGGTCAACAGGAAAATCGTGATCGTTTAGAGTAAAAGTGCAGTTTCGGATAATGGAGTTTAATGAGACCGGTTTTCGTCAGCAACTTCTACCGTTATGGATTCCATAAGTTTGTCACGAGTTTGATTGAGGATGGGTTCAAATTCTACGGACACAAAACTCTTATCCGCGCCAGTATCAAATAACACGGATGCATAATTACCATTGACGAGAAACGTACCGTCAACCACGTTGTTGTCGGCCCTAGCTTGGTTGGCGTTGATGTTAAATGCTCTTCCTCTAGCAGGTGGAGGAGCTTGGTTAGCTTGGTTCACCGGATTCGCTTGAGCTTGAGCATGTATGATGTTCACCAAGCGTGGACACGTGTTTCTGAAGTGGTTTGGGTCTCCACAATTGTAGCAAGCCCGCATGGGTTGCATCATGGGGTAGTTGGGTTGATAGTAGGTTTGGGTTGTATGTTGTGTAGGTGGGGGTAGTAGGGGTTGTTGGGTTTGACCCATTATTTGATGGTGGGTTTGAGTTGTGGGTTGGTTGCGGTTCATTCGTTGCAGTGAGCGGCAGGCTTGGATGGTGTGACCTGCACGGCCACAGCCGGTGCAATATTGACAGGGGTATTCGGGGGAGTGATGGTATTGGCAACGGGTGCACTTTGGGTAAGGGCCAGAGTATTGCCTTTTGTATGATGCGGGTGAAGGAGTAACTTGTGTGATGGGTGCAGCAGGGATAGGGAAATTTGTTTGAGTGACGGCAAAATTTCTGGTATTTCGCTTCCTCTTGTTTGAAAATTTTGAGGATGAGGTGGGGTGGTTGGAAGTTTGGCCCTCAACGGGGGCTTTCTTTTTCTCCTCTTTGAACTTACCGTTTCTGATGCGGTTCTCGGTAAGTTCAGTGGCTAATTCCATGGCGGCTTCGAGGGTTGCAGGCGAAGTGCAGAGGACTGAGTCTTGAATCTTCGAGGGAAGGCCTCGAATATAGTGTTCCACCAAACGGTACACGGGGGTGAACAAGTTAGGAACCATCTGGTTCAGCTCAAGAAATCTTTTGTTGTAGGAAGTGTGATCCCCTTCCTTTTGCTTCAGCGAGTGGAATTCATCTTCCAACTTCTTGAGTTCGCTTCTTGGGCAGAAGCGTTTTGTCATCATTTCCCTTAACTCTTCCCAGGTTAAGGCCATGGCGTCTTCAACTCCTCTTTTACCCTTCTCGGTGTTCCACCAGGTCAAGGCTACCCCAAATAATCTCCCGGTTGCGTAACGTACCTTGCGAATCGCAATTTAGGAAAGTGTTTTCCATTTCCTCAAACCAGTGGAGGAGAGAGGTGACACCTTCGGTCCCTTCGAACTTTGGGGGATCGCAAGACTTGAAGTGCTTGTAGGAGCACTTCTTGGAGGAAGGGTTGTCGATGTTTTGATCCTCTTGATTTGGTGGGTTGACAGGATTTGCAGTGAGAGCTTGCTGGACTTGAATTACAATATCAGGAAGTACTGCGGCCATTTGTTTTGCAATTTGAGTGGCCAAGCGTTCGTTTGACCTTCCTGACTTTCGTCCTCCACGTAGCTGCCTACCCGACATCTACAGGAATATACATAGGAAGATGGTGAGTTTATGGAGTGTTTAGGGGTCATGTGTCTAAAAAAAATGAAATTAACATAAATATCAATAATGCAACTACATCCATAGGATGTCTTGGGTTTGCTCATGTTGGGCCTCAAATGTCCCCCATACCTTCACCTGTATAGTCATGTGGGCCCCCATGACTATTGGCTTGGTAGGATTCACATTAGTATTGGCGATTTAACACTCGCATGACCCGAATGAAAACCACAAAATATGTTTACAAGATGTATGGTCGGAATGTGTCCAGGTGTAGACACAATGACAACTCAAAGTGGGGTTAGCTCACACGACGTTTGGTATAGCATGCTTTGGCCTAATAGGTACTTCGTACTCTCATCGTTAGTCCCCAGGTAGGCAAACTGGTCCTTTATTTTGGATTTATACGAATGCCAAGCCTAGACAAGACGTTCCGACTACCGGTACTTGTACCCTTCCAGTTACTACATGCCCGTCATGAGAACTCACTTTGATGAGATTTGAAAATACAAAAATCATTGTAAAAGCAATCATGAAAATAATGTGGTGTGTGCTTTCATGGGTATGATATGTTATGAGAATATGATTTATGATAGGCATTGTATAATAATATGTACTTATTACATGCTTGCATAACATTGAATGTAACAATAAACATAAAGCATATAAGCATCATGAATTTTGCATGTAACACACAAAAATTTAAAATTTCTAAGCAACTATAGTATAGGCTCTAAGGGTCTAATAACCTATCCTATATCCCTATAGTCATGGCTCTGATACCAATCTGTCACACCCCGACCCGCAGCGGAATAAAAGTCGGGGCATAATTGGGTTATCACCAAAGCTCATGATGTTTACTAATATGTTTCATATTTATTAAATCCAAATTACATTTCAATGTTCCAAGTCAAATTCATACAATACAAGGAAAGGAAAAATTAACTAAAACAAATCCATAATCTAAACTGGTTTATTCTTCTAATCCGCCCTATATGTTTCTTGCTTCAACTTGATCACCTGTATCATGTGTAAAAATGGGAAATTTTGGGTCAACAAAAGTTGGCGAGTGAACCTTGTTAAAAACATTTGTTATCAGTTCATTATTGTAATTTATTTAGGAAAATTGTGCAATAATCATATATGAACAAATGTATGTAAACATAACGATCACAAACCACCTTGCTTAAGCATGAAATAAGAATGACAAAGTATATGTTGGCAACGTCTCGTTCACGTTCATAGGTAATGGGGAACGGACGGCCTATGCTAATGTATGTGAGATCAAGGCTCAATCAAACGGAGCCGATCTTATGTTGGCAACGCCTGGTTCACGCTCATAGGTAATGGGGAACTGCTCACGCTCATAGGTAATGGGGAGCGGCGGCCTATGAAATGTATGTACTGAAATGATAAAATTAATCTAAACTTCAACCACACAAACAATGGATACACATTGAATACACATTTGATCATGAACATGATGGATGCACAAATGTTTAATTATAATAAATAAATAACGACACATGATACACCCCAAAATGTGATTAAAACGGGGAATTGGTAGAGATTCACTCACATTGGGTGTGTTTGTTTGAAGATGTTGAATGCGCACGAGTTTAGGGGATTGATCGACGAGAGATAACTAACCAAATAAATAACGAAAAGGTACGGTAAGTATGTGGATTTTATTAATTATTTTAATAAGATTTTTGGGTATAATTTTGTGAGTTTAAGGCTACTTTCTAACTTTGAAAAAGTTATTTTTAAGTATTTTTAATTGATTTTTAAATTAAATAAATAAATAAAAATAATAAAAAATGTTGACTTTGACCGTTGACCGTTGACCGGTTCGGTCGGTTATATTGTTGCACTGAGCGAGGTTCGAACCGGTGACAAGATGAGTGTGCGGTAACACTTCCTTGGGCGGAATTTCACACTTTGCTTTATCAGCAGTACTTCACTGACGCTGACCGAAGTGAGTATCTGAGATAGTATGCTTCCATCAGGCAG
Organism: Scalesia atractyloides; assembly: GCA_947069175.1. NCBI lineage: Eukaryota > Viridiplantae > Streptophyta > Magnoliopsida > Asterales > Asteraceae > Scalesia > Scalesia atractyloides. The sequence goes on from CAMTDV010000022.1 coordinate 66,164,979, forward strand.
GGGGATGACGAGCCTAGTATGGAGTTCAAAGCTCTTTTTAGTCGTTTGTTTAAGTTCTTGGGCCCGACAGCAGGTACACCATAACAGCAGACTGACAATTTCAGATGGGCTATATGCGATCGAGATAGGAAATTCATCCTAAATCTTCGTTTCACTGATATTACTTAGGTAGTTGATGCTGTCAAAAATTTGGATAATGAGAAGAAGCAGTGTGAGAAGACTTCGAATGGTAATCGCAAATGATCTAGGGAGAACGACCAGGATAATTCTGATAAACGGGCTGGCAATGATCAATCCCAAGACCGAAGGGATTGTTCTGATAGGTATTACAACAATAAGTCGCGATATGGAAGGAATCGATATCAGAATCACAGGCCTACACAGAATCAGGCTTCTAGAGCACAGCCACAAAATCAGCAAAACCCGAATCAGAACCGTTCTGATATTCCTCCTTGTACTTATTGTGGGAAGCGTCATGGTGGTTCATGTCGCCTCGCGGAAGGTCGTTGTTTCAGATGTGGAGATGCAAACCACTTGATTAAGGATTGTCCTCGACCTGAGCAGCGAGCTAATACTAGTGGAAACACCAAAACTACTGGAGAAGGCTGAGTTTTCACACTCACAGCTAAGGATGCAGCTAATGCCCCAGGTATGCTTTCCGGTTATGTGTATATTTGTGAACATGATATGTATGCTCTTTTTGATACTGGTTCGACACATTCCGTGGTATCACTTTTGTTTGCTAAGTATTTGATTTCTATGCCTACTGCTATAGAGTATCCTCTAATTATAACTACTCCTTTGAGAGATGTTACTGTTATATCTCATGTTTATAGGGATTTTCCAATCCGAATCGATTCTATCATCCGTACAGCAGACTTGTATCCTATTCACATGAGTGATTTTGATGTTATTCTTGGTATGGACTGGCTATCGCAACATAGTGTTTCAATCGATTGTTAGAATCCTCACGTTCTGTTTGGGGATCCTCAATGCCCTGAACTTATCTTTCATGGGACTCAGCCTCGCAAATATCTGAAAATTATCTCTGCACTTAAGGCTCAGAAGTTTCTATTCCATGGTTGTGCAGATTTTTAGCTTCGTTGAACGCCACATCCTTTGATGAGCCTAATATTGCTGATTATCCTACGGTCTGTGATTTTCTGGATGTCTTTCCTAAGGAGTTGCCTGGACTCCCACCAGATCGTGAGGTGGAGTTCACAATTGATCTTATTCCTGATGTTGAACTGATTTCTAAGGCACCGTATCATATGGCACCTCTAGAACTCAAGGAGCTCAAAGAAAATCTACAAGAATTGTTGGAACTTGGTTTCATAAGACCAAGCGTCTCGCCTTGGGGTGCATCTGTTTTGTTTGTGAAAAAGAAGGATGGTTCTATGAGACTCTGCATCAATTATCGAGAATTAAATAAAATCACCATTCGGAATCGATATCCATTGCCTTGCATAGATGATTTGTTTAATCAGCTTCAGGGTGCCAAATGTTCTTCTAAAATTGATCTGAGGTCTAGTTATCACCAGCTGAAGATCAAAGATTCAGACGTGCCTAAGTCGGATTTTCATACTCGATATGGTCACTATGAGTTTTTGGTTATGCCTTTTGGTTTAACTACTGCTCCGGTTGTTTTCATGGACCTAATGAACCGAGTTTTTCATGAGTTTCTCGATAAATTCACCATAGTCTTCATCGACGATATTCTGATATATTCTAAGAACAAGGAGGAGCATGAGGACCATCTTCATACGGTACTTGAGATTTTGCGATAGAAGAAGCTCTACGCAAAATTCTCAAAATGAGAGTTCTGGTTAGATCAAGTAGCTTTTCTTGGTCATATAGTTTCTGCTGATGGTATTTCTATGGATCCTGCTAAGGTGGAGGCAATCACTAAATGGCCTACACCTACCTCAGTCACCGCAGTTCGTAGTTCTCTGGTTCTCGCAAGTTATTATCGCAGATTTGTTGAAGGATTTTTTACTATTGCCTTACCTCTCATGCAACTTTTGAGAAAAGCGGTTAAGTACTCTTGGAATGAAGATAGGGAGAAGAGTTTTTAGGAGTTAAAGAAAAGGTTGGTGTCTGCCCCGATTCTCACACTTCCATCAGGTAAAGGTGGATATCAGATTTACAGTGATGTTTCAAAGAAGGGTATGGGTTGTGTTCTGATGCAACACAACAGGGTTATTGCTTATGCCTCACGTCAGTTGAAACCATATGAGGTTAATTATCCGACACACAATCTCGAGCTTGTTGCCATTATCTTTGCTCTGGCGACATTATCTGTGCGAGGAGACTTGTGATATTTTCACGGATCACAAGAGCTTGAGGTATATTTTTACCCAAAAGGAGTTGAACATGAGGTAGAGCATTGGTTAGAGTTGTTGAAAGATTATGACGCCAACATTCAGTATCACCCAGGGAAGGCCAATGTTGTGGCCAATGCTCTTAGTCGGAATAATTCTGGATCGATCTCTTCTCTTCAGTTGCAAGCACACATTCTCAATGATATCAATAGGTTGGGTATTGGTATCCATTTTGGTAACACAAACGGTTATCTAGCTAGATTCCATATTGAACCCGATTTGATCTCTCAAATCAAGAGTGCTCAACAAGAAGACGGAGAAATTTGTGCTGTTATTCAGAACTTGGAAGTTGGTAAGTAGTCGGAATTTAGAATTGAGGAGAGTGGAGTAGTCAGGTGTGGAAAACGATTATGTGTGCCAAATGATTCCACCCTAAGTGAGCCATTGTTAGCTGAGGCTCATAGTTCACCATTCTCTATTCACCCAGGATCTACAAAGATGTATTGAGATCTTCATCAGCACTTTTGGTGGAGCACTATGAAGGAGGACATAGCTAGATATATTGGTAGATGTCTTACTTGTCAACAAGTTAAGACAGAGCATCAAAGAGCTAGTGGATTGCTTCAACCACTAGATATTCCAGTTTGGAAGTGGGATGACATTTCAATGGATTTTTTTACTAGTTTACCGAGGACTTTCAGAAAGAATGATACTGTCTGGGTAGTAGTTGACCGTTTGTCTAAGTCAGCTCATTTTCTTCTGATTCAGCGGGGTTTCTCAGTCAGTAGATTATCCTAGATCTTTACTTAGGAGATTATTAGACTTCATGGTACCCTGGTCTCCATTGTTTCTGATCGAGACCCTCGTTACACTTCACGGTTTTGGAAAGATTTACAAGCCGCTTCGGGTACAAGACTAAGATTTAGCACCACATTTCATCCTCAGACCGGCGGTCAATCAGAGCGTATTATTCAGACACCCAAAGATATGCTTCGAGCATCTGCTTTAGAGTGGAGTGGGAATTGGGACGAGTATTTATGTTTGGTAGAGTTTGCTTACAACAATAGTCGGCAAGCTAGCATTGGCATGGCACCATTTGAGCTTCTATATGGACGAAAGTGTAGAGCTCCTATCTGTTGGGAAGAAGTTGGCGAGAAAGTCATTGAAGGACCTGAGTTAGTACTGATCACGAGTGAGAAAGTTTCTATTGCTTGGGAAAAGTTAAATGAAATGTAGAGTCGTCAAAAGAGCTACGCAGATAGACATCGTCGTGCATTGGAGTTTAGTTTTGGTGATCGGGTATTCTTGCGAGTTTCATCTTGTAAAGGCATTCGCCGTTTTGGAATCAAAGGGAAGCTTAGCCCTAGATTCATTGGTCCATTTGAAATCCTTGACAAAGTCGGTGAAGTTTCGTATCGCTTAACACTACCACCTCAGTTGTCACACGTGCATAATGTCTTCAACGTATCTCTTCTTAGCGGATACAACTATCATACGTTGCATGTTGTGCATTATCTGTTTCATCTTATTCAGGAAGACTTATCACTTGAAGAGGAACTCGAAGCTATTTTTGACCGCCATGAGCGGATTATGCAAAAGAAGACTATTCCTTTTGTTAAAGTTCTTTGGAGGAACCATTCTAAATGCGAGGCTACTTGGGAAATGGAAGACACCATCAGTTCTTAGTACCCAAATCTATTCTCATCTTAGTACTCGGTATTTCAGGTTAGTTGGTTCTAACTGAGTTTGATTTCTGATTTATTTTCGTATCTGTTAATGTGTTGCCTTGGAAACTCTGTACCTTAATATGCGTTATGTTTGAGTGTTGCTATGTGTAAACTATGTTCCATGTCCTATTTTTGAATCGTTCGTATTTGTACTTAGCAATTTCGAGGACGAAATTTTTTTTTGGAGGGTAGAATTGTAATACCCTTATAAAAATAGGCATATACCATATATATACATACATCTATACAAGCCTTCTGTTCAACACAACTCTAGAATTAAAAAGGAAAAAAAACAAATAATAAATAAAAGTTGACTATTATTTAAATTAAGTTATTTATTTAATTGGTTGAATAACCAAATCCCGTTGCTGTAATTCTCCGCTCTTGATCAGGTCATCGCTGCCACACCTCCATTCATCGCCACCGGTTCAGTCGTTTCGGATCTCTGAACCACTCTGGTGCGAGTACAGCTCTGATTCGGAACCGTCACACCACCACCACAACTCCGTCATGACGCTCCTCACAACTAGATTTTGTTCAAACCAGTACCATCAGGTACCGTTAAACTAATTTATCTATTTCACTCTATCGTATCTCGCTTTGACAAACATCTGACTCGGAAGTTGGTTGTTTCCAACGATTTTGAAAGTCACCACCTTCGCACCTTGACTTGTAAAGGATCATGGCTACTTTTGTAATAGTTGAACATTTCTTTTAACTTTCAAAGCCATGAATCTTCATCACTAAACCTATGTTACTCACAGTCATTTTTATGATGACGTTACATTTTCACATATGTTTCAGGAGATAATGTTTGACTTTGAGCATGCTTCACATAGGGCGGACTTGGGCCTTAGTGACTTTAAAATTTGCAAGACAATTGTATGTTTTTTATTTCATTCTCTCAAGACAATGTAAACAATTAAATTCAATAATACAAAACTTTATGTACCATGTGTTGTGAAACAATAGTTCTGTGACATGACTCCCCGACGTTTCCGTCGCGGTTTGTTGTTTTACGCTGTCGAGGTGCCTTGAATTCTGCAAAGCATTACTAATACTAACATTATGTATATATTAATATATTATTTTCAAACATGATATTGTCATCAGTAAGTTTAGCATGTTAGTAAATTAGTCTTATAAAACTAAAGTAAAACTTTATATTTTCATACGTTTTATTAATCAACTAAAAACATAATCTGCCATTAAATTTACAAATTAAGGATTTTGAGTTAGTTTTGGTTTCCGGACATTTCCTTACAAACGAATCAAATAACTTTCATAAACTAATCCGGATTGTATTGGGATTATAGGTTCTTGATATTTTTTTCAAGGTCGACTTAATTGATTTGCTTTGTTGTGCTTGCTAATAAGGTACGGATCCATGTCCTTGTCATCCTAGTATTTTATTCATATCTGTTAACTTTGTAGTACGGATGTTTTCGTTAGATGTCTCGGTTCGTATTGTTATATGATTAGTGTTTATTATAGCATGCAATATATCTTAGATTTTGTGCTCGTTATTGCATGTTCCCTTTAGACTTATGTCAAGATACATTTATTTCTGATACGGATTTGTACTCAGTCACCCCAGCAATTATATGTTAAGTCTTGTCATTGGGGTGTCAACGACATGGCACTCATCGTGACGGTGCGTAACTAAAGTTCACGGCGTCTCTACTTTGTGCTTATGTACCTGGCCCCTAGAGGCGAATAGATCGATCTTAGCTCTGACTCCTAACTCCTGTTGAGATGGAATAATGTGTGTATGCCTACATGCACCGTCTCGGTGCATAGACTATAGTTGTGTACCCCTCTGTATAGGCCCGTGGGTGCTTCTATATTATGTAACTTGTTTTACTGTTATATGTTGTCACGTATGTCTTGTCTCTTTTATGATATGTTTGATATGTTATATGCATCTGATTATGTTCATTCTCTGTTATATGTTTAGTATAAGTTTTGGGATTCAAGTTATATAAGTATCTGTTTCAATGCCATCTTTGGACTTGGTTAGTGTCAGTACCTATCCATTTTGCTTCCGTATGCCTGCCTTACTTTTACTGTTGATTTCTCCGTTACTAAGCAACTTGTGTTGAGATGGAATAATGTGTGTATGCCTACATGCACCGTCTCGGTGCATAGACTATAGTTGTGTACCCCTCTGTTTAGGCTCGTGTGTGCTTCTATATTATGTGACTTGTTTTACTGTTATATGTTGTCACGTATGTCTTGTCTCTGTTATGATATGTTTGATATGTTATATGCATCTGATTATGTTTAGTCTCTGTTATATGTTCAGTATAAGTTTTGGGATTCAAGTAATATAAGTATCTGTTTCAATGCCATCTTTGGACTTGTTTAGTGTCAGTACCGATCCATTTTGCTTCCGTATGCCTGCCTTACTTTTACTGTTGATTCTCCGTTACTGAGCAACTGTTTGGCTCAGTCGAATTTCTTTCTGGTTTTTGTCTTATGCGTTTACAAGTAATCTGGGGAAACAGGGATGGGTGAGAGGAATATCAAGTAAGCTTTTCGTTATTTCTTTTATTTCAGAACTAAATAATATAAGACTTAGGTTTTCTGGTTGTTCGAGACTTTTTGTTTTCTGGATTCTGTCTTATTGAAACTTGTGTTTTTTTATATTTGTAATAGTGACATGCAAGCCTGTTTCAGGTTAGGGTCTTACATTAAATAACGCATTTGCCAACAGTTAACTAATATATATATTAGATTGGAAGTGGTTTTACATATATTATTATAAAGAATAATAAAATAAATTAATTAATTAATTATTAATTAATAAAAACAAAATGCAATATATATTAATTAGATTGGAAGTGGTTTTTAACTGGTTTTTACATGTATTAGTATAAAGAATAATAAAAATTAATAAATTAATAAAAACAAAATGTCTCAGACCCGTAACAAGGCCAGATCGAACACGGCTTCTCTGTGCAACATGATCGTGTTTCAACCACTGAACCAGATGGTTTAATACGATTGCATTATATTTCTAAGTAATTACATATCTTGAAAGAGTATCGGTTATAAGCTTTCTTATAAAAAAATAATAATAAAAACGAACCCGTGACCCCTGTGTTGGCTACTGAAGCATCTTGCTTCTTTTGTAAATCTATAGTTTCTTTAGGCTTGTTATACACAGTTTTAAAAAAATCCTTATGTTACAATACTACAACATTTACAGCGAAGAGAAATAAATAAAAAAAATCCTAGGTTTTGAACCAGAGACCTCTTGGGTATTCAAACAGAACACATCTCAAACCACTATACAACCGTGTTTTTATATGTTATCGAAAACAGAGTTAAACGTTTTTTATCTCTAACCCAGGTTAAGCAGTCCGATACCCCATCCCCATATTTTCCGGACTTTCGTTGTATGAACCACATACATGATGTAAAAACTTGCGACTGGGAAGAAAGGAATGAAAGAAGATATACCGAGGACGAGAGTTGACAGTCTTCGGCTAGTTTCTACGTGAGTTCTTATAGCTCCGACGGTGGAGGTGGTTGCAGGAGGTTTCAATGCTTCAGTGTCTTAGACGGTCGTCTTTAAAAGACGTGGACAATGCGATTATATACTTGAGGACTTGGGGCCGACTACCCTAGCCCTAGTCCAATAGCAAAAGATGGCAGTTCTTTACGTCTCGCTCTTGATTGACTCGGTGATCAAGGGAACATGTATGAGTTCATGAATGGGGCCAAGTTCATTTAGGCTCAAAAAGGAAAGCGAGTCACGTTTGAAAGTTTGGATGAAGCTTGTTTCTCTTTTTTTTAGCGGCAAGATTTTAAATCTCGAGATATTCACATTCACTTAAATATGTTATTATTATAATATATAATTAATTTTTATAATTAATTCAGCTGCTTAACTTGTTTTGCTCTATAACTCAAAAAATATAACGGTTTATAAAAATACAAATGTACGCTAAACGAGCGTATTTTTCTCTATAATATGACCTAAGTTTCATAAAAATCGGATTAGAGTAAAAATAATATATATATTTTTTATAAGCGATTCGAACTTGGTTACAAAATGTTCGGATTCAAATTTTCAAAACAGTCGAATTTTTCTAGTATTCGTTTTTTGGCGGATGTTACAACTAACATCATCGTCTATCGTTTTTGCATTTCTTTTCTTTCTATTTGACTTGGATGAGAGGGGTTGTTACTCGTCCGACAATTGATACTGAAATTTAATATTTGATTTAGAACTTATTTGTGTAACTTCCAAATGATTATGATGAAAGATATTGTTTGGATATTATGAGTTGTGGTTAATTCTTTTTTCAATTTACTTATACTATTGTGATGAACATTAAGCGTTATATTATTCTCATTCTTGTATTTTGTGAATGTAATGTAAAGACAATGAGCGGACGTGGCGGTGGATGCGGTGGAGGTAACTTGACACCTTCGTCCATCCTCAAGTTTCGTTAAGGAAGAGAAACTTTATGCTAAGTACAGTCAATGTGAATTCTGGACTAGGGAAGTCCAATTTTTAGGGCACATCGTAAATGAGAAAGGTATACAAGTAGATACTGCCAAAGTTGAAGTAATTAAGAACTGGGAAACACCCAAAATCCCACGGAGCTTAGACAATTCTTGGGATTAGCAAGATAGTATAGAAGATTTATCCAAAAAAATTTCTTAGATAGTTATTCGTTTAACAACCTTAACTTAGAAAAGTACCATAGTTGTCTAGAGTAACAAAAAAGAAGAGGCATTTAACCTTCTGAAGGAGAAGTTATCTAGTGCTCCTATCCTTGTTTACCATATGGCATATAATACTTTGTGGTATATTGTGATGCCTCCCACTATGAATTAGGGTGTGTTTTAATGTAACGAGGCAAGTTCATAGCCTATGCATCCACACAGTTAAAGACTCATGAAAAAAATTACGCTACTCACAATTTAGAATTGGGAGCAATAGTGTTTGCCCTTAAAATTTGGAGACACTATTTATATGGCACCAAGTGTGTAATTTACACCGATCACAAGAGTCCAAGTAAATATTTTGTGTAATTTACACCGATCACAAGAGTCCAAGTACATCTTTGAGCAAAAGATGTTAAATATGAGACAGAGAAGATGGATAGAATTGTTGAATGATTATGATTGTGAAATTTGCTATCATCCAGGAAAAGCGAACGTGGTTGTAGTTGCTCTTATTCACAACGAACCAATCAAACCCTTAAAGATACGTGCATCAAGGATAGAAGTAAGACTGGACCTATGGAACAGATTAAAAATATGTAAATGCGAGGATTTTCCAAAGACCAAATGAAAGAAGAAAAGATAGTGGGAAAGCAAAAATTTCTCATCAAGGGGGAAAATGAAATACTAAGATACAACAATAGACTTTTGGTATCTATCATTGATGGACTAAGAGATAAAATTATGGACAAAGCACATAAATCTAGATATACCATGCATCCTGACAGTACAAAATGTATAGAAATATTTGAAGTGATTATTGTTGGCGAGGAATGAAAAAGTATAAACAATTATGCAGATAAGTGTCTAACATGCTTACAAGTCAAAACCTTGCACCTAGAAACCTGCTGGATGTTTACAGCAACCTAATATCCTAGAATGGAAATGGAAAATGATAGCTATGGACTTTTATAACCAAACTCCCACGAACCAAGAACGGGCATGATACCATTTGGGTGATAGTAGATTGATTAACCAAGTCTGCCCATTTCTTGCAAGTTCGAGCAGATTATAAGATGGACAAATTGACAAGAATCTACGTTAAAGAAATTGTTACCCATCATGGGGTACCTATCTCGATTATCTCTGATAGAGATAGCCATTTCACCTCGCCGGTTCTGGCAGAGTTTCCAACATGAATAATGAATCCAGGTAAACCTAAGCACGACATACCATTCGCAAACAAACGAACAAAGTGAAAGAACCATACAAACACCAGAAGATATGCTCATAGCATTTGTACTTGATTTCGGGGGAAATTTGGATGATCACTTACCTCTAATAGAGTTTCTCTATAATAACAGCTATCACTCAAGTATTAAAGTCGCTCTGTTTAAAGCACTATATGGAAGGAAATGTTGTTCACCAGTCTGTTGGACTGAAATTGTTAGAAACCCATTAGCTGGACCTGTGATTATCGAAGAAATAACAAATAAGATCATACAAATCCGAAAACGAATGAAAGCTGCTAGAGACAGACAGAAAAGCTATGCTAACAAACGAAGGAGGCCCTTGGAATTTCATGTAACATTTGTCAAAAACGGATTTCAAAACCCGCTCCGTTTTGTAATCGAATATTAAGTTATAAATGTCACTTGTGTATTTATGTTATATTTGATTTTTAATGATACATAATTAATAAACAAACTAAACTATAAAAATTATTTTTGATAAAAAGTGAAAACAAAATAAATAAAAATAAAATGATGCTGCCGGGACTCGAACCCGGGTCAGCCGGAATTTAAACCCAAAGACTTAACGCTCACACACATCACCACTCCGCCACTTGTTTGTTTTCTGTCAACTTAGGGAAACAAATAACTCTTATACACAAACCTAGTTAAACCGGTTGCACCAACTGAGAAACCGAAATCGGCAATTCAACCGTCTAATCGTTTGATTAATCGCACATTCAGGTTTATAACCGATGCACCGACGATTTTAATCAATTCAGATTTGAATGAACTTCAATTTTGATCATCATCGGTTTTTATAACCGAAAATAATCAAAGTCCAGAATTACTTCAATCAAGACCCCTCTCGCGACTCAGAAACATCATACCAACTTTCCATTTCATTTTCGTCACACATTCGGTCCATCAGAACGCTTAAATCAACTCGCCGGAAATTTCTGCAATTCGCGTTCTGCAAGTTCGCCGGAAAACCGTATTCATCATCAAAACGGTTATTCTTTCAATACCGTCGTAGTCTAACAATTGTTAAGCTATTTTAACTTAAACCTTTCAATTGAAATCGGATTCAGACACCGTTATCAGATAATTCCAGTTCGCCGGAAAATTTCTGGAAATCTTTATTTCCGTCTGTGAAACGGTAAGGACCTTCAATCACACTGTTAACGTTTGTTTATCACTTCAATTCCACGATTGGCTAATCAAAACGGTTAATTGTTTTGTTCAGTTGAAGTGCACAAAAACAGAGCCGACGCATTGCCGGAAACTCTGTGATAATCATTCCTACGGTATGTTTACTTCCAACACCGTCTCTGCTATTTCATTTTAGTCTTATGAATGATTGATAATCGTAAAAGCAAGAAACGGATTAGTAACACAGTCGACTGTAAATTGAGTGAAGAAGACGGGAAAATAGTTAAGTTATAAGTTTATTTAAAATCGATATAATGAACGGGTTAGACACACAGTCCAGCGGTGGACTGTGTGCAAACATATACACATACGGCGCGAGTTCGAATCCTGTCCCAGCTTTACTCTCTATAAAATGCCTTTTTGTTTAAAACTGAACCGGGTTAATCTTTGTTAGTTGTTAAGTATAATAAAAACCGAAATATTAACCAGGTTAGACACACAGTCCAGCGGTGGACTGTGTGCAACACTAACTCGCACGTCACGCGTTCGAGTCTGGTTAACAGCACCGGTTCGTTGATTTAAAATCTTTTTAAAAACAAATGAATTTTGAATAAATCGAATTAGTATATAAATATAATTAAAAACAAGATTATTTCGGTTAGACACGTAGCTCAGTTGGTAGAGCTGCGTGCACGCGTACGGGAATTCTCGGGTTCGAGTCTCACCCAGCGCATACATGCACACTGAAACCCAACCGGTCAACAAGTCAACGGTCAACGGTCAACGCAAAAATAAACAATTTTTTTATATTTTTATTTATTTGATTTAATTTAAAAATCAATTAAAAATACTTAAAAATAATATTTTTAAAGATAGAAAATAACCTTAAACTCACAAAAATATATCTAAAAATTCCATTAAAATCCTTAATAAAATCCACTCATTTACTATATTTTTTTCCGTTCTTATTTAGGTTAGTAATTCTCGTTGTTCAACTCTCCCGACTCGTGCCATCTCATCATCTCCAATCAAACGCACCCAATGTGAGTGAATCACAAATTCCCCGTTTTAATCACGTTTTGGGGTGTATCATGTGTCTTGCTATATATTATATTTAAATCATTGTGCATACATCATATCATGAACATGTGTATTCAGTTTGTTTCAACTGTTGTGTGGTTATCGTTGGATGCAATTTATTATTTTCAGTACATGCAATTTCATAGGCCGCCGCTCCCCATTACATTATGAGCGTTGAGCATGTTCCCCATTACATTATGAGCGTGAACCTGGCGTGCCCACATACGATCGGCTCCGTTTGATTGAGCCTTGATCGCACAGATATTTTTCATTTTCAGTACATGCAATACGATCGGCTCCATTTGATTGAGCCTTGATCGCACAGTTTCATTCATGTTATTTATCGTATGATGTTGGTATGTTAATGTATGCTATCGTGTGTTATTGTATGTTATAGTTGTGATTGCTATTGCTACTGCTTGGTTATTTACATTTGCTCATTTATGATTATGCACAATTTTTCATTGATAAACTAATAAGTAAATCAATAATAAATGTTTATCTAACAAGGTTCACTCGCCAACTTATGTTGACCCAAAAACCCCCATTTTTACACATGATACAGGTGAACCAGCTGCAGCAAGAAACACTTAGGATTGGACTAGAAGAATAAAATGATTTAGAGTTTGGGATTGTTTTGCTTGGTTTATTTTCTTTGTATTGTATGGACATGTTTGGATATTTGGGAATGTAATTTTGGCTTTAATAAATATGAAACATATTAGTAAATATCATGAGCTTTGGTGATAACCAATTATGCCCCGACTCTTATTCCGCTGCGGGTCGGGTGTGACATTTCAAGTTGGTGATAAAGTATTACTAAAGGTTTCGCACTAGAAAGGCATTATTCGTTTCAGTAAAAAGGGGAAACTAAGCCCACGCTATATTGGACCATTTAAGATAATTGGAAGAGTTGGTCTCGTAACATATAAGTTAAAACTACTAGAGGAACTACAAGGAATTCATGACACGTTTCATGTGTCCAACCTAAGAAAATGTTTGGCAGGTGTGTCCATTAAGATGCCTTGGCAGGAGGTTCAGATAAATGACAAGTTGAATTTCATAGAATGTCATATCCAGATCGTAAATCGACGATTAAAGAAATTGAGAAACAGAGAGTTCCTTCTAGTTCGAGTTAAGTGGAATGCAAGGAGAGGACATGAAAAGACATGAGAAAAAGAAGATGATGAGAGTTCAGGATCCGGTGGTTCTAGACGGAATTTTGGGTAGAAATGGAACTAATACAGTAGAATGTTATATGTTTTATTCATACCAAAAGAGTATACATCTTTACAAGTTGGTGAAATTCGACGTTTCCCTTTTGGAACTCCAAAACTTACAAAACAATGAACACACAACACTATTTATAGACCTGACTCACCTTGTGCGTACTGAGCTTTTGACTTCGTATGAAGTGACACTTCCGCATCGTTCTCGTTCGCACTTAAGTTGTGTGTTTATATCTAATCTATACAATATTCAACACACGCTCTATCTAGCCTATTCGCACAATGACGAACATAAAGTGCATCAACAATTCCCCCCTTGGATGTCACTCTCGAAGCTTGATTTGATCTTGAGATATGAGAGCTGTGTTTGAATATTCTGCAACTTCAATCAGGTATCTGTCGATGTCGTAGAATGCGTCAACAAATTCCCCCTTGACTTATGATTCAGGTTTGCAATTTCTTCAATAATTCCCCCTAGAATAAATATTCAAGTGTTTATTTCCGGGTTCCCGACCTCCTCTAATTTGCTTAATCGATAAATTTTCTTGAATAACCACCAACTTGAAAGTAATCAATGCGGCTTCTCCGTTTCAACTTTAACCACATCTGTGTTCGGTTTTAGCGCACTCCTATGCTCGATCCTTTGATCTTCAAAAACCCAACCGGCAATTGATAAAAACTTCGAATCACCACAGTGGTAAACTTCAAGTTTGTGAATACCCACGAAAATTTGAAATTCCGGTTTACATAATCACATTTAAGCTACTCCTAGCAAAACGATAATCTTCTCAATCAGCAAAACTTCATCGGAATCAAATCATCTTGAAACACATCAAATTTGAGAAACATTCTTTCACGATCAAAATTATATTCTTCCTCTTCAGTCACAATAACAGATATATAGTCATCTCCGATAGACACACACAACTTAATCAGCAAACATCATCATTCAACGGCGGTTAGTCTGAAGAACAATTCATCTGCTTAAAGACTAAAAATCTTGGCAGCTAAGACCATCATTGAGCATTCGTGTATGCAAAATAACTTGAATGACCTTAGGTCTCCTCGGTAATTTTTGATACAGCTAATCCTACTAAACCTAAGACCATCACCGAACATTCGTGTATACAATATAACTTGAACATCCTCAAATTTCCTCGGTATCAACAAAACTGCTAATCCTTCTAACCCACCCTCATTGAAGATCGGGACTCTAACCCTTAGACATCAATCTATATCACGATCTGAAAATTTTGAACCTCCTGTGATCACGAACTAACAAATGTAGATCTTCTGCATCCCCGGATAATCTGAAATCGGAACCACCAAAATACTGTTGCATAGTCAGGAATTTCAAAAATGTCGGAATTTCAATATATTCACATGGAATTTTTTCCCCCTCGTTTTTGCAAATTCTGACATAACTAAACTCTTCACTAAAAAACTCCACTATGCGAAAAATATGTCACTTTGGTCCACAAAAGTGCATTTTTCATCAATGTGGATTTTACGTTAAGGCCCATAGGTTTCCAGTTGGTATATCAATGGCCCTGGTTCAAATATTTGATATTTTTTTCTACACTCGCACACAACCCACAATACACAATTTAGTTTTTAATTGTTTTTATTTATTAAAATGTTAGCAATTCATACACAATGAAATATTTTAACATATTGGTTTTTTAAAACGTTTTTCGTTTTACCCCGCACTCCAATCAAGTTATTTTTTCTTTTTTGTTAACAAATATACATTTCTATCCTTAAACTTTTGTAATGTATATTTTTATGTCATCATTTCGACGTGACCTTGCTTATTTTTATTGTCTTTTTGATGTTATTTTTTACACGGTGAATACTAATGTATCGACGTTTCAACATCCACTTGCTTATTTTTCATCATCTTTTGGATGTTATTTTTTATGGGTGAATACTAATGTACAAGCAGTTAAATAGTTGAAACCAAACCTTACATATTTTCTGCCACATCTACATCCAATGTGAATTACCGTCACATCACACTAAAAAATATGAAAAATCGATGCCCACCATGAAACACCAACTTAATACAACCCTAACTTAATCTTTTATCTAATAAATGGGGATTAAGGCTGAAGTCATATGACCAAATTCACTCTATCTAAGGCTGCAATTTAAAAAAGATGATGTCAATTCTTAAATCCATGATATCATATTTTATTTGAATTTTAAACAATAAATAAATAAATCCCTGCAAGAGTAATTAAAATCCCTACAACATTTTCATTGGGCCAAACTTCTCCCACAATTAAACCTGTTCTTTTTGCACGCTCTTCGATCCCTTCTCTTCTCCCTCATCGATAAGCATGTTTAAATTTCCATCTTTATTCACCAGACCTGTATCTTTCTCAATCCCTTTTCTATTTGTTTTCCCTAATCACTTCAAACAAACCCTAGAGCTCTTCGTCTGTCATCACAAGCAAGCATCAAGGTTACTTTTCTTCTATCTCTAATCGATTCAATGTATGTTTTCTTTCATGATTCATGTTTATTATATGTATAATCTTGATATAACATTACTTTTTTCAGCAATTTTAATTATTATATTTGAAACCTGGTTTTAAAATTCCCAGGTGTGTGAATCCAGCTTCGTTTGATTAGGAGTAGTATTTGATATCTACATCATTGTTGGTTTGATTGTTGTATGTTATGTTTGATTCTTAATTTCAGGCGATTAAGAGGATTGATTGGAGAATAAGATGCTTGTGATTTCGATTCCTTTTCTTAGCAAACCCTAACTCTTCTCCATCGTGCATCCTCGTGATCAATTTTACCCTGAATCTACCCACTTGCAACACCAATTTGAAGCAGAATTCAGGTTTCTTCATACTTTTCTTTCAATTTATCAGTTCAATTTGTTGTTTCATTCAATTATTCACATTGATTAGCTCTTTGATAAACTGTTTTGGTTTATTTTCCCTAATAATGCTAGCTTTAGAAGATAATTTTTCTTTATTTAACCTAATTTTCTTGAGTACACTTGATTTATTTATTTATTTTTCTTCTTTTTTTTTGCAATTTTTCGCTTACTGTCCGTCCAACTCTGATGTTATTCTTTTGCTTGATAATATTTACCCTCTCTGGCACAAGCTGAATGTGAAATAAGTGAAGATTTACCGAAAACTACAATTTACAGGTATGGTAGTCGATTTATATCAGTTAAGGTTAGTAATCTCATACTAATTGTGGAAGTTGTCTTCTTTATTAGTATATGTTTATCTATAATGGTAGATAGATGGGAAATGCCTTATTGACCTTGCTATATATGCTTCATGATGTCGAGCTTCTGCCTCCAATGATGGTAGGTTTTGTGATATTTGTATTGTGTTTATAGTTTTAGGATTGCATACCAATTGTTTGATAAAATCTCTAGCCAAACTAACAAGACATGTATATTAGATGCTTTGCATCTCAATCCAATGTTTTTAAAAAGATTGTTCGCAACATTCGTTTTGGGGAATACCATTTGGCCGGATTTTTCACTACATTCGTTGCCGAAAAAATAGGAAGACCATGGATGAGAATCTGGTTTGTGTTTGATTTTTCAAAATATGCATGTTTCTCCAAATCCAAAATGCTTTTGTTTTAAAAAGACTATATATTTATATCATTTCTACTAGAATTTTTTATATTGGTTTTGATTAGGGTTATGGAATTCAGATTATTTCATACAGTTGCTTTTATGGGTTCGACTTTTGCTTTCTTTCTTTTTGGTGTCGAATCTTTGAACGTGGAATGGCATTTGTGATTGCAACTTAAAGGTTAGCCTAATCTTCTTATAGAATTGAAACAAATAATTAATCATTTTTTTGGCTTTAAACTACCTTCTATCCTGTTAAGAAAGACTTGGCTTGGATGCAAACTAGGCTGCTATAGTTGTTAATTTTTGTATGGACCCTTATAAGTTATTTCTACATTTAGTTATTATTCTTAGAAGTTCAAGAAGTGAATGTGACAAATGGCAAATAATCGGTAATTCCATACAATTTAATCACTAATTTGATACTATAATCTCATGCATATTATCGTAATTTAATTGCGTACCTGAGTCGTACGTTATTAGGACAAGTAAACCTGATCATAACATATATTGGTTTCCGTTACAACATGAAACAAACCAAAACAATGCCCTAAAAGTGTTGGTAGAAAGTGTTGGACGCACTAAAGGCGGTGACACTAACTGTGTCGGTAAACCCGCTAAAACGAATCAGGACAAGAAATAACGGCATGTTGATGCCATGCCTGAGTCCATATACAAATGAAAACACATATTTGAGATCAACCATTACAATAATACATAAATTTTCGGTATAACGCCTAAATTGCAAAATTGTCCGTTTCGACCAAAAAGGCGACAAATGTCGATTTGTCCGCAAGACTAATTCGGAGGATTCCGAATGTGAGAATAAGGATAAAACAATGTTAAGCATCCTAAAATAATATAAGAATAGCAAGAATTCATAAAAGACATTGTTTCCGGTCATTCGTCAAGCAATGCACAATTGACCGGAAAGCGGTCGATTGTCGAAACGACGAATATTTTAGTGGCCGATAGCCTCATTCGGGCATCTAGCGAACTAGTTAAGCCTCATTTGGAACTCAGAATCCATTCAATTAACATGAGGTCACGGAAACACAACTTTCGAAAAAGTTCGACGGCGGAATATAAAAGTGCCGATATCGATCGAACGATCGAACGAAAGACATGTCGGCCATCCTAACTCATCGTATATTCGTCTAGGGAACTAGTCATGCATATTTTTAGCTCGGAAATGCACTAAGTAGACGCCATATTAATTGTGGTGGTCGAAAACGAAAGCTTCCGGTACCAAATAAATAGTTTCGTTTATTAGCGATTATTACGACGATGAGCGATCTAGCGACGTATCCGTCATCCGAAACTTATATTGGAGGATCATGTGGATTAAATACCATGTAAATGCACCGTAAACTCTAATCTTATACTTAAGATGCTGGATCATTAACCCTAATCACCATACTTAACTAAATGACCAAAAAATCTAACTTTTAACATGTGTAAAAAAAATAAAAGTTTCACTTTACCCCCCCCCCCCTTGGATTGACGGTTTCAAGTGGGCCCATGCCCACTTGATTTTGTTGAAAATCAAAGCCTATAAGTATGGTGCTTAGATTGGTGGTGGACTTGAAGAATGATGTGATTATATATATCATGATTTCACAAAATCTTATCATTTTCTTCAACACAAAATTGCAACCATTTCTCTTCCTTGTTTCCCCTAGCTCATGGCTCCACCACCACCACTATACACCCCAATTGTGCCACCCTAAAACACCACAATCTCTACACTTTAAAGCCTAATCAAGTTCACTAAAAAAGCTAGCAAGGATGGAGATCATTAGGGCTTCTTAAGGAGCTTCATATTCTTCAATAATCATCTAGAACTTGTGCACCCTTTGTAAGCTAAACTCATCCATAATCTAGCTTATTTTTATGCTTAGATTATTAGTGTACAAGTTGATCATCTTGAAAATCAAGAAAAGATAAACCAAAAACCCTAACTCTCAACATAATAATAACACTAAATATTGTTTATTCTGTGTTGATTATATGTTTATATGATAGTTAGCATGTTGAAGTTATTTATGATAAAAGTATGACATAAAAGTTGGATGATCTTGTGTGATTTAGTGAAAAATGAAGATTTAAACATGATAAGGTTTAAATCTAAACAAGATCATCCACTACATCATCCATGAAAAATACTACAATTTAAGGATAATTTTTATGCATATGAATGATTTTATGAGAAGTAAACATTTGTATTTAAGTTGTAATCACCTTAAAAATGAGTAGTAATCAACGGGTTAAATGCATGGACTTGATTAAATAACATGCTAAAGCAGTGATTTGAAGTTGTTAATAAATATTGAAAACCCTATTGATTTACTAAAATTTTTAACGATAAAAAGTCATGGATGATGATAGCTTGATAATGAAAAATAAATATTAGATAGATTGTTGATGTTGATTATGAGTTTAAACAGGTTTTAAATACGTTTTTGAAACGTGGAACACCATAGTTTAGGGGAAACTATGGCGAAATTTTATAAAAATCTAATCGCAATTAAAACATGATTAGTGAGGTGATTAGCGGGACTAAACGCGATTAGTAACTTAAATCGTCATTAAGTAAGCTCATATGACAAGGGTTATCCCTAAATGCCCAAGTGTTTAACAAAGATATATAATATATATATATATATATATATATATATATATATATATATATATATATATATATATATATATATATATATATATATATATATGAGTAAAATAATACTTTTTACAAATATAAATTTCTACTCGGAAAATAATACAAGTACATATACATATATATATATACACACATTTGTTACCAATAATTTGTATGTATAAGTATGTGTATTGTATTAGAAACTTAAGGTATTCACAATAAAAATACCCAATCATAAACAAAATACAAACACTTGATCAAGACACTAAGTGTTGGTGACATAACAATTATGTTCTTGAAATGCGTCGAAACAATAATCGGAAAAACGACGGGTGAATCGCCGGCACGAAAGAATCATTACGACAACGGACGATTCTTGACGAAAACAAACATGTAATAAACGACGCCGACGACGAGTATAATATATATTTAAGACGTTCAACATATATATATATATATAATATATAATATATATATATATATGTTATCGAAATCAAAATCCGAAAAAGTTAAAAATATAAAAAGCTAGAAAATTATAAGTAAATACTTATAAAAATGGGCCTTAATAAAATAAATGGGGGCTAGGCCCAAATTATAAAAGTCTTAGACAAGACTCAATTCCAAAATATTTATGGATGAGGCCCACAACTAATAAAAGCCCAAGAATATAAATTACATGGGCTAGGCCCAAAATATAAATTACATGGGCTAGGCCCAATGACATAAAAACCTGGGCTAGGCCAAAAAACATAAATTACATGGGCTAGGCCCAATGACATAAAAACATGCGCTAGGCCCAAATACATAAATTACATGGGCTAGGCCCAATGACAAGAAAACATGGGCTAGGACCAATTACATGTGAAGGGCAAGGCCTAGTTCACACACAATCTGAAAACAATAGTACAAGGTCCATTGAGGCCTAGGTGTCTATTGAACTCCATACACATGTAGGTTACATACGTGTGGGGACATCGATCGACAACATACGACTTAACGGAATGCAAAGACTGTGAGTTCATGTCCCTCCTTTCAATTATTTCAAGTTTTGTTTTTAAACCATCGATGGGAAATACATGTCGTGTCAAAACATTATGTTAGCTATGGGTTAGTTGATAACACGATTATTTGTGCGTAAGTAGGATGATGACAATAGTAACCATTAATCACTTAGTGACCAAGGTGCAAAAGAAGTAGATCTATTGAGTTTGAGACCCGCGCCACTCCTGGTTGGTATACCCTTCGGAGTGCTTTTGTGATCCCAATGACGTCAAAGTTGTCTCGGTTTGGTTACTTACTTATGACACATATATGTGAGGGTGCTCGCGACACACATGATAGATCCTTAATAACTCATTGATGCTAATAGCATACTCGGATTTCAATACAGGTTTTCAAAGATGACATTTTGATACGAAAACATTTGACTACATGAACTCGCCAACTTTATGTTGACTTTTTAAAATTACATGTATTTCAGGATGCAAGGCATGAGCTGGTGATAGGATCTGGGTATGGGAATTTGTCAAGACAACGTTGTACCACCTTTTGGAGGGTTTGCCTTTTATATCCCAACTTCGTATGGGTATATAGGGGTCAAAGCCTCAATATGAAATTGTGTTGAAAACAATGTCTTATTTTGGAACAATGTGTTTTAAACTATTTTTGTAATGGTAATCTGAAACAGATAACAATGTGATTTCACTTTTGAAAGTTGTAAGTGTGTAAGGAAACTTAGTAATGGTATGACATCTTTTTATTTAATATTGTTTACTAAATTGGATGCAATGATTACCTAATAGTCACACACTTACGCTTCCGCTAGGACCGGGGTGTGACAGGTTGGCATCAGAGCTCTGATTGTAGTGAACTGGGGAAAAACTTTTTATTAAAAGTTTGTCTACAATCACCAGGGGCTCACACATGAAAAAAAGTTTAAAACATGATAGAAATGTTTTGGAATTATAACAATATAACAAAAAGGTTTTCATTGTGTCACGATAACACAAGGATCTATCACACAAGCTCAACTATAAGTGTTGGGCAGAGTCAATACATGATTAGTCAATAATGGATAGGACACAAAATAGTAAGATTACATGGAAAACAGAAGAACCAAGTCGTGCATGAGAATTGGTGATTAATATAAAATATATCACAAATTACTAACTTATATAATATATTCATTGTACGGATTATTTGCCAGAACTATGTCTTCCTCATCGAGCTACGAAGAAGACCCTGAAGAGTATGTATCCGATGATGGGTATGACCCCGACGCTGAGGCCCTACCCCTAGGGGATGGAGCCGAACACGGAGACTTTGAGGACTTTCAGCCGCTTGCCCTGATCGACCCTATGGAGGAGGATGCACCACCGGCAGACGATGTGCTGGCCGCCCCGCAGCCCCCGCATGATGTCATCGTGTATGGCCATCCAGAGGGCGAGCATGTTATTGTACATTTGGTTGTGCCTCTTGCTATAGTCCCTCTAGTTATTGATCTAGACGATGATGACGACGATATACCCGTGTTCCACGTTGAGCACATGGAGGACGCCTTAGGCGACGATGAGGTCTTTGATAATATAGCTATACTCGAGATTCCACCCCCTGATATACCAGTTGTTGACATCTCGTCATCCACCGATGCTGCTCTGAGTGAGCATGAGGCAAATGATGCCTCATCTGCCACCCCATGCACACCTGTATCTATGTATTCACCCCCTGCGGCCTCACCGGCTCGCGCTAGTTCATTCCCAGTCAGTGCTCCGACCCCTGGACCCACTCACTACGCTGGCCCCGCCCGATACTATTCACTGAGCGGCACTCCACGTGCCCCAGAGCAGCCACCACCATATTTCTCTAGGAGGTCCACTTACCACCCTGTTTACAACCCATCTGCAAGCCGGACCCTCCCATATGGCAGGACCTTCTTTCTCTGATAGAGCACCCCCCATGTATGCCCCACATCCCATACCACCTCCAGCAGGCATGTTTACCCCGACACCTCCACCGGGCATGAGCCTTTCTGACCCTTATCATCCCTCACACTTCCCTCCGATTCCTGTGGAGGAGAGAGTGACTTCACATGACCCACAGCTCTCTCTGATCTTCTAAGGATCTGGGAGTTAGAGACTCAGCGTACTGCTCACGCCACTGCCAGAGCGACACCCCACCACTGTCATCACCGATACCATCCCCACCATCATACCCACACCATCACCATCACCACCACCACTACCCCTATCACCACCACCACCACCACCACTACCCCTATCACCACCACCAACCCACCTTTTTACTACCCATTTCACCACTCGTCATGCCCATCCGAGGCACGAGTGCAGGAGTTAGAGCAGTTTCAGACTGATGCTACTAGGCGCATTTCTAGCCTCGAGGAGGAGATGGCCTACCATCGTAGTTTGTTTCCCCGATCACCATTTCCACCCCCCCCTCCACCCCAGTAGCATGTTTGTGAATATCTTTTGGGGATCAGATGTACTTTTGAATGATTTGGCTCATGAAGACATAGCCTTGAATATCCCAGCTTTTGGAAGACAACTTGGTGACGAGAAGAAGCAATGTGGAAGAAAATTGTACTTTTGTAATGTAAAAAACTTGTATTGACTAGGGTTGTTATCCCTAAGTCCCGTTTGGCTCTTCAGGAACAAATTGTAACAAGTTGTCATTGTATAAAAGTGTATTTCTTTGTTACATTGTATTTCTTTTATTTATGGTTGATTATGTCATGAGTGGTGATTATTATGATTGATGCATTATGTGATATTATGATTATATTAGATTATTATGGTCGCTATTGATGGATGTATGCGTTGATATATATTTATTATTATCGTACGATTTACATAATTAAAAATAATAAATAAATAAATAGTAATAATAACATGAAATTATTATTCGGCTAATTGTGAGCGACATATTGTATTAGAAGACGATGCCGCCCCGCAGAAGAAGTTCAAACATAATGCCCTACCAACAACACAAGAGGAGCTGAATGAACACATATCCCAAGCCATTGCACAGTACGAGGCTAACCACTCTGAGCATAGCGGCGGTACCGGAGGTTCAACAGGAGTAAATCCTCCAACCGGTAATACACGGTTACTCATAAAACCGCAATACACTCTCATCCATCTCATTCGTGCTATTTGGTTACTCATGCTTAAATAGTGTATCCAATGATTTAAGGTTGCACTTATAAACAGTTTCTTGATTGCAAACCTCTGAACTTCGATGGAACCGGAGGCGCTGTAGGCTTCGTACACTGGACTGAGAAAACAGATTCAGTCATCCGAATGAGTAAGTGCCCGGCTGAACTAAGAGTCACCTATGTTACTGGACTCTTTGTGGATGGAGCTCTATCATGGTGGAACCTTCAAGTCCAAACCAAGGGCGATGATGCTGCATACGCCCTGACCTGGGAGGAACTTAAGGAGATGATGAGAAAGAAGTATTGCTCAAGATCGAAAATTCAAAAGTTGGAGACAGAATTTTGGAATCTAAAAATGATTGGTTCAGACATTGCTGGGTATACGCAACGATTCCATGATTTATCCCGAGTGGTGCCATATCTAGTGGAGCCTGAATTTAAGCGTATTGAGAGGTACATTAGATTCTGAGTTTGGTTACCTCTTCAAAACCCACTGAGATTGGTGAAGCAATTGAACTATCTGTCAGCCTGACTGAGGAGGCTGTACGTCAGGGGAGGTTACCTAAGTGTAGTGGGAACAAGAAAGAATCTACTGAGGAGACTACTGATTCCAACAAACGAAAATTTTCTCATTTCAAAAAGGCTCTCAAGGTAACAACAACAGTAACAAGAAACAAGCCGCGAGAGAGGTCAGAGAAACAAAGGCATACGTTACCACTACCACAAACACTGCTGTTAAGAAATCTTATTCGGGGGATGCACCGAAATGTCCCAAATGTCCTTTCCACCACCATGGGGAACATCGAGGCCTAAGTGTGGAAAATGTGGTAAATTTGGACATCACACCGATGTGTGCCGGGGGACCAATATCAGAGAACAAGGTTGTTTTGGATGCGGAGACAAAGGCACTTCAAGAAAGATTGTCCTAAAGTTAATCAAGCACGAGGAAGAGCATTTGTAATTGGAGCTAAGGATGTTCGCTAGGATCCAAACGTGGTCACCGGTACGTTCCCTATCAATGATCACTTTGCATCTATTCTTTTTGATACCCGGGTAGATTTCAGTTTTATTTCTAAGGAGTTTAGAGATATACTTGGGGTAACGTCGAGTAAATTAAATGTTCCCTACTTGATTAAGCTAGCTAATGGGATATTAGTAGAGTCGAAAGAAATAATAAAGAAATGTACGTTAGAATTGGGTGATGAATGTTTGATATAGACCTATTACCAGTTCAACTGGGTAGTTTTGATGTTGTTATTGGGATGGATTGGCTGTCCAATAATCGAGCCGAAGTTATATGTCATGAGAAATCATTCACATCCCCTTATCCGACGGAGAACACTTGATAATTCACGGTGAGAAGCATGACACACCTCTACGAATCATAAACTGCATGAAGGCTCGAAAATGTTTGAGGAAAGGATGCATCGCTTTTCTTGCCATGTGGTGGATAAGAAGGCCGAGGAGCGCACGATTGAAGACATACCAGTAGTCACGGAATATCCCGAGGTCTTTCCGGAAGACTTGCCAAGGCTACCTCCTTATAGACAAGTGGAATTCCATATTGATTTAGTGCCAGGAGTTGCACCTGTGGCAAAAGCTCCATATCGACTAGCACCCTCGGAGATGCAGGAATTATCTACGCAGTTGCAAGAGCTGCTCGACAAAGGTTTCATAAGACCGAGTTTCTCGCCTTGGGGAGCTCCAGTGCTATTTGTGAAAAAGAAGGACGGAACCTTTCGAATGTGCATCGACTACTGGGAGTTAAACAAGTTAACTATCAAGAACCGGTACCCATTACCAAGAATCGATGATCTATTCGATCAGTTGCAAGGGTCGAGTTTTTACTCGAAAATTGATTTAAGATCCGGGTATCATAAGTTGAGAATCCAAGAGGAAAGCATTCCTAAGACAGCGTTTCGGACTCGCTATGGTCATTACGAGTTCCTTGTTATGCCCTTTGGCCTAACGAACGCCCATGCAGTATTCATGGATTTGATGAACCGGGTATGTAAGCCATACCTTGACAAGTTCGTAATCGTTTTTATAGATGACATACTGATATACTCACGAACCGAGAAAGAGCACGAACAACACCTGAGAACCATTTTGGAATTTGTTAGGACGTTCTGAGACCGTTGATACTTGAGTTTAATAGTTTGTAGCTTGATTGTAATAGTTAGTAAAACTAGAAGGGCTAAAAGTGTAATTTTTGGTAACTGTACCTGTAGCGGCGTATTTAAAGTCCCAGCGTATTTATTAAATACGCTGGGTAGTCAGGGTGTATATATATGCTGATCAATGAAACCCTAGTCAAAGTTTCTTGGACAGATTTTGGTGATTCTCTTATGTTGTGATTTTTGCTATTGTGCTTACATCCGCATATCCAGGTGCTGTTATTGATTACATGTTATTGGGATTTCATATGCAACACTAGTTGTTTGATCCATTCAAGATTCTTCATCTTCTTAGTTTGGTTTTTCTTAACTTTTACACATTCAAACAACTAATCTTCAGTTGTTTGAGTGATAACAATCAACCACTGTGATCCGAATCTGTTTTAGGAATCACAATTTGGTATCAGAGCCTTTGTGCTCTTGATTGTTTGGGTTTTTGTTAAGATTCTTCAAGTTTTGAAGGTTTTTTAAAAGTTTTCAAAGTTTCAAGGTTTTTCAAATTTTTGGACTTAAAATGGCTTGATCTGGTGTGTTTATTCATTGGGTAGTTGTTTAATCAGTGTTTTGGTAAACATTTGGGTCATTTTGGTACAAAGAAACATGGATTTTGAGTCGTTTTTGGGTGATTAGAGGGTTTTTGTTCGTGCTTAAACCCTGCTGGGCGTATTTAAGTTTGAAGGCAGAGTATTTAATTTGAAGCCAGAGTATTTAATTTGAAGGTAGAGTATTTATGTTTGAAGGCAGAGTATTTATGTTTGAAGGCAGCGTATTTAAACTTGAAGGCAGTGTAGATAATCTTGATGGTAGAGTAATTAACTTGAAGGCAGTGTAGATAAACTTGAAGGCAAAGTAATTAAACTTGAAGGCAGTGTAGATAATCTTGAAGGCAGAGTAATTAATCTTGAAGGCAGTGTAATTATATTTACACCAGCTTCAAAGCCAGCGTAATTATGAGAGTCAGCGTATATATCCGAAGGCGACTTCGGGGTCAGTGGTATAAATCTTTTGCGATTTTATCATGGTGTTCGGCGGTTTTAGCCAAGTATGTGTGTGTCTGATCTATCAGCGTAATTGTTTTGTCGCCGGTCCAAGAGACTTGTCACTCAAACCAGCGACAATGAATTTTTGAGCGCATTTGACTGATCGGACTTAGAACTCATTGACCAGCGTAATTAAGCCTCGTAACACATATCAGCGTATTTTTGTGCCCAGTTCCAGTTAACCTGAGTAATTATCTTGCTGTTAACAAATTGAACTTAAAACCGAATCAAAATGTTCTAAATCAGTTAACCCGCATTGCACAAGTTGAACTTGAAACCAACACTGGAACCCAAGATCTTGTTCAGAAAGAATATGACATTTTGGAAGTATTCGCGGAGAAAGTCTGTCAAATCACATCAGCCGCTTTCAAATATGCTGACAAAAATGAAGAAAGTTGGTAATCCCGTCACCAACTATGCCTCAATCAAGAAGCTTTTAGACTCTCTTCCAAAAGAGTGGAGCTTACAGTGTATGATGTTCAAAAGAACTTTCTTGACCAGTACCACTCCAGTCACTCTTTCGGATTTGATCAACACTTTAAAGGCCTTTGAAATGGACGTGCTCAAGAGAGAGATGAATCAAGCAGGATACTCTCAAAAATCCGTCCAATCCACTGTTGCTGCTGCTCCCAAGAACATGGCATTCCTTGCCCCCATAACCTCCGGTGGTTTAAGCTCTCAAAGTACTAGTGCATCTTACTTTAATGCTTCTGCAAGCTCTACAAAGGCTCCACGGTCTATCGAAAAGACTACTATGATCGGTGATGCTCAAGCTATGAAGGAGGAAGCTAGTAGCAGTGTCATGAAGGAAATAGATCAAGCTCTTGCA
This sequence comes from Scalesia atractyloides, assembly GCA_947069175.1. Taxonomy (NCBI): domain Eukaryota; kingdom Viridiplantae; phylum Streptophyta; class Magnoliopsida; order Asterales; family Asteraceae; genus Scalesia; species Scalesia atractyloides. The sequence continues at coordinate 66,192,892 of CAMTDV010000022.1, forward strand.
GCAGCAACGAAAGTGGAGTCCTCCAAAGAGAAAGAAGAAAAAGACTTGGTAAATGGCATACCCTACGAATTCAAAGTGAAATTGTGCTCACAACCGTGTGTTAATGTCGTGGCTCACTATAAATCCCTCAATCATGACATAACAATTGATCAATACACTTAGTGTTGGTGACATAACAATTATGTTCTTGAAATGCGTCGAAACAATAATCGGACAACCGAGATGATGCGAACAATAGGCGAACATTCAAGATTTCACCGTCAGTCGATACAATGGTAATGCGGCCGAAGTCATTACGACAACGGACGATTCTTGACAAAAACAAACATGTAATAAACGACGCTGAGACGAGTATAATATATATTTAAGACGTTCAACATATATATATATATATATATATATATATATATGTTATCGAAATCAAAATCCGAAAAAGTTAAAAATATAAAAAGCTAGAAAATTATAAGTAAATACTTATAAAAAATGGGCCTTAATAAAATAAATGGGGGGCTAGGCCCAAATTGTAAAAGTCTTGGACAAGGCCCAATTCCATAATATTTACGGATGAGGCCCACAACAAATAAAGGCACAAAAATATAAATTACATGGGCTAGGCCCGAAAACATAAATTACATGGGCTAGGCCCAATGACATAAAAACATGGGCCATGCCCAAAGACATAAATTACATGGGCTAGGCCCAATGACATAAAAACATGGGCTAGGCCCAAAGACATAAATTACATGGGCTAGGCCCAATGAAATAAAACATGGGCTAGGCCGAAAGACATAGATGACATGGGCTAGGTCCAATGACAATAAAACATGGGCTAGACCCAAAGACATAGATGATATGGGCTGGCCCGATGACAAGAAAACATGGGCTAGGCCCAAAGACATAGATGACATGGGCTAGGCCAATGACAAGAAAACATGGGCTAGGCCCAATGACATGTGAAGGGCAAAGCCAGTTCACACACGATCTGAAAACAATAATATATATATATATTATATATATATATATATAATATATATAATTGAGAAATATATATAACAATATTAATCAACAAACAAACTACCAACACTATGATAACATTTAAACGTTGTTCTATCATAACAAAGAAATACATAACAAGAATTCAAGATGAATAATGAGTACAAGGTCCATTGAGGCCTAGGTGTCTAATGAACTCCATACACATGTAGGGTACATACGTGTGTGGACACGATCGATAACAATACTGTCACACCCCGACCCGCAGCGAAATAAGAGTCGGGGCATAATTAAGTTATCACCAAAGCTCATGATGTTTACTAATATGTTTCATATTTATTAAATCCAAATTACATTTCAATGTTCCAAGTCAAATTCATACAATACAAGGAAAGGAAAAATTAACTAAATCAAATCCATAATCTAAACTGGTTTATTCTTCTAAGCCGCCCTATATGTTTCTTGCTTCAACTTGATCACCTGTATCATGTGTAAAAATGGGAAAATTTTGGGTCAACAAAAGTTGGCGAGTGAACCTTGTTAAAAACATTTGTTATCGATTCATTATTGTAATTAATTTAGGAAAATTGTGCAATAATCATATATGAACAAATGTATGTAAACATAACGATCACAAACCACCTTGCTTAAGCATGAAATAAGAATGACAATGTATATGTTGGCAACGTCCCGTTCACGCTCATAGGTAATGGGGAACGGACGGCCTATGCTAATGTATGTGAGATCAAGGCTCAATCAAACGGAGCCGATCTTATGTTGGCAACGCCTGGTTCACGCTCATAGGTAATGGGGAACAGCTCACGCTCATAGGTAATGGGGAGCGGCGGCCTATGAAATGTATGTACTGAAATGATAAAATTAATCTAAACTTCAACCACACAAACAATGGATACACATTGATTACACATTTGATCATGAACATGATGGATGCACAAATGTTTAATTATAATAAATAAATACGACACATGATACACCCCAAAATGTGATTAAAACGGGGAATTGGTAGAGATTCACTCACATTGGATGCGTTTGTTTGAAGATGTTGAATGCGCACGAGTTTAGGGGATTGATCGACGAGAGATAACTAACCAAATAAATAACGAAAAGGTACGGTAAGTATGTGGATTTTATTAACTATTTTAATATGATTTTTGGGTATAATTTTGTGAGTTTAAGGCTACTTTCTAACTTTGAAAAACGTTATTTTTAAGTATTTTTAATTGATTTTTAAATTAAATAAAGAAATAAAAAATAAAAAAAATGTTGACTTTGACCGTTGACCGAGACTGTTGACCGTTGACCGTTGACCGGTTCGGTCAGTTCTGTTGTTGCACTGAGTGAGGTTCGAACCGGTGACCTCCCGTACGCGTGCACGCAGCTCTACCAACTGAGCTACGTGTCTAACCCGAAATAATTCTGTTTTTAATTATACTTATATACTATTTAGTTTAATCCGAAAATCATTTATTTTTAAAAAGATTTTAAACGTATCAGACCGGTGCTGACCGCAGGTCTCGAACCCGGGACCTGTGAGTTAGCGTACACACAGTCCACCGATGGACTGTGTGTCTAACCTGGTTATTAACTCGGTTTTTATTATACTTAACATGGTTTGTGAGTTAACCCGGTTCAGTTAAAAAGAAATTTTTTTATTTCGAGAGAGTAAAGCTGGGACAGGATTCGAACTCGCGTCGCATGTGTGTTTGTTGCACACAGTCCACCGCTGGACTGTGTGTCTAACCCGTTTATGAAACTGATTTTAATTACTCTTATGTTATAACCCGACTTCGTCTTCTCCGTTAAACTTTACCCAGAAGCAAAGTCCGACTGATTGGACTGATTTATGCCTAATCTGGTTTTTAAACTTTATAAGTGATTTAAAGGTAACGAATGGAGAGAGTTTGGGGGAAGAGATGTACCGATCAGTGTTGTTCACAGAATTCCGGCAGAGGTCCGTCGGTTCTGAAAGTGAACTTCGGCTGTCGAAATCAATTAATAATTCTGTTCGATTATTTATGAAGTTGAGGTACTTAATCAAAGTTTAACAGAAGTTTGAAAGCTCATACCAGTTATCGGTGTGTTTCCGAAAGTTTCAGAAATTTTCCGGCGAAGGTAGGAATTTCGACACACGTTGACTGGGATTGATTCTGATGGTGGAGTTGTGTTAGTGACAGATTAATCAAATGATTAAAACAGAAAGAGTCGAAAGAATTACCGTGTGGATGTGAGACTCGGTTTTTCCGGCGATTTGCAGGTATTTTCCGGCGAGTGAATTTTCGTCGAGAAAGGATGCGATTTTGAGCGAAAAGGCTACCAGTGGATTGTGGGTGAATTTATAGGGAAGAATCGAGATGTATAGAGTCGATTTCAGTCTCAATTCAAGGTCAGCCGTTCTCCGGCGGTTACGACTGATGTCGCGGGTTCAGACGTCGGTTATAACCGTCGTCAAAGTAAATTCTTCGGTTAAATTGGACGAAAACGTTAATTATCGGCGAAGTCGTCGGGATTTCCGACGACTGCTAATTGGGCGTGATTTTGACTGGATTTGACTTCCGTGTTTTATTATTTGAATTAACTGATTTGATATGATCACAAATAACTAAAGTGGCGGAGTGGTTGATGGTGTGAAGGTTAAGGCTTTGGGGATTTCCGGCTGACCCGGGTTCGACTCCCGGTAGCCGGTTTTCCTTTTTAATTAATTTATTTTTATTTTTTTTCAATTATAATTTATATCATCTAATTTTTATTATTAATCTTGTATCATTTAAAATTAAAATAAGTCATAAATAGACAACAAAAATTTAAAACTGATTGTTCGGTTATTAAACGAAGCGGGTTACGAAAACCCGTTTTTCGAAGGATGTTACAGTATCCCCTACTTTTAGAAATTTCGTCCCGAAATTTAAGTAGTGGTAGTTACAGGAAAAAGATGTGGGTATTTCTCGCGCATTGAGTCTTTACGTTCCCAAGTAAACTCAGGTCCTCGTTTCGACTCCCAGCGTACCCTGACAATTGGGATGTGGCTTCTTCTTAAACGTTTTTCCCCGAAGTCCATAATTTCTACTGGTCTTTCAATGAAATGCATAGATTCATCGAATTGAATGTCTTCTAGCGGAATATGGAGATTTTCATCGGCGAGGCACTTCTTCAAGTTCGATACGTGGAATGTGGGATGAATTCTGTTGAGTTCCTCCTGTAAGTCAAGCTTGTAGGCTACAGGTCCTACCCTTTCGAGTATTTTGAAAGGACCTACGTAACGTGGTGCTAGCTTGCCTTTTTGGCCAAAACGAACTACTCCCTTCCACGGCGATACTTTTAAAAGTACTTCGTCGCCAACGTTAAACTCTAAGGGCTTTTGTCGCTTGTCAGCATAGCTCTTTTGACGACTTTGTGCCGCTAAAAGGTTGTTTCGGATTTGATGAATCTTGTCGGTTGTTTCTTGTATTAATTCTGGACCGGTGATTTGAGCTTCTCCAATTTCGTGCCAACATATAGGTGATCGGCACTTACGACCATATAACGCTTCGAAAGGTGCCATGCCAATACTTGAATGAAAGCTGTTGGTGTACGAAAATTCAACTAATGGTAGGTGAGCATCCCAATTCCCTTTGAAGTCTATGACACATGCCCGAAGCATGTCTTCAAGAGTTTGAATGGTGCGTTCAGATTGACCATCCGTTTGGGGATGATAAGCGGTGCTGAGATCTAATCGTGTACCCAAAGCGGCTTGTACAGCTTGCCATGTTCGTGAAGTGAAACGACCATCACGATCTGATATAATACTTAACGGTACACCATGACGGCTTACGATCTCACTGATTTAGATACGAGCTAGTTTCTCATTTTTGAAGTCTTCACGAATCGGAATGAAGTGAGCTGATTTTGTAAGACGATCAATAATTACCCATATAGTGTCGTACCCACTAGGAGTGCGAGGTAACCCGGTAATGAAGTACATGGTTATGTTTTCCCACTTCCATACAGGTATTTCAGGTTGGACCAGAAGTCCTGAGGGTCGTTGGTGTTCAGCTTTCACTTTTGAAAAGGTAAGGCACTTGGAAACAAAAACAGCAATATCCTTCTTCATGCCAGGCCACCAGTAGGTGTATCGAAGGTCCTGATACATCTTGTCGCTCCTGGGTGTACGGAGTATCGTGTTTTGTGCGCCTCTTTCATAAGGGTATCGCGAAGGTTGTTGTGATCAGGAATCCATATGCGATCTAGGTAATACAGGATGCCGTCAGATTTTGTTTCGAGTTTGAGTTCTGCTCCGCAAGATAACTCCTTGCGTATGTCGTATTCTGTTATGGAAACATGTTGAGCTTCTCGGATTTGGTCTTTGATGTTGGACATGATTTGCGAACATAGGAGACGAATGGAGTTCGCATAACCCTTTCGAATGAGTGCATCGGCCACCACATTTGCTTTGCCAGGATGATACCGAATTTCACAGTCGTAGTCATTAAGAAGTTCAACCCATCTTCGTTGCCTCATATTCAGCTCCTTTTGGTTAAAGATATGCTGGAGGCTCTTGTGGTCAGTGTAAATTTCACACTTAGTATCATAGAGGTAATGTCTCCATATCTTAAGAGCGAACACAACGGCTCCAAGTTCTAGGTCGTGAGTAGTGTAGTTCTTCTCATGAGTTTTAAGCTGCCTAGAAGCATAGGCTATCACTTTTCCCCTTTGCATTAAAACACAGCCTAATCCCTGTCCTGATGCGTCGCAATAAACTACAAAGTCATCGCAACCTTCGGGGAGTGTGAGTATAGGTGCGTCACAAAGCTTTTGCTTAAGGGTTTGGAAGGCTTCTTCTTGTTTAGGTCCCCATGCGAAGGGTTTTCCTTTATGTGTCAAAGCCGTGAGTGGTACAGCGATACGAGAGAAATTTGATATGAAACGACGATAGTAACCAGCCAAACCAAGGAAAGATCTTACTTCGGTTGGGGTACGTGGCGCTTGCCATTCTTGTACTGCTTTGATCTTTGCGGGGTCGACATGAATTCCCTTGTCATTGACGACATGACCAAGGAACTGTACTTCTTTTAACCAAAATTCGCATTTGGAGAATTTAGCGTAAGGCTTTTCGATTCTCAAGAGTGTGAGGATGAGTCGAAGGTGTCGTTCATGATCAGTCTTAGACTTTGAGTAAATGAGAATATCGTTGATGAAGACTATAACAAAGCGATCAAGATAGGGTTTGCAAACTCTGTTCATTAGGTCCATGAAGACGGCTGGATCGTTGGTTAGACCAAATGGCATAACCATGAATTCATAGTGGCCATAACGAGTTCGGAAGGCGGTCTTTGGGACGTCTTCTTCATGTACTCTGAGTTGGTGATAGCCAGAACGAAGGTCGATCTTTGAAAAACAAGTGGCACCCTGGAGTTGGTCTAGGAGATCATTGATGCGAGGTAAAGGATAGCGATTTTTGACCGTTAATTTGTTGAGTTCCCTGTAATCGATACACATGCGAAACGTCCCATCTTCTTCTTTACAAACAGAACAGGTGCACCCCAAGGCGATGAGCTAGGACGTATGAATCCCTTGTCGGTCAGTTCTTGCAACTGACTGGCCAGCTCTTGCATCTCGGATGGGGCTAACCTATAAGGAGATTTCGCAATAGGTGTAGCGCCAGGTATAAGATCGATGCGGAATTCGACTTCTCTCTGGGAGGAAGTCCTGAGATGTCGTCGGGGAAAACTTGCGGGAATTCTTTCACTACAGGTATGTCTTCGAGTTTCTTCTCTTTATTTCCCTTCTTGACCACGTGAGTTAGAAATGCTACGTAATTCTTGCGGAGATATTTTCGGGCTTGAAGACAGGACATCAGCTTAGTCCTTTCGAAGAGGTTTCTCCAAAGATTCGTAGAGTTTGACCGTCTGCAAGAGGAATGGAATGAACTTCTCACGGCATACTACTTCAGCCTGATGTTGGCTGAGCCAGTCCATGCCGATTATAATGTCAAAACTTCCCAACTTCATAGGAATGAGGTCAACAGGAAAATCGTGATCGTTTAGAGTAAGGGTACAGTTTCGGATAATGGAATTTAATAGGACCGGTTTTCCGTCAGCAACTTCTACCGTTATGGATTCCATAAGTTTATCACGAGTTTGGTTGAGGATAGGTTCAAATTCTAAGGACACAAAACTCTTATCCGCGCCAGTATCAAATAACACGGATGCATAACTACCATTGACGAGAAACGTACCGTTAACCACGTTGTTGTCAGCCCTAGCTTGGTTGGCGTTGATGTTGAATGCTCTTCCTCTAGCAGGTGGAGGAGCTTGGTTAGCTTGATTCACCGGATTTGCTTGAGCTTGAGCATGTATGATGTTCACCAAGCGTGGACACGTGTTTCTAAAGTGGTTTGGGTCTCCACAATTGTAGCAAGCCCGCATGGGTTGCATCATGGGGTAGTTGGGTTGATAGTAGGTTTGGGTTGTATGTTGTGTAGGTGGTGGTAGTAGGGGTTGTTGGTTTGACCCATTATTTGATGGTGGGTTTGAGTTGTGGGTTGGTTGCGGTTATTCGTTGCAGTGAGCGGCAGGCTTGGATGGTGTGACCTGCACGGCCACAGCCGGTGCAATATTGACAGGGGTATTCGGGGGAGTGATGGTATTGACAACGGGTGCACTTTGGGTAAGGGCCAGAGTATTGCCTTTTGTATGGAGCGGGTGAAGGAGCAACTTGTGTGATGGGTGCAGCAGAGATTGGGGAGTTTGTTTGGGTGACAGCAAAATTTCTGGCATTTCGTTTCCTCTTGTTTGGAAATTTTGAGGAGGAGGTGGAATGGTTGGAAGTTTGGCCCTCAACGGGGCTTTCTTTTTCTCCTCTTTGAACTTACCGTTTCTGATGCGGTTCTCGGTAAGTTCAGTGGCTAATTCCATAGCAGCTTCGAGGGTTGCAGGCGAAGTGCTGAGGACTGAATCTTGAATCTTCGAGGGGAGGCCTCGAATATAGTGTTCAACCAAACGGTATACTGGGGTGAACAAGTTAGGAACCATCTGGTTCAGCTCCAGGAATCTTTTGTTGTAGGAAGCATGATCCCCTTCCTTTTGCTTCAGCGAGTGAAATTCGTCTTCCAACTTCTTGAGTTCGCTTCTTGGGCAAAGCGTTTTGTCATCATTTCCCTTAACTCTTCCCAGGTTAAGGCCATAGCGTCTTCAACTCCTCTTTTACCCTTCTCGGTGTTCCACCAGGTCAGGGCTACCCCAAATAATCTCCCGGTTGCGTAACGTACCTTGCGATCCTCGGGACAATCGCAATTTAGGAAGGTGTTTTCCATTACCTCAAACCAGTGGAGGAGGGCGGTGACACCTTCGGTCCCTTCGAACTTTGGGGGATCGCAAGACTTGAAGTGCTTGTAGGAGCACTTCTTGGAGGAAAGGTTGTCGATGTTTTTGATCCTCTTGATTGGGTGGGTTGACAGGATTCGCGGTGACAGCTTGCTGGACTTGAATTACAATATCAGGAAGTACCGCGGCCATTTGTTTCACAATCTGAGTGGCCAAACGTTCGTTTGACCTTCCTGACTTTCGTCCTCCACGTAGCTGCCTAGCCGACATCTACAGGAACATACATAGGAAGATTGTGAGTTTATGGAGTCTTTTTAGGTGTTATGTGTCTTAAAGAAAATGAAAATAACATAAATATCAATAATGCAACTACATCCATAGGATGTCTTGGGTTTGCTCATGTTGGGCCTCAAATGTCCCCCATACCTTCACCTGTATAGTCATGTGGGCCCCCATGACTATTGGCTTGTAGGATTCACATTAGTATTGGCGATTTAACACTCGCATGACCGAATGAAAACCACAAAATATGTTTACGAGATGTATGGTCGGAATGTGTCCAGGTGTAGACACAATGACAACTCAAAGTGGGGTTAGATCACACGACGTTTGGTATAACATGCTTTGGCCTAATAGGTACTTCGTACTCTCATCGTTAGTCCCCAGGTAGGCAAAACTGGTCCTTTATTTTGGATTTATACGAATGCCAAGCCTAGACAGGACGTTCCGACTACCGGTACTTGTACCCTTCCAGTTACTACATGCCCGTCATGAGAACTCACTTTGATGAGATTTGAAAATACAAAAATCATTGTAAAAGCAAACATGAAAATAATGTGATGTGTGCTTTCATGGATATGATATGTTATAGAAATATGATTCATGATAAGCATTATATGATAATATATACTTATGAACATGCTTGCATAACATTGAATGTAACAATAAACATAAAGCATATAAACATCATGAATTTTGCATGTAACACACAAAAATTTAAAATTTCTAAGCAACTATAGTATAGGCTCTAAGGGTCTAATAACCTATCCTATATCCCTATAGTCATGGCTCTGATACAATCTGTCACACCCCGACCCGCAGCGGAATAAGAGTCGGGGCATAATTGGGTTATCACCAAAGCTCATGATGTTTACTAATATGTTTCATATTTATTAAATCCAAATTACATTTCAATGTTCCAAGTCAAATTCATACAATACAAGGAAAGAAAAATTAACTAAATCAAATCCATAATCTAAACTGGTTTATTCTTCTAAGCCGCCCTATATGTTTCTTGCTTCAACTTGATCACCTGTATCATGTGTAAAAATGGGAAAATTTTGGGTCAACAAAAGTTGGCGAGTGAACCTTGTTAAAAACATTTGTTATCGATTCATTATTGTAATTAATTTAGGAAAATTGTGCAATAATCATATATGAACAAATGTATGTAAACATAACGATCACAAACCACCTTGCTTAAGCATGAAATAAGAATGACAATGTATATGTTGGCAACGTCCCGTTCACGCTCATAGGTAATGGGGAACGGACGGCCTATGCTAATGTATGTGAGATCAAGGCTCAATCAAACGGAGCCGATCTTATGTTGGCAACGCCTGGTTCACGCTCATAGGTAATGGGGAACAGCTCACGCTCATAGGTAATGGGGAGCGGCGGCCTATGAAATGTATGTACTGAAATGATAAAATTAATCTAAACTTCAACCACACAAACAATGGATACACATTGATTACACATTTGATCATGAACATGATGGATGCACAAATGTTTAATTATAATAAATAAATACGACACATGATACACCCCAAAATGTGATTAAAACGGGGAATTGGTAGAGATTCACTCACATTGGATGCGTTTGTTTGAAGATGTTGAATGCGCACGAGTTTAGGGGATTGATCGACGAGAGATAACTAACCAAATAAATAACGAAAAGGTACGGTAAGTATGTGGATTTTATTAACTATTTTAATATGATTTTTGGGTATAATTTTGTGAGTTTAAGGCTACTTTCTAACTTTAAAACGTTATTTTTAAGTATTTTTAATTGATTTTTAAATTAAATAAGAATAAAAAATAAAAAAAAATGTTGACTTTGACCGTTGACCGAGACTGTTGACCGTTGACCGTTGACCGGTTCGGTCAGTTCTGTTGTTGCACTGAGTGAGGTTCGAACCGGTGACCTCCCGTACGCGTGCACGCAGCTCTACCAACTGAGCTACGTGTCTAACCCGAAATAATTCTGTTTTTAATTATACTTATATACTATTTAGTTTAATCCGAAAATCATTTATTTTTAAAAAGATTTTAAACGTATCAGACCGGTGCTGACCGCAGGTCTCGAACCCGGGACCTGTGAGTTAGCGTACACACAGTCCACCGATGGACTGTGTGTCTAACCTGGTTATTAACTCGGTTTTTATTATACTTAACATGGTTTGTGAGTTAACCCGGTTCAGTTAAAAAGAAATTTTTTTATTTCGAGAGAGTAAAGCTGGGACAGGATTCGAACTCGCGTCGCATGTGTGTTTGTTGCACACAGTCCACCGCTGGACTGTGTGTCTAACCCGTTTATGAAACTGATTTTAATTACTCTTATGTTATAACCCGACTTCGTCTTCTCCGTTAAACTTTACCCAGAAGCAAAGTCCGACTGATTGGACTGATTTATGCCTAATCTGGTTTTTAAACTTTATAAGTGATTTAAAGGTAACGAATGGAGAGAGTTTGGGGGAAGAGATGTACCGATCAGTGTTGTTCACAGAATTCCGGCAGAGGTCCGTCGGTTCTGAAAGTGAACTTCGGCTGTCGAAATCAATTAATAATTCTGTTCGATTATTTATGAAGTTGAGGTACTTAATCAAAGTTTAACAGAAGTTTGAAAGCTCATACCAGTTATCGGTGTGTTTCCGAAAGTTTCAGAAATTTTCCGGCGAAGGTAGGAATTTCGACACACGTTGACTGGGATTGATTCTGATGGTGGAGTTGTGTTAGTGACAGATTAATCAAATGATTAAAACAGAAAGAGTCGAAAGAATTACCGTGTGGATGTGAGACTCGGTTTTCGGCGATTTGCAGGTATTTTCCGGCGAGTGAATTTTCGTCGAGAAAGGATGCGATTTTGAGCGAAAAGGCTACCAGTGGATTGTGGGTGAATTTATAGGGAAGAATCGAGATGTATAGAGTCAGATTTCAGTCTCAATTCAAGGTCAGCCGTTCTCCGGCGGTTACGACTGATGTCGCGGGTTCAGACGTCGGTTATAACCGTCGTCAAAGTAAATTCTTCGGTTAAATTGGACGAAAACGTTAATTATCGGCGAAGTCGTCGGGATTTCCGACGACTGCTAATTGGGCGTGATTTTGACTGGATTTGACTTCCGTGTTTATTATTTGAATTAACTGATTTGATATGATCACAAATAACTAAAGTGGCGGAGTGGTTGATGGTGTGAAGGTTAAGGCTTTGGGGATTTCCGGCTGACCCGGGTTCGACTCCCGGTAGCCGGTTTTCCTTTTTAATTAATTTATTTTTATTTTTTTTTCAATTATAATTTATATCATCTAATTTTTATTATTAATCTTGTATCATTTAAAATTAAAATAAGTCATAAATAGACAACAAAAATTTAAAACTGATTGTTCGGTTATTAAACGAAGCGGGTTACGAAAACCCGTTTTTCGACGGATGTTACAAATACTACTTAACAGAATGCAAAGACTGTGAGTTCATGTCCCTCCTTTCAATTATTTCAAGTTTTATTTTTAAACCATCGAGGGGAAATACATGTCGTGTCAAAACAGTATGTTAGCTATGGGTTAGTTGATAACACGATCATTTGTGCGTAAATAGGATGATGACAATAGAAACCATTAATCACTTAGTGGGCCAATGTGCAAAAGAAGTAGATCTATTAGTTTGCGACCGCTCCACTCCTGGTTGGTATACCCTTCGGAGTGCTTTTGTGATCCCAATTATGTCAAAGTTGTCTCGGTTTGGTTACTTACTTATGACACATCTATGTCAGGGTGCTCGCGACACACTAATAGATCCTTAATAACTCATTGATGCTAATAACATACTCGGATTTCAATACAGGATTTCAAAGATGACATTTTGATACGAAAACATTTGACTACATGAACTCGCCAACTTTCTGTTTACTTTTTAAAATTACATGTATTTCAGGACGCAAGGTATGAGCTGGTGATAGGATCTGGGTCTGGGAATTTGTCAAGACAACGATGTACTACCTTTTGGAGGGTTTGCCTTTTATATCCCAACTTCGTATGGGTATATAGGGGTCAAAGCCTCAATATGAAATTGTGTTGAAAACAATGTCTTATTTTGGAACAGTGTGTTTTAAACTATGTTTGTAATGGTAATCTGAAACAGATAACAATGTGATTTCACTTTTGAAAGTTGTAAATGTGTAATGAAACTTAGTAATGGCATGGCATCGTTGTTACTTAATACTGTTTACTAAACTAGATGCAATGATTACCTAATAGTCACACACTTGCGCCTCCGCTACGACCGGGGTGTGACAGTGAATTACACAAGCAAAGAAAACATAGTTCGAAAGAGGCAAGTGAGTATTTAGGTTCCGATGAGGATATGAGAGCTTGTAAGGTCCTTCGACCTCTGCTTCAATTATTAATGATTTTGGCATGGTTCTTCTGATCACTACTTTAAGGAATTGCGGGGTGTTTGGACATGTGTTTTGAAACTGATTATAAGTATTTTGAATTCAAAATCAGATTAAAAGTAGGGATAAATTAGACGATTTTACAGTAATTTTTTTATGAAATAATAGTTATTGTTTTAAAGGTACATCCAAACATTCCTGATTTTTTTTCTTCTAGCTTTATTTCTATTTTTTGTTAAACTGTTTCGCTTATAAGTCTTTGGAAAATGGCAGACACAAGTGAATTGAATGGATGCATTTGTCAAAGAGATTTTTTTATCAATCAAAAAATTATGAAAGTTATTAAAAATGAAAGCTGCAAATACAATATATAGTGGACTTGATCTAAAAAAATTAATGACAATAGGGTGTGTATGTATAGGCTTATTTATATATGCAAATAATTCTATACGTAATATATGTTATCATAGAAAAATAGTTTGTTGCATTGCCTGGCCTCTTATCTTTGGTATTAGTTGCAAGTAATAAATAATCTTTAGACTTGTAGATTTAATATAGAATTGTAAGTTGTACCAATCTTATTTGTTTTTACAAAAATCAGAACAGGTATATGATAAACAACAAAAAAAAAAAAACAAACTCCGAATTTTGTTCATATTTCATATTGAATAGTATTACAAAACTTAGATTTTCAACAATATTAAAAGATTACTACTACCATTGAACACTTTGTAGGATTTCTTTCACTCTCTCTTTCTTCAATTCAATTTCATTTCCTATTATTTTTTGAAGATCAATAACATGTCACAAATCTTTTGATCTTGTTTCAGAAGTTGTGTGATGAATTCCTCTGCCTTATCCTTCAACTCTAACTGAGCATAATGCAGAACTTCATCAACCAATGCGATACTACTCAAGGTTTGGTTATAGTACTTTTCCCTTAGATTGCCAACTTTTCTATTTATTTCTTCATCTGTTCTCTGTTCTTCAAGTGACCATCTTGAAAATATTTTTTTAACTTCTTTTGTATTCCTCAGTGGTAAAAGTTTCTGTTTGCCATTTACAATGATGGTTGTGTTTTAGATGAAGAGTTTTTTAAAAGCTTTTGTTGATGTTTTGTATTAAACTAATCATCCCCTTTTATAGTTTTTACAATGTATAATACGGTAAACGAAGAGGCAATCCATAATTATGATAACGTGTTTCTAACAGATCGCAATTCGATCATTGGTTTGTAAATAATAATTATACTCAGTATATATTTAAATCTATTTGCTTTCCAATGAAAAATCATTTTTCAAAGTAAATTACGTGTATTTTAATAATTTTAGTGGCTAACTCATTAAATTTACAGTGATTTTAAAATATATTTTTGTGTTCTATATTTTAAAATTTAATTTTAGTTTAATATTTGCATTTAATTCGGACCTTTGGGTTGTTTGATATTTATTTTTGATTTCTCTATATAATATCATTGTCATATATGATTGTGCATCATAAACTGATACATTTACTGTATCATTTCAAACATTCAACTATGGCATCAACCTCTGTACAATCTGATGATTTGAAGCAGGGATTTCTTAAACAAATTGAGGAGCAAGTTTATTCAGATAAGGCTACTATTTAAGAGTTGAAGAGGTGTTTTGATGGATTACAACTTGGATTAATGACAAGAGACCAGTTTCGAGAAATTTGCTGGCAATGCCAAACACTTCGGTTCGTGACTTGTGTGTTGCGAGTAACAACGAATTTGGTGATAGAGACTTGTAGTTCATGACAAAGCTCAAGGATATACCCAAGAAGTTCAGTACTCGATGGAGTTAAAGTTAAATTTCGTAGTTCCTTTATTAGATTTTTAATGTTCTATTAGTTTTCAGTTTCCTATATAATTGTTACTGTTTTAACAGCTTAAATTTTAAAGATTAGCTATCTTTCTTTTAACAATTTCGTTTTACTTATTATTATGACTTGAAACATTACTGTTAGTGATTCTTCATTGATATCGTGAATGCAGGTTCTGACACTGATTCTTGATTGATATTGAGTTATGCACAATAGGGATATTGTTGTAATGTAGGTGTTGTAGGTTTTGATTGTAGAGATTGGGACAACATGCATATTCAGCCATGTTTGTGATAATCAAGGCTTTAACTTGATCAGGGAAATGTGAGATTTAGTATTTATTAGGGATTTGTAGGATTTAGGAAAGTTATGCATATTGTCACTTACTTATAAATAGGATTGAACATGGAATTGTGGGGTAGTTACTAATTTACTAACGTACAACAAATGTGGGTGTGAAGGTCTGGCGTGTGAACGGAAGTTACTCTAATCTGTAATATCTGTTAAACAGTCAACGTCCTCTACAAATGGTATGTTTTCACTTTTGTAATCGTCAAAACATTTTATTTTTTTCAATATAATTATTGTCAATATATATGAAACATCAGATTTCTAAGAAATCCATTTGACATACCAAGTTCTTTTGTTGCAACTGGCCTATGTCAATCTAGAGCTTCTAACGAACCTGGGTTCCAGTCGGCTTAGAACATCTCTAACAGATGTAACAAACAGTTAGTATAATGAGTCAAGATTTACTATTAATAGTTATTAACAATTTTTTAATTGTTGTTTTTAACACTTTTTTGCATCAACCTTTCATTATTTATGTTTGTTATGTTTCTTGTGTAGTATATGTTTTTAGCTTCTTGTGGAAATTCTAGATGTTGCATTTTAGAGAATATATGCTTCATAAGTTGGTATATAATTTGAGCACACATTGCTAGCCGTAACCGAGGTCAGTGAGGTATATATCTTTGTTCTTTAGTTTACTTATTTCACAAGCTTGTCTAATACTCATTATAAATTTTGTTGTTGCAGTTCCATGCGATAAGGAGACACATAGCCGCTAAGAAATCCCTTAAATACTTTCGCTACCTGATGTGTCGTGTAGGGCTTATTATGAACCGATTTTGGTCTTTGATTTTATTGGGAATTGCTTAACAAAGATTTAGCCAGACAACTAACAGACTAAGAACGTATCAAGGTATTCACTTATATTAAGTTGTTTACTAACCTTATACATACAAGCATTTTCTTTGTAATTATATTACATTTTTATGTATTTTTTTAAAAAAATTTAACCAGCTTGAAAATATTTATAGTTGATTGTATGGAAACTAAATTTCAGGTGAAAAAAGCGCTTAAAAGGTGTTAAGAGTGGAGGTCCGTCGCCAAAAAACAGCTATCCAACCAATTAACCAGTTAACGTGAGTTAAAATAATAGTTTTCTTATTGTTCCATACTTCGACCTTATTGTTTGATATTCATTATGCAGCTGTGGCGTGTGAGCAATAAAGAAAATAGTCTATTACAAGGACTTATCATATATATCCTGGCTAAAGATGAATTCTTATTTTATCATCTCAAAGATGTTGATTTTACCATATTTGTCTTGGATTGATATAACAATTTTAGGTCTTTCTACAACGGGTTTTGAAGGCTTCTCAGTAGGACTTTAACAATCCGAGTTCGTTATGATTTAAAACCTCAACGAATTCTGATTGTTGAAATCCTATAGAGAAGCCTTCAAAACTCACTGTAAAAAAGCCTAAAATAGTTATATCCATTCAAGGCAAAGATGGTAAAATGCCATTTCTATGTTTCTTACTCTCACGGTTATACTTTTTGATATGTTTTCTTTGCTTTGTAGGGTAAGATGGGTGCTTCTCTCCGTATGTCATACAAAAACAAGCTATTGGCGACAACTCTAATATATAAAAAAAACTTTATATGTTAAATATGGCGGGCTGCCACCAATAGCCTGTGTATTGTATGCCCTATGGAGAGAAGCACCACTTTTCCCTACAAAGCAAAGAAAACATATAAAAAGCATTATCATGAGATTAAAAACAAAACAAATTATTTAAAAGTGACATCTTAGACTATTTGGGCAATACTGCCACATATTGTTTGATAATTAGTTATAAATAACTTATAAGTAAATGCTCCTTAACTATTTTCTATTTTTTATGAATTAATGTTTATCATTGTAATTTTATTAACAAAATTTTAATATTCAGCATATGGTATTTAATATTTTTATAAAAAAATGAATTATAGTTGAAACATTATATACTTGTAATTGATTTAATTAAAAGATTGATCCTCTAACATAAAACAAACCCAAATACACAGGTCACAAGCTAGTTACAATTACATAGCTTTAAATTATAAAATATTATGGTATCCTTTCTGTTTTATCCCCTCTCTCTCTCTCCATCTCAATAAATACAAAGATTGCGATCAAAGAATCATTTTCTCTACAATTCCTCTTTCACTCTTAACCTAATTCCACCTACAATTCATCAGATCTTCATCAAATCGTTCGGTCGTTCAACACTTTATTCGATTCACGCTATCAAATCTCAGGATTTCTCCCGATCAAACACATCGGATTGCAAGAATTCGGTGAGTAATTCTCGTACTTATCGATTCAATTTCACTCATCTAAAATTAGGTTTTTGTTTGATGTGTGTGTATATATATACCGATTGTACGTAAATGCGAGTGATGTTGCTATACGATGCATGCAGATGAAGAATTTGTGATTGATTGATTGGATGATTCAGTTATACGTATAGTTTGTGAGATTGTGTGAGAGAGGTGAATTAGGGTTTGTGTATATATAGGTTGTCAGAGTGTGTGTTGCATTGGGGATTGTTGATTTGTTGTCTTATGAAGTTGACCTGAGTCAACTATTGTGTTGGAGGTGTAAAGTATCAAAGTGTGTTGTTTGTGGTTGATTTGTTTAATTTGATATTTGAAAGGATATTTATGTTTAATTAGTATTCGAAAGGGGTATTTTTGTTTAATTTTAGGTTAAGTTAAGTCAATTATAGTTTAAAAAAAAAAAGTTTATGATTTATTTGATGTCGATTGGAAAAGTAGCTTTTTTTGACCGTGAGAATCTGTTATGGTAGAGTATTGGGACCCGCAAATACAGTTTGTGCTGGACAGGTGGCCTTTAAGTAGTTATGGTAGATATTGTTTTTGGCATATTAGAACATTATTTTATGGGTTTTATCTTTCATTTAGTATAGAGTTTGCCGGTACCTGTAACAAAACGAACTGATACCGACTGAATCTTGTCGTGTTCTCTTATAGTTTGTGAGATTGTGTGTGGAAGGTGAATTAGGGTTTGTATATGTGTAGTTTGTGAGATTGTGTGTTGCATTGGGGATTGTTCATTTGTTGACTTCTGAAGTTGAACTGAGTCAACTATTATGTTGTAGGTATAAAGTATTAAAGTGTGTTGTTTGTGGTTGATTTGTTTTGATTATATGAAAGGGATATTTTTGTTTTCTTAGGTTAAAGTAAATGGATTTTTTTTAAATAAGTTTATGATTATTTAATGTGGATTAGAAAGAGTCTTTTTTTGGTAACCATGAGAATCTGTTATAGTAAACTCATGGGACCCGCAAATACCCTACAAACCAATTGGATCAAGTAAGTGAGGTGGCCTTTAAAATTCAGGTGCTTACCACTGTTGTCAGAAAGTAACTTCACATATTGTCTTGTTTATAATGATCATATCGATATGAGATAACCAATCATGGCTCTTATACGCTAGAAAGTAACATTATCATATGTTCTATTGGTGATGAAAAGTTTTGTTTTTTATTAAGCTACGATGTAGAAGTAATTTAGTTACCAGTGATGTCCAATTTGGTAACTCACTCTACCAGCTCATAACCACTAGGTTTCTGCAAGTGTTCAGCTTTATTCGGATTAAGGTGCAGTTTTTTATTTTTATTTTTTATTAAGGTGCGGTTTGTTATTTAACCCCACATGTTTTCTTGCCGATTGTAGCAAAGTTATGACATTCTCTTGGTTTAGTTTAATCAAGTTCAGTTAAATAAAACGAAATATACTACATGACCTGATGTCTAACTTTGCACCTTAGGAAAATTATGAATTCTTTTTCATCTATATTTTGGACAAACCAGTGCTATATAGTATATTGTCTGCTTCTTCTTTTGCTAAATATATCTCTCTGTTTTGCGTGTCAGTAGTGACGATGGAGGTCGTATTTCCAAAGGAAAATCATATGAGTAGATATGTTACAGTTGAAAGAAAGAGAAAGGTTCACAAGCTTATGAATTCTCAAAAAGACGATGACAACGGGTCATCAATGAAACGCACGAGAACTTCTAGCCGGAAAGAAATGTTTTCCGGCGAATCTGAAGAAGAAATAGCAATCAGGAAGGGCACGTTAACGTTCAAAACAAAAAAGTTAGTAACCACAGTGAATACGCGTGGAATCAATGGTTTATATAAGAAATCAAACGTCTCGTTAAGCGAAAAAAACGCTTACGAATGTTGAAAATGATGCTAGTGGATCTGACTCCGATGAGGATTATAATGAGGAAGAAGAAGATGATGACTGTGACTTCACTCCATATCCATCGAGAAGATCAAAGGCTTCAAAGTATAAAAGAAAGAATCGCAAAGATTGCAGAACTTCAAACAAGAAAGAATCTTCAAACAAAAAACAATGTGCAACAACCGATAATCGGGAAGATAACCTGGAGGAAGAACTCACAGACAGTAGCCCACATGATGTACGGATATCAAGAAGCCGTCGTTCCGTTTCTAGTGGAAACAAACTTGTTAAAGACGGTATGTTCTATGGCGACTGGAAAGATGATGAAGAGTATGGTACTGAAGATGAAGAAGAAGAAGAAGAAGATGGTGATGCCGATGAAGATGGTAATACATTATTGACAATGGAGCTGAATGACGTTAATAAGACAAACGGAAGTATAAAAGGCGGGAAAATTGAAAAGGATGTCGACTTCACAGAAGAGAGAAAACAAACGTCTTTTGTGAAATCCGATCCTAGTAGAAGCAGTAGTTCAAATGAGACGATAATGAAAAGAAGAAACAAAGCGACAGGCGAGTGCAGTTCTGCTTCATCAGGTGGCACGGTAAGTACTAGTAACAATGTTAAGGTATAGATTCTCTCTGCGATTCTCTTAATATGCATGTTTGGTAGTTTTGCCGTTGTATTCACGCTGTAATCTACCAGGATCAGAAAAATGGAAATGAGCACTTGAAGTGTCATCAGTGTAAGAGGAATGATAGAAAGATCGTTGTTCCCTGTATCAAATGTGATACAATAGTATATTGTATCCAGTGCATCAGACAATGGTAACTCCTCTACTAACATCTCTTCTTTCAACGTGTTACTGTTTCCATTTATTTACTGTATCTTAAGTTGAAAGGTCGGTGACCAATACACCCCTACACTTTCAAGTTTTTTCACTTCACACTCTCACCTTTGCCACGACCAATACACCGCTACACTTTCAAGTTTTTTCACTTCACACCTTCAAACTTTTGGCATGATCACACCCTCAAATTTCAGACATGAAACACTATTAACCCTCAAATTTTACACCTCCTTTTGTTTAAATTACTTTTACGACCTTTACACCACAACGTGCGCATGTTATTACACTTTTTTTATTCTATGCCTAACTACTTTACTTTTTTTTATATATGTTTAATGACGTTAATGTCATGAACGTAACGTGTGTAATAAAGTAAAAAACGTGTAACGTCACATGCGTGCACTACACGCTAATGTCATCATCGTTACGCATGAAACGAAGTCACAAACGCGACGTTGCCGCCGCAGCACGCGACACGGGTCAAAGTTCTAGTTGGTCCTAACTCCGAATACCACATGATATTGATTTTATCATCAATGGATTCTCTATCTCTTGACAGGTATCCTCATTTATCAGAAGAAGACATAGCTGAGTTATGCCCTGTTGCCGTGGAAACTGCAATTGCAATTTGTGCTTACACTTGAATTTTAAGGTTTGCTATATTTTCCACAAACATGAAAATGTCATCAAATGTCA
This sequence comes from Scalesia atractyloides, assembly GCA_947069175.1. Taxonomy (NCBI): domain Eukaryota; kingdom Viridiplantae; phylum Streptophyta; class Magnoliopsida; order Asterales; family Asteraceae; genus Scalesia; species Scalesia atractyloides. The sequence continues at coordinate 66,213,808 of CAMTDV010000022.1, forward strand.
TGTTATTGCCAATTTGCCATCGTATTTTGACACTTTCCAAACAGCAGATGCCAAGCGTAGATCTCACGGATGCCGAGAAGTTTCAACACCTTCACTATGTTATTTCCTCACTCCTTCCGTTTCTGAAAAAAATACGTGAAGAACAAAATAAGGAGATAGCGGTGGAAGCGCGTGTTCGTGGTAATCCTTTTAAGGAAAACCTTGATAACCTTTAATTCTTATATAACTTAAAACACGAAGTCGGTGGTATTTACCACCAACACCCTCCATTTTTAAAAACCTTTCATTTTAACCCTTTTACTATTACTCTGTATTTACACCCTTCAACTTTTGAAAATTACAGTTTTAACCCCTAGACTATTATTCCATTTTACAGATTTTATAACAACTTTTGAAATTTGCATATTTAACCCATGCACTATTACTTCATTTCACACCCCCTCAACCTTTGATGTTTGCCTTTTTAACCATCAAGTTTAATTCCGCCACCACCCCTCAACTTTTAAACTTTGTGTTTTACCCCTTGCACTGTTACTCCATTTTTAACGCCACCACCCCCTCAAGTTTTAAACTTTGCGTTTTTACTCCTTGCATTATTACCCCTTCAAGTTTTAAACTTTGCGCCGCAAGACGCGCGGGTCTAATTGCTAGTTTTCTATGTAAAATAAATAAATTAGCGAAGTGAAGAAGGTATTCTGAATGCAGGGGTACCGGATTCTTCGGTTACAATAGGGCAGACTAACTGTTTTACCGATGAACGTGTCTATTGGTAATTCTCCTATAATATAAAATGATTTGACTCTATTTTTATATTTTTTATCAACTACTACATGTAATTCTGTTTCTACTGTTTTCATGGAGCAGCAACCACTGTTCGACATCAATCATTGATCTTCATCGAAGTTGTCCAAAATGCTCATACGAGTTATGCCTTAGTTGCTGTCACGAAATACGTAACACAGGTCTTCTCGCTCAAAGAAAGGTTGACTTCGGGTACTCGAATAGAGGTTTTGAGTATATTCACGGGGGAGAGCCGCTACAAAGTTTCGTCCACGTAAACGATCCAAATAGCCACTGCGATTCGGAAGTTAAATGGGTGGGTAACAATGACGGGAGTTTGTTTTGTGCTCCTAAAGAAACGGGTGGATGCGGTGATTGTTTATTGGAGCTTAAACATATCTTACAAGCAGACTGGCTTTCAAATTTGGAAGCGGAAAGCGGGGTTCGTATTAGATAAATTCAAAATTGAACAGCCAAACATTGCGACAAGTTCTTTTACAATGAGTGGCGAGACCGAGACGTATCTTAAAGCAGCCGACAGAGAAGAATCAAATGATAACCATTTATACTATCCTGATTCCGAAGAAGCGCTCGGTGGTGAGGAGCTTATACGATTTAGACATCATTTGGCTAAAGGTGAACCGGTAATTGTAAAGAAGGTTCTTGACCACACGCCTGGTTTAAGCTGGGAGCCCACGGTTATGTGGCGTGCGTTATGTGAACATGTGGATCCAAACATCAGTTCAAAGATGTCACAAGTGAAGGCGATAGATTGCTTGGCTGGTTGTGAGGTAATTCTTTTACTTTTAATTGTAAACATTCCCTTTTAGTTATCCATGGCCGATTCGGCTTGTTATACGTAAGACAAATGTGTCATATAAATGATTGGCTAACACGGGAACAGGTCAAATGTGTTGAAAGCCACCCAAAGTCTTATCTTTAAATGTACAACCTCTTAAATCGTTTTAATGTTTTATTCAAAGTTTTAGGTCATTATTGTAGTAATATTGATCAATTTAGTGCGGTTTCCTGTTGCTTCATTTGAAATGGTAATTTGGGGTATGATCTCTACAAAAGTTTTGTTATTTTGGCTAAAAGGGGAATTGATCGAACAGGTCAAAAAGCTGTCCAAAGTCTATTTTTAATGTCTACTTCCTCAATGTTTTATTCAAAGTTTTAGGTTATTATTTTAATAGTGTAGATAATCTTATGTGGTTTCCTATTGCTTCATTTTAAATGTATATTGTGATATTTGTTTTTTAACAGCAAGCATAGTTGTTAATAGTGCTCATAGCGAGCGCTCATATCATCATGCTATCTGATTTTGGCGCCTCCATAGTGGGTAAAATAACGGAATTTCAGGTTTTTTTTTTGTTTTTAATATATATAGCGATAAAATATACGAATACAATAGCTGGGTATTAGGTTTTCTGTTAAATATACGTATAGAAACACCATATTTCAATATAATATACATATAAAATATTTCTAAAATTTTCTTCTAGTGTATTGCTAAACATAAAATGGCGCCGCTACTTCATTGCCATCACTACATAGCGTATAGGTTGCTTGTCGCTGTCTCCGTTCGCTATCAACAACTATGAGTCAACAAGTGTACTTTGTGATATTAATGTCTATAAAATGTTTGTTATTTTGTACTACTGACCCGTGGCCATTTGCAGGTTGAAATTAGTACTCGGAAATTTTTTAAAGGCTACGCAGAAGGAAGACAATATTGAATTCGTGGCCGGAGATGCTGAAGCTGAAAGATTGGCCACCATCTGATAAGTTCGAGGATCTTCTACCACGCCATTGTGATGAATTTATCAGTGCATTGCCGTTCCAAGTGTACACTGATCCGAGAGCGGGTTTTCTCAATCTCGCTGTAAAGTTACCGTCAGCTGTCCTAAAACCGGATTTGGGTCCGAAGACGTATATTGCGTACGGAATGGCTGCAGAACTTGGACGAGGGGATTCCGTGACTAAGCTTCATTGTGATATGTCAGAGCTGTATGTTTTTATATTTATTTTGAGTAAAGTACACGGATGGTCCCTGAGGTTTACCAAAATTTTAGATTTGGTCCCTAGTTTTTCAAAAGTACACGAATGGTCCCTGTGGTTTACCAAAGTTTTAGGTTTGGTCCCTATTTTTCAAAAGTACACGGATGGTCCCTCTGGTTTACCAAAATTTTGGATTTGGTCCCTATTTTTTCAAAAGTACACGAATGGTCCTTGTGGCTTGCACTTTGTAACGCATTTAGTCCCTAGTTTTTTCAAAAGTACATGGATGGTCCCTGTGGTTTGTATTTGTAACACATTTAGTCCCCTACGGTACAAAGTGCATACCACAGGGACCATCCATGTACTTTCGGTAAAAGTTGAACACTAAATGCGTTACAAAGTGCAAACCCTAGGGGCCATCCGTGTACTTTTGGAAAGCTAGGGACTAAATCCAAATTTTTGGTAAACCACAGGGACCATCCATGTACTTTACTCTTTTTCAATCCTAAATACGTACACTGTTAAAAGTCATCATCATCGTGCATAAACTGTGATGTGCAGGTGAACATATTGACACACACGGCTGAAGTATCATTAAGTAATGAGCAGAAGATGGCAATCCAAGAGTTAAAGAGAAGACACCACGCTCAGGATGAAAGAGAAAAGAACGAAATGACCTTCTCAATGTGCTACTGGATCTTCAGTAAAGAAAGAAGAAGAGTATCATAATGTTTCAAGCATAAACAAAGAGGTTGTAAGGAAAGAAGTGCATACTTTGGTTGAGGAAGAAGAGTATAATAACGTTTCAAGCATAAACAAAGAGGGCAAATGTGAAGAAGATAGTGATGTTTTGCATGATCTTGCTCCACAAGAAGATGCTGCTGAGGAAACAGGTGGTGCTCTTTGGATATATTCCGAAGAGAAGACGCAACAAAGTTACAGGAATTTCTATTGAAGCACTCTACAGAATTTCGACATACGTATTGCTGTCCTGTTGAGCAGGTATATCTACTTACATTTTGCTATTTTGTTTTTTATACTAGAATGTGGTTTTTTTTTGGCAAAACTCTTGAGGGTTGACTGGATTTTTGTAGGTTTATCACCCGATTCATGATCAGTCGTTTTACTTGACGTTGGAACATAAAAGGAGGCTAAAAGAGGAATATGGTTAGTACCTGTCAATATAGTTTCTGCCATGTATATCCATCCATAAACTATAACTAACTAGTAAAATTACCCGCGCGTTGCGGCAGGAGTTTGGTCGATATTTGGTTCGGTTCATCAGGGCACCCGGTATAACAAACGAAAGAGGAAAACATAAAAATAAATTCGAAAGAAAAGTTCATCGAAGTTTAAGGGTTGTTTGATAACTTTATTAAAGTCCAGGGTCTAAGAAGTAAACTGAGTAAACTACATGGGTGAAAGTGTAAAAGGTGTGGATACTACGGTATCGATATGATACCGACACTAGGTATAACAACCTAAAGAGGAAAACATAAAATAAAGTTGTAAGAAAAGTTTATTGAAGTTAGGAGTTATTTGATAATTTTATTATAGTTTAGGGTCTAAGAAGTAAACGGAGTAAACTATAGGGGGTGAAAGTGTAAAAGGTGTGGATACCATTCATCAATCCACACCTTTTAATATATATATAAATAACTAATTGGGTAATTTGTATGTTTTAGGCATTGAACCCTGGACATTTGAACAAAGGCTGGGAGAGGCGGTTTTTATTCCTGCTGGATGTCCACACCAAGTGCGAAATCTCAAGGTAAAGCTCTCTCTTCTCTCTCTCTCTTCTCACATACACACACACACTCAAAACATATTAGTTTGTATGGCCTTTTTCCAGTCGGTTCATGCTGAAAAGAACACCTTTTAGCATAATGAGTCTAGTTCAAGCACTGCTATTGTACTATATATCTTATATCAACCTCCCGTTGTGTCATTCTTGAGAATGCTTTCTGTGCTAACTGGTTGCTTGTGTTTAGCCTCATGATCCCATTTAGTGAGGTGTGCCTTTACCGCTCTTAGTGCGTATTTGATGATTTGTCTTTTAAGGTTTTCTTGAAATCTGTCACTTATTGCCTCATTGATATTAGGACTGGTTCATGTTATGGTTCTTTCCTTTCCCGTTCACGTATCTTGAATCTTCGGTTCATGGTTCCTCCTCATGTGTTACTCTTCTTTTTTCAAGGTTTTTCTCGGCTCTTGCTTCAAGTCTCTCACTAAAAGTCTTAAAAAGTGAGAAATAAACTACTCTCGGTGTTTGTTGAAAACTGCTCAACTCCTGACTTTTCAACCGCACAATACATACTTATCAGTTCTAAATATTAGTTACTAAATCCACTCACTATGTACACTACTACACAAATAAAGTTTATTTAGTAGTTAGGCAAAAGTTGCAGTTGCAAAAAAATTGACATGTTATTTATTTATTTATTTGTGAGGGTAAATACCTGTGCCATAGGCAAAGTGACTATCGACAAAAACAAAAGCAAAACGTGGTAGCACTAGGGAAACATTGGTTTAGGTTGCAAACATGTTTTTAGACTACTTTTGGTATCTAAGTCCAACTATTTGTTGCATACGCATTAAGGTAGAAAATTTGGCGCATAAGTAGTTATAAAGATTTATGTGAAAATTGTGCGCCTCATGTACGCAATGTGTGCACGTTGTAGCACGTGCTTAAATCGTTAAGGGTGTGTTAAATCCTTAGTCGCCTAACATAACATGAACAATTATTATATTTATTAAGTTAAAAGCTATTTCTAGTGAATTGGGATCTTATTTCTAGGTCATAACTCATATTCGCAATTAAGCTACCACTTGGCCCGCATTGGTTTGGATACCTCAACTACACTTTTCGTAGCGCATTGGTTCTTTGATCTTTCAAATCAATTTTTGTTCTTAAGAAATCTAGTTGTTATGATAATTATCACTAGTTATACCAATTATCGGCCGTTATAGGCTATTGTGGAGGCAGTGGAAGAGTGTTGAGTTGCGTGTGTTTGTTGAGTAATCATGCATTTTACAACTTGATTACAACACATTTATAATTTATAATTGGATCATGTTTGGGTTATAAGTTTAACCCACCATCTAGTATATGGCCTGTGAATAACTTTATTACAACTCGATTATAAACCCTTTAGATCTCGAAGTGTATCCATGTTAGAGTTGATATTTTTGTTACAAATAATATATGAGTCATGTTCGGGTTCATTAATTTTTACTCGCTAACCTAAAAGACTGAAAAAAGTGCTTGTCTAGATAAAATAATTTAACACTATTATATATATTTGATGGAGAGAGAAACTATAACATGATACTATTGTATTAATATAATAAAAAGTATCTTAATAATATTTTTTTAATGGTATGCTCCGGAGTTTATTAATGGTAGGAGGTGAAAGGACGTGGAAAATATTTTGTTAGAAGAAGATCTTCCTAAATAACTTTCCTTCGCAAAGGGGTTTCTCCCATATTTATTTGATTTCCTTCTGAATTGGTGTATAGGCATTATGCCAGGAGGAGATGGATATGATCGGGTGGTTCTACTGGTGGCACGATAATACCCAGTGATCTGTCAGTAATCCAAATTCGTCGTTCAAAAAAAAATAAATAACTTGACTTCCAAATTGGAAGGAACTAGAAGCATCCGAATTTGAAGGAACTAGAAAGAAGGAAAACAATATAAAGTTTTACCATTTACCATTATACCCTTCTACCTAACCATAATAAAACTGAATGAGGGCATAATTGTAAAACTATACCTTTCTTTTCTCTCCGTTTTAACTCGTAAACACATAAAATTTTTACTTTCTTTTCATTTCTTTCGAAATCGGAACCCGGAATGAAATTAATTTTCCCTCCCTTTTTTTCCTGAATTGTCAAACTCTTCTTTTCTTTAATAAAACTACAATGATATATATATATATATATATATATATATATATCTCATAGAATAGCGAAACGGCCCGCTTTTACCCTTACTGATAGCATCGATCCTGAGCCAAGTTAGAGTGACAGGCGGAAGGGGGATTCTGACTAAGACTAGCATCGGATTCTCCACATCCAGAATGATTTTCATTCTTTAATAGGATTCCTTTTGAAGAGGGAATTTTCCCACTACTAGAACGAGGATAGGCCTAGCTACTTTGCAAGCATTCCAGGATATATATATAATATATTATATATATATATATATATATTATATATGTATATATATGTAAAATGGTTAGGATCATATGAGAAGTACTAGGCTAATTGAGAAACTTGAGAAGCATTCTGGACCATACATTTTTCCTAAGCTTTTCGCAATATACACATGTATATAGTCAATTTTAAACTATACATTGTATACGAAAAACTTAGGGAAAATATGTGTTCATAATGCTTCTCAAGTTTCTCAAATGCGTTTAGGGCGATGAACTAAGGATGAGGCAAAATGTGAATTTGATAAGTTAGTTTCTAATAATTCATGAAATTGATTAGAATGTCGCCACAATTGTAAGTAGATTTTAGATTTCTCAATCTTTGTTATTCATAGTTGTATGAGCGCTTGTTATTGGAATCTTTTTTTTAATCTTTTAAGGAATTGGGTAGTCGCCCAGTAACAAGTAAAAATAGGAAATTTTATTCAATAAATGAAAAAGAACAACGAAAATTGAATCACTAATGCATGCATTGTTGTATTAGATCGAAGTATTAAGGTTCTTTCTTGATCTACCTATAAAGAGGTGGATTTCAAATATATTATTATTATATATATATATAACTCCAAATTATGTTATTTTCATTATAAAGCAAAAATATTTATCCTACACATTTCAAAATTTATCCTACATACGTCTTACATTTACCGGAATTTACCATACACACATGTAAATTTCCCTACACATTTCAAAATTTATTATACACGTACTAAAATTTATCCTACACATGTCGAAAATTATTCTACACCGTATATGAAAAAAAATGAGTTACAAGTTTAATTAATTACTAATTAATGACAATTATAGATTTACCTATATGCCCTTTTTCATAACATTAAATACACACATTAAACGAAGTAAATGGAGAATTTCTATTGGTTTAAAAGTTATTCTTTTTATTCTTACAAAATTTTTCTTCTCATTTGAACTCTCCACTAATATATATATATATATATATATTATGGTGGGGTTCGGCTACATAGTCGATATTTCATAAAAAGTGTATAAAGTCATAAAACACCATAATTTCAGTCATCAAACACATTGAAACCCTGCAAAAAAACAGAGTGAATATTACCAAAACACTATATTCAAACATTAATAGTCCATAAAAACATCAAATATGCCTTCGTAGAACTATGAATATAAAACATCACATGATAATCATCATAAAACACAATAATGTTAGTCATTCAATAATTAGAGCCTTATTATCCAAAACTCAAAACAAAACCCACATATATGGTGTTAGTAATCTTCATTATGTTATTTGTGGGGTTTGGATGTATTTTGGTTGACATTATGGTGTTTTATGACTTTTTGCACTTTTTAGAAAATTTGGATTTTGTAGCTAACTTCTAGCCTCTCTGAAATAGATAGTTCTTATAGAAAAACTAAAATAATAAATGGATAATAAGTTTGCTACCAACCCATCATCTTTTAAAAATTGAAGTATAGTATTGTTATGATTATTGTTATGGAGAAAAATATCAGGTCAAGCCATGTCAACAAGGCAATTTCCTAAAGTGGCAAACTATGGATTTCTAAGAGGACACCCATTTATTTCTATATTTGGAAACCTTAACCTCTCCATTGTTATTTTATTTTATCTATCCACAATTTCGTTTTTAGCATTTAGATCATCATGTTTAGGATCGTTTGATTGTTAGACAAAGGCTCTCGCATCAAGACATTCACATTTGTATGTGTGAGGTTACTAGTCCCTAACGCTTAGGCGTCCGCATGAACACCATCTTTGTCAAAAACCATGGCAACATTGTGTGAAAAAAGCATTGCATTTTGACCACTCTGGTCGATTGACCATTGCATTTCGACCACTGTCTAAACAATTCGTTGCATTTTAACCTCCCTTACTACATATCGAATGTGAGATAAGTCAATCGAGTTATCTTATAAGACACAAGGATATGTTGGTATGTTCTGCAGTGGCGAAGCTTGAACGAAAACTCAGTAGAGGCGGACTCTCAAAATTCCAATCGGCAGTGGGTGTCGGACTCTTAAAATCCAACATTTTACACTACAAGAAAATCGGTAAAATTGACACTACAAGCGAAAAATCAGTGGGGGTCTGGGGCACCCCTGGGCCACAAGTAACCTGTGCATGACTATATCTTCTGTAAGATAGTATCTCTGATGGCAGTTCAAGTATAAAAATGGTACATTTGTTCGAGTGTACCTATTCCAAATTTTATTCGAATCAAACCATCTCTAGTTACCAATATATCTCGCGGTAACAAATATGTATTGTTCAAGGTATATCAAGGTTTAGTCTCCGATTCATAATCCCCTCCCAATTTCACATCTTTGTTGAAAGATTTTTATTTATTTATTTGTAACCCTAGATAAGGATTCAGAAAATACCGGGTCTCCCTCTACACAAGCAAATTGTTGATAAAATTCCAAAATAGCATTTTAGGGACAAATAACCCAAGTACCGATTCGAAAACAGACCCGTTGGAGTGTGGAAGGTGTGAAAAATGATTATATAGATTTTTCTTATTTTCCGATTAACAACCAAATCACCGGTTATCACCCATTCGTGACGGTCGATTAGTTGCACGTTTAATTTCCAAGTTGTATTTGATTTCTTAACTCCAAGTTGATAACAAATCAATATAATCTCTTATAAAAGCATCATATTGCAACTTTAATTCAATAATTTATCAAATTTTCCTCTCTAAGAGTATTCTCTCATTGTTGTTTAATTTTTTGTGCTTTTGCTTTTGTGGAATACATGACAAATAACAATTTTTTCTGCATGGAGATCATTGGGTAGTAACCTTATTCTTATGGTGGAGACCGTTTGGTTTTTTGTCGTGCGCTTGGGGTCTCTTCAATAGAACCAACAAACGTTATCATGATCCTTGAAGAGCTGCATATGGGTTATAGATGGCAAAAACTCCACTAGATTATTGGAGTAATTAACCTTATTCTTATGGTGGAGATCGTTGGGTTGATGGTTTTATGTTGTGCGCTTGGGGGTCTCTTCAATAGAACCAACAAACGCTATCATGATCCTTGAAGAGCTACATATGGAGTTATAGGTGGCAAAAACATCCATAATCATGATGATGGCTACTATAGTGCTATTCAACATCCGTGTGAGAAAGCGTTGGTTGCACTAGCTGTAGCTATTGACCTCTTGTCAACATGAAGAAGTCAATCCAATATAATGACTTCTTAATTTGAGTGGTATGTGCATTCAAATGATTAATTCATGATCAAAATCGACTTATCTAGAATGAGATTTATGTGTCGAGAAAGCTATAGAGGTCAAAACTACAATGTTGGAGGTGTCGGATAACCCAATTAGCGAGGACAATCAAGTGAGAGAACAACAATGGGGTAAATAATCCAATAAACATATTCTTGCAAGGATGGGTGGGTGTGGAAGACTCATGGAAAAAGTCAATAAATCTCAACTTTATTTCGGAGATTCTTTCTTCAAGTAATAAGCAAATCGCAAGTTGTCACCAATTTATGTGGTTGATTAGTTGGCACGATTATCTCATTCTAAGTTGTCAACCCAACTAACATAGGGCGAAGGACCGCATTAACACATGGGTGTTCATAAATCGTTGAAATAACAAGTCAGCTGGTTTTGTTGGTTTGAAATCTCGGTTCATGATTAGTTTTGGCGGTTCAATAGTTCGTCCCAGGGATGAGCTCGATCAACTGATACCAGTACCGAAAATCCTAAAAAATGGGTACCATTACCGAAAATACTTGGTACGGTTCGTACAAGAACCAGTTCGGAACTGATATTTGAAGGTAATCTACGAGTATCAAACCGGTACCGAAAAAGTCAAAAATCGGTACCAAAAATATCTCGGTTCTGGAAATTCGGTACCGGTACCAAGTACCATTTGCTCATCCCTAGTTTGTCCTGGTTTGGAACGGAAAGAGAAAACAAAAAAAAGATGTCATGACGTGCCCAAAAGGCTATCGACACATGTTTACATAGATCAAAAACCGTAAAAATGGATAAAGTTGTGATATGTCCAAAAGAATACCAACACGTGTTTTATATCAACACGTGTTTTACATTGATTGAAAACATAACAAGAATACCAGTACTAGTTGTAATCATACCGATAGTAATGTGTTAATGAAAACAAGTGAAAACAAGTTATTAAGTTATTAGGGAAAATCAAATTAAATTAAATGAAAACTAAATTTTGCTACAGGCATATATGCAATGTTTTAAAAACCGGTTCAAACCGGCCGATTGTACCGATTGAACTCTTATGTAAAACTGGTTAAACCACCTAATACACCCGGTTGAGCTGTCCGGTAGAACCGGTTAAACGGCCCAATACACCGAACCGGCCGATTGTACCGATTGAAGTGTTTGGTAGAACCGGTTAAACCACCCAATACACCCGGTTGAACTGTCCGGTAGAACCGGTTAAACGACCCAATACACTTGGTTGAATCGTCCGGTACACCCAACTTTATGAGGTCCTTTTGGGATTTGAAATCTCAAACTAAAACACCGTCAACATCATGTATTACATAATCTCGATTATACACGTTTTATGTGACCCTGTGTAATATATGCAATGTTCTAAATACCGGTTCTCACTGAAATCAGTTCTCACTGGCCTGTGATACCGGTAGAAGCGGATACTAGACACATACTTGGTACGATAGAGGCTAGTAAATTAGGACTTAACCATTGATATTACCCGTTCATACCGATGATGTTGACCCACCACCATATAAAAAGGTAAGCCAACTCTGTTGTCGACCCACTGGCATATAAAGTGAGATGGGTCAATGCCATTTAGAGATGGGCATAATCGGGTTTTATTATTACCCGGAACCGGTTCCAACCCGGACCCGGTTCTGCTTGGATGTCATTGGAACCGGTATGGTGTGGAACGGGTCCAGTTCCTACCCGGGTTCACACCCAAGAATATGGAACCGTGTAGAACCGGGTACGGGTTATTATGGAACCGGGTATGGTGTGGTTTCTGATAGTGTGGGAACCGGTTCCTGGCAGTCAAACCCGCCATTTACTGTTCAGAACCGGTTCCTGACAGCCATTTACTGTTCAGTCAAACCTGCCATTTTACTATTGGGAACCGGTTCCTGACAGTCAAACCTGCCATTTACTGTTCAGAACCGGTTCCTGATAAAATGCTACCGTTGGAAACCGGTTCCTGATAGAGATAGGCATAATAACCGGTTCCAAACCCGACCCGGTGGAACCTACCTGGGACCAGTTCCGGTTCCTACCCGACATATAGTAGAACCGGTTCGGGTTCAAAATACCCGATGGTTCCTACCCGGTTCCACATTTTTGGAAAAAAATAATTTCCGGAACCGGTTCCAACCCGTACCGGTTCTTATCATACCCGGTTCCTACGGTAACCTTCTAGACCCGGCGTCAATGTATTTTTAATGTGAGTTTTTTTTATAAGTCTTTGCTAGAACAAGGTATAATACATAAACATAAAACTATTTATTACGAGAAACAAGTACCCGGTTACACCAAACAACCTAAACAAGAAACGTTAAACAAAACACATAAAACACTAAACATAAAACACAAATGGGTTTAGAATACATAAAACAAACTAAACTTTCGATGACCCGGTCCCGGATGCTTCACCCTTTTCATTGTTTTTCGCCTTTGTCACCGGACAATGGCGGTCGGTGTGTTTCTTGAGCGTCGAGTTGGCCGACGCCTTCATGAACTTCCCGCACCCCTTGCATCTAGCCATTTCATGGCTATTCGACATCAAGCACAAGTCAAAGTGCTTCCAAATAGCGGGGTTTCTTTTGGTTTCCAAAACATCCACGACCTCATCGTTGCAAGCTATCGTTATCTCTTTGATAGTATTAGATTTGAAGTGTAAATTGTTAAGTTTAGAAATGGTAAGTTGGAAGGGGTTTATATACAAAAACTGATTTTTTAATCAGGTGCCGGTTTCCAACGGTAACATTTATCAGGAACCGGTTCCAACGGTAACATTTATCAGGAACCGGTTCTGAACAGTAAATGGCAGGTTTGACTGTCAGAACCAGTTCCCAATAGTAAAATGGCAGGTTTGACTGAACAGTAAATGGCTGTCAAGAACCGGTTCTGAACAGTAAATGGCGGGTTTGACTGCCAGGAACCGGTTCCCACACTATCAGAAACCGGTTCCGCACCATACCCGGTTCTACACGGTTCCATATTCTTGGGTGTGAACCCGGGTAGGAACTGGACCTGGTTCCACACCATACCCGGTTCCAATGACATCCAAGCAGAACCGGGTCTGGGTTGGAACCGGTTCCGGGTAATAATAAAACCCGATTATGCCCATCTCTAGTTCCTGATTAAAAAATCGGGTTTTGTATATAAACCCCTTCCTACTTACCATTTCTAAACTTAACACTTTACACTTCAAATCTAATACTATCAAAGAGATAACAATGGCTTGCAACGATTAGGCCGTGGATGTTTTGGAAACCAAAAGAAACCCCGCTATTTGGAAGCACTTTGACTTGTGCTTGATGTCGGATAGCCATGAAATGGCTAGATGCAAGGGGTGCGGGAAGTTCATGAAGGCATCGGCCAACTCGACGCTCAAGAAACACACCGACCGCCATTGTCCGGTGACAAAGGCGAAAAACAATGAAAAGGGTGAAGCATCCGGGACCGGGTCATCGAAAGTTTAGTTTGTTTTATGTATTCTAAACCCATTTGTGTTTTATGTTTAGTGTTTTATGTGTTTTGTTTAACGTTTCTTGTTTAGGTTGTTTGTGTAACCGGGTACTTGTTTCTCGTAATAAATAGTTTTATGTTTATGTATTATACCTTGTTCTAGCAAGGACTTTATAAAAAAACTCACATTAAAAATATATTGACGCCGGGTCTAGAAGGTTACCGTAGGAACCGGTTACGGGTACAACCCGGGTACGGGTTGGAACCGGTTCCGGAACTTATTTTTTTCCAAAAATGTGGAACCGGGTAGGAACCATCGGGTATTTTGAACCCGGAACTGGTTCTACTATATGTCGGGTAGGAACCGGTCCCAGGTAGGTTCCACCGGGTCGGGTTTGGAACCGGTTATTATGCCCATCTCTAATGCCATTAACTCTTTAACAATCGATCTTGTTAATGTGATAATTACCAGCATATATGTCATATGATACGCATAATGGCCCATTTATATAACCTTAAATTAAAAGGTAGGTGACCACATTTTAGATTTGATAAAATTCATTCTAAATTGACAAAAATCATCTTTTAAATTTCTAAGTTGACAAAAACCAACTTTCTAGCTTGACAAATATGACCCTCCTAACTTTTCATAAAAGACCCTTATACTTTCTAACTTCTTATTTACCCTCAAACTTTTGACATGTAAACCATTCTACCCCCACACTTTGCTATAATATCAAAGGTAACCTTCTAACTTTGTAAATATCACTTTGACCCCATCAAGTTGCTAAAGTTTCGAGCTTACCCTAAAACTAATTTTCTACATTTACATTTTTATGGACGTATCGGTATAAATTCGAGTTTGTCTACGCTTTAACGTAATATTTGCTAGAAAATGAGTCAAGTCGATTATAAAATGTTTTCTATATTCGTTTTGAGTTGGACTACGTTTTCATGTAAATTTTATTTGAAAACGCATTGGGTCAAATTTCTGATATTTTGATTTGACGGTATAAATTTGAGTTATCATACGTTTTGATATAAATTTAGTTCAAAAACGAGTTTGAACGATTGTACTCTATACGTTATCATTTCGTGCACAGCGTCGAGTTAGCATGGAAGCTGAAATTAAAGTACGACTTTCTTGCGTTCCACGATCCTTCTTGGAAAATTAATTTTTTATTTATTATGAAAATTATGTAGTTTTTTATTATTTTTGAGTTGAAGTATTTTTAACGTTTTTTAAAACATTCATATATAAGCCTATAATATAGTTTTATAATGAAGTTGCTAATTTATAGTTTATGCGAATTACGAAGTATAGATATCTATACATGTGTATGTAAGAAGCATAACATTTAAACAATTTAATATTTGTTATGTTTGTTATAAGTTAATCAAATTTATGATTGGGAAAATCTATATACATATAAAATAACCATTAAATCACCAAACTTTTCTTATATATATATATATTTTTATTTTTGTCAAGATGCTAACGATAACATTATTTATTATTTTTGGCAAAATACATGGTCCCCACATCCAACTTTTTCTCAAATGCAACCAATTGGAGTGAAAGTAATTGCGAAAGAGTATAGGATGATGTTAGGCTACTCGGTGTGGGTGACTGGTCTCTCTCTAGAACGACCCGCCACGTCAGCATACGCGTCAGAGTCCTTGGAGGATGCCCCTCCAGGGATGAAAGCTTGGAAATGGATGACAACCCGACCCCACCTAATAATTTATTTTTTTTTCTTAATTCAACTAGTTATCTAAATTGTTGTCTTGTTTCCAACCCCTTAAGATATCCAAGAAGCACCACCCACCACAACCTGCTCTACAAAAACCACATTTCTCTCTCCGCCTCCCCTACCACGCCGCCTCATCTTCTCCCCCCTCTCTCTCTCTGCACTCAACAGGCCACCGCCTCCGCTGCTCGCTCGCCGTTGATTTGCCAGCCACCTCTTCACTTTCCGGCAGACAACAGGCCACCGCCTCCACTTTCCGGCAGAAACGGAGGTGAGGGAGAAACAGAGCAGCGGAATGTAGCCGTTTCAACGGCTACTTTTTTGAAAACTCGCCCGTCCCCATCGTCCGCAGAGGGACCACCGCGACGCCGACGGGCCACCCGGCACGGTGTTGGGGGCGTCGTCGGCCAAAGACGGGCCTGGGACGGCCCCCACACCGAGTGCCCTTAGAGCATTTACAATCAACTCTCTTGCTCCATCTTTATAATTACACTAAAAAACACTATAAATATCTTCTCTCTTCTTCACTGATAATCACTTTCAAAAGATATTAAAAAATTATCGAGGTGGACAGTATCTTCTTCAAATTTACTGATGAACAATAGCTTTTTCTCTTTTTTTCTCTCTCCTTCACTAACAACAATTTACAACCACTTTCACAAATATAGAGTTATACTCACATATAAATAGAGGTTTCATTATGAATGCTCTTAGTGATGTTGTGGGGACCTTGTATTTTTATTTTTTATTTTTAAAGATGAAAGTTTTTAATGCAAAGCAAGATTTCTTCTTAAGCAACTACCATTTCATCATTATATAATTAAAAAAAAGTTGTTTTCCATTTCATTTAGCCTTCAACCCTCTCAGACAGCACCTCAATCTTGCAATTCAAGATTACTTTGAACCAAGGTTAAGAATTACCACAATCTAAACTTAGGATCTCTTTGAGATATTGTTTGGCTTGAATTAGTGAATTTAAAAATTACAAATGAAAGAACGAAAAAAAAACATGAATGACAATGTCTTGCAATTAGTCTGACATTAACAACCTAATATCAGATCTCTGATAATTTATTAATCTAAATACTTGTGAACATCATATCTTAACTGTAAACCTTTCACTTATGATAATTGACAATATGCCTAGCAATTAGTCTTTGATATGAGTGACAAGACCTATGAAAAGGATTGACATTTAGCAAAGATCTTTGAAACCTAACGTAGGATCTCAACATTTTATTGGTTCTCAAATGAACATGCCATCACAAAGTGTGTATATATTTCACAACATTCTAATTTGTGCTTCTTATATGTAGTCATGCACCAAAGTAGCCGTGGATTTTGTTTCACCGGAAAATATACAACAGTGCATCCGACTTACAGAGGAGTTCCGTAAGCTGCCAGTTAATCACAAAGCCAAAGAAGACAAACTAGAGGTAACAGTCGATTTTCATAGTTTTATTACATGTGGAGATGCAAGATAATATTTAAATAAAAAATGTTTGTGGGACCGCTTGTAGACGAACTAAAAATGGCAGTTTGAACCCAAACCCGGTTTAACCGACCCACACATTATGCCATGTCTAGTGATGCTGATGTTATGTGATCACTCCTTGGCGTGCAGGTAAAGAAGATGATCATCTACGCCATGCACCAAGCCGTCACTGATTTTGAGGAGTTAACCGCATGTCCACAGACATGACTTAGTCCTAGCCACTATATGTGATTTGTGGTGATGGTTTACGACTTGTGGAAAAGAATTCCTGATAAGACTCTTGTTTTAAGTTTTGATGGCAGTTCCCATATGGGTTGGGTCGGGTCAACCCGAACCTAACGTGTTTTCATTTTTGGTTCTTGTCGTGTATGAATTGTAGGTAGAATATCCATGGCTGTGGGGGTCATGCATGCATAATCTCTACAGCTATATAGCATAACATTTAGTAGTGTGAAAATTAAATTTTCAAAAAATAAAGTTGTTGATGTTTTGTGAAAAAGTAAGGGTATTTGGTCCTACCTACTTAAGAACAAGTTTTCCCTTCACTTATTAGAAGGGAAGGATTCAAAAGGAAAACCAAAACTACCATCTTTTTGGCCTTTTTAAAAGAGAAGAAATTTAAAAGAATCGTTGAGTTATAACACATCATTAATGTTCGTTTGTTAAAGAGATCAACATTAACCTAATTGCAATCAAAGTTTGTGTAACCCAAACATGTCTTGTAAGCCACATTCGTATAAGCGAGTCGTGTAACTTGTACATGACTCGTTATTAAGTTGTAAATAGGTTTACTGATATAATAAATGGGTTAAATACCCCTTCGTGAAAACACTGAACTTTAAAGAAAAACACAAAATAAGAACATGAGTACCTTAACAAGAGATTCGATGACTACTAGTTAGTCATCACCTTTCTTTCTGAATTACCGTGATATTCACCGGTCACCACCGCGGTATTAACCGGCCCTAAATTATACGTCTACAAGATAACCGTTTTCTGTCGATGCATATAAACTCAATTAGGATTCAGTTTGACTTTTAATTGTCAAGCATGACTTGTACGATATAATTTGTTTTTGAGGCTTGAGATCTGAACTTAGGTCATTTCATATATTCCACAAGTTTGAGTTTCAAAAACTAAATATACCGATCTAATCATAAACAACATTCCAAGAAAAAAAAATAGGGAAAAAAAAATAGGGTTTTAAAAACCTGAGAAAACGCTATGCTCCACTCTCCATACCGCAAGCGGTCCCAAACCTAGTTGGATCTCAATAAGGTTCCACCTCTGAACTTGTTCAAGACGATATGGTTCCCAACACACAATCGGAGCCGTCAAAGAAAAAGAGGAACTAAGACGATGAAGGAGAATGGACCGGAAAAGTAGCATGCGTATCGTGGACCACGATCAAGGATTAGGCTTTAGCAAGGGCAAGATCCGAAAAAAGGTTATTTTTATATATTAAAAATCGCACGCATAACTTTTTAGAAAATTCTATTAAGTAACTGTTTATTTTTATACTAATATATTTGTCAATTGTGAATAGCGGACCACAGACACAGGCTATCAATATGCTACGTAGCGATAGCGATAAAATAGTACCTGCTATTTCATGTTTACCGATTGAGTGGTAGAAAAAAAAAACTAGATCTAACACATAAATTATGTATGATAGTGCTAAAAATAAGCTAAATTAGCTAAAATACGCTATCAATAATCATCTAAATATCTAATAAAATACGCTATTTATTGCTACAGGGGTCTGTAGCAACCCTTCACCTCTACGCATGGTTGTCAAAATCCCGCTAGGCTCCGATTAGTCGTCAATTAATCACTAATAGGCGGTTCAACAAGTAATGGACGATTACTCGCTAGGCGGTCATTGGTGGTCCTATTCCGGCCAGATTCACAGGCCAAATTTCGACCAAACCTTATAAATTCATTCCAATTGCTTAAAAAATGGGTTAAAACATGTTTACTTAAAAAAATTACATATAAAATGTGTATTTATTTAAAACTAAAAATTACATAAAAAAACTCAATTCTATTAATTCCAGTTAATTGCTAGTCAGTAATTCACCACCTGCCGATTCTTACAACACTGCCTATACGCTACCTTATTCGCTATAGTGAGCGTTACCAGTACTATTGACAACTATGAATTAAGTAACGCTCAATCAGCTAACGGTTTTTGGGGGCATGTCACTAATAGATTTCACGCTCAATCAGCTAACGGTTTTTGGGGGCATGTCACTAATAGATTTCACGCGTTATTACAATGTGCACCGTATCACAAGTACAATTCCTATAATTCGAAGTGGACATACATGAATAGAAAGATCTCAAACTTCAACGCTATTTACAATGCCTATAGGAATAGACCGAGTGAGACACATGATGCCAAAGTTTTAAAGACGGCCTTTTCAAGATACGATTCTCGATATAAAGGGTCATTTCCCCACATCAGGGCTTTGGACATTGTGAAAGGTTGTGTGAAGTAGACGTCCATCTCGAACGAGGTTGAATAAACGATAATGTCTAAGGTGCAATTTGGTTTTTAAGAGGTAAAATATCTGCAGTCAAACCACATTTGCAGATATCTGTAGAAGAAGAGGCGGACCAAACCTCTGAAATCTACAAAAAGAAGGCTGTTTGTTTTTAACGTATGTAGACTTCTAAAATACAGTAGTGTACGGACGACGGTGGTGAGTGGTGGACATGGACGGTGGGTGGTGGTGGATGGTGGTAGTAGACGATGGTGGTGGTGGTGGACGATGGTGGGGGTGGTGGACCATGATGGGTGGTGGACGGTGGTGGTGGGTGGTGGTGTTTAATCCTCTACAGACCTTAGAAGATCTTAGAAGTGGTTTATCTAAGTCTACACCAAGAAGAGCTCGCGTAAACCTTTTTTTTATTCGAAAAACAAACAAGCTGTAGATGGCAATGTTTGCGTTTGGTCTGCGCGGCGTGTAGAGAGAATAGCCTGCACAAATCTTTTTTAGAAAAACAAACACCACCTATAACATCTAAATCAAAAGAATATAGTTCTGGTGGGTCAGATGCGCATTACATCTACCTTAATGATTTCTACAAGGAGGAAGTACAAGAAGTCGAAGAACTTCAACGCCCAATTGGTACGAACAGAGCAAGACGATGCCATACCAATACTAAAACTAAATGACATAGAACATAGGCTTAGAAATACGAACCATCATACTCTTAGATTAATTTTTTTTGAACTTTTATCCTACTCCCGATTAACAATACACACTTCTTAGAGCATTTATAGCGTGGGAGAGGGTGGTGGCTCTATGTGGGCATGTCCTATATGACTGGCTAGCTATTCCACATGAGTCCTCTGTTTCTCTATCCTCCTCCTCTCACAACCAACTCTTCCGCACCAATGGCCGATGCCTAATCTTATCACCAAGTTTGCAAGTGGCAATCCTCTCTATTCCACTTTCTTTAGGCTACTCGGTATGGGAGGAGGATAGTCCTTGGAGGATGACCCTCCACGTCAGCGCCACGTAGGATGAGTATGAGAATGGGCCTAAAGGGGATGAATCTAAGAAATGGAGGATGAGGCTAAATATATATATGTATGTATAGGTGTGTGTAGAGAAGAAGAGAGA
This sequence comes from Scalesia atractyloides, assembly GCA_947069175.1. Lineage (NCBI taxonomy): Eukaryota > Viridiplantae > Streptophyta > Magnoliopsida > Asterales > Asteraceae > Scalesia > Scalesia atractyloides. The sequence continues at coordinate 66,234,360 of CAMTDV010000022.1, forward strand.
GAAGACCGATAACAATGTCTTGGGGAAGACGTTCACGATACCGACGTAGCCCCGAAAATGGTGTTGAGGCCCGGCGACAGGCCAGGACGGGTCAAGCCGAGCCACACCAAGTGGCTTTACTGGAATCCCTTGCCTATCTTATCGCGGCACGTTTGCAAGCGGCCATCCTCTCTCTTCCACATTCTCCATCGACAACCAACAAGGGCACATGAAAGATCCTTTAAGAACTATTTTATATCTTTTTACTTAGCACTATTAAAAATGTTTAAAACAATAACCCATCATACAACTATGTAAAACACCATTTCTTTTACAACTAGTTAATGAAAATCTAATTTATATTGAGAACCGCTACTCAATATATATAGCAAATTAACAAGTAAAGAATAATTATTTTTTTAGAACCGCTACTCACACGTCCTCTTGTCGTACTCTTAGATCAGTCATGTTCATCCATCATGAAAGTAAATAGCTTACCATTTGAAACAAAAACAACATTATGTACACATCTCATACCACAATGCTGCTACAAACCCTTTGGTAAACATACATCCATCATATAAAAACTTTTGGAAATACGTATATCACACATTCTCTGATTTTACTCTTAAATTTGTCCTTTTATCCCTCATAGGATTAGATCTTACTCTTTGATAAAGAAGAACTATTAACGACTAAATTTTAACAAGAAAAAATCAATATAAATTTTGTGATATAAGAAAAAATGTTTAAAATCAATTCCAAAATAAAACTATATTTTACCAAAATAATAATTCTTTAAAACAAAAAATAAGAAGATGAAAGTTGATCAAAATCAATATTAATTGTATTTATAATATTTTTTTAAACATAAACATTAAAAGATGAAAAGTAACTAACCTTTATTTACAATTTTTTATCTCCAAAGTAAATATTTGGATTCAATTCATTTCTTGAACAAAACAACACCCAGATTTCCAGATCTCAAGCGTTCTACATCTTGAATTTCTTCTCTCTCATCGTACTTTCTCTCTCTATTGTTCTATATGCTTTCCATACGGTTGTGATTATGATGTATTTATAATGTGAAAAGGGATGCATTTAGGGTTTGCTATTCTGTGAATTTACAAAAGTACCCATTTTTCTGTGGTGGGCCACGAAGTTTGCAATTTCTATAAATAGAATCCAAGGCATTTTGAAAATCTTATACGCTTTAGGAATTAAAGGAGTGAAATTTCTTCGCATAATGAGTTGGAAATTACGCACATGTATAAATATAAAATAATGCTTATAATATCGTTAACATGATAAAACAAAACAAAAGTTACAAACATAAAGTTATGAATTACAAAATTACATTATGGTATGATACCGTTTCGGTATAAGTAATGATAATTATTAAAATTTAAACGCATCGAAACCAAAAAGCACAAAATTGATACTAGTATTGGCATAGAATTGTTAGTTTGATTGGTTCAATAAAAAGTTGTGTATTACAAAACTTGTCTCTCTCATGTAACACAAAAAGTGAAGTCGTGATATGCCCCAAAAAAAAACAGACACGTGTTTTACATAAACCAAAAACCTATAAAACAAGTACTAATACCAATACTAATGTGGTTTGTTGGTATCTTTTTAGTTCGTTAAGGTAATGGTACTCGTATAGTTTACGGAAAAAATTACTTGCAATAGTTTCATTCACAAAAGTAATGTAACACAAAACAATAAAGTCGTGTTTTACATTATTCGAAACCACCAAAACGAATATGGATACCGGTTTTGATAACACCAATAGTGGTGCTGATTTTTCGGTTGGTGTCGGTTTCGTTCTACATAGTACCGGTATAGTCCTGACACTCAATATAGCTTACCATACAAAAAAACTATATTTCAAATATGTGTATTGAGTTTCTTTGAAAAACTTAAATTAATGAACGCAAGTTATCCAAGAAAAATCAAATTAGTAAAAAACTAGTAATTTACCCGTTGCATGATGTGGCGGTGTAATGCTTTTTTTAAGCAATTTGAAGAGGTGGTTAGTAGAGGTGCACAAAAAAACCGTACCTGGAACCGGTTTTTTTTTAAGGTCCTAGGTATTCCATACTCGAAACCAAAACTGGCCCTATCCGTAAGGTATAGATAGGGTATGCATTTTAATCTCAATACTTGAAAATCCGAAACCGATTATACCCGGCTATCCCGATACATAATTCTAATATCTTTCTTTTAAATTTATGTTAGTGCATTTATTTTAATTTACTTACATCAGACAATGCATATTTAATAATAATAAACAAAAATACGATAAAATATGGTAATAAAAACGCAATAGAGTATTAAAATATACAAAAATATAGAACTAAAACACTCAGAAATATGGTATAGAAACCCCACAAATAGGGTATTTTAATACCCGGTTTCTTAAGTACCGGAACCGAACCCTACCGGAACCGGGTCACATAGGATAGATTTTTTTGTCAAATAACCAGAACCGAACCGGTTATAGCAATAACCGTTTCTAACCCTTAAAATGAGAAACCAGAATTGGTTATTAAAAATACCCGGTTTATACACCTCTAACGATCAGGTGCATAGCATTGAATTATAATAACATATTATATAACAAACTCATGCAGTAGAACAACTGTTATTGATCATCTCGTTGGTCGTGATCTTTTTAGAAAGTGCAATAATGTCTAGTAATGTATTTATAACGTATAAATGATCAACTGATAGATGATTAGGATTTTAATTAGACACAAATAAAAGATAAACAACTCAAAGCATATGGCATTAAATAAACTGTGCTGAACCATAAACATAAACACATTATGTATTGAGAAAAGGTAAATATATTTAGAATAGTCCATCATATAATCGTACATATATTCAACGACTGCATCATTAGTCAGCTAATCGTACATATATTCATCAATGACTGCATCATTAGTCATGCAATCATCAATGACTGTATCATTAGTCATGCAAGCAAACTGTGAAATCTGTTTCATGGAATGGTGAGTTGGAAGTAAAGATGGAAGAAATGAATAGTGTGAAAGAAATGAATCAAACTCGTGTGAATAAAGAACCCAAAAGTCCACCTTCACGTGAAGTTGGAAAATATGAATCTTGTGTTGTTTCTGAAACTAGAAAACGACAACCCATCATAGTAGCATTTTGGGTATATTCAGTTGTCGATTCCAATATATGATCCATCACATATTAGTTAGTTGAAGCGTATATTGAGTTTAATATAATTCTAGTGTTTTATGGTTGTGAAAAAAAATCAATAGGCATGTAAAAAGACAACACCCATACATTTTTAGTAGAAACAATGAAAACAAAGACAAATTGTTAGGATATGAGTGTGTATTGTGTGTGTTCTTAATGAAACAGTGAAGTGTTGTTATGAATGGAAATAAGATGATGCAACAGAATTAAACTCAATCACAAATATGAAAAAGTTGTCATACTGTATTTAATATTCAAAAAATTAGATTACAAGTAATGACTATCACTCTCCCTCAGTCTGATTATATGTTCGCATAAAACAATGTGATGAAAGTGATTAATAGGTCTCTAACAAAGATCTATTTAGAGTAAGTACAAACATATGTTAGCAATCAGGGTTGACATCACCCTGATAACGACATCTAATGTTCCTAACCAAAAAGATTCTCAGATGTTATAAACATCCGATAAATCCTAACGTCTGTTCTAAGACTTCTAACAACTGTTTTACAGACTATGTTACATTATTGACATCTGTTTTTGGGAACCTCTGTTTGATGTTACTATACATATGTTTAGGCCTCAACAGATGTTTGCACTTTATCTTCAACAGAGCTTTTGGTGTTCAAAAAATCTAGTTTTCTTTGTCTGCAGAGTTTTAGTTTCTTCAACAGTTCTTTGAATTCTTCAAAAAGATGCTCTGTTAGTTTTTAAAGATTCACTGTCTTCGGGAGGAGTTGATCTTCACGCCTTGTTTATTTCTTAATCAGATTAGCATATTTTGGCTTTTGTAATCATCTGTTCTTTTATAGGTTCAACACAAACCTTAAAACCAGTTGTCAAATCCATGTGTTGAAGATTAAGTTGTTGATTCTAATATATAACCAATCACGTATTACTGACTATCATAGCAAGATTAAAGATATTCATTAGACTTCAACAATTGTACTATTACATTATAATAAGTCTACGAACGGTAATAAAATAACAAAACATACCTTATGTGAGTTATTTTCATAGCATGGGCTCATAATTACATCATAGCCCATTTAAATGAGTAATTTTAGAGTTGGTAAAAAAAAGTCAGAAAAAACATCATTGCCTACGAACCCTGAAAAAATCTAGAACACAAACGATGCATCACTTTCAAGATGATAAAGTATATGTGCGAAATCATAAACTTATTTAAAGTAAGTAAATCAGGATGAGGCTCAAACATCGTCTAATCATCATTGCCAAGAAAAAAAATTGTTCTGATCAAGAACCAATACTGGAAAAAAGCAACAGCCAAATGGAAAAAATGGTCAATGTGGGGTAGCCCACTTGGCAGAGACACGTGTCTCTTAATTGGGAGGTCCAGTTTCAAACCTAAGCAAGGAGAATAAACTAGTATTGTTGGTGTAAAAAAATATTAAGCGTTCAAAAAAATGGAGGACCAAATTTACCAAAAGCAAAAAGTAAAGAACCAAAAGAACATATTAAAAAGACGAACGATTTAGAGGAAATGAATCAATGTTTGTTGTCAAACCAAACACCACCAATAGCAAACAACAAAAAATGGGATCAAGACTCCTGGCTGCAATTTAAATTTGCCTAGCCATAAGTCAATAATTAGCATTACCCACATTTCAAAATCACCTCTGAAATAAGGATCATGACTTTCCATGGAGAATTCCAAAGTAAACACCACCAACATTGAAGGCCGCAAAGAGTTTGTAAATAAAAAAAATTAAGTGTTTTTGTTACAGCCTCACAACAAAAACCAAAAGAAAAACATCAATTACTCCACCATATCAACGCTCAGATATAATAACTGTATGCAGCATTGACACTAACTATCACAACCAATATCTACCATGGCTACATATCGTATGACCATCTCAGTTGACGTGGATCCAAAAGGAATTACTTAGATGGCAATTAAAATCTAGAAGGACCAGATTTGCCAAACTAACAAAAATGAATAACTAAAGTTGGGTCTATAAAATACTATAACTAATATTCATAACTCATGAAATTAAAAATGTCAAATCATCATCTCAACTAATCACCAATAATAAAGACATGTAGTCTTAAAGACAACAACATCAAACTACATAACATGTCATACCAAGGAACATATTGTTAAGACAACAAAACCTTGTTTGCATAATAACAACATAGCATAATCAAATATATAACAACCAAACCCTAGTACTGTTTAATAAAAGAGGTTATCTGACCTTAGGGCGTATACGTCGTTCTCAAATCACATTACCGTTGCATTTGATGCTTGCGTTCATCAATCCACAAATGTCAAACCACCAAATATGAAGGGTTTACATGAAACACACAAAATCCACTAAAATGAAAAACACAAAGGAAGAACCAAAGTCGTAAGACTTTGATTTTTAGTATATAGGATATGTTATTCTCTTATCTAGACTTATACACCATAATATTTAGAAAATTAAAGGGCTCAAGACTCATAGCTTCAATTCAAAGTTGTCTAGCCATGAGTCAATAATCATCGTTGTCCACATTTCTAAATCACATCCGAAATAAGCATCATGATTGCCATATAGAATACCAAAGTAAAAACCATCAACGTCGACGGCCACAAAGAGTTTATAATTCACAAAAACTAATAACACCAAGTATTTATTGTTGGAACCTATAAGACTATTGTATACCGTTCACTATTCGAAGACGTGAAGACTGACGATTGAAGTATAAGAGATTTTGAGTGACGCCTGGACAAAACTTGTATAGCTTGGCTTTTTGTGTCTTTGTATGCAGTTGGATCAATTGAACCATCACTATAGTGGCGGGTGGCACTCTAGTGGCGCCTGGTGGTAGGCGTCACTCAGTGACGGCCACGCCACTGTCACCGACGGCCATGCACACGCCGTCAGTGACGTAATGCCCTAAAATGTACCCTATAAATAGTTATTTCCATTTCATTATTAGGTTAGGCTTTTGACTTACTTTTTTCACTATTAAGTGTGTGTTTTGAGCGTATTAGAAAAGTCCAGAACTTTTTGTAAATCATTTTGATTATACTCAAAGCTTCATCATCATGTTCTTGATTATACTTAAAGTTTTTAGTTTTCTACCATTTTCGGGTCAAGCATCAAACTAATTAATGTTTCAAATTTGATAGTTGTTGAGAAACTTCATTTGCATTAAAGATCTAGGTTTTTGAACTTACAATTTGGTATCAGAGCCTTGATGCTCTTGATTATTTGAGTTTTTAGGGTTTTTGAAAAGTTTCATAATTTTACAAAAAAAGATTATTTTAGATCTCTTGGTGTTAAATTCTTTGATGTTTTTGATGAAACATTGTTAGAAAAATGTTTTCAAAGAGTTTTGCTGGTATATTTGAGCTATTGATTATGGTTTCGACTGATTTGTGTATTTTTGTGTTGTTTTTAGAAAAAGGGGTTTTCATAGTAGATTTGGAGTCACTCTGCTGAATTTGGCGTCACTAGCTTGTTGATTGAAGAAGATGATGACGTGTCAACTTACTAGTTGATTCATGCACATCAGCCATCACTCTCACACCCATCAATCGTCACTCTCTCTAATAGCCAATTTCAGGCGTCACTCTCTCAGTCGTCACTCTCGCAACCGTTAGCCGTCATTCTCTTTCATAGCCAATTTCAGGCATCACTCTCTAAATTGTAACCTCAACTCACTAACTCGGATTAACACCTTGATTGTCATCGAAAATTTCTTCTCGGCGTCACTCAGATTTATGCCTTTTTTTATTGGCACTTTGAACAACTTGAGTCATCACTTTACTCGTTTTTAGTTCTCAATCGTCACTTAGTAATCAGTCTTCACTCTAATAATCAGGAATCACTCTTTGTTTTATTGTTAAAATGGAAAACAGTCAAAATGTTTCTAATGAACTTGAACTTAGTTCAACCACTAGGCTTCCGAAACTAAATTTGGTGATGATTTAGTTAATGGGAAAGGTTAAAAGAGGGACTTTTTGTTTCACTAATACATCTCTGTGGACCTTCATCATTATTAGTCCACACCAACCCATGACTAGAACACTAAATCAACAAGCCTTTAACATTAACCCTTTAACTTACTCTAATGAAGATAAAGTCTTGCTTGCTAGAGATAATATAGCCTACAGTGCTATTTGTATAGCTATCTCTGATGAACTTAATAACATGTTTGAAGGATGTGCTAGTGCTCAACAATTATGGAAGGCATTGTATGAGCATTTTGAAGGAAACGATGACCTAAAGGAAAGAAGGAGAGATCTTGTTCAAAAGGAGTACGAAACATTTGGAAGTGTTAGAGGTGAAAGCTTATCAAATCACATTGATAGGTTTTTTCAGAGTTATCAATCGCCTTAAGAATGTTGTAGTTAATATGACCCACTCTGATTAGATCAAGAAACTACTCGACTCTCTTCCATAAGAGTAGAGTTTCTAGAGCATGATTATCAAGAAGGAGTATCTAAATGCAAGATCTTCGATCAGTGACCTGGTCAACACTTTAAAGGCATTTAAAATGGATAAACAGAAGAGATATGTGAATCAAATTTGTCACTCCAAGACTCCTGTAAATGCTTCTATAGTCGTTCCTGTTTGCACAAGCTTATCCAAGTCTACAAACCAAGCTCTCATTGGAACTATGCTTGTTGGTGTCCTACCCCTTAACTCATATGTGGCTACAACTTAATCACATAATAATCAGTTAGCTCAAGGATTAAGGCAAGTAAAGAACTGTAGAAACAAAAGGCAACAAGATGTTAGAACTGAGTTTGATATTTGCAAACAAATATTGATTCTCACAATAGAATTCACAAATAGGAAGTCATCATCAAATATTTTTTTCCGTAATCTCAAAGGATTCAAATGTTTTACAACTCAACTGACTCTACAGACTCCCCCTCAGCTGATCACGTAAACAAAACAGTTCATACAAGATAAAAGGTGATGTGTGTGATAATAGGTCACTAACATGTGTGATCTATTTATACTAAGTGTGAAAGCTCTGTTCAATGAATGGCTAACATCACCATGATAGTGACACTAACATTCCTAACAGAAAAGATTTCACAATGTTGCAAACATCTATGAAAATCCGATCATCTGTTCTAACTAGTCTAATCACTTATAAGATAAGTACTGATTACATTGGGAAACCACTTTATAAGCTATCAACTGTTGCAGCTATCCAAACATCTATTTGGCCATACAGATGTTTGGTCTTCTTCATTAGACCTTTGACTTCATCAATGCTTTGGTCTTCAACAGTCTTTAGCTTTCAACAAATGTTGTTTCTTTTCGAACAACGGTTCCAAGTCTTGATCAGATGTTTGCTTTGTTCTTGAAAAGATGTTCTGATTAGGTGTTCAAGATTCACTATCTTTGGGGAGAGACTGGTTCAAACTTTTACTTATTTCTTGATCAGTAGATCATGTTTTGGCTTTTGAATATTATATGTTCTTTTGTAGGTCCAACAATCTCCCCTTAGAACAGATGATACCAAAACAAATGTTTATTAGATCAACCTTTATTCCTCTTCAACATGCTTTTGACTTAGGCTTAAAATTGCCTTTCAAATCTTTAAGATAGCATGTCATCAGCATCCATTTCGAGTGGAAGATTTATTAGATCTTGCAGATCTTCAATTTTTTAGCTCATCACACCGTTCATTGAAGTCATTTTCACTTCCCAATTTGCCCTGACTATTGTCAATTCATTGTTGGCTTTGTCTGAGGATCACTTTATAATTTTAGAGGCAACAGGGGTTACTGGGAGTGATGTTATTGGAAGTAGTGAGGGAATATGCATTCCTATGACTTGACCTATCAAATCTGTTGGATTGGTATCTGGATGTTCATACATTATCATTTTTTATCTCTTCCTTCATAATATCATCTTCAAATCTTTTGAAAATCTTTATGCAGATGATCTGTTGATTGAAAGCAGAGTTTAATGGAAGCAAATTTGGAGTTTTTTTCTCTTTTGAAATGCTTTTGAATTTATCAATCATGCAGGATAGAAGTAAACGTTGTTTCTCATGGTTTATATAGGGTTAATGGAATTGGGATGCCAGCGTGGACAATGGTTACCTTTTTGGTCCACGTGGTCAGTTGCTATTTGTTGTAGCAAACCTCTATTCAGAAAGTGGGTCCCAATAAGGAAACCCTTTGAAGAAGTTATGAAAGATTTGTTTTCAAAGTATCTGATTGAAACCTCTAGTGTGCTCAACAGACCTTTGAGGAAAAAAATCAGTGTTTTGAAACATCTCTATTTGACTTTTGGTCAACAGAGTTTTAAAAACCTCTATTTGAAACCTTTGTTTGGTTATACAGAGTTTTGAGTGACTTGACTTTTGTAGTCAAACATTGGTTCTTTTGCCTTAAACAATGCTTACCCAAAGTTAAACCAACTTTGAACTACTAAGACAAATGATTCACTCTTTTGAACAAAGTTTTTGTTTTTGGTGATCTTATCAATATTTTCTTAGTTTTAAAACAAAGATTTTATATTTTCTAATTTTAAGACAACATTTAATAACAACAAAACAATAAAGACAAAATTTTGGTGGATTTTCAAAACAATTTTCTTTCTTTCATTTGGATAGAGATAGATGCACAGGTAACCTGTGTTAGCACTTTCAAATTGGCAACAATGGTTCCCTGCAGATGGTGATAAATAGGTCAGTCTTACAGATGACCCAAAGCATTGTCTGCTTTGGATTTTGAAGTCTCAACCACTGTAATTGCTCTTTGGGATAGGTCATTGGTCACAAGGAGCTTTGGACAACCTCCAACAGATGTTTTTGACCTTCTACAAGTGCCTGCACACTTGGGTCAATTGGTGGTTGACCATTTCCAATGAGATAACTATACCCATGAGGGTGTCTGTTTGCCCTAGGCTTTTGAGGTTGGTTCACAGGTTCTACATACCTATAAGTACAATGTTGCACAGTGGTTGCCCATAGCCTCTAGGGAGTGGGTATTGTAGTGCAACACATGTTTGATCAATCCTTTGTATTAGAAATTGGTTCAAATTTTATGTGACAGATGTTTGAAAGACTCAACTCTTTTAAGAATAGATGGTTGATCTGTGACAACCGGTAAGTTTTGGTTTATAATTACGTGCATAACAAACATTAGGACAACAATAAGTGATGTTTTAAGATACAAATTAACTTAATTAGGCCTTTGCAAAGCCTAGGCACGGCTATTCGACTTCATAGTGATTTGCGGGAAAAGTGCCGAACGTATAAACGGTAACGAACTGACACCGGAAGAAATATTGACAACACCAAATAATACGAGTTTTATATGTATATTTAATATACATGAAAATATTTGCGAAATTATTCTGCTTCCGAACGCCACAGAACGCATACATGAACACCAACAATGAAACAGAAGCATCAGACTCGTTAAATCTCTCAAAAACCGATATATTATGATATATTTAGCATTGTAACCGAATTTTATTATTCGCAGAAAATGGATCGAAAACAGGCCTCGAAAACGCGGTTGGATTGCATAAAAAACTACATAAGCTCTAATGGGCCTTGGGCCCAACCCACCCTAAACCCTAGCTATATATTCATCATTTTCATATTCTCCTTCATTTTTCTCCTCCAACCAAACCCTAGCCTCCCAACTCTCTCCCTGTTCTCTCTCTCTCTCTATCTCTCTTACAAATCCGGCAACCAAGACCTGCGAAGAACCGATGGAGCCTCGGCCGACGTGGCGGCATCACTATCAGCGCCGGCCATCCATCGAGTTTTTTGGTGGTATTACGGCGGCATTTTTTGGTCCAACACCTTACCCCTATTAATTTGGACCTCCCCAGTGCGTTCATGGTGGCTGTTTTCAAAAAATCGAAGCCGTTTGGGCTCGGAAGCAACTCCGACGAGGTTCTGGTTATAACGCTTCGCATTTTGTACTTTTCTTATTTAGAAAGTGTAATCGTATTTTTATTTATGGGAACTTGTATCCTTGTCATGATCGTATTTCGTTTCCAAGTTTGTAATTTGAGACTTTGATGATAATGAAAAATTCGTACTTTATTCATACTTGTTATACCTGCAATCAATCATTTAAATACATGTTTCTATGCAAATCAACGTTTGTTATATGTGCAATACTCATACATTACACCTTTATACTTGGAAAACTGAAAACCGGCTAAAATACGTAAAAATGGCCCAACCTAACCTCCTTGTGCGAACTAGACTCACTTCGCACGAAGTGGACTCACTTCGTACGAAGTGATGTCACTTTGCACAGCCAAGATTCACCTCGCACGAAGTGAAGCTGGCAGCAAATTCTCTTCTATAAATAAGAGCACACTTCATTCCTTAACACTTTCCGAGCCTTCGCACTCTTTCTTTCTCTAACTTTCCAGATTTGTTGGCAGAAACTTCTCAACCATCTAAGTGAGTTTTAGCTCACTTCTCTTCTTATTTTCTTACGATTTCGTCTTACTTTCTTATAAAATTCTTCATCAAGATCCCGTTTTATTATTGTTCTTGAACTTACTTTTGATTTAAAGTCGTATGTACCAAGTCATGAAACTAACCAAGTTCACTATTCTCGAAATGGATGAACTTGTGTTTTAGTAAGTGTGAGAATGATGGGGGCCTTGGCTTCCCGAATTAAGTTCCACCTCTTCACTTGTACGCATTTTATGCTAGATGGTATATTACATTTTCGTACATTCATGACCAACCGGGCTTATCAACCATGTTGATGAACCTTATGCTTTGGTGAATCATATAATAAGGTATTCTACCTCCATGTTTGACCTCTATGACATATTTGAAGGACTAAAATACCTAACGTCTATAATATAATGTATAAATATATAACTAGCCGAGGTCATGATACTAGCCGATTATGGTTAGGTGTTATGAGCTTAGGTTATTCTGCCTCGTTCCCAGATTCCTCGTTTACAGAATTCAGAGTGTTAGATGAGCTACATTTTCGAAGCCTGTTAACTTCATATGAAGTGAATAGTCACTTCGCACGAAGTGGACAGTCACTTCGCACTAAGATGTATTTTCATACGTATACTTTTATGAAATTTCTAATTCAAATCTGAATCTCTCACCAACCCAGAATACTCACACACCTCTGTTCCCTCGTGTAAGGTAACTCCGGTGTTCTACCCTCCAATATAGCGACTCGTGGATTCCTCAGAAAGCTTTACAAAACCGTGAGTATACTCGACTCCCCTCTTTATTATTTCCACTTTCGAGGTTCAACATATATGAACTATCAAAAATCACTAAATCACACATACTTTATGCTCAATCACAAACAAACATTCCTTCATACATGCTTAATACGTAATACTTGCAAACGTATATATGCTAGAAGTCGAATGCCTTATACTACATCATTAACTTCGTATGAGCTTCCCTTAACATGTATAGCACTATAGGAGTAACGCACCACCCGTATTCTTGAGGTCATGTTAATAAACAAAACGGTCTAGTCATTGCCATGATTAGATTTGCTAGCGGAAACTTTGGGTTGACATGTATAGTTGAATTACTAGTATTGCATGATAGTTCTAAGTAACATTTATGCCATGTGGAATGTTTTATCTTTTATATTATCTAGTATTGAAACTTGTATACTCGCTAATGTCTTCTGTGTTGAACTATAATTTAATATATGCTGTTGGAAATTGAGGACGATAAAGATCATGAAATCTAGTAGGATGAACTAGAAACCCATTATAAATATAGATGTAATGTTGATCGTGTTTCTTGATTATGTTGTTGTACTTTATTTCCAATCAATGTACTTGAATTTAGAAATGAAATGAAATTTTGTTATTTAAATACTTGTCGCAAAATAATGTTATGAAGTTTCGAGCAATCTATTTTGTCCCGCCCTGATATTTCCGCCATCGGTTGGGGTGTGACACAGTCAACTTTCCGGCGAGCCTGTTTTGAAAGATTTTTCCATGCATGGTTAGATCAGGCCACCAGAGACCTTTCTGCAAATTTTCACGAGTTTTTATTTTACGGCAACTTTTGGTAAGTTTTTCGACCGTGTTTTATGTTTTTCTTTGGGTGTCGGGTCGTTTAACAACTAAGGGTGGTCATGAAGGACTATTGTGACCGATGGTGGTGGAGATAAAGGGGGCGTGGTGACGGTGACAACACTGCAGCCGACGGTGTTTGTCCGGCCAGCGGCGGCAGTAGTTGTGGTCTTGTTTTGGGTCTTGTTTGTTGGGCTTGGGTTACAAGATAACAAGTAGTCAACACCGGTCAGATTTGATGTTCGATTCGGGTTCAGGTTAACAGGGTCAAACTTGGTCAATAGGTCAGTTTTGGTGTTTCGGGTCAAACCCGGTCCACTCGGTCACGAGTCGACACAAGACTTGGTAAAATTTTAACGACACAATATATATTATATTGTTTATGTAAATATTATTTTAACGTGAAGCCGGGTTCTTAAACCAATTGACTAGTGAAAACGATAACTATTTTACGAGCGAACTATTAGTTACTTGTACATCACATGCATATATAACTCGTGTATATATAAGTTAAAATCGAACCGACGTATCGTGACAATATATATATATACCTGTATTCGACAAAAAAATCGACGTTTGAACATATGACGAAAAATTATTTATTGTTGTTACATTGATTGTTGAGTTTTGAAAATTATGGACAAGTAGTATTGTCGGGATCATCTTAAAAACAGAGGAAACTCTATTCGTTTTTCGTAAAAATCCATAATAGGAAACATGTTTTATTTAAAAAAAATGAAACCCATCGAGATTCAAAGTATTTTATAAAAATAAATATAGCTGTATATTTATTTTTGGCGATTCTTATAACTCACAAACAAGAGTTTACAACATTTCAACGAACGCGATTTACAAGATAACAAAACTCGGAAATTTATATAAGATTAATATAATTATTTATATTTATTTCAAACGTCTAGAATTCGAAAATTATATAAATAAATATAATTATTTATATTTATTTCAAACGTTTAAACGGAATACGAGATGTTACCATACGATCTTAGCAAATAATATTATCCGAGTTATTTCGGTAACGAATAACGAAAGTAGATTCTAACAAGTGAACAACTATATAATTATTTTGATAATTACCCACGAGACGCGAGACTATGGCTACGTGACGTTTTATATGTATATATATTTACATATATATGTACATCTTACGAAAACTACAACGAGTCGTGTTATTAAATAACGTATATGACGATTACTTGGAAACCGTGCAAACACATCATACGAGATCCCAACGTGTATTACTTTAGACAAACAATTACTTATGTACATGTACGATTATCTGAGATGACTAACACTATTTTATAAATATATACAAGACTTAGTATTTATCCCGACTATAAATGGGATTAAACAAGTATAGTACTATTGTTTCCATCAAGCTAACAACATTTTCCCACCGAATCATTTGAGTAACGATTCAGTAGAGCTCGGCGACACGCAATTTAGCTATGTTTTCAGTAGAAACTTATGAGTTTTTTCCGTAATAGGAATGGCATAGATTGCATGCCTAAGGGATTTATATTTTGGAAATGACATTATGGATTGTATTATGCTAACTTTGCATAGATTATCGAGATGAGTTCATAACCCCCATTTTTTACAGTTTTGCATTTTTATAAATGTTTTTGAGGGTGGAAGTACATGCAAGTTTAGCAAAAGCATACACTATTTCGATGAACAAAAATTACATATTTCTAAACCATGTTACAAACGAATTACAACTAACGCAAATGGTTTTTGAAAGGTTTATGCTATACCGGTTTTACAAAAACAAACGCGTTTTTCAAAAATGTATGAGTTTCATAACTAGTGACAGGATTGTCCTAGTTACAATTAGGGACTAGATTGCCTACGTATAAAACAACGGGACTGGGTTGTCCTACATACAAACGATGGGACTGGGTTGTCCTACATACGAACGAAGGGATTGGGTGTCCCACGTAGAAACACCAGGACTACATTGTCCTACGTACAAACATAAGGACTGGATGGTCCTCTACTCAACAATAAGGGTCATAGGGTCCTCACAACTATACAGTGAAGTTCTAGCTACATATCGGAAATATAACCGACTGCTAGTCTACTGTCTTGAGTATATGGTTTGGCGAGGCACTCTCTAGCTCGAGGATGGTTATAGGCTCATGCGAGAATGTTGTCTTTATTGTACGCAGGCAATGACGGTTATACAAGTTTTACAAGTACAAAGTTTTTCAAATAACATGCCGAGGAAAATGGTTTGTTACGTTTTCTCCATATTATTTAAACCAGTTGCTATAAAGATTTATTTCAAATCTTTTTCAAACAAACTATGAACTCGCCAACTTTATGTTGACTTTTTAGCATGTTCTTTTTCATGTTTCACGTTCAAACTATGGCACAGTTGGAATAGGAGAACCCTTTTGGATTTGAGTACATAGCTGGCGTTCAACTTTCTAAATTCTTAGCATTATACTTCCGTTGTGCAATGAAGATACTAGTCGTTACGCCCAACTCAAATTTTACGGGTTTGACATGATCCCTATTAATAGGGCCATTATACCTTTTGAAACTCATTTTCTTTCTTGGCCTGTTTTGATTTTACATCATATGGTTTACGAAAAGAGCATTGTTGGGTCAAATGGTTGAGTTTTCCACAATGCACCCGGGAGTGGATTCATAGATGTTGGTACCTCTATTGATACATAGGCTTTTAACTTGAAACAGTCTTTTACCCAATGATTTGTTTTTCCACAAAAGTCACACAAAATGGCTGGAATCTTATCTTTCCTTTTACCCTTATCTCTCTTTTTTGACACGGATATTTTAGCATCTGAAACAAATATTTTAACATTTGTTTGAGAGTTGGTAAGAGGAATGTTTTTATCTTGGGAGGGTCAAGGCCATTTGGGTTTGTTAAATCAATGGGTTTGAAATTTTCTTGAACATCACATGCATCTGACCAAGTAGGTTTGAATTCATATTTTAGTTTTTCAGCTTGAATAGAACTTAGTGGCTTTTCAAGAGTTATTTTCTTGGCACTAGGTTTAGTGATCTTAATTTCTTCCCCAGTTGATGTGGTTGGTATAACTTCAACCATCTCAGAGTCAATGGAAGCTTTGGTTTCTAATTCTTGGTCAAATTTTCCAAAACCAATCCCAAACTTCACATTGCTCTTGATTTGTTAATCCTGAAGCATCTCATAACCTTGACAGGATTCTACCTCTCTTTCATAGGTGATCTATGTGGATTCCAACTCCTTTTTACAGTTTTGATATGTTTCTATCATTGACTAGAGTTGCTCCTTGGTTATGGATACTTCATGTTTCAGACTGCTCAACTCAAGGTCTTTTTCAGCTATTCTTGTTTTATTTTTTTTTTCATTTTTACAAGATAAGTTCACTGATTTGTACCTTTTCTCTTAGATCTTCATTTATCTCTTTTATGTTAGCAAAAGTAATGATGCACTTATCTGAACACAACTCTTTAAGAGTTTGAGGTGATACCTTTGAGGCAGCCAATTCAACTTGATCCACACAGATGATATCAATGGAACTTTTGGGATATTTCTCACCCATCCTTTTTGCATGCTTCTGGTCACCAACAATTGTTTGACCAAAGCTTTCAGCAGCTTCACCAGCAATCTCTTCACCAACAATGATTTGAGCTAGATCATCTTCACCTGAAACATGCTCAATAGCCATAAAACAAAAGTTTTCAAGTTAATTACTATCATTTTCAATGAAAGTGAAATTTTCATCTGTTAGATTTTCTTGCAAGCTACTCCAATCAACAGAGCCTTGTGTAAAGAAGCTCTGTTGACTAGGTCCTGCATATGCAGGAGCAGGAGTAGCTTGCGGTGCTTGAACATGTGCAATTAGCATTTGGACATACTGAACCTGAAGGACTGGTGGTGTAGGGATATAGTGCACAGGTACAGGATTCAGATATTATGCAAAGTGGGTTGTGTTTTGTACATTTGGTCCAGGGGCATTTTGAACATAAAATTGTTGTGTATTTTGTTGAGATCTTTGACTAGGGTATGTGATCATTGGTGCAGAGTTACTTGTTTGATTCTTGCATTCTCTAGCAAAGTGTCCTAACCTATTACACTTAAAGCATTTAATCTTTGAATTTATCCAACCGCACTTTTGACGTCCCACTTAATCTTGTGTAACTCCTGCCAGTCCGTTTGTAAAAATTATTGGCTCTTAGACTGAGCAGGGTTACCTGGTGCAGAATGTCTATCTCCTCTAGGTTAGTTGGGTCTATGTGCTTAAGATCATCGAGTACAAATGACAGATTATCTAGTGACATGAGTATCATCGTTTGTTGCAAAAGCTTAACTTGTGGAATGTTGATCAGTGTTGATTCATGTTGATATACCAATAAGATGATCAAAACTCTGATCATTTCCCATTCCATAGGATGATCCCTCCTAACGCAAAAGGGTTGTGTCACCAATCTAACACCTCGTATTTCCGTATTCCTATTTTAGAAAATTCGTATTCGTATTCTATTTTTAGAAACCTTGCAATCATACTCCATCCACGTTATCTCAATTTGAGGCGTTAATCATAATAAAATTCGTACTTAATACATACTTGTCTTACATGCATTCAAACGCTAAATACATGATTACATACAAACCAATACTTTTTATACGTACAAATACTCATACATACACTCTCGATACTCAAATTATACTTACATACATGTTATACACTTAAAAACATGTCAAAACACCAAGTTTCAGCTTAAAATGAAGGAAAAACCAAGTTCATGGACCAAATTGCAAAATCTGCCTAAGTTAGTCTCTGGCGGGGTGCGAGAGCCAAGGCTCTGCCTCTCGCGAGGCGTGAGAGACCTCAATCCGCAGAAAGTTGTTTTCAGTTCGCGGGTTGGCCCATTTTCACTACTTTTTCACACCCAATCACCTGTAAACCTCATTTAACTAAAAACCCTACTAAACCACTATATAAGCAAGCTTCCTGTAACATCCGTAAAAAAACGGATTTACCAAACCCGCTCCATTTATTAACCGAACAATCAGTTAAAAATTTCGTTGCGTATTTAATGCCCAAAATAATTTTAAACGATACATAATTAATAAGTGTATTGGAATATATAATTTGTTTTTGAAAAATTGTTAAAAATAATGAAATAAAATATAATGTTGCTGCCGGGTTTCGAACCCGGGTCAGCCAACAACTTCAGCAAAGTCTTATCGCACACACACTCAACCACTGCGCCACTCATGTTCCTTGTTAAATATTGGAAACAATTAATACATAAAATAAATCTCGAATTCAAATAACGACGCGCCCAATTGCAGTCGTCGGAAATCCCGGCGATCTGGCGAGATTGGACGGTTTCTTTTGTTCTTAACGTAAACATTTACTATGACATCGGTTATAACCGACGCCTGAACCCGCGACACAAGCTATAACCGCCGGAAAACGTAATGGCCGACGAATCAAGTCTGAAATCCGACTCTATACATCTCGATTCCTTCCTATAAATTCACCAACAATCTACTGGTAGCCTTTTCGCTCAAAACCGCACCTTTACCCGACGTAATTCCACTCGCCGGAAAAATTCTGCACATCGCCGGAAAACCGAACCCTTCACCTCTGTGCCTTACTGAACCCCCAGAGCTTATACCGAAGTCACTCACATCCATTTCAAGCTTGCTGATGACTCTCTGCCGCAGGACACACGTCGCCGAAAGTTTCTGCTGTCACCGGAGTTTCGCCGGAGAAACAGAGGAGTCCAGTTTCGGTATATCTAACACTTAATTTTTCATTCTTTTATTTATCTCACCTGTAATTAACTGAAACACACTAAAGAACATGATTAAAATCGCTGAATCAGTCAGTCATCGTTTCTGGTTAAGATCAACGAAGAAGACGAAGTTTCGGTAGTATATAAGTTTAATTTAAATCAAGAAAACTCGGGTTAGACACACAGTCCAGTGGTGGACTGTGTGCACATTAAAAACGCTTACGTCTCGAGTTCGAATCATGTCCCACGCTCCCTCGCTTTAATAAAAATGTTCCTTTTTATTACTGAACCGGATTCATTTCATATAGTTGTTAAGTATAATAAAAACCGGAATAATAACCAAGATAGACACACAGTCCAGTGGTGGACTGTGTGCGCGTTTAAAACACAGGTCACGAGTTCGAGTCCGGACTACCGCATCGGTCCGGACAATTATTAAACTTTTTATTTAAGGCAGAAACGAAATAAGGAAGTTAGTATATAAGTATAATAAAAATCAGTTTATTTAACAAGTTAGACACACAGTCCAGCGGTGGACTGTGTGTTAACTCAACCCACAGTTCTCGGGTTCGAGACCTGTGGAGAACACCGGTCCGATTCAGTAAAATCCTTTTTAAAAATGAATGATTTTCTGTTAAATCTAATTAGTATATAAATTTAATTAAAAACAGAAATATTTCGGGTTAGACACGTAGCTCAGTTGGTAGAGCTGCGTGCACGCGTACGGGAGGTCTCGGGTTCGAGCCTCACCCAGCGCACACATACACACATGCGAACCGGTCAAAGTCAAAGGTCAAAGGTCAACGGTCAAAAAGTCAACATTTTTTTATTATTTTTATTTATTTATTTTATTTAAAAATCAATTAAAAATACTTAAAAATAACATTTTTAAGGTTAGAAAATAGCCTTAAACTCACAAAAATACACCCAACAACCCTACTAAAATGGATTAATAAAATCCGTTTACTTACCGAAACATTATGCCATTATCTAGGTTAATTTCACTCGTGGTTAAAACCACTTTGTGCGCATTCAACATCATCAACCGAACGCACCCAATGTGAGTGAATCTTACAACTCCCCTTTTTAATTACACGTTTTGGGGTGTGTCATGTGTCACCAAAAATTAACTCGTTTATTTAAACTTGTGCCATACCATATTGTGATCTAAACTTAGATTGTGTATATTGTCTGTGGTTATGTATTTCATTTTGTCAACTTATATGAAATTCACTCATTAAGCCCATCAGTTCCTCGTGAGAGACGAGTTGAGCAACGCGTGCCTCAAAACAAATCCATTATTGTTCATATGTGTATTATTTAGTTTATATTGTTGGTAGTTATGTATTTCATATTGTCAAGTATACGCAAATCATTCATTAGGCCCATCAGTTCCTCGTGAGAGACGAGTTGAGCAACGCGTGCCTCAAAACGATCCATTATTGTTCATGTGTGCATTATTTAATATTAATTGATTGGTGAATAAGTTTACATCTATTTTTACTCTTGTGTGGTTGTGCACTTTATTTTATAATCAATTAAATAAACTTGTTCAAATGTTTTCCATAGGATTCACTCGCCAACTTTTTGTTGATCCAAAAACCATTTTTACACATGATACAGGTGAACAGGATGAAGCAAGGAAAACATAGGAAATGCCTTAGAAGAAAACAATGAAGCCTAGATTGATGTTTAGGACATGATGTAATATTGAATGTAATTTCCCATTAAAGTGTATTAATGAATATGAAACGTTAAAATAAATGTCATGAGCTTTCATGATAACCCAATCATGCCCCGATCACCTTTTCCGCTGCGGGTCGGGGTGTGACAGATTGGTGTCAGAGCCATGACTATAGGGATATAGGATAGGTTATTAGACCCTTAGAGCCTATACTATAGTCTGCCTAAATTTTAATTGATTAGGTGGTTACATACAAACTTATGATGTTTATTTGTTTCATATTTGTTTATACTTACAGTGAAACATACATACTTATATACACATTCATCACACATATATCAATGTTCACATATTCAATTCATCTTCATACTTTGTTATTCAAAGATGTTGTTGCAATTTTCAAATCTCATCAAAGTAAGTTCTGCGACGGACATGTAGTAACTGGAAGGGTACAAGTACCGGTAGTCGGAACGTCCTGTCTAGGTTGGCATTCGTATAAATCCAATATAACGGACCAGTTTGCCTACCTGGGGACTAACGATGAGAGTACGAAGGACCTATTAGGCCAAAGCATGCCACACCAAACGTCGTTCGAACTAACCCACTTTGAGGTGTCACCGTGTCTACACCTGGACACATTCCGAATCTCATACGTTGTATACATATTTCTCAATTTTCTCCGGGTTTTAGTGTACGTAACCAGGCTAACACATGCGAACCATATGAAAAACCCGGTATTCATGGGGGCCCACATGATTACGAAGGTGAAGTATGGCGGCATGTAGGGCCTAACGACGAGCAAAGCCCAAGACATCCTATGATGTAGTAGATTTATTTTTCTATAATTATTTTATGAATGTTCATTCCTAAGTGCGACCCATGATCCCAAAAGCATCCAACTCATACTCTTGACATGTATTCCTTGTAGATGTCTTCTAGCCTCGCCCGTAGGAAGATGAGAGCAGGAAAAGCCCGCGAGCGCATGGCTGCCCTAATCGCTCAACAAATGGCTGCCGTAATACCCAACATTGTAATCCAAGTCCAACAAGCACTTACCGCTAATCCTGTCAATCAAGAGATCAACACGTTATCAACCCTCCCCCAAATACCACTAAATGCACCTACAAGCATTTCAAATCATGCGACACTCCAAAATACAAAGGGACTGAAGGTGTCACTGCTCTCCTCCATTGGTTTGAAGAAATGGAGAACACTTTTCTAAATTGCGATTGCCCCGATGATCGCAAAGTGCGATATGCTACCGGTCGTTTATATGGAATAGCACTTACTTGGTGGAATACAGAGAAGGCCAAACGAGGTGTTGAAGATGCTATGACTTTAACTTGGAATGAATTAAAGGAAATCATGACCAGACGATTTTGCCCAAGGAGCGAAATCAAGAAATTAGAAGATGAGTTCTATTTGTTGAAGCAAAAGGAAGGCGACCACACCATGTACAACAAAAGATTCCTCGAGTTACATCAAATGGTCCCCAACTTGTTCACTCCCCTCTACCGTTTGATCGAGCACTACATTAGTGGTCTTCCGTCAAAGATTCAAGACTCTGTAATAAGTGCCACACCTGCAAACTTGGAAGCAGGAATGGAGTTAGCTACAGAGCTCACCGAGAACCGAATCCGGAACAAAGACTTCAAGGAGGAGAAGAAGAAGGATAAAGCATCGACTGAAACCTACACCCAAACCGAATCCCCTTCTCAACCCAATTCTAAGAGAAAAAGAGACGGGCAACTTTTCGCTACTATCCAACGAAATCAACCAATTTCACACGCCATACCCATCCAAGCTATCCCAATCACTCAAGTGGCACCCAACTCAACTTACCCAAATTAGAAACCATATCTTGGACCTCACCCTCGATGCAACAACTGTTTTTATCACCATCCCCTTACCTTACCTTGTCGACTATGTGCAACTTGTGGACCTATGGTCATTTGAGCAAGGTTTGCCTCACCCCTCAAAACCAAATCTCTCCCCCTACTCAAAACATGATCCAAACCTATCATCAACCTCAATACCCCATGTTCCCATATGTTCGAACTTGTTTCAATTGTGGCGACCCTACTCACTTTAGAAACACGTGCCCTCGATTGGTTAACATCATAAACGCTCAAGCTCAATCAAACCCAGTTAACCAAGTAAATCAAGAAAACCCAATCACTAGGCCACCAGCAAGAGGAAGAGTTTTCAACATCAACGCCAATCCTGTCGAAGATAATGACGGCCCAAACGAAGATACCCAACTAGTCCTCTTCACCGAAAATCAAGATTCAACTCCAATCGTTTAGTTTTATGTTTTTCTTTATGTTTTAGAATTACATAGAATCAATCATAACTTAAGGATAAAGCCAATGAGAATTTGACAAGAATATGGTGGATATGCCGCTGGTACTTCCTATATATAAGTATTCTTGTCAAAGGATCGGAGGCATTATCAGGCGGTTATGAGAGTTTCCATGTATAAACTGTTTGAGTGATTATTGTTTATTATTTTCAATACATGCAATACGATCGGCTCCGTTTGATTGACCCTTGATCGCACAGACATTTTCATTTTCAGTACATGCAATACGATCGGCTCCGTTTGATTGAGCCTTGATCGCACAGACATTTTCATTATCAGTATCTTGTGGTTGTTGTGTTTGTTGTAGAGTCACATAGAACTAATCATAACTTGTGGATAAAGTCAATGAGAATTTGACGAGAATATGGTGGATACGCCGCTGGTACTTCCTATATATAAGTATTCTTGTCAAAGGATCGGAGGCATTATCAGGCGGTTACGAGAGGTTCCATGTATAAGCTGTTTGTGTGATTATTGTTTAGATTAAATTTATTATTTTCAGTACATGCAATACGATCGTCTCCGTTTGATTGAGCCTTGATCGCACAAACATTTTCATTTTCAGTACATGCAATACGATCGGCTCCGTTTGATTGAGCCTTGATCGCACAGACATTTTTTCATTTTCAGTATTTTGTGTTTGTTGTATTGGTTGTAGAGTCACATAGGACTAATCATAATTCACTGATAAAACCAATGAAAATTTGACGAGAATATGGTGGATACGCCGCTGGTACTTCCTATATATAAGTATTCTTGTCAAAGGATCAGAGGCATTGTCAGACGGTTATGAGAAGTTCTATGTAGGATTTAGTAGTTTCTTGGTAACAAATCATAACTTGCGGATAAAACCAACGAAAATTTGACAAGAATATGGTGGATACGCCGCTGGTACTTCCTATATATAAGTATTCTTGCCAAAGGATCAGAGGCATTATCAGGCGGTTATGAGAAGTTCCATGTAGGATTTAGTATTGTCTTGGTTGAAATTTGTGTTACATTCATATCATCTCTCCATTTAAAGAAATTGGATTGTGTTCTATTTCTACATAAACTAACCTCTCCATCATAACAAACGAGAGAGGAACTGTCACCATTCAAACATATATGCTATCAGAATGTGGATTCAAATATTGGTTGTTGTGTTATTTATGTTCTAAAGTTACATCATAGGACCAATCATAACTTACTGATAAAACCAATGAAAATTTGACAAGAATATGGTGGATACGCCGCTGGTACTTCCTATATATAAGTATTCTTGTCAAAGGACCAGAGGCATTGTCAGACGGTTATGAGAAGTTCTATGTAGGATTTAGTAATTTCTTGGTACATTAGTTGTTGTGTTTATTTATGTTCTATAGTCATAGAACCAATCATAACTTACTGATAAAACCAATGAAAATTTGACAAGAATATGGTGGATACGCCGCTGGTACTTCCTATATATAAGTATTCTTGTCAAAGGATCAGAGGTATTGTTAGATGGTTATGAGAAGTTCCATGTAGGTTGTAGTATTAGAAGTTTTGCTTTAGGATATAACCATATCCTTCCAAACATATCAAAACTCTTGCGCATGATATCATATTTAGCGAATCAACTCCGCTTATCAATATTTTCACCGAAGGCAACAAAAAGCGATTCCTGTAACAGGGTACTTAACCCTTACAAGGAACGTTACCGCCTCAAACAAAAACTTAAACCCTTACTTTTTCTAAGCATGTAACTGTCAAACTAAACACCATCATTTTTTAGTCAAATATATCACTACTTAAATTTCGGGATGAAATTTCTAAAAAGCAGGGGATACTGTAACATCCGTCAAAAAACGGATTTACCAAACCCGCTCCGTTTATTAACCGAACAATCAGTTAAAAATTTCGTTGCGTATTTAATGCCCAAAATAATTTTAAACGATACATAATTAATAAGTGTATTGGAATATATAATTTGTTTTTGAAAAATTGTTAAAAATAATGAAATAAAAATATAATGTTGCTGCCGGGTTTCGAACCCGGTCAGCCAACAACTTCAGCAAAGTCTTATCGCACACACACTCAACCACAGCGCCACTCATGTTCCTTGTTAAATATTGGAAACAATTAATACATAAAATAAATCTCGAATTCAAATAACGACGCGCCCAATTGCAGTCGTCGGAAATCCCGGCGATCTCGCGAGATTGGACGGTTTCTTTTGTTCTTAACGTAAACATGTACTATGACATCTGTTATAACCGACGCCTGAACCCGCGACACAAGCTATAACCGTCGGAAAACGTAATGGCCGACGAATCAAGTCTGAAATCCGACTCTATACATCTCGATTCCATCCTATAAATTCACCCACAATCTACTGGTAGCCTTTTCGCTCAAAACCGCACCTTTACCCGACGTAATTCCACTCGCCGGAAAAATTCTGCACATCGCCGGAAAACCGAACCCTTCACCTCTGTGCCTTACTGAACCCCCAGAGCTTATACCGAAGTCACCCACATCCATTTCAAGCTTGCTGAAGACTCTCTGCCGCAGGACACACGTCGCCGGAAGTTTCTGTTGTCACCGGAGTTTCGCCGGAGAAACAGAGGAGTCCAGTTTCGGTATATCTAACACTTAATTTTTCATTCTTTTATTTATCTCACCTGTAATTAACCGAAACACACTAAAGAACATGATTAAAATCGTTGAATCAGTCAGTCATCGTTTCTGGTTAAGATCAACGAAGAAGACGAAATTTCGGTAGTATATAAGTTTAATTTAAATCAAGAAATAACTCGGGTTAGACACAAAGTCCAGTGGTGGACTGTGTGCACATTAAAAACGCTTACGTCTCGAGTTCGAATCATGTCCCACGCTCCCTCGCTTTAATAAAAATGTTCCTTTTTATTACTGAACCGGATTCATTTCATATAGTTGTTAAGTATAATAAAAACCGGAATAATAACCAAGATAGACACACAGTCCAGTGGTGGACTGTGTGCGCGTTTAAAACACAGGTCACGAGTTCGAGTCCGGACTACCGCATCGGTCCGGACAATTATTAAACTTTTTATTTAAGGCAGAAACGAAATAAGGAAGTTAGTATATAAGTATAATAAAAATCAGTTTATTTGACAAGTTAGACACACAGTCCAGCGGTGGACTGTGTGTTAACTCAACCCACAGTTCCCGGGTTCGAGACCTGTGGAGAACACCGGTCCGATTCAGTAAAATCCTTTTTAAAAATGAATGATTTTCTGTTAAATCTAATTAGTATATAAATTTAATTAAAAACAGAAATATTTCGGGTTAGACACGTAGCTCAGTTGGTAGAGCTGCGTGCACGCGTACGGGAGGTCTCGGGTTCGAGCCTCACCCAGCGCACACATACACACATGCGAACCGGTCAAAGTCAAAGTCAAAGGTCAACGGTCAAAAAGTCAACATTTTTTTATTATTTTTATTTATTTATTTTATTTAAAAATCAATTAAAAATACTTAAAAATAACATTTTTAAGGTTAGAAAATAGCCTTAAACTCACAAAAATACACCCAACAACCCTACTAAAATGGATTAATAAAATCCGTTTACTTACCGAAACATTATGCCATTATCTAGGTTAATTTCACTCGTGGTTAAAACCACTTTGTGCGCATTCAACATCATCAACCGAACGCACCCAATGTGAGTGAATCTTACAACTCCCCTTTTTAATTACACGTTTTGGGGTGTGTCATGTGTCACCAAAAGTTAACTTGTTTATTTAAACTTGTGCCATACCATATTGTGATCTAAACTTAGATTGTGTATATTGTCTGTGGTTATGTATTTCATTTTGTCAACTTATATGAAATTCACTCATTAAGCCCATCAGTTCCTCGTGAGAGACGAGTTGAGCAACGCGTGCATCAAAACAAATCCATTATTGTTCATATGTGTATTATTTAGTTTATATTGTTGGTAGTTATGTATTTCGTATTGTCAAGTATATGCAAATCATTCATTAGGCCCATCAGTTCTTCGTGAGAGACGAGTTGAGCAACGCGTGCCTCAAAACGATCCATTATTGTTCATGTGTGCATTATTTAATATTAATTGATTGGTGAATAAGTTTACATCTATTTTTACTCATGTGTGGTTGTGCACTTTATTTTATAATCAATTAAATAAACTTGTTCAAATGTTTTCCGTAGGATTCACTCGCCAACTTTTTGTTGATCCAAAAACCATTTTTACACATGATACAGGTGAACAGGATGAAGCAAGGAAAACATAGGAAGTGCCTTAGAAAAAAACAATGAAGCCTAGATTGATGTTTAGGACATGATGTAATATTGAATGTAATTTCCTATTAAAGTGTATTAATGAATATGAAACTTTAAAATAAATGTCATGAGCTTTGATGATAACCCAATCATGCCCCGATCACCTTTTCTGCTGCGGGTCGGGGTGTGACACTTCCTAACACTCATTTTCACTTTCAAACTCCTCGACACTCTCAAAACACTCCCAAATCAGTTGTAAACTCAAGAACAAGGCAGAAAACTTTAAGTTCTTCATCAAATCTTCCTCTACAAAACTTGGAACACCTCTAGGATTGTTTCCATAGGTTTTCTATGGAAAAACAAGGTGGAATATCACCATTTTGAGGTCCAAACATTCTGTTTTGGAATATTATGGTTGCTACTTTAGTTAAACTTGTGCTTTCTTATACAAACTTGTGCTTCTTATGCTACTTGTCAAGTCTATGGTTAGTAAGCTTAGCCAAGATTGATTCATACAAGTAGGAGGTGTAAATCACCCTCCAAACTTTCTATTTCGATAGGGGTTTTAACCCACAAGTGTTATATCCTTCCAAGCTTGTTCTTGTAACAAGACTTATGTTGGTTGTGTGTGATTACTTGGAAGCTTGGGCTATCCTACCTTCAATTCACCACCTCACTTGATGATTTATCCCTTGAATATTATGCACCTTTCATTTCCATTTTAAGTTATTCATGACCAACCTTGTTGTCCTTGTGACAACTTATGCATTGATGAACATACGAAAGAGGTTAAAGGAAGGTTATCATCCTACCTTCATGCATGACTTCTATGAACTTCCATGATAAACATGATAGACTTATTACTTATACTATAATATAAAATATATACACTAACCGAACCCTTGATGATAATCAAATGATTATTCGTCATGGTACTAAGCTACATCATCTAGGTACTTAACTTCTCGTTACGATTCAAAGGGGTCTTTTAACCCATGAAAACACATCGACCCGAATGGGATTTATAGTGTCAAAAACTAGTATAAAGTCTAGATGATTATTTTCTCATATACATACTTTGGTATATTTAAATTCCTAATCCTCCATTATCATCCCAATACTTACACACCTACGTCTCCTCATGTAGGATAACGTGGTGTTCCATCCTTCAAACTCTCCAAATCTTCACGGATTTACCAAAGGAAGCTTTGAAAAACCATGAGTACACTTGAAAGCCCTTTTTTACACTTTACACTTTTGGGTGCAATGTGTTTAACCTATCAAAATACACGCAAACACACTTATATTTTATGCAAACACACAAACAATCCATTATACATGCTTAAATACGCATACATGATTTGTATTTGATTCGTTTGTCATTAACTACGTACGAGCCTCCCCTAAACATGTATAGCGCCATAGGAGTAACGCATCGCCCGTAGTCTTGTGGTCATGTTAAGTCTTTAATTATTGCGGTAATCAGAGGGTTAACTTGTAAAATTGCATGCCTTGATACATTAATCTAGTTAACTATTTTTGCCATGTGGATTCGTTTAAACCTTCTTACATACTTATGCTAAATTAAACTTGTGTACTCGCCAATACTTTGGGTGTTGAACTATACTTTTAAACATGTTGCAGGAATTCAAT
Source organism: Scalesia atractyloides (assembly GCA_947069175.1). Lineage (NCBI taxonomy): Eukaryota > Viridiplantae > Streptophyta > Magnoliopsida > Asterales > Asteraceae > Scalesia > Scalesia atractyloides. Next base: position 66,263,323 of record CAMTDV010000022.1, read on the forward strand.
GATGATATTGATGAATGGAACTTAGTAGGAAGGACTAGAAATGCGCCAAAATTTAAATTCATGTTTATAGATTAGTCATACATTACTTGTTGTATTTTGTTTTCCAATTCATGTACTTGAACCGTTAGCAATGAGATGAAATATTACTTATTAAATACTTATTACATCTAGTGTTATGAAGTCTCGAGCAATCCATTTACGTCCGCCCCGATGATTCCGCCATCGGTTGGGGTGCGACACCAAAAATGTAACTATCAAACCCCTTTCCAGTTTCCTAAAGCTTTTTCTTTTGGACAAGCTCCTCTCAAAGTTAGGAGCTTTCCATGTAGCTGGGTTGCTCATGTCCTTGAAATCTAGGGTTGTTCTCATCAGTGTAGCAATAATGTCGCATTTTTCAGGCAGAGATCTTAGAGATGGATTACTTAAGGTTGATTTAGTAAATTATATGTTAACTAACTTAAGTTCACTGATTAAACATGAAAATCTTAAAACTTTTGAGTCAGGGTCTTCCCTTTGACATGAGTGATGGAGAGGGTGAAACCCGGGCTTTAAAGTGTTTATTTTACGAGTTTTGTTTCGTTTTAAGTGATTATATGCTTTGAATGTGATAACAACCAGAGATTGTGGTTTTGAAGGTTAATTGCTTAAATCAGTGAAGTTAGAGTGATTAGAGATGAAGTGGAGCATCCGTGGATGATAATCAAGGTACATTACGGTATTCAAGATGTGTTTCGCTGGATGATAGCTTGGAAGTGCATCGAATAGGAAAGAATAAAGTCTGGGGGCCATTTGGTCATTTGCTGAAATTAGAATAGAAGAAAGAAGTGTGGCAAAACCCATTGTAGGCTACTGTTTGTATGTCGTAACCTACGGCCATGCTTAACAACCAAATAATCAGCAGGGTTCCACCGTAAGCTACGGTGGGAGGCTGTAGCTTACGGCCAGGTGATACAAGAAGAAACAGCAACCCTCAGCCGTAACTATGGCTGTTACGGTTACGACTAGCTCTAGAAAAGGACGCGTGGGGATTTGTTGTTGATGTATAAAACGGTTTTTAAAGCCCTAATCATCTCATTCACTTTCTAGGATGAATTGGGGGATCTAACAGCATAAAGTTGGGAACTTTTCACCTCTCCGCATCATAATTCTTACAGAATCAACGTACTGAAGATGAATTCGACCGTATTTTAAGTGTTTGAAGATCAATCAACCGAGTGAGCAGTTAATTTCCTAGTGGATTCCTTTGGTTTGAGGATTCTTGTAATTTGACCGATTTTTATGTGTTTGAACTTGTGTTAGAACATGGTAATCTAAGCATTCGAAGCTTTTTTCCATTTGATTCAATTGAAAACAATTGGTTTTGCTTTAATTCTTAATTCTAATTCATTCGCAAATGTTTTGTCTTAAGTGTTTTGTTTTGAAAACAACCAGATGTCAATATCTTTCAATAACTTGTTTCAATGTCTCTCCTTTGAAAGATGTAAAAATATCAAACTCTTTCTTAAGTAGTGTCGCTTTACTTTTCATCATCTGTGTGCTACCTTGAAATTTAACTTTTAGCACATTCCAGATTGACTGAGCATCACCATCATGTTGTAGTAACGTGAATATGTCTTCTTTGATGACTTGCTGCAAGATGTTCATCATTTTCTTTTCATTTACAAACTTATCTTTTTCGGCTGTATTGAAATGTGTTATCATTTTTTCCAGCCCATTATCTCCGATAGGAACAACATCCTTTTGCTCAATGGCATACCAACACTCGATGTAATTTTCTTGAACCCAGTTCACAAAATGTTCTTGCCAATATGCATAATCTTCTAGATTCATCAACTTTGGCAGCTTCTACATCGTTCCTATTTGATTTTCTAAGTTTATGTTTTGGTTGATCTAATCAGAATTTGATGTAGTCATTGTAGCAAAACAGTTATAAAACTCATTCTCCATTTCGACAAAAATCTGGTCAAAAATTCTTGGTGCGAAGTAATATTTGTGCGATGTGAACCTCTTCGTGCGAACTGGAACACAAACAATCAAACAACAAGGTAAAGTTCACTTTATGCGAACTGAATGTACACTTCGTGCGAAGTGGGATATGAGATCGTACGAGTGAGTTTAAATTTTCATTTTTATGCATTTTGTAATGATTTCGGTTGTTTTAAGCTCTGATCTTTTCAAGGGTTTGACTATAGTGGATTTTACATATTATACTGAAAAATCAGTACATTTAGTACATGAAATCATTGTGGAAATGAAAAACATGAGAAGTGTGAGTAGAATAGAAGTGTAGAATCATAATCAAAGTCTTCAAATAGGCCATCCGTAGCTTTGATACCACTTGTTGGTCCGTTGTCGGATCCAATAGCTTAGGCACTAATCTGATTAACCTAGTCTTATACGTGCAGAATCCATATTAGAGTTAGGCGACATTTTTAACAAGATTCACTTTTAATCACTGTTTCATTTATACTTCAAACGTTACAGATCCTAGAATAATCAGGCAGAGCTCCACCATTCGGTTTACGCAATCGATCCCAAACACTAACTTCGCACACCTATTTATAGGACATAGACTACCTTCATGCAAAGCTAACCACTCAGATCGTGCGAAGCTAAGTTACCTTTGTACAAAGGTAATATGCTACCTTCGTACGAAGTGAACTCTCACTTCATGCGAAGTGGTTATACATACATATATATATATATATCAAAACTAACATTTGTTCCTATTATAGACTCGATATGATTCGATGACGTAGGCGACAGATATATGCATCAACAGAAAGTCATTTTAAACCCGCAATTGCTAATAATCTATCACCGGTTGTAATACCTCTACTACATTGTCGTTCATTTGAGGTTAGAGCACGGTCTATCCAGAGTTTACCCAAATATCACGGTTTGGCAACAGAAGAACCATATCTACACATAGCCTTATGATGCTCGTTGCAATACTATGGGGCAAGGTTTTACTACTGATGAGGTGAAATTGGTGCTTTTCCAATTCACCCTTGAAGACAAGCCACAACAATGGTTCCATTCTTTACCATCTGCCTCTATCATTACATGGCCCGAAATGCAACCGTTTTAAGATGTTGTTGAAGAATTGCCCACACCATGGTATACAAACGTGGGAATTGCTAAATTCCTTTCATGAAGGCTTGATACCTGAAGATGCACGTGATCTCAGTTCAATATCAAATGGCACAATAGGTACAAACTTTGAGCATGTTGATTGGGATTACTTGGAAAAGATGGCGAGTACTTCAAAGAGGAAGGCTCAATCTCGAAGAAGAGGTAGACATGTAGTGGTAAGAGCGGTGGATAACACACCTGAGGTTGGGGTACATATGCCAATGTATGACGTAAATTTTGTGCAAGGTAGTGATGGTGGTGGTAGGAATTTCAATATGAATTCTAATACATACCACATGAGGCTCAAAAATCATCCGAATTTTAGTTATGGGAATGCAAACAATCAGAGTCAATCCAGGATTTCAGAGCAATAATCAAGCTAGCGGGCAAAGGAATTTCAATCAATCTCGTTACCAAAACAATTACCAAGGGGGTAACACTAGGGGATATCAATGGAATTACCAGAATAATCAAGGAGGATCATCTTAATCCTCTAGTGACAGTGGGGTTAATGAGATGATGGAAATGTTGAAGGCAATGTAGCAGGAGATGCTGAGATGGAATCAAATGGATGATGCAAGAACACAGAAGGACGAAGTGCGTGATAAAGCTATTCATTCTTTGACAACACATATGGGGCAACTAGCGAGCGAACTGGCAGAGATGAAACACCAGAATGGAAGATTGCCCAGCGACACAAAGATTGAATCCTTCTCATCAAAAGCCGAAGAGCAACCAAGTTGGCCAGGTAAGTACTCTTCGAATGGTAAAATTTATAATAAGGTCAACTCTCCAACACCATTCGTTGAAGGTGTGGTGGAGGATGTGGATGATAGTGACGAGAGTGAGGGTAAATCAGAACCTAACCCTGTTAAAATTAATGAAAAGGTCATTGTCGAAACCCTTAATGAAACTATTGAAATTGTTAAATCTAAGGAAGGGGAACAAATTCACCCTCCATTCCCTAAAGCTTTGAACAACCCGGCTAATAAAGGGATAATTAACAAACGGGGACCTCAACAGGAGGAAATGTGGGAGGTGTTTAAATAGGTTAAAATCAATTTACCTTTGATTGATGCAATTAAGCAGGTTCCGGCTTATACCAAATATTTGAAAGATATGTGCACCCAGAAACGGCACCACAAGGTCCTAAAAAGTCGACTTAACTGAACGAGTTATTGCTGTTTGACTGGGGTACTTCCACCCAAGTTGCGAGATCCAGGAACGCCTTTGATACCTATTCAAGTGGGTGATTTCAAAATGAATAGAGTGTTGCTGGATCTCGGAGCTAGCGTGAGCATCCTCCTGGGAAGCTTGTACGACCAAAATGACTTTGGTCAACTGCGTCAAGCTGACACCACCATGGTTTTTGCTGATTTGATCCTTAAGCTTCCTATGGGGATTGTTCGAGATGTGATTCTTAAGGTGGAAGAGTTCTACTATCGGTAGACTTTTTGGTGCTTCACTATGTGTCTTCTGATCAAATCAAGCACCCAAATGTTATTTTAGGCTGACCTTATTTAGCCACGACACATGCATTGTCGACTATCGTTCTGGAACAATCGATATGACTTTTGGCAATAGAAACGTCCGCTTAAATGTATTTTCCAATGTTACTGACTCTCTAATGGCTGATGAATGTTTCATGGCAGATATTATTGATGAGTGCCATCCTCATCTCGAGGATGAAACCACCAAGGTTTGTTCTATCTAAGATAGGTCTAAGCAGGAACATAATCACGAGTTGGAGGAGGATGTGAAAAGTTTGGAGGCGATGGCAGTGCAGGATAGAAGGCCTCCATGGACTCATCAGATAGAGAGTCTTCCAGCTGAGATCTCTTCAGGATTGAAGCCGTCACTGATCAACTAGCACTTGAAATATACGTTCTTAGGAGAGGATCAAACTCTCGCGGTTATTATTACAGCCAATCTGGAAGAAGAGCAAGAGATAACATTACTGAAGATGCTGAAAGATCATCGTGCAGCAATCGGATGGACACTCGCGGATTTGAAAGGTATTAGTCCTTCTATTGTTATGCACAAAATTATTACTAATGCAGATGCGAAGCCCGCGCGGGACACACAGGCGGTTGAATCCTAACATGCGCGAGGTTGTGAAGAGGGAGGTGATCAAGTGGTTGGATGCTGGGATATATCCATCTCAGACAGTATGTGGGTGAGCCCAACACAAACGGTGCCAAAGAAAGTAGGCATTCAGATTGTTAAAGGTGAGAATGGTGAGCAAATAGCCACCCGGCGCGGTAAAGGAAGCTGAAAGCTGCCACCTCAAAGGATCACTTTCCTTTGCCCTTTATCTATTAGACTGTAGAGAAGCTCTCAGGTCAGAAGTATTACTACTTTTTAGACGGATATTCGGGGTACAATCAGATAGCTATCTACCCCGATGACCAAGAAAAGACCACATTCACATGCCCATATGATAATTTCGCATTCGGTTGAATGCTATTTGGGTTGTGCAATGCCTTGGTCACCTTCTAAAGGTGCATGATGAGTATCTTCTCATATATGGTCGGGGGCGCCTTAGAAATTTTCATGGATGAATTTTCTGTGTTTCGAACGTCATTTGATTCGTGTTTGAGTGAACTATCTAAGGTCTTAAAAGGAATGTGGAAACTAACTCGTGTTAAGCTGGGAAAAAAAGCCATTTTATGGTTCAGGAGGGCATCGTGTTGGGGCATGTAGTGTCAAGTAAGGGGATTGAGGTTGATAGGGCAAAAATCAAAGTTATTTCAACGTTACCTCCCCCTACTAATGTCAAAGGCGTCCATTCCATCTTAGGACACGTTGGGTTTTACCGTAGGTTTATTAAGGTTTTATTGTTACAAAGAAACCTTTATGCAACTTAATTCTGAAAGATGTTCCTTTTGAGTTTAATGATGAATGTGTCAACGCATTTAATGTGTTAAAAGGAACAACTCATATAAGCCCCGTCTTGCAATCACCCAATTAGACAAAACCATGTGAAATTATGTGTGATGCAAGTGATTTTGCTGTCGGGGTTGTGCTAGGCCAAAGAGTAGATAAGAAACCGATAGTTATCTACTATGCAAGCAAAACTCTCTCTGATGCATAATTGAATTACACAACAACAGAGAAGGAGTTGCTTGTCGTTGTCTATACGCTAGACAAATTCCGGTCTTATATCTGGGGAACTAAAGTAATTGTTTACTCTTATCACAGTGCAGCGAAATACCTGATAGAGAAAAGGATACCAAACCAAGGCTGATTCGCTGGATCATGTTGCTGCAAGAGTTCGATTTGGAAATCAGAGACAAAAAGGGGTGTGAAAACATTGTAGCTGATCACTTGTCCCAACTGCCTTCGAGAGTAGAGACATCACCTGAAATCAATGAACAATTCCAGATGAATATCTTATGTCTGTTAACACTGCACAATGGTATGCTAACTTTGCTAATTATTTAGTGTTAGGTACAATGCCCAAAGCTTGGAATAAGATAAGGAAGCAGCAGTTCCTTATTCAGGTAAAGCAATACATATGGGATGAGCCAGATTTGTTCAAGATCAGTGTAGATCAGATCATCAGTAGATGTGTCCTAGAGACGGAGTTCTTGGAAGTGTTACAATACGCCCACTCATCAGCATGCAGTGGCCATTTTAGTGGTCAAAAGACGGGTCACCGGTTTCTTGAATGAGGCCTATATTTGGCCTACTTGTTTAAAGAAGCTTTTGTGTTTACTAAACATTGTGTTAATTGCTAGAAAATGGGTGGGTTTTTTAAGATGAACGAGATGCCCATGCAACCAATCTTGGTTGTAGATATTTTTGATGTATGGGGCATTGATTTTATGGGTCCGTTCCCCAATTCGTATGGTAACCAATATATTCTGGTGGCAGTTGATTATGTTCCGAAGTGGGTTGAAGCCATTGCTACCCGAATAAATGACCATTCTGTTGTGTGTAAGTTTGTCCAATCAAACATATTTTCAAGATTTGGAATTCCTCGTGTGATCATAAGTGATGGGATCCTATTTAAAATTTTTATTTTGGCAAACTTCTCAAACGGTATGGCGTAGACCATCGAATAGCAACGCCATATCATCCACAGACTATGGACAGGTTGAAGTCTCAAATAGACAGATAAAAGAAATTTTGCAGAAAACTGTGCAATCTGACTGCAAGGATTGGTCAACCAAGTTGGATGACACCTTGTGGGCATATCGCACCGCATTCAAAACTCCTATTGGCACTACACCCTACAGATTGGTGTATGGTAAAGGTTTCCATTTACCATTGGAAACTGCACACCGTGCACTTTGGGCAGTTAAACAGTTACAGATTATACTAATGCAGGTGCGCATAGGCAATTGAAGTTATGTGAGCTTGAAGAGCTACGCAATGAGGCGTATGATACTGCGATCGCGTACAAGGACAACATGAAAGCAGACAATGATGCGGAATTGAGGCGTCAAGTTTTCGTGGTAGGTCAAAAGGTATGGTTGTTTAACTCACGTCTTAAATTGTTTCCAGGGAAGCTGAAAAGCAAGTGGATGGGTCCATTTGTCATCGCGAGAGAGGGAAAGTTCGGAGACGTCAAGAAATTGAGGATCCATAGGATCAAAAGAGAAAGATGGTGAATGGGAACCAGTTGAAACCATACTTGATATTGATGATCTTAACACGATATCAACGGATGAGGTGAGCTTCCTTGCAAACTCACCGGATTACATGACCGATTGAGGGTCACAAGAAATCTGGCTGAAGACTAAAACTTAGCGCTACCGGGAGGCAGCCTGGACTTCGGTACATAATTCCTTTGTATTTTTTTGTTTGTTTAACGGTTTGAAAGGATTTTCGAGTACACCCACAGCATTGAACAAGTGTGGGGACATTTGAAGACGCCTAGGTATGTTTTAGAACTAACTCGAGTGTCGAGGACAACATGATCTTTTAAAAGGGGGTGGAGAGCAAGCGAAATAATTTTTGTAATAAAGCCCATAAGGTCCTCAATGAAAATTCATGATCAACTGAACCATTAATTCACTCAAAAGAAAATATAGTTTAATGTGGTACGTAGCTTACGGCCACCGTAGGTTACGGTTGAGGGTGACTGATTCAAACAAGGATTGCTAGTCGAGCTTACGTGTCCTAGGTACGTAGCTTACGCCACCGTAGGTTACGGTTGAGGGTGACTGATTCAAACAAGGATTGCTAGTCGTAGCTAGTGTCCTATCGTAGGTTACGGCCAAGGTCAACAAGCAGAAACAACATCTTCTAGTCGTAGCCTTGGGTCCTTGACCGTAGGTTACGGCGTGTTCTAGGCAACTTATGCGGAACCGGGCTGGGTAAGAAATTGACCCACAAATATTTTTTAACTCGTTTTGACCGGGTATAATCCATAACCACTCAATTTAAGCAGATTTCCTTCTTCTTTCCACCACAAACTCCTCTTATTTCATCCTCTTCCTCTCAAAACCCTCAAACCTCCATAGCCACCAAGTTTTCTATCTTCTTCGATTCTTCACCAAATCACCCCATTCAAGAGCCCAACTTGATTATTTTTCGAAGAGAACACGAATCTTACCTCGGTTTCCAGGAAATCTGCTATTTTCAAGAAATCCGAGAAGAACGTGAAGAACCCTAAATCTAAAATTTGGGGCTTTTCCTTCTAACTTGCAAATACCTTTAATTCAAGCGTTTTCAATCACCATTAATTTTCAATCACCTTCAATTCAAGTGGTTTCTAAGCTATTTAAGTGATACGGGGGTGCAATACGAGATACGCCTATGGAGGATGTTCAAGAGCAAGAGCAGTAAGAGTTAATGGGTGACATTCCGCTTAAAGGAGTTTGGGAAAAAGATCCCCTCAATAAACCAAAAGAGGAGTTCCAAGCGCAATTTTTCTATGCGAAGATGTATCAAACAGAACATGCGCTTTGAGAAAATGGTTTACAAATCGGACTTTAGAGCATTGGGATTTATGAAATGTTTACTACGCTCGGTTGGGAAGTAGTGATTGATTTCAGTGATAATGCGAAGGGAGAGATCTATGTCAAGAGTGTAATGAAGTGGCTGAGTACACTGAAGAAGAATGAAGGAAACAACCCGCCAAAGACTGTCACTCTGACAGGGATGGTAACGGTAAGCCGGCTACGATGTCTCTGGCTACTTTGAGACAAATAGCCAAGTTCGATTCAAAAGCGGAAATTTTTTACAGGTTGATAAACGAAACTGATTACTTCAAAAACCCAAAAAATATCGTTGAGGATAATGTCATGTACTCCAAACTGTTCCTGCTAGAGAAGGGGGTTCGAGATGAAAAGAGACAATTTGAAGCCACTTGTAAGGGTGCCGCTTAGTTTTGTAATCTCAAATGTGGCTCCTCGATTGGGAGATAGGATTGCAATCCGGACGTGGGATATTCCGGTTCTTTATGCCATCTTGACTAGGCAACTACATCTTTCCTTCAGACAAATGGTGATGATGTATGTGTGGCAAAGCAGAAATACGAAGAATAAGAAACTATTCCCACATGCCCGATTGATCAGTGCCTTACTGGAGAAGCAAGGGGCGCTGTTGCCAACCGAGTACTCTTACAACAAGCCGCATATCGTCTTTAAAATTTTTGAAATGTGTAAAAGTGAGCGGATATCATATGTGAAAACCAAGAAATGGCATAAGATCAAGTACGGGGATTGTGCATAGGTGAAGGTGCTTCTAGTGGGTAAAGAAGCACCACAACAGGGAGAGATGGATCACTTAGATACAAGTGATGAAGAGTTACTGAGGAGGAAGAGAGAAGCTAGATTGATCACTGGTGAGGGGTCTAGCAGGCAGGCTGAAGAACCAAGACAGTCATGATATTCATGGGGGTATTCGATGACGAGATGCAAGCGAGGGTGGAAAGTAGTAGATCACTGGATTATGATAGTTGAGAGATGTCTCAAAGGTCCATCTATGATCAGGGCACACGTTAGGATGCAGATAGAGAGCATAAACATCAGGAATTAATAGAGTATATGACCCGAATTGACCAGATGAGACATTTGAATGAGTAGATGGAGCTCAATATGCGGGCTTACGATGAGAACCAAACAAGGAGGCATATGGACAATTATCAGGGAGTACCATATATGGAAAACTCGCCATACGTGGATTACAGTCAAGAGCCTCCTTACCAGCCCGGGATGCCAAGACATCCGATGCCGCAGGTTCACAGTTCTATATGGGTGCCTTCGGGATCCACGGCATAGCATTATCAGAGTTCATACCCTATCAACAGCCACCTTATGAGTACCTGTCCGCATTAGCAGGAGGGTTGGCGGATATTTTTGACATGAGTGCATTTACGAGCACCTCGGAGGTTACTATGGTGGACCACCGGGTCCGTCCTACAGATGAGCACTCATTGATCTCGCTGTCTTGATCAGGGTACTTTCGTTTATTTAGACACTTTTTATTTTTTGTTCATTTGGTTGGTGTAACTTTTTTGTGGTTTGGAAGTGTTTATTGTTGGTTTGTTTGGGTTATCGTGTTGCTCATGGGTTATTATTTGATGGTATTCGGGTTAGGTTAATAAAAGGCACCATACATTGGGGACAATGTATCCCAAGTGTTGAGATGTGGTAACCCGAGGGGATTGGTGATTGAAAACACTTGAATGATATTGAAAGTGGTTAAAAAAGGTGAAAATGAGATTTTTGAAAATTATAATAATTTTGTCTCAAGTATGCTTGAACTACATGAAAACCAAATTTTCAATCGCTAATGGGTTTCTCTTGATATTGAGCAAACCTAGGTCCCTAGTTATGGTTGTCCCTTTTATTTTCATGAGAGTATTTCTTACAGTGTGTTAGAGAATAATTGAAAAGAGATGCCTAACTAGGGGTAACATGCTTTAGGAATTACACATGCTACATGTAGGTAACCTTTATTATTTCCATTTTGTGAGATGCTTGAGCCTATTAGAATTGTTAGTTTGAATTGCAATAAATATTCATTGTTGAGTGTAGGTCATAAGTTACCCTGTCTTAGAACTTGTGTGGTTTAATACATGCTGAGAAAGGTCTCGCGTATGCACATAGATGATAAAGGCATTAGGATCCCTTCATTGTTTTATATGTTGATTGTTTATCCATTTCACCTTAGTAAACCATTTTGAGTCGTATAATCCTTCGTTTGTTAAACCTTAAGTGACCCGTTTGATTACCAACCGTGAATGACAATGTGTGTTTATATATTTCTAGTCTAAATAAGAAAAAAAGAGAGAAAATAGAAAATGCAGCCAAATAAATGGGTCAAATGGTCAAAATAAGCGGCTGAGAAAAATATATGTTAGTATTATTTTCTTTAGTGTGAATAAATATTGTACTGACTTGGTTTATCTCTTCTTGTTAGCCACCTACATAGAAAACCAAAAATTCCTTACCTTTACCTGAACCTAAAACCCAAACATCCTTTTCATATGTGTTATGTTATTTGTTAAAGTGGAGGTGTGATTGCTAAACAAACTTATGAATACAAAGTCTCATTCTATTTTTGAGTGATATATTTACTAGCACATTACACGCTAGTCCAGATACAGCTAGAGGAGAGTCGATTGTGAGGTACGTGTCGAAATGTGTGTAGTATCATAAGAATATTAGTTTTAGTTAGGCAAGTCTTAAGCTGTTTTAAATGTGCATCACTTACTTGTCAGATTGTCAACCTCAATTATGTTAGTCTATGGGATGGGTATGACTTGGGACCTTAAATTGTTACATTGGTAAGGGATATGAAGGTGATTTGTTAATATGGTGAGTAATGTGTGTGACGGTTTCTTGAGGACAAGCAAGGTTAAGTGTGGGAATGTGATGGAGAGGGTGAAACCCGAGCTTTAAAGTGTTTATCTTATGTGTTTTGTTTCGTTTTAAGTGATTATATGCTTTGAATGTGATAACTACGATAGATTGTGGTTTTGCAGGTTAATTGCTTAAATCAGTGAAGTTAGAGTGATTAGAGACGAAGTGGAGCATCCGTGGATGATAATCAAGGTACATTACTATATTCGGAATGTGTTTCATGCCAGATGATAGCTTGGAAGTGCACGGAATGGGAAAGAATAAAGTTTGGGGGCCATTTGGTCATTTGCTGAAAGTTAGAATTTCAAGGAAAGAAGTGTGGAAAAACCCATCGTAAGCTACGGTTTGTATGTCATAACCTACGGCCATGCTTAACAACAACAAAATAATCAGCAGGGTTCCACCATAAGCTACGTGGGAGGCCGTAGCTTACGGCAAGGCGATACAAAAAGAAACAACAACCCTTAGCCGTAACTTATGGCTAGCTCCGGAAAAAGATGCGTGGGGATTTGTTGTTGACGTATAAAAGGGTTTTTAAAGCCCTAATCATATCATTCACTTTCTAGGACGAATTGGGGGATCTAAGAGCATAAAGTTGGGAACTTTTCCCCTCTTCGCATCATAATTCTTACCGAATCAACCATACTGAAGATGAATTCAACCATATTTCAAGTGTTTGAAGATCAATCAACCAAGATGAGTGGCTAATTTCCTAGTGGTATCCTCCGGGTGGAGGATTCTAGTAAGTTGACTGATTTTATATGTTTGAACTTGTGTTAGAACGTGGTAATCTAAGCATTCGAAGCTTTTTACCATTTGATTAAATTGAAAACAACTGGTTTTGCTTGAATTCTAATTAATTCAGTTCCCGAGGATTTCTAGTAATTGGGATACATTTGATAAGGGTTAGGGTTAGTAATTTCAATTGATGTTCATGTGATAACCTTTCATTGTTTTGCAATCAAAGTAAGTAGTCCTTGAATAAGCACAATCAGTTAATCGAATTACCCAATCATGTCTATGTGATTGTAGCAATCAAACACGTAATTGAAGTTTACTTTGAATCTAAAATCCGAAGGAACCATTGTTTTCTCCTATTGTTACAAACTCCTTTTCTTAGTATTCTTAGTTTAATCCAAACAATCAAACCAACAGATTTTACATTTTTTCAATTAGTTTTTTGATTCTTAGTTCATAACTCTTTCCACAATACTCCTCTGGTTTGATACCCTATTTACACTATCTACATACTTAATTAGGTTTTGTATAACATTCACGACAGTCATCAGAAAGACCCTAATTCGTTCATCACTCTACAACTCTGAGCTATGAACAATATTGGATCTTTTGTAGAGCTGATCTTTGTATGTTAAACTGATTGTGAAATCGAGTTTAACGTGACGAGGCTCTAATACCAATTGTTAAAACTGAGTTTGATATTTGCAAACAAATATTGATCATCACAATAGAGTTCACAAATAGGAAGTCATCACCAATGATTGTTTTTCAATAATCTCAAAGGATTCAAATGTTTTACAACTCAATTGACTCTACAGACTCCCCCTCAACTGATCACGTAAACAAAAAGGTTCGTACAAGAGAAAAGGTGATGTCTGTGATAATAGATCACTAACATGTGTGATCTATTTATACTAAGTACAAAAGCTCTGTTCAGTGAATGGCTGACACCACACTAATAGTGACATCTAACATTCCTAACAGAATAGATGTCACAGATGTTGCAAACATCTGTGCAAATCCTATCATATGTTCTAACTAGTCTAAACACTTTTAAGATATATACTGTTACATTGGGAAACCACTGTCTAAGCTATCCTCTGTTGCAGTTATCCAAACATCTATTTGGCCATACAGATGTTTGGTCTTATTCACCGGACCTTTGACTTCGTCAGTGCTTTGGTCTTCAACAGTCTTTAGCTTTCAAATTATGTTGTTTCTTCTTGAACAACAGTTCCAAGTCTTGATCAGATGTTTGCTCTATTCTTGAACAAATGTTCTGATTAGGTGTTCAAGATTCACTATCTTTGGGGAGAGACTGGTTCAATCTTTTACTTATTTCTTGATCAATAGATCATGTTTTGGCTTTTGAATATCATCTGTTCTTATTAAAACAAAGTAGACAACTTTGAGAATCAACGATGAACTGAAGAAAAACGAACTCGTTTATAAACTTAATCTAGATGATTGTCTAGAAGAGATCAAACTTTAAAATGAAATGACTTTGGTAAAGACACTCTAATCAATGATCTTACTAAAAACTACGCTTTCTAGAAATAAGAATGCAAAACTTCAAATCATTATTGATAAATGGAATATAAGTAAGAATGTGTTTCAACAAATTGAGAGTGTTCAGAGACCAAGTTATGTTAAATCAGGTATTGGCTATATAGACAAATTTGGTTTTGAACTCATGTTGTACAGTCCACCTTTGATGAATAACTATGATCATATCCCTACACCACATCATATGAATGATTCGATTAACACTGACAATTCCGATATGGAACATGCAGATTTAGTAATAGATGAGGTTGGAGGAAGGACTGAAAATGATGGTGGGGTTATCGAAGGAGAAACTCATAGTTTAGGTTTTTATGATGGTTATAGTAATTTTCACACTATTTTAAATTCCAAAAAGACTGATTTGATCAAGTCCAGTAATGATTGTAATCAATAATTTAACTCTTTGTTTAATGGCATACCTATGGGCACTTCTGTGTTTGTTCCTATGTTAGAAAATAATAGGCTTAGCAGATACTTGAAAGAAGAAATTCAGAGTTCAGCTTAAAGAGAAATGAAGACTCAAGTGATAAAATTGATACATCCTCAACTTATCAAATTTAAAGCAAGGACGATTGCTCGTTATCAAGAAAAATCACTTCTAGTCATAATGCAAGTTGGGACAGATAACTCAAGCATTGAAGATTCAGACGAAGACTCTGATAAAATCATAATAGATTCCAAGATAAAGAAAGCTTTCAAGAAGAGAACTCAAGCAAACCAAAATCCCATAAAAGATCAGAGTCTAAGACCTCAACATTTAGAACTAATCATAATAGATATATTTATTGTTTTAAATGTGGGATAAGGGGCATGTACTTCGAAACTACAGAAAATGGGATCACAATGAATATCCACTTCCTGTACAAAACAAAACTTTTCACATAGAAAATCATGAAAGATCGGGAAATGGTTCAACTAAATTTAAATCTGTAAAAGACACCATGAAACAAGCTTTTAAAACATCGTGTCTTTGGATTCAAAAATGAAGCAAATAGGAGAAAATTACGATAGACTCAAGTTCACACCAACTTGGGTACCATATCGATTAGTTTTCTTTTGATTATAAAGTATTTCTAGGAGGACTATTTGCAGCCGCTGCTATGTAGATAGTGGATGCTCTCATCATATGAACAGGCTGAAGAAGCTCTTGTCTATCTTTAGAAAGCTAGATGGTGGTTTCGTTGGTCTCACCAAACCACATGATAAAACATGATTCTACCGGTTAGTATCGTGGTTGGCAAGGATTAAGTTTGGTATTAAGTTTTGGTTAATCTTTGCGCTTGAATTTATGGTTGTATATATTCTATATTACCTTCTTTCCCAAAAATGATTTTCATAAAATTTTGGGAACGGTGGATCGTGTGTTGATAAACAACAACAACAACAACAACATAATAATAATATATAACTTCAGTTGTGATCTTGAAATTTCATTTAGTTGAATGGGATGTACATAATAATATATTTTTTTTTTGGGGGGGGGGAGAAAGTTATCAAAAGCTTATTTAAGTGGTTGTGTTTAAAAGGGTTTGGTTGAATAGTTTGATTATTTTGTCTGTTTTAAAAAAAATCTTGTGTGCTAGAATGCTATTTTGGAAAACCATGATCTTTTGAGAAATGATAGTAACTTTTTAGGTTTGTCTCCACATGAATAGGACCCAAAGAAAAAGTCTAGTTTTGTTCAAGAGTGAACGTTCAGATATAATTTATTTTTTCAACTGAACCTGTATCGTCTAATATTGTCCGAACAAATATACTGAAAACCGATCATAAGGCATGGTTATGTGAAGGAAAGTTGAAGTGTGCAAAATACGCTTAAAAGGTATGATCTCAAATTAGGTTTGTTATATCCGAAAACATTCTCCTGGTTAAAAGTTTGTCATATAAATATATAACTATTAACTAGCGAGATTCTCGCTCTACAATGCGGATCTTTGGTTGGATATCACTTTGGTTCGTTATAGTACCAATGCCATTTTGGTACTCAGTGTAGCAATTGTGAGGTATTTTACCTCGATCTAAAACCATAGAAACGAATACCAGTATCGCCACTGATGTTAGTGCTTTATAGGCTCAAGCAATCCAAAATGACATGCCGACAATATGATCAAATCAACGGGTGAAGAACTCTGATGATTGCAGTATTTGATGCTATTGGCAAGGGAGAGTTTGTTCGTGCAGTTTTTTGTAGCAATACGTCAATTAAGATTGTGGAGTTCATTAAATAGAAACGATAGACTGAGGGCTTAACTTTAATTTTTCATCACTTGTAGTAGGGCTATAAATAGGAACTATAATGATTTAATTAGGAATTTCTATAGGTTTTCATCCTTCATCATTTATAGAGAGAAAGTGAGGGTTTAATGTAAACAATATTTTTATTGAATACAAGTTGGGAACTAAAGTTATATCTTGATTTCTTGTTTGAAGATTCATCATCTACAACGAATTCATTGGTTTTCACACCTTGAGTTCATGAATCAAACAGAACGCAATCCTAAAATATGGCCCAAGACAATTAGGCTCCCAAATGAGCTTAACTCACCATTAGGGCCCTATATACGAAATGCATCCCAAACACTAACTATAAGGTAATTACAACCATATTCCAAAAAATAACACATCTAGCAAACTATGAAAAAGTGCATCAACAATCAATTTGTTCGGACAGTATTAGACGATATAGGTTTGGCTGAAAAAATAAATTATATCTGAACGTTTAGTCTTGAACAAAACTTTTATCTAAACATAAATAAAAATATACACGTTGTAATGGTATACTCAGAATTTTATAACGCGTTATCTTATTTTATTAAAACGACGAAAAGAAAAAACAGCATAACTTATAATAATAATAATAATAATAATATAATAATAATAATAATAATAATAATAATAATAATAATAATAATAATAAGGGATATTGGATTTAAATAACCCAAACTTTCACCAATTGGCAGATAACACACAACTTTCGATTTGTACACCAACACTCCCAACTTTTAAATTATTGGCAGATAACACTCCTTAACTGACTGAACCCTAACAGAGTTAGTTTTTGCTGATGTGCCATCTGACGTGGACCTTTTTGCTGACGTGGCATTTTTTGATGATGTGTGAGCTGACATGGCTTTTTTGATGAAGTGGTGGCTGACATGTCATTTTTATGACGTGACAGCTGACATCAACTAACTGGATTAGTGTTCAATCAGTTAGGGAGTATTATCGGCCAATAAGTTGAAAGTTGGGAGTGCCGATATACAAATCAAAAATTGAAAGTGTTATCGGCCAATTGGTGAAATTTGAGGTTAGTTAAATCCAATATCCCTAACAACAACAACAACAACAACAACAGCAGCAACAAAAACAACAACAACAACAACTTTCCACCTTCATTCCCATACTCGATATTGAAGGGGCTCTTTATATCACCTTATGATGGTCGGCAGATTTGGAGGATGGGTATGCGGTATTACATATCAATATGACCCATACTTGATATAACGTAAGTGTACTCTTATTTCTTTTTGTATAAATCATAATTGAAGTGTTTTTTTTAACACTGAGTTAACAAATTCTATTACTAACTCACCCACATTGTTACGTTGAAACTTTTCTAACGAGGTGCGTTTTCTAACTACCTTAGTAGGATATATGTAAATGGTGAGACAAAGTTCATTGATAATGTTGATATTGATGATTTTGGAATCAAAGTGTTGGAAGAAATGGTCAAGGAGATTGGATGTCCCTTTGATATGGTTATTTACTACCATTTTAAGCTTGCTTATTTGTGTTTGGATTTGGGTCTTAAGTCGTTGAGTAACGATAGCAGTTTTGAAAACTTGTTTGATCATGTACGAAGAGGGTTAAGCTCATTGAAACATATGTTGAACATTGGCATTCACATATGTTTATGAACTCATTACTAGAAGACAATGGGAATGAAAGTAGTGAACCAAGATTATAGTGAGAAAGATGATCTTGATTATATTGTAGATGAAGATAATTAAGGTGAATGATGTAGAAGTGGACATGTAGCATTTTAAGGCTTGTGTTGATTATGAGGACGAAGAAGTTGATGATGCTAGTCATGATGATTATGCTACGAAGGATAACATTAAGGTTGAACTTGAAAACATTGAAAGTAACAATGATAATGATGAGCACTCCACGATGTTAAAAAAAGGCTATGGAAAGGATGGGAGACCAAAAAATCCATTAGAAATGATGCATTATGTAATACATTCCATATTGGTCGGTTTATAGAAGACAAGAAGTTGAATAATATTGTTAAAACTTATGCACTTGAGTCCTAAGAAAAGCTTATATTTTGGAAAATGAAAATTTACGGTAAATGGTAGTGTCGCAGTGTGATTGGGTTCAAATCCGAGTTTGAATACTAGTAAAGATTTACAGTGTGTGGTGAATGTGAATATGAAAACATACTTATGTAGGAAGTGGGATTTAGCGGGAAGTCATGCAAACATGTACCAGCAGCTATCTAGGAATGATATGAGGTTTGGCAATTGGTATAACAGAAAATTGGTTGTCTGATATAAAGCTCGTTTATTTATCGATCTCAAACTCGAGCCTGGCATGTTAAGTTCGGTACGCTCGTCGAGCCTTATCAAACTAATGTATTGAATAATACATCTATTTGTCGTGTGTAGTTTGTACTAGTTTCGTTAATATTCGTTTCGGTTTTATAAAAATATATCTACTTTTAATCCAAATACGTCTCGCAGGTCTTGGTTCATGGGAATAGCCGAAAAGGCGAGAAAACGAGCTGAAATATTGAAGGAAACCGAGCCGGATTGTAATTGGAAGCCGAGAGAAGAAACGAATCGTAAAATGGGGAAAAGACACTCTCGTGGCCCGCAACCGCACCACTCAAGTTTCTCGCGGGTGGCAAGAGAGGAAAAATACCGGGCGTCGGGGGCGCGACCGGTTTCCGGATGCCTCTCGCGGCCAGCGAGAGGACCTTTTGGTCAGAAAGTTACGAAAACTGATCAGATTTATGTTGAGAATGATTATATAATTGGATTTTAACTCTAATTACAAGAGGTGACGAACTTGGAGTTGCAAGAGGCATAATCTTGAGCTGAGTTTTGAAGAAGGAGTTGCTCGAGAATCATTGGATTGAAGCTAGGAGCATAGAGATCGAAGAAATCACAGGTTTTATTACCAATTTTCTTAATCTTTAGCTTCCTTGTTCTTTGTTTTAATGAATTCAGTTTTTAACTTTACTTTAATTATGTTAAGACAATGATTGTTGGCTAGATTTACTTCTGCTACCTAGGTTATGAAGATTTATTATGAAAGTTTGGATTTTTATTGACTTTATAATATGTTTATGGGATTTTTGATAAAGTAGTGAACTTTGGTAATTGAATTGGTGTATTTGCATGTTTTGATCTAATTGTTGACTGTTTCACATAAATCTAGTTGAATGTCTTTCATAGAATAGGTTATGTTGATTGTCGAGTCTTAACGGGTTCGGGTAATTGTTCGGTAAATTGGCCAATAAACCCTAGAAACAAATTGAATGAAAAATATAATTAAATCTTAACATTATACTAAACTTAATTATTGAGAAATAACAGTTTATTAACTGAATTAAATAGGTAAATTGCTAGGCTAGGTTTTGAGAGAAACCCGTTTTAGTTTACTTACCATATTCGAGTCGGTTAAACAAAATCGAGAACCATAGTTAGTCTAAGTTTCCTATTGAGAGATAGTTAGCTAATTAGACACTTCATCGAATATTAGATAAACGAAAGGAAATCTTATAAATCGGTAAACATAACTACTTTTAGGATATCATAGGTGTCTTCCCGAGAAGGGTCGGGGGTCCTATTCGGTATTCTTTAGGGTTTAGTATTCTAAGATCCCGGTTCCCTATTACATTATTAATCAACCAAAACCATTCAATAGTAATAAAGAATCTAACCTAGGTAGCCATTCCACTATCATTAAATTAAATCTCCGCTTCAAATGTCCGTTTTAAGTTATCTTAGTTAAATTAATATTAGTTTAATTATAATTTTAGGATTTTTAGTAACCCCCCCCCCCAATATGAAATAAATTAAGTGTGTCAATTTAGTTTAAATAGAGTCGGTAACGTAATTAGAGAGTCTCGTGGGTTCGATATCCGGACTTACTTAAGTTTTTCTACAATTGATGGGTCCACTTGCCGGTTTGTAGTTTAGTCGCGTTTAGGAGTCTAGAGTATTAATTTGAGTCTAGAATTAAGTTAACTTCAATTGTTTTTAGTAGACTACTTTTAGGACATCAAGTTTTTAGCGGCGTTGCCGGGGACTCTCTTTGGCAATTGCGTTGATTACTTTGTTTAGACTTAATTGATTCATGCGTTGTTTCCGTTTTGTTTGCGTCGTAGGAGTCTAAATAATTTACTTAATTTAATTTTTCAGTTTTATATATTTTTTTTGTTAAGTGTCTTACTTGTCTCATTTCCGGTTTTTAGTGGATGCCCATACGCGTTAGAAAGGACCTCCGCCGAACCGCCAACAGACACGTCTCTTTCTTCCGCGCAAAAGGTTAGTACTTCTTCACCCTCATATTCCGGTTTTTCCGATTCTTCCCACCCGTTTATACCAATAAACTTTGACTTTATACCAAAGCCCTCACCGCACAATTCCCCACCTCCCCATTGAATTCACCGAAATACAAGTCCACCACCTGTTTTCCACATGGCTAATAATCAAACAGTTTACCAACAAGCAACCACCGGTTTCACCGGTGCGAACTCGCCCATCACTCTTCCCCCAATGAACAATGACAAAGCCTGGCAAATCCCATTTACATCATGACTGTTATAACCAACTCGTGCCAATTCCACAGTCGTGATGACGAGGATGCGCCCGCCCATATTAACCGCCTCTGTGACACCTTTAACATGGAAGGTGTGGGCAACGACTCTCGTTTCCTTCAAGTATTCCCTTTCTCAACCGGCTGGTACCTTTACTACTTGGGCCGCCCTACGGGATGCTTTCCTTAAAAAATATTTTCCACCCGCCAAAGCATCTCATCTTTGTGATCTGATCTATTCATTCCAGATGGAGCCTGATGAACCCTACCATTTAGCATGGGAGCGTTTCCAAACTATAATGTCTCGTTGTTCTCAACACGGTCTGTTTGATTGGGTGCTTGTAGAGAAATTCTACAACGTCTCACCCTGAACCAGAGCCCGATTTGACATTTCTGCTGGAGGGTAACTAATGGGCAAGAAGATGGTTATTGAGTGTTATGACCTCTTCGAGAGTTTCGCACATTCTGATATAGATTACAGCACTACCGGTAGGAATTTAATCCCTGTTTCTCATACCACTCGGTCAACCGGGGGTTACACCAAGTTAACTAGGAAACTACAGTAGTTTGCTGCATTTGATAGCCTTAAGCGAGAGGTTACTTAGGAAATACAAGAGTTGAAAAAGAAGGTAGATAGTGAAGAAACACCGGCTGAACCGAGAGGTATCCGGAGATATCTTAGTTACAGCCTAATATTTCTGCATAAAAGGTTATCTCTCATTCGTTCTTTTGGATGATCTCACTTCGAGTTATCTGCAAAACTAGTAATGTCGTTTGCCTCGTCACGAGAGAAAGGGGGAGGGTTTTCTCCGTGACCACACTCCGGCATGAGAATAAGTATCAGGTGATTGCAAGGTAATAAGCAAGTAGCGAGTAATTAGTGAGTAAGCTCGTATGTGAATGATTTTACCTTGAGGTATAACCCTTACTATGTAGCCGGAGATAGGTGTGTTAGGAGATGGGCTGATGGGCCTTAGGCTCGGCCCAGACGACCAAGGATATCTGTTTTGTCTCCTTTGCATCGATCATTAATGATCTCTGGCAGGAGGTGTGCTTTGTTAGATGTTGAATGGAGCCACGTGTCATGGCATTTTTCCCTGGTGTCAGACCTGTCATCAGCAGAAAGTGGAGAATGTGTGACAATCGCTGGCGTGAGTTTGGTTGGTGAACAGACTACCCTCTGCATTACTGTTCATACGACGCAGTCTGACACAACCTGCCGAGTGGCTATTGGGTCCAGCTCTGCCACTTTGTACCTTGTATGTAGTCAAGGCCTCTTTGACGCTTTCCCTTCCGCGTAGCTTTATCATTGCTTTCTGGCCAACGCAGAGTTGTAGCGATTAAGTCCTTTTGTTCTCAAGACTATGAGGTGCTCTCATGTTGGTCTTGTCCATGTGCAAGATTTTAGGACTCTGCGGCTAGAGGGTTATTTGATCCATGCAGGGTCAAGGGACCTGCGCTTCTAGGTCTAACTACTGTTGTGCCAAGTACGCAAGGCTCGTTGTGTGACCTGCTAGTATCGGTCTAACTTGTCATTGCACAATGTACGCAAGACTCGTTGTGTGACCTGCTAGTATTGAATTGGTGGTACCGTTGTGTGTTGCGCGCAAGGTTTGTCTATCAACACAGGTTCAAGGGACCTGCGCTTCCAGGTCTAACTTACCATCCGCAGAGTGCACAAGGTTCTTGTGTGACCTGCTAGTTTCAAGAATGGCGCACCGTTGCGCATTGCACGCAAGATTATTCTTGTGGTCTGTTGTCATTGATGGTATGGCTCCTTACTTGGGTGCAGAGTTTTTGGGACCATACCCCTCTAAGTCCTCCAGTCTAGTTATGCTCCTATACGCATGTTGGCAAGTAGGTGGAGTGCTGGACTATAAAAATTCTTATATGCACGCTTATTTTAACGACAAAAATTTGATAAGGGTTGGAGAAAACCTTTGTGTTATGGAAACCCTTGCTCATGATGAGGTCTTTGAAATTTGAATCTTCGTCATGTTGATGTTGCAGGCGAGTTGGTGAGAAAAGGGGGGTGCCCTAGAGGTGACGATTGACAGTTATGGCATGCTGTCAACAATGTAGCCTCTTTTTCATTAATGAATTGGCAGAGAAAGTGCCGACCACGCGCGCATGAAAACTGCCAGTTGCCACGCGTCCTGCGCGGATTGGTTGTTAATTCTGCGTGTGCTTCACAGTTCCCTATCGCATTAAATGCGATGAGTATAAATAGGGGAACCGTCTAGGGTTTCCATTCATGCCTTCAAACTTTCTTCTTGCTTTCTTCCTTTGAAATCTTCTATGTTCTTGAGTTCTTGTTTTCTTCTCTCCCCAAATCTTCTTTTCTTTTTCCAGGGATTTCTGATGGCAACCAGGGGTCCTGAAAGTGTGTCTACGAGTGAGTCCTCAACATCGTTGCGGTGTTGAAGTGGTCTTCCTGCAAGTTTTCAGCATCTGGTCTCCGGCTACCGGTTCCCTCTGGACTGGGATGCCAGGTTTCCGGCTGAGGGAGAGACTGCCGCCGATGCTCCGGCCAGCTATATGACTTTATATTTTGATTTTCGCCGATGGTAACTTCCGGTTACCGTAAATAAAATTTTTTCTTGAAATTTTGGGCTTTTACCGATTCCACATCTCCCAACTCAATCTCATGGGATGTTGAGAATAATACATTTTGAGTTTTTGTGCCGGTCGATAGGTGTTACCCCAACCGTTGACCTGTTTAGGATTTTTTACCAACTACATTGCTCCATGAGGTTTTATTCTTTTCAGCATCGCATCCAGGCCAAGAAGATTTTGCTCTCTCCCCCAAAGTCTTTTCATGATTGGAAAGCAAAATTTTTTTATGTGAAGGTCAGCGTTATAACTCTCTGGATGCACTTCCGAAAGGGGTGGAGGATATTGCTGTTGAGACCTCTCCTATACAAGTGGCGGAGTCCTAGTATAAGGATTTTAAGGAGATCCCGGCGGTCCAATTGCCGGAGAGGGTGTTGGTGGCAGCCGGCATGAGTTTAGTCTGGAAGCCCAACCACCAGGAGAGGCCTGTATATATGGAGGGAGAGAAAAGTAAGTACCTTTGTCTCCCTTTTATTATTTCTTTATTCCTCCTTGTGCATAGACTAACTGTATGCGCTTTCTTTGAAGGGGTGGCGCTGTATGTTGTAGCGTTCCAACGGGAACAGGGGCGGATTGAGAACATCGCCCTTGGCCCGGAGGAGCCAACATGGTACGCGCAAATCCTGGTGAACTTTGAGCTTCCAAGGAATGAGGATTTGGCGGCCCCCGCATGAGACTAGTAAGCTTTCATAGTTTTAAGTGTTTACATCTTTGCAGATCACTTATTGTGTTGCGCCATTTGCAGGCACTTTAAAGAACTTGGGCATTGGCCCAGATCCTAAAAAAAGGCACGCGGGGCCCAGCGCGGTGGCGGAGAAGAAGGTGGCTCAGCCTAGGGCAGACCCACCCAAAGGTATGTGTACTGTGCCAGATAATTGGAATGACTATGTAGTAGTCTCTGATTCTTTGGAGGGTCTTGCGCCTGCAGGTGTGAGGAATCCCAAGCCGGAGCCACAAGAGATGGAAGACATTCCGGTTATCGGATCCGGAAGATCTGATCGACGTGGAGTCGAGTCCAGAGCCCCTCAAGAGGAAGAGGGCTCCCAAGAGTGATATCTCTGCGCAACCCTCCAAAAAGCGACGCTGAAGATTATAGGGAAGCATGGGAGTTTGGACATGCTTGCCGCTAAACTTTCCTTAGGTAACACCTTTTGACTTATTTGTTACACCACTTTTCTTCTGCTTGTACTTGTCTAACTGTTTGTCATCTTGCAGGGGGAAGTGAACCAGTTTTTGTTTCCCCCACCACTCCGGCCACGCCAATTGATACTCTGATGCCCCCACCTGTGGTTGAAACGGCGCAAGGTTAAGTGCACAGGGTGGGGAGCCAACTTCCGGGGCGGCGAAGGTGCAGGTGGAGGTTGAGGCCGTAGAGCCTAAGGTAGTGGTGGAGGAAGTTGTTGGTGGTGAAGGTGTTGAGGCTGAGGAGGTGGTTGTTGCTCCACAGGGGTCTCATGCAGCAGAGCCGGCACCCGGGGGTGAGGTCGGAGGATCTGGGGAGAGCCCTTCTGCCGAAGGGTCCCCAATCCGCCCGGACGAAACCCCGGGTGATTATTATTACAGGTCTTATACTGAAGGCCACGCTAATGAGATCCACACCCTGTGCGGCAGCTGAAGAAGGGAGATGACTTCTCTCACTGGACGGTGTGCCGTGAGTGGTTTAAAGGTGTGTTCCCCCCAGCGGAGGTGCGTGCGCGTGCTGAGAAGAGTCATAACTCTTCATCCCTCCTCTGGATGTTCCTAACTGAAAGGAGCATCCAACATAGTTCTCTTGCATTCTAGGAACCTCTTGTAAGTGTTCCTTCCTTGTGCATTTTTGTTTATAGGCTTATATAGCCAAAAGTCAAGCGTTTTGCGTGATATAACTATCTAGCCATTGTTCGAAATGAACATGGATAAGTGATCGTAATAAGGTAGGTGTTAGTCCCTATAAAGGGCACCTTCTGAAGATCACGTTTGCTAGACCAATTGACGAGTCAAAGTTACGATATTAAAAAGTCAAATAGACCATTTTTTGGAAAAATCATAAATTGATCTTAATATGTTATGAAACCTGTTTTGACACTTAAACATGTTGGTAATAATATTAGAACATGTAAGAACATGTTTGGCTCTTTAATTTCAGTTTTAGGGTCGGTTGCAAACCGAAATCGCGAAGTTTGACTTCTGCTTTAACTTTCGATTCTGACCCGAATTAGATTTGTTACCTACTGATCTAAAGTTGCATTATGATCATAAATAATGTAGCATAACCCTCTGAGATTATATTACATGATCATAATCAGAATCTGAGTTTATGCGCAAGATCCATAATTATGTCATTTTTTACTAAAATGCCCTTTTGCATAAAACAAGGTTTTAATGATAATAAACTTGAAAATAAGTTTCCTACTGATGTAGTATTATAAGTAGGATTATTTGGGATGCTAAATCAGCTTATAAACTGAGTTTACAAGCAGGTCCTTGAATTATGTCGATAAATGACGATTTAGCCCTTGTGCCTCATAAAATGGTTTTAATCAAATCTTTTCAAGGTAAATCAATTACCTACTGATATGTTACATTAAATAGCATATCTAAGACATTTTAATCTGACCTTAAAATCAGTTTTCGTAAAACATCGCATAATACGTCATTTTACGACATAAGCGTCGTTTCGGCGCATAGTATGGTTTTAAACCATATGAATTGACCAGGACTTGTTACCTACTGATTTTAAAAATATTTTAAACATATTTACAGTAGGTTCATGTTATGAACTCAGAATCCCAAATAATTTATAAACTATGTGTAAAATGACCAAAATGCCCCTTTGGTGCATAGTTTGGTCATAAAAGATAAATTACACATATAATTAATATCCTACTGATATTAGATCATAAATAATTTATTTTTCCAGAATATCATAGTTATAACATTAAATTATATTCAATTTCCTTTTATACAATATGGAATTACCAAAATGCCCTTATCAGGCATAATTTCATTTTAAAACCTTAATGGGCATATAGGTAGATATCCTACTGATATTACAACTTGATTAAAGTATAATGGCATATAGAACTTGTCCATGACTTATCCGGTTACCTATATCGCTATTATGCATACGGTTAATTATATGTAACTATTTTACAGAAATTAACCGAAACGGGTTTAACCTTATCATTCTAAACTCAAAATCTAGAATGTTAATTGTTTACCCATTTTATAAAGTCAAAGTACTTGTTAGGTTTAAACTACATTATATCTGATCATCGTTTAACTCAAGCATTATACATTTTGATCTTGTACACTACTCGGTCTAAGTCTATGACATAAATATGACCGTTAGTATTAATTGGTTAGCTTATGCCATAATCCAGACTAGAGCCTTCCGGTAAATGCTATCTGCACCTAGCTCATTTTGAATATGGTTGGATTATAATCTTGCATTTTAAACAAAGCTAATTCAGGTAAATACTCTTGACTTATTTTCCCTATAGGGCTTGGGATACGGTAAATTATTACCGCTTGGTCAGAAATGAGATCAATCGAATGCCGGATTGTGGCTAGTAAATCCGCATATTCTGTTTTAATCAGTTTTTTTGATAACTTAAACATCGGGGGTTAAATTACCGTGTCCTGGATATCCTCGGCTCATTACATTAGAAAATGGCCACAACCTTAGCGCGAGGTGTAGGCATACACCTGACAGACGCTCAAATGCAAATTACCTAAGACGTTGGGGATAACTCCTCTGTGAGTTCTAAGTGGTGTGTATTTAATCATGTCTCGGTCTCTGTACTGGGCCTGTATGTATGGACAAACATGTGAATCTGTTAACAAGGTTACAAAGTAAATTTCCCAAGTTATTAAAGATTTGTGCAATGTGCACTTAAATATAATTTCTAAAACGTTTTCAAAATGAGTCAGTCAGCGAAAGCTGACATATTTTCAAAAGACTAAGCTTGCAGGTAAAATACGAAATAGGCCGGAAGCTGCTCGATAGTGAATAAGAGGATCTTGCAAATCCTTAGATCTGCCCTAAAGTCTGTTTTATATTCTTTTTTTGTACATTTTACGATCCGCCTGTGGATCTTCTATTACGAGCCTGTATATTATTTTATTTCGATCATTCGGTTTGTAATAGTAATTTTACTCCAAGACTTCCGTTGTGTCGTGTTTAATTGACTATGATGTTATCAACTGACGTCACGATACTCCCCATCCAGGCCCACCGGTGTATGGATTTGGGTTGGAAATTTGGGGTGTGACAGGTTGGTATCAGAGCCAACGTTTGAGAGAATTAAACACTATCCTTCTTGTGTTGATCTCAAACTTACACGTGCACATTCCTTAGACTTCCGAGTCTAGGCATTGACCTAGGATTACTCATTTCATTATTAAGTTATTAGTATTGTTTTTGAATTGATTTTAACATGAAAATGCCGCCAAGAGTAAGAGGACAAAGTGGGAGAGGAAAAGGTCCAATGAGGGGAGGACCATCGGGGCGCATCCCTTTCAACGTCACAACTCAAATTCCTACCAAGAATTAGGAGATTCATCTCCTTGGCAACCAGCAAGACACTCTGTCTCTCATAGACACTCGCCCCCACATTCCCAAAATTCTTACCACTCTCACCACTCCTATCATTCACACCATTCTCATCATTCCCATTCACACTCTTATCATGAAGAATTTAACCCTAACCACTACTTTAAACGCCTCCAGCCGATCAAAATCAGTTGGACCAACCAAACCCTATGGACGAGGACTCCGACCCGGAGATGCCGCCGTCAGGATCGAATACGCATCCCATAGAAATTTCAAGCGATTCGAACTCTTATGCCGGATCGCCTTACCAAGGTCCTAATGAGTGGGACCAATATTGGAACCAATTTACCTTCGCCAACACTCCTTCCCATCACTCTCAACCACCTCCTATACAAGAAGACGTCCACACGGAACCGGTGGACCAACCTCAACCACCACCTGAACCACCAGGAAGGAAGCGTGGAGCACGTATGTCGGTACGTGCAGGACAAAGGACGGGATCGCTACCACCTTTGCCCAACTCCGACCCCACAATTCAAGAGGACCCACAAATGGGTGGACCCTCTAACACCTCACCTGTGGTGGAACCAACACACCAACACCTACAGTTCAACCACCACTATCGGGTTATAGTAACCCAATTCCCACATATCCAGATACGTCTGGATATAATCCTTTTAACCCGTTAACACCAGTAGACTATCAAGCATGGTCGCAAGACCCTTATATGCAAGCAGTTATGCACAACACACTTTACCCGTCTCCTTTCCCACGTGCTTATCCACCGACTGGATATCCAACTTATGGGTACCAGTATCCGGTTATGCCACAACCACAACCACAATCTCCGCCCTACCACTCGAGACCATTAATGAGGCCTTAGAAAGAATGAAAGAAATGCAACAACAAGCGGAGAAAACGAGAAAAAGACAAACAAGTTCTTCAAGAAACTCTCCAAGTTGGTCAAGGCAAAGAAGGACGAGTGAAGTTTCTTCTAATAACTTATGATTAGTCCCTGCGAGGACATTCCTTAGTCCCTGCATGGACATTTTTACTTCTTTAAAGTCCTTGCATGGACAGTTTATTTCATTTTTCTAGTATTGTAATTTCTAATTTGGAATTTAATGAAGTATTTTGGAATTATATATGTATGTATTCATTCTCTTCAAAACGAGCGTCTCGATTTTTACTCGAAATTTATGCTTTGCGATATAATTCCAAAAAGATCTTAATGGTTTTGATTAGCCAAGTGGCACAGACCACACATTTGGCCAACTTATAAATGATAGTAAGTACGAAGGGGTCTTCTTTCAGGATGGTTAAGGGAAGCTATCCTTCTATCCAGAGGTGGTGGACTTAAATTCAAGCCTCCAAGTCGTTAAGGTCAATGCGACCAGGCCTATTAATTAACCATTAAGGTACTCTTATGTTAATATTCAGGAATGTTCATACTCCTGGTAGTGTGACTTGAGGAACCACACTAGCCTTCAAGGTAATGGACTATGTCCTAACCTTATATAGCCTATGTGATCAAAATTGATCCCGGCTAATATCATCAATGTGATGATTTAAACATCCATTAGTGATGTATTGCCCTTAGGGCTATGATTTAAACATCCATTAGTGATGTATTGCCCTTGGGGCTATGATTAAATATCCATTAGTGATGTATTGCCCTTGGGGCTATGATTTAAACATCCATTAATGATGTATTGCCCTTGGGGCTATGATTTAAACATCCATTAGTGATGTATTGCCCTTGGGGCTATGATTTAAATGTCCATTAGTGATGCATTGCCCTTGGGGCTATGATTAAACATCCATTAGTGATGTATTGCCCTTGGGGCTATGATTAAAACATCCACTAGTGATGTTATTGCCCTTGGGGCTATGATTAAACATCCATTAGTAATGTAATGCCCTTCGGGCATAACTTGATGTCCATTAGTGACAAACCTATGTGTCATATTTTATGTCCATTAGTGACACCCTATGTGCCATATTTCATGTCCATTTGTGATGGCCTTGTGCCATTTTTTTATGTCCATTAGTGACAGGCCTATGTGCCATATTTTATGTCCATTAGTGACAGGCCTATGTACCCTATTCTATGTCCTTCGAGACGAGCCTATGATCTAAATATAATTGTCAATTACGACAATGACAGTTGTGACATTACGATCCACTGTCTAGTAATATATGGACTATGTCCACATTGTAATTTGCCTTTGATGGTCCTATTAAGACCTAGGCCAAATATTGATATGTTAAGCCTAAGAGTTGTGATGTTATTCACACTAGTTTAGGCAATGGATTGTTATATCCAATGTTTAAAACCAATATGGTTGACATACCATGACTAAGTGAAGCTTTATTGGTGTATAGAACCAAAGCTTGCAGATGGCTAACTCGAATGAGGCACAAAGTAGTCGCCGGGATATTGACACTAATAATGCTGAAAATAGAGCCATTAATAATGAGACTTCCAAACTCGCATTGACGCAGCTGTTGAAAAGGCCATGGGAAAGGTCATAGAAAAGCTTAAAGAGTGAGTGCTACTCGATCCAGACCCTTATCTATTCCACCATCTTCAGCTCATAAAGAGAGCTCCGTTCACTCTTGAATGCGAAGAGTGAACCAAAGAAAATAGATTTTGCTAAAAGGTCCCGTTCTGTTAAAGACGGAGTATAAGTTTGTACCATAATAGCATGTCTGAAACAATAGAAGCTTCATAATTTAAATGACGTTTAACTGCCTAAAACGCATAGCAAAATGATTCCTTTGGAATAATTCCATAGTCAAAGTCATACAAAGTAACCTAAAGAGTTAAAAATGTACTCGACATAACTCCTATTTGTCTTATCAGTCTGAAGAGACATCCTTACGTACTTTGTGCGAAGCAAGAGTGTTTAAAACATAGAAAATAAGTTTAAAAAGTGGTTCCCGTGATTTTCTGTAATAAATGAGGGATGTAACCTATAGTACATGTCAAACAAGGCTAAAATAGTTAATGAAAAGCATAGCATACGAATATCCAAGACAAGCATCAAGTATAAGATTCAAGCTTTCATGTATATGGGATCGTTTGTGTGTTTCATAAAGTTTAAGTTCGTGATTTTGTATATGGAAACATGTTACACCCGAAAGTTTTATAAACAAAGTGGGTCGAGTGTACCACGGTTTGCTAAGTCTTTTCTACACTTGACAATCCGTGAAGACGTTGGTTCGAGGATGACGCCGAATTATCCTACAAGAGGAAACAAGGTGTATGCGTATAGAGTTTCAACGGGAGATAAGGAGTATTCGTGCATGATTAAAAATAAGTTTGATAAAGTATTATGATACGAAAGTATTCACTAAGATGTAACACTCGTTCTTGACACTATAGTAACTCTTACGAGTTGGATGTGATTTCATAGGTTCGGGACCTATTAGAATCGTGACAAGGAATTACATACTTTAGTGTTAAACTTAATAACTTGATAGGTGATTATAAGTTCATTATCAAGGTTTCGGTTTTAGAATTATAATATATTTATATATATCATTATAATCATGTATGAGGTGGGAGGATGAACCATCCACTTTGTAACCTCTAGTGTCATGTATGTCAAGTATGAGGTGGGAGGTTAAACCATCCACTTTGAACCTCGGATTACGTTCACCACTACACAAGTTACCATTGGTAACAAGGAGGGTACAAGAACTATATACTATACAAGAATGATAAGGTGTCATCTAGATACCAAGTAGCCAAGTTTTACAACCCGACGAGCACACGAGGACAATCGTCAACGGCTTTGTGGGGTTGTGACACTTTAAGTCTAGCAAACTATCTTGGGATCTTGATAAAAAATCATCAAGTGATGTGTGGTCTCAAGTTAGGATAGCCCAAGCTTCCTTGGTGGACACACATGAACAAGTTTAAGAACTGGCATCACTTGTGAGCTCAATGCTTTCAAAAACAGAAAGTTTGGAGTGATTAAACACTCCTATTTACAATTTTAACAACCTAGGTTAGTCCCCATAATCATACATGTGATTAGGAGTTCAAGAACACTAGGATGAATGAGAAGAGTAAGAGATTAAACAAGTTTATGAGAACATAAAGTAAAACAGTCCACTTTGGAACCTTTTTCGTGTCACTTTAGTGAAGAGGAGTAATCTACTCGAACTTGTAATTTTGCAGCTGATTTGGAAGGTTTTGAGAGAGATTTGAGGGGGATTAAAGTGTAAAAGTGCTTGGATTAGAGGTGGGTTTTATAGGGGAAGGATTAGGGTTAGTTAGTGGGGTTTAAGTGGGTTATTAAGTGTTAAAAATTGATTAAAAAAAACTCAAAAACCAACCAATCCCCCCAAAACCCGCTGATGTCCGCCCCCTTGTTCTCGCCCAACTCAGCCGGAAACAAAGCTTAAAAGCTTTGTTGTCCGGGTTTATTCCAGATATGGGCGCGTGGCGGAGTGGTTAGGCGCTTGTTTGTTGAACCGGGGATCCGAGCTCGAGTCTCGCGGATCCGGTTTGTTTGTTTATTATTATTTCTTTTTTTTATTATTTAAAAACTCTATAATTTAGTTTCATAATTGGCAGGAAAGGTCCCTATAGTTCAAGATTTCCTTAATTACCCTTTAGACATTGGACTTATTTAAAGAAAGATTAACATTATATTCTAAATGTTAATATATTTACAAAAAAAATTAGCATTTTAATTTTTGTAAAATAACACAATTAATTTTATTAACTAATTTAATTAATCAATTTAATTAATTAACTTAATAAATGAATATATATTTATATTTTCGTAGCGAATTTAGTTTAACGATCACGAGTTTCATGTTTAAGTCTCGATTACGCGTACATACCATGTTTGCAAGTTATGACATGTTTACGATTGAGAGTACCACGAATATGTTTACATGTTTAAAGTATGAACAAGTATAAGTGTAACAGGACTATGATTAACATAATATGGATAAAATACGAGTTTCTCATTACAATCCAAGTCTCGGTTTACAACATTTAAACCGAAAGACGAATACAAGATACAACGCTTACTAAAAATAGAAGTACGATACAAGGTTTCCAAATATAGAAAGTATAGAAAGCGGAGCGTTACACCCTCCCCTCCTTTAGGAAATTTCGTCCCGAAATTTAGGAAGATGTAACGAAGAGATATGGATACTTAGTCTTCACATCACTTTCAAGTTCCCAAGTGAATTCGGCGCCACGTTTACCTTCCCATCGAACCTTGACAATAGGAATACGACTGCGCCTCAGTTGCTTGGTTCCTCAGTCCATGATTTCGACCGGTTTCTCCACAAAGTGCAAAGTATCGTTGAACTGAAGATCTTCGAGTGGAACTTGAAGTCCTTCTTCGGCTAGACACTTCTTCAAATTCGAAACATGAAACACAGGATGAACATTGCTGAGCGTTTGAGGTAGATCCAGTCGATACGCTACCTTGCCTATCCTTTCGAGAATCTTGAAAGGACCCACATAGCGAGGAGGGAGTTTGCCTTTCTTACCAAAACGAACAACACCTTTCCAAGGTGCAACCTTGAGAAGTACGTGGTCACCTATGTCGAATTCCAAAGGTTTGCGTCTTCTATCAGCATAGCTCTTTTGTCGGCTTCGAGCTTTGAGCAAGTTGTCACGAATCTGTAGGATCTTGTCCGTCATCTCTTGTATAAGTTCGGGACCGGTGAGTTGTACGTCTCCGATCTCGTACCAACAAATAGGCGAACGGCACTTGCGACCATACAGTGCTTCAAATGGAGCCATTTGAATACTTGCGTGATAGTTGTTGTTGTACGAGAATTCTACCAAGGGTAAGTGCAAATCCCAGTTGCCGCCAAAATCGATTACGCATGTCGAAGCATATCCTCTAGAGTTTGAATAGTACGCTCGGTCTGACCGTCAGATTGAGGATGAAAAGCGGTGCTAAGATTCAAACGAGTGCCAAGGGCGGATTGGAAAGTTTGCCAAAGGCGAGAAGTGAAACGAGCATCACGATCAGAAATAATATCAAGAGGAGTACCGTGACGACTAATGATTTCACCCGTGTAGATACGAGCAAATTTCTCGACTTTGTAATCTTCACGAATGGCGAGGAAGTGTGCGGATTTGGTCAAACGATCGATGATAACCCAAATGCTGTCGTGACCAGACGAGGTACGAGGCAATTTCGTGATGAAATCCATGGCTATGCTCTCCCATTTCCTGACCGGAATTTCTAGTTGTTCGAGCAAACCGGAGGGATGTTGATGTTCTGCCTTGACTTTGGAACACGTAAGGCATTTGGAGACGTAGAGAGCGATATCACGTTTCATTCCAGGCCACCAATAGGATGCGCGCAAGTCATGGTACATCTTATCAGCTCCAGGATGAACGGAGTATCGGGATTTGTGAGCTTCGTCCATCAAAGTAGTCTGAAGATTGAGACGATCGGGAATCCAAATGCGGCTATGGTAGTAAAGAATACCGTCAGGCTTAGCTTCGAGTGGGTTTTTGATTCCACAATTCAACTCGTTATCGAGGTTACCCTCGTTAATGACGGCAAATTGTGCTTGTCGAATCAACTCATTGAGTTTTCCCACGATTTGGTAGCAACGAGCACTCTTGACATGAGTCTTACGACTAAGTGCATCGGCCACGACATTCGCCTTACCAGGGTGGTAGCGGATATCGCAGTCGTAGTCGTTAAATAATTCTACCCAACGACGTTGACGCATGTTGAGTTCCTTTTGATCAAGATGTGTTGGAGGCTCTTATGGTCGATAAAGACCGTACACTTTGTACCATAAAGGTAGTGTCGCCAAATCTTTAACGCAAAAACAACTGCACCAAGTTCAAGGTCGTGAGTAGTATAGTTTTTCTCATGAATTTTGAGTTGTCTCGACGCGTAAGCGATTACTTGTCCCGTTGCATGAGAACGCAACCAAGACCCTGGTTAGAGGCATCGCAATACACGACGAAATCGTCGTTCCCATCGGGGAGAGTCAGAATAGGAGCATTACAAACCATGCCCTTGAGCGTTTGGAAAGATTCCTCTTGTTCGGGACCCCAAACAAAAGGTTTATCTTTTTGAGTAAACGAAGTCAAAGGAACGGCAATCTTCGAGAAGTTCGAGATGAAACGGCGATAATACCCAGCTAGGCCAAGAAACGAACGAATTTCAGAGGGCGACTTAGGTGCAATCCAATTCTTCACAGCTTCTATCTTTGCAGGGTCAACATGAATACCAAGTTCATTGACGGTGTGACCTAAGAATTGAACCTCTTTTAGCCAAAATTCACACTTGGAGAATTTGGCATAAAGACGTTCGGTTTGCAAAAGCTGAAGAATAAGACGCAAATGTCGTCCATGTTCTTCTTTCGTCTTGGAGTAGATTAGGATATCGTTGATGAATACAATGACGAAATGATCGAGAAAAGGCTTACACACACGGTTCATGAGATCCATAAACACTACAGGAGCGTTGGTCAAACCAAAAGGCATGACCACGAACTCGTAGTGTCCATAACGTGTGTGAACTGCGGTTTTGGGTACATCTTCCTTGAAAACCCGAAGTTGATGATAGCCAGAACGGAGGTCAACCTTTGAAAAGCACTTCGCGCCTTGCAGATCGAAGAGATCGTCAATACGAGGAAGTGGGTATCAGTTTTTGACTGTAAGTTTATTGAGCTCACGATAATCAATGCACATCCGAAAAGACCCATCTTTCTTCTTGACGAACAACACGGGAGCGCCCCAAGGGGAAGTACTAGGGCGTATAAAGCCTTTATCAAGAAGCTCTTGAAGTTGGCTTGATAGCTCTTGCATCTCCGAGGGTGCTAAACGATAGGGAGCCTTCGCGACAGGAGTTGCGCCAGGAATGAGGTCAATACGAAAATCGACAGCTCGAGGAGGTGGAGGACCAGGGAGATCCTCGGAGAAAACAGAAGGGAACTCACAAACGACAGGAACATCACTTATGCTAGGACCTTTGTCTTTCTTTTCCACAACGTGGGCGAGAAAGGCAAAGTACTCCTTACGCAAGTACTTGTTCGCTTTGATGCACGACATAAGCTTGAGACCCTTAGAAGGTTTCTCACCATGGACGTGTAAAGAGTCACCTTGAGGTAGGGGAAGACGAATGAATTTATCAGAACAACGAATTCAGCACGAACTCGCTTAAGCCAGTCCATGGCTACTATGACGTCAAAGCTACCCATTTGCATAGGTATGAGGTCGATGGAAAACTTATGATCATTTAAGATTAGGGAGCAACCAGAAAGAACAGAGTCAACGGAGATGGTCTTACCATTAGCGACATCGACAGCAAAAGGATTAGGCATTTTAGTTCGTTCGCACTTAAGCAAGGGTTCAAATTCAACGGATACAAAACTTCTATCCGCGCCAGTATCAAACAGACAAGTAGCATAGATATGGTTCACAAGGAACGTACCAGTGATGACATCATTCGAACTTTGGGCTTGAGCTGAGGTGAGAACGAAAGCTCGTCCTTTCGCAGGTTTGGTTTGTTGTTGTTGTTGGTTGTTGGTGCGTTTCGGGCAAACGTTGGCGAAATGGTTAGGATCGCCACAATTGTAGCAGGTTCGACTAGGTGTAGCTTGGGTTTGGCGGTTTGGGTTAGGATTGGGTAAAAGGGCTTGGGTTTGCTGGTTCTGGGGTAGG
Organism: Scalesia atractyloides; assembly: GCA_947069175.1. Taxonomy (NCBI): domain Eukaryota; kingdom Viridiplantae; phylum Streptophyta; class Magnoliopsida; order Asterales; family Asteraceae; genus Scalesia; species Scalesia atractyloides. The sequence goes on from CAMTDV010000022.1 coordinate 66,300,230, forward strand.
CGACAGTAGTTGGAGAGGTGTTCCAAACTATTATAGTTGGCACATTTTCGGCATCAGGTGCCAACAGGGTGATGGTAGTTGCAAGTGGTACACTTGGGTGAGAGCCAATGTAACCTTGTCCAGGTTGGTTGGTGTTTTGGGTAGGCGGAGTGACGACAGCATTGTTTTGAGAAGAAGCCTTCCGCTTCTTGTTCTTGTTGTGGGGCTTTTTGGCTGGAGGGGCTGGTGATTTGGTGGTGTTGGCAATGGCTTGGTGCGCATGCTTCGTAGGGACCTTGTCGTAGGCCCCCTGAAGGATGCAGTTATGGTTGAGTTGGAGGGTTATGGCATAGGCTTCCTCGAGGGTTTTCGGGTTGGCTGCGGCTACATGGTTCATGATCACCGGTGAGAGGCAACGGATGAGCTTGGCGATTGACTTGGGAACAGTATCGACTTGCCCAGGGCAAATGATACTTAACTGTTTGAAGCGCGCAATCAATCCTTCAGCGTCGCTCCCCTGTTGTGTGAGATTCCAGAACTCGTTTTCAAGTTTCTGGGTCTCATGGGGAGGACAGAATTGCTCCTTCATGAGCTCCTTAAGCTCTTCCCAAGTCATCGCATGGGCTGCTTCGTTGCCACGCGTGTTTCGTTCGGTGGTCCACCACTCGAGGGCTCTCTTGCGGAAGACCCTGGTGGCATTAAGGGTTCGGAGTTCCTTAGGGCAGCCGCCCTGAAGGAAGATAAGCTCCATTGAATCAAACCAATTGATCATGGCGGTAACACCGTCCATGCCAGTGAATTCCACTGGTTTACAAGCCATGAAATGCTTGAATTGGTAAGATGGTTTGGGGGTATCGGCTTTGGAATCAGCGGATGATTTAGGTGTGGCTTCGGCGTGTATGGTGTGGATTTGGCTAACAATGTCGGGTATGATCTTAGCCAATTGCCTGGCCATTTGCTCCAAAACGAGCCCAAACAGTTCTTGCTTCGATATCGAGTCCTCGTTGTTGGATTCCTTCTGGGAATCCGTCTTCTTGGACTTCTTGAGGCGGTTCAACGAGTTACGGAAAGGAGGCATCTAGAGGTTGTAAACAAGAAAAAAGCATGAGACTTGATTGTAATAAAGAAAATAGGTTTTGCATGTATGAGTATTAATAAAATTCACATAAGTTTCACATAAGAAGCATGTGTTCATCAAGTATGGTTCACATAGTTTGCATGAGTTCAACAAGTATAACATGTATACTCACGTATGAATACAAATAAAGAGTATAAATTTAGTTTGTTCACGAGGATTAGTATTGTTTTTGATTGCGATAAACGTGCGAGTGTGTAACGGTATGAAATGAACGAGGTAACAAGTATTAAAACACATAAAATTTGAGTCAAATAAAAAGAATAGGCTTGTAAAACATGGGAATGATTCGGGTAGAGAATCGTCGACAATTCCAAAGTGAATCGAAGATCTTTTCGAATTAGAGAAACGTGCTTTGGCCTATAGGTAAAATACTCTCATCGAGAAGCGACTAACGAAATTTTACCCTTCCAGTTACTACCGTCTCTAACCGATTGGAAAATCGAGACTTTGGCGAGAGCGAAAATCAAGGAATGGGACTTAATCGACAAGGTGCGGATTTCACCCCTAACTTGACGATTTCGTACCCTAAGTGTGGTTGGTACTTACCAAACGAAGAGCAAATTCCGATTCGTTGGTAAGGGTCCACTAGAGTTTTGAGTTGGAAATTTTCCATCAAGGTTTGGATTTCACTCCTAACTCGATGGCATAATTGCGTGCAAAAAGAATAAGTATAGCGGATTGAGAGTCGTTCACCAAATTACGGTTTTCACACCTATTTTAGTGAAGTCGTCTTGTTTATATTACGAGTGTCTTCAAGCGTCCAAACGTGTGTTGTGTAAAAGTGTCTTAGGAAGACACCATGTATATGTATTAAGACCAAAAGAAAAGAGAGAAGCAAAGTAGGAAGCATAAAGTTTTAAGCATAATCAAGAATGGTCACAACGGGTACTTAGAACTATAGACTAGGTCGAACATGGCAATTCTACCTAATTCCCTATAGTTATGGCTCTTGATACCAATCTGTCACACCCCAACCGATGGCGGAAACATCGGGATGAGACGAAAACGAGATTGCTCATTGCTCACAACATTATTAAGTGACAATAATTAATTAAACCATATTTCATTTCATAAGAATTTCAAATACATCAATGTAACAAAACAAAGAACAACATAACATTTGCAAAGTCATAACAAAATTGATACATCGACATTAAACCTAACGTCTAATTTGTCTGTATCTAGTCCTTGCTATATTGTTTTCATAGCATCATCTCCTTCAACCTGTAACATGTTTTAAAATAATGTCAATGCGAAAGCAAAGGCGAGTACACAAGTTTAGGCATAGCCTTACGTATACGAATAAGTTTAAATAATCGACATGGCAACCAAATCTATACAAGAGCAATATCAAGGCATGCAATACTAATAATCAAACCCTAAACGCAATCACGATGTTTTAACATGACCTCACGAATAACAAAATAGAGGCGGATGCGTGAATTCCTATAGCGCTAAGCATGTCAAACGAAGGCTAAAAATAGTTAATGACTAAAGCATAGCAATACGAATATCCAAGACAAGCATCAAGTATAAGATTCAAGCTTTCATGTATATGGGATCGTTTGTGTGTTTCATAAAGTTTAAGTGTTCGTGATTTTGTATATGGAAACATTATACACCCGAAAAGTGTTATAAACAAAGTGGGTCGAGTGTACTCACGGTTTTGCTAAGTCTTTTCTACACTTGACAATCCGTGAAGACGTTGCTTCGAGGATGACGCCGAATTATCCTACAAGAGGAAACAAGGCGTATGAGTATAGAGTTTCAACGGGAGATTAGGAGTATTCGTGCATGATTAAAAATAAGTTTGTTAAAGTATTATGATATGAAAGTATTCACTAAGATGTAACACTCGTTCTTGACACTATAGTAACTCTTACGAGTTGGATGTGATTTCATAGGTTCGGGACCTATTAGAATCGTGACAAGGAATTACATACTTTAGTGTTAAACTTAATAACTTGATAGGTGATTATAAGTTCATTATCAAGGTTTCGGTTTTAGAATTATAATATATTTATATATATCATTATAATCATGTAGGAGGTGGGAAGATGAACCATCCACTTTGTAACCTCTAGTGTCATGTATGTCAAGTATGAGGTGGGAGGTTAAACCATCCACTTTGAACCTCGGATTACGTTCACCACTACACAAGTTACCATTGGTAACAAGGAGGGTACAAGAACTATATACTATACAAGAATGATAAGGTGTCATCAAGATACGAAGTAGCCAAGTATTCAACAACCCGACGAGCACACGAGGACAATCATCAACGGCTTTGTGGGGTTGTGACACTTTAAGTCTAGCAAATTATCTTGGGATCTTGATGAAAAATCATCAAGTGATGTGTGGTCTCAAGTTAGGATAGCCCAAGCTTCCTTGGTGGACACACATGAACAAGTTTAAGAACTGGCATCACTTGTGAGCTCAATGCTTTTCAAAAACAGAAAGTTTGGAGTGATTAAACACTCCTATTTACAATTTTAACAACCTAGGTTAGTCCCCATAATCATACATGTGATTAGGAGTTCAAGAACACTAGGATGAATGAGAAAAGTAAGAGATTAAACAAGTTTATGAGAACATAAAGTAAAACAGCCCACTTTGGAAACTTTTTCTGGTCATTCCAGAGCTTCGTTTTCCATGGAAAACCAATGGAAATGATCCTTAGGTTAATCCAAGCAAGTGGGAAAAAGAATGGAAGGATTTTGTTAAGAAATGAGTGAGTTACACTCACTTTAGTGAAGATGATTTGGAAGGTTTTGAGAGAGATCTGAGGGAGATTAAAGTGTAAAAGTGCTTGGATTAGAGGTGGGTTTTATAGGGGAAGAATTAGGGTTAGTTTGGTGGGGTTTAAGTGGGTTATTAAGTGTTAAAAATTGATAAAAAAAAACTCAAAAACCAACCCAATCCCGCCCAAAACCCGCTGCTGTCCGCCCCCTTGTTCGCGCCCAACTCAGCCGGAAACAAAGCTTAAAGCTTTGTTGTCCGGGTTTATTCCAGATATGGGCGCGTGGCGGAGTGGTTAGGCGCTTGTTTGTTTGAACCGGGGATCCCGAGTTCGAGTCTCACGGATCCTGGTTTGTTTGTTTATTATTATTTCTTTTTTTTATTATTTAAAAACTCTATAATTTAGTTTCATAATTGGCAGGAAAGGTCCCTATACTTCAAGGTTTCATTAATTACCCTTTAGACCTTGGACTTATTTAAAGAAAGATTAACATTATATTCTAAATGTTAATATATTTACAAAAAAAAATTAGCATTTTAATTTTTGTAAAATAACACAGTTAATTTTATTAACTAATTTAATTAATCAATTTAATTAATTAATTTAATTAATTAACTTAATAAATGAATATATATTTATATTTTCGTAGCGAATTTAGTTTAACGATCACGAGTTTCACGTTTAAGTCTCGATTACGCATACATACCATGTTTGCAAGTTATGACACGTTTACGATTGAGAGTACCACGAATATGTTTACATGTTTAAAGTATGAACAAGTATAAGTGTAACAGGACTATGATTAACATAATATGGATAAAATACGAGTTTCTCATTACAATCCAAGTCTCGGTTTACAACATTAATAACGAAAGACGAATACAAGATACAACGCTTACTAAAAATAGAAGTACGATACAAGGTTTCCAAATATAGAAAGTATAGAAACGCGGAGCGTTACACCCTAATCTGGTGGAAAGCCATGATCCAGTCTACAGGTAAAGTACACCTGTATAATTCGGGATGGTCCAAGTTTGTGGACCTTGTTAAGTAAACTTACTGCCCACCTCATGAGGTGGAGAAATTAGAGACAGACTTTTTGTCTCTTTCCATGAAAAACCTAGATTGTCGAAAATATGTTTCCGATTTCAACTCCCTATCTAGGTTAGTTTCCTATCTGATCACCCCTGAAACCAAACGCATTGCGCGTTTTATTAACAGGTTAGCTCCCGAGATAAAGGGAATGGTAAAGGCTGCTCAGCCTAGCACCTATAGGTCCGCTGTTGACCTATCACTCTCCCTTACCCTTGATCTAGTAAGGCAAAAGTCAGTTAAGTTTGAAACTGACGGGAAAAGAAAGAGAGAAGATGACAACTCCCAAAGATTTAATATGAAGAATAAAGGGAGGTTTGGGTCCAAAAGGAACCAAGACAAGTCAACTGTGACGCCAACGTGCAAGACTTGCAACCACAGACACTGGGGACAGTGTAATTATGTTCCACAAGCCAAACCGTGTGGTATTTGTAAGAGAAAGGGACATAAGACCCTAGAATGCAAGGATCTTAAAGATGTTGTCTGCTACGTTTGCGATGAAAAAGGGCATATTAAGACTAACTGCCCTAAGATTCTTAAGAATAATAATGCAAAGCCTGGAGAGGCCAAGAAGGGGAATGCTCATGCCTTCTAGATAATTGCAAGAGAAGCTGTTAATGACAACAATGTTATAACAGGTACATTCCTCATTAATGATACTTATGCTAGAGTTCTTTTCGATTCAGGTGCAGATTAATCTTTTGTTGATCATAAGTTTAGTAAACTATTAAACTTACCCATAAGAACTCTAGATAAAACTTATGAGATAGAACTTCTGATGGAAGTTTAGAAACAGCATCTTCCATTCTTGATGGAGGTTTCATATCCATTAAGAATCATTCTATTCCTATCTCTCTTTTGTCAATGAAATTGGCGGGGTTCGATGTAGTTTTAGGCATGGATTGGTAATCTCGTAACCAAGCCCGCATTACCTGTGATAAGAAACTCATCAAAATTAAAACCCCATCTGGTGAAATGATCACCATCCTTGGAGACTCACACTACGGATTGCCAGACAAGGTGTCGTTATTTAAGGCATCCAAGTGTTTGAGGAAAGGTTGTGTCATTTACATGGCACAAGTTACTATTAATGAGCCTAAGCCAAACATGGAAGACCTACCAGTTATTTCTGAATATTCTGATGTCTTTCCCGAAGAACTACCAGGCCTACCTCCAGACAGACAAGTGGAGTTTAGGATTGACATCATACCAGGGTCAGCACCCATAGCTAGAGCTCCATATAGACTAGCACCGACGGAAATGAAAGAGTTAAGAGTTCAATTGGATGAACTCCTAGAGAAAGGCTTTATTCAGCCAAGTTCCTCGCCCTGGGGAGCTCCTATCCTCTTTGTTAAGAAGAAAGACGGTTCAATGTGGATGTGCATTGACTACCGAGAGCTAAACAAGTTAACAATTAAGAATCGTTATCCATTGCCCAGGATCGATGATTTATTCGACCAACTTCAAGGGGCTAGTTACTTTTCTAAGATCGATTTGAGATGTGGATATCATCAGCTAAAGGTTAGAAGTGAGGATGTTCCTAAAACTGCCTTCAGGACCCGATATGGTCATTTTGAATTCTTGGTGATGCCTTTTGGGCTCACAAATTCACCTGCAGCATTCATGGATCTCATGAATAGAATCTGCAAGCCAATCTGGATAAGTTTGTCATTGTCTTCATAGACGACATACTTATTTATTCTCTTAATCAAGTTGATCACGAGAAACATCTTCGGTACATCTTAAACTGCTAAGGCAAGAGAAACTTTATGCTAAATTCTCTAAGTGTGAGTTTTGGCTTAGAGAAGTCCAATTTCTTGGACATATTGTAAGTGAGCGTGGTATCCAAGTGGATCCCCCCAAAATAGAAGCCATAATGAATTGGGAAGTGCCCAAGACCCAATCGGAGGTTCGTAGTTTCCTAGGATTGGCTAGATACTACTGGAGGTTTATTGAGAACTTGTAAAGAATAGCCACTCCTTTAACTACCTTGACCCGTAAGGATGTTAAATATAATTGGGGTCTAAAACAACAAGAATCTTTCGAGGTTCTGAAACACAAATTGAGCAATGCTCTTGTGTTATCACTACCTAAGGGTGTTGAAGACTTTGTTATTTACTACCATGCTTCGGACACCGGCATGGGCTGTGTGCTAATGCAAAAAGGCAAGGTGATTGACTATGCATCACGACAGTTAAAGGTGCACGAAAGAAATTACACCATCCACGATTTGGAATTGGGTGCCGTTGTATTTACACTAAAACTGTGGAGACATTACTTATATGGTACAAAGTGTATTATATACACAGACCATAAAAGTCTCCAGCTCCTGTTCAATCAGAAGGAATTGAACATGTTGGATGGAAACGCTTAATGACTATGATTGCGAGATTCGCTATCATCCAGGCAAGGCAAACGTAGTTGTTGATGCCTTAAGTTGCAAAGAACGGGTTAAACCTATAAGGATTAATGCCAAGAGCATTGAGCTCAGAAATAGCTTAAATGAGAAGTTACTAGATGCGCAGAAGCAAGCTCTATTAGAAGCTAATGCTCCTGATGAAGGATTAGGCAGAACTGTTGATCAGTTAACGCCTGGAAAGAAGGAATCCTTAGATTTAACAAAAGGATATGAGTTCCAGTCTTTGGGGGACTTAGAGATCTAATCCTCCAAGAAGCGCATAGTTCGAGATACACAGTTCACCCAGGGGGTGACAAGATGTACCAAGATCTAAAGAAGAATTATTGGTGGATGCGTTTGAAGAAATCCATAGCCACTTATGTAGCTAAATGTCTGACGTGTTCGCAAGTTAAGGCCGAACATCAGAAACCGTCAGGACTTCTACAGCAATTGGAAATTCCCACATGGAAATGGGAAATGGTAACTATGGACTTCATTACCAAGTTACCTAAAACCAAAAGTGGAAATGACACTATTTGGGTCATTGTAGATAGGCTGACTAAGTCAGCTCATTTCTTGCCAATAAAGGAAACATATAATTCTAACAAATTGGCTAAGTTGTATGTGGACAAAATTGTGTCCCTACACGGTTGTATCGGTATCTATTGTATCTGATAGAGATACTAGATACACATCTCATTTTTGGAATAGTTTCCAACAATCGTTAGGCACAAGATTGAACTTTAGTACGCCTTACCATCCGCAGACCGACGGTCAAAGTGAGCGTACTATTGAAATGTTGGAAGACATGCTCCGGGCATGTGTGATTGATTTAGGTGACACGTATCGTATTTTTATTTTAAGTCTATTAAAGACTAACAAGGACTAAAAGCGTCAACATGCTCAAACTAAGTCTTTGAGTGATCTTCTGATGTCAACATGCATAAACCGAGCCTCTGAGTGACCATTAGTGTCAACATGCTTAAAACATAGCCTCTGAGTGACCATTAGTGTCAACGTGCTAAAACTTGGCCTCTGAATGACCGTTGTGTCAACATGCCCAGCCTCTGAGTGACATTGGAGTCAACATGCTTATAATGAGCCTCTAAGTGGTCGTTTACGTAGTCCTAACTCCACATGTCCCATTTGTTAGATGAGAGGGTTCAATTCTGTAAATATGTGAAAGTTGGATAATAGAGAGATTAAAAGTGTCAACATGTTAATTTATACCTCTAAGTGACCTTTTAACGAACTGAGAGCTCAACAATGTCCGGGCATAATCCCGGGTATGCCAAGTATTGGCTACGGAGGGCTAAAATTGCTAAAAAGGTGTTTTAGGAGGTTTTAACGGTGTTTAATAAGTTGAGGGGCTAAAAGTGACAAACTTCAATTCTGCCCATGGGGTGCTCGCGGGGCGCGAGAGGCAAGGCTTGTGCGTCTCGCAGGGCGCGAGAGGCCGCGTCTGCAGAAAGTTTGCTTGGCCTCCACACATATTGCCAAAAACCATTTTTTTCAAAACTATGGACTTTCAATCAGCTAACCACGTTTTATGACACTTCTAAGCTCCCTCTTACACCCCTAAACACCTGGCATCACCTCCTTTGAGTTCTCCAACTATAAATAGGTGTCCAAGATCACCATTTGAACTTGCACCTTTCTTATTCATAACTCTTCTCCCTCCTCTGGAAGTTCCTAACTGAAAGGAGCATCCAACATAGTTCTCTTGCATTCTTAGGACCTCTTGTAAGTGTTCCTTCCTTGTGCATTTTTGCTTATAGGCTTCTATAGCTAAAAGTCAAGTGTTTTGCGGAAAACACTTTGACTTTCGGTTAAGACCATTATGGTCTAGCCATTGTTCGAAATGAACATGGCTAAGTGATCGTAATAAGGTAGGTGTTAGTCCCTATAAAGGGCACCTCCTGAAGATCACGTTGGCTAAACCAATTGACGGGTCAAAGTTACGATATTAAAAAGTCAAAAAGGCCATTTTTCGGAAAAATCATAAATTGATCTTATATATGTTATGAAACCTGTTTGGACACTTAAACAAGTTGGTGATAATTATTAGAACATGTAAGAACATGTTCGGCTCGTCAATTTCAGTTTTAGGGTCGGTTCACAACCGAAAGTCGCGAAGTTTGACTTCTGCTTTGACTTTCGATTCTGACCCGATTTAGATTAGTTACCTACTGATCTAAAGTTGCATTATGATCATAATATAATGTAGCATAATCCTCTGAGATTATATTACATGATCATAATCAGAATCTGAGTTTATGCGCAAGATCCATAATTATGTCATTTTTGACTAAAATGCCCTTTTGCATAAAACAAGGTTTTAATGATAATAAACTTGAAAATAAGTTTTTTACTGATGTAATATTATAAGTAGGATTATTTGTGATGTTAAATTATATTATAAACTGAGTTTACAAGCAGGTCCTTGAATTATGTTGATAAATGAAGATTTAGCCCTTGTGCCTCATAAAATGGTTTTAATCAAATCTTTTCAAGGTAAATCAATTACCTATTGATATGTTATATTAAATAGCATATCTAAGACATTTTAATCTGACCTTAACATCAGTTTTCGTAAAGCATCGCATAACACGTCATTTTACGACATAAGCGTCGTTTCGGCGCATAGTATGGTTTTAAACCATATTAATTGACCAGGACTTGTTACCTACTGATTTTAAAACATGTTTTAACATATTTACAGTAGGTGCATGTTATAAACTCAGAATCTCAAATAATTTATAAACTATGTGTAAAATGACCAAAATGCCCCTTCGGTGCATAGTTTGGTCATAAAAGATAAATTACACATATAATTAATATCCTATTGATATTATATCATAAATAATTTATTTTTCCAGAATATTCATAGTTATAACATTAAATTATATTCAAGTTCCTTTTATACAATATGAAATTACCAAAATGCCCTTATAAGGCATAATTTCATTTTAAAACCTTAATGGGCATATAGGTTGATATCCTACTGATATTACAACTTGATTAAAGTATAATGGCATATAGAACTTGTCCATGACTTATCCGGTTACCCGATATCGCTATTATGCATACGGTTAACTATATGTAACTATTTTATGGAAATTAACTGAAACGGGTTTAACCTTATCATTCTAAACTCAAAATCCAGAATGTTAATTGTTTACCCATTTTACACAAGTCAGAGTACTTGTTAGATTTAAACTACATTCTATTCGATCATCGTTTAATCAAGCGTTATACGTTTTGATCTTGTACACTACTCGGTCTAAGTCTATGACTTAAATAAGACCGTTAGTATTTAATTGGTTAGGTTATGCCATAATCTAGACTAGAGCCTTCCGTAAATGCTATCTGCACTTAGCTCATTTTGAATATGGATGGGTTATAATCTTGCATTTTAAACAAGGCTAATTCAGGTAAATACGCTTGACTTATTTTCCCTATACGGGCTTGGGATACGGTAAATTATTACCGCTTGGTTAGAAATGGGATCAATCGAATGCCGGATTGTGGCTAGTAAATCTGGATATTCTGTTTTAATCAGTTTTGTTTGATAACTTAAACATCGGGGGTTAAATTACTGTGTCCTGGATATCATCGGCTCATTACATTAGATAATGGCCACAACCTTAGCACGAGATTTTGGCATATACCTGACAGACGCTCAAATGCAAATTACCCAAGACGTTGGGGATAACTACCCTGTGAGTTCTAAGTGGTGTGTATTTAATCATGTCTCGATCTCTGTACTGGGCCCTGTATGTATAGACAAACATGTGAATATGTTAACAAGGTTACAAAGTAACTTTCCCAAGTTATAAAAGATTTGTGCCTGTGCACTTAAATCTAATTTCTAAAATGTTTTCAAAATGAGTCAGTCGGGTGTATTTACCAGCGAAAGCTGACGTATTTTCAAAAGACTAAGCTTGTAGGTACAATATAAAATAGGCCGGAAGCTGCTCGGTAGTGAATAAGAGGATCTTGCAAATCCTTAGATCTGCCCTAAAGTCTTTTTTATATTCTTTCTTTGTACATTTTACGATCCGCCTGTGGATCTTCTATTACGAGCCTGTATATTATTTTATTTCGATAATTCGGTTTGTAATAGTAATTTTACTCCAAGACTTCCGTTGTGCCGTGTTTAATTGACTATGATGTTATCAACTGATGTCACGATATTCCCCACCCAGGGCCCATCGGTGTATGGATTTGGGTTGGAAATCCGGGGTGTGACAGTCGGTAGAACGAAATCACCTCGTAGGAAGGTACATATGCGGTCTCGTGTGTTGTAGTATTTCTCAAGCTTGGACTTATACTTTGCTTCGTTGATTGCGGCGTTTTCACGCCTTTCTTCTAGGAGGTCCAAGTCGAGTATGTCCTCGTCTTCATTGTTCTGGCTTTACGCAGCCAGCATGCAAGGCGATGGGAGGCCTATTTCGAGGGAATGACTGCCTCCGTCCCATACACTAGGCTGAAGGGAGTTTCGCCTGTGCTGGTTTTTGGCTTGGTTCGATAAGCCTAAAGGATACTTGGCAACTCATCTACCCATCCTCTCCTCTCCGTACCCAATCTCGTCTTGATCCCTTCGATGATACTCTTGTTTTAACTTTCCAGTTGGTCGTTCCCTTGGGGATGCGTGACCGAAGTGAAGACATGTTCGATGCATTTCTTCCATCCATCGTTGTAGTTCTTCAGTGGCAAAATTAGGGCTGTTATCACCGACAATGCGTAGGGGTAGACCAAAACGGCAAATGATATGCTCCCAAATGAATTTGCGCACTACAGTTGCTATGGTGGATGCAAGGGGTTTTGCTTCTACCCACTTGGTGAAGTAATCGATGGCGACGATTATGAACTTCACCGCGCCTGGGGCATCTGGGAAAGGTCCCACCATATTGGTTGCCCATTGCTGGAAAGGACATGTTGTTGTCATGGGATCAAGGGATTCCTGGGGTGCAATGTCTTCGGCGTGTTGGCTGGCATGATGCGACTACCACAGTGTTTCGACTGCATCTAAGTGCTTGCCAGGCCAATAGTAACCGGCGTTCATGATCTTTGCTATGACCATGCGTGGACCGCCGTGAATTCCGCATAACCCTTCAAGTATTTCGCGGATCAATCGCGTCTTGCAGATCAACGCAGCGGAGGATGGTCCAAAATATGACTTCCAGTATAGGATATCGTTCGCCATTTCGTAGTTGAGTGCCTTGTTCTGGACCTTCCTTGCTTCCGCCTTGTTTTCTGGAGGATCCCAGATTGTAAGAACATGATGATGGGAGACATACAGGAAGGATTCCCTATTTCGATGATGTTTACTTGATGCAAAGGGACAAAAGGGTTCTTGAGTTCCTCGATGTGCACTTCACGTGCAAGGTGCTTGAAGCTTGTAGCAGCCAATTTGCTGAGCGCATCGGCATGTTTATTCTCGATTCGTTTGACATGGTTATTTTGAAGCTTTGGAATTTGGTTATTAAGGCTTGCGCCTATTCAAGATACATGGCCATCGTTTCAGCCTTTTACGTCATACAGGTCGTTGACCTGTCCTGCGACCAAAAGGGAGTCGACGTGCGCTTCCAAATTCCGTGCGCCAATTTTGATGGCTAACCGAAGGCCTGCCAGAAACGCTTCATACTCAGCTTCATTATTTGTGCTTTGAAATCCAACCAGATGGCACAGGTGAATTCTTGGTTGTTAGGGCTTATTAAGCGGAAACCTGCTCTGCACCATCATCGCTGGATGCGCCATCTGTGTGAAGTATCCATGCACGATCGTCTGTGATCAGCGCTGGGTTCTGTACAGCTTCACACTCTTGCCTTTATTGCTTGCTACTTCTATAACAAAATCAACTGATATCTGGCCTTTTATTGCTGGGCATGATTTGTACACAATATTGTGTTCACCAAGCTCAATCGCCCACTTCGCCAGACGACCAGATATGTCCTGTTTGGAAAAATTTACCTAAGTGATAGTTCATGAGAACTGTTATCACATGGCCGGAAAAATACCGACGCAACCTGCGGGATGCGTGGACTAAAGCTAGAGCAAACGTTTCCATCATAGGATATCTTGTCTCCGAGTCAGTTAGCATCTTGCTGACGTAGTAGATTGGAGTCTGGACTCCGGCACGCAAGACTGCACCCAGAGCAATATCTGATGTAGAAAGGTAAATAATCAGTGGCTCGTTCTTTTGCGGTGCCGTGAGCGTAGGCAGCTGAATCAAGCACTCCTTCGTTTGTGTGAAGGCTTTCTCTGCATCTGTAGTCCACCGAAACTTGTTTTACTTTACACAGTTCCCAAAGTGTTGATGAATGAGAAGGACTTCATTGCATGGTTAGTCGAGAACCTGTTCAGCAGACAATCGCCCCACCAACCGTTGCATTTTTTGATGGTCGAGGGGAAGGTATGCGTTGAATCGCTTCCACTTTCACAGGATTGACTTTGAAGCCGTCGCGCGTGATGATGAATCCCAAAAATTTTCCTTCTTCCATTCCAAACGAGCACGTACTGGGGTTCAGCTTCAGATTTGCCTTGCGCAAGTATGTAAACGTTTTGTGAACATTTGTCAGATCTTCTCCTCATCCGGGCTCATGATGACTATGTCATCAATGTACACTTCTACAGCCTCGCCAGTGTCTTCGTCGAAGACCTGGTCCATCAAACGCTGGTAGGTGGCTCCTGCGTTGCGCAATCCGAAGGGCATCTTTGTGTAGCAAAAGATTCCCTTGTCAGTGCGGAATGCGGTTTTTTCTTCATCCTCTTTCTTCATTTGTATCTGGTGGTAACCTTTGTAGCAATCAAGGAAGCATTTCCACCTAAATGAAGCGAGGGAGTCCACCTTTTATTGATTTAGGGTAAGGAGTAGCAGTCCTTGGGACATGCTTTGTTTAGATCCTTGAAATCGTCGCATATGCGCCTACCGCTGTTGTGCCTTTGGACCATAACTGGATTGGCTACCCATGTTTGATAACGTACTTCTCTTATGATGCCGGCTTGGAGGAACTCTGAAACTTCTTCGTTCAGTGCGCAAGTTTTAAAGGACCAAAACTGCGTTTTTTTCTGAACGATAGGCTAAACTAAAGGGAATGTGTGCAGCGCGTGCTCAGCAATTTCCCTCGGTACCCTATCATATCCGCCGGCGACCAAGCGAAAATATTTACATTGCAGAACAAAAGTTATTTTAACCGCGCCTTGACTGCAGGGGTCATGGCGGGTCCTAACAGCACTGTTTGTTCTGGGTACTTGTTGTTTAGCACCCACTTCTCTGGCTTGCCATTGGATGATGACTTCGGTAGCTTTGTCGGTGGTTCCTCTTCAATAAACATGATCTCCTTCCTCGCGTACATGATGCCCACCCCGGTTTCTGTTGGAAAACCACAGGCAGCATGAGGAGTTGAAGTGATCATGTTGATCTCTCTTTGGGCGCGCGGCCCAGCAACACGTCATGGCGCGATGTAGCGAGCATGACCATGAAGTTGACTGAGACCGTGCGCGAGTGTCGCCCATCAGAAAGAGTTACCGGAAATGAAATCTGGCCCAGTGGGAAGACGGCTTCGTTGCAGAAACCTGTCAGCGGAAAATCAACTGGCTCTAAGCACTCCTTGTCTTCTGGTTCCAGCTGTTGGAAGCACTGTTCATATATGATGTCCATAGAGCTTCCAATGTCTACGAACATGTAATCGGTGCGATAATGGCTAAATATGCCAATTATCACGGCTGGACGGTCCTCTTGTGGGCCCCCGAGAACTACGGGGAAGATGACCCGTTGTTCGCGCCAGTAAGGCGTACAACTCTTCTAATGGTCGCGCTTGCACGACGGGCCACCTTGGATCATATGAACATATGCCTTCATCTTACTCGGGCCTTCTCCGCCTCGAGTAATCTAGCGCACCTCCTTGAGCAGGTTTTGAAGTAAGTGGTGAGCTTCCTATTTTTCAGTGCCTTCTCGATCTCCATGCGCAAGGAGATGCAGTTATCGGTTGTATGCCTCGTATCTTTGTGATAATCGCAAAAATGTTGGGCTCTTGACCTTTTTTTGTTGCGCATTAGCGGTGGCTGTTTGAAGTGGTGATCTTCCGTGCTAAGCACCTCCGCTGGTGTTTTCGTCAGTGGTGTCCACTGATGATCGCGATTATCTTGCTTGATTGCTCTCTGGGTTTGCAATCTTATTTATGGTCGCCCGTGCGTCGACGGTGAATAGGGAGGGTTCTGGCTGGGCTCCTCCAACTGTTATTCTTTTTCCCAAAACTTTTGCTCATGTCTTGGGGTGGTATTGCGGTAGGGGAACTCTGCTGTTATTTAGGTTGTGCTCCGTCTGCGCATAGACCTTGCTGCCGCCATTAAATTCTCCCAGCTTTTTGGAGGCCAGTAGTTCCCGACAAAAACTTTGATCATCTCGTCACAGCGAAAGCATACTTGAACTGTGCACGAATCAGGTCTTCGTGCACATCCCCAATCTCCAACACCTCTTTATTGTAGCGAGTGATGAAGTCTTCGAGACTTTCATCATCATTCCCCAGATGTTCATGACGTCAGAGGAATCTCTGACGTACCGCCGTTGCTTTCTGAAATGCGTCAGGAACTTGTCTTTGAGGTCGTTCCATGACGCACGCTTACCCGTGGGTACTTGTCTTTGAGGTCGTTCCATGACGTACTGCCGTTGCTTGCTGAAATGCGCAGCGCCTGTGAGAGTTTGAACCAACAAGTGACACAAAATGGGCAGCGTCCAGCCCCGATTAGTCCTGCGCCGGTGAACAGGTGCAGGTGATCATCTGGGTATGTCAACCCATTGTAATTTCCCACATTGGAGGGAAGTTTCGTGCACTCTAGAGTTGCGAGCGTGATCTCCTTGATAAACTTCGAGTGTTCGGCAGCTTCAGCCGGCCTATAGATCAGGTTATAATTGTACTCCGCCTCCGGGTTGTAAACAGCCCGTGGTGCATACTTGTAAGCAGCATGATCTTTTGGTAGCCGGTGAAACAACCTGGCGCTATCACCCTCGCCATATGTTCGATCCTCTTCCTGCTGGGTGTCCCGCCCCTATAGAGGACGCGGGCCCAGCCGTGAGTGGATGGACGCTCGCCTATGAGTGTGAGACTCATGTTTAGGCAGCGATTGAGAATACTCCGTTTCTCGTGTGTGGAATTGTGATCAACGCTCACTCTGACCGAGAGTCATAGCTGAGTACTCGTGGTGCAGGCGAAGCATGCACGTCAGTAGTTGGTGGCTGCACCAGCGCAGCGGATGTGTTGGTTTGCCGCACAGAGTTGCGCGTAGACGGCATTCACAGCCATTTAGGACTTGATGTACCAAGACAACAGAGTTTCACCCAGAGGCAAAACCGAAGTGATTGGTACGCAGGGAGTATCCATTTGAACTCCGGGGTTACCGATGTTCAAAAGACCGGAGTCGGGTGAGCACCGCATTCCCGGAAGAACCTTCTTCCACTTGTCCGTCAGGTCAAGAGGCATGAACTGGGTACTTGCCTTCAGCCCGAGGACCTCGTGGTGTGTTTAATGGAAAATCAGCCATTTGAAACGTGAGGTTTGAGAAAAAATGAAACAAGGAAACGGATGTAAGAGTGAGTAAAAAGCGGATGGCGCCAATGAAGAACACCGCTGAACCGAGAGGTATCCGGAGATATCTTAGTTACAGCCTAATATTTTTGCATGAAAGGTTGTCTCTTATTCGTTCTTCTGGGTAATCTCACTTCGAGTTATCTGCAAAACTAGCAACGCCATTAGCCTCGTCACGGGAGAAAGGGGAGGGTTTTCTCCGTGACCACACTCCAGCGTGAGATTAAGTATATGGTGATTGCAAGATAATAAGCAAGTAAGAGTAATTAGTGAGTAAGCTCGTATGTGAATGATTTTACCTTGAGGTATAACCCTTACTTTACAGCAGGAGATAGGTGTGTTAGGAGATGGGCTTATGGGCCTTGGGCCTGGCCCAGACCGACCAGGGATATCCGTTCTATCTCCTCTGCGTCGATCATTAATGATCTCTGGAAGGAGGTATGTTTTGTCGGATGTTGAATGGAGCCACGTGTCATGGCAGTTGTCCCTGGTATCAGACCTATCATCAGTCGAAAGTGGAGAATGTGTGACAATCGCTGGCGTGAGTTTGGTTGGTGAGCAGACTGTCCTCTACATTACTGTTCATACAACACGGTCTGACACAACCTGCCGAGCGGCTATTGGGTCACAGCTCTGCCACTTGTACCCTTGTATGTAGTCAAAGCCTCTTTGCACTTCTCCCTTCTGCATGGCCTTATCAGTGCTTTCTGGCCAAGCAGAGTTGCAGGGATTAAGTCCTTTTGTTCTCAAGACTATGAGTTGCTCTCATGTTGGTCTTGTCCTTGTGCAAGGTTTAGGACTACGCGGCTAGAGGGTTATTTGATCCGCGCAGGGTCAAGGGACCTGTGCTTCTAGGTCTAACTTACCATTGCGCCAAGTACACAAAGTTCATAGTGTGACCTGCTAGTATTGGTCTAATTTGCCGTTGCACAGTGTGCGCAAGACTCATTGTGTGACCTGCTAGTATTGAAGTTGTAGTACCGTTGCGTGTTGCGTGCAAGGTTTGTCTATCAACACAGGGTCAAGGGACCTACGCTTCCATATCTAACTTACCGTGCGCAGAGTGCGCAAGGTTCGTTGTGTGACCTGCTAGTTTCAAGAATGGCGCACCGTTGCGCATTGCGTGAAAGATTATTCTTGTGGTTTGTTGTCATTGAGGGTATGGTTCCTTGCGCGAGCACAGAGTTTTTGGGACCATACCCCATCAAATAGGTGTGAGGTGTGTAGAGGAGGTCATGATATGATAGAGTGTCCTATGCTCACTGTCGAGCAAGTAGAGTTCATCACGGGTCAGAACCAGGGCAAACGAACCCCTATAATAATAATAATTCTAATTATAACCCTAACTGCCGTAGTAATAATTATAATTTCAGTTCTTCCGGTAACCCCCTAGTTTCCAATCACGCCAATATCAAAACAGGGGGCAGGGTCATTATTCTAGTGTAGGTTCAGGTCAGTCAGGTCAGTTTAGTGGTGGGGGTTCAAACCAAGAGGGTCAAAACAGGAGTGGACGTTCGGGAGGTAGTTTGGATAGGATTGAGGAACTTCTTTCTCAATTAGTGGTTAAGGATCAGGCTACCCAGAAAACGTTAGCGGAGCATGATCTCCTCTTAAAGAATCAGCAATCCGCACTCCTAGATCTTCAAAGGTCCGTAGGTAGTATCGCTAAGCAATTGCAAGAGCAACCACACGGTTAGTTCTCGGGTAACACTCAACCTAACCCGGTGAACCAACACGCAAAAGCGATAACCACCAGTAGCGGTAAGAGTCAAGGAGAAGTGGTTAGAGAGCGAGTAGAGATAGAGGATAAGGAGGAAGAGGTAGATGAAGAGATAGAGATGGAGGCTCCACCTAGGGTGCAAAATAGGCTAGACCCAGAAAGTACCGCACCAAACCGTGAGCCTCAAGTCGAGAGTAGAGCATAAAAGAAAGCGGTAGAGGTTAGGCCGTCACCATACAGTAGATCCTTCACGCTTACCCTACCCCGCCCGCCTTAAGCACAAAAATATGCTAAGGAATACGGGAACTTTCTAGACATGTTCACCCAGTTGAAAATCAATCTCCCATTCATTAAGGCCCTCCAGCATATGCCTAAAATATGTTAAGTTTTTGAAAGACCTTCTTAAACGAAAAGATAGGCTGGGGGAGCTTTCAAATGTTCCTTTGATTGGAGGATGTTTCGCCGTAGTGCTAAATAAGTTACCGGAAAAACTCATTGATCCGGGTATCTTTACTATTCCGTATCTCTTTGGGGGTTCCATTGCTCCGCTCACGCATTAGCCGATCTAGGTGCTAGCATCAATTTGATGCCTTTCTCGCTCTATGAGAAATTAGGTTTAGGGGATCTTACTCCTACTCGTATGTCACTGTCTCTAGCTGATCGGTCAGTTAAGTATCCTTGAGGAATCATAGAGAACTTGCTAGTTAAGGTTGATAAATTCGTTTTCCCTGTGTATTTTGTTATCTTAGATATGGAGGCCGATGAGAAAGTGCCCATCATCTTAGGTCATCCATTCCTCCGTACTGCAAAGGCAATTATCAATGTCCATGACGGAAAGATTACACTCCGTGTTGGGGATGAGAATGTCACTTTTAAAATCACTAGGTCAATGCAACACCCTAGTGGTGGAGATAACGGTAGTGGCCCATGTCATTCCGTCTACTTTCTCAATTCATTCATTTCGTCCGTACATCATTGTATCGAATATATTAGTGGAGCTGATTTTGTGAATGAGGGGGTAATAGACAAGGAGGTTGAAGAAGAGGACATAGATGATGACCCACTTTGGTTCCCCGAAACGTTAGACTTTTGTGAGGTTAGTGCGGCGAGTGAGAGCAAACCTATAGATACTTCGGCCCCGTTAGCGCTTAAGGTCCTTACCTCCCATTTAGAGTATGCTTTCCTAGGAGAGAGTTCGAGCTTACCCGTTATAATTTCTTCGAAATTAACAACGGAGGAGAAGGTGAAGCTGATAGATGTTCTAAAGAACAAAGAGGCCATCGCGTGGAAACTATCCAATATCAAGGGAATAAGCCCAACTTTCTACACTCACTGGATCCTCATGGAGGATGTCTATAAGCTGGTGGTACAGCCTCAACGACACCTCAACCTGAATATGCAAGAAGTAGTCAAGAAAGAGGTTCTGAAATTTATGGAAGTCGGGCTAATCTTCCTATATCCGATTCTGCTTGGGTGAGTCCAACTCAAGTTGTTCCCAAGAAGGGGGGGAATAACAGTGGTCATGAATGAGAAGAATGAACTCATCCCATCGCGTACAGTCACCGGTTGGCGTGTGTGCATTGATTATCGAAAATTAAATGACGCCACCTGAAAAGACCACTTCCCACTTCCGTTCATTGATCAGATGCTAGAACGTCTCGTGGGTCAACAGTTCTATTGTTTCCTTGACGGGTTTTCAGGTTACTTCCAGATCCCTATCGCTCTGGAGGATCAAGAGAAGTCGACCTTTACATGTCCTTACGGCACATACGCGTACTGTCGCATGCTATTTGGGTCACCATTTTTCAAGATATGATCGAGAATTCAATGGAGGTTTTCATGGATGACTTTCTGTCTATGGAAATACTTTCGATCAATGTCTTCATAATCTTGACGCGATGATGAAGAGGTGTGTGGAGACTAGGTTGATGTTGAACTGTGAGAAGTGTCACTTCATGGTGACAGAGGGGATCTGTTAGGTCACAAGATATATCGAGCCGGTATAGAGGTAGATAGAGCTAAAATAGATACTATTAGTAAACTTCCTCCGTCGACGAGCGAGAAATCCATCTGTAGTTTCCTTGGTCATGCGGGTTTTTATAGGAGATTTATTAAGGATTTCTCTAAGATTACACGACCCATGACCGACTCCTAGAGAAGGATGTTCCCTTCGTCTTTGATGAAGGATGCCTTAAGGCCTTTGCTATCTTTAAAGATAACTCGTGAGTGCCCCCATTCTCGTGTCACATGACTGGAGCTTGCTTTTGAGCTCATGTGTGATGCGAGCGATTATGCAGTTGGTGCAGTTTTGGGCTAAAGACGAGATAAACACTTCCACCTTATCTATTATGCTAGCAAAACCCTTAACGATGCCCAAGAAATTATACCACTACCAAGAAGGAACTCATAGCCGTAGTTTTTGCATTCGATAAGTTCTCGTTCATATCTCGTGCTTTACAAGACCATAGACTTTACTGATCATGCGACTTTGCGTTGCCTCTTCCAAAAGAAGGACCCTAAGCCTTGTCTTATTCGGTGGATTCACTCTCTGAATTTGAAATAGAAATTAAGGATAAGAAGGGAGCGGAGAATGTAGCCGCCGATCATCTCTCTCGATTAGAAGATCCGTGTAGAGAAGAGATTCGTGAGGAGGAAATAGGTGATAGATTCCCTCATGAATTGGTAGAGTTTGTGGCGTCGGAGAAGGAGGGTATGCCCTAGTTCTCAGATTTTGCAAACTACCTCGCAAATGGAGTAGTTCTTAAGGGTATGACCACTCAGAAGAAGAAGAAATTCTTTAAGGATGTCAGGAGGTATATATGGGATGACCCATTTTTATTAATGGTGAGGAGGATTCTTCGATGATGTGTGAGTCGAGAAGAAGGGATAGAAATCCTTAGGCATGTGCATGAGGGGTTGACGGGAGGTCACCATGGTCCACATGTTACCGCCAAAAAGTCTTCGATTGTGGTTTTTATTGGCCCTGGTAGTGAAGGATGCTTTAGAGTTTGTTAGGACGTGTGATCATTGCCAACGTACCAGCAATATCTTATCTAAGGACGAGATGCCCCAAAACCCGATCCAAATTCTTGAAATATTTGATGTTTAGGGAATCGACTTCATGGGACCGTTTCCCGTCTCTAGGGGGAATCAGTACATCCTCATGGCAATTGACTATGTCTCCAAGTGGTGGAAGCTCAAGCTTTACCTACAAATGACGCCCGAGTAGTGGTGAGATTTCTAAACAAGTTATTCACCGATTCGGTAAACCTCGAGCCATCATAAGTGCCCGTGGCACTCACTTCTGTAATGTCGTAATGGAGAAGGCATTAGCACGTTACGGTTTCACTCATCGTTTTTCCACCACTTATCATCCTCAAACAAGCGGTCAAATTGAGAATGCAAACCGAGGAGTGAAGAGAATATTAGAAAAGACGGCAGGCAAAAGTAGAAAGGATTGGTCTGATAAGCTAGACGAGGCATATTGGGCATTTAGAACCGCCTATAAGAAACCTTTAGGTACCACTCCATTCATGATTGTCTATGAAAAAGCTTGCCATCTTCCAGTAGAACTCGAGCACCAAGAACTATGGGCCCTTAAAACCGTAACCTTAGACCTTACCGAAGAGGCTAAGAAACGTTACTTCCAAATTCATGAATTGGAAGCGCTTTGAGATGCAACCTATGAACGATCATGAGTATCAAAGAGAAAACAAAAGCATTTCATGATAGGAAATTGAAGGGATTAGAAGAGCTTAAAGCCGGCCGATAAAGTGATTTTATACAATTCACGATTGAAATTATTCGCCAGAAAGCTGAAATCCAAGTGGACGAGTCCTTATGTGGTAAATGAAGTATTTCCGTATGAACGATAGAGTTGAGAGATGGAGCCGATGGAGGCACTTGGAAAGTAAACGGCCATAGGTTGAAGCAATACCTAGAAGGGTTAATCGATTCCACCGAGATGGAGTAAACTCCTCTCGAAGTTCCACCTCGCACCACCGCATAGGGCCTTGAGTGAAAACTCAACTGCAGAGTTTGTAATACTTAGTAGTAGTTTACGTTTTATGTTTTTATAGTGCTAATAATTGTTTCTCGTAGTTTGTGTTTGTGTATTTTTTGTTCTTTAGTCATTTGCAGGGATATATCACCAACACGGAGCCACAACCGACGAAGAATTGGCGTTGCAGGTAAGTTTTCGTACATAACCGGGTGCCAAGAAGGTTTTTCATAAAGTTGCACTTGATCAAAAAATTTCTAAGACAAAGAACTGGCAAAATTTTCGAAACTTTCTGTGAAAAACACCCTCTGGCGGGCCGCGAGAGTCACACACCAACCCGATCGCGGCCCGCGAGAGCCTAATAACCCGGACACATTTTTACACGGTCGCGGCCCGTGAGAGGTAACTTTGACTCTCTCACGGCCCGAGAGAAACATAAACACCAGATCTGCGCATATTATCCCCAATTCCTTCACTTTTAACCTAATTCCTTTACATTTACAATACGGCTACCACTCAAACAACCACCATAATCCGCCTACAATCACCTCCATTCACCTTAATCTTCCACCACCACTTCACCACATCGTCCTTAACTGATTTCCCACTTAAAGTTTTCATCTTTCACCATTCAAACGAGCTTTTTAAGGGTCTTGCAACTTACACTTCATTTTCTTAGTTTTTCTTGTGATCGACGCTAAGGTTTGTGTTTCCTACAACTTTTGTACTTTAATTTCAGTATTTTGGTTAGTTGCTTCATATGTTTTAGTGTCGTGTCTTGTTTAGGTTGCATGTTAGTTTCCTTGAAGGTTTGGGGTGAACTTTCTTTGGGTTGAGTTTTGGATGTTGAGGCTGAACACAGTTCTGGTTGGGATGGTTTGGGTTCTAATTGTTATATTTTTCGGGTGTATTGGTTTGGTAAGGTTTCAACATTGAGTGTGGGGATTCGGTTTAGTAATGGCTGCCATAAAAATCACATTTTTAACAGAAATTTTAACACGTTTTTCTGCATTGACTATAAAGTTTTATCTTATGTTTGGGACTCAATGTTGGGTTGGTTTTCGGCACTCGGGAACTAATTGAGGACAATTAAAGTGCCGGGAGGAGGTAGTGTCGTTTTTGAGTATTTTTGGGTTATGGTTGGTATTGGGCATTTATGAATATAAGATCTCTCGCCCGTACTCATTCTCCATTCGGGCGCGATTCAGTCAAATAAATTGGTATTTTTGCTAACGATCACTCAAAATATATCTAATGTTAGTAAAGTGTCTTTGCTGGTCATGACCGAGAATGTAATGCTATACGGTCATTGCTAAAAAATGGTTTATTTTTCTGACAATCTACCTGTTTTTTCTTATGAATTGAACGTTTTTGCAGATGTCTGCGAAGGCAGTTCTAGTAGACTGGGGAAAAAGAAGAGCAGGTCTGCAGCCCAGGCAAGAGGAGACCCAGCAGAAACTCAGCCACTGAGAAGGAGCATCAGATATAGAGGGGGCGGTGTCCCCCATGGGCAGAGTATGAGATTAAGGGATAGTCCGCTGCTACAATTTGATCGAGACTCACATGAGAGTGAGAGACTCACCAATTTGATTCCGGTAGACCTATTACCGTATAGACGGATAGACTAGGATATGTTAGACCATCTGGGTCAGAGGGGCAGGATTAAGCAGTTGTTGGGTAATAAATTCAGGAGGGTGCTAGATTGTGATGAGCGGCAGTACAAGGAAATCACTCTTGAGTTCCATTCAACTTTCGAGTACCAGCAGGGGAATTTTGGTGAAAGCGATGTTGTGCCTTTCGCCCTGGGAAGGCATGCATACGAAATGACCATCCCTCAATTCGTCGTGGCTATACAGTTCTATACGGTATATGAGGTCCAATCACAGGAGTTCATTACTAGTCTCAGGGGGGTATTTAAAAGGAGGCACCCACATAGCGTTCAAAGAGACGAGTTGGCTAGATTTTAGGGTACAATTTCATCTGCGCCGTACTCAAACAACATGGTTGCCAGCAACAATATTGATCCGGTTTATCCACAAAATTCTGGCAGCTACATTAGTCGGAAAGGGGCAGGTGATAACAAGGTTAACCAGGTCAGTTTGTTATGTTTGATGTGTATGTTTGAGCAGCGAACTCGAACTTGGCCAGTATTTTTGCGTGGTCGATGAAGCGGTTATGGAGAGGAGGTCCGGGGGCTCGGATATATTGTAGGCCCTTGATTACTTGGTTGGGGAAAGTCTCAGGGTATTCGATAGGTATCCACGAGATAAGATGCGAGAGGGGCCGTCTCATTGCTTCATGGGTATGCAGGATTTACAAGCTACCAGGAAATTTGACTTCTCAAAAGCCTATCACTTGGGAGCCTATTAGGCACGGTCCACAGGTTCAGCCTCCTCCTGGTTCTAAGGCTGCTTCGTCTATGCAATCCGCTGTTCCTCCACGCTATCAAAGACCAATGACCCGTCAAGAACTACCGAGCAGGCAGTATCCTCTTAGACAGCCCCGTCCAGACCCAATCACTTAGATTCTTTGTATGACAGGATGGAGACAGGGTTCGGAGATTTGAGGGGATATATGGATGAGCAGTTCGGTGGGGTCCAGCAGGTGATGATGGAAAGTCGTAGGATGCACGAAGAGGGCCAGCGTGGGTTGGAGGACGGCATAAGGTACATAATGAAGAACCTGTACATGGGAGTTCCATCATACTTTCAGCATCAAGGCAGCCGGGTCAGTCGAGCGGTACGGAAGATGTGCAGCCATACCAAGTGTTTGAGCAATCTGAAGAAGAAGAGGAGGAAGATTAGTCAGAGGCAGCGGTTCCTTAATGATTTCTATTTTTTTTTATGATGTTTTCATCCTTCCGTTGGTTTGTATGTGTATTCTAAACACTTTACATTTGGGTCGGTCGGGTTGATTTGGGTAATGGTTATGGTAAGCTTCTGTTGAACAATTATTTATTTACTATTTTTTGGAAGTTATCTATGTTGGTTAATAGGATGGTGTTTATTTTGCCACTTCCGTTCACGTGTGAGAGTTGAGAATTGTTTGCTGAGTGTGTTCGGATTGGAGGGCATATGTGGAATTAACTGGCACATTGATAGTCTCGCAAATCAACTAAGTCGTTTCACTTGTATAGTTTGTATATTTTTATTTTTTTTCAGTTTTTATTATTTAGTTAGTTAAGTCTTCTCATCCTTCCATTAGGGACAATGCAAAATTTAAGTGTGGGGATGGGATAGTTGAGTCGTAGAGTAGTTTTTTTGTTTTATTGAATTTAAAAAAAATTAAAGAATCAGAAAATGTCTTTTAAAGAAGAAGTTTGCAAAATATAAACGAAAAATGATAGAAAAGTTGAGTTTTTATTCGGTTTCAAATAATAATAATATGAGGTAATAATGGTTGAGTTTGTGTCTAACTTGGGATATGTGAGTAGGCTCGATTCGATTCTTAGTTTCTTTGAGATTAATATACCTTAAATGCCGGTCTACTAGTGAGTACTCATCTAGGAAAAACGGGAAGCCGAAACTGCCAAAATAGTACAAGGAATGCCGTTATAAGTTAAAATCTTTAGAATTTTTGATCCTATAAATAGAAAAAAAGAGCTTGATTGAAAAAAAGTAGACGAGGCTTATGGAATCTCCCTTGGGGATGGTGACTCTGATCGAGAATCCCTTTATGATAAGTTGAAAAAAATTGCCTAAATATCGAAGCCCGCGTAGTCCCTTTCAGGGATGGTGACTCTGGTTGAGACAGCCTCTAGGTTAGGTATGAAAAAAGAAATCAAGTGCACAAAAGAAAAAAAGAAAAAAAGAGAGAGAGAGAAAGAAAGTTTACTTGATTTTTAATTTTCTTGATTTTGGTATAAAACAGTTAAGAAATGGGTCGAATGATTCGTTCCTTTTGTTCCATAAGCTTGAGGTGTGACTAGGTGTATTATGGATTCTAGTGTGAGACCTTAGGTAGATTGACCGAACTTGAACTAAATTTACATGATAAGAACTTTGAACCGAGTTTTGAGTTTAAGTGGATGCATATACTTGCAATCGCGGATAATACAAGTTTCAACCTTAATAAAATAATCTTATTTTTCAAAATCAAATAATTATTTGGCTATGATTCCGTTTGCATAATTCTTTTTCCAGGACGAAAAAAGAGTAAGTGTGGGGATATTGGATGTATTGAATAATACATCTATTGTCTTGTATAGTTTGAACTAGTTTCGTTAATATTCATTTCGGTTTTATAAGAATATATCTACTTTTAATCCAAATACGTCTCGCAGGTCTTGGTTCGTGGGAATAGCTGAAAAGACGAGAAAACGAGCTGAAATGTTAAAGGAAACCGAGTTGGTTCGTCATTGGAAGCCGAGAGAATAAACGAATCGTAAAATAGGGAAAAGACACTCTCGCGGCCCGCGACCGCTCTACTCAAGTTCTCGCGGGTGGCAAGAGAGGAAAAATACCCGGAGAGATTTAACCCGGTCGCAGGGCGCGACCGGTTTCCAGATGCCTCTCGCGGCCAGCGAGGACCTTTTGGTCAGAAAGTTACGAAACTGATCAAATTTGTGTTGAGAATGATTATATAATTAGAATTTAACTCTAATTACAAGAGGAGATGAACTTGGAGTTTCAAGAGGCAACTTCTGGAGATTTTGAGTTGAGTTTTGATGAAGGAGTTGCTCGAGAATCATTGGATTGAAGCTAGGAGCATAGAGATCGAAGAAATCACGGGTTTATTACCAATTTTCTTAATCTTTAGCTTCCTTGTTCTTTGTTTTGATGAATTCGGTTTTTAACTTTACTTTAATTATGTTTAAGACAATGATTGTTGGCTAGATTTATTTCTGCTACCTAGGTTATAAAGATTTATTATGAAAGTTTGGATTTTTATTGACTTTAGAATGTGTTTATGGGATTTTTGATAAAGTAGTGAACTTTGGTAATTGATTTGGTGTACTTGCATGTTTTGATCTAATTGTTGATTGTTTGATTGTTTCACATAAATCTAGTTGAATTCTTTCATAGAATAGGTTTATGTTGATTGTCGAGTTTTAACGGGTTCGGGTAATCGTTCGGTAAATTGGCCAATAAACCCTAAAACAATTGAATGAAAAAGTATAATTAAATCTTAAAATTATACTAAACTTCATTATTGAGAAATAATAGTCAGTGAATTAAATTGGTAAATTGCTAGGATTAGGTTTTGAGAGAAACCCGGTTTTAGTGCCACATTCGAGTCGGTTAAACAAAATCGACAACCATAGTTAGTCTAAGCTTCCTATTGAGAGATAGTTAGCTAATTTAGACACTTTATCAAATATTAGATAACCGAAAGGAAATCTTACAAACCGGTAGACATAACTACTTTTAGGATATATAGGTGTCTTCCCGAGAAGGGTCGGGGGTCATGTTCGGTATTCTTTAGGGTTTAGTATTCTAAGATCCCGGTTCCCTATCACATTATTAATCAACTAAAAACCATTCAATAGTAATAAGGAATCTAACCTAGGTAGTCATTCCACTATCATTAAATAAAATCTCCGCTTCAAAAGTCCGTTTTAAGTCATCTTAGTTAAATTAATATTAGTTTAATTATAATTTTAGGATTTTTAGTACCCCGCCCACAAATATAAAATAAATTAAGTGTGTCAATTTAGTTTAAATAGAGTCGTTAACGTAATTAGAGAGTCTCGTGGGTTCAATATCCGGACTTACTTAAGCTTTTTTACAATTGATCGGTTCACTTACCGGTTAGTAGTTTAGTCGAGTTTAGGAGTCTAGAGTATTACTTTGAGTCTAGAATTAGGTTAATTTCAATTGTTTTTAGTAGACAACTTTTAGGACATCACGAACCTTTGTGTAATATTAGGTTTTATTAATATTTTTAGCATTTATGCATTATTAAAGTTGTCAGCCAAGCCAAACTTATATAAACTTGTTTACGAGTCGAGTCTGAACCTAGAAATAAGCTTGATCGAAATGAGTCTGAGCCCGAGTTTCACTTATCAAGCTCACGAGCCTAAACATATCTATTATTTATATTATTTTTATTTAATATATTAATTAATAGATAATAAACGAATCAAGCTCGAGCTTAAGAAACTACCAACGAGCCGAACTTGAGCTCGGGCTCTGCTCGACTCGTTTGCACCCCTAGGTAAAATAAGGGAACGATTATTTGATTGCAGGGGGGAAACGACCATGGAATTTCAAAAGAAAAGAGTTGTGGGTAGTGGATCATCATAGGTTAATAAAAAGGGAAAATAATGTTGAGATCGTAAAATTGTGTTATGTGACCGTTCGAAATGTATATATAGAGTTTCTTGAGATAAATTTTCTTTTAAGAAATTCTCAAAATAAAAGATTTTGTTTATTTAATAAGCAAAAAAATCGAATTGCAGACCTTGAAAAGGTTAAACCTTAACGGCTTAGCCATTATCACAACGAATATCAAAGTCTAGGCAATGGGTTTTTAGTACTAACTTGGTGATACTAATATACTAACTACTAATTCGGACGACATCCTAACCATATACCGTTCAAAAAAAATTGAAGTCCACATGAACACAAAACCCTAAATGCAAGTAGACGATTCAGCTTGTTTGTTGAAAGCAACGCACTAGATTATTAATGTCTAAACACACTTGAGTTAAGATTGGGGGTGTGGCCGTTGGCTTCTTGGCGTTTTGGCCCTTTAATGTCGACTGCTCCATCTCATTTTAGTATTGGGCATAGCGTTGCTCCTTTGGCATGGGGATTGAGCCTGGTGTGGAGAGGGCTAAGTGACATGGCTGGCTTTGGTTGACTGTGTGAAATTTTAAATACATTACACCTAAAAATAAAAAATAATAATAAAAAATCCACATGGCTGGTCACGCCAAGCTAAGCACACCATACCCCTGATTTTTTAGTATTAACTTGTGAAGCCTACCATCGCCACATGTCGAGCAATGCCCCCAACCCAAACCCATCCACACTCATAATCTGAGTTCCATTTTACTTATTTTTATATTTGTGACAATTTTTTATTATATTTGTGACAACTCATTTACTATATATTAATTTGTAAGATTGTTTTGGATTGTTAGTTGTAACTTTGACATATATGGTTGCCTATATATTAATTTGTAATATTGTTTTGCTTGTTAGTTGTAACTTTGACATATATGGTTGTATATATTAATTTGTAAGTTTGTTTTGCATTGTTAGTTGTAACTTTGACACATATGGTTGCCTATATATTAATTTGTAATATTGTTTTGCTTGTTAGTTGTAATTTTGACATATATGGTTATTGGAGAAAGTTGATTTGAGAAGAAAATTTAACGTGAGAAGAAAAAGAAAAAAAGACATAATGGTAAAATATTAAATAATTTATAATTCCTTTTATTAATTATGTTATTTCTCATTAATAGAACAAAAACATTATATCCTACACATATCAAAATTTATCCTACATATATCTTATACTTATCGGAATCTACCTACACA
Organism: Scalesia atractyloides; assembly: GCA_947069175.1. Lineage (NCBI taxonomy): Eukaryota > Viridiplantae > Streptophyta > Magnoliopsida > Asterales > Asteraceae > Scalesia > Scalesia atractyloides. Next base: position 66,330,377 of record CAMTDV010000022.1, read on the forward strand.
TGTAAAAATATCCACACATTTCAAAATTTATCCTACACATACGAAAATTTATCCTACACTTGTTTAAAATTGTACTTCATAATAAATTATTTTATCTTGAAAAGTATATTAAAAAAATATGTTACAAGTTTAATTAATTAGCTAATTAATAACAACTATAGATGTACCTATATGCCCTTTTTCATAATATTAAATACACAAATTAAATAAAGTAAATAGAGAATTTTATTGATTTAAAAGTTATTCTTTTTATTCTTACAAAAATTTTCTTATCATTTGAACTCGTCACTTGTTTTTTTACTTTTAAGTTCTAACCACTATATTTTTACATCTTTTTCAATTTAATAATATTTTTTTACTTTCAACTTTCCTCTTTATACTTCATCTTTTATAATTTCTTTGATTTTACTTTTTAATCTAAATTTTACAAGTTAACGCGCCATAACATTTATATATGTGGTTCAATGTGTTTATTAACTTTAAAATCAAATTTACACATAGTGATTAACGCTTGAAAAGTACAACAATTTCATCTTTTATCACCATTAGTTAAGTGACACTTTTTGCCTCAAGTTAAACCTAAAACCTCATTTAAAAGATACATACATACCAAATAAGCTAAACTCACGTTAGCATCCTTAGTTAAGTTCCTTGCCAGCTTTGACAATTTAAAACCAATGTTGATGACTAATCATTGTGCACTAGTTGATTGTACTATTCGGCTACTCGTTTTCACATTAGTTTGAACGTTTCAAATAATCGATTAAACAATTCAAAAGAAATTATAATTAGCATTAATCGAACAAAAAAATAATCATCCAAAAACAACAATAAAACTCAATTTACCGTAATCAACGACATAATCCAACATTTAATTCAAACAAATAAATCCTTACATTCCATTCAAGAAAAAAAAATTAGCCACCAAATCCGTACAAAGTCCGCCCCTGCCTCTAAGAGCACACACAACATCCATAGCAGTAACTGTTTTCCTACGAGCATGCTCGGTATAAGTAACCGCATCACGAATCACATTCTCCAAAAATATCTTCAACACACCACGAGTCTCCTCATAAATCAACCCACTAATTCTCTTCACCCCACCTCTTCTCGCCAGCCTTCGGATAGCCGCTTTGTTATTCCCTGAATGTTGTCACGGAGGACTTTTCGGTGACGCTTCGCTCCACCCTTTCCGAGACCCTTTCCACCCTTTCCCCGACCAGACATGTTTGGAATTAAAGTGTGTATTGGAAGATTTGATTTTGGATTAAGTGTTGTGAATATTGTTGATTTGAGTGTGTTTTAAAGGTGGATTTTTTGAGGGAGATTTTCGAATTTTGGGGGTGAATGTGTGTGATCTGTGTGAAAGTGTGTTGGTGATTTTGAGCCGTTGATTGATTATTGGGTGCAGATTTGTTTGTGAGTATGGATTGATGACGTGGATTTATTGAGTATTTACGTTTTGTTTTGCTCTTTTTTTTTCTTGAAATAGATGATTTATGTTGTTTTAAGAAAAAGTGCAAAACAGAAATATGATTTGTGTTGTTTTAAGAAAAAGTGCAAAACATTTTGTTTAGAACTGATTCTAAAATAATAAATAAAAAAAATTGTTGTGTTTTAATGATAATTCAAATTGTTTATCTTACACTAAGCTTTATAGTTCGGTTTAAAATAATGAAAGTGTTTCCGGTCAATTGTTTTTATTATTTTTTTTTTCATACGGTTTCAAAATCTACAAAATGTAATAAATGATTTTGAAGAAACACTAAACTAATCTAATGATTAGTTTTGAATTGTATCTCGATAAATAAAGATTAATTTTCTTTCGTCTTGCTAAATTATCAATGAAAATCCTGCAAAACCAAAATCACACCGTAAGCACGTTATAAGGAGGAGAATATGGAGGTTCTCCTTATGACCACCCTCTTGCGTGAGAATAAGTATAGGGTTTTGAGGATAAATGTGTGTGTAGTAAGTGAGAGAATAAGAGAGTGCGATCCTTAAACCTAGAGGTGAAGTCCTCAATTTAGAGCCGGTGTGATTTGTGAAGGAGATGGGCTGATGGCATTGGGCTTGAGGTCGACAACAAGGAATATTGATGTATTGAATAATACATTTATCTACCGTGTATAGTTTGTACTAGTTTCATTAATATTCGTGATTTTATAAGAATATATATCTACTTTTAATCCAAATATGTTTCGCATGTCTTGGTTTGTGGAAATAGTAGAAAAGAGGAGAAAACGAGCTGAAATGTTGAAATAACCGAGCCAGATCGTAATTGGAAGTCGAGAGAAGAAACGAATCGAAAAACATTGAAATTTGGTCTCTGGCGGCCCGCGACCGACCCAGGTTATCCTTCTCGCGGGTGGCGAGAAGGGGAAATAGGTCGGAGAAATATAACCCGGTCGCGGCCCGCGACCGGTTACTTGATGCTTCCGCGGCCAGCGAGAGGGCCTTTACGTCAGATAGTTTCGAAATCTGATCAGTTTTGGGTTGAAAGGTTATTTAAGTTAGAGTTTAACTCTAATTGCAATTAACTGAGACATACTTGGGAGCTAAAGAGGCAAAATTCTGGAGATTTAATGCTAGTTTCGAAGAAGAATTTGTTCGGGAATCATCAGATTGAAGCTAGGAGCCTAGAGATCAAAGAAATCCCGGGTTTTATTACCGGTTTTCTTAACCTTTAGCTTTCATGTTCTTTGTTTTGATGAATTCAGTTTTTAAACTTGCTTTGATTATGTTTAAGACAATGATTGCTGGCAAGATTTTATGTTGCTACCTAGGTTATGATGATTTATATTAAAGTTTGGATTTTTATTGAATTTACAATGTGTTTATGGGATTTTTTAATAAAGTAGTAAACTTTGGTGAATTGATTTGGTGTATTTACATGTTTTGAATTAATTGTTGATTGTTTAATTGTTTCACATAGATCTGTTGAATGTCTTTCAAAGAATGGATTTGTTGATTGTCGAGTCTTACTGAATTAAATAGGTAAACTGCTAGGATTAGGTTTTAGAAAACCGGTTTAGTTTACTTGCCATAGTTGAGTCAGTTAACAAATCAAAACCTAGTTGTTAGGCTCCTATTGAGAGATAGTTAGCTAATCTAGGCACTTTATTAAATATTAGATAACGAAAGAAAATCTTATAAACGATAAACATAGTATCTTTAGGATATCATAGGGTCTTCCAAGAAGGGTCGGGTCCTGTTCGTTATTCTTAAGATTTAGTATTATAAGATCCGGTTCCTTATCACATTACAATTCAATAAACCATTCAAATTCAATAATAATAAGATTCCAACCTAGGTAGTTATTCCATTATTATTGAAATAAATATTCGCTTCGAAATTCATTTAAGTCGTCTTAGTTAGTAAATTTAGTTTAATTATAATTTTAGGATTTTTCGTAAACCCCCCCCCCCCAAAAAAATTATATTATAATAAAATTAAGTGTGTCAATCTACTTTAAATAGAGTCGTTAACGTAATTAGAGAGTCTCGTGGGTTCGATATCGGACTTACACAAGCTTTTCTACAATTGATCGGTCCACTTGTCCGGTTAGTAGTTTAGTCGAGTTTAGGAGTCTAGAGTATACTTTGAGTCTAGATTAGGTTAATTCAATTCTTTTAATTAGACTACTTTTAGTACATCAAGTTTTTGGGGCCGTTGCCAGGGAACTCTCTTGGCGCTTGGTTAATTACTTTGTTTAGACTTAATTGATTCATAGGTATTTTCGTTTTGTTTGCGTCAGTAGGAGTCTAAGATATTTAGTTATTTAATTTTTCAGTTTTATATACTTTTTGTTAACTATCTTTTCTGAGTTTTCTTACTTGTCTCGTTTACGGTTTTAGTGGATACCCATACGCGTTCACAAGGACCTCCACGAAGCCGCCAACGGACAATCTCTTTCTTCCGCGCAAAGGTTAGTACTTCTTCATCCTCATCTTCAGTTTTTCCGATTTTCTCGCCGTTTATACCACCTAACTTTGACTTTACACCAAAGTCCTCACGCACAGTTCCCACTCCCCGCATAATTCACCGAAACACAAGCCCACACTGTTTTCCACATGGCTAACAATCAAACTGTTTCCAACAAGCAACCACGGTCACCGGTGCGAACTCGCCAATGAACAATGACAAAGCTTGGCAAATCCTGTCTTACATCATGACTGCTATAACTAATCGTGCCAATTCCACGGTCGTGATGACGAGGATGCGCCCGCCCACATTAACGCCTTACCGCTCTGTCACACCCTTAACATGGAAGGTGCGGGCAATGACGCTGTTTCCTTCAGTGTTCCCTTTCTCTCTTGGAGGCGGCCGACGTCTGGCTTGACTTCAACGGCTGGCACCTTTACTACTTGGGCCGCCTACGAGATGCTTTCTAAGAAATATTTCCACCCGCAAATCATCTCGTCTTCCCGATCAGATCCATTCGTTCCGGATGGAACCTGAGAACCTTACCATTAGCATGAAGCGTTTCCAACTTAGTGTCCGTTGTTCTCAACACGTATGTCTGATGGCACTTGTAGAGAAATTCTACAACGGTCTCACCCCGAAACCGAGCCGATTTGACACTTTGCTGAGGGAACTAATGGGTAAGAAACGATTGTTGAGTGTAATGACCTCTTCGAGAGTTTCGCAATTCTGATATAGATTACAGCATCACGGTAGAATTCAATCCCTGTTTCTCGTACCACTCGGTCAACGAGAGTTACACCAAGTTAGTTGGAAACTACGGTAGTGCTACATTGGATAGCTATAGCGGGAGGTTACTAAGGAAATTACAAGAGTTGAAAAAGAAGGTGGATAGATGTGAGGTGTGTAGAGGAGGTCATGATACTTAGAGTGTCCTAGCTCACTGTCGAGCAAGTAGAGTTCATCACAGGTCAGAGTCGAGGTCCGAACGAACCGCTATGATAATAATTCTAACTATAACCCTAACTGGCGTATAATAATAATAATTTCCGTTCTTCGGTAACCCTCTAGTTTCCAATCAGGTCAATATCAAAACAGGGGGCAGGTCATTACTCTAGTGGAGGTACAGGTCAAACAGGTCATGTTAGTGGTGGGGGTTCAAACCAAGAGGGTCAAAACAAGAGTGGAGGTTCGTGAGGTAGTTTGGATAGGATAGAGGAACTTCTTTCTCAGCTAGTGGTTAAGGATCAAGCTACTCAGAAAACGTTAGTGGAGCATGATCTTCTTTTAAAGAATCAGCAATCAGCACTCCTAGATCTTCAGAGGTCCGTAGGTAGTATCACTAAGCAACTGCAATAGCAACCACATGGTCAGTTCTCGGGCAACACTTAACCTAACCCGGCGAACCAACACGCAAAAGCAATAACTCATCCCGTCGCGTACGGTCACCGGTGGCGTGTGTGCATCGATTACCGAAAATTGAACGACGCCACCCGAAAATTCCACTTCCCACTTCCGTTCATTGATCAGATGCTAGAGTGTCTCCCAGGTCAACAATTCTATTGTTTTCTCGAAGGGTTTTCAGGTTACTTCCAGATCTACATCGCTCCGGAGGATCAAGAGAAGACAACCTTTACATGTCCTTATGGCACATACGCCTACTGCCACATGCTTTTTGGATTATGTAATGCTCCAGCGACATTTCAGTGGTGCATGGTCGCCATTTTTCAAGATATGATCGAGAACTCGATGGAGGTTTTCATGGATGATTTTTCTGTCTATGGAAATTCCTTCGGTCAATGTCTTCGTAATCTTAAAGCGGTGATGAAGTGGTGTGTGGAGACTAGGTTGATGTTGAACTGGGAGAAGTGTCACTTCATGGTGATAGAGGAGACCGTGTTAGGCCATAAGATATCTCTAGTCGGTATAGAGGTAGATAGAGCAAAAATAGATACCATTAGTAGACTTCCTCCGCCGACGAGTGTGAAATCCAGCTGCAGTTTACTTGGTCATGCAGGTTTTTATAGGCGATTTATTAAGGATTTCTCTAAGATTACACGACCCATGACCCAACTCCTTGAGAAGGATGTCCCTTTCGTCTTCGACGAAGAATGTCTTAAGGCCTTTGCTATCTTGAAAGAGAAACTCGTTAGCGCCCCCATTCTCGTGTCACCCAACTGAGCTTACCTTTTGAGCTCATGTGTGATGCGAGCGATTATGCAGTTGGTGCAGTTTTGGGCCAAAGACGAGATAAACACTTCCATCCTATCTATTATGCGAGCAAAACCCTTAATGACGTCCAAGAGAATTATACCACTACCGAGAAGGAACTCCTAGCCGTAGTTTTTGCATTAGATAAGTTCCATTCATACCTTGTCCTTTCCAAGACCATAGTCTTTACCGATCATGCGGCTTTGTGTTACCTTTTCCAAAAGAAGGACGCTAAGCCTCGTCTTATTCGGTGGATGCTCTTACTCTCTGAATTTGATATAGAAATGAAGGATAAGAAGGGAGCGGAGAATGTAGCCGTCGATCATCTATCCCGACTAGAAGATCCGAGTAGAGAAGAGATTGGAATCTAAGAGGAAATAGGTGATAGATTCCCTCATGAATCGGTAGAGTTTATGGCGGCGGAGAAGGAGGGTATGCCATGGTTCTCGGATTTGGCAAACTACCTCGCAAATGGAATACTTCTTACGGGTATGACCACTCAACAGAAGAAGAAATTCTTTAGGGATGTCAGGAGGTATATATGGGATGATCCATTTCTGCTTAGGGTACGAGGAGATAGAATTCTTCGACAATGTGTGACTCGAGAAGAGGGGATAGAAATCCTTAGGCATGTGCATGATGGGTTGACGGGAGGTCACCATGGTCCACACGTTACCGCCCAAAAAGTTTTTGATTGCGGTTTTTATTGGCCCTCGGTAATTAAGGATGCTTTAGAGTTTGTTAGGAGTTGCGATTGTTGCCAACGTACCAACGAGATGCCCTAAAATCCGATCCAAATTCTTGAAATATTTGATGTTTGGGGAATCGACTTCATGTGACCGTTTCCCGTCTCTAGCAGGAATCGGTACATCCTCGTGGCAACGACTATGTCTCTAAGTGGGTGGAAGCTCATCTTTACCTACAAATGACGCCCGAGTGGTGGTGAGATTTCTTAAAAAGTTATTCAGTCGCTTCGGTACAACTCGAGCCAGGAGTTGCGATTGTTGCCAACGTACCAACGAGATGCCCCAAAATCCGATCCAAATTCTTGAAATATTTGATGTTTGGGGAATCGACTTCATGGGACCGTTTCCCGTCTCTAGCGGGAATCGGTACATCCTCGTGGCAATCGACTATGTCTCTAAGTGGGTGGAAGCTCAATCTTTACCTACAAATGACGCCCGAGTGGTGGTGAGATTTCTTAAAAAGTTTATTCAGTCGCTTCGGTACACCTCGAGCCATTATCAGTGATCGTGGCACCCACTTCTGTAATGCTGTAATATAGAAGGCATTAGCACGTTACGGTGTCACTCATCGTTTTTCCACCGCTTATCATCCTCAAACGAGCGGTCAAGTTGAGAATGCAACTGAGGAATGAAGACAATCTTAGAGAAGACGGTAGGCAAAAGTAGAAAGGACTGGTCAGATAAGCTCGATGATGCATTATGGGTGTTTAGGACCGCCTATAAGACACCGTTAGGTACCACTCCATTCATGATTGTCTATGGCAAAGCTTTCCATCTTCCGGTAGAACTCGAGAACCGAGCACTATGGGCCCTTAAAACCGTAATCTAGACCTATCCGAAGCAGCTAAGAAACGGTATTTCCAAATTCATGAGTTAGAAGCGCTAAGAGATGCAGCCTATGAACGATCATAGAGTACCAAAGAGAAAATAAAGGCATTGCATGATACGAAGTTGAAGGGGTTAAAGGATTTTAAAGTTGGCGATAAGGTGTTTTTATATAATTAAAGATTGAAATTATTTGCCGAAAAGCTTAAATCCAAGTGACAGGTCCTTATGTGGTTAACAAAGTATTTCCGTATGGGACGGTAGAGTTGAGAGATGGAGCCGATGCACTTGGAAAGTAAATGGGCATAGCTTGAAGGACTACCTAGGAGGGCCGATTGATTCCACTGAGATGGAGGAAACTCCTCTCGAAGTTCCACCTCGCACCACTGTATAGGGCCTTGAGTGAAAACTCAAGTGTAGAGTTTGTATTATTTAGTAGTAGTTTACGTTTTATGTTTTTATAGTGCTAATAATTGTTTTTCGTAGTTTGTGTTTTTGTGTCGTTTAGTCGTTTGCAGGGATATATCACCAACACGGAGCCACAACCGACGAAGAATTGGAGTTGCAGGTGAGTTTTCATACAAAACCGGGTGCTAAAAGGGTTTTTACAAGTTTCCATTGAACTCAAAATATTTTCTAAAGGCATGAACTGGCCAAAAATTAAGAAACTTTCTGTGAAAATAACCCTCTGGCGGGTCGCGAGAGCCACACACCAACCCAGTCGCGGACCGCGAGAGCCTCATAACTCCGGAATAAATACAGACGGTCGTGGCCCGCGAGAGACATGAACATCAGATCTGCGCATTTTATCCCCAAATTCTTCTATTTACAATACGGCTATTCAACCACCATAATCCACCTACAATCACCTCCATTCACCCAATTCTTCTTCCACCACTTCACTACATCATCCCTGACTGATTTCCCACTTAAAGTTTTCACCTTTTACCATTCAAACAAGCTTTTCAAGGGTCTTGCAAATTATACTCTGTTTTCTTAATTTCTTTTGTAGATCGACGCTGAGGTATGTGTTTCTTGCAACTTTTGTACTTTAATTTCAGTATTTTTAGATAGTGGCTTCATTGTTTCAGTGTCGGTTCTTGTTTAGGTTGCATGTTAGTTTCCTTGAATGTTTGGGTTGAACTTTGTTTGGGTTAAGATTGGGATGTAGAGGCTGAACACAGTTCTGGTTGGGATGGTTTGGGTTCTAATGGTTATATTTTGCCAGTGGATTGGTTTGGTAGGGCTTCAACATTGAGTGTGGGGATTCGGGTTAGTAATGTTAGCTAAAAAAATCACAATTGTAATAGAATTTTAACCCGTTGTTTTTCTGCCATGAATATAAAGTTTTGTACTCTGTTTGGGACTCAATGTTGGGTTGTTTTTCAGTACTCGGGAATTAATTGAGGACAATTACAGTGCCAGGAGGAGGTAGTGTCGTGTTTTTAGGTATTGTTAGGTTATGGTTGGCAATTTGGGCATTTATGAAAATAAGATCTCTAGCCTGTACTCGATCTCCATTCGGGCGAGATTGGGTCTAATAAATTGGTATTTTTGCTAACGATCACTTAAAATATATATAATTGGTAAAGTGTCTTTTCCGGTCATGACCGCGAATGTAATGTTATGCGGTCATTGCTCAAAAATGGTTTATATTTCTGACAGTCTACCTGGTTTTGCTGGTGAATTGAACGTTTTTGCAGATGTCAGGCGAAGGTAGTTCTAGTAGACCGGGGAAAAAGAAGAGAGGACCCGCAGCTAGACCAAGAGGGGACCCAACAAAAACTCAACCTCTGCCCCAAATTTTGGGCATAGAAGGAGCGTTAGATATAGATGGGGCGGTGTCCCCTTATGGGCAGAGTATGAGATTAAGGGACAGTCCTTTACTGCATTTGAGTTAGCTTCGCACGAGAGTGAGAGACTAGCCAATTTGATTATGGTAGATATATTACCATACAGACGGATAGACTGGGACATGTTAGACCATCTAGGTCAGAGGGTAGAATTAAGCAGTTGCTAAGTGATAAATTCAGGAGGGTGCTAGATTGTGATGAGAGGCAATACAAAGAAATCACCCTTGAGTTCCATTCGACTTTCGAGTACCAGCAGGGGAATTTTGGTGAAAGTGATGCTGTGTCTTTCGCCCTGGGTAGGCATGTGTATGAGATGACCATCCCTCAATTCGTCGTGGCTACACAGTTTTATACGATGGATGAGGTTCAATCGTAGGAGTTCGTTACCAGCCTCAGGGGGGCATTCAAGAGGAGGCACCCGCATAGCGTGCAAACAGACGAGCTGGCTAGATTTCGGGGCACAATTTCATCTGCACCGTACTCAAACAACATGGTGGCTAGCGATATTATTGATCCGGTTTACCAGTTTATTCATAAGATTCTAGCAGCCACGTTAGTCGGCAGGGGCCAGGGTGATAACAAGGTTAACCAAGTCAGCTTGTATTGTTTGATGTGTATGGTAGAGCAGTGGCTCGCAAACTTTGCCAGTATTTTTACGTGGTCGATGAAGAGGTTATGGAGAGGAGGTTCGGGGGCTCGGATATACTATGGGCCCTTGATTACTTGGTTAGCGGAAAGTCTTGGGGTATTTGATAGGTACCCACGAGATAAGATGCGAGAGGGGCCGTCTCCTTGCTTCATGGGTGTGCGGGATTTACAAGCTGCTGGGATTTTGACATCTCATGACCCTATCACTTGGGAGCCTATTAGGCACGATCCGCAGGTTCAGCCTCCTCCTGGTTCTGAGGCTGCGTCGTCTATGCAATCAGCTGTTCCTCCGCGCTATCAAAGACCAGTAATCCGTCAGGATCTACCGGGCAAGCAATATCCTCTAAGACAGCCTCGTCCGGACCCACTTACGTTAGATTCTTTGTATGACATGATGGAGACAAGGTTCGGGGATTTGAGGGGATATGTGGATGAGCAATTTGGTGGGTTCAGACAGGTGATGATGGAGAGTTGTAGAATGCACGAACAGGGGCAGCGTAAGTTGGAGGATGGAATGCGGTACATGATGGAGAACTTGCACATGGGGGTTCCATCATATTTCAGCATCAGGCGCAGCTAGGGTCGAGCGGTATGGAAGATGTGCAGTCATACCAAGTTTTTGAGCAATCAGAAGATGAGGAGGGGGATGATTAGTCAGAGGCAGCGGTTCCTCAATGATTTCTATTTTTTTATGCTATTTTCGTCCTTCCATTGGTCTGTATGTGTATTTTAAACACTTTACATTTGGGTTGGTTGGGTTGATTTGGGTAATGGTTGTGGTAAGCTTCTGTTGAACAATTATTTATTTACTATTTTATGTTTGGGAATTATTTGTGTTGGATGATAGGAATGGTGTTTATTTTGCCGCTTCCGTTCGTGTGTGAGGTTGAGAGTTGTTTGCTGAGCATGATCGGATTGGAGGGCTTATGTGGAATTGACTGACACATTGACAGTCTCGCATATCAGCTAAGTCGTTTCACTTGTATAGTTTGTATTTTATTTATTTATTTTTCAGTTTTTATTATTTAGTTAGTTAAGTTTTCTCATCCTTAATTTAGGGACAATGCAAAATTTAAGTGCGGGGATGGGATAGTTGAGTTATAGAAAAAAATTAAAAATCCGAAATGTCTTTTGAAGAAGAAGTTTGCAAAATAAAAATGGAAAATGATAGAAAAATTGAGTTTTTATTCGGTTTCAAATAATGATAATATGAGCTAATAAAGGGTTGAGTTTGTGTTTAACTTAGGATATGTGAGTAGGCTCGATTCGGTTCTTAGTTTCTTTGAGATTAATATACCTTAAATGTCAGTCTACTAGTGGGTACCCATCTAGGAGAAATGGGAAGCCGAAACCGCAAAAATCGTTTAAGGAATGCCGTTATAAGCAAAATCTTTAGAATTTTAGATCATGTAATAAAAAATATAGAAAAATTGAGCTTGATTGAAAAAAGTAGACGAGGCCTATGTAATCTTTGTTGGGGATGGTGACTCTGACTTAGATTTCCTCTAGGATAAGTTGAAAAAAATTGCTTAAATGCCGAAGCCCACTTGTGCTCTCGGGGATGGTGACTCTGGTTGAGACAACCTCTAGGTTAGGTATGCAAAAAGAAATCAAGTGCTCAAAAAGAAGAAAAAGGAAAAGAGAAAAAGAGAAAGATTACTTGGTTTTTAATTCTCTTGATTTTGGTATAAAACGGTTAGGAAATGGGTCGAATGATCCGTTCCTTTTGTTCCATAAGCTTGAGGTGGGATTAGGTGTACTGTTGATGCTAGTGTGAGACCTTAGGTAGATTGACCAAACTTGAATTAAATTTACATGATAAGGACTTTGAACCGAGTTTTGAGTTTAAGTGGACACATATACTTGCAATCGCAGTTAATACAAGTTTCAACCTTAATAAAATAATCTTATTTTTTTGAAATCAAATATTTACTTAGCTATGATTCCGTTTGCATATTCTTTTTCAAGGACTGAAAAAGAGTAAGTGTGGAGATATTTGATGCATTAAATAATACATCTATTTATCGTGTATAGTTTGTACTAGTTTCATTAATATTCGTTTCGGTTTTATAAGAATATATCTACTTTTAATCCAAATAGTTTCGCAGGTCTTGGTTTGTGGAAATAGCTGAAAAGAGGAGACACTGAAATGTGAAGAAACCAAGCTGGATTGTAATTGGAAGTCGAGAGAATAAATGAATCGAAAAACATTGAAATTGGATCTCGGCGGCCCGCGACCGACCTAGGTTATCCTTCTTGCAGGTGGCGAGAAGGGGAAATAGGTCCGGAGAAATATAACCCAGTCGCGGCCCGCAACTGGTTACTTGATGCCTCTCGCGGCCAGTGAGAGGGCCTTTATGTCAAATAGTTTCGAAATCTGATCATTTTGGGTTGAAAGGTTATTTAAGTTAGAGTTTAACTCTAATTACAATTAATTGAGACGAACTTGGGAGCTAAAAAGGCAAAATTCTAGAGATTTAGTGCTAGTTTTCGAAGGAGAATTTGTTCGGGAATCATCGGATTGAAGCTAGGAGCCTAGAGATCAAAGAAATCCCGGGTTTTATTACCGATTTTCTTAACCTTTAGTTTTCCTGTTCTTTGTTTTGATGAATTCAGTTTTTAAACTTGCGTTGATTATGTTTAAGACAATGATTGTTGGCTAGATTTTATGTTGCTACCTAAGTTATGATGATTTATTATTAAAGTTTGGATTTTTATTGAATTTACTATGTGTTTATGGGATTTTAATAAAGTAGTAAACTTTGGTGAATTGATTTGGTGTATTTACATGTTTTGAATTAATGTTGATTGTTTAATTGTTTTACATAGATCTAGTTGAATGTCTTTCAAAGAATAGGTTTATGTTGATTGTCGAGTCTTATTGGATTTGGGTAATCGTTCGGTAAATTGGCCAATAAACCCTAGAAACAATTGAATGAAAAATATAATTAAAACTCAACATTGTACTAAACTTAAATATTAAGAAATAATAGTTTATTAACTGAATTAAATAGGTAAACTGCTAGGATTAGGTTTTAAGGGAAACCCGGTTTAGTTTACTTGCCATAGTTAGTCGGTTGAACCAAATCAAGAACCTTAGTTAGTCTTGGCTCCCTATTGAGAGATAGTTAGCTAATTTAGACACTTTATTAAACATTAGATGACCGAAAGGAAATCTTATAAACCGGTAAACATAGCTATCTTTAGGATATCATAGGCGTCTTCCCGAGAAGGGTCAGGGGTCCTGTTCGTTATTCCTTAAGATTTAGTATTATAAGATCCCGGTTCCTTATCACATTAAAATTCAAATAAAACCGTTCAATATTCAATAATAATAAAGATTCCAACCTAGGTAGTTATTCCCTTATCATTGAATTAAATCTTCGTTTCGAAATTCACTTTAAGTCGTCTTAGTTAAGTAAATTTTAGTTTAATTATAATTTAGGATTTTAGTAACCCCCCCCCCCCAAAAAATATATAAAATAAAATTAAGTGTGTCAATCTACTTTAAATAGAGTCGTTAACGTAATTAGAGAGTCTTGTAGGTTCGATATCCGGACTTACTTAAGCTTTTCTACAATTGATCAATCCACTTGCCGGTTAGTAGTTTAGTCGAGTTTAGGAGTCTAGAGTATTACTTTGAGTCTAGATTTAGGTTAATTTCAATTATTTTAATTAGACTACTTTTAGTACTTCAAATATCCATTTTGCCTCCTCTGCCATGACCGTTAGTGATTCCAAGCGAGAGGACAACTGGCGTAAGGTGAATGGATACACGTGTCCTGACAGTTGTCCTTTTTGTCTGGTCTGTCATCAGCAGTGGGGTGGAGATCGTGCGACAATGGTCGGCGCAAGCTGATTGGTGCCACGTATGTGTCCTTGCGTACTTCTTGTCTCCTGCATGATTGATCATTGTGCAACATGATCCAATATAGCCTGTTGAGCGCCTATTGGCCTACAGCTCTGCCACTTGTACCTCTTATACTTGTTTGGTGTTTCCCTCTTCTTCTTCCTTTCGCACGACTCGAGGAAACATTTGTGTAGTCGGCGCAAGGTCAAAGAAAACAGGTCTCTTTTCTGAAAAGACTAAGTGTAAGAATTGACCTTGTGTTAGTCTTGACCTCGTGCACGACTCACGAAACATCTATGCATCGGCACAAGGTTAAAGGAAACATGTCTCTTTTCTGAAAGACTAAGCATAAGAATTGACCTTGTGTAAATCTTGACCTCGCGCGCGACTCAAGAAACATCTATGCAGTCGGCGCTAGGTCTTAGAAGTCATCGTTATGGTGTATCTTGGGTATGGTTTGTGCATGACCTGAGGTTAACTCATTTGGTCGGTGCAAAATTTGGGACAATGCCCCTTCAGATTTGGATTACAATTGCATGTGTAAAACTTAGCCGAACAGTAAGATTTTAATATATTATGATTTTTTTATATTACAAATATATGATGATATGATTATTCGTATTTCATATTGGATTTAATAAAGGATATTAAATGAAAAAAACTGATTTCAAAGTTTCTTAGATGAAATATCAAATGAAATCGGTTTATTGGCTTTAATGAAAAAATTTAGGGTTGTTTAACAACTTTTGAATGGTTAAGTGCTAAATTTTAAGGTGTCTGACTCATTAACTGCTAAACCAATAAGAGGTCTGAACCACTAAGAGCTAGTATGATGATTAACTATTTAGAGGCAAATGTCTGACCACTTTAGATTAGAGGTCTCATCCAATCAGACTTAGCATAATGCTTAACCATTTAGAGGCAATTATCATAACCATTCAGACATTTGCTCTCAAAACAAACAATCTGAATCATTAAGTGTTAAACCAGTAAGAGGTCTGAATCATCAAGAGCCTCATTAAGAGCTAAACAAACAACCCCTTAGTCATCTACAAACTGTTTGTTTTTTCGAAGACGTTTCATCTGCGAAGTGTTAAGAGCCTCATTAAGAGCTCGCTGCATAGACCATGCGCAACGAGCTCTTCTTGGTGCAGACTTGGCCAAGCTACTTCTAAGATATTCTAAGGTCTGCAAATGCTTAAATACCACCACCGTCCACCACCCACCACTGTCCATTACCACCACCACCATCCAACGCCCACGTCCACCGTCCGTACACTACTACCAATTTATTTTAGAAGTCTGCATACGTTAATAAACAAACAGTCTTCTTCTACAGATGTGGACCAATGATGTTCATCAGTTCGGTCCAGTTTTTTTTACAGATGTCTACAAATGTGAATGTGGTACGTAAACTGTAGACATTATACCTCTTAAAAAACAAACTGCACCTAACACGCTTTAATCACTTTAAATACAGTTTGATTTTCACCCAGTTCAATTTATGTTTTCATAAACAACTTTTTTATATTTAACTTTATGCTTTTTATATACATGTCCAATAAAAGGCTAAATCAGAAGCAAATCATTTGTAATAGTTTGGTTTGGCTTTAAGATTTAAACGTTAGGTTTTTTGTTTTTGATATTTGTCTGAAATTGTAATCCTATATTTTGGGTAAAATAGTGTTAATTTATCTGTACTACATAATAACGTAAACTTATAATGAATTTATGTTAATTATTATGCATTCTCATAATTGTTTTTCTGTTTTTTTATGTAATTTAGTTAATAATTTTTTAGATTTAAATATTATTTATATATTTCCTACGTGGTAACCATAATTTTAGATAAGTTTTATTTTATGTATTCTTTAGGTTTAATTATTTTTTATATATTTTTTAGCTAATAAATGAGAAGTCATAATAATATATAAGTTTTTCTTATTTTACGTATTCTTTTATTATTATTGTTGTTATTTTTATTATTATATTATTATTATTATTATTATTATATTATTATATGGTTCTATAATCAGGATGAAACACTAATGAAACTACAAAAAAGATAACCGGCTTATAGCCTAACGCTATCTTTACGTGTGATAAATTTGTTCTTACAAATTATCTACTAAACTGTATAAAACACTTTTATCATTATTATTATTATTGTTGTTGTTGTTGTTGTTGTTGTATTTTGTGTCATATGTTATTATTTAGTGAGTCGAAGATTTATTTCTCCTCTTATTTCACTCATTTTTGGATTCTATACTTATGGGGACACGTAGTTAGATCAATGAAATATTAAATAGTTATTAAGAAAAATAGAAAGTAAACGAAATAGCTAAGAAATGAAATATTAAATAAATAAGAAACAAAAGAGAAATTATGATTTTATAATATGTAAAGTATATAAAGTATATTTGTTCTCTTTAAATATTGATTTAACCAGGTTTATAACCCAGGTTTAAACTCTAAATATATAATAAATCTAATTAAGTTAAAACTTCATCAAATAGAAAAAATATATATTTCAAACTTTATGGTTTTACATTATTTTTAAAAGTTGTTTTAATAACTTAACTATTACACTCATTATTATATATCATATATCAAACTTTGTGGTTTAACAATATTTTTAAAAGTTATTTTAATAACTTAACTATTACACTACATTATTATATATATAATAAATCAACTTCTTAACTACAATGAACTTTCTAGCTTATTGTTTTGAACATAGTGGATTATGTTTTTTCTAAATTTGACCTCTTGTCATAGAAGATGAATTATGCACCTTGCCACATGGAGTGTTTTGAATGAACTAATAATATATTTGATTTATTATTTATTATGCGGTCAAAATATGTGATGTGAAAATATCATGAAGATTAATTTATTTGAATGAATTCTAAATAGTTGCTTTTTATCTCTGAACTGATACCCTTATATTTTAGTTGTTATACCGTGTCCAAGTACCGTAATGAACTGGTACCAATACATTTATTCATTTCAATGATTCCGATCAATGTAAAACATGTGTTGGTATCATTTTGAGCATTTAGTTTCTCTTTTTTAATTATTATAACGAGTGTCCGTATCATAATGAACCAAACCGATGGCAATCAAATTCTCACTGCAAAGCACGGGTGAATCACACTAGTTATTAAAAAACACAAATTAACCTTATTAGTTATTATTAAGGGTGTTCACAATTTAAAACCGTGAAACCCGATCAAAATGGTCATCGGTTTGATTTCACCGGTCGGGTTTATTATTAACTTTCGGTTTATGCATTAAGTTTACTAATATATTACTTTTGGATTTAAACTTAAAATTTTAATTAAAAAATAATAATATTTTATCACAAAAATCGTTTTATAAAATTTTAATCTTTATTATTAAATATATTATTTTATTCAACACGTGTAATACACATGATTATAACCTAGTAGCTATATATTATAAACATGAAAATTACACAAACCCTCCCTCACCTTCGGTCACCGTCTATTTTGGGTGTTAACAAATATTTTAGAGACCAAAAGTGTGACGGGTGACAGTTGGGACCATATACGTAGTCCTTTTTTTTCCCTAATTTCGACCTAATGTGAAATTTTGACTTATCACATAACCATCTGTGTAATTACTTCACATAATATCAATCTTGACAAGTATTTAACTGTAATAACGAATGACGATTACTAAATGTATTTTTAGTTAAATCATTTATAACTATAAAGCATTTTGGTTTTTATTTTAGTGATTTTAAAAGTAAAATGTTTTAATCCGATAGCATTTTGATGATGGCTATACTTCATCCATGATTGAGAGATAATGAGTACCAACAAGATCACTAGATGAACCAAACATTAAGTAGATCGTTTATGAACCGATAGACTATAAGTGGGGATATATCTCTATGAACCGAACATTCACTAAATCGTTAATGCAATGCTACTTTTAATAAAATGTTCAGTGTGATGATAATGGTAGGACTTTATGTTTGGATATGCATGCTACTTTCGTTGTTTGTGTTTGTCCAATTGTGTCCGTTTATGTTTGGATATTCACTAACACTCAATGCTTTGGACCAGCACACATGTATGTCGATTATACAACGTGCACGTCTCAATGTTACAACACGAGCATTGATGACGAAACATATCAAATTTCCAGCCGATAAATCCCCCATCTCAAATAGAATGGACACGAATTCACAACTTACTCGCATATATACCGCTTCCCTCATGACAAGCCTAATGGTGTTCGATCCGCTGGAGCCAACTAACATCCAATGGGTCCTCCATAAGCACTACAACAGGATCTTTACAACACCAACCATATGATAGCTTCGATCAATGACAAATAATTGATAACAATATACTTGTCACGTTAACAAAACTGGATAGTTATCTTCTATAAGCAAATGATCAAAATGAAGCGTAATATCTAACCATATCATTGATTCTAATCAATCACTGTGACAATACATACCTTTAATACAACACAAACATTTAAATCAAGATACAGGATAACAGGACGGAACCCATCTTGCTGTTTTTGCATATTCAGAAAAAAAGTGAAAAAAATATGGTAAAGAGCCAGTTTTACTATTTTACCATAATAACACAGCACAGAGAAGATGTTATTTGAAAAGCTCCTTTAAATTTTCTTAATCTTTGGTCAATGTCTTTGATCTTGCTCTTAAATTCAAGAATATACCCCTATAAATTGAATTAAAAAAAAGAATATTAGGTCTAGTTCATCAATTTGTTATCAATGATGATAAAGGAATGGCGAAAAACAACGTGGCTAAATAGACCCTTAAACAGTTTGTTATAAACTGAAAACACGTACCAGCACATTGCGACAAAGCTTTGGAGAATGACACGGAATTGCAGCGGCACATGGCGGTGGTTTATCCACCCGATTACCGGCCAGAACTGAACATTGGTTGATAAATATTGTTATTCACTTGTTACAAAAGTTTATCAATAACAATAAAAACGGAAATAGAGAAGTACCGTCCACCCTGCATACTGTACTGTCGGGTATTCCTTCTTGATTTTGGATTTCACATGGATCCACGGTCTTCCTGCGTATATTGTGAAATAACCATAACTCCATAAGTTATTCTTCAAGCCACGATAATCACTTTCAAAACACATATCCAAACACACACTTAACATTTGAAGTTAAAGTGATTCATTTAATATCCTGGGCAGTAAAACCTTACCCTCAATAATGAACCCATAGTAGAGCATAAAGATCAAATTGTTCCATGGACCCGAAGTCAATTGCTCGACCACCACCTGCAAGATAAAATCAACAATTACCGATCACACAATTTGGTTGTAACTTGTAAGATTGTAAATTTCTGTTGACACGCGTATTCAAAGGTTGATAGAATACCTTCTTGGCAACCGTTGTCGAGTCTTTTTTGCCCTTAAACAACTTATCCAACAATGTATGGTAGTAATGCCCAAATGGTCCAAGATATGCAAACCCGAAAAGCTGCATAACTTCGCATGTTAATCAAACCATACAACCAAAACAAAATCTCCCAAATCATCTTAAAGATTAATCCAAGATTTTTGATAAATAATAAAGTCAACGGATTGACTTCAAAAAGTCAACAAAAACAGATCAAACTGAATCATAAGATGCACCAAAGATTCAATTAAACCCTAAAATGAAAGATAATCAAATCATACCACTTTGAGAAGAAGACGACGGATTTGCAGTTTCTGGATGCCGGAGAGCTTCTGAGAAACTATATCACTGATCGCCGATAATACTCCAGCCGTAATAGCCTAATGTTTTAATCAAATTTCAACAAGAATCACAAATCAATAAGAATAACGGTTCAAGATCATCAATTGAAACATACCCAGTTTCTAATTCATCAAAATGAACAAAACCCAACTCGTGATAAATCAAGAATCACAAAACACAGTTCTTGATCAAACTAAAAACACAAAATCAATAGAAGAAACAGTTCAAGATCATCAAATGAAACATACCAGGATTCTTATTCATCAAAATAAACAAAACCCAATTCTTGAAATTGAAAACAAACTAGGGGATTAAATAAAGATGGTACCTTTGTTCTTGGGGGATGCTGTTGAAGCTGGAGCAAGTACTGTTGAAGCCCTCTTTTTGCGATCGACATTTTTGAGGATTTGTTGTCAAGATTCAATGTGTGTTTTTTCGGCTTTTAAATTCGTCTGGAGTGTCACACGTTTCTTCACGAGATTTTGAAGTGAATTGTTTGGTTTTTTCTCGGAAATTAGATAGTTTTTGCGTTTTTAATTCGTCTGGTGTTTGACACGTTGTCTTGACAAGATTTGAAGTGAATTTTTTATTTGGTTTTTTATAGGAAATAAGATATTTAGTCCCCTTTTTTTGACAATGAGTTTCATTCTACTCGAGAGAGAGTTACTTCAACTCTTCAAGGACTAGGGCCCACGGGCCGCGTTTGTTGAATTGATGAAAAGTTTTTCTAATTATTATTTTTTTAATAAGCGATTTTTATACATTTATATAATCACATACCAACAAAAATTTTGCACCTATTTTATTTTTTTAATGAGGAAAAATATCATACATGGATCAATAGGTCATGTGTTAGATGAATTTTTTAGTAGCTGTTAGTTTAGTAGTATTTGTTTACAATTCAAAATTATAATTCCATTCACTTAAATAAATTGTAAATTCTTAGTAGCATGTTAGTGGTTTTGGTTAAATTATAAATCTGATTCATATGTCATTTTTCTCTTATCCATATAAATTAAGTAAAAAAAATTATTCCATAAATTTCTCTCTATTTTTTATAACTCTCCCATATCTCATTCTTATCCATAAAAGTATATGTCTTTGCTTGATTTTCCTTAAATATTAAGAACTAACTTTTGAATTCCTTAAAGTGATGTGTATAAGGTGTTATGAACCTAGGTCAGCAAACCCAATTAAGCGGCCCAACTCATGAACCAGCGCAGATTCAATATATATATATAATATAAGAAGAGATAGAGATTAGGTGATCATGAATACTGTTAAAGAGTGTATATGGTTTCTTCTTTCCACATTCCCATCTGTAATCTCTAATTTCCCACCCCTTTTCTATGATGTAATCATCGCAGAAAGTAATAGAAACTCAGCCTAATATATCGATTCGATTACTAGTAGTTGTGTTCGTTAACGGTCCACTTCATTGATGCTTTCATTGATTCGTCTGCACAGGTGGCGGACGAAATGCTAATCCTTGAACTCATCTCTAACATCAGAAAGATGATCGAGATAAATGATCAGATACAACGTACGGTGCAACACATGGCTTCAACTTTTGATGCATAACAATCAATGAGTATCCAATGGAAGGATTGGAATGATGACGGGACTAGTTTCACCAAAGGTGATATCGATCTAGGGCTCACGATGTCACACCCCAACCGACGGCGGAAACATCAGAGTGAGACGAACAAGATTGCTCAAAACATCATAACGTACTAAAATGTGACAATGATTAAGAATCAAAATTTCAATCAAAATTTCATTTCATTGCTAACTTCAAAGATACAATCGTCTTGAAAAGAAAGTACAACAATTCGTAGATGTAACATTACTAACATAAAGGAAATACATAAAGTAAAGTTTGGGTGCGTTTCTAGTCCACCCTAAGTAGATTTTTTTGGGTATCTCATCAATTTCCTGCAACATGTATTAAAGTATACGTTAACACAAAAAGGTCGGTGAGCATACAAGTTAGATTTACGTAGTATACGTATAAAGTATCAAATCCAAACATGGCAATCGGTATACTAAGTTACATATCATACTAGCATGCAAAAACTATATGTCAAACCAAAATGTCTACTAACATTATCTTATCATCAAAATGAATAAAACCGTAAAGAATGATTACTTAACAATGACCCCAAAACGGGCAGTGTGCTACTCCTATAGCGCTATACATGTTAAGGTAGGCTCGTGAAGTTAATGAAAAATAGGTTGCATGAATGTATTCTAGCATGTATAAACATCAAGTATAACAAGTAGCATGTTTTTAATGGATTGAGTGTTTGCATAAGATTGATTGTATGTGTTTTGTGAATTTAATAGGTTACACATGTTACACCCAAAAGTGGTTTAAAATGAAAAGGGTAAAGTATACTCACGGTTTGCGAATGCTTTGCACAAAGGTGAGCTTGGATGCATTGGAAGGACAGAGCACCGGGGTTATCCTAAAATGGATAAACAATGTGTTTGAGTATGACGAATTTAGAGTTGGAAGGTTTGAGATCTAATAGTATGAAAATACATAAAAGTATATCTTACTTGAATACTTATTTGGACACCATTTTAGTTAGTGTTTTTCATGAGTAAGATACTCATTGGAAGCCCAAAATAAGAAGTTCAAGACTTAGATTTCCACAACAACACATGACATTCAACCATGGATTGGTTGATATCGTGGTTTGGTTTCGGATTAAACATTGTATGTACACACATATATATACATACATATATATATATGACAATCTATGACTTGGAATTTAAATATATATTATATATATATATATATATATATATATATATATTAAATTCCAAGTCATAGATCGTTATGTAAAGGTATGATAAATCCTTTAACCTTGGGATCTCACCAAAACACAAGTCATAACAAGGATGATTCGGATGGTCATGAATGAATATATAAAGAACAAATGAAATCCTCTAATTCACCAAAACAACCAAGTGAGTTAAATAAGACGAGTGCTATCCAAACATGGATAGTGTTTGAAGACTTGGTGTAGTTTGTTCACTCTGTTTACTTGAAACTTGTTTAGTGATTTAGATGGTATGAAAGTAAGCTAACTAAATAAGTAATCTAGTGAAGTAGGTGGAATCCAAGTTTTAGAACCACGGTTCTATTGTTCACACCATTACCATAACTCAAATCTTTCAACATTGCAAGTTGAAGACTTAGTTCGGATCCTCTCACTTTGTTGTATTGTGGAGATTACTTAGTGTCACACCCCGACCCGCAGCGGAATAAAAGTCGGGGCATAATTGGGTTATCACCAAAGCTCATGATATTTACTAAGAAGTTCCATATTTATTAAATTCAAATTACAAACTCAAATATCCAAAAACAAAATTCATACAATTACAAAGGAAAACGAAACTATATGTTTATTCCAAAGCATTAACTTGTTTATTCTTCTAGGCCATCCTAAGTGTTTCCTGTCTCGACTGGATCACCTGTATCATGTGTAAAACAGGGGAGATTTTGGGTCAACAAAAGTTGGCGAGTGAACCTTGATAAAACATTTTAACTAATTGCTTGTTTTATTTATTAAAGAAAATTCGTGCATTAATCACATGTGAGCAAACATATATACGTAAACAATCACAAACCACTTTGGATGAATATATGCCATAAATGATGATGTATTTGAGATCAAGGCTCAATCAAACGGAGCCAATCTAATGAGGCTCCTGATGCTCAACCCGTATCCCACGGGGAACTGATGGGCCTAATGAAATGCGTGCACTGAAATGATAAATTTAATCTACATATAATTCACACAACAATCAATACACATTTGATCACAGAAATGATATATGCACAAGTGTTTAAATAAAATAAAAGAATAGTACGGCACATGATACACCCCAAAATGTGAATAAAAAGGGGAATTTGTAAGAATTCACTCACAGTGGGTGCGTTCCTTGATAATGATGAATGCGCACGAATTTATGATTCAACCGACGAGGGAAAACTAACCTAAATAATAACGAAATAATTAGATAAATAAATAAATTTTATTTGAGATTAATATTTTTAATTAGTGCTCTTAATGAGATTTTTAGATTTATTTTTGTGAGTTTAATACAAATTTTTAACCTTAGGAAATCTTATTTTTAAGTATTTTTAAATAATTTTTCAATTTAATAAATAAATAAATAAATAAGAAAACAAAATTAAAAATAAGTTGACCTTGTCAGGTCTGACCGGTCGGATAGCATGTAATTCAGGCAGCGTGTGAGGTTCGAACCCGTGACCTCTCGTATACGTGCACGCAGCTCTACCAACTGAGCTACGTGTCTAACCCGAAATATTCTCTATTTTAATTATATATATATAATAACTAGCTTTAACCTTATTTAGTTTTTATTAAAAAGGATTTAATATGGCCGAAACTGGTTATAGAACCCGGAATCGAACTCGGATCTATGGTTCGAGAACACACAGCCCAACCAGTTGGGCTGTGTGTCTAATATGCATAAACATGGATTATATTAATTTTATATATATGCTATGAATTGATCGGAATAAGTTTAAAAAGTGTTGGTTTTATTTCAGAACATCGGAAACATGTGCGACTCGAACCCGGGACGTGTGCTTTGTAATTGCACACAGTCCACCGCTGGACTGTGTGTCTAACCCGGTTAAATACCCTTTTTATTTATATTTAAACACTAACTCAACTTCATCTTTTTCACCATTCAAAAATCCCGACAATGATTCCGACTGAATAAACTGATTAAACAGTTTTGATTACCGTTTTAGCTAATAAATTACTAATCAAGAGATAGCAAGGAGGTTTTAGTAATATTAATAACCAGTTTGGAGAACAACTACGGTTTTCTGGTTAGAGATTCCGGCGATACTCCGGCGAGTGCGAAAGTCTCCGGCAACGTGCTTCGAAAGGAATAAAATTTCAGGAAGAGAGTGCGGTTCTGAGCGAAATGTTTACAAGGAATTGGTTGGGTATTTATAAGGTGGACAGGCTGATCGGTTTCGATTTAGAGACCAAAATCACGGTCAATGATTTCAATTCTCAAAAGAAACGGTTTTGACTCAATTGTGTGTTAAGCAACGGTTATAACTGATGTCGAAATCAAGTTTACGCGTTTCAATCATGGGGAAAGTAGCAACATTTGCGGAGTTTCAGTTTTGCCGGCGATTTCG
The DNA here is from genome assembly GCA_947069175.1 of Scalesia atractyloides. Taxonomy (NCBI): domain Eukaryota; kingdom Viridiplantae; phylum Streptophyta; class Magnoliopsida; order Asterales; family Asteraceae; genus Scalesia; species Scalesia atractyloides. The sequence continues at coordinate 66,355,409 of CAMTDV010000022.1, forward strand.
GGTTCTGGGTTTGCTGATTTACAGGTTTTGATTTTTTCGGTTTTACCATAAATGTTATTTGTTTAAGTATTGAACACAAATATGTGTGTGGCGGAGTGGTGTGATGTGTGTGTGTCTACGCGGTAGACCCGGGTTCGAGACCCGGCTACCCTGTTTTGTTTTATTTGTTTTGTTTATTTGATTTACTTATTATTATTATTATTTATTAATTATGGTTAAATTCTAAAATATTTATTAGTTATGAATCAAAAATAACCGGCACAATAAATACGCAATGAACTTTCAACCGAATATTTGATTATTAAACGAAGCGGGTTTCGAAACCCGTTTTACAACGAATGTTACAGTAGCCCCTACTTTTAGAAATTTCGTCCCGAAATTTAAGCAGTAGTGGTAACCGGAAAAAGATGCGGGTATTTTTCGTTTGAGTCTTCACGTTCCCAAGTAAACTCGGGTCCTCGTTTTGACTCCCAACGTACCCTAACAATTGGAATACGACTTCGCCTTAAACGCTTCTCTCCGAAATCCATGATTTCCACTGGTCTTTCAACGAAGTGCATTGATTCATCGACTTGAATGTCTTCTAGAGGGATATGGAGGTTTTCATCGGCGAGACACTTTTTCAAGTTTGATACGTGGAATGTGGGATGAATTCTGTTGAGCTCTTCTGGTAGGTCAAGCTTGTATGCTACAGGACCTACTCTTTCGAGTATCTTGAAAGGTCCTACGTAGCGTGGTGCTAGCTTGCCCTTCTGGCCAAAACGAACCACTCCCTTCCACGGTGATACTTTTAAAAGTACTTGATCACCATTGTCAAACTCCAAGGGCTTTCGTCATTTGTCAGCATAACTCTTTTGACGACTTTGAGCCGCTAGAAGATTGTTTCGAATTTGAAGGATCTTGTCGGTTGTCTCTTGAATTAATTCTGGTCCGGTGATTTGCGCTTCCCCAATTTCGTGCCAACATACTGGAGATCGGCACTTACGACCATATAAAGCTTCGAAAGGAGCCATGCCGATACTTGAATGATAGCTATTGTTGTACGAAAACTCAACTAATGGTAGGTGAGCTTCCCACTTCCCTTTGAAGTCTATGACACATGCTCGTAGCATGTCTTCAAGGGTTTGGATGGTGCGTTCAGATTGACCATCAGTTTGAGGATGAAAGGCGGTACTGAGGTCTAGTCGTGTACCCAAAGCGGTTTGTACGACTCGCCATGTTCGTGAAGTGAAACGACCATCACGGTCTGAAATGATGCTTAATGGTACACCATGACGGCTTACGATCTCGCTGATGTAGATACGAGCTAACTTCTCGTTCTTGAAGTCCTCGCGAATCGGAATGAAGTGAGATGACTTTGTAAGACGATCGATTATTACCCATATGGTGTCATACCCACTGGAGGTGCGAGGTAACCCGGTAATGAAATCCATGGTTATGTTTTCCCACTTCCATACAGGTATTCGGGTTGGACTAGAAGTCCTAAAGGTCTTTGATGTTCAGCTTTTACTTTGGAACAGGTAAGGCACTTGGAAACAAAAATAGCGATATCCTTTTTCATGTCAGGCCACCAGTAGGTGTATCATAGGTCTTGATACATCTTATCGGCTCCTGGGTGTACAGAGTATCGTGTTTTGTGTGCCTCATTCATGAGGAAATCACGAAGGTCATCGCGATCAGGAATCCATATGCGGTTTAGATAATATAGAATACCGTCGGATTTGGTTTCGATTTTGAGTTCAGCTCCACATGACAGCTCATCGCGTACGTCATTTTCTGTTACAGAAACATGTTGAGCTGCCCGGATTCGATCTTTGATGTCGGTTATGATTTGCGAACATAGAAGACGAATGGAGTTCGCATAACCTTTTCGACTGAGCGCATCGGCCACCACGTTTGCCTTGCCAGGATGATACCGAATTTCACAGTCGTAGTCGTTGAGAAGTTCGACCCATCTTCGTTGCCTCATATTCAACTCTTTCTGGTTGAAGATATGTTGGAGACTCTTGTGGTCAGTGTATATTTCACACCTGGTACCGTAGAGGTAATGTCTCCATATCTTGAGAGCGAACACAACGGCTCCAAGTTCTAGGTCGTGAGTGGTGTAATTCTTCTCATGAACTTTGAGTTGCCTAGAGGCATAGGCTATCACTTTTCCTCTTTGCATTAATACACAGCCTAGTCCTTGCCCTGACGCGTCGTAATAAACCACGGAGTCATCGCAACCCTCAGGGAGTGTAAGGACAGGTGCGTCACAAAGCCTTCGCTTTAAAGTTTGGAAAGCCTCTTCTTGCTTAGGTCCCCAAAGGAAGGGTTTTCCTTTGTCAGTCAAGGCCGTGAGTGGTACAGCAATACGGGAAAAATTGGCAATGAAGCGTCGACAGTAACCAGCCAAACCAAGAAATGACCTAACTTCGGTAGGGGTACGTGGCGGTTGCCATTCCTGTACTGCCTTGATTTTTGAAGGATCGACATGAATTCCCTTGTCATTGACGACATGACCAAGGAATTGTACTTCTCCTAACCAGAATTCGCATTTTGAGAACTTAGCGTAAAGCTTTTCAGTCCTTAAGAGTGTAAGGATGAGTCGAAGGTGTCGCTCATGATCGGATTTAGCCTTGGAGTAGATAAGGATGTCGTCGATGAAGACTATGACGAAACGGTCGAGGTAGGGTTTGCATACCCTATTCATTAAATCCATGAAGACAGCGGGGGCGTTGGTTAAGCCGAAGGGCATAACCATGAACTCGTAATGACCATAACGAGTCCGGAAGGCGGTTTTTGGGATATCTTCTTCGCGCACCCTAAGCTGATGATAACCAGAACGAAGGTCGATTTTTGAAAAGTAGGTGGCGCCTTGAAGTTGGTCTAGGAGGTCATCAATGCGAGGCAGTGGATAGCGATTTTTAACCGTCAACTTGTTGAGTTCTCTATAATCAACGCACATGCGAAACGTTCCATCTTTCTTCTTCACAAAAAGAACAGGTGCACCCCAAGGCGATGAGCTAGGACGTATAAATCCTTTGTCAGTCAGCTCTTGCAGTTGACTGGCCAGCTCTTGCATCTCGAATGGGGCTATACTATAAGGAGATTTTGTGACCGGCCTAGCGCCAGGTACAAGGTCGATGCGAAATTCGACTTCTCTCACAGGAGGAAGTCCTGAAATGTCGTCGGGAAAAACTTGTGGGAATTCCTTCACAATTGGGATATCTTCGAGTTTCCTCTACTTGCCTCCCTTCTTAACGATGTGAGTTAGGAATGCGACATAGTTCTTGCGGAGATATCTTCGGGCTTGAAGGCAGGACATCAATTTGAGTCCTTTCGAAGGGGTTTCCCCAAAAATACGTAGTGTCTGACCGTCTGCAAGAGGAATGCGAATGAATTTTTCGTGGCACACCACTTCATCGTGATGCTGGCTGAGCCAGTCCATACCGATTATAACATCGAAACTTCCCAACTTCATAGGAATGAGGTCAATTGGAAAATCGTGATCGTTTAGGGTGAGAGTACAATTGCGTATAATAGAATTTAATGAAGTGGGTTTTCCGTCAGCAACTTCCACCGTTAGAGATTCAATGAGATTAACACGAGGTTGGTCGAGGATAGGTCCGAATTCTAAGGACACAAAGCTCTTATCCGCACCACTATCGAATAATATGGATGCATAACTACCATTGATGAGAAACGTACCGTTGACCACGTTGTTGTCAGCCCTGGCTTGGTTGGCATTGATATTGAAAGCTCTTCCTCTGGCAGGTGGAGGAGCTTGGTTAGCTTGGTTTACCGGGTTCGCTTGAGCTTGGGCATGGATAATGTTCTAGGCGTGGACAAGTGTTCCTGAAGTGGTTTGGGTCCCCACAGTTGAAACAAGCTCGCATGGGTTGCATCATGGGGTAGTTGGGTTGGTAGTAAGGTTGGGCTGCGTGTTGTGCAGGTGGTAGAAGTAAGGGTTGTTGGGCTTGGCCCACCATTTGATTTTGGGTTTGGGTTGGAGGTTGACTACGGTTCATTCGCTGAAAGGTACGGCAGGTTTGGATAGTGTGACCCGCACGACCACAACTTGTGCAATGTTGGCAGGGGTTTTCGGGAGGGTGATGGTATTGACAACGGTTGCACTTTGGGTGTGGGCCAGTGTATGGCTTTTTGAATGGTGCCGCTGGAGGAGCAATTTGGGTGATTGGTGCAGCACTGATAGGAGGGTTGGTTTGAGTGACAGCAAAATTCTTGCTATTTCGCTTCCTCTTACCAGCAAACTTCGAGGATGAGACGGGGTGGTTTAGAGTTGGGGTCTCAATAGGTGCTTTCTTCTCTCATCTTTGAACTTTCCGTTTCGAATGCGATTTTCAGTGAGTTCTGTGGCTAACTCCATTGCGGCTTCAAGTGTTGCAGGCGAAGTGGTTAAAACCGAATCTTGGATTTTCGAGGGGAGGCCTCGAATGTAGTGTTCGACTAAGCGGTACAAGGGGGTGAACAAATTGGGGATCATCTGGTTCAACTCGAGAAATCTCTTATTATATGAAGTACGGTCTCCTTCTTTTTGTTTCAACGCGTGGAATTCGTCTTCCAGCTTTTTGATTTCGCTTCTTGGACAGAAACGTCGTCATGATTTCCCTTAACTCTTCCCATGTTAAGGCCATGGCATCTTCAACTCCTCGCTTACCCTTTTCCATGTTCCACCAGGTAAGGGCTACCCCAAACAGTCTTCCAGTCGCGTAACGTACCTTACGGTCCTCGGGACAGTCGCAATTGAGGAAAGTGTTTTCCATCTCTTCAAACCAGTGAAGGAGAGCGGTGACACCTTCAGTCCCTTCATATTTTGGGGGATCGCAGGACTTGAAGTGTTTGTAGGTGCACTTGGGGGTTTTGGAAGGAGGGTTGGCGACGCTCTGGTCTTCTTGGTTGGGAGGGTTGATAGGATTAACGGTGAGAGCTTGTTGAACTTGTAGCACGATGTCGGGAAGTACTATGGCCATTTGTTTAGAAATGTGCGTGGCCAAGCGTTCGTTTGACTTTTCTGACTTTCTACCTCCACATAATTGCCTATCCGACATCTACAGGAACATATGCAGGAAGATTGTGAGTTTAAGAATTTCCTAGGTTTCATGTGCCGTAAAAAAAATGAAAACAACATAACTGAAAATACTTTAACTACATCCATAGGATGTCTTAGGTTTGCTCATGTTTGGGCCTCCAAATGTCCCCCATACCATTGCATGTGTAGTCATGTGGGCCCCCATGACTATTGGGCTTGGGAGGATTCACATTGGTGTTGGCGGGTTAACACTCGCACCACCCGAATGGAAATCGTAAAACATGATTGCGAGATGTATGGTAGGAGGGTGTCCAGGTGTAGACACAATGACAGCTCAAAGTGGGGTTAGTTCACACGACGTTTGGTATGGCATGCTTTGGCCTAATGGGTCCTTCGTACTCTCATCGTTAGTCCCCAGGTAGGCAAACTGGTCCTTTATTTTGGATTTATACGAATGCCAAGCCTAGACAGGACGTTCCGACTACCGGTACTCGTACCCTTCCAGTTACTACATGCCCGTCGCGAGAACTCACTTTGATGTGATTTGAAAAATACAAAATCATTGCAAAAATCATGGAAATCGTGAGGTGTGTGCTCTTATAGACATGATATGTTATGAGGATATGAATTATAATGAGCATTGCATATTAACATTTACTTGTGAGCGTGCTTGCATAATATTGGGTGTGGAAATAAACATGAAACATATAAACATCATGAATTTTGCATGTAACGCATAAACAATTAAAATTTAATCAACTATAGTATAGGCTCCAAGGGTCTAATAACCTATCGTATATCCCTGTAGTCACAAGCTCTGATACCAATCTGTCACACCCCGACCCGCAGCGGAATAAAAGTCGGGGCATAATTGGGTTATCACCAAAGCTCATGATATTTACTAAGAAGTTCCATATTTATTAAATTCAAATTACAAACTCAAATATCCAAAAACAAAATTCATACAATTACAAAGGAAAACGAAACTATATGTTTATTCCAAAGCATTAACTTGTTTATTCTTCTAGGCCATCCTAAGTGTTTCCTGTCTCGACTGGATCACCTGTATCATGTGTAAAACAGGGGAGATTTTGGGTCAACAAAAGTTGGCGAGTGAACCTTGATAAAACATTTTAACTAATTGCTTGTTTTATTTATTAAAGAAAATTCGTGCATTAATCACATGTGAGCAAACATATATACGTAAACAATCACAAACCACTTTGGATGAATATATGCCATAAATGATGATGTATTTGAGATCAAGGCTCAATCAAACGGAGCCAATCTAATGAGGCTCCTGATGCTCAACCCGTATCCCACGGGGAACTGATGGGCCTAATGAAATGCGTGCACTGAAATGATAAATTTAATCTACATATAATTCACACAACAATCAATACACATTTGATCATAGAAATGATATATGCACAAGTGTTTAAATAAAATAAACGAATAGTATGGCACATGATACACCCCAAAACGTGAATAAAAAGGGGAATTTGTAAGAATTCACTCACAGTGGGTTCGTTCCTTGATAATGATGAATGCGCACGAATTTATGATTCAACCGACGAGGGAAAACTAACCTAAATAATAACGAAATAATTCGATAAATAAATAAATTTTATTTGAGATTAATATTTTTAATTAGTGCTCTTAATGAGATTTTTAGATTTATTTTTGTGAGTTTAATGCAAATTTTTAACCTTAGGAAATCTTATTTTTAAGTATTTTTAAATAATTTTTCAATTTAATAAATAAATAAAAAAATAAGAAAACAAAATTAAAAATAAGTTGACCTTGTCAGGTCTGACCGGTCGGATAGCATGTAATTCAGGCAGCGTGTGAGGTTCGAACCCGTGACCTCTCGTATACGTGCACGCAGCTCTACCAACTGAGCTACGTGTCTAACCCGAAATATTCTCTATTTTAATTATATATATATATACTGACTAGCTTTAACCTTATTTAGTTTTTATTAAAAAGGATTTAATATGGCCGAAACTGGTTACATAACCCGGAATCGAACTCGGGATCTATGGTTCGAGTGCACACAGCCCAACCAGTTGGGCTGTGTGTCTAATCTGCATAAACACTGGATTATATTAATTTTATATATATGCTATGAGTTGATCTGAATAAGTTTAAAAAGTGTTGGTTTTATTTCAGAACATCGGAAACATGTGCGACTCGAACCCGGGACGTGTGCTTTGTAATTGCACACAGTCCACCGCTGGACTGTGTGTCTAACCCGGTTAAATACCCGTTTAGTTATATTTAAACACTAACTCAACTTCATCTTTTTCACCATTCAAAAATCCCGACAATGATTCCAACTGAATAAACTGATTAAACAGTTTTGATTACCGTTTTGAGCTAACAAATTACTAATCAAGAAATAGCAAGGAGGTTTAGATAATTATACCGGTTTGGAGAACAACTACGGTTTTCTGGTTAGAGATTCCGGCGATATTCCGGCGAGTGCGAAAGTCTCCGGCAACGTGCTTTGAAAGGAATAAAATTTCAGGAAGAGAGTGCGGTTCTGAGCGAAATGTTTACAAGGAATTGGGTGGGTATTTATAAGGTGGACAGGCTGATCGGTTTCGATTTAGAGACCAAAATCACGGTCAATGATTTCAATTCTCAAAAGAAACGGTTTGACTCAATTGTGTGTTAAGCAACGGTTATAACTGATGTCGAATCAAGTTTACGCGTTTCAATCATGGGGAAAGTAGCAACATTTGCGGAGTTTCAGTTTTGCCGGTGATTTCGGGTTCTGGGTTTGCTGATTTACAGGTTTTGATTTTTTCGGTTTTACCATAAATGTTATTTGTTTAAGTATTGAACACAAATATGTGTGTGGCGGAGTGGTGTGATGTGTGTGTGTCTACGCGGTAAACCCGGGTTCGAGACCCGGCTACCCTGTTTTGTTTTATTTGTTTTTTTTATTTGATTTACTTTTTATTATTATTTATTAATTATGGTTAAATTCTAAAATATTTATTAGTTATGAATAAAAAATAACCGGCACAATAAATACGCAACGAACTTTCAACCGAATATTTGATTATTAAACGAAGCGGGTTTCGAAACCCGTTTTACGACGAATGTTACACTTAGGGTCTTTGAAGCATTTAGAAGGAGGGATATGAACCTCATGCTTTTTGGAATACATCTTAACTCAAGTCCCTTAACATGAAGATTAGTTGGAAACTCGGTTTGGTACATAATATCCTAAGAAAACAGAGTTGAAAAGAATAAGTATGAAAGTTTTAACAAAACTTAGAAAAATAATCCTAACATTGGACCTCAAAATGGTGATGTACTAAATTTGTTTACCTTGGTAAACACGTGGTAACACTCCTAGAGGTTGTCCAAGTATGAGGAAAGCAAGAAACAAGAAGAAAAAGATGAAGAAACAAGCTCAAACTCATTTTTTGGACTTAGAATTTTCTGCCCAAAAGTGGAAGATGACTTGATGATTTGAGAAAGTTTAGGAGTGATTAGAGAGTGTGAAAAGTGTCAGGAGGTGGTGGAGGCTTGTATTTATAAGTGTGGATTAGGGTTTGGGAGTTAATGAAGGTGGTTGGGAGTTAGGACATTAAAGAAAGTGGTTAGGGAGATGGAATTTTTCATTCTAGTCCTTGCACTTGTATTGTTAGTTATTTTATGCTATAAAGGTGTATGCAAGTATGTTATAAGTATGAAACACGTATGAATGTGATTCCGAGAAAATATAATCTCCATGTATGTCTCGGTTTTTAATTAAAACGTGTATTTCGTGTTTGATTACGTATTATGCATGATGATTAGACAATGTTGATATAGACTACGATTTCCATTATGATCAAAGTCTCGAGATTACAAGGATTGAAATGAAATTAGAATACAAGCTTTCTAAAAATAGAAGTACGAAAATACGAAACATTACACGCGACCACTAATCCTCCACTTTCTAATCTAGGGTTCGTAAGTAATAATCCTTAAATTTCTGGTTTAAACAAATCTGATAATGAGGTTGTTACTAATTCATTCGGTGTTGTCAAGTCAGATCTAAATGATAATGATTCTAAGCTTCTATAGTTTCGGGATCTACTTCCATTGTTATATCCGACTGATTCAGATTGAGCATACAATCATCAAGTGCGATGCATATTTCCCCAAATTTATCGTACCTATTCACGCTGATTGGTTAGGGAGGACATCTGGTTTTGATCGTGGTCTGATTCCATCTGGTCCGATTGCGGTTTTCACCTTTGCTATAGTGTTTCCTTTGGATTCATTTTCTAGTGATGGTAGTTAGAGAAATAACATTCGAACTTCAAAGAATCATGTTTAGGTATCTCCCATGACTACACAAATCATTCTTACTAGTAGTCCGAACCCTACTCAAGTTGGTAGTTCTGTTACTATGTTTGATGGCCTTGACACGCAATTTAAAGCTAATTTGCAATGTATTGACTTCTGTTTTGATCAGGGTCCCCTTGTTAATACTCTTCTTTCAGTTGAGACCATAAACAATGTCCCATGTCATAACCAATCTAATAATGATGTTGTGACTGCAATTGATGCCAACGAAAACGTCAGATGCATTTAAATGATTTTCAAGATACATTTCAAACTTGTTTTGGTTTTGCTTATGATGTTTCCATGGCAATGGTATTTGATTTTTCTTGGTTGATATTCATAACTAGGAAGTCGAACTTATGATTATTGAATTTGACCAGCAGTCTGCTCTTTTAGGCACATATATTAGGGATGGTGGCTGTGGTTTCTGTTCATCAGGTTTAATTATTCTAGGTAATCCACTCCCTGAGCAACTGAGCCTTGATATTTTGGATATTATCGATACACCTTTCAAGTGCATCTGTTGTGTTATTGCTCAGGTCATATTTAAATGTGCACTCCTTGCTCCTAGATTGTTTTCTTTGGATGATGGCCCGGAACCCCCTGATCCTTACACATTTCTTACACATGGCCTGCTTTGTTACAAGGATGCAAAAGTTTACGAACAACCTCCATCAATATACAAATTTCAAACTTAATGGATTTGATTATGCCAAGTGGCACAGACCACACATTGGCCAAGAAATGATAGTTAAGAATAAAAGGTCTTCTATCAGGATAGTTAAGAGAAGTTATCCTTCTATCCAGAGGTGGTGGACTAGGTTCAAGCCTCCAAGGTCGTTAAGGTCCAACGTGACCGATACCATTAGTCAATCATTAAGGTACTCTTATGTTAACATTAAGGAATGTTCATAATCCTGGTATTATAACTTGAGGAACCACACTAGCCGTCTAGGTAAAAGGACTACGTCCTAAGACCTATTATATAGCCTTTGTGATCAATGTGATCCCAGCTAAAGTCATTAATATAATGACAATTGATAGGCCAACGTGCCATATGTCCAAAGTGACAGGCCAAAGTGCCACAGGCCAACGTGCCATAAATTACATCTGTTAGTGATGTAGGCCAACGTGCCATAAATTACATCTATTAGTGATGTAGGCCAACGTGCCATAACTTACATCTGTTAGTGATGCATGTCAATGTGCCATAGGCCAACGTGCCATATGTCCAAAGTGACAGGCCAACGTGCCATATGATATGTCCATTGAGGACAGGCCAACGTGCTATATGGCCAAAGTGACAGGCTAACATGCCATATGATATGTCCAACGCGACATGCCAACATGCCATATTATTATGTCCATTGGTGACAAGCCTATGAGCTACTAACAACTGTCATTTATGACCATGACAGTTGTGACATTATGATCCACTGTCTAATAATATATGGACTATGTCCAGATTGTAGTTTGCCTTTGATGATCCCTTTTGAGACCTAGGCCAAATATAGATATGATAAAGCCTAAGAGTTGTGATGATATTCACACTGGCTTAAATGGGCGATGGATTGTTATATCCAATGTTTAAAGCCAATATGGTTGTTATACCATGACTAAGAGAACTTTTGTTTGATGTTTAAGGGCCAAGGCTGCAAAATGGTAAACTCGAACGAGGCACAGAGTAGCCACCGAGAGATTAGCTCTAAGCTGAGAATATAGCTGTTAATAATGATGATTTCAAAGCTCGCATAGATACAGCTGTTGGAAAGGCCATGGAAAAGGCCATAGAAAAACTTAGGGAGTCGAGTGCTACTCGCTCCAGACCATTATCAATCCCACCATCATCAGCTCATAAGGAGAGCTCAGTTCACTCTTTGAATGCGAAGAGTGAACAAAAAATAGAATTTACTGATATGTCTCATTCTTCTAAGGACGGATGTACTTACAAATATTTCGTCTCCTGCAAACCCCGAGATTTTAATGGGGAAAAAGGAGCAGTAGAAGCCTTGAAATGGCTTGATGAGATGGAAACGATTGTAGATATCAGCGGTTGTGCTGATAAGGATGTGGTCAAGTATGTATCACAGTCCTTCAAGGATGATGCCCTGATTTGGTGGAAGGTCATGATCCAATCTACAGGTAAAGTACACATGTACAACTTAGGATGGCCTAAGTTTGTCGATTTAGTCAAGGAAACATACTGCCCACCTCATGAGGTGGAGAAATTAGAGACAGACTTTCTGACTCTTTCAATGAAGAACCTAGACTGTCGGAAGTATGTTTCCGACTTCAATTCCCTGTCTGGGTTAGTTTCATATTTAGTCACCCCTGAAACCAAACGCATTACGCGTTTTATAAATGGGTTAGCGCCTGAGATAAAAGGCATGGTAAAGGCTGCTCAGCCTAGTACCTATAGATCCGTTGTAGACCTATCTCTCTCCATCACCTTAGATTTGGTGAGACAGAAGTCAGTCAAATCCGAGACTGACGGGAAAAGAAAGAGGGAGGATGATAACTCCCAAAGATTTAATAAGAAAAATAAAGGGAGATTTGGGTTCAGGAGGAACCAAGATAAGTCGGGTGTAACACCGACATGTAAGAATTTAAACCGTAAGCATTAGGGACAGTGTAGTATTGATCCACAAACGAGACCCTGTGGCATCTGTAAGAAAAGGGGGCATAAAACCTTAGAGTGCAAGGATCTTAAGAATGCCGTCTGCTACAACTGTAATGAAAAAGGCATATTAAGTTCAATTGCCCCCAAGAACCCCAAAGGTAATGATGCAAAGCCTGGAGAGGCTAAGAAAGGGAATGCTCGTGCCTTCCAGATGAATGTCAGGGAGGCCGTTAATGACAATAACGTCATTACAGGTACATTCCTCATCAATGATGTATACGCTAGAGTTCTTTTTGACTCGGGTTAGATAATTCTTTTGTTGATCATAAGTTTAGCAAACTATTAAACTTGCCCATAAGAACTCTAGATATAACTTATGAGGTAGAACTTGCTGATGGAACGTTAGAGATAGCATCTTCCATTCTTGATGGATGTTCTATATCCATTAAGAATCATTCTATCCCTATATCTCTTTTGCCAATGAAATTGGTAGGGTTTAATGTAGTCTTAGGCATAGATTGGTTATCCCATAATCAAGCCCGCATTGCCCGAGATAAGAAACTCATCGAAATTAAAACCCCATCTGGTGAAACGATCACTATCCCTGGAGATTCACACTATGGATTGCCAGACAAGTTGTCATTATTTAAGGCATCGAAGTGTTTGGGGAAAGGTTGTGTCATTTACCTAGCACAAGTAACTATCAATGAGCCTAAACCAAATATAGAAGACCTTCTGGTTATCTCGGAGTATTCCGATGTTTTCCCTGAAGAATTACCTGGCTTACCTCCAGATAGGCAAGTGGAGTTTAGAATTGATATCCTACCTGGATCAGCACCTGTAGCCAGAGCTCCATATTGGTTAGCATCGATGGAAATGAAGGAATTAAGAGTTCAATTAGATGAACTTTTAGAGAAAGGCTTTATCCAGCCTAGTTCATCACCTTGGGGAGCTCCTATTCTTTTCGTTAAAAAGAAAGACAGTTCAATGCGGATGTGCATTGATTACCGAAATTGAACAAGATAACGATTAAGAACCGATATCATCTGCCCAGGATTGATAATTTATTTGACCAACTTCAAGGGGCTAGTTATTTTTCTAAGATTGATTTGAGATCCGGATATCATTAGCTAAAGGTTAGGAATGTAACATTCGTCGAAAAACGGGTTTCCAAACCTGCTTCGTATTAATCAAATATTCAGTTATAATTTTTCGTTGTGTATTTATTGCTCAAATAAATTTTAAACAATACATAATTAATAAATATATTAGAATTTAAAAACCATAATTTATAAATAATAATAAATAGTGAGAAAAAAATAAAATGGGGATGCCGGGTTTCGAACCCGGGTCACCCACAAACCCAAACACACAACACACCACTCCGCCACACACTGCTATTGTGATAATCAAGGAAACAAATAAGACTTATAATAAAACCCGAAAGTCAAATCCGGACATCAGCGCGGCAGAACTCGCAATCACCAGAAAATCCGGCAATCCGCGATTTTGGCCAAATCCTTTTTGATTGAAACGCACAATTTAATCCCGACGTCGGTTATAACCGTTGCCGGCAGTCAATTTCCGTCATAACCGACGGAAATCTTAAATCGCGAACCTTGACTCAATTCAAACCCAATTCAGCCTGTTTCCACTATAAATACCCACTTGAACACTCTGGAAATCCTTTCGCTCAGAACCACAATCGTTTCCGAAGCTTTATTCATCCCAAAACACATCGCCGGAGATATTTTGCATTCGCCGGACTTTCACCGGAAAACCGAGGCTTACTTCAAATCGGTAAAATTCTCGACTCTTTTGTTTGTAATCCATTATTCGGCATGTCTTAACTTTAATCATTCAACCAGAATCTGTCTCAGACTACGCCGCCGAAAAAACCCACACTCACCGGAATATCACTGAAAATCCGAAGTCTCACTGTCGATCGTATAATCAACTAAACCCTCTTGATATCTCTTGCTCAGTAACTTAATTTCATAACACAAGGATCTAAACTGTCAAACAATTCACTCAGCCGAGAGTCACAAATCAGAGCCGACGACTCTTGCCGGAAATTTGAAGTAAACGCTCTGTTTTGGTACATTCTATTCCTTAATTTCGTTATCTATTTCATTCCAACCAATTATAAGTTTTGATGATCGATTTAAACAGAACAGTCGGATTTCACTGTTCTGTGTTCTTATAAACGAAGAAGATGAAGTCGCAAATAAGTATTAGTATAATTAAAATCAGAAAACTAAACGGGTTAGACACACAGTCCAGCGGTGGACTGTGTGCAATTATAACGTTCAAGTCCCGAGTTCGATTCGTGTACGTATCCGGTTCCCACAATAACAAAACATTTTTTTCTTTTAAGTTTAACAGAACACCCCTCAGATAGTACTTAAGTTTAATATAAATCTTAATTTAAATGGGTTAGACACCCAGCCCAGTTGGTTGGGTTGGGTGCCAATCAAAGCAATGGTCACGGGTTCGACGCGGGATATACGCACCGGTTCTGCAGATTTTAAAACCTTTTTAAAATAACTAATTTCTGAAATATTCTAGTTAGTATATAAATATAATTAAATCTGAGTTTATTTCGGGTTAGACACGTAGCTCAGTTGGTAGAGCTGCGTGCACGCATACGAGAGGTCCCGAGTTCGAACCTCACTCAGCGCATATAAAAACACAGTCCGACCGGTCAACGGTCAACGGTCAACTTTTTTATTTTATTTTCTTTTTTTATTTATTTAATTGAAAAATCATTTAAAAATACTTAAAAATAAGATTTTTAAAGTTAGAAGATTTCCTTAAACTCACAAAAATAAATCTAAAAATCCCATTAAGAGTACTAATTAAAAATATTAATCTCAAATAAAATCCATTTATTTACCGAATCATTTCGTTATTATTTTAGGTTAGTTTTTCCCTCGTCGATCAAATCCTAAAATTCGTGCGTAATCAACGTCATCAAAGAACGCACCCAATGTGAGTGAATCTCTATCAATTCCCCGTTTTAATCATGTTTTGGGGTGTATCATGTATCGCATAATTCTTTTATTATATATATAAACACTTGTGCATACATCATATCCGTGATCAAATGTGTATCAAATGTGTATCAATTGTTGTGTAGGTTATATGTAGATTGGTTTTATCATTTTCAGTGCACGCATTTCATTAGGCCCATCAGTTCCCCGTGGGAGACGGGTTGAGCATCAGGTGCCTCATAAGATTGGCTCCGTTTGATTGAGCCTTGATCTCACATTCATCATCATTATATCATATACTCATCCAAAGTGGTTTGTGTTTGTTTATCTATATAAGTTTGCTAACATGTGATTATTGCACAATTTTCCTTATTAAATAAAACAAGAAATTAGTAACAATATTTTATCAAGGTTCACTCGCCAACTTTTGTTGACCCAAAATATCCCCCGTTTTACACATGATACAGGTGATCCAGCTGAGACAAGAACCACATAGGAAGGCCTAGAAGAATAAACAAGTTTAAGATTTGGAATAATTATGTAGTTTCATTTTCTTGTAACTGTATGAATTTTGTTATGGATAATTGAGTTGTAATTTGAATTTAATAAATATGAAACATTTTAGTAAACATCATGAGCTTTGGTGATAACCCAATTATGCCCCGACTTTTATTCCGCTGCGGGTCGGGATGTGACAGATTGGTATCAGAGCTTATGACTATAGGGATATACGATAGGTTATTAGACCCTTAGAGCCTATACTATAGTTCATTAAAATTTTAAATTGTTTATGCGTTACATACAAAATTCATGATGTTTATATGCTTTATGTTTATTTATACACTCAATGTTATGCAAGCATGCTCACAAATACATGTTATTATACAATGCTCATCATGAATCATATCCTCATAACATATCATATCCATGAGAGCACACACCTCACGATTACCATGATTTTTGCAATGATTTTTGTATTTTCAAATCACATCAAAGTGAGTTCTCATGACGGGCATGTAGTAACTGGAAGGGTACGAGTACCGGTAGTCGGAACGTCCTGTCTAGGCTTGGCATTCGTATAAATCCAAAATAAAGGACCAGTTTGCCTACCTGGGGACTAACGATGAGAGTACGAAGGACCTATTAGGCCAAAGCATGATATACCAAACGTCGTGTGAGCTAACCCCACTTTGAGTTGTCATTGTGTCTACACCTGGACACCCTCCTACCATACATCTCGCAATTATATTTTCCGGTTTTCATTCGGGTGGTGCGAGTGTTAATCCGCCAACACCAATGTGAATCCTACCGAGCCCAATAGTCATGGGGGCCCACATGACTACACAGGCGATGGTATGGGGGACATTGGAGGCCCAAACATGAGCAAACCCAAGACATCCTATGGATGTAGTTGCATTATTGTCAGTTATGTTATTTTTCATTCTTTTAACGACACATGACACCTAGAAACTTCTTAAACTCACAATCTTCCTATGTATGTTCCTGTAGATGTCGGCTAGGCAACTACGTGGAGGTAGAAAGTCAGGAAGATCAAATGAACGCTTGGCCACAAAAATTGCTAAACAAATGGCCGCAGTGCTTCCTGAAATCGTGATTCAAGTTCAACAAGCTCTCACCACAAATCCCATCAACCCTCCCAATCAAGAAGACCAGAGCGTCGCCAACCCTCCCTCCAAAAAGTGCTCCTACAAACATTTCAAATCTTGCGATCCCCAAAGTATGAAGGGATCGAAGGTGTTACTGCTCTCCTTCACTGGTTTGAAGAAATGGAGAACACTTTCCTCAATTGCGATTGTCCCGAGGATCGCAAGTACGTTATGCAATAGGAAGACTGTTTGGGGTAGCCCTTACCTGGTGGAACACGGAAAAGGGTAAACGAGGAGTTGAAGATGCCATGGCCTTAACCTCGGAAGAGTTAAGGGAACTCATGACAAGAAGCTTCTGTCCAAGAAGCGAAATCAAAAAGCTGGAAGACGGATTCCACTCTCTAAAACAAAAGGAAGGAGATCACACTTCCTATAATAAGAGATTTCTCGAGCTAAATCAGATGATCCCTAATTTGTTCACCCCCGTGTACCGTTTGATTGAACACTACATTCGAGGTCTTCCCTCGAAAATTCAAGACTCGGTTTTAAGCACTTCGCCTGCGACACTTGAAGCCACGATGGAGTTGGCTACAGAACTTAATGAGAATCGCATCCGAAACAGCAAATTCAAGGATGAAAAGAAGAAAGCACCCATAGAGACCTCAACTACAAACCACTCAGTCTCCTCCTCAAAGTTTGCTGGTAAGAGGAAGCGAAACAACAAAAATTTTGCTGTCACTCAAACCAACCCTCCTATCACTGCTGCACCAATCACCCAAAT
Source organism: Scalesia atractyloides (assembly GCA_947069175.1). NCBI lineage: Eukaryota > Viridiplantae > Streptophyta > Magnoliopsida > Asterales > Asteraceae > Scalesia > Scalesia atractyloides. Next base: position 66,372,792 of record CAMTDV010000022.1, read on the forward strand.
CGCTCCCTCAGCTGCACCATTTAAAAAGCCATACACCGGTCCACACCCAAAATGCAACCGTTGTCAATACCATCACCCTCCCGAAGCTCTTTGCCAACATTGCACCAGCTGTGGCCGTGCGGGTCACACCATCCAAACCTGTCGCACTCTTCAACGAATGAACCGCAATCAACCCCCAACCCAAACCCACCATCAGATAGTGGGTCAAGCCCAACAACCATTACTTCTACCACCTGTACCACACGCAACCCAAACTTACTACCAACCCAACTACCCCATGATGCAACCCATGCGAGCTTGTTACAACTGTGGGGACCCAAACCACTTCAGGAACACTTGTCCACGCTTGGTGAACATCATCCATGCTCAAGCTCAAGCGAACCCAGTAAACCAAGCTAACCAAGCTCCTCCACCTGCCAGAGGAAGAGCTTACAACATCAATGCCAACCAAGCTAGGGCTGACAACAACGTGGTTAACGGTACGTTTCTCATCAATGGTAGTTATGCATCCATGTTATTCGATACTGGCGCGGATAAGAGTTTTGTGTCCTTAAAATTCGAACCTATCCTCAACCAAACTCGTGATAATCTCATGGAATCTCTAACGGTGGAAGTTGCTGATGGAAAGCTCGTTTCATTAAATTCTATTATACGAAATTGTACCCTCACTCTAAACGATCACGATTTTCCAGTTGACCTCATTCCTATGAAGTTGGGAAGTTTCGATGTTATAATCGGTATGGACTGGCTCAGCCAGCATCACGCTGAAGTAGTATGCCGCGAAAAGTTCATTCGCATTCCTCTTGCAGACGGTCCGACCCTACGTATTTTTGGAGAAACCCCTTCGAAAGGACTCAAACTAATGTCCTGCCTTCAAGCCCGAAGATATCTCCGCAAGAACTATGTCGCATTCCTAACTCATGTCGTCAAAAAGGGAAACAAGGAAAGGAAACTCGAAGATATCCCTGTTGTGAAAGAATTCCCACAAGTCTTTCACGACGACATTTCAGGACTCCCTCCTGTGAGAGAAGTCGAATTCCGCATCGATCTTGTACCTGGCGCTACACCAGTCGCAAAATCCCCTTATAGGTTAGCCCCATCCGAAATGCAAGAGCTGGCCAGTCAGCTGCAAGAGCTGACTGACAAAGGATTCATACGTCCTAGCTCCTCGCCTTGGGGTGCACCTGTTCTCTTTGTGAAGAAGAAAGATGGAACGTTTCGCATGTGCATTGATTATAGAGAACTCAACAAGTTAACGGTTAAAAATCGCTACCCACTACCTCGCATCGATGACCTCCTAGACCAACTTCAAGGCGCCACCTGCTTTTCAAAAATCGACCTTCGTTCTGGTTATCATCAGCTCAGAGTGCATGTAGAAGATATCCCAAAGACCACCTTCCGGACTCGTTATGGTCATTACGAATTCATGGTCATGCCATTCGGTTTAACCAACGCCCCCGCTGTCTTCATGGATCTAATGAATAGGGTATGCAAACCCTACGTCGACCGTTTCGTCATAGTCTTCATCGACGATATACTTATCTACTCCAAGTCTAAATCCGATCATGAGCGACACCTTCGACTCATCCTTACACTTTTAAGGACCGAAAAGCTCTACGCTAAGTTCTCAAAATGCGAATTCTGGTTAGGAGAAGTACAATTCCTTGGACATGTCGTCAACGACAAGGGAATTCATGTTGATCCTTCAAAAATCAAGGCAGTGCAGGAATGGCAAGCGCCACGTACCGCTACCGAAGTAAGGTCATTTCTTGGTTTGGCTGGTTACTATCGACGCTTCATTGCCAATTTTTCCCGTATTGCTGTACCGCTCACGGCATTGACTCATAAAGGAAAACCCTTCATATGGGGACCTAAACAAGAAGAAGCCTTCCAAACTCTAAAGCAAAAACTTTGTGACGCACCTATCCTCACACTCCTGAAGGTTGCGATGACTTTGTAGTATATTGCGACGCATCAGGGCAAGGGCTAGACCAGTAGAAATCATTGACTTCGGAGAGAAGCGTTTAAGACGAAGTCGTATTCCAATTGTCAGGGTACGTTGGGAGTCAAAACGAGGACCTGAATTTACTTGGGAACGTGAAGACGCAATGCACAAGAAATACCCGCATCTTTTTCCTGTTACCACTACTACTTAAATTTCGGACGAAATTTCTAAAAGTAGGGATACTAGAACATTCGTCGAAAAACGGGTTTCCAAACCCGCTTCGTATTAATCAAATATTCAGTTATAATTTTTCGTTGCGTATTTATTGCTCAAATAAATTTTAAACAATACATAATTAATAAATATATTAGAATTTAAAAACCATAATTTATAAATAATAATAAATAGTGAGAAAAAATAAAATGGGGACGCCGGGTTTCGAACCCGGGTCACCCACAAACCCAAACACACAACACACCACTCCGCCCACACGCTGCTGTTGTGATAATCAAGGAAACAAATAAGACTTATAATAAAACCCGAAAGTTAAATCCGGACATCAGCGCGCCAGCGCAATCACCGGAAAATCCGGCAATCCGCGATTTTGGCCAAATCCTTTTTGATTGAAACGCACAATTTAATCCCGACGTCGGTTATAACCGTTGCCGGCAGTCAATTTCCGTCATAACCGACGGAAATCTTCAATCGCGAACCTTGACTCAATTCAAACCCAATTCAGCTTGTTTCCACTATAAATACCCACTTGAACACTCTGGAAATCCTTTCGCTCAGAACCACGATCGTTTCCGAAGCTTTATTCATCCCAAAACACGTCCCCGGAGATATTTTGCATTCGCCAGACTTTCACCGGAAAACCGAGGCTTACTTCAAATCGGTAAAATTATCGACTCTTTTGTTTGTAATCCATTATTCGGCATGTCTTAACTTTAATCATTCAACCAGAATAGGTCTCAGACTACGTTGCCGGAAAAACCCACACTCACCGGAATATCACTGAAAATCCGAAGTCTCACTGTCGATCGGTATAATCAA